>CM053787.1:377383598-378671098 GCA_028749045.1 Cupressus sempervirens | reverse complement strand
GGCAAGATTGTGTTGTTTCCCTGAGGTATGCGAAGCCACCCAAGCACAACATTCCCAATTTTGAGATGTGTGCCTTCAGTGACTTAATTCACAATAATGACATTGTCATTACCAACAATGACAAAGGTAATGCCACTGTTGTTATGAACAGGCAGGACTACATGTCTAAAGTTCTTGACTTACTCTCAGATTCGAGCAACTATAAGATCCTCTCTCACAACCCTTGCCTGATGATCCTTAAGAGAGTCAAGTCTAGTTTGGCCAAGTCCTCTTTTGATGAGAACCAAGAAAAATTGTTGCCATCTAAAGAGGGGATCCCTCGCATCTATGGGGTTTTGAAAATTCACAAAAGTGGCATCTCATTAAGACCTATTGTTGATACCATTGGCTCTTCCACGTACTTATTGGCCTCTCACCTTGCCAAGATCATCTCACCTTTGCTAGGAAAGTCAGAATCTTTCATCAAAGACTCCAACCATTTGTCCAATTCATTCAGGACACCAAGTTGGAACATAGCAATATCTTGGTTAGTTTTGATGCAGTTTCCCTCTTCACTAAGGTTCTCGTTCCTGATTCCATCCATCTTGTCAAACGCAAGGTCGAGGATGAGATCGTGGATCTGGTGGAGCTTTGTTTAAGGTTGACCTTCTTCTCTTTCCAAAATGTCTTCTATGAGTAAATCGATGGAGTGGCCATGGGTTCAACCCTCTCCCCTATCATTGCCAACAAATTCATGGAGCATTTTGAGGAGATGGCTATCTATTCCTTCCCCCTCAAACCCAAATGGTGGAAATGATACGTTGATGACACTAATGTTTTTTGGCCACATGGACATGAGAACCTTGAAAAAATTCACTCTCACATCAACAGTTTGGTCACCAAAATTTCCTTCACCAAAGAGCTCAAGTCAGACCATCAGTTGCCTTTCATTGATGTCCTTCTTATCCGAAAGGCTGATGGGATGTTTGATCACAAGGTTCATCGTAAGACCACCCACACTGACTTGTACCTTCACGCATCCTCCCACCATCACCCCAGCCAAAAGGTTGGCATCCTTAAGACCCTTGCCCTTAGAGCTTTTAAAATCTGTGATGACGATAACTTGCATGAAGAGCTCACTCATCTTTGTCATGTATTCATGTTAAATGGATATTCTCACAAGCATATCTCTAAGGCTATCAACCAAGCCAAGTCCTTCTTTCTTTCTAGGTGTACCCCCATTCCTACCCCCAACCCACCTCCCTGATTCGCCACCCTTCCTTTTGTCGATGGCATCTCTCAAAAGTTGGCCAAGATCTTATCTAAAAAGGGTCTTCGTACTACTTTCAAACCCCTTTCACAGTTAATTTGCTGAGTCCCTCCACTTAAAGATGCTAAAGAATCTTTCCTCGACTCAGGAGTCTACAAGATTGTGTGCTCTTGTGGGGCCCCTTACATAGAGGAAACAAGCCATTCTTTTCATACCAAAATCCATGAGCATGGCATGGACATTAGACATGATAGAGTCCATAAATCAGCCCTTGCAAAGCATTCCTCAACCACTAAGCATCACATTTGTCTGGAGAATGCCCAAATTCTTTCCAAGGAGGATAAATTCTTCAAAAGAAAACTTAAGGAATCTATTGAAATCAACTATCATCCCATCAACCTCAATCAGGATAATGGATGGTCCATTAGCTTGTCTTGGCAACCTCTTCTGGGCTCGCTTAATACCTAGCATCACCCTTGATTCTTCCCATGCTTTTCTACCCCCTTGGTGTGTCCCTGGGTCTGTCCTCGTCCCTCCCCCATTCTGGCTTTTTCAATTTTGGGGGGGGCCTTCCTTCATCTTTAGTTTCTTGGCCCTACCCTTAGTTTTCATTCCGGTGCTCCTCCCTCCTTGTGTTCTCTTTGCTCTTTTTTTAGTTTGTTTCTTGTTGGTTCTCCTCTCTTTATTTTCCATTTCTTTTTAGCCCTCTGTGTCGTGCTGACCCTCGAGCTCTTTCCTTTGCCTTTGGTTTCAGCCTTGGGTTATCCTCTTGATTTCGTGTTGATGGGTGTTGGTTGGGGGCTTTTTGGTAATTCTCGTCTCCTCCTTTCGTGCTTACTTTCAATTGGTTTTTGTCTCTTTCCTTTTGAGCATGTTGTTTGATTCTTTGATTCTCTTGTCTAGTCAGTCTGATTCTTCTCTTTTTCCTATTTTTTGGTTGTTGGTTTTCGTTTATTTATAGATTTTTACATTTAGTCACTCTCTGGTGTTTGATGTGCTTACTCTTGTTTAAGTTTTTTATCCTTGGATATATATATATATATTCTTTTTTATTTGTTTATTTTCTTTTTTGTTGATTTATATATATATATACACATTTTTATTTGATATATATTTTCTTTTTTTGATTTTTGATTTTTTATTCATTGATTTATATTTCTAGATATATATATATATATATATATATATATATATATATATATATATATATAATTTTTTTTCTAATGGTATTTTGATCCTTGATTTGTTTATTATTTTTTATTTTTATATCTCTATGTAGTTTGTATTGTTAAATTGTGGTTAGTATCTAATTTTGTGTCTTTTTTCATATATATGTCATATATACACATTTTCTTTCCTTCTTATTCCTATGCTTGCTTATATATATATATATATATATATATATATAGAGAGAGAGAGAGAGAGAGAGCTTTTTGCTCCTTGGCTTATTTTCTTTTATGATTTATTTTTGTTTTTATCTAGTTCATTTTGGTATTAGTGTCCTTTCCTTTGTTTCTCTACTTGATTTTTATGCTTCAGATCTATTTCCTTTGATTTATTTCCTTATATATATAAGTACATAGGTATATTTATTTATATTTGTGTGTGTGTGTATATATATATATATATATATAATCATAATTGTGTGTTCAATCTTCTTTAACACTGATCCTTAATTATTTAAAAATTCTTCACCTTCACTATTATCCAATTGAAGTTTTTTACTCTTTATCTTAATTTTAATGGTATTGCATTTGCCACTTTCTTATTGTTTATTCTTTTCCTTTTTCTCTTTTTGGTTGTGTTTTTATTTTTGGTCTTCTTGGTTTTTGTGCCCTTCCTTCTCCCTCCTTTTAGGACTGCTTGAGGTTTCCTGGTCTGCATATTTCATATTTTGGTATTCTCTCATCTTGATGATGGATCATGTAGTATGATCCGAAACGTTGATGCTAAAAAAACTCACACAATCTAATCTAGAAACATTGCTCTCATTATTAATGGATTGTGGAAATCTAATAATGTTATCTCATAATTCTTTTGATTTCCATCATATGCTTTTCTCTATGATTTGTTGAGAATCTTGCAACTATACCAACTATTAATGCAATATCAGGTCTTGTATGAACAACATACTGAAGTTTCACATTTATAGATCTATAGGTAGTCTGATTTACCTCTTTTGAATCATCATTCTTCGATATCTTATGTTCAATAGATATAGGTGTTCCAACTGGTTTGGAATCTTCCATTCCAAAGGTCTTCAACATCTACTTGACATATTTTGACCGAGTAATGAAAAAATGCCATCCTTCATTTGATGAACTTGTAAACCAACAAAGAATTTTATTTCTCCAAACATTAACATTTCAAATTCTTTCCACATTTCTTCAAAGAATGACTTGCAGAAGTCATCATGACCTGTAAATAGGATATCATCCACAAATATTTCTGCTAACAAAATCTTGTTATATGGTCCCTCTTTAATAGACAAACTATTGTCATCATTGGTTCTTTGAAAACCAATCTTTACCAGATATCCATGAAGTCTCTCATACCATGCTCTAGGAGCTTGCTTCATACCATAATAAGCTTTGTGTAACTTACAAACCATGTCTCTTTTATTTGGATCAACGAAACCTCCAGGCTGATCAATCTAGACTTCCTCTTCTAGAATTCCATTCAAGAAAGGTAATTTTACATCCATTTGATACACTTTGAATCCTTTAAATGAAAAATATGCAAGCAGTGTTCTGACTCCTTCAATTCTAGCAATAAGAGAAAATGTTTCTCCACAGTCTATGCCTTCTTCTTGAGCATAACCTTTGTACACTAGTCTTGCCTTATTCGTTGACACTTCGCCACTTTCATTCAATTTGTTTCTAAAAACCCACTTTTTACCAATTACATTTTTCTACTTAGGTCTAGGAACAAGATTCGAAGTATTTTTCCTTTCAATTTATTCAATTTCTTCATTCATTGCCTCAATCCAACTTTCATTATTTAATGCATCTTTAACAATTCTAGGTTCAAATTTAGTAAGCAAATATGTACCTTTTAGTTTGTTCCTTATCATTATGCCTCATGTCTGATCTCCAATTATTTTCTTAGGTGCATGATGCCTTCTAAAATATTTAGCAAGTACAAGTATATTACTTCTAAATTCTAGAATAGATTCACTTGGTTCACCATGCTCAAAGGTCCTATGAATTTTCAAATTTTGCCATGTTTTATTTGTCTGAGACTCAGTTCCTATAGACTGTGACTTAGATTCCTCTATTTGGGACTCAATTTAAACTATCTCTAGCTCAGGTTGAAATAGATGCAACTCGGTTGACACTGGATGTAACTTGGTTGACACTCTAGACTTAGGTGACTCGGGTGGGGTAATTTGTTGAATGTTGGGTAAAGTATCAGGCTCAAAGTAAACAAAGCTTTTGTAATCTTCAGGTTCCTTGTTGCTTTGTTCTTCTTTCTTTTCTGTAAACTCATCAATTTTTACATGTACACTTTCTATAACCTTGTGAGTACCAAGATTCAAACATTTATATGAGATTCTCTTGTTGGAGTATCCTAGGAAAATGCCTTCCTTGTCTCTTTTGGGATATAACATTTGCTTCCAAATATTTTGAAATAACAAATATTAGGTTATAGCCATACCATAACTCATAAGGTGTTTGATTTGTATATTTGTTTAGTTGAACTCTATTCAAGGTATGAACTGTTGTGCTAATTGCTTCCTTCTAGTATTTGGTTGCAACATTTTTCTCTATCATTAGTGTTCTTGCACAATCCATGATGGATCTATTTCTTCTTGCTGCTATACCATTTTGATGAGGTGTACCAGGTGAAGATACATGTCTTTTGATTCATCTTTCATTTCAAAATTCATTGTATTCATTAGAGATGAATTCTCCTCCTCTGTCTAATCTTAGGCACTTTAACTTCTTACCTATTTCTTTCTCAACTCTAGCTAGAAACCACTTGAATTTGTGAAAAGCTTCATATTTATCCTTCAAGTACATTTTTTGTCATCATCCTAGAATAATCATCAACAAAAAAAAAAATTGTTTTCTCTAGTGTAACTCTTTGTACCTATTGGTCTACAAAGATATATATGGACTAGTTTCAGGACTTCTTCAATATTAAAATTCTTACTTTTGAAGCTAGATTTACCCATCTTTTCAATCTGACATTATTTTCATATGGCCATTTTAGGTTTCTTCATATTTGGAATACCTCTAACTCTTCTAGTCTTGCTTATAGTAACCAAATTATCAAAGTTTGCATGACACATCCTTTTATGCCATAACCAACTTTCCTTTACTTGTGCCAAAAAGCATGAACTTTTTAGTGAGGTCTAGATAGAATAGATTACCTTTTTTATAATTTCCAATTCCAACTAGGTTTCCTTTACCATCCAAAAACCTAGCCTTCCCATTCATGAATTCTACATTGAATCCAATGTTGTTCAACTATGCCACACTTAGAAGATTATGTATCATTCCTTCAACTTAGTAGGCATTATCACATTTGATTCCATCAATCTATGCAATGCAACCTTTTCCCTTCACATAACATGGTTTATTGTTTCCAAATTTAACACTTCTACCATCATAGTACTTCAAGAGTTCAAACTTAGTTTTATCACCAGTCATGTGATAAGAACACCCACTATCTATTATCCATGTGTCATTCTTGCTAACATGAGAAATAAGTGCCATCTTTTCATTATCCTCATCATCTAATTCATCTTCATCATCACTGTTAGAATCTTTAGCAATATAACAAGATTTATTACCTCTATCTTTGTAGCTCTTGAAATCTTTCCTACCTTTGAACTTGTTGGATTTTCTATCTTTACTTTCCTTGTTTGGACACCTTGCAACAATGTGACTAACTTCTTCACAAGAAAAAAAAATCAATAGAATTTTTCCTTTATATTTACCTTTGCCTTTTGGTAACCTTCTTGCAAGTAGGGCTTCAATGGCTTCAAGGTCATCATCAAATTCTTCTTCTTCTTCACTATCAAATTGTTTTCCTTTTGAGTTTCCTCCCTTTCACCAAGGGTTTGTTTGGCTTTGAATGCTTATTCTATGTTGTGAGATCTAAGAAGATAGTTATCAAAGTTATACAACTCAATAGTTGTTAACCTTCCCACTAGTGCATCCAAAGTTATATTATTTTTTGGATCAGATCTCATCTCTTGAATAGATGAAATTCTAATTGCATAAATAGGAAGAAGATTTATTGATACCTTGTTGACTACTGTTGTATCTTCAATTTTTCCTCCTAAAGCTCTAATTGCACTCACACTTGCTTTGATTCTCTCACTATATTTTGCAATGTTTTCATTTTCTCTCATCTTCATCTAATCAAATTGACCTCTTAAAATTTCTACTTTGGCTCTCCTTACATTGTCATCTCCTCCATAGATCTTTTGCAGCTTGCTCCACATTTCATGAGCAATAGGACAATTGACTTCATCAAATTCAACATAATTGAGAGCAGAAGCAATGTCAATCATCATTGTGTTGTGATTATTTTTATCTACCATCTACTCCATTATCAAAGGATCAAGAGGTGACACATATTGGTTCTCTAGGAATTTTAGGCTTGTATCCCCAATGGTTCCCAAATGTGACTTCATGAGTTCCTTCCATGCTTAGAAGTTATCTCTTTTCAACTTAGGAATCTCTCTTCTATAAGACATCTTGATCTTTATCTTAGGTCCTTGAAACCTTTCCTATAAGCACCAAGAGCCCTGATACCAATTGTTGGAAATATAAGAAGAGCAACTCAAAGGGGAGGGGTGAATTAGTTACCACTAAAATAATTCAAAATCCCTTAGATGTTAATACAAACGTCCTTTTGAACTCACAACTCAGTTAGAACTAGATATTCATTGTAACTCGGTTAACAAAGAAATCTTAAGATAATGATGTGTATCAACCTTTAGTAACTTAGGTGCAGAAAGATAAAGAAATAAGCAAATAACATGAACACATGAGACACCAAGATGTAACGTGGAAACCCAATTTGGGAAAACCACCAATGCAACTAGTTACAACTTTTCACTCTTCTAAAGTGAACCCTATTAAAGGTTACAAAACACCTGAGTGTGACCCTATTAAAGGATGTGTATCAACCTATTAGGAGTGGCCTTGTTAGAGGTCTTAAGACACATCAATCTAGAAATATCACCTAGTTAGAGGATTTACAAAATGAGTGTTACGTCAACTCTATTAAGAGATTTCTTCACTGCTACAATTATTAGAGAATAACAATGATTGACCCGATTGACAAAGTAACTGAATTTTAGCTTCAGATCAAAATATTCTTTGTAGCTCCTTGGATACTCTACTCTAAATAAAATATCCTTCTTTACTTGCATCTTATCTTCTTCTCCACTTTATCATATTTCAATCCACGTCTTCACATTTCATATATATGAAACTCTATGTCTAGTCGTCTTGAATACCCTTTCAAGTAAATAAATAGCATCCACTGAGTTAGCTTGAATATACTAACTAATAAATAAAACTAATCTGTTGTAGGTCAGCTAAAACTAAAAATTTGGTCACTCCGTTATTACTGAGTTCCTTCGTAATTGACTTGACTTAGTTTACACTGAACTCCTTGGCCAACTAACCTGATTAGGTTTACATTGGAATCCTTGAACTTTTCTTCTTCTAAACTTATGCTCGACTGATACTAGAGTCTTCTGAACTTGGTTCCAACTGGTAGTGCTCAGTTAGAGTATAAAATTTGTGTAACATCAATGAAAATATATAATTAAATAATTTTTACAACATCTCCTCCTTGGATTTTGCAAAAAAATGCATTTCGAATCAAATTAACAATTTTTTTAAGTTTCAGTATTTGGCAGATAAGTTGCCAATTTATCACCAATATTTGTCAATATTTTTTTGCCCTTGGCAATAATTTATCAATAACGATATTTTTAAAAATGGTTGAAAGCTTATGTTTAACTTAATGTTAGGCATCAAGATCCATAGACTCTATTTGAAATTACTTCAAAAGCCATGTTCTTGTCATGCTAATAAGTATCCTTCACAAAGGCAAATAACCTCAATGTAAAAACAAAAAATTCCTTAGTGAATGGATGTAACATCTCAATATGGATCCTTACCAAGTAAATTCTACAATATAAAGGAAAAGTTATGATTTACCATGATTTAAAACTCCATACCTACTTCCAGAGTCGCAGCAACTTGGACTCAATTTTCAAATTGTCAAATCTTTGTGCACTTCAAAACTAGCATTGGACATACAAGAAAATAAGTAGTGATACTTTTTAATAATAGAGCAATGTTGACATAGCACTCAAATAATTTGCATACACCCAAAATATTATCCAACAATTAATGTGAGCAAACCGTGACCTTACTTTAGAGTTAAATTTGCATCATATGAAAAGTGCAAGCCATGTGTTTTCTTTGCAGTCCTCAATAGCTTGGTAAACTCTTCCTCAACTTTTTTCATTAAACTATTAGTTCATAATACATATAGTTGAGAACCTATGTTGACATATAAAAATTCAAAAATTTCATAGAATTAATGTTTACTCCCTATGGTGTTGACTTTTGCAAAGAAAAATTGTAAAGTAGGAATCACATATCTTGAATCCTTAAAATGGGATGGCCCGTCAAGATCCAACAGATTCACGAGAAGTAATTGCCAAAATATATGCCCCTATACATTACATTATAAATATTTAAAGCATGGAGAGAATGCAGTCTATGTAATCATCTTGAATCACTTTGTTAGCCTTTAGTCTTTGATAATAGGAAAAAGAATTCATTCACTTCTAAAAATTTCAAAGCCCAAAAGTAAGTTTAAGAATATGTATAGTTTGAAAATATAGCCTAGCAATTAACTAAACTTGCTAATGGAAAATTGTAGATGTGAATGACATCGTACCATTGAGTTGATAAACTTGTGACTTCTAGCCACATCAAATTTGATAAAACATCATTCAGTGGTGATTGGAATAAATATCCCAAGTCTAAAGAATGTTTGAATCTGGGTATGTTCTTCCTAGCATTGGTTATTTAGCCAAGTAAGCTTCTCCAGTAGGTATCAAAGTTGTATCCAAAATAAGATTCTGCCACTCTGAATCAAGAATGCACGTACAACTATGTTCTATATTCATTGAGAATAGGTGGAGCTGAAAAAATGCACCATGTTTACATTTATTTAATAGGTCTATTAAGTTTCTAAAATTATAGACCATCATGAACATTATAACACTAGCTTCTATGGTTGAGAGAATGTCCTCAACAAGACAACACATATGAAGTCTTAATTTTCTTGCATGCAGAGGACATTACCCTTGCCTATAAGAGTCAAAGCTACAATGTGCATGATGGTCTAACTTAAAATACCTAGTTAAAGACCTCTAACAAAAATTTAAACCTCTTTCATTTTCAGCTCCACCTGATGTCATATGCATATGAATTAAGATTGTATATTGAACTATGGCCTCCTTCTGCATTACCTAAAACCAAAAGATTAACACAGTTAGTTGTAATGCAATCATAGGTTAATGTTGAGCTTCACTTGGTTTTGAGAATAGTTTAATATTCTCTACTAATCAGGACCAACCACATGAAAGTGGAAGCTCATTCCCCCCTCCCCCGCAACATCTAAATTCCCTGTTACTATCTAAAATTCATTCATTCTATTAATAAAATTTAACATTCATGAATTATCACATGATAACATTCATTAACATATAAGTTTCATTAGAACATTCATATTAATATTAAAACATAAGATTCATTAAAACATCCTCGTGAACATTCAATAGAACATAATTTAAACATCTAGACATAAACATGAGCCATTATCAAATAAGTTACATAAGTGAGAATAATTTATTTTTTGTCTTTTTCTTTTTTTGTCCTTCCCTATATTTTTGTAGAGGCATATCCATGCCATCATTGACATTTCTTCTCACTCATGGATGTCATCTCACTATCCTTTATAAAGGTGGGTCCTCTACAATAACAAATAAAAGGGTTAAATTTTAAAAATTTCAGAATTTAAAGACTTTAAAGAACGTTGTAGCTCTCTTTACCTTGTCCAACCACATCATCTTGCTCGATTGTTTGAACCTCAACATGCTCATCAAGAACAACCTCTACATCCCCTACAATTGCAATACAAGATGTTTTCTTAATTCCAACACATATTACAGTTAAATTTTTTATTACTACACCAAATTCAATTTAAAATGTTTACTTGTATTAATAATTCATAAATAAAAAGTTGAATTAAAAATATATACATTCAGTACTATGATGCACATACAAATCGATGCCTCCATGGTGCTTGGCTAGTGTATCAGGATTGGTAGGCTGCAATCCAATGTAAAAAATTAGTGCATTTATCAATAATATATACATGTAAATAGAAGAAAAATACTAAGAAATGTTAATCATTCATTTTAATACATATACATATATTCACTTTAAAGTATTAAATAAATATATAATCATTGTTTCCTTACTTAAACAAATATAACGACTTATATTTTTGGAACTTAATATCAAATTTAGTAATTGCTAAAGTGTTCAATTTGAAATAAAAATCAATTGATTTATTTACATCATCAACAGATCCAACAGAAGAACCTTGCACACTCATTTCTTGGAGTCATTCAGCCACAACTGTATAGCCTTATCTGTAGGCTAATTTCTTGTCCTCTTTAGAAGTTGTTTTTTTTTAACTCCAAGGCTACATTTTTTCTTGGTATCATGATTTTTTTTTTGTAATAAATTTCATCAAGACCAAATTGTCTACAATTTATAAATATTTGCATAATATTTTTCATTTACTTATACTTACAATTCGTGTAGCAAGTTTTGAATATCCATTTAAGTCAAGCTTGTGTTGCTCATGCTTCTATTTTCTTTCTTCGGCTTCCTTTGATGTGTTAGGAAACCTATGTGAAGTTTGAAATATGTTATATCACATAAGTATTAAGAGTAATTATTACATAATTTCATTCTTAATATTATGACAAACCTTCTTTCCTTGGGTCATACTATTTCTCCACCATGTCTTGTGCTTTTCTCAATGGCATCATTTTTAAGATTCTCCCACTCAATAATAGGAATATGCAGGGGTCACTCATAATAAGGGTTGGTTTGCATTTGGGTCATGTAGTTTTACTTAATATACTTCAAAGCTTGGCCCACTTTCTCAAGAAGCCTAAGTCTTTGAAAGATGTTGGGTCCAAAAAGTGTTTTCATGGCATCAATGAGTTTATCCTTTTAACTCTTTAGTTTGTAAATTCCACCTTTTAAGAAAAGAAAAAAACTATTAGATTCATAAATGAAATGAAGCTACTTTTTAATTTACTTGAAGAAATTGATCACAAAAAACGTGATCTAGAAATGAAATCAAAATATGATACCCTATGTGTATGGTCAGCCCAAATATGCACAAACATAATTCATCATTAAGTTTTTCATAAAATAGATTATTTCCTGCAAATAACAATGGGATTAGTAGTTATTGCAAAGGACTGCATGGGAGCATACTGCATTTGGTTATGAGTATAAGATTGTATAGTAAAATAAAGGATTAATATGTAAAGTACCTAGAAGTTGGGCTACTCTTAGGGAAAGTCCATCTTCATTGCTCATGAGAAATTGATCACAGTTCTTTAGTGTTCTCGTACATTTGACATGGGTACATCCAAAAACGTCGTCATCACCTCCTACATAAAATGAATCCAATATTACAAAATGCCCCCTAAGAAATAATAGTTCAATTGAAATAAACACATGAAAAATAAGAGATAGAAAAGAGGAATCTACTTACCAATAGGCATTTTCGTCACATATGTGGCCATACTACATGTTGTTGACATTATAGTTGACATTACCTCTTCAGTTTTGTTCATTGTAGTAGGTACCATAGTGAACATAGGATCAATGGTAGAAGCTAAAAAATAAGATTTTTAGAGCACAAAAAAAAAGATTGTTAGAGCTATTAATAAAAAATAGTGTTTGAGAAAAGCACAAGTGTAGGATAGAACATGCGATGTACTTGAACCATCTGAAGTATCATCAACTAGGGCATTGCCCTTTAACCTATTTAGCATCCTCTATAAAAATAACACATATGCATTTTATTTAGTGACATAAATAAAAGAGTATAGTATAAAAATGGTTATTAAACTTTTTTTATACTTAAAAATTACATTAAGACTTACTATATAAGTCTCAACTAGGTGCATCAACTCATCCTCTCTCTGTTGTATTTGAGGAGTTTGCAGTCAAATTGATGTCAATTGCGTTAACATTCTTGACAGTGCACAAAGCATCCTTTTGTAGTGGAGCCATAGGATCAGTGACTGATGCAAAATCAATAATGAATTGATCCTACTCATCATACAACTCCTCATGGACTACTTTCTCCTTTCCCTTTTCTTGATCAACACTCATTTGTGAGAAAATATTATTAGCATTATATTTAAAATCGATCCAAAATAGTAGTGAAGAATTAAACATAATAAAAAATATGCATTAACATATTTCTCAAGTATCTAATTTGTACAACAACAATAAGTTTTACCTATCATGAAGAAGAAGTCCCATGAGAACCATCATCACCGTGTGCATCATGTGGTTGTTGATCCATACTATAGCTCTATATTTCAAAAAAAAATCATTATGTTAAAACACATGTTATTATTCTATTTTAGCAAAAATAAAATAAAATTTAATGGTGTGTTGGATTCATTGATTGGAGTTTATTTTAAATGTGCATAGTACGTACCCCCTCACCCATTTTAGTGGATTTGTTTGTATCTATACGATTCAAATTATAATTAATAAGAAGCTCTTCACCTCCATGTATTGATTTTATTGCACATACAAATATGTGATTTCCCTTGCACACCTCAAATATGCAATTGGTTCGCTTCTTCATTGAGGTAGGTTGTGTACTATTTATAAAACCTACAACATTCCTTGATGCTTTTGGCTTTCTGTAAATGTGTATAGCTACTATTTTACTTTGTTGCCATGCCCAAAATTTTGAAGCATAAACACAACAACAATTTTTTTCAAAGATAATAAAGACTTTATTTAATACATGCTAACATCGAATATGATGCAAAAAGGTGACAATAAGATTAGTTTCAAGTTATAAAGTTTTACTATTACTTTAAAGAGTTCTAAGGTTGTGGTCTTTGATTAGAACCTTGATTATGGTAATGGTAATTTCAAGTACTCATAAAGGTTTTCATTCTTTTTTTCAATAGTTAGACAACCATTTGATCTTCGATTACATTTCATAAGGATATAGGGTCGGTATCCAATCATACTACATAGAGTTGAACCCATAAATCAAGTGCTACAAAACACTTAGCATTGGTTTAATTAGTTTGATTAATCAAACCCTATGTTTATGTTTTCAAAGGTATGTCATTTTAGGGTTTCCAAGTTCTCCAATTGATTTTGAGATAGTAAGGTATAGTTTTTAGTAGAGTCAGGATCATAAATTTCACCTACTGACATGAGGATAGAAAATACCACAACTTTGAAACATTTGGGATTTTATCCTATTTAATGGTTTGATAAGCCTTACTTAACTAAAAAAAATTCTACATCATGTTATTTGATTGATAACATAAGTTATATTAAATTTAATCTGATACTAAACACTTATTACTTTTGACTAGGCTAGTTCTCTAGTAGGACTAATTCTGCACTTAAAGGCTAACGTACTATCATGTTAGTACTTGATTTTAGTTAAACACATAACCTATTGGAAAATAATCCAACATTAAATATTCCTCATTTAATCATTTATAACATACATTTCATCTTAAAACATAACTCAATTCACCAAAACATGTTATCTAGTCAACTATGACTTATGACACTTAGATCATTATATGAACAATAACTAAACTCGCTAACTCCTAACAATTAAACATTGATAACATTAAGAATTATGTCTATATGGGATGTAGTTATTATTAACAATAAAGGACTTTATGTTTTCTTAAGGACCACTATTTTTGCACCTAAGTGTGACTGCATTCTAAGTAATTGCCTCTAAGTTTAGGAGAAGGAGAGAGTTTTAGGGAAAATTGCAGAGATGGGGGATGATCTTCTGCGAATTGAGCCTTCTATGATAGAAGATAGTGCTAGGAAGCTACTAGTTTGGTACATACTGAAGGAGGGAGGTTTTATCCCTTTCATGGTGGTGTTGAAGAAGAATGATGAGAATTGTTCCCTACAGTTTGTTAATTCTTGGGAGGATAGAAGAGTCACGATCAATGGTATCTTGTTTCATATTTTGGAGGAAGTTATCTCTCTAGTGATGGGACTTTCCATGAGGGGAAGAAAATGGTTAAAAGTGACAAGGGTGGCTGATGAAGTGAGTTTGAATCATTTCTTCCTGGAGGGTGAGGAACCTATTTGCCACAAAGGAGAGTTTATGAGGGAGAAGCTCCTAGAGCCTTGGAATGAAGTTTATTTGGTGTTGATGAAGTAATTAACTCTAGAGGGGATGTATGGTGTCTATTATTATTATCATTTTCCTCTTCTAAACTACTTTCATCACTGTGATTTTATTTCCATTCCATTCTTTCTATTACATGATTTAGTTGATATGGTTGCCAATGTTAAAGAAAAAATGAGGAAGGGAGTTAATTATACCGTTCTACGTCAAGGGTTGATGTTTCGTCTCTATCAATTCCACCTTGCTTTGGTCCCCCTAGGATTGTTGAGATTGATATTCTTGCTCCCTCCAAACCTCATCCCCAACAAATCCCCCTTAGGATCATGGGCCCTAGATCCCCTACCCCACAACCTTCACCCAATGGGTCCCCTGTTGAGACAAAGCTCTCCCCCCTAGGTAAAAAGGGGAGATCAAAAAAAGGTAAAGAGAAGGAACCAAAGGAAATGAGGATGAGGGGAGATGTGGTAGGAGGAGGTCAGGGAGGATTGTGAAATCCAATTCTAAAAGGAAGCTAAGATCTAGGGCCTTACATGAGGAGGATTCAAATTTGGAGGAGATGGGCCACCCTAAACAAAGGATTAAATAGAAGGATTCAAATTTTGGTGGGGGGAATATGGAGGAGGAGCAAGTGAAGGTTTTTGATTCCTCAAGGTCTAGCTCAGGAGATGTGATTAAAGGGAGGAAAGAGATGGCACATGTTTAGGCCACCATTGGGTTGGGATGTGTGGACCTAACTGGAGAATAGGTCCTTGATATGGTGGATAGAGTGCCCTCTCTTATTACAATTTCCTCTCCTGCAAGGGTTTCTTCCAAAGATATTGTTATACCTAACCCCCTGATCATCCAAGATGTCACTATGGAGTAGGTGGATGGCTATCATTGCAGCAAGTAGGAGGCCTGAAAGATGGTTGGTAATGAGTTGTGGGAGAGAATCTATGCCTTGGAGGAAAGAATGCATCTCTTGACTAAATTTACTATCAAGGTGACGCATGCTATTGCTACCATGTTACATCTTCTAAAGGACTAGGAGGGAGATCTAACCAATGAGGACTCCAGGATGTTGTTTGACTTCCTTGCAGAAGATTGGGAAAAAAATACTCCTGAGGGGGAAGGATGCCAAGAAGCCTTAGGTCCCTTTCCTCCTAGTTCTCTATGTCTTCATTATACTAGTTGTTGAACTTTGATGGGTTTAAGGCAGTTGTGCCTTTGTTTTTATGCTTTATTAGTTTTAGTAGTCCTAGTATAGGTAGTAGTTGTTTAATGCATGTTGATACTTTTATTGTTGTGCTCCAAACTATGTTTTTGTGTTAAAAGTGGTAGGAGGTAATTTTGATGGGTGGTAATCTGCTAGTGGTTCACCAGTTTGTCTATTTTAAGGGCCAGCCCCCTATTTTTTGGCTACTTTTTAATTCAAAAACATTAAGAATTATAATTAATTCAGCATTTAGTTGAAATAATATAATAATTAAATTGATATTCTATAAGAAATTTGATTATACCCTTACCCATATAATGAAACATTAGACCACTTTTGAATAAACCTATCTCTATTTCAACTTTAATACTACATCAAAAGATTAATAATCCATGCACATTAAAAAAATTTATTGCATCTAATATATGCATTCAGTTGTAAATCTACAATTATAATTTATTCATCAAGCAAATATGGACTAACTAACCACTAATAATATCAATATTTCTTACTACTTAAGATTAAATTCTAAATAACTTACTTATAAAACAAACTTGCATACCCAGCCTATTAACTCACATAAATAAACTCGTAGCAGCAACCCATGATTATTACTATAAAATAAAAATAAATTTCAAAATATATGTCACAAATATCAACTTACTTTATCGTAATTAAGCTCTTCTTACCCTAGTCCAAACTTTATTTATTAACAACTAACAGCTATCTAAACCTACCCGTCCACTTGGCAACTTGTCATTCCTCTCCTTAAAATCTTGGGCGCATTCCAAGGCTTGCATGCTGACCTAGGCCTGCATTTTTCTACCCAAGGTAGCCCTTGCATGGTACGCATTAATCCCAAGGAAGTAGAAAGGAAGGAGAGCATTAAAGTTCTAAGGATAAAGTTTTAAGCTTTTTTTATTAAAGAAAAAACAATTATCAATCCCCCTTTTTCAAATGTCCACTCTCCAAGTCAAGACTATAATAAGAAGTGCCACATAGTGGCTTAGTACTTGCCTTTAGTTTTTATATAGATATAATTTTAATTTAATAATTTTTTTATAATTTATAAAATATTTTAATTAATTAAAATGTTATATATTTATCGTTTTCTATGATGATACTAATTATAATTTAAATTTGATTTTTATTTATTAATATAATTATATATATATATTATTGCATATATATAATATGATACTATTTTATTATAAATAAATCATAATATCTTTATAATAATAATATATAATAATATTTCTTAAACAATTATATGATATAAGAAATATCAAATTTTTAGCATTTTTAATTGAATGACAAAAATTATATTATAAAAAAATGCAATATTAAAATATAAAAATCTAAACCAACCCACTTACATTCAAAAAAAATAAAAAATGAATCATAGTCATCTTATAAAAAATAACTATACAATCCATCAAACCTGACCCATTTAAGAGCTAAATGAATTCACCCAATCAAATCTTGGAAATATATTTTCTAAAAACTGTAAATTTAAATTTTTTTCATGTATGTTTATGCAACATATTAGTTTGATAACACAAGTTAAAATCAATTAATTCCGACCATAGAAACCAAAAAAAATAATCACTAGTTAAAGTTTAAAATTCAATATGTATCATAGTATTACTTAATCATAACCGACAAGTGCTAATAAATACCCACATACACATGGAAAAGAGAATATTAAAAAGTTTGTACCAAGGCCAAGGAGGATGGGTGGCCCAATCGGAGAGCTGCTCCAAATGTATTTAAGGTGATAGGAAGGTTGAGATATTTACAAGATGGGGTCTTTGCTTCTTCTTTTTTGGTAAAGTGAAGGGCATGTCACCTCATGCATGTACTTAGGATATTTTAAGGGTAAAGTGGTAAGGTGGAGGTGGGACCCATGGGGTTTCCCTTTCCCATTCACTTACTTTTTAGAGTTTAATTTTTTTACTAATTTAATCTAAATTGGTGTCCACTAATATATAACTATCCTTTCTTACTTAACACTTGGGGGTTTGCACTAATCATACAATAATATAGGTTAAATATTCCAATGAGAGGAATATAGAGGGAATATTCTCTATTTTTTTTGAATTTAACAAGCTTCCATGTATTATCCAGTAGATGCTCATTTTACCTTTATTTATTTATTTATTTCTTTGCAATTCTCGTTTTGAGAATTTAAAAAAATGATCTCATGGGTATTTTCTAACTATCATAGAATTGATTTCTATTATCTTTAATGTGAACATGCATATAATCATTAATGAAGTTAAGTAAGGTTATCCAAGATCTAAGTTACTATTGTTTATGTTATTTTACTTTATTTAGACCAAGAGCTTACCCCATGAATCTATTCAACTAATTTGGTGTGAAACTATAAGACACATATATCAACCTAAGTGTTGATTTACCCAAGAACTAAGTAGTCCTATTTATAATTTAACTTGGTTTCATAATGTAATTCCATGAGCTAATTAATTGATAATCAAATTTAAATTCATTCATTGTTGATACAAATTACATAGAGATGAATTTTCACTATGATGTACATCAATATTTAACAACTACATCTATTGTTTCCATTTACTAACAACAATCACAGTGAGAGAACTATTGAAACATTATAATAATTCAATGAAACTTTTCTCCTATAAGGAACTATCATTTTATTAAAAACCTGATTTAAAGACTCAATCGGAAAATAATCAAGGAAGAAAACCTGATATCATTGTTGTTACATATATAAAGTTAGAAATGAATTGTGAAACACTATTTCTACATTCATCCTATACCAATCTATTTCCAAGGGATTTACCATGAAATCTAATTAACATGTTCTCATTTCTACTATCAAATTTTATACATCAGGATCATATTTCTTGAGAAGTCTCCATAACAATGGACTCAAGAACACCATGACAATTTTGTATCCAATTTTGCTCCATTTCAAGATACCATCCAAGAAATTTGCAAATACATAAAGACGACCATGGAGAGCTAACCTTCCAACCACACCCCGAGCTTAGGAGAATCGAAATCGACTGGGTGACAATTTAGAACAATCACAATGACACACTCAATAAACAAAACCCATCCAAGGTATACACAATAGGTTCTATATTGAACTAAGACTAGGGAGAAGATGGATTTTTCCAGGTAGGAGATGTCAATCACAAACACAAGTCATATGTCTCTTCCAAGGCTACCAAATCACAATGAACTTTTGTTCTTTCTCTCCTTATTTTTTAAAACAAAATCAATTCGTATTGACAACAAGGACCCATAACACCTTACTTTCTCCCTTTCCTCATCTTGAGAAGAGACTCTACATTGACGTGAAGTCCAACTAAGCCCTCCTCCCATATATGGCCACATTGACCTATCTAAGGGTGAGTAATGCCAACACACCCTTAATAGTTTTCCCCACAAACCAAAAAGGAAAACATGAAAGAAAAACAAATAGAAAACCCACAAATATTCATCCCTTACATGTTACAACACAAACATGAAATACACATATGAAAGAAATTTACATAAGCAAGCAATAAACAATGCATGAAGAACATGACCATGAAAAATCCTACATTCACAAAGGTTATGACAATGGAGTTTTGAGATGAGCTAATCTTTCTTCCTCTTAAATTCCAAGCTTTACTTTCTCTAAATTTAGAGAATGGGTGAACAACCTTCCACTCTAAAAATAGCCACTAAATAGGCTTCTAAACTCACCCACCTAAAATGACAATAACTCCATACTTGACTTAAGCCTTCTAGGGTCTTCCCACTTGTTCTTACCATTAAGACAACCTTTTAGGAGAAGTGTAAACTTGACTAACCTCATGGAGATGTTCAATTTTCGCACTAAAGGGAAAATGAGATATTTAACGGGTCATAAAAGTCAACAGAAGGATCTAGAAGGGCAAAAAAGCTCCCCAACCCATACACATACCCCTTGGGCACTTGGATTACATTAAATTTGGTCTTTAGGATCATTTTAGGACCTATATAATTTGCTTGAAATATTTGATCTTTTAAAACCCTAAGAATGAAACCTTTCTACTAAACCCTAATAAGGGTAATTAATCTAGGTTACCAACTAATTGTTATAATTCTTTAGAATAACTGAGAGTGGGGGGGCGTGAATCAATTATTCAAGGTCCAAATGCCATAATAAAACTTTTTCTATTTTCTCTACAAATCCTTAATGGTGCATAACTGAACTTATCATGTATCTAATTTAAATATTGAAACAACTAAGAAAAGTAAACATGCATCACACCATAACACTAAGAATTTGATAACCCAAAAACCCTCCAGGAATAAGAAGGTAAAATTGGGGTGGGGATGATACCCACAAAATAACTGCGCAATTGATTTTAACCACTTCTGATGGTTTGCCCTGTGAAAAGCCTACCTTGTTAAAGGCTACAACACATTGTTAAATGTGACCTTGTTAGAGGATTTCACCAAACTGTTAGGAATGGGCCTGGTTAAAGGACTTTGGAACATTCACTTGGAATGTCACCCTATTAAAGGATTTACAACATGGCTATTAAACCAACCTAAGTCCATAGGTTTTATCTTAACTATTACAATTGCTAGAAAGTAACAACAATAGCTTTGATCTAATTTAACTTACAACATAACTTTCAGATTATAGATCACACTTCAGTTCAGTCCTTTGCTTGGCTTTTAATCACTTTAGTTCTGTTAGCTTGTCTTCCTCTCAAGCTTTGTTTCCTTGAGTCTTCTTTACTCATCAAACCAATGCAATCATATCTGTGGTCATCCAGTGAAACAGAGTATTCTTTGTTCTCTTACTCCTTAGCACTTTTCTTCAGCAGCTCATGATTTCATACTTTTTCACCACCACTCTTCTGCTTCATGACCTTATGACTTCTTAAATAGAAATCTGAAATATATTTCCCACTCAATTCTCCCTCTCCAATTTTAGGGTTTCAATGGATTAGGTAGGATACAATGTATCTACCCCATTTTTCTTCTTCATCTAGAAACCTTGTCTAGCATCCAATTGTTTTCGCTAAAAACCTTTTTACATGGTGTTCTGTGCCACTAGCTCATCACTCTTATCTTCTATCTAGTTTACAAACTTCTAGGTAACAACCTTGTCGGCTCAGATCTAGCAAATCTTTGATTTCAAAATAATGCAGCAACTCGGCATTATTGGTTTACTGATACTCGACTTGTTCTGTGTTACTTAGCACTTGTATCCTGCTCGGCATCTATATCTTTACTCGGCACCTGTTTCATGCTCGGCACTTGATGTTTACTTGGCACTTGTTTTCTGCTCGGCACTTGATATTTACTCAGCACTTGTTTTTTGTTCGGCACTTGATAATTACTCAGCACTTGTTTTCTGTTCAGCACTTGATATTTACTCGGCACTTATTTTCTACTCGACACTTGATATTTACTCGGCACTTTTTTTTCTGCTCGACTTCAACTAAGAATATATTCGGCACTAACTTGCTTGCTCAGCTCTCTTTCTTTAATGAACTTAGTTAGACTTTACAAATGACTTAGCTAAAACCTTACATCTTTGATATGTTTTAGTGTGCCCATTCTCTGTGTCTTAGAGTATGTCATCAATACACTTTTTCAGCAATGGCTTAGTTGATCCTTGTATTTCATTACAACATCATAACTTCAACCTTTCTCTAGGTACTCTAGTTACATCTTGTTGATTGCCTCCTCCTTGTCAATCAACCAATTGATATTATTTGGATCACTAAAGCAATTGTCATTCCTGAGGGTAGCAAGTTTGACATCAATGACAAAACAATGATTGAGAAAATTCTTTACCAGTTCCATTACTTTTTATGTATAATCTCTTCAGTCATTTCAAACAATCTCCCTCGTGATCTTTTTCAATCATTTCCAACACTAATTAGTCATAGATTACTAACTTAATCAATCTTAGATTACTAACTTAATCAATCTTCGAGTAATGGGTTATATTGTCAATCCTAATCAACATGTTGATACACATATACGTATTATGAGTGTCAAGTGACACCATAAGATTCATTGTTACATAACATTCAACACCTTACAAAATACAAAATGATACACACATTTATATTATGATACAAATTAAAAATGAGACAACAAGGTTCAAATCACTTTATTGGATTCAACCTTAGTCTTACAGTTTACACGTAGGGTCAATTCCCAATTCTCTGATAAATTCCATGTTAATTATCCTACACACTCAATTCAAATATCAGTAGTTCAAGGAAAATCACATGTATATATTTAAATCTCATTTGGATAATCACATAAATCAAAACATTAAATTTCATTTAAATAATTTTTTTCTCATTTCTACACATATATTTGATCATCACTAATCTCATAATTGAATCATCATAACATATTCATCAGTTTAAATTAAAATGCTAAAATAATCCTTGTAATGCATACGTATACCCAAAACATCATAACATCATCAATAAGGCATACTAAACTATCTGAATGCATATATCCTAATAATCAAGGTACCATAATTAATATCATCATCAAAAGGTGAAACACCTCATAGCATCGTTAGTACAAAATAGTGTTTAAACAGTTAGACAATGTAAAAGTCTCAAATCACGAAGTAACAACAATAAACATATCAATTGATCTCAATTTTCATTAGGACACCTAAACCATAAAATGTTACTTCATATCCATTCAAATCTCCTATAATAGATTTAACAGAGAAATTCATATTTAATTAAGTACATATGAGGAGGGGTCTTACATTTGTTCACTAACTTTTTTTTGTATATAATTTTCCATGATTGCATACTTGCACATACTTTTTGTATTATTTAACAATTTGCATCCAACTATTGTAATCATAGCAAGGTCCAACATATTTCATCAATTCAAAAACCTTGTTGTAAGATACCTTTATGTCATCCATTGAAATAAGGCCCAAACCATGTAATGAGGATTGTGATATGTGATATATCCTCTCTCCAGCATGAAAATTAGTGTTTATTAGAAGAAGCTCATTAGGGACCCATTGTTTCTGTTGATGTTTGTACCTAAAGGGCACATCAGAGTCACCTTCACTCTCATCATCATATGAAAATGACCCCCCTTGAGAAATGAAAAATTTCACATGCTTATTGATTTTTTTTCTAATATTTTGAACTCAAGTCAATCTCCTTGATTTAGACATACTAAAGTCTCACTTTCTTCTTTCATTCCTACATTTTCCTCACTTGAGGAAGACAAATTTGACAAATACCTATTCACTGGTACCTACACTCCATGAAATAAGAGAGATAAGTTGCAATGAGAGAGATATTTTACAAATGGTAAAAGAAATTCATCTCTATGGGGTCTAATGACTTATACCTTATGATCCATGAGACTGTGTGGGATGCTCATGAAAGGGCTTTGGGTTTTTTCATATGTAAATCAATTGTCTTATGTTAGCTAAAAAATTCATGATACATATACTCTAAATTACATTTAATATTAGCATCACATATGAATTATAAATGTTAAAAGGTACATGACAAGTTAATCAAATTAATCATTGGTTTATCAAGAACTCAATATTGAATAGCATCGGCATTGATCACATAACTATACATTTCATTCTTGTCATTGATAATCAAACCCCCTTCAATTTCATCTAGTCAACCCCCCATCATTGATATTATTCTTCATCCATCTCATCAATAGGATCATTGCCATCCTTGACATTGTCACCGCCACTATCATGGTTGTCATCCTCGTCCTCATCATAATCATCATTTTTGGCATCATCGTTGTCATCATCATCCTCATCATCATTATCATCCTCATCATCATCATTCTGATCAGTCAAAGCATCATCATCATATCAATAGAAACATCATTTGCATCAGGAGCATCATCAACTAACTCTCAATCGTGATCCACTTCTTCCTTTGCCTCAGTATCTTCTTCTTCCATCACATTATACTTTATCGACCTTCCTCTTGGAACATGTCTAACAATAAATGACCAACCCAGTTTATGTGGAACCTTTGAGTAAAATACCTTCTCACATTGGCTTGGAAGAACCTAGGGCTCATCCCTAATTGACTCAAACAACCTTGTACTAATCATTGGAAATATATTCTCGTGCTCAATAACAATTCTATTGGGATCATTTTGATTGAGTCATAGTTTGTACCATTTGACAATGAAGAGAACTAATTTGAAGGAATTAAAGTCATGGTCAAGTATATCAACCAAAATTCCCTAGTATTGATTTTGTGATTCTTGAGGATGTCAGTAATTTCTAGATGAAATATTGGTCACTTGGAAGACTACACTTATCCCAGAATCACAATTTCTCTTTGTGTTATCAAACTATTTGATGCAAAATTTATAACCATTGCATAACATAGCCTTGTGGTATTTCACCTACAATAATGTCAAACATGTATAAATTATTGCATCATGAGTTTAAAAACATATGGTTGATTAACAAACTTAAAAGTACCTAGAGATCTCTTAAATCATATGCTAAATCTATTTCCTTTTGTGTAAAATAGGTATCACCATTACAATGAGCTTGTATAAACAATGAAGACATGAATTCCCATTTTAATTTATGACCAGAATGTTTACATTTTTCAATTCATACCATCATCCAATTTTGATTATTTACAATAAACAAATATATTGCATCCCACTCTTTAGCAACTGTACAAAAGTAAATAGATGACTTACAAAAGATTTATTTTAAATATTAAGAATTAATTAACTATAATAAAATCTCTTAATTTATTACCTCTCACTTTCCTAATGTATCATTCCCCACCAAGTACTCTCCTTCAATTTTTTTAATGGAGTCAAGATACCAAATGCAATCTATATGGATCTTTGCTGCAAGATTAGGAAGATATTGAGTAATGTACACCATCATCTATTATACCATATATACCTCAACCATAGAACCCTTAGGACATACTCTTTGTCAAACCAAACTCGTCAAAAATTTCAAGTGTCTCTCAACCATCCACATTGACCTAAGTTGTATAGGTCTACACAATTCAATCTCCTCAATTTGGTGTATGAGGTAGTGTTCTTGTGCATTGAAAAAAGTTGAAGGTAAACACTTTTTCATTTCACACATGAGTAGAAGAATTAATTTCTTCCAATATTTAATATCTTCTTTATGGATTTCTTTATATTACAACCACCTACAAGGGATTCAAGCCACAAAAACATATAAATATGAGACTTTACAATATATTACTTGTTTGATATATTGAATAAATAACATTGCTTACCTCATGTATTTCCCAAGATCAAATATCACTTGTTTGATATTATTGTCAAAGTTGTCTAGGAGCGATAGGGGTAGCACATATTTCAACAATTGTTAACTGATCATTTCATTATTTTTTAAAGTAATATAATAAAAATTGAATGCAATTTCACAAATTTACTGTACATACAAAAGACTGTGACTTACCTTGATGAAGGTATGCCAATCATGTCTTTTCAGCCCTGGCCTAGATTCACTTGTCTTTGATATGAGATTGCTTATATTCACAAAAATCCTATAGGAAATTAAATTTTTCATATGACTAATTTTATGGAATTACTTTACTGCTCCATTAATAACCAAGGAAGGGCACTTGCATTAATTCGGTCTCCATTACTATTTGATTCAATGATATTTTTCATTACATTGTTGGAATCATGAATGTCACTACAAATTTTGGCAAGTTTTTCTTTGTCACACCTTCCATCCAATATTTTCCACAATGTCTTTGTTACATTCTTTCCAATGTGCATAGTATCAAACAAATACATAATTTGTAGCTTCTTGTAGTAGGGAAGCCTGCTAAATTCTCTAGGATAATATTTTAGTCCCTTGGGAAGGTGGTCAGTGATGCCTTGATGATCTTCATGATCATCAATTACATAAGTAGCCAACAAAACATAATCAAAATATATAATTTCCAAATATAATCCATTAGGTGGAGCGATACTACCTCAAATTCTATTATATTCCAACTACCATAGGTGATGTTTCATTCTTCATGGCTTTGATGTAGTCTCTTCTTTCACATTGAAAATATGTTTTTCAGGACTTCGATACTTATGATTTTTGTGGAGGCAATGCCTATACTCATCAAACACCTGCTTTCTTAAACTTTTTGAATGGTGAGTTTTCATCTTTAGAACACACATTGGACATGCAAATTTTCCCTTTGTTTGAAGACCTAAAAGATAACAATACAATTGGATTAAATATGCTCATTTTTTGAATGAGTATTATAGCATACAACAAGATTTCAATATAACATGCCACAAAAATGTGTCAACCCTAGGGCATCATGAATTGTACATAAAAGCATTTCATGGAATTGAAATTGTTTTTTTCCAATTGGTCTAGAGATATCATACATAGTGAAACCATTCCATAACACCATCAACTTGTCGATAAGAGGCATGATATATACATTCATATCTTTCACTTGGTACTTACCTAGTTGAATGAACAACATCAGATAAATTATTGTGGTCATTTCACTCCAAGACTTATAATTACATGTAGGTAACAATAAAATAATAAAATACATGAAACAATCATTGCCAACATAATGTGCTCCCTCTTTATTGACATCCATGGAGAAAGGTTATTGTCAATAACAAAAATAGGCCACACTGAGTAAACATATCTCATCTCTCCAAATGGATTGACACTGTTCGTTACCAGAGAAAGCCTAATATTTTAAGGTTCTTCTTTAAAGTGTAGCCACTTTTCCTCTATGTCCATAAATGTTGAACCATCTATAGGCATTTGAATAATTTCATCTTGACTTCTATATTGTGCATGGTAATTCATAAATTGTGCCAAGCTACTACACCTAAATAAGACATGGAATAATGGGGATGTAATGAAGAACCTTGTGAGGCACCTTTTTTGTCATGTGATCATCTTGATATCTTATCATATGGCATTCGAGGCATTCTGTTGCATTTTTTTGTTCTTTATGATAAATAACATGAACTTCAGGACAAACATGTATTGCTTGATACTCCATTCTAATAGGTTTCATAGCGGCACATAATTCTCAATACAAGAGAGGGAGAACAATTGATGGTGGTAACAAAAAGTCACCTATCAATCTACAACAAAAGAATATAAGTCGTTAGTATAAACAATCTTAATAGTACATGTTTCACCTTTTATAGACTATAATGATGTATATGACAAACCTTAGAATACGTGACATTTTTATGTTGGATAAACCATTCATAACCTTCAAATTCACCAACAACAATACAACTGAGAGAAGAGTTGATTGGGATCCTTTGTAAAGGGTCATATTTTCCTTCTCAAGTAGAGGTATATAATGGATGACCTCAATATCATCCTCATCATAATCATCATCATCATCATCAATAGTAGCAACACTAGTACCAAATGTGTCATTGATCAATTCATTCGTACCATCATCTTCAAATGTATTTTCTGGTGCATGATTATCATCATCCATGGGATCATGATCTTCTCCTTCAATAGTCACACCTCCATGTTCCTCCATATTCACACCTCCATGTTCCCCCAAGATGTGGTGTTCCATATCATGTACTACCTTAGGGAGATCAACCTATATAAAAATGATGATAATCAAACCCCCATTCTATACTTCATATGTATATTAATTGTGAAAATAATATTTTAAAAAACTTACCAATGGATGATAATCAAACCCCCCTTCAATGTGACCATTCTCCCTACAATGTCTCTTAGTTGTTTTGATTTTGATTCTTCTTGTCGTTAATTCGTTGCAACTCTTGCAAGGACAATAACATTTGTCATTTCCTTTTCTTTGAAAGTTAGACAAAAATCTAGTGATTTTCTCTCTATTTTGATCAAATTCCCTTGTATTATCTGACATGATCCTTCTTCATGGGAATAACTTATTCATGTACCCTTATTGAATTGGTTGTACTATATATATCTATCATTGATAACCATTTCAAAATACACATTGACATTAGAGGGAAACCTTGAAAAAAAGTGGACATGGTGTTCTTAATGTTTATATCTGCACATATGGTTTTGAAAGAAAAAAAATTAGTGCACTTCATGTGTATACTTGCAAAAAAATGAACATATTTTTCTTAATATTTATATCTGTACATATGGCTTTGAAAGAAAAATTTGGTGTAATTAATGTGTATATCTACAAAAATATTAGACATGTTGTACTTAATGTTTATATATGCACATATGGTTTTCAAATAAAATTTTGATGTAATATGGTTTATATCCTCACAGTGAGACTGTGCCAATACATGCATGGTTACATCCTTGGGCTCCATTGTTGGGCCAGTATATGGAGCCTTTATATCCAACCATTCATTATAAGTTGGGGAATGTGCTTCATGCCTAACATGCAAGTGATGCATCTGCATATGCAATTTTATCACCTTGGAAAACTTTATTTGACCCTGCTAGCTGGGAACAACTGATTGTTCATTTTATTGTACCTAATCTAATGATAGTTTTACAAGAAGTTTTAATCAACCCAAATAATGAACAATGAGACCAATTTAAATGGTTTATGGCTTGAGCATTTACTATTCCCATTTATCATATGGTTGCAATATTGGAGGTGACATTTTTTCCAAAGTGGCAACAGGTTTTGTATCATTGGTTGTTCAAATCCCAATTTTCATGAAGTAACATGATGGTTTTTAGGGTGGAATGGGCTATTTAACCCTGAGCTTCTTTCTAATGAGAGGATAAGAAGTCAATTAAATTTAGCCCTTGAAATGATGAATCAAGCTATAGAGGGTATGATTGTGGAACAACCTGGGGCTAAAGAGAATGTAAGCTATCTTAGAGTGACAAAGTAGCACCAATTTGAGGCACTTCAATAGCAAAAACTAGCAACAACATATGCTCATCAACAAGCCTTAGCTTCCATGGGTAGTGGGATTCACTTGAATAATCCCATGGGTGCCCCTCAATTGAGTTGAGCACCTAGGGATTCCCTAAGCAATTTAAATTTTAATGTTTTTTTTGTGTGGGTGTAAGCCTTAGGGAATTTTTGGATGTGTTGGATATAAGTTCATGTTGACCATAGTATTAGTACAAGTGGGCCATTGTTCATAGGGACTTAAACCTTTTGGCTAGGTGCAATTAGGGGCTAGCAAGTTGTAAAGCCCTCTAAGCATGATGATGACATCATCATGAGGTCAATAGAGTCTAAGACGGATTGGAATGTTGTTTTTACCTTATTTGAGTTTCTTGGTTGAGTTTGGGAAGCAATGGAGGTCATTTGGCCAAAGTTGGAAAAAGTTGCTAAAAAGATGTAAAGAGGGAGAGTACAGTTAACATTTATTATTAGGAGCTATAGGTTTTATCCAAATATTATCACTACACATGTTCTCTAGTACCAAAGTTAATCCATTCAAAATTCTTTTTGTTAATCAATTTTTCATGAAATCTCCTTTTACTATATTTCTTGCACAAAATTATTTCTTTACTACATTTCCTGCACAAAAATCTTGTAAGTTTTCTACAAATTCTAAAGATATAATACTGATGGAGAATTAATAACTTGCTCCAAATTGATCTACTACAATTCTAGACTGAATGTTATTGTTCTGGAAGTCTAAAATAAATTTTGGAAATTATATTTTATTTCTGTATTAAATCACCAAGGAGCAAATTGCTAGAAGAACAAACTTAAGATTGTATTGTGTATTCTCTATCCACAATCTTGCTCCTACTTATATATTAACCAAGGGTCTTGTCTTTTCATAAGACACAACCCCTTCTAGGTTGGCCCTCCATGAAATAACCTACTCCTCTACAAATTAGTACCCTTATCCATTAACTAATAGTTAATTATTAATTAACTATAATTGTCAAATACAAGGTATATAAATATGCCTAGAAAATTGCCAATCTTCTCTAGGGAGATGTATCTATCATGAGACCATATATAAAGGAAATTACATGCATTTTAGATCTATCTAATCTGAAAATTAGAACATTAATATGATCGATTTATCAAGATTTAACACTCCCTCTTAACTTGATAATATAAATAAGAGAAACATATCTAGCAACATTGTTAAGAACATATTTGTACTCTATATCTATCTAATTCTTCCGAGCATGTAGTATCATGGTACACATGATAATTTTTCATATTACTAAACTTGTAATATAAATTATCACTAATACTTGTGATAACAATATTACATGTGATGCAATACACAAGATAAAATCTGGAGAATGATTAAATTCTTCCTTTATCCAAATTGTGACTCATAGGCACTGACAAGCCTATATCACAGTATGATCCTAAATTAAGATCTGCTAGTACATAGGATAAAATCTAGAGAAAGATTAAATTCTTCCTTTATCCAAATTATGACTCATAGCCATAGAAATGTCTATAACACAATTTGATCTTTAATTCATCCAAATCTTCCAGTAGTTCCCTACTATTTTAGAACATTATCTCAAAGATCATCATCTCATATAATGTCTTTTCCTTATTACAGAGATCGTCACCTCTTTAGATGATAAACACAAATGGTGAAGCCCATAAGAGTCAATAGCCTAAAAATAATTATTTTAACAAAAAATTATTTCATTAATAATCAAAGAATACAAATGAGTATAATTCAACCATACTAAGTCCTTTTCTGAAGTGATCTATCTTCACTCGAGAGAGAGGTTTAGTAAAAATATTTGTTGTTTGATCTATAGTACAAATGTATCTTAACTTGACAGTATTCCTATCTACCATATCTCTTACATAATGGTAAGGGATTTCAATATGCTTGGATCTATCATGAAAAATTGGATTCACAAAAAGCTTGATGCAACTGTGATTGTCACACTGAATGATAGTGGAATTCATGGGTTGACCAAACAATCCCACAAGTAACTTTCTAAGTCAGACTGCTTCCTAAGAAGCCATTGTAGTTGCAGTGTATTCTACTTCTGTGGAACTCAATGCTACTCATGCCTTCTTTCTGCATATGCATGATATCATCACTGAACCTAAATTGAAACAACATCCTAAAGTGCTTTTCCTATTAGTAGCACTTCCAACCCAATCTAAGTTTGGGAATCCATGTAAGTCCAATTCAACTTTCTCATACTTCAGCACAAGGTTAAGAGTGCCTTTTATGTATCTTATTGTGTGTTTAACTGTAACCGGGTGAATCTCCTTTGGTTCACACATAAACTAACTTAAGGCATCAACTGCATAGAAAATATCAGTTCTTGTATTTACCAAGTACATGAGAGACCCAATCATCTATCTATAAAGAGTAGAATCTATGGAGGGTGATTCTATTGCTGCTTCCTTAAGTTTGTGTAGGTTAATCTCCACTAGAGAAGACGTAGGTTTGTAGTTCCACATTCCAAATCTCTTCAACATGTCTAAAGTATACTTTCCTTGATTAAGTATGATACTATCAGATTTTTTCCATACTTCCAATCCTAGGAAATAATAAAGGAGTTCTAAATCTTTCATATCAAATTCTCTGATTAGATCTTTCTTGCATTGATCTAGAAGATGATCATCACTTTTTATTAGTAAATCATCAACATATAGCATCAAAATTATCATATCATCTTTATCCTTTTTATAATAGAGATTTGGATCAACTTCATTCTTGGAGAATCCTAAACTGGTGAGATACTTATCGATTCTTTCATACAATGCCCTTGGAGCCCATTTAAGCCCATAGAGAGCTTTCTTGAGCCTATAAACAAAGACTTTAGTATTATGAGTTTCAAATCCTTTAGGTTGTTCCAAATATGCCTCTATAGTAATCTTTTCATTCAGAAATGTTGTTTTCACATCCATTTGATGTACTTTCCATCCCTTTGATGCTACAATAGCTAGGACTTCTTTTACAAAGGTGTTTTTGGCAACTAGAGCAAAGTTTTCTTCATAATCAGTTCCCTCCTTGTGAGAGAATCCTTTGGCTACAAATGTAGCCTTATTTTTTCAATGCTACTGTCAGCAACATGCTTGATTTTAAATATCCACTTAGAAGAAACAAAATATTTTCCCTTAGGCCTTGGAACAATTTTCCAAACATCATTCTTAATAATGGATTGGTATTCTTCTATCATAGCATGCTTCCAAGCTATATGTTTGATAGCATCTGAAACATTGGTTGCTTCTGATTTAGATAAACCACTCATCTTTGCAGCATAGCTAGAGAATATTTTGGTTCTTTGTCTTTCTTTGAAGGTTCCTTCTTGTACAAAGAAGTCTTGTGCTTCTTCTATAGTCTTAGAGGCCCAAAGTGTTCTTTTGTTAGGATTTTGAATTTCACCTTCAATTTCTTCAATGTTCTCCCTCTAAAACTCAGGTTCATGATTTTCTTCAGAACTAGGTATATGTGAAGGATCTTAAGAACTTAGGGCTCTTTTGAATGATAAATCTTTTTCAAATATTACATCCCTACTAATTTCAATATTTTTCTAACTAGGTATGTAAACTCTATATGCTTTTGATATTTCACTATATCCAACAAAAATACCTCTTCTACCTGAAGGTTCAAGCTTAGTTCTTTTCTCTTTAGGAATATGAATGTAAGCATGACACCCAAATATTCTAAGATGATTGATATTTGATTTAGAATTAGAGAAGAATTCCTCAGGAGTTTTATCTCTGAGGTGGGAGTAAGGGCATCTATTTTGGATATAGACAACAGTACATGTGGCTTCTGCCCAAAGGTAGGATCCTAAATTTTGGTCAACTATCAAAGCTCTTGCAGCTTCCACAATTGTCTTATTCTTTCTTTCTGCTACCCCAATTTGCTAAGGATTTTAAGGAACGATACACTCCCTCTTAATCCCCACTTCTTTACAAAAATCTTTAAACAAATCTAAAGTATGTTCCCCTCCATTATTAGTCCTAAGAGTTTTCATTTTGTGTCCTGATAGATTTTCAATTAAGTATTTGAATTCTTTAAATCTTTTAAGGATTTCTTCTGATCCTTTACATTTCAAAAAGTAAATCCATGTCTTCCTAGAGAAGTCATCCATAAAGAGAACATAGTACAAAAATCCTCTAAGAGAAGAAATGGGCATAGGTCCACATAAATCTAAGTGGAATAATTCTAAAACATTGTTAGTTTTTCTAGTGCTATTTTGAAATGGAATTTTGGTGTTCTTACCTAGTGCACATCGTTTGCATATGCTTGAATGATCTTTTTTCAAATTAGGTAAACCAATAATCATCTTCTCTATAGTTGATAAGGACTTAAAGTTTAGGTGCCCTAACCTTCTATGCCATACTTCATTTATATTTGCAACTTCATGAACTAAGGCTTGAATAGGTTCCAAACATAGTTCATATAGGTATCCCTTCCTTTGACCAATCAATTTTGATTCCTTAATAGAAGAGTTTTTAGGCTAGGTCATTAACTTTCCATCAATAAATGCTTATATCCATCATCCTCAAGTGATGTGATAGAAATTGGGTTCCTCTTGATTCCAGGTACATATAGTACTCTTTTGAGGTCTAAGGAGATGCCTGATTTCAGTTTTAAGGTGCAGCTTCCACCTCCTTTGACTGGATGTGCAGAACTATCACCTATGGTAACTTCTTCATTAGTTTCCTCTATCATTGAATCCTGTTGGTGTAAATACATACTTTACTATTTACACTTACTTAAGGTTACTTAGGTTAATGCATTAGTTTATTATTTTGCATTATTCTATTATTTTTTATTTGTGAGACACTTAGGAGTTTGCACACCTTTTGATTTGTCATGTAGACAACATAGGAGTACGCAACTCTATTTAAGCACATGGTGTCTACAACACTATTTTGCATGTCACACCCTTGTAGGCTTATCCTCACATCATCGCACTTACTTCCATGCTTAATGGAGGATAACCCATATCTGGTGGACATGTGCTTAGTTGCATGACACATCATGGTGTTGATTACGAGGCATTCTAGATGTATCTTAGAGGCTTTTATATATAGGCACTCCTAGTGTACTCTCATGAACCAGTTATTGAATACATTGTTATTCTGATCATACTCTGTCTACTTTGGTCTACTGTGTGCTTGTGTTTGAGTTCTTAGTTCTTGGGTGAATTTTTCCCTTAGGAAAATTCTTACAAATCCAATACTTATTTATACCTCGTAATGTGATTGGATGATCCATTATTAATTACCCAAGAGTTGAGTTTGCTAGATACATCATTTGATAATGTTGAATACGGTACATAATTTTCAGGATAATAGTCTTCTTTTTTCTTAGTTACCTTTGTGAAATTTACTTTATGTTTCATATTCTCAAGGATTTATAATGTCCAATTTTCTCACATTTGAAGCATTTGACTTTAGATATGTCCCTCTTGAATTTTTTATTGCCTTGAGGGGCCTTCTTCTTCTTAAAGTGTTTCTTCTTTCCTTTGTAGGAATTTGTGTTAAGAACATGAAGTTCTTCATCTCCAATTTTTTATTTCAATCCTTTCTTAAGTTGCCTAGATTCTTCTTGAAGGCAATCTCCTTTAATTTTGTTGAAGTCTAGGAGTTTGTCTCTATCACTTACTCCTTGTAAGAATGTTTCCCATGAATCTAGTAACCCATCCATAGTCATAAGTGATAGCTCTTTGTCTTCAATTATGGTCCCTATACTTGCAAGTTCATCTCTTAGACTAGCCACCCTTAAGAAGTATAAATTCATAGATTCCCCCTTCCTTATTTTATATGATTTAGCTACCTTTTTAGTGCAAGGATTCTGGTTGCATTGTTAACCTCATATGCATTTAATGATGCACTCATCATATTAAATGTTGTATGATGTTTCATTACTATAGGTACTATTTCATTGTTAACTCCATATAATATGATTTCCATGGCTTTCCTATTTCTTTTAATATAGTTAGTTTTATGAGGATCAGCATTAGGTTGCTCAGATTCCTTATCAACAAACTATATTACATTGTTCTCTTCAAGAGTCATCATAATTCTAAATTTCCATGCAATGAAGTGTTCTTTTCCATTAAACCTATCTTTGGGTCTAATTGCGTTGGCCATTGAAGGTAAAAGGATGTTTTTGTCTGAATACTTTAGAATAATTAAGAGGGGGTGAATCAATTATCCAAGGTCCAGATGTATAAATAAAAATTTTCACAGCTTAGTGAACCCATAAAACATTATTCATCATGCATGCATCCACAAGATTATGCAATAACTTAAAACCTTGTAGGTTACTGTCAAATCAACTTGCAAAAATGTAAACATGAAACATAACATATTCATCAACACACTTGAGACAATTATTTACATGGAAACCCAATTTGGGAAAAACCACTAGTAACATGCTGCTCTTTTCACATTTCTGAAGTGATGTCCTATGAAAGGCCAACCTTGTTAAAGGTTACAATACACACTATTAAATGTGACCATGTTAAAGGATTTCAATCACCCTATTAGGAGTGAGCCTTATTAGAGGATTATAGAACATTCACTTGGAATGTCACCTGGTTAAAGGATTTACCCTATACTAATACAATTGTTAGAGAGTAACAGTAAGGTTTTGATCTGATAACAACTTACAACTCCACTTGTAGATTATAGATCACTATTCAGTCCTCCATTTTTCTTGGCTTTCAGTCATTGCAACTCTAATAGCTTGTTCACCCATCAAGCATTCATGTCCTTAAGCCTTCTTTCTTAATATGCCATTGCAGACTCTTCTCTTAGGTCACTTGATGAAGCAAAACCTTGACTCCTTATCTTCCTTAGATTCTCACACATGACAACCTTGCTTCATGACTAGCCATTCCTATAAATAGGAAATTAAAATCTTTTTTTGTTTATTCTCCATCATCCAAATTAGGGTTATGATGGATTAGGTAGGATACAATGAATCTACCCCACATTCCATATCTCTTCTAGAAACTTCTCCTTGAATCCTCTTTGAATTTTCCTAAAAATAGTTTATCTTGAATTATGTGCCACTAGCTCATCAATCTTATCTTCTATCTGGTTCACACAATCCAAGAAAACAAACTTGTTAGCTCAAAGCCATCAAACTCATGATCTTTCAAATAATGTCGCAGCTCAATATTATCTAGCTTCTGATACTTAGTACATGTTGTGTTGCTCAACATCCTCTATGAAATCACTTAGCACGAACTAAAGTTTACTGGTGCTTGGCATCAACTAAACTTTACTTAGCATTCACTATTATACTCGGCATATACTAGAATAAGCATTTACTTGGCTCCAACTATTTTTTTGCTCAGCTTGCACTTACTTTGCTCAACACCTACTATCCACTCAATCAAGCTTGGTAGACAAACTTTTTGTAACTTGTTCTTCTAAACTTTCTTAGTGTAATGGGCCTTTGTAACTTTAAGTAGATTATCAATACATCATGTCATCATTGTCTTAACTAATTCTTTTACTCCTTTACATAATCATAACCCAACCTTTCCTCTAGGTGCTATTGTTACATCTTTTGATCAAATCCTCTTCATCAATCAAATAAGTGATAGTACTTGAATCTTATAAGAAATTGTCTTACCAACAAATAATAGGTTTAACATTAGTGAACAAATAATGATTGAAACATACAATCTCCCTCTTTAATAATCTCCTTCTTCAACAATCTCTTTTCAATCAATTATCAACAGTTGCTTAGATATTTTCAAATCTGATTGTCAATTTGCAGAGCCTAGGTTCGAGAACTTGGCTCTGATACCATGTAAGTTTTCTACAAATTTTGATGATATAATAGTGATGTAGAATTAATACCTTTCTTCAAATAAATCTACTATAATTCTAGACTAAATTTTATTTTTCTAGAAGTCTGTAATAAATTTTGGAAATTATATTTTATTTCTATACTAAATCTCCAAGGAGCATATTGCTTGAAGAGCATACTTAAGATTTTATTGTGTGTTCTCTATCCACAATTTTGCTCCTACTTATATATTAATCAAGGGTCTTATCTTTTCATAAGACACAACCCCTTCTAGGTCAGCCCTCCATGAAACAACCTACTCCTCTACAAATTGGTGCCCTTGTCCATTAACTAATAGTTAATTATTAATTAACTACAATAGTGAAATACAAGGCATATAAATATGTCTAGAAAATCATTGATTTTTTCTAGGGAGATGTATTTATCATGAGGCCATATATAAAGGAAATTACATGCATTTTAGATCTATCTAATCTGTAAAATATGAACATTAATATGATCAAGTTATCAGGATTTAACACTCCCTCTTAACTTGATAATATAAATGAGAGAAACATATCTAGCAACATTGTTAAGCATAAATTTGTACTCTATATCTATCTAATTCTTCCAATCATGTAGTATCATGGCACACATGATACTTTGTCATATTACTAAACCTGTAATATAAATTATCACTAATACTTGTGATAATAGTATTACATGTGATACAATACACAAGATAAAATCTGCAGAATAATTAAATTCTTTTGTTATCCAAATTGTGACTTATAGGCATTGACAAGCCTATATCACAATATGATCCTGAATTGAGATCTACCAGTACATAGGATAAAATCTGGAGAATGATTAAATTCTTCCTTTATCCAAATTATGACTCATAGGCATAGAAATGTCTGTAGCACAATATGATCTTTAATTCATCCAGATCTGCTAGTAGTTCCCTACTATTTTAGAACATTATCTCAGAGATCATCATCTCATATAATGTCTATTCATTATCATATAGATCATCATCTCTTTAGATAATAAACACAAATGGTGAAGTCCATAATAGTCAATAGCCTGGCAATAATAATTTTAACACAAAATTATTTTATTAATAATCAAAGAATACAAATGAGTTATAATTCAACCATACCAAGTCCTTTTCTAAAGTGATCTATCTTCACTCGAGAGAGAGGTTTGGTAAGAATATCTATTGTCTAATCTATAGTACAAATGTATCTTAACTTGATACTATTCCTATCTACCATATCTCTTACATAATGGTAAGGAATTTCAATATTCTTGGATTTGTCATGAAAAACTAGATTCACAAAAAGCTTGATGCAACTGTGATTATCACAATAAATGATAGTGGGATTCATGGGTTGACCAAATAATCCCATAAGTAAATTTCTAAGCCACATTGCTTCTCGAGAATCCATTGCGGCTACAATGTATTTTTCTTATGTGGAACTCTATGCTACCAATGCCTTATTTCTACACATCCATGATATCATCGTTGAGCTTAAACTAAAAGAACATCCTAAAGTACCTTTCCTATCCGTAACACTTCCAGCCCAATTTGAGTCTGTGAATCCATGTAAGTCCAAGTCAACTTTCTCATACTTGAGCCCAAGGTTAAGAGTGCCTTATATGTATCTCATATGTTTGGTGGACGTAGCCCAACGATTGGGTGAACCATGTTAAATATTTGTGTCTTGTGTTCTCTTATGTGCAATTTATTATTTTTTGATATTGGTTATATTTACATGTATTTTTATTTATGTTGCATTAATCCTACCACAAAGAATCAATAGATTTTAATGAATGGATTAAAAAAAATTGACTAATAGACATTTCGACCTCCAAAGATAACTACATTAGGATAATAGGAGAAAATGATTCAACTTTATTGTGGAGAAATCGGATAGGTTTCTTTTAAATGAGGATATGTGTAATGCTCCGCTCGAGAACCCAAGAAAACCAAACCTATCATGTTATAATGTTTACTAAACTATTTTTTTTTAAGTTTAAATAATATAGGATAACAATGCGGAAGAAATATACACATTCACATCAAGTATACATAAACAATTACAGATACAGTTTCCATTCCTCAAGGGTTCCTTCACATTGAGTTGTGTTAAGAAGTTTATATTAATTAGTTAAGTCTCAAATACAATTTTAATGATCATAAATAAATAATAGATACATCATCTCATAAGAAAGTGTATAAATACAACTGATACAATGAAATACATCTAATGAATAACATCCACTGCACATGTCGCTGGGTATGTAGGAATATATAAAAGTATATCAGAGACAAGATACATGATAGCATATATATAATAATTCAAAGAAATCTCCAAGATAGGAATACAAATGATAAAGGTACAACTACTGCAACAAACATCCAACATCTATAAATCTAAGGGGGGGCCAAATTGTAAGAAGACACTACCTCTCGACTGCATGGTTACATAGTTAGGCTTCCATTCTCACCGTGCAGGGAAGATAGTGAACAATCCACATATAGCTAATCAATCATAAAACATTCATAGGAAAGGAATCCTAATAGCCAAAACTACCTCAAGGGTAACACAACTATTCAAGAAGAAAAGATAATCCATATAGAATGAACACTCCATCCAATACCAACACCACACAACAAAATAACATACATAAACTAGGTATAAATTGAATTACAAAAATTATGAGATAAATTCAATGAAAGGTGTTCACCTCAAGTCAAAAGCCACATGACAAAAGTACATCAACCACAAATAACCAATCACCATCAATGATAGTAAATAACAACATTAAATACATCCAACAATAAGTACACCACTAGAGGCAAATATAAAATCTATGAAGGAGACTCAAGCTATATTCTAAGGAGTGTCATCACATGGTCAAACTACTTGAGTTACCCTGAACTAGTCTCTCATTAGACCTTGGATCCTCAAGCATTGAGTTACCCTATACTAATTACTCTAAACCCCAGACCCTCAATGTGACACATGTGGAACTAGAATACCATCTCATGAAGATAAGGCAAATGAGTCATACCTCTCACTAGTTATCATCCCATTCCCATCCTTAGTTTATACAAGTGCTCAAGTCATGGGTGAGGCAAAAATCTCTAACTTTTCCTTTTAGTGTGTTTCCCAAATTTTAATTACTATATTATCACTTGGTACACAACTTACAATAGGTTACCCTGACACTAACCACTTTGGGTCTCAGACACCTACTACAAGCCACTCCCAAAGATATGCACCTAGAAAACCTCTCCTAAGCATACAGATCATAGTTGAGTCCCATACCACAACACCCATAATGATTGAACTCAACTCCTTAACAGACAACTTGAAAACAAGTTGGTTTTTCCCAACCCAAGTAAACATAAATGCATCACCAGGAAAAACTCATAAATGTAACTCTAGTTTAAAACACATAAGCTCATCACAACATTCAAAACAAATCAACATCATTGAAGAATCACAAAAAGAAACCTTTAGTGTATGTCCTAGTTGGCCAACTAAACAACTCATAGAAAAAGAACCATCATGAAAAGAACAACATATGACTACAAGTAAACACAAGGAGAAAACATGGATATCCAAGCCACATTGTTTTAAATCATTTGTTTTGAGAAGTCTGGTTCGACCAATAGAACGCCATTATTAATCATTAGGTTATATATGATTCCAAGATTAAATAATATCCTTATAACTAACTATTTAAATTCATTCATAAGTCTCATCCATAGACAAAATCAAAGATTAAGTCAATAAGGTCATCAAGTTTAGTTCGATATAATAAATGGCAAATCTCATTAGAAGGACAATAATATCTAAATATAATAATCCTAAATAAAGGACTTACAATTTTTTTTTTTAAGTCATGATTAAGTTTAGTATAAACTAATTTAATATTTAATAATCTATATTTTAAATAAATAAATACAATTTAAACTTATCTTAAGTAATATAGTTTTATCTATATTTAACAATCAATTTCTAACTTAGTAAAAACAATTTACACAACTCTTAAATAAAATGAAATTTTATTTATTTGCCTATTTTTATTTGTTTTATTTTTAATGACATAATTTAACAACAATAATTATTTGATGAAATTAATTAATTTAAACTAATTAAATAATTAAAAATTTAATTTTAAAATAATTTTTAAAAAACCCACAAGGGGGTGTGGCGCTGCCTTAGTGCTGCTTGCATGCTACCTTGGCTAGCCCGTGCACTACCTTTGGCAGTCGCATGCGGCCAAGGCAACTATGACAGGGATAGACCTTGGGACCCTTGCCCTCCAAAAAAAAGAATTTAAATTTTTGTAAAACAATTTTATATATATATATATCTCTACATTATGCTATAAGAGCCTGGTAGACAAATTTTTCCAATAGTGTCTTTTTTTTAGAGAGAGAAGAATAAAACAAGAATAATTTTAATACAAACAGTAAATTCAATCCCTTTAGATTTCCATCAAACCCTAGTTCAACAAAAAAAATTTCTCTCTAAAATTTCCTCTGTATAATTAAGAAATCAATTTCATTCACACAGATCGGAGATGATAACCAAAATAACTAACAAGATTCAAGCACCCAACAAACATGAAACAAATAAATGTTTTCCTATGCAATATACAATCATGTGTTTTCAAAACCTACCTCACCTTAATGCTAACAATCTAACAGATGGGTGAAATTCTTGCTAAAATGAAAACCCTTCAAGCTAGCAAAAAATCATTTGCTCCAAATTCAAAAGTAGATCCCCAAAAAATTGTGTGTGCAATAATGACCCAAAAACCTCTAATATAGAGCTCTAACTCTCTTTTAGTATTTCTATCTCTAAGAGCCCAAAAATATAATTATTTAATTTAATTCTCCTTTTCATGTACATTTAACTCACTTTTTAAATTAAAATATATTTTTATTTTTTATTTCCCCATTTTATTATTTAATGCAATTCGTAAAAATAATTACTTATTCTTTTTAATTAATAATGTAATTAAAGTCCATTCTTTAAATACAAATCATATTCTAATCAATATTAATTAAATCATCGCACTAAATAATATTTAATGTTTAATATTTAAAATTTAACATTTAATTTTTTAATTCTTTTAATTTAAGTTTCTAAATCAAGACTTTAAGTTGAATCTTTAAATTTAACCAAATACTCAAATGATTTCAATGAATTAAATATTGTCTTACTTAATATTTCCCCCTTTAATTAAATAACATTTAATAATTCAAAACTCAAAGATTAATCCAATAATCATAACTAAACATTCTACGAGGAAAATTGCAAGGTCAAACCACATGAAAAGCATAAGGAAATCAACCTAAGAAAAAATAAAACCACATACACACAAAAATAATCAGGAGTTTAACAAGGGTAGATAGTCAATTATGAGTCCTCCTTGAAGGACAAGCATTTAGGCTATGGCTGGGATTGGACCTAATCATTATCTAGTTGCCATTCTTACCACTTCGTTATTGTGATAGGGCATGCTCATCCCGATAATTCAAGAAAGTTGATGCTCGATACCTACATCCTCCATAAAAATGAGCATGTGCATGTGCATACATATATCTAAACTAAACAAACAATGGAAGGGAGTAGTACATCATGTAGATCTTGACTAGCAAGTGACTGTGACTCCCACCCTTAACCACATTAGATGCATCAAACAAAAAAGTAAAACAACACATGCAAGTATGGGGTAAGTATCATAATAAATCACAAGTCAAAAAATTGAATGCTCAGGTATAACAATGCATTACTATGAATATAAAACAATGATCATTAAAGACATATTATATGGCATCATCATGAAAGAAATTCACATTCAGTAACTGAGAATCATTAAAACGTCATCTGACATTATTATAAAAGAAATCATATTTATTAACTACGAATCATTTGAAGCATTATTAATGCACAAGCAATCATATTAAACAACACATGAAATATACTCAACTAAGTAATCATCACTAATATATATGTAATCCAAGTTATAAAATAATGTCACAAAACTATAAATCAAATATATATGAAGCTAACAAATGCATGAAATGGGCCTAAAAGAGTTTGGCAAATCGAATAGAAAAGAAACATACGGGTGGACGCTGCAATTTGGCATAAATTCTCTTTATTGTGGAATCAAAAGTGAAACCCATCTCAAGTTCAAATCACTACCCAAATAAATTACACATCATAAAGGATAAAAATCCATACAATTGTCCTTTCAAATTCGAACAAATGTGGTTTAAGAATGAGGGGTTTCTACAGATGATAAAAAAAATGGTGGAACAAAATTGTGTTATTAGGGTCTAAATTTTACCAAGTGGTTAACAAACTAAAAATTATCAAGCGAAGGCTTAAGGTATGAAATTTCAAACAATTTGGGAACATCTTTGAAAATAAGGAAAATTTGGAAGAGGAATTGGAGAATCTGAACAAGGAGGTTATAAAGAAAGGGATGGATTTGGCCTTATATAAAAGAGAGAAGTGCCTAGTGAAGGATTTCAAAGACATTCTAACCATGGAGGAACTATTTTGGAGACAAAAATCAAGGGATAGACAAAAAAAATCTTTCACAATAGTACAAAACAACGTAGAATGCTAATAGAATCATTACTATTCAAAATAAGGATGTGGAAAATTGGAGGACCGAGATGATATTGCAAAGAAAGCAATAAAATAGTTTGAAGAAAGCTTTAGTATATATGGTAACCAAAACATAGAGGAACAAGAAAGCATCATTAAGAACATCCCAAATATTATATCCAAAGAACAAAATAAACATTGTTGGGAAAATTTACCTTTGAGGAAGTAAGTGCAACCCTCAAGCAAATGAATCCAGATAAATCTCTAGGGTTGAATGGGTTTCTTCCATGTTTCTTTAAAAAATGTTGGGACTTCATAGGCATGGAGGTAATTGAGGCTTTAGAAGGAGTATGGAATTCAGGAAAAATCCTCAGGGATGTGAATAAGACCTTTATCACCCTTATCTCAAAAAAGGAGAAATCAAAGACCTTTAATAATGATTGTGCCATAGCTCTTTGCAATACTCTATAAATTATTTACAAAGGCTATGACAATGAGAATCCAAAAACTTCTCCCAAACTTGATTAGCAAGGAACAAACGGGGTTTATATAGGGAAGATCTATCTTCGATATTGTAATTATTGTCCAAGAGGCCATACATATCATTCATAACAACAAAGAGCCTAGTAGTTTAAATTAAGCTAGATATTAGAAAGGCTTAAGATAGAGTGGGCTAGGGATTTTTGAGGAAATGACTCAAAATCTTTGAGTTCGCAAAATAATGGGTAAATTTGATCTTTGAATGCATATCCTCCCCTAAGTTATCAATATTGGTAAATGGATCATCAAGAGGCTTTTATGGAATTAGTAGGGGACTTAGATAGGGGAATCTGCTATCCCTTTTTCTTTTCATCTTTGTGGCAAAAGCGTTAGGAAGATCAATAAACAATATTTTTCTATTCCAAAAAAGAGAAGAGAAGAAATATCTTTATATTCCTTTAGTAGATTGCATGTTTATATTAGTCATATAGTTGCATGCCAAAATAATAGTATTATTTTATATATGTAATCTAGGGTTTGAAAATAAGACATTTTGTTTTGCATTGAAACATATGTATTTACATATGTCCTTTAAAAAAATACAAATAAATTATTTACATACATAAATATAAATTTATTTATGTAAATATTATGTTCTTGTGAAATAAACCATTTTAAAATATATATCAAATTCTATATATTTATTACTCTGTGTGAGAAATTATAAAAGATTATAATAGGAAATGTATATACATTATAAATGCCACTAAATATTAATTAAAGAATTATAATATTAAAAAAATAGTAAAACTTATTTGAACAGCCCACTACTTCTCACATTTAACCTTGCCAAACCAATATGGGGAATTTGGGGTTTTTTTTCCTCTTTTACATTTAAACTAAGAGTTCACCCTTTTTCAAAAAACAAATGTCATCATCATTTTATAGGATTTAATTGTTTTATTTTATGAACTCCAACTTCATTGACTATATTATAGGAGAAAAGCTAGCACTGCTTTATGGATGCGACTATCCTCCCTAGTACCAACAAACTGTATAGTTGACTAATTTTCAAAATATCAAAAACATCATGGATTTCTTTGAAAATTTCAGCATTTAATCTTCATGACCTCAATAGTTTCAAAGTTGGAAAAAAATCACTACGTTTTCATGAATTTGGAAAAAAAAAAGTTTGACTTTGTTTTGTCCTTTGTACATTTTGTCTAGAGATTAGCTTGTCTCCTATTTTAAGGGATAGGATTATGGTTCTTTTTAAAGTTCTTTAAAATACTTATTGTGTTTTCCCTAGGCAATATACTACTGCAATTAGGCCTGGAATTTAACAATCGCCCCTGCCTGTCATATGATTTTTTCATGACAGTTAAATTTGTTTCATACTTGTCATTTTACGTTTTTAAAAAAAAAGTTAATTGTCATTTTTTTGTTTTAAAATAATTTAATAGATCATTTTAATTTTAAATATTTTATAAATTAGAAAATAATAAATAGCAAAAGTTTCAAATAAACAAAGCGAGTTTCTAAATTTATGTATTATTTTTAAATTAATATAATTATATACAAAGTAATATAAAAATAGATATCTAATATTGTAAATTATGAAAAAAATTGTTTTAAAAATTCTAAAATTCTACTTCAACAAGTTTCTAAATTAATATAAATATGCAATCATCAAAATAGCAACATATCTAAAAACATATAAATATAAAATAATATATATTTATCATACATATAAAATACATATCTAATATTGTAAATAACTAAAAATAAGTTTTAAAATTTATTATATTCTATTTCAACAAGTTTCTAAATTAATATAAATATTCAATCATCAAAACACAAACATATCTAAACTAAAAGGAAAAAAGAAAAAAATATAAATATAAAATAATGTATATTATACATATTATGAAATCACATATATTAAATAAAATGCTAAGTTGGCTATAACAAATATTGACGGTTTAGCATAAATTTGCTTGTCATATTGACGATTGTCTAAAAATTAAGCCTATCAATTCATACAGTCTTACAAATTTTTAACCTGTTGTATACGGTCCAAAAGTGCAAAAACGGCCAATATGGCCATCAAATTCCAAACCTGATTGCAATCACTTCAACTTAAATAGTTATCAATCTTTCTTGTTTCAACCAATTAGATATCAGTATTTTATTTTGAAATTTGATATTTAATTTTCTAAAGTATATACTAGTATACCTAAAAATTTAATTCTTTTTTTTTTGTAAAATAAGCCAAGAGGTATCTAGTTTCAAAAGAATTAATATAAATTTAGTAATATTGTATTCAAATGTACACTAAAATTCCATGAATAAACTATTGTATTTGGTTTTATATATAGTATACCTTGATATTTATACATAGAAGTTTTATGAGACTGGAAAATTCATCAAATCAAATTTAGACAATGATTTATTTCACCATTTGTAAATTAAAAAAAAAATCATAGCAATAAAAAAATGCATATTTCTATTTTGTTTTTCTGACAAATTTTTTTCAAAATGGAAAATGCTTACATTGAAGATTGCTGCCACAATAGAAAGCCTCTCAGCTTTAAAAAAATTTAAAAATCATATTCCATATAAATCATAGCAATAAAAAAATGCATATTTCTATTTTATTTTTCTGACATGTAAATGAATGTCAATTTTTTTTCAAAATGGAAAACGTTTACATTGAAGATTACTGCCACTGTAGAAAGCCTCTCGGCTTAATGAGAGATTTTTACTTTCAAAAATTCAAAAAATTATTTAATTTCAATTTGATTGGCTCATGTATGCCAGGTCTTATAGGGGCACATTTTGAGGAAGCACTACTCCTATCCAGCAATTTTTTTGGATAGTATAAAATATAAACAATATAAACACATTAAATATATTTAATAATGTTTCAATTTGAATAAAATTAAACAAAATGTTATTAATAAAAACATGTAAAATATATAATGTTTCTGTTTAGTTTGAATAAAATTAAACAAATTTTATATTTATATTGTAAATTACAAATTATTATAAATGACAAATATTTTCATATTAAAAATAAATATTATTTTTTAGATATTTAACTATGAAATAATTATAAAAAATAGAATGATATTATTTTAATATTTCTTAATTGAAAATTTAGACTCTTTTTATGTAAATATAAAATATTAAAATATTAACTAAATTACATTAAATATTATCATTACAATTAAATAAATTGCTTCTTTCTCTCAAACACTAAGATCACACTATCCATACACTGAAACATGAATATTAATTCAAAGCCTCTACTTTAATAGCAGCATAATGTTATATAATTTTTTATTAATTTATCTTAGGATATTTTTAACTTATGACAAGGCCTAAAATCTTATAAAAATAAATGTTATCAATTACAATATTTCTATTGACTATGAATTTGATTTGAAATACTTGCCACTATGTGTCACTTGTTTTATTACTTGATCTCCTTCCTATTTTGTAGCCACTTATCAGTGGTGTGCATGTATTAGAATAAATTGGAATAAATATATTATTGTTTCTAATTTTATTTATAAGATTTAGATTATAGAAAAATGATTGTTTATTTGTTTTATTATTATTATTGCCTTTATTAAGGGAATCAATAAAGTGTATGTTACTTATAAATATATATAGTAATGATTTTATTAAATATTATTATTTAAAATAATTTAATATAAAAATTATAATCAAGGTTAATATAGATTTATTTTTAAGAATATTTTTAATTATTTATTTAAAAATATTATATATTAAGGATGTCAACATTATTAGACTTAAAATAATAAATATTTACGTATTTTATTAGTAATATTTATTAATTTATATAGAAATAATTTATTTTGAAATATTTAATTATGGAGACAATATTTTATTTTAAAAATATGTAAAGCTTCATTATTAAACACGTTCGCATAGCCAAATCGAACCTTCAAAAACAAATGAATTTAAATCATTATTGGGAATCTTCATTTTCTTGTGTGTTTTATTTTAAGATTTGTCATTTTTATTTTGTGATGGCTTCATGTAGAGTGCTAGTTGACCAAATTAGGATATGCACCAGAGGTGTCTTTGAAATTTCTTTTATGATGGTTATTTGACTAAATGTCATTATGTATTTTATGATTCATATTGAGATTTATTTGAGCATTTATGAGAACTTAGGTTTTGAGAACCAGTGTTATTTTCAAGTTGCATGTTAAGGAGCTGAGTTCGATCATTATGGGTGTTGTGGTATGGGACAGAGCTATGGTTTATATTCTTAGAGAAGGTTGTTAGGTACATGTCTTTGGGAGTGGCTTCCAATAGGGATTCGAGACCCAAAGTGGTCAAGACCAAGGTAACCTATTGTAAGTCATGTAATAAGTGATAACATAGTAATTAAAATATCTTGCCTAGACCTTTTCCTTGAGATACATTAAAAAGATAAGTTAGAGATGTGCCTTGCCCATGCTTTGAGTGTTTTTACAAGCTAATGATGGGAATGGGATGATACCTCATGAGAGGTATGATTGGTTTTCCTCATCTTCATGAGAGGGTATTATGGTTCCACATGTGTCATGTTGAGGGTCTAGGGTCCAGAGTGATCAGTCTAGGGTAGCTCAACGCTTGAGGGTTTGAGGTCTAATGAGAGACCATTTCAAGGTAACTCAAGTAGTTTGACCATGTGATGATGCTCCCTAGTATGTAGCCTGAGTCTCCTCCATAGATTTTGTGTTTGCCTCTGGTGGTGTTGTTATTGGTTGCGTACTTATTGTGGGATGTATTTAACGATGTTGTGTACCTTAATTGATGGTGATTGGTGACTCATGGTGGTTGTACTTGTGACATGTGGCTTTTGACTTGAGGTGGATATCTTTTGTTGGCTTTTATCGTGATTTTAGTATTCAATTTATAATACTTGGTTTATGTATGTTTTTTTGACATATGGTGTTGGTATAGGATTGAGTGTTCATTCTATTGGGATTACCTTTTTCTTCTTGAGTAGTACGTGTTACCTTTGAGGTAGTTATTGGCTCTTAGGATTCCTTTCCTACGAACATTTCATGATTGATTGGTTGTATGTGGATCATTCATTATCTTCCTTGCATGGTGGGATTGGAAGCCTGACTATGGAACCATGCGGTCGGGAGGTAGTGTCTTCTTACCATTTGGGTCCCCCTCACACTATTAGTTGTTGGATGTTCAATGATGTGGTTGTACCTTTATTATACTTATTTCTATCTTGGAGACTTCTATTCAATTGATGTATTTATGTGTTATCAATTGATGTACTTATATCTATTTTTCACATACCCTGCAACATGTGTAGTGAATGTTATTCATTGGATTTACTTTCATAGTATTAGTTGTACTTATGAATTTACTTATGAGATGATGTGTCTATTATTTCTTTATGATCATTAACATTGTATTTGAGATTTAAACTAATTAATTTAACTTCTTAACATAACACAATATGAAGGAACCCTTGAAGAATGAAATCTATATTGTAGTTGCATGTGTAAATGTTGTGTTTGTGTATATTGCTTCCACATTATTACTTTGATGTTGTATAAAGTTTAGGAAAAAAATAGTTCAATAAAATTTGTAACATATTAGGTTTATTTCTTTTGGGTTTCTGAGAGGGGTGTTACATTGAACTTGTTGAAAAAGAAACTTTGATGATGCATTTAATAGTTTTGTCAACTAGGGTGGCATATAGGAACATGTACATTTATGTGGCAACTATGTGCAATAATTTTTCTACTATTTAATCAAAAGCAACGACCCAAATATCGCTTGTATGATCTTGGAGTCTTACTTACAAGAGATACATGTAGTTGCACTCTAGAATGGTCTTATGGCATCTAGAACAGAACTATGTGTTGACATTTTTTCTTTCATTCTTTTCACCTGAGTTGGCCTAGTGGTGGAGAACTTGTACTCTTGAAAGAGAGGTCACAAGTTCAAATCCCATTGGGGGGTAGGGTATGTACGCCTCATTTGTAGTGCCAAGTGCCTCTTGAAAAAGAGTACAAGGTAGTCCCATATCATTGTCACCATACATAAACCCAAAAACTATGGCATAGTGTCGTGGACTATAAAACCCCCTTTCCTTTCCTTTGTAGTGGGCAATGTAGTGCCTTTTGTGTTTGCAATTTGTACCATGGCCTATTTTTTTCAATTATAATTTGTGACATTCATGTTTGTGTGCATTTGGGATGCTTCAATGTTTAGACATTATTTTGATTGCCAATATCATAGATAATAGATGTTAGTTTCTATAATATTTAGTTATTTTGTATTCAAATATAAACTTTTCTATGGATATATGATGGACTTTATTAGATTATGGTTGTTGTGCTTGTTCTATGGATATGTATATCATTCTTGCAGTAAAAAATTTTTATGGTGCAAATGAATGATTCAAATAGGCTATTTTATTAAAATTAATTAAAGGATTATTATGGAATTTTGCACATAGTTTCTTCGGCTATATTATTATTGTGCATCAACACTTGATCGTATTATTTATTGTGCAGGACTTATATCCCTGACAATGGCACGTGGAGTTAGTGGTTTGGTTGTTCATACCTAGCCAATATCGTCCATGTATGGGTGACATATCCTATCTAATTAAAATAATAAACCCTCTAATTAATTGGTAAATATAGATTCATTATGTATTTGTGACTAGACCAATAAAGTGTGTGCATTTAGGAATCCACAATGGTCTCCAAAGTTATTAAATATTGCAATTTAATTATTTTAAGGGAATTTTATATTCTATTTAAATTTATTTTATATTACTGATAATTTGTCATAGTTGAATTCCATTTAATTGGATTTACTTAATTTATTTGGGGTGAAAACGAGTTCTAGTTTATTTATGTTAGTCATTTTTCCTTTATGTGTCATTTTGTTTTAAAAGTGCATATATGGCTCAAAAGTGAAATAGGACTTCACTTCTCACATTGTGAATTAAGAATTTTGAAGCAAATCCTCCAAACTCCTTGTAAGAAAATTAGAGAACTTTATTGTTATGTGAGCTAAGCTCATGGGATGGACGCGAGAGTAGGATCATTGAATTCAAAGTGAGAAACTCTTCCTTTTTCGAACGTTTCATCAAGTTTGGTGTCTCCATTATTTTTTGGCGTCAGCTTCTATTTATGCCGTTTTGGCTGAGGTAGGGCTTTTTTGTTTTTATAGGATTGATCCGTTTAATCTTATTTTTTCAATTTCTTTGGGTTTGGAGGTTGAGAACTAGTGTTCCCTTCCATTTTCATATCTTTATTTGGCCTAGTTGGGTGTATGTGAGCATCTAAGAGTTTTTTACTTTGGAATTTGCAATTTTTGAGTTGTTATGCTAGTCATTTTTGCATACAAGCTTGAAGCTTGGTTTCTATTTGATTTTTTAGAGTTTAGTAACCATTTAGATAATGGGTTTTAATTTCATCAATTTTTGATAACCTTTTTTTTTATCGGTAAACAGCCAAAGCCTTAAATTAAATTAAAATTAATGAGTATTAAAAAAGTCTCCATTCTAAGAGGCACTGGTAGGAAAGAACAGAGAAAGAAAACCTCCAGTCTAGCCTAGGACCATACTCCTTTATCATACCCCCGTAAAAATACAAATAAATGGGTATCTTAAATTATACTTGCATTTAATATTGCCTCATTTGATTATCGTCCCTACATACACAGTACACCACAAACTAACCACCATATAATTTTAATCGTTAATCCTGAAATAAAATCTAATCAAAGGCTGTATTACTACAACCAAAGAGGGGTTAGTCACAAAGGAACCAAGTTGGTTTAATTTCTAATAATAATATGAAATTGGGTGCCTAAATTTAGGTAGTTCCATGCTTTCCTAGGTTTCTTATAAATAGGGAATTTAAAATATATTTGACTTAATTAAATGAATTTACAGTTAAATTTGAGTGTACGTATTAACTTGTATGCATTGGAAGGTGTTGGAAAAAAAATGATTTAATGTTAATTTGATTAATGTAGCCATTTTCTGATATTAATTCTTGGAGTCTTTATTTGTCATGAAATCTTGTTCTCTCATGCTAAATCTTTGCCTTTAAACTCAGACAAAGTTAAACGTGTTTCAGTTCAAAAAATGATAAACTTAATCCCTACTAAAGATTTTCTTGCTAGAAATCACACCAGTTCAAGACAGTTTTGAGACAATATATGTTAAATATAGTTTTCAGATTAATATAATCTGAAATATTGTAATACAAGCTTACATTCTAGAAAACCTAAAAAGCTATCCTAGCTAGCAAGAGAGGCCCAATTTGACATTTTTTGACTTTATACAGTATATGAGCTGTCAAGATAAAATGTAGCCATTTGATGTCTAAAATAACACATATATGTTGACATGGAAGTAATAGACATTTCTCAAAAACCTGAATAAACTATAGGATTATCATCTACGAGGCTATATTGCCGAAAAAGGGAAAAGTGAAAACATGGCAAAGATGTCAAGACACCCACTGGTTGTTAATTTGCCTAGCTTTTTTTGTTGAAGACCATGATAATCTATGTGGCTTCTTGTAGATTTTTCACCCTTGAACCCAGAGGAAATTCATACTTGTTCCTCGCCCTACTTGACCTGTCATAGTTAGGAAGGCAGAATTTGATAGCGTCCAAATCAATAAAATTCAACTCCGGGTGGATGTAGGCATCAAAAGCTTGAAGGTGGTTCAGGAGCTAGCCTCTAGTTGGGTCCTCGATGATTTCTCTCCACCATAAAAGAAAATGTACACTTGCCTCCATTTTCGGCCATTCTCTGTAAAAGAGAATGTTGTCTCAAATCACCAAGCAGGGGCATTTTTGGGCTTCTTATGAGTTCAGGGCTACCTAATTCATATTCCATATAAGCCTCCAACAAGGGAATTTTTAGCTTGTCATTGATATTGAAGACAACTTCCTCCAATCCTACCAGCCAACTAGGGTTGAAAATATTGAGGCTTAATTTAACAATGTCCCATTTAGCTACTCCTGCCCTAGCTAAACACCCTATCCAAAGCCCCAATATATCATTGTTTTTCACCATGAATGCTCATAACTGAATACTCCTTCTCTAAGGACCCTACTAACAACTACTTTGCTCATGTCGTTAATTGGTTGAAACAGTCGGTTCCATCTTTCGAGCTTGGCTGGACCACAGAAAGTTGTCATTCTACTTTCAAAGGCATTATATAGGCATATGTTAGTATCCATAATGCAGTGGCTATACTAGCCTAATTGTTGAAAGGGTGGGAGAAGAAATGAGGAGGCCAGCTTTGAGAATGATATAATATACCCTTGGAATGAAGGATCTAGAACTTCGCATAATGACGCCATATCTAAGATTGTCTGATGATAATTTCCCCTCTAGGTTATCATTGAAGTGTCATCTTGGTGATTAAACTTCAAAAAAATGAATTTGTGTAATCATAGAGGCAAGTGCTAAAATATGTGCCGATTTGGGAAATCATGATACCTAGTATTTAATGATTGATGCTTTGTGATTTAACTATGATTAAAAGTTAAGATGTGTTCTCCATCTGTACCTGCATTTGCTAGTTGATCTACTTCATTATTACCCTCTCTAAAAATATGAGAAAATCTTATTTCTTTGAATTTTTCCAATTATTTTAAAGTAGCTTCCAAACAAGAGTTTATAATCCAATTTGGGGTTTTTCCTTTTCTAAGAGTGTTTAGGACTATTTGTGAATCTCCTTCAATTATAATTTTTTTTACACTTAGCTTTATGCATATCTTTAGACCTTCTTCTACTACTTCTAGTTCCACCATATTGTTTGATGTCACTCCCAATGGCTTTTCTCTTTTCACGATCCATTTGCCTATTTCTTCCCTATGTATACATCATATTCCTGCTTTACAAGGATTGCCTCTAGAGGCCTTGTTGAAGTTCAATTTCTTCCAACCTTTCAGGGGTGGTATCCATTTACATTCTTTTCTAACCATTTTATTCTTCTTCTTGTATGTTAGGGGTGGATTTATTAAAAATATCCCATTGTTTTTTTTATTTCGGCATCCCAATCGATAAATGAGCCTTCTTCTATCACCTTTTTTCTTAAGTCACTATTCATAACTTCCACTATATTTGCTTCAATTTTTTTGCAGAGTGTCAGTGAGTTAAGTTCTTTGTCTTGAAAAATTCATCTGTTTCTTTCTTTCCATATTTCCCATACTAAGATTGCTAGGGTGATATTCCATAGTTTTCCATATACACTTTTGTTAGTGTGTTTTGGCCATCCAGCTATGTGGTTTTGCCAACTTTCTAGTAGGGAGGCTATCCAATTAAGCTTTGATTTGAGCTAGGTCCAGCATTCCTTTGCAAACTTGCATTGATAAAGGAGGTGCTCAGAAGTTTCTGATTCTTCTTTGCATAGAATACATCTTGATGGTCCTTCTATTCCCATCTTTTTGATTCTGTCTACTGTGAGGATTCTTTCTTGGATAGCTGCCCATAGAAAGATGCCAGCTTTGGGAAGCCCTGTTGGGTCCCAACATAGGTTCATTGGGATGTTTAATGCTTCCCATTCCTATGAGTTAGTTATTTGTTTATATCCTTCTTTGACTTTATAGGTTCCATCTTTGGATGCTGCCCAAATTAGCCTATCTTTCCTATTTTTAACTTTGATCAATCTATCTTTCAAAAGTTATTCTAAGAACTCTTGATCTATCTGACTTAGACCATAATTAGATAAGGATTTCCATTCCCAAGAGGTTTCTATAGAGGTTTGAGTTACTGTGATGTAATCTTTAACTTTGGATCCCCATTTGTTCTTTAAATGGTTAATGATATTATGATTCAAACTTGAGTTTTTGAGGGGGGGAATGTCCATTCCAAGAATCTTCCCAAAATAACACTTTATCTCCTTTCCCAACATCCCAAGTTATGTATTTGGTTATGAGGGGGCAACACTTCACGAGAAAGTTCCATGTTGTTGAGCCTTTGGGGGATTCCTAGTTCTAAATATTGAGGTGCTCTCCTCTGTTTCTAAATATTTATTGTAAAGGTTTCTTGCCCATTTGTTGTCTCTTTCTTGATACATTCTCCAAACTTGTTTGGCTCCTAGGGCTTCATTATGCCATCCTAGGTTTTTGATTCCTAGACCTCCTACTTCTTTAGGTCTACATATCTTTTCCCATCTAATTAATGTCACTTTCTTTTTCTCTTCTAAACCATTCCAAAAGAAGTCTTTAAACTTCTTTTCAATTTTTTGATTTTTGTTCTTTGGCAGTTGCAGGTAGGAAAGATGATAAGTAGGTAAGGCTGATAGCACTACTTTGATTTTTGTCACTTTCCCTACCTTGGTTATCCATTTTCCTTTCCAGGCTTTATTTGTTTGTCTATTATTTCCAATATTTGTTTCCAGCCTTGGTGCTTTGATTCCTTTTTCCAGGTGTATTCCTAGGTATTTTAAGGGGAATGTACCCTTTTTGAATCCAAATCTATTGCACATATAATCTTCTCTTTCCCTTGTTGTATTTAAGAAATAAATTTCCAATTTTTCTACATTGATTTTTTGACCCAAAGCTTTAGAATAATTGTTGAGGATAATTTTGAAGTTCTCCATATCTATTTTAGTGCTTACTCCAGCAAGAATTGTATCATTAGAAAATTGCTAGTGAGTGGTATTTTCTACATTATTGGTGACTTTTACTCCTGTGATTTTGTTTTGAAGATGTGTTGATTTGATTTCTCTACCGAAAGATTCAACCATAATGATAAACAGGAAAGGAGAGATAAGATCACCTTGTCTGATCCCCCTTGAAATACTAAAGAATCCTTCTGGTGTCTCATTGACGAGGATTGAGATTTTTGAGGTAGAAATACATTAAAAGATGATGTTTATCTATTGTTTTGAAAAATAGAAAGCTTCAAGAGATCTACACAAGAATCTCCAATCCACTTTATCATAAGCTTTTTGAATATCTAGTTTTAGTAGTATACATGCTTCGTTATTTTTTGTTGCTAAATGGATTGTTTCTTGGATGATTGAGATGTCATCGAGGATAGATCTTCCTAGTACAAAGCCAGTTTTTTCTTCTGATATAAGCTTAGGAAGAAGGATTTTAAGACAATTAGCTAAAGTTTTGGAGAATACCTTGTAAATAGTGATACAGAAAGCTATAGGTCTAAAGTCTCCTAGTTCTACACTTTTGGTTTTCTTGGGTAAGAGGGTTAAAAAGGTGTGATTGATTTCAGCTAGAAGTTTCCCTCCATTCCTAGTTGCTTCCAGTGCTTTCCATAAATGTTCTCCTATTATCTCCCAACATTGTTGAAAGAAGAATGCTTGAAATCCATCAGGTTCGAGAGATTTATCTTGATTGATATTAAAGAGGGTTGTTTTGATTTCTTGTATCATAAATGATTTGTTAAGGATTTTGTTATCCTCAAGTGTAATGAGTTTGGGAACAGTTTTCAGCAATTCTTCTTGTGTGGTTCTATTGGATGCTTCATAATTATTGAGAATATCTTTGAAGTGTTCTACGAAGATATTTGCTATGCTATCTGGATTATCAATAGATTCTCCTTGCTTATCCTTGATTTTTGATATGTTATTATAGTTCCTATGATGCAATGTACTATTATGAAAGTATTTCGTGCTACGATCTCATTCTGCCAGCCATTTTTCTCTAGATTTTTGCTTCCAGAATATTTCTTCTTGTTTTATTAGGTATTCTTTTTCAAGTTGGTAGGTTTCATTATTCATTCCCTTTTTGATAACTTCTTTATTTAATTTTTCCAATTTCTCTTCTATATCTATCTTTTCTTTGAAGATATTTTTTAATTGTGTATTGTTCCATTTTATAATTTTTTCTTTTATGCTCTTAAGTTTGGACACAAAGAAAAACATTTTAGATCCTTGAAATTGTTCTTTTTGCCACCAATTTTTTATATTATTCATAAAAAAATTGTCCATGAACCACATCTCTTCACATTTAAATGGATTTATGCTTGGTTTTGTTTGTTCTTTGATTTTGATTCTTACCAGAAAATGATTAGATCTTTCCATAGGTAATATCTCTGCCTTGATTTCTCTATTGAACTTGTTTAATTCTTCTTTAAAGAAGAATCTATCCAATCTTTCTACAATGCAGTTAAAGTCTTTTCTCCTATTATTCCAAGTATATATTCCATTAGATGTTGGAATGTCAATGAGAGAATTTTTTTTCTGTCCATTCTTTGAATTCTTCTGTAGCTCTAGACATTATTCTGATTCCACTATATTTTTCATATTTCTTTAAAATTGCATTAAAATCACCTCCAATAATAATGTTTTCTTCCTGTAATGTTCTGATGTAGTTCAGTTATCTCACTCCAGGATATTGATTTTTCTATTGCTTTTATATGTCCATAGACATTGATTACTATCATGTGTAGGTTTTTTTATTACTAGACACTCTATTGCCCATCCAATTTGAGTGAGAAATGGTGTTTTCCACATTAACTTTATGATTATTCCTGTAAGGAAACTCAGGTGCGAAAACAGCTTCCTACACTAATCTCTTAAGAGAAGTATGGTGCAAATCTTATTAAAATCTCCTACACTTACAGATTCAATATCATTTAAACAACAATATTGTAGCCAACCATGCATACAAAAAATAGACAAAGAAAGAAACACATAACACAAAGATTTGTCAGTGGGGAAAAACCTTTCGATAAAACAACCCCACCCCTCCAGAACCTACACAATGTATTATCTTCAACACAAGGTTACAATACACTTGCAATGCAAGTTCAACAACGACAACAGAAGACTCCAGCAGCACCTCAGTACTTGCACACTCTCCTCTTCATCTCTCTTGCATTTACAACATGCAATATTGCCTTTATAAACATCTTAAGACCCAACAAAATGCCCACAAAGTAGTTGGGCGTTTTCCATGGCTCAACCACCAAGAACCATGCACAATGCCATATGTACATGCAATACCAAGAAAAGGGCATTCATCCCTTGAATAAGCAATGACAGCTTGTCATAGAATCCACCAAAAATAGCGATCACAAGATAAGTGTAAGGGAATCTGTCATACCAACCTATTTTTGGCATATTCTCTTACACACACCAACCACTCATTCTTGGGGGGGCCAAATAGGCCCCATGTCATAAGATGCTCTTACACCTGTCATAGCTCATTCCTTAAATAGCTCTTACGTGTCATAGGAATCCATCATAACCATTTCAGCCATGATCCCCTTCACACACTTCAAGATGCTAACACATGTAAGTGATCAACATGCCAACTAGACATGTACACTCACATTTACATATTATTTGCAAAAATACATTTACAAAAATAATAATAATAAGAATAGGAATTATACAAGGTTGAGACACCTTATTCCTAACAATTCCAAATAATGTCCAACCCTCCTGAGGCTCCCTCCAATGGTTTGAAATCTGATTTTCATGTTCCTAGTCTCTACCCCAGTCTAATGCCTTCTTCTTTACTTAGTTTTGTTTCTTGGATTAATAGAATCTCTATATTAAAAGTTGTTAGATTATGCTTTAATAAGTGTTTCTTGCTAGGGATGTTTAGGCCCCATAGCATTCCATGTAGTGATTTTCATTGTTCCTTGAGAAGGTTCTTACCCTTCCCTCCTTGCAGAATTTCCTTTATTTTAGTTTGATCCTTTACCTACTCTACTGCTTCCCTCAATTCTTTCAACAATTTTCGTCCTCTTTTCTATTTTTACTCACCACATAAGGGTGTATTTATGCCTTCCTGATTCATTGCTAAGCCCAAGTTTTCTAACCTTGTTTGGTTGATTAGTTTTGCTACTATCTCTGATACTTCTAGTGACTATTGATCCTCTGCTATGATTTCTTTGATAAGTAGATTATTTATTAAGTCCTCTTCTACTTTTCAATTTTTTCTATAATCCTCTTGCCTCATTTCTTTTGTTTCATTCTTCCTATTTGAGTTTTCCACCAAGAGTTTTGATTCTTCCCTTGCTTCCACTGCTTGATTTTCCTATTCATCTTCTTGCATAATTGTTTTCTTTCACATATGTTTTGTTTTTGATGCCACTTTACCTATATATGGCACCTTCCTATACTCCTCTTCATCTTGATTGAACATGTCCTTACCATTACTTGGTGTCTACCAAAATTTGTAGCTCTTCTTTTTTTCTTTTCTCTTGATGGTTATGTTACTCCATTGAGCCGAGTCTGTTGGTGGGATGCATATATTTTTCTCTATCTTCCTCATTGTTTGATCTTGTTCTAGGATGCTTCCTTGTTCTGGTTCCACTTCTTGGTGTTTCTCTTTTCCTAACTGGTTATTGCTAATTTCTTCCTCTATGTAAAATGTATGTTACTGTTGTTTGGTATCTCCTCTGCCTCAGTCTCCAAAATACCTTTTCCTTTATGTTTTGTATGATTTTCTTTTGCTATGATCTACTGGTCTTTTAGTTCATTTTTTAATAGTAGGATGTCATGAATGAGCTTCTTTATCTTTTTGATATTGCTTACAGTCTCATTTATTGAATCCAAATTTATTTTACAATCTTGACATTTCCTATATATCTCAAGTGAATGTTGACGGTCTATATTTGTCATCAATCCTTCTTCTGCCTCTTCTATTATTTTTGCATCCTCAGTTTGGATTTCTTGCTCTCTTTCTACTTTTCTTGCATCTTTAACTCTGACCTTTTTTGGTGACCTAGTTATTATCCTATTTTTCTCAAGTCTCCTGCCCTCTTTTCTGCCTGCCCTTGGTAACTTCTTAATGTTGTTTTTGATTTTTTTTTTCCTAAAATCAATACCTATAATCTTTCTTATTACTCATATATATCTAGTGAATGTTAAGTTATATATTGATCTATTTGTTATAAAAAAAAAATTATAGATTCGCTATGATTGGTTTTTATTAGAAATCTAATTATATGTGATTCGTGTTTGTTTGATTCCAACCCTATTAATGTTCCCAAAGATTGGCCTATTCTTTTTAGAATATGGTTTTCATTTAGTTCTGGTGGTATGTTTACACATTCCATCCATTTCATTTCATGTTTATGTTTATTATCATTTATATTGAAATTTGGTTTCCATTATTCTAGGAAATCTATGTGATATCCTTTGTAATAATAGTTTGTTAAATCCAAAATTTCATTTCTAGATTCTATATTTAGACATTGTAAAAAGAAATAATGCTTATCATGGGATAATATGGTACTTACCTGTACTTGGGAGATTTTAGCTAAATACCTTTCTAGATTGGCTCTATATTTATCTAGGTCATTCCAGTGAACATAAACACCTTTTTTGTGCATTCCTTCCATTTAGCTTCGATGTATGTATTACTGATGATTATGGTGTCTGTATAGTCCTCCTCCAAAAAGTTACTTTCTTTAGGGTTTTTTCCTTCACTCGACTTTTTTGATATGTTGTTCATCTTTCGATGGGGCAGTATGTAGACTGATTTCGATCTTGCTTTGGTTCCTTGTTGAATTGATCCCATATTTTTTTGCCTAGAATCAACGGCTTCTTGCTTATTTGCAAGATCCCAAGTCTGTGCTAGGGTATGGCCAATAGGTATGTTGTTTGGCTCAAAAATCTAGGGGGACTGAATTAAATTCCTGCTTTATTTCCATGGAGCTATTAGTTCTGCTCTACTAGGGTATTTTGTTTTGAAGAAAAATACCTCTTGGTCTTTAAGGCATTGGTATATGCCTTTGTTCCTTTTGTTTGTTGTTGGATTCTAATTTTTATACATTTGTCTCATTCTCTTTTTATTGATGATGGTCTTCCATTCCTGTTGGTTCTTACTATTCTGTGAATTCTGAATGGCTGCATTGTGTTCAAAATGAAGCTGAATTAAGGTTTTGAACCCTGTAGATTTTTTGAGTGTTCTAGGTTTTTGTTGAAACCCTTGGATTTTTGCTAATTCAACAGGTTGATGTCTGACTAATTTCAAATTTCTTATCCTTGATTGAGAAGGAAGTCTGGTTTTGGGCTCTTCTTTAGCTGTCTGAGCTTTAAACTCTTTCGCCATATTTCATGCAAATTTTTCCATCTGATTGCCAACTGCTAATGCATTGATTTTTTTCCTGATTGGAATGTAGGGGTGTGCCTACCTTCCAACCAGTTATGTGGCTGGTATTGACATTTTGTTGCCATGTTTGGATATTTCATTTTTACCGCAGAAGGGTTTTTGATATGCTTGAGGGTGGTTTTTGTGAAAGACAACTTTTTTTTCATTTCTTGCTTTTTTCGCCATTTCCTTCCTATTTTTTTAGTTTAAAATTAATAATGATTGTTAAATTTTGATTTTGACAACCTTTTTTTGAGCAATATTTACATCACCTCATTTTGTGTGCCACCCAATTTTTTGGGGCATTTCTTTGCATTGATTATGGACATAGATTTAGAATTAATTTTAGGTTTCTAATCTGACCATGGTTTTACTTTGCATTGAGATTTTTATTGAATTCGTACTCCCAACAATATGCTTGGTTGAGGGTATTTTTGTTGGAAATATAAATGGGAAAGTAGGTTCTGAGGAGGGGGGGACTAAATTAGTACTTCAAAACTTTTACCATAAAAATATTTCACCATTCATCCATTTCATAACTTAACAAATAAACTAAAATATCTAACTATGTATCACAACCATAGCATAATGTAAATTAACACATAACACAAAAGATTTTGGTTATCGGGAAACCCTCGAAGGTGAAGGTAAAATTGGGGTGGGGATGAAACCCACAAATATTCACTAGTGCAGCAATAAAGTGTGGCCAATTATGGCTACAAATCTTTGATCATAATCTATGATCATACCTTGTGAAAGGTTTGTCTTGTTAAAGGTTTACAAGACTATTAGGTCTTACCTTGGTGAAAAGATTTAAACTCACAATTAAGTAAAGCAATCTGTAAGGAGATTTATACAAGTTTGTTAGGACTACTCTATTAAGATATTTACCCTATATCACCTGTGAAAATGATTTAGTACATGATTCTTTGGTTAGCACCTTTTTGCTAGATATCAAATATCCTCTTTGTTGATTATGTCTTGATCCTTCTGATCAAATTTCTCTTCTCCGACCCTTCACTGCTTGTCTTCTCAAATGTTTTTTTTCTTATCAACTAGTTCTACATCTATGATCCTTCACTTAAGCATCTTCTCCATCATGAATGTGTAAGAATTTGGTATAGCTATGACACCATGAAGAATTTTCTTTAGGCAAAAATAATGCCAAGATCAAGAAGCACAAGACTAGTACAATATGGACCAAATAATGTATGATCATAACAATATGAAAATGAATAATTGGTTATCTTTGGATATCAAATTATTCAATGATAGATAATTGATATATCAATGTTGTACATACACACTAGAAGTGCCTATATAAAAAGACCTCTAGAATGACTAGGAGTTAGCAAAATGATAAGCCTCAAAACTAAGCACATGTCCACCAAGAGTGGATTATCTTCCATTAAGCATAGGAGTTAGTGTGATGATGAGAGGATAAGCCTACATAGGTGTGTCACATAAAATTATGTTGTAGACACCATGTGCTTAATTAAGAGTGCGAACAACTATGTTGTCTCTATGGCAACTCAGTTGATTATGCAAACTCTAGTGTTGTAGACACCATGTGCTAAAATAAAGTTGCTAACTCTTGTGTTGTCATCAAGACAACTCATATGAGTACGCATACTCCTAGGTGTCTAACTAATAAATAATAAAATAATGCATTTATCCTAAGTAAACTTAAGTAAAGAGTAAATAATATTTATTTACACTAACAAAATGTCTTCGTTCCTCTTTGCATTCACTCTTCTTTACATATGATACTCCTCTTCACATCTCATATTCTCTGTTAGGGTTTGCCTCTTTAGATAGGCATTTGGAGATGATCTTAGGTCATAATAAATGGCTCTAGTTGATTATTATTGCCACTTAAGCTTTCTTTTTTCTTATTGGTTACTTAGGTTACCTTGGGATGTATGATATGACTTTGCTCTTATCTCACAATATCACAAATTGAAGATTATGTCAGCCAAAAATGGTTTACATATGAGTTTGTGCCATTACAAACTTGTATGTCCATGACCGATTGCTCGACATAAATAAACTTCAGATGCTCAACCTTAACTATGATCTCTTCTGTCACTTGGCCTCTGATTAGATCGACACATACTCTTTCTCGACTACTGAATGACTCGACACATACTGTTTTCTTAGCATATACTAACTTGTCATATCAACTTGTTAGTTCATGTTTTTCAATCACCATTTTTATTCTTTGTCTTTGGTTCACTCTTGTTTTCAAGCATTTTTAGTTTGAACCATTGGTTCTATCAAGAGTCAAATGCAAAATGAGGTATAATGACATTTTCATCTCTATCCAATCTCATTCTTTCACTTTGTTCTTTCCTCAAGCTAATTGTTGACCAAGTCCTTCTTTAGAAAACCTTGATTAGGAGTGATTTATCCCAAAAGACCATCTTATCAAAAGTTTGAAAGTTACTTGGTATAAGATGTAAGTTTCCTCGTACTCCTTGAACCCTTTGTACCCCTTGTACCAAGTTCAAAGAGCACTAAGCCACCTTGAACTCTTTGTACCAAATGAACCAATTCATGAGTTCAATTCTTTTTTTATTTCTAAAAACAATATTCCATGGTAGGCCCAATTAACATGTTGCAGATGCAAATGGTGTGGAGGACACACAACAACTAGATGCCTCATCACGTATGACATGATTGTGAGTGATGTCATAACCTAAAGGTAAGTACAAGAAATTAATGGTTGAAGCAAGGCCATCATCAATGATCACACTCAAACCCTGATTTAAGAGTGCAGAAATAAAGATTTGGCACATGTAAAGAGGAGAAATTATTTGAAGTACTAGTCTCTCGACTTAATGTCAGTACCTAATTTGTCCCGTCACCTTTCCTTCGCAGCATGCTGAAATTATTTCTATCCTCCACATAATTAATGATCATTTCCTCTTTTTCAAGATGCATCTAAAGAAGGTTTCTCTTTTAAAAAGAGGGCATTAAGTTTCTTTTCTTGTTTGAAATAATCAATCATAGGAAAATTGGAGAGCAAGCCTTCTTCCATATTTGTAACAATCGTCGCTCTTTAGGCAATCCTTCTATTTTCTAGTTATTTTTCTTCTGCCTATTGAGCGAAGCATATTTGTGGTTGTTTCTTTGCTTCCAAATTCAAGTAAAGCTCCTAAATCATGAAGTCTATATTGCACCTATTTGGGAATACTCATAGTTTACAATGTAGATCCCCTATAGTAGCCGATATAGACTTGTTAGGAGGTGATTTGGGAGGTGTTGCAAAAAGATTGTGTGAAAGACTTGTCAAACCTTTTTCCACTAAAGTATTGGACACTAACCTCCTCATGGCTCCACTTTCCCACCAACTTATCCTTGCCTAGAACAGATTCAAGAGTTCTGATGAGGCTAAATATTGTCTCTATTTCATGATAGTTTTTAAATACTTTGCTAATACTCTGTTTCATTTTCATCAAGATATTTGTGAACTTATGTTTACCTAAACCAATTATTAACCTATGGGTAGATAGTATGTCATTTTTTGCCAATATCATATATATGATGTAATATTTTATATAATTATCAAAATGTGTGTTCTTATATTTGAATTTAATTTGAAAATGCTTATTTGCAATTATCTTTGCATTATAACTAACTTGTTAGCAATGAAGCTAAAGATGATTGGAAGAATTCAAAGATGAATGTTGAAGACAACCAATAGCATTCAAGGAGAAAAGAATGTTGAGATGTAGCCATGGTCGAGAAAAGTCATAATGGTTCCAAAGGACACAACAGTGAGTATGGAGGAGCTTTGAAGACTTACTGCATTCTCTGCATTTATTATTATGGCAAGCGATTATTTAGACTTTATTATTCTCACCTTGAGCCGTTAGCTCTTCTTCTCACCTTGAGTTTCTATTTTCCTTCTTTCTCTCCTATGGATTTATAGCTAGGTTGTTTACTTTTCTATTTCAGAATAAGTGTTGATGTCCTATATATAGGGATCAGACCTAGTTTGTTAGTTTAGTTAGTTAGTTAGAAGGAGAAAGTTTATGAGAACAAACTGTTAACTTTCATAGTGAGTTATTTTTATAGTTCTATGTGTTGTTTCCATGTAATGAACTTCTGAAATGTAATGAAATAGTTTTTGGCTTCTATTCTATGTTACTAGATTAGAAGAATCCAACCAAGGGGGCCCACTTGGGAGGTGGATTAGATTAGGATAGCATAGATTTGTTTCCAAGCATTTTTAGTATTGCAAGTAGAAGTTGTAAGTTCCTTCGTGTAGCGTCATACTACGTGAATGTTCTTGCAGTATCTATGAGAACAATTATAATGGATGAACTGAGTTGGAATTTATGTTAGTCTTTCACTGTATTTCCAGTATTCATAGAGTTAAGTGTGTTAGTTTCCTACAACAATAGTGTAAGTTATTTTCCTTGCATTTTACTTTCCTGCAGCATAAGCATAGTGACTCATTAAGAGACCTAGTGCACATACTGTACCGACCATTTCAAGTATACATCCCTAGGTTGACAAGATTAAATGCACCTCATAGTGGGAAAGATGATCCTTAGATTGAATACATTATTCCTAAGCATGGCCTAGAGCATGATTATTATATACTTATTGTGAGGCAGGTCATTTTTTGGCACCATTGCCAAGGATGGTGTCAAGCTAGGAGCATTTTTGAGTCATAGTTCTTAGATAAAGTTTTTTTTTAAAGAAATTTCTAGTTTTGAAGCTTCCTTCACCATTGTGAAGAGTTCAATTGCATGCATCAAAGAGGAAGACGACGAGATGAATATGGAAAATTTCTTCCATAGGAGTCTATTAATTTGAATGAAGAAACTGCAGAAGAAGAAGTTGAGTTGCCTTTTGAAGATGCAAGCCCTATTTTTCCTACAGAGTCATCTTCAAGACCAGAACCTAAAGATAAAAGTAGTCTTCAACCTTTTGCTAAAATTTTGGCCAGTTTCCTTGATAAAACTGCCTTAAATCCACCAGTTGTTAATAACCCAGTTCCTAATGTTCCTTTTAGTAGCAACCTCATAATCTAATACCTCCAGTAATGGCACAATCTACTTTTCCATTCCCTCTTCCAAGTCTTGTAACCAATGCTAATCTGAAAAACATACCCCCAACTACTCTTCCAAAGTTCTATGGAGTTGCAACCGAAGACCCTAATACTTTCTTGTTTGAATTTGACATACTTTGTCATAGTTTTGACTATAACACTGATGCCCATAAGCTCAAATTGTTTCCAACAACAATGAAAGAATCAGCTCTAACAATGGTTCACGGGCTTAGAAGCCAATGCAACATGAACTTGGGATGAAATTCAAACTCTGTTTCTAGATAAGTTTAAAGAGTATTGCAAAGCATATGGTTCAAGAGGAGATGATGTCTTCAAGATATCACAGAAGGAGGAAGAAACATTGGAAGACTATGTTTCATGTTTCTTATACACACTACAGAAGAACCCTCAGTGTGTGTTGTCCAAAGATTTACAAAAGCTAGTCTTTCTAAGAGGTGTGAATGATGACTATCTAGAAGCACTAGACCTGATGGTTGGTGGTGATGTATATCAAGCTTCTTGGGATGACCTCAAGAAGATCTGTCAGAACTATTCAAGGTCAACAATGAAGAAAGGCCAAGGACCTTGTTCCACAGTCACTAAAGGAGTCACCCAAGGTATTTTGAAGCTCGAGATATCAAACCTATTGTCATATTTTAAGTAGGACATCATAAATGATGTCACTACACATCTTGACACGATGATTGCAGAGAAGAAGCATGCAGAAGTTGAGTTACAAATAGCTGAATACTGCCCTCATTGTCGGAAGCAAAAGAAGGATTGCCAATGTAAATTGGTTGCAAGCATGGAGAACTAGCATCTTCCAACTGAGTACCTCAAGATAGATGGAGATGATGAACAAGTATTTTTGGTTGCTCAATACCGACCATGGGCCCAACATCAAGGTATGCCTCAGGACCCTTTGCAAAATTCAAATTCATATGGTAATTAATGGAAAAACTGTAATCCCCAAGGTCCTCCACAATATCAACCTAATTGGAATGATGTTGGACAAAACAATCCGCAACAACCCCAATGGCCTCAAATTTCCCAACCATCCTGGCCTAGCCAACAAAGTAACCAATTGCAGAACCAATAAAACTACTAGCAAAACCAATAGAACCAATGAAAACCACCCCAAGGGAATTGGCAGCCTACAAACCAATGGAGGGGATCTCAATAGTGGCCTAACCAAAATACCAGTCCTCCACAATTATCACCTCCAGTTCAACAACCTACTCTAATGCCAGCACCTGCAAATCCTGGACCTCAAAAGTAGACACAGTTACCTACACAACCTTAGCCAAATCTAAATAGCCAATAGCCACATCAACCCATGTATAGTGCTGATGCTTAGCAGTATCCTAATTACACTCTAAATGTTGCAGATATAAATATGAGATCTAGTACAACTTTACCAATGCCTAAATCGCCCCTTACAACTGAAATACCAGATACTCCTACAGTATCAAAACCCTCAATTACTAAAGCGGTTGACCCAACCAATGTCACCATGTCAACCCAAGCTCAACTAGTAGTGGAACCTCCTTTTCTAGAAAAGTTTATACAAAGCAAACCTATACAAGCAGAGGAACAACCTTTTGATATTGTTGATCAGTTGAAGTACATGTCCAAATACCCCTGTTACAAGCCATTAAAGATGTTCCAATCTATGGAAAAGCCATTAGAGATGCTTGCCTAAAGAATTCTGGAAGGAAGAAAAAGGACCCCACCACAATTCATGTTGTGGGACAATTGGCTGACATTATGTTAGGAAAATTAATCACACCAAAATAGTTTCATCTAGGAAGTCCAATAGTGAATGTCAGCATAAATGGTTAGTCTATTAAGAATGCTTTAATAGATCTTGGCGCTACTATAAATGTCATGACCAAGGACACTATGAAGAAGTTGAAAATAGAAGGATTAAGGGCTACTCGAAAAATTTTGCAACTTGTAGATAGTTCTACTGTCACCCGTGATGGGATCATAGAAAACATAGTTCTAACCTTAGATTCTCTAGAGTATCCTGCAGACTTCATGATTCCATCCCCCAAAGTTAATCTATCTAGCTACCTTGTCATCCTCGGTCAGCCATGGTTAGCCACAGCTGATGCAAATATAAGTTGTAGATTAGGGAACATGACCATATCCAATGGCCAAGCAACAAAGAAATTTGATTTATATCCTCTAGCACAACCATTACCAGATTTGAGCACAACTATTTGGCCATATTTAGGGGATGAAGAAGAAGAGTTAAATTCTATAGTACAGCTCATGATGTTGCATAGACAATCATTTCTAAAGCTGCAAGAGGAAGATTCAACACTTCAGAGTATCCTTACTAATAGTTGTGTGGTAGAAAAAGATGTATCTGAAAGTTTTGTGTTGGAATTAATCACATATGAGGAATGTGATGAGAGTTGTACTCTGCTCAAAGAACTTGATATTCTTCATCCACTCCTATCATGTGAATTAGAAGCAAGTCCAATCTCTGAAGCTGCCATGATAGAGTCCACCACTACTATTGAACTGTCTAAAGGTCATAATCTCCATGTTAATCCCAAATTAACACCCACACAAATGGAACAATTAATAAAGTTGCTTCAAAGGCATGAAAAGGCCTTTGCATGGGACTATAGTGATATGAAAGGATTGAGTCCTACATTGTGCACCCATAGGATATGCATCAAAGAAGGCTGTCTACCACTCCATCAACTCTAGAGAAGGATAAATCCAAGCCTTAGAGAGATAGTTAAAATTGAATTGCAAAATTTGCTTAATGCTGGTTTTATTTATCCTATATCTAATAGTAGATGGGTGTCACCCCTGGTCATAGTGCCCAAAAAGGGAGGAAAATAGAGAATTTTTGTAGATTACAGAGAATTGAACAAGGCCACCAAAAATGATCACTTTCCTTTACCATTTATAGATCAAGTTCTGGACACTCTAGCTGGAAAGAAGTATTTCTCTTTTCTAGATGGGTATAGTGGTTATAATCAAATTAGTATTGCTCCTAAAGGTCAAGACAAAATCATGTTTGCATGCCCATGGGGTACTTTTACATACTCTATTTTACCATTTGGTCTATGTAATGCTCCTGCAACGTTCCAATGAGCTATTATTAGCATCTTTGCTGATATATCACATGATTGTATGGAAATATATATATGGATGATTTCACAACATTTGGAGTCACTTTTGATGAAGCAATGATGAATCTTGAAAATGTTTTGGTAAGGTTTCAAGAACATAACTTGGCACTTAATAGTGAAAAAAATTTCATGCTCATGCAGGAAGGTGTGGTACTTGGTCATTTCATATCAGCTGCAGGAATACAAGTGGATCCAACTAAGATAGAGGTAATTCAAACATTGCCCATACCTACAAAATTGAAAGATGTAAGATCTTTTCCAGGTCATGCTGGATATTATAGACGTTTCATAAGAGATTTCAACAAAATAGCTAGTCCCTTGTATAAGTTACTCACAAAAGAAGCTAAATTTAGTTGGACATCCGAATGTGATGAAGCCTTCTTGCAGCTTAAGAAACTTCTGACTACAGCCCCAGTTTTATAAGGCCTTGATTAGAATTTACCTTTTCATATATATACAGATGCTTCTAATTATGCCATAGGTATAGTTCTAGCACAACAATCTCAAAATTTTGAAAATGTAATATATTATATTAGCAAGAGCCTTCATGGACCAGAATTAAACTACACGGTGACAGAAAAATAATTGCTAGCAATATTTTATACCCTGAACAAATTTTGACATTACATAACTAGCTATTCCATATTTGTTCATACTGATCATGCAACAATTAAATATCTCATGAACAAACCTACTATAACAGGCAGGTTAGCAAGATGGTTACTATTGTTGCAAGAATTTGATATAACTATTGTTGATAAGCCTAGAAGAGCCAATGTTGTAGTTGATTATTTATCAAGAATCCATCATGATGATACTGACACTACTTTGGTAGATGATGCATTTCTAGATGAGCATTTATTTCATATTTCTATTCAAACTCCATGGTATGTAAACATTGCTAATTACATTGCAGCTAATAAAATACCATAACATTTTTCTTACAAGAAAAAGAAGCTACTTGTAGAGAAGAGTTTCCATTTCTCTTGGATAGATAATCTCTTATTTTACATGGGACCTAATCAAGTTATGAGAAGATGTGTGAGAGAGGATGAGACATATGACATTCTACATGCATGTCATAATGAACAATTTGGAAGACACTTTGCAGCAAAAAGAACAGCCTTGAAAATCCTAACAATTGGTTATTATTGGCCTACACTTCACAAAGATGTAGTTAAATATACACTAAAGTGTGATAAGTGTCAAAGGATGGGCTAACCAACAAGAATAGATGAAATGCCTCTTAACCCATAGATGGCTTTAACACCATTTGACAAATGGGGCATGGGCTTCATTGGTCCAATTGATCCTCCATCTAATGGGAAATCCTATATTCTTGTGTGCACTGATTACCTAACAAAATGGGTTGAAGTTAAAGCTATGAAGCATGCTCGTGATGAAAAAGTTGTAGAATTTCTCTGTGAAGAAATTTTGACTTGCTATGGTGTACCCAAAGAGCTAGTCACTGACCAAGGTGCGTAATTTACATCTAATCTTATCTCAGAACTGATGAAATAGTATAACATCAGGCACCAGAAATCTAGTCCTTATCACTCTTAAGCTAATGGACAAGCAGGGGTCACAAATTGTGAGCTGGAGAACATCCCAAAAAAATATTTCATCTACATTGTAGGGATTGGACCAACAAATTACAAGAAGTTGTTTGGGCCTACAGAGCAACATGAAAGACCACTACAGGATTCACACCATTTGAGCTCCTATATGGGAAGGTAGCAATGATCCCTATTGAATTTGAACATAAAAATTTGAGAACTGCATTGGAGTTAGACATTGAACTTCCTGTAGCACAAACAGAACGTCTTCTACATCTTAACTCTTTGGATGAAATGCGCAAAGTTGCTTTGGAATGTACTGAAATTATATAGAAACAAAGAAAACAATGGCATGACTCCCATATTATCAGTAAACAATTTCAGTTGGTGACTGGGCACTACTATATGATTCCAGATTTAAAGATATGCCAGGAAAGCTACAGACAAGATGGTTGGGTCCATATGAAATTATTCATGTATTTGATAATGGAGTTGTTCAATTAACTACCATTGATCCATTGCCTTTAAATTATTAGTCAATGGTCACAAACTCAAGTTATATAAACAACCCCAAACCAAAGAGGACTTCCTATAGTAGTTATAGTGGCCAAATTCAAATACAAACCAGGTAACTCTTCTTGCAGTCGAAGGTGTCAATCTTCTGTCTACCACTCTTCAACACTAATTTCTTTGTGCATGCTCATAATAAAAACTTTATGCCACATAAAGTTCCAAATTTCTCTATTCACTTTCTCATTCCATCTCATTTCTTTACCTTCCACCCATCCACCTCATCTCATTTCTCTATCTTCCATCCATCCACTTTCCACGTCATCATCTTCTAATGCTTTCAATAAACCTCGCGAGATGCTAATGGATGATGCCACTGTTGATGTCACTTCTGCCACCTTTTGGTATGTGCAATGATCAAGTAACAGGTATAAGGTTTCCAAATTGTAATTCATTTATAGTCCGTAGATTTTGTTATTATATTTAATATTGCATTCGTTATATTATGGCGACATTATGCCAGTTTCCATACCCCATACTAAGTCTGACAAGTGTGGAAACTTGTCCTCATTTCATAGGGGGCAGGGAAGGTCGGTAAAACCCAATGATTGCATTTATTCATAAAGATTTTTCCAAATCTTTATATTTCCTTAAGTACATAAGTGTTTAGGTGTCATACCCCTTATTTTTGAATGATTTTATTGTCAGGTTGTGATGTGACTTGTGTTTACTAAGTGATTTGAACTTGTTTTCAGATGATTTTCACACACTTCCATGATTAATTCCCATTAAAGCCATATTATTGCTCATAACAAATCGTTATGACATTAATTACCTATCAAACGAAATGTGAAAATGGTCTATAAAACAACAAAAGAAGCCTGAATTTGTAAGGGGGAAATTGTGCAAGCAGTGTAGACAGTGGAAGTGTTTAAGCAGAATGGATGGACAATTACAGAGGCGAGAACCAATGGAGCATACCATTTTGCTCTCAGATGTAGAAGTTGTGAGGAGATTTAATACATGCGGCTGGTTATGGTACTTTTTAAGTTTGACTGCATATGATGAAGAAACAGCCACAGAATTCACAAGGACATTTGATGAAGGGGAAGCTTCTATATGGGGCTTAATAGTGGTTGCTATAGAGGAATGTATAGTAGAAGTTACTGGGTTACTGGCAATAGGAGAACATTATCCCAACACTAATGATGTGAGATCAGCCAAAGCTCAGTTTTTCATACCAACTGACCCTCAAATGGATATTACCAAGCAAGTTTGTAAAAGAATATCTCTTCTGCCGCCATACAATGAATTGGCCATGCACATTATCAGGTACCTAACATGCGAAGGAAGATTTTCATATTTACATGTGCATCATTTTAAATTGCTCAGTTGTATAAGGCATAATCGTCCAGTTAATGTTCCCAATTTCTTGTACAATATGTTGTGTATTAGTGTGGAAGAAACTCAAAAGGGAAAAGACAATTTCATCACCCATCATGCCCTAATTAAATTACTTATAGAAAGGTCACGTAGGGATGTTTCTCCCCTATCATGGGCAGATTTTGTCCAAGCCAAAACCTTACAACCCTAGGCTACCCTTCATGAACAACCTAGTGAGGAGAATGTAGTTTCCACTAATGAACCTACTAAGAAAAGCACTCAAGAGGCTAAAGCCAAAAATGTGCAAGGCAATGTACAAGAAAATGTGTAAGAGATTGTGCCTTCACCTGTTCAAGAAACCTAGAAACCTACCTCTAGCCAAACAAAGAGAAAACAAAAATTGCAAGAAGAAATCTCTGTTCCAGTAAAAGAAGAGCCAAACCCTATAGTCATAAGGCAAAAGAGAACTAAGAAGGGTCCTACAATAGTTACTCCTATAGTAGAGACACCAAAAGGAAGAGGTAGGTAGAAGGCTGTGATACTAGAAGAAACCCCTGTAAGAAGAAGTCCTAGAATGAGAGGACAAATTTCCAAATAATCCCCCTCATCCAAGCTATCTACTAAAGAATCCCCTATACAAATTGTTCCTGATCACTCTCCTTCTCACCCTGAAACTAAAAACATTCTTGAAAACCCTAACAAGGAATGTAGGGTTGAGGTTAATGAAAATCCAAATGATACTCGAGCAGGCCAACCAAGTACTTCAAGAAGTAAAGATGAAATAATTCTTGAGAAAATTGATCCAAACATTGTCGTAGTTCCCTATTCAACATGGTTTATTGATATTGTAGAAGAATTATGGAGGGAACAGAGAAAAAGGAAAAGAAATCATGAAGAAGACATCGGTTCCATTACCCTGCAGAAACTCCTTTTCTAGTTGTTTGGACAACATATGTTTGCTAAGGCCCTATGGGGAGAGGAGAGGAAAAGAATGAAGAAAGATATAGTGTCTTTGAGTGCAGAAATTATAGATTTGAAAGAGCAATTAGCAAATAAAAAAAAAGGATGGATCATGCCCTCAAATTGGCTAATCAAGCACTTGGTTGTAGACCACCGCCATGAATTTATGCTCTCTATTTAAAAGAACAATTTCTCTTATTCCAACTCATGCTGACCCTTAAGAATGTAAATGTAGAATTTAAATTGGCCCAAGAATTCTATGGTTTATATCAGACTCTACCATCCTGGCAATAGAATTTACTCTGTGAATTATATGTGCATAATTTTGTTATCCCTTTAGAAACCCAATGGAACCCTTTACTATATATAGGGGATATACATTTAAGAGCTTTGATGTCCTAGATGTCTAATGAAGTGAACTATGATAGGCAATTGAATAATTACAAAGATGGGGAAACGACAAAGCCCCTACCGTTAAGAGCAGAGAGCGGCAAACCAGAAGAAGTTCTTAGGGACTGGTTTAGTTTAACTTATGGGGATAAGAACAAGGGAGTAAGGGATATAATCTTCACTACCCAAGCCAAGGCCTATGTTGATTATGAGAAATTGCCCTACTTTACTTTCCAGAGAGTTATGGCTGGTGCTAGAAGCAGATAGGCTAGATTACCTTAGTCACTTAAAAGGTCACAGCCACATAGTCCCATCAACCTAGAAGTTGCCCTTCATTGAGCTCCAAAGTATCTAGAACTAGTAAAATAGGCTAGACCCAAATTATGGTGCCCACTCACTATGCAACCTCCAATGCTCATGTGGCCTTTATATGACATTAATGCTGATAGATTTAACAAGCTGCAAGAGGACAATAGAAGGGAGATTTTGGAAAGAACACAAGGATTCTATTATACCTTCAAGAGTAGGAGGAAAGGAAGGGTAGAAGTAGGGGAATTCAGGTCACTGACTAGGAAATGCCATGCTTGAGAACAAGCATCAGCTTACCAGGGGGCAGACGATGAGGCTAAATATTGCCTCTATTTCATGATAGTTTTTAAACACTTTGTTAATACTCTGTTTCATTTTCATTAAGACATTATGTTTACCTAAACCAATGATTAACCTATGGGTAGATAGTATGTCATCTTTTTCCAATATCATATATATGATGCAGTATTTCATATAATTATCAAAATGTGTGTTCTTATATTTGAATTTAATTTGAAAATTCTTATTTGCAATTATCTCTGCATTATAACTAACCTATTAGCAATGAAGCTGAAGATGATTGGAAGAATTCAAAGATGAACGTTGAAGACAACCAATAGCATTCAAGGAGAAAAGAACGTTGAGATGTAGCCATGGTGGAGAAAAGTCATAACGGTTCCAAAGGACACGACATCAAGTATGGAGGAGCTATGAAGACTTATGACATTCTCTGCATTTATTATTATGGCAAGTGGTTGTTTAGACTTTATTATTCCTACCTTGAGTCGCTATCTCTTCTTCCCACCTTGAGTTGTTATTTTCCTTCTTTCTCTACTGCAGATTTATAGCTAGGTTGTTTACTTTTTTGTTTTGGAATAAGCGTTGATCTCCTATATATAGGGATTAGACCAAGTGTGTTAGTTTAGTTAGTTAGTTAGAAGGAGAAAGTTTATGAGAACAAACTATTAACTTTTACAGTGAGTTGTTTTTACAGTTCTATGTGTTGTTTCCATGTAATGAACTTCAAAAATGTAATGAAATAGTTTTTGAATTCTATTATGTGTTAGTAGATTAGAAGAAGCCAACCAAGGGGGGCCACTTGGGAGGTGAATTAGATTAGGATAACATAGATTTGTTTCCAAGCATTTTTAGTATTGCAAGTAGAAGTTGTAAGTTCCTTCCTGTAGTATCATACTACGTGAATGTTCCTTCAGTATCTGTGAGAACAGTTATAGTGGATGAACTGAGTTGGAATTTATGTTAGTCTTTCACTGTATTTCTAGTATCCATAGAGTTAAGTGGGTTAGTTTCCAACAACAACAATTTAAGTTATTTTCCTTGCATTTTACTTTCTTGCAGCATAAGCATAGTGAGTTATTAAGAGACCTAGTGCACATACTGTGCCAACCATTTCAAGTATATGTCCCCGGGTTGACAAGATTAAATGCACCTCATAGTGGGAAAGATAATCCTTAGATTGAATATATTATTCCTAAGCATGGCCTAGAGCATGATTATTATATACCTATTGTGAGGCGGGTCAAGTGCATTCATATGTATAATGTGTCCAAAAGGAATATATTAAAGAAGGATGGAAGTGTTTTGCTGAATGTCAATAGGGAGACTGTATCTAGATTATTCCACCTAGAAGAGCAAAAATTTTCTGACCTTACTCCTACCTTGTTTGTGGCTAGATATTCTAAAAAAATGAAATGTTTATAGGAACACCATAGCAAAGAGTTGGACTGAGTCTTTCTATAAAGGTGGTCCTAGGTTACCCAAAACCTTGAAGAAAAGTCAAATGACCACTCAGGTCTGAGATATAATGGTTCTATTGCATAGAATTTGTGGGTCTCCCGATGTTTCTATTTTTGAAGAATGGATGTACTTTTATATTCAAATTCTATTAAAGGGCTCACAATTTCTAGACTGGGCAAAATTAATAGCTAGCTCTCTCAGAGATCAGTTGAAGGGCACTCTAAATTTGAGAAAGGACTTTTTCTTGTCATCTTATCTGATGTACATGCTAGCTACCACTCAAGATTTATAGTGTTTTCCACATGAACCCTGGACTGAAAACATTACTACATATAATTATTGTCCCTCATTGCACAAAGTTAAAGTCTTGTAAGATTTTAGAAAGGTCCATGATATCTTTTCTAGAAAGTTGTGTTTTGATATAAAAAGCCCCTTGCACCACAGATTATCCCTTGAGTCTCAAAAGCTCATTCAATCTTTTGGTAGCTTGTACATCCAATTCCCAAGGTCTACTTATCTAAGAGTAGGAGGCTTTGATGAAGAACCTAAATGCCTTCTAGATTTTCCCTTGATTGCTTTGTCCTAGTAGAGGTAGCTCAACAATTAGTTGTTGTAATAAAAAAATTCTCAGTTGAAGAGGCTTGTGATATCATTTTCCTACTTAAGCTAGGAAAATTGACATGTGGAAGTATGGAAGATGCAATGTGTATAAGTTCTGATTTGGTTAAATTTGGTTTTGGCTTCTATCAGGCTAGACTAGATTTTGATAGAAAAAGAATTATTCATAGCCTATTTGACACTCATACAAGGACTATACATGTCCCTAATGTGGAGAATTTTTGGGAAGATTGTACAGATGAGTTGGAGGTGAAAAGAAGAGGGTTATCCAGGTTCACCATTACACAAATCCATATTTTTTAATTAAATTTGGGTGTAGATATTATAGACATAGAGGAAGATAGAATAGATATCCCAGCTCCCTAAGAAATTGAACCAGTAAATTATAACACAGTTGCTATAGATTGGAATTCTAAAGAAGAAGATAATATTCTTGAAAGAACAACAAAATGTGATTGAAAAGACAAAGTCTTGGTTGAGAATGAAAAAGGACACACGTATTAATGACCAGATTGACCATGTTTCTAATTTTGGTCTTACAATTGTAGGTAGTAGAAGGTCATCAAGGATCTTTGAGAAGAAGATCAATAATCCCCCTCTTGTTGAAAAAGCTTGTTCTAACAAGAAAACTAAAATGTCACTACCAATAAAGCTCCACCAAGTGATTCAGGTAGATGGTGAACTAGATAAAGACCTAGGTGGTGAGCTCATTGATAATAGGCAAAGAGTCTAAATGACTATGGGTTCATCCCCTCCAAGGATGCAAGTTGTAGAAACTCCTGAAAAAGGTACTAAATTGCAACAAGATGGTACCACTCCTAACTAGCTTATGGCTTCAGTAAATAGGAAGAGGAGTTTGGTTTCGATTTCTTTCCTTGTTCATAAAATTGTGAGCAAATATACCAATAAGGCCCCCACCTAAGAGGACTAAAAGCACAGCCAAGATAACCTTTGATAATGCAATGGGGAGAAGTATAGCTAAGGTAGCCACCTAAAATCAAAAAGAAGGAGCTGATAAGTTGGACCTGAAGAACTTTGAAATTACATCCACAAATTTGGGGGTGATGAACCATGAAATGAAAGAACACTGGGTAGAGACATCTACCAAGAAAATTGTGCTACAGTCGTAGAAAGATGGGATTAAAAAGAAGCTGAAAGCTGAGAACAATGCAATGGATGAGTATATAAATTCATTAAAAGGCCAGAGTTTAGTTCCTGGTAATCAATCACAACTTGTCTTTGATTCCAGTCCTCCTAAAAATCAACAATTGTTAGAGCATTTAAAGAAAGGAAAAATGATGGGATCTACAATGTTTAGTTGGATCAACCTAGTAACAAACCAAGTCACTAAACTCATGCAAAATTTGCATGAGATTGTTTCTCTGGCCCAAAACTCACTTGATGAATCCTATGTTTAGTTTGAGACTTGGAAAGGAGAAGTCGAAAAACTCTCAGCCATGGTGACCCAATTGGTAGAAGTAGAAGATTTTTGACTAGAAAAATTCCTCAAGGAGAAGCCGTTACAACATGTGGATGTATGATTGATTCCAGTGTTGAGGAAGAATATAGCTTGGAGAGTATCCAATTACACTTCTACAATCTCTAGGATGCAATCATGTGAAAAAGAATTTAAAACATTGCTTGAGCATGAAAGCAAAGATTTTCAATCCATCGAGTCAGCTTTTTCCAGCCCTCTTAAAGAGGGAGGTTTTGATGTGGAGATCATGATCAAACAACATGAAGAACAGATGAAGTTTGTAAAGGATAAAATTGATCTCACATCATTTGACTTCTCCAAGGTGGCAAAAGAAAAGTAATGTTAGGAATGTGCACTCTATGATTCCCTAGTTACCTAGATACGTGAACAAGATGAAACTAGACAAAGACATCTGGAAGAACTGTCTGTAGAGCATCAAGAGCCCAAATACAACTGCCATGACTGAATTCATGAACAGGTTTAGGACATGGAAGCTGGCATGTGGATAGGGTGATGTTGAAGATGAGGAGGAAGAAGAACTGCTTGACCAATTGACGGATGATTAGTGTTTTCTTTTAGAATGCTTTCAAGAATTTTAGTTTATGTTTTTAAAAGTTAAACTCTGGATTTGCTTACCCTTATGTTGGTTTTCATAACTAAATTTAGCTATCTGAGAATCAAATTTTTTGGGAGATTCTCATATAGCTCTCTATTTAAGTTTGAAACTTAGTAGTGTTAAGGTTTGGCAGTTTTTAATGGTTATCATACTATGACCATTTTTATATATGTTTATAGCTATGCAAATGTTTTAAGTTTCTAGCATTGTATCTTAATAGTATTATTCTTTTGAAAAGGAAAATATTTGAATGTTCGAAGATGTTAAGCTTTGGATTTTTTCCTTATTAATTTAGTATTGAATCGATATTGAATTGTTGAAATTCCTTTGATGATGGATATTTCTCTTTCTGTTAGATGAGTATCAATTTTTGAATGTTTTTCAAGAAGTAATTGATAGAGAAACTATGTGTTCTCTCCTTTGTATGTATTCTTGTTTATCAGATTATCCCCCTATCTAAGAATAGATGGGAAGCCTTAATACTTTTTGGTTAAAAGTAATTCTCATTTGAAAGGCAATTTTGATTAAAAATCTAATAAGGTAGCTAAACCTTACCAAAATTCAAAGAGGAATTGAAGAAGTTGAAATTCCTCAACTATTGGGAAATTGTATTTGTCTTGTGGATTTGGGCATAGAAGTTTTCATTCATTTCTTTTTATTTAAAGAAAAATCTATTCACCAACACAACTCGACATGTATTTTTTGAACGCTTATGCTCGACTTGCTCTATTTACTTGGCCTAAGTAGTATCTCGTTCATAGTGATGATCGACTAACTCTGGTAGATAATGACTACGTGTTTTGTCATTAACTTTGTGAGAACCTCAATGAGATTAACAATCTCCCCCTTTGACATGAGTGGTAAAAACACTTTTTCATGGCATATATTATTGTGTAGCACACATAATTCAAACAATCTATAATATCTGCTCGGTCTATATACAAAATTTCAAAATCTACAAAAATGTTGTCTCATTGTCTTGTTACCCTCCCCCCCGAGTAAATACTTCAAAAAATTTCACTCTAGTTCTATAACTCCGCTTGAGTAGATATTATCAACAATTATTCTTCTTCAAAAATATATTGCCCCTACCTTTATATACTATCTGCCTTGACATAAAATACCCCTTTTTTTACACTTATGCCATTAAAGGTGGTATACTTAAAGTATGTTTATCCAAAAATGTTTGGTGGACTTGCATAATGATTCCCAATGTGAAATCCCCATTATCTTTTGCTGCATCTAAAGATTGAATCTAAATTTCCAAGTTGGCTACTATGTGCACTAAGCCTTCTTCAGTTGAAAGATGAGAATCTTTCTTCAACAGTAATTCAGAAAATGTGATCTCTTGTTGCAAAACTTCCATGTAAGGGGTCAACATAGATTAAATATTGATCAAAGTTCATCTAATGTTGGAATACTTGGCTTGCAACTCAGAAATTCTTTCTTGTGTAAGAAGTAATCTCTGAAAATGTAATTGACTAGTGCAAGGAGATGTTTCAATTTAGTTCCACTAGATTTTAGTTCTCCTTGCAACCTATCAATAGTTTATTGAGTTTCTTGAGTAAAGAAGTTAACATTAAAAAGTTTAGTATGCAGAGAAAATATATTTTTCGAATTTTGCTTCACACTCTCCATCTTTTTTGACAAGTCATCTTGTCTAAGTTCTATGGCACTGGAGATTTTGTCCATGACCTTAGTGTGAAACTTCTTTTCGAACCATTCCAATAACTTGACATTAGTCTCTATGTCATCATCTTTTACCCTATCAACTATATGTAAAAGTTGTTCAATGATAGGCTTATTGGTTAATGAATCTAAAATATCAAAAGCATTTATAAAAATATCTTTAATTTCATGCAAAACTCGTTTCTATTTATGCTCTCTCCTGAGCTTTTCTTTCCTTGATTTTCTTTGTAGAGCCTCTTGAAGAACTTCCATCTCTTCAAGTGTGATTGTTGCAAGATTGAACTATGGCAACACAATCACTTCATCCAAACTAACATCCTTAAATGATGTAGTGTCAGAACTCTTGGGTGTGTTGGTACTCAGTATTGATATTTGTAAAGGAGTTTCTTGAGTACTTGGTCTTTGAAGAGTCTGGCTACTAGGAGATGATGTAGTAACTGGCAAGGTAGCCAGTGTCTGTATGACCACCTGCTCCTTGGTCTTAACAGTCATCTTATGCTCTTCTCCTTATTCATCCTCCTTATGATCTTCAAGATATTTTGGTGAGGTGGGTGAAGGACTATCTTCCTTACCCTTATTTTATGCACTCCCCTCTTTATCAATTACCACTAATGTCGGTATACTTGAGCTTTGTATAGTAGGTAGTACTGTGTCTAGTGTAGCTACCTCTATCTCTTTCATCTCAATGTCAAATGTTGGCATTGTAGATGGTTCCTTATTTTCCTTATCAAGCTCATCTTTCTTCTTTAAAAATTTATCCTGCATGTGTGATTGCTCATGTGACTCATTCTCCTTGACTTCTGCAACATGTGGTGGCATAGTGAGTGATTTATTGGCCTTAGGAGATTCATCAACCCTTATCAATATATGATTTTCACATGTAATAGGTGCATTAGTGGATTGTTTTGTCAATTGCTTGATGTCATCATCACTAAGTGGATTGGCATTCTGTGTAGTGGTGTCAATGATGTCTTTAATAGTTATATAGTCTTGTTGACTCTCTTTCTCTTCCTCTAGAAGATTGATGTTTGGCACATTAATATCTATGTCCTCTTCTATGCCTTCCCTTGTTGTTTCTTTGTTCTCTTTTACTACTTTTGTGGTCAACCCATAGATTGATTTCCAAAGTAATGTACTTTGGGTTACTACCTCTTCAACTTGATTCCTTAAAATGTGAAAATTCCTATATTTTGGAGAAAATCCCCCTTTATACTTTTCTATGGCTTTTGCAAGTTTTTGCTTATTTAGAGTAGGCATAACTTGTGCTAGAGTAGCCTCCATTATCTACCTTTCAGTTATCATGTTGAATTTCCATTTTTGTTCTACTCGCTCATACAAGCTTTTAGGTATTGAATTAGAAATTTCTAATGGAGTAATCTTGAATGTAGCCATCATATCATATATAGCCTCTTCAATATTGTTTTTGTCTCCATTATCTAACTTATCAAAATCAATATGTTGAAATCCTGATAGATCTACATTATTCTTTACACTGTCACAAAAATTATCTATATCACATGAGGGATTGTGACTTACCTCTTTCAATTGACTTATATCATCTGCTCCTGTCTTCTCCTCGTCTAATTCATCTTGGAGTTTGAAACTCCTCCTTGGTTTCTTTGCAGGATTTCTCAGCTCTGTAGTATCATTCTTTTTCTTGCCTTTTTATTTTGATTCCTTTTCTAGTGCAGTGGCTTCCTGACTGCTTGACCTTGTTAAAGGTGCAACAAAGTTATGTTCATCTTTCTTTGGGCTTCTGAATTTCCTTCTATCCTTTTATTTTCTTTCCTATTTCCTCTGTCTTTCATCAACTTCTTCCTCATCAGAACCTTGGTCTTCACCTAATCCTTGAGTTAATTGTAAAGGTCCTTGACCTTCTTCTCCTTCTTCACTAGATTCTCTTCCAATTTATTCATAATTTTAGTTTTCTTCTTGTCTATGGTAGCAATTTGCAAGTTGATAGTTATCCTTTCCTTTTCTTCTTCATATTTACCAAATGCCATAGCATTCTTTTCAATGTCCTCTGCTAGTAATGCAGTGATGGTTGTTGATGCAGAGAAATAACTTCTCGAACATAAATGTAGTTGGCATCTACTAGGAAACAAACATCATTGTTATGTTGCTCTACTAGAGAGATAGGTATTCTTGACCTTTGTTTCATTGACTTCTTGAAGTCTTCAAAATAAATGGTCATTACTAAGTTGAAGTTTTCTCCCAATTGATCAATGTAATCCCCTATTTTTTGGGTAATGGACTGACTGGTCTTCCATACAACTTTACCAAATGTGGGAAATGTGTTTTGCACATAGAAGAAAATACAAACAAGAAGTGAGCCAAACTTACATGAAGAATTCTTAGCTTTCTTGATTTCTCCAAGGTTTTTTTATAGCTTTTGTAGTTGTATCTTGGTGAAGTTTTAATTATGATCCCTTTTTGCAATCTTGTAACCAAATTTTATTGCAATACATGGCACACTGTTGAGTTGGCTTGACTAATAAAACTTGTGTGAAATCACACATATTGAAAATGCCATAACGAGGTCCATAATAGTATCTATGGACATTCCCCTCTTGCTCCAGGTAGTTCCCATAGCCTTTTCAATTTCTTCCTTTGTGTCACACCTCATGGTCTTGGGTTTGTTTAGGGTAGGATACACTACTGCCCTATGTATGATCCTCTTTGTGATTTTGACAAGACCATTATCCAACCACAGTTGGTTATCATGGATTCAGCTCAAAATTTTCTTAATCCATTTTATCTTGAATACTTGTGGAAAATCTAGGGCACAGATTAACCCTTTCAACTCAACAACTTTATCCTCCTCCTTCAGAATTCCATTATCATGTAGTTTTTGGTATGTTTCCCTAATTTCAAGGTCTCCAATCTCTCCAACCTTACATATATAACAGTATCTCACATCGTGTATCATTAAATATTTTGATGCAATCATAGACAATGCACCTGACGGGTCTCCCTTGTAGGCTATCTCAAGTATTGCACAAAACTTTGGTGGTTCACATGCACCATTACTAATCAATTGAACATTTGTAACTTCTTTTCCTTCCTTCCTTTATGTTTCCATTGTAACTTGCTAGAGTTTGAAGATCATGAAAACAAAGTAACTCAACATAAATAAAATACCTCAAGATTTGATGACAATGTTGTGTAACATAGTTTAATCACCTTTGTAGTCACTTGAATCTCTTTGCACAAATCACTTGGTTGCTCTTGATCATCTAGTAGGTGAAAATAATTTGAAAAATTGACTAAATAGCATTGACAAGTTGAAAAACCTTTGCATTTAATGTTTCATACTTACACAACTGTTAGCTTGGTTTCCATAGGTCTTACATTGTGCTCAATATAGCTTACTCAACTATCATGACAATTGCTTCCAATACTCGGCAATAACATAGAATATCTCATAGCCATAGAATATCTCATCCTTCTAATTATTTAATTGCATCTTGATTTATGATGATAAATCCTTTTCATAACTTATACGCTTAAAACTTATGCAAAATATATCATTTCAAATGTCAGTTCCATACATACCTTTGATTGCTTAGTTGGGGGTGATGTGATCACCTGATCCATTGGATAAAGTGACCTTATCTTCACTTGACGTGATGCAATCTTCTTTCTTTCTCCATGTTTTGTTCATCTAGATATTTACCTTTTCAACATCTACCTTACCTTTGGCTTTTTTGAATTCATTGCTCAGTGCAAGTGATCGAGTTGTGAAGTTTCTGCTTACATGACCGAATTTAAGACAACTAAAGAATATAATCTCTCCATTCATCCACTTTTTGTAATTACCTCTAAAGTGTGTCCTTATGCAATTTTTAGCAACATGACCATATTCTCTACAATAGTGACAACTATACCTTGTATTCTAATCCCAATAGTAAGAATTTCTATGATGATGTACCTTTGTTTGTTTGTTTGTTTGTTTGATGTCCACTTAGGTTTGGATTTGCATTGATGTGCCTGATGTCCTTGCTTCTTGCAATTATGGTAATGTCTCTTCTATTTTTTCTTAGGGTTTTGATTATCAGTATTACTTTTGCAGACATTTGTTGTGTGACCTATTTTTCCACAATGATGACAAGTGGGTTTTTTGTTCTTTCCCTTATTAGTCCTTTGTTCACCACTTAAAGATGATTCTCCTTTCTCAGTAGTAGAATATCCTAATCCAACAATATCACTATTTGTTCTTGGTATTCTCATTAGTGTTTCAAAGAACTTTATGGCTTCACTTGTAGTGCCTCTCCCATTTGACTTTTGTAAGTCATCCTGATGGATGCAACCTTGCTGATCTTTTGTTGTGATGGATCATGATTGTGACCCTGAGTGGTCTACATCGTTGAGGTGTTTGGATTTATGTTTCTGTATTAGTTGCTTTGTTTATGCTTTTGACTGATCTTTGAGATTATGATGTAATTTTTGGTTCACTGAGGTTTGTGATAGTGGTTACCAGGATCGATGTGGTATCATGAGGTTGTTCCATGATTACCCTGAGATGTGTGCAGAGATTGCACTATGTTCTTTTACCATGCTACACTGGACTAGGGTCCTGTAGCAGTGGTTAGTCATGTTTATGACTGTGTTTTCTTATGTGTTTTAAATGCCTTTTTAATGCAGAGTAATCAATCATTATTAAATGCTTAAGTAATTAGAATGGATTGTTCATGTGAGATTATTTGGTTATGTGCTGCGGACATTTACCTTGTTATATTTCTGATTAAAGAGATATCTGTTCTCATGTTATGTTTACATTTGAGATGACCTGAGGGTCAAATGTTACTCTTTGATTCCAGTATCATAGATATTAGACTACTATGCTGTTCAATTAATCATATTGCATGATGATGCCATTTTGAGATGACAGTGTGTTTTATGATGATATCTGGTTATTTGGTATTTGGAAATACCTCTAATTTTGTTATGTGATGGATTTAATGCTATGGTTATTTACTTCATTCCTGCATTGTTATGCTTTATGTGAACGTGAGTGATGTAAATAGATTATTTTAATATAATTAAATAAATGGTTAAATTAGGTGATTTAATGCATTTACTGCTTTGGCTATGTTATTATATGCAATTGCACTTGATCGTGTTGTTTAGTGTGCAGGATTATATCCCTGGCAGTGGCACATGGAGTTAGTGATTCAGCCGTTCATATTTTACCAATGTCGCCCTTGTATGGTCGACGTATCCTTAATTAAATGTTTAATTTAAACCTTTCGGTGATTATTAAATCCAAACTCATTTGCATTATGTGATTAGACTAGTAAGCGTGTCTGTGCATTTAGAGTTTCGCTTTGTCACGAAAGTTGTTTAGGAGATTTATGTGTTTTTGGGTTTTCGAGCTTTTTAATTGATTTATTTTAATTTATGGCAGCTTTGCCATAGATGAATTCCTATTTATAGGAATAGCCTGTTTTCGTTTGGGTCGATTCAAGGTTTAACTAGATTGGCTGGTTAAATGCCCTAATCGATTATTAACTCGAAAAGTGAATAAGTATCCAAAGAGGAATTTAATTCCTCACTTCTCACTTTCAAATTGGAAAGTTGGAGAGTAAAAACCCAAAATCCTCTTCATGAGGATTTACTATTTTGTTCGTTGTGGGAGCTACGGGTGTGGGATCGTCGCGAGGTTGGGCTCGTTGGATCCAGCTCGGGGAAACCTTGGATTGCCACAATTTTCAGCTACTTCTGCGAGATATTTATTTTATGGTTCAGATTCCCGTTTTGCCCTTTTGGTTGTGAGGTAGGGCTTTCCTGACTTATTGTTTCTGCTTCTGTTTTTGGTAGCCGTTTGTTTGAAGGCTGAGAACTAGTGTTCCCCTCCGTTTCTATATGCTAGTTCTACCTGGTTGGGCGGGTATGAACATTTCCCTATTTTTTGGGATGAGGGTTTGGGATTTTGCACCGTTATGCTGGCTATTTTTGCATATGGTGTCCGATTCCATTTATTTTTGGATTTTTGGGGTTTTTGAACCCAAAAGCCAAATGGGTTTTAATTTTGAAGTTTTTCAAAATTTTGGGGTTTTTACCTCATTTTGCGTGCCGCCCTATTTTCTCAGGTTTTCTTGGCACAATGTGGGTTGTGGACCTTGATGATTCGTTTGGAACTTTTGTACCTTTTTGTTGCATTGGGATGCATGTTGCATCCGTACTCCCGACGTTGTGTTCGGTTGAGTGATTTTATACCTGTTATGGTTTCTTTTGGACCTTTGCTTTTGTTCGTGAACGCTAGGATTCGTGTAGAATCCATACTCTCAGATTGAGGCCAGTTGAGTGAGTTCATGATGTTTGGTCTTGTTGCATCATTGGGATTTGTGTAGAATCCATACTCTCAGATTGAGGCCGATTGAGTGATTTAATGATGTATGGTTTTATTGGCTTTGGGATTCGTGTAGAATCTGTCCTTCCCATGTTGCTTTCAGTTGGGTGTTTTCTTTGCATTGTGTTCTCATTCCTGTCCTTGTGTTATGATCTTCGTGATGGTGGTGCGCCACACACGAGTACGTGCGCGTACATTTGTTGGGTGACTTGCGAGGCCCGATCTTCCGTGGATTTGCCGGAAGTTATGATCATTGGGGTTGGGATGGGAGTATGCATGCCCACGGGAACTTATTGTAGGATGAGCATGGGTAGGGTAGGGTAGCTTCTGGAGGGGGCTTCTATCTCGCAGCTCGGCGTTCATGGCGCCGGAGGTTGACAGAGGATAAGAAGTTTTAAGCAAGTGATAACTAAATAAAATGTGTGATTGTTAATAAAACTTAAGATAAGTAAAATGTGTGAGCACCCGATTAAGTTCGAGGACACAATGTGTGAGCACCCGATTAAGTTCGAGGACACAATGTGTGAGCACCCGTTTAAGTTTGAGGACACACGATCCGAGCTTGGGCTTTTTGATGCCAAGCGACTCTCAAGGATGTTAGCCCCTACATAGTAGCCTATTGAGTGTCTGACCAGGACTTGTACTCCTTGCATTGTCTTAGGTTCTTGGTTGCAGCCATCATACTGTCTGGCGTGAGTGTTAGCCATGGATATTCTTTTGTGTGTTTTTGGTTGGATCATTATCTCCATCAACATGACGGGTGTAGACCTACGGGTTCCACGTGGTTGGGAGGCATAGCTACCTTTACCACTGCTAGGGATTGGTGTACAGAGACGATCTTTTGTCCTAGTGCGACCGTTGCTGGATGTCTTCACTTGGTACTTCGGGTTCTAGAGTATGCTTTCATTGGGATGCTTGTATATCATGTTTAGATGATGTTATTTTATTTGGCGCATTCCCTTATTATGATGTTTAGCATATGATTAGATGATGTGATTTGCTTTAGTAGTATATCTGTTGCTTACTGCTGTTTAGCATGTGATAGGTGATGTTATCTACAGGAGGATTATCTTATGCGTTATCACTAGCATGTTAGATTTTCTTATACTGTTATTATGCATGTTTTAGTAGTGACGTCCCTATTACGATAGTACTGACGATTTGGTCGGTGGCTTGGGATGTTACGCGCGGGGATGGCTAGGACCCACGATGGTCTTATGATGTTATTGATGGTTGGGAGGAACTGCGTACTTAGTTTGGTTGTTTTGTTCCTAAGATGTATTTATGTACATTGCGATGTTGCTTTTGTTCTCTGCGATGTTTATATTCAGTGTGTTCTTTGCTGCTGTAGTTTAGATGCTCGAGTGTTCATTTCTCGATTCGCGTGGATCCGGTACTCCCCGGTGTGGAGGTTCTTTTGTTGGTTTTTCCCCATTTTTGAGTTCTGGAAGTGTTTTTACTTTTTATGGGCGACATTTGTTCAGCATTGTGCGACACTGATAAAGTATCGCACGCCCATAGAAAGAATGTCGTACGATACTATAAAGTGTCGCACGCATTACTGGAGAAGTGTCGTACGACACTGGAAGAGTGTCGCACGGCTTTATGAGAAATGTCGCGCGATACTTTTTCAGTATCGCATGCCTTCTTGAGAAGTGTCGCACTCAGTAAGGGAGAAGTGTCGCCCTCCCTTAGTAAAAAGTGTCGCACGATTTTTGTGAAAAACCTATGCGTGCCATCAGCGAGCACTTTTCTTCGTGGTCCGATCTTTTTGAGAGTGGTTTTGGATACCCTTTTGGGCGTTCTTCGAGCCTATGTTGTTGCATTTTGAATTCGGGAGGTTTCTTTTGAAATTCAGTTTTTGGGTTTCTGTTGTAGTCCTTCGGGGTTTAAAATATATCGTTTAAGTATAAGTTGACGTATATTTAATTTAATTCCTTGTACTTAAGATATATTTTAATATATGTGACAAATCATATAGGTTTTAGACCTCTCAGAGATAAGTTATGGATTCTAGGAAATTTCAGGGCTTCAGAAATCTAGACTTAGCCAATTTTCAGGGCTTCAGGATTTCAGGCTTAGCCAAATTTTGGGATTCTACATTTTACCCCAGCGTGGTGTTTTGTTGATGAGTGGTCATTTCTTGTGCCCTCATCTTGTTATGGTGGTTGTTGGCTTTTGTTTGGGTGTGTCAGTTGGGTAGTGGCGTTCGGAGATTCGTTGGTTACCGGGATTGTGTTGAAGTCTTCAGTTGCGATCTTTGTGATCCCTGTATGATGTTGTCTTGTGCATTCATACTTGTAAAAAAAAAAAATATTGGCTTGATTTGAATCCTTGTTTCCGAGGATCTTCGGGTGGGGCATTACATCACTAGGCTTATTAAACCTTCAATGAATTCTTTTTCTACTTCCAATTCATTATGTAGTAGGTCATTCTATGATTTCAAAGTTGCAATCTCAATGTCTTTTCTATTCAGTTCTTGATTTGCAATCATCAGTTGATTCATTAAATCTAGGTGAGTGTTTGTAAGTTTTTGCACATCTCATGACTTCTCCTCAATTCTGTTTGCCAATAATCTTTTATCTTCTTCAATCATGCCTTTATCTTCCTCAGCTTTCTTTTTCCATTCAAATATCTCACACAACATTATTGATTATGTTTGTTGTTACCTTTTTAGATTCTCGACTTCTTCATTTAGGGCATTATTCTTTTCCATTAGATTTGCAATTGTTGCATCGAATTCTCTAGAGTTCTTGTCCTCAAACAATCCTATAGTGTCTTCTTCTTGATGAGTGTCATTTTGTTGAATGGTCATATCCTTTCTTCTCTTTAATGATTGATGCAGTTCATCTCTTGCCTCCTTTAGCTAATGTAGGGATAGTTGTATTTCAATCTTTTGATTCTCAATAGTCTTTCCCAATTTTTAGACTTCCATCTTTTAGATCTTACTTCTCAAGCTATCAAAACTTACTGTCTAGAGAACAAAGCTCTGATACCAATTTTTGGAAATATAAATGGGAAAGTAATTTTTGAGAGGGAGTGAATAAGTACTTTAAAATTTTACCATAAAAACATTTCACCATTAATCCATCTCATAACTTATCAAATAAATAGAAATATCTAACTATGTATCACAACCATAACATAATGCGCATCAACACATGACACAAAATATTTTGGCTACCTAGAAACCCTCCAAGGTGAAGGTAAACCTGGGGTGCAGATGACACCCACGAATCTTCATTACTAGAGCAATAAAGTGTGTCCAATTATTGGTACAAAGTTTTGATCATAATCTACGATGATACCTTCTGAAAGGTCTACCCTGTTAAAGGCTTACAAGACTGTTAGGTCTTACCTTGATGAAAGGATTTAAACTTAGAATTAAGTAAGCACTTTATTAGGAGATTTACACAACTCTATTAGGACTAATATGTTAAGAGATTTACCCTATATCACCTATCAAAATGATTTAGTACCTGATCCTTCTGTTAGCACCTTTCTGCAAGATATCAAATATCCTCTTTGTCGATTATGTCTTGACCCTTATGATCAAATTTCTCTTCTCCGACCCTTCACTGCTTGTCTTCTCAAATGACTTTGTTCTTATTAACTAGTTCTGCATCTATGATCCTTCACTTAAGCATCTTCTCCATCATGAATGTCTTCTTTCCTCTTTGGATTCACTCTTCTTCGCATATGATACTCCTCTTCACATCTCATACTCCCCCTTAGGGTTTGCCTCTTTAAATAGGCATTTGGAGACAATCTTAGGTCATAATCAATGACTTTGGTTGATTATTATTACCACTTAAAGCTTCCCTTTTTCCTATCGGTTACTTAGGTTACCTTGGGATGCATGATATGACTTTGTTCTTATCTCACAATATCACAAATTGAAGATTATGTCAGCCGAAAATGGTTTACATATGAGTTTGTGCCATTACAAACTTGTATGTCCATGACTAGTTACTCGGCATCAGTAGACTTTTGATGTTTGGCTTTAACTGTGCTCTCTATTGTCACTCGGCCTTTGATTGTCTCAACACATACTATTTCTTGGCTCCTGAATGACTCGACACATACTATTTTCTTGGCATATACTAACTTGCCATATCAGCTAGGCATGTATTGTTTAAATGCTTTTGCTCAACTTTCTCTATTTACTCAGCCTAAGTAGTAGCTCGGTCATAGTGATGTCTAACTAAATTTGCTAGATAATGACTAAGTATTTTATCACTAACTTTGTCAAAACCTCAATAAGATTAATAGTTTTTGCACTTGGTGTCCTTGTTTTCTCATCCAACCCTTGTCTATCGTTGATTTGGTGTGGATGGTTGTGCTCACACATGAGCACATGTGTGTGCGGATGATGAGATCTTATGAGACTCAAACTCCTAAATTTAGGCCAATTGAGGGATTGTTCATTTGGGAGTTAGGTTAGGAACTTGCATTTCCTACGGACACTCATCATGTGATGACCATGGGTATGTAGGGTAGATGGTGAAGTGGCTTCTCTCATGTACCCCCACCTAGAAGTGGCTGACAAGGTAACGTGAAGAGGTTCTAATAAGTGATAACCATAATTAATTAATGGGAATAAAAATTAATGATATGATAAGAGAATACTTATATTGTATGTGGCCCCTTGAGGGAGTTCATTAACCATACTATACAAGGGCATGATGGTGTGTGGCCTCCTATTGGAGTTGATGTTACTACACAAGGGTGTGTGGTCTCCTATTGGAGTTGATGTTACCACACTAGGTTTGTGGTCTCCTAAGGGAGTTGATTCACCATACTAGTTTAGCTTGGGATTTTCAATGCCAAACACCTTACACTCTACTTAAGTCTCTACATAGTTATCCTTAGTGGGTTTGACCAATGACCTATTGTACTGCATTATCTTCTTGATCATATAGATGTTGGTGTCATATTCTTGATTGGCACACGTGTTAGCCATGGGTGATTGTCTTATGTGATTGTGGTAAGGTCATTATCTCCAAGAGCACGATGGCTGTGGGCCTACGAGTACCACGTGGTTGGGAGGCATAGCTACCTATACCACTATTGGGGACCGGTGTATAGAGATGGTCTACTTCCAATTTGAGACCGGTGTTGGGTATTCACTTGGTACTTTGATGTATCTGGAGTATGTTCTCTTGTGATTTATGTTTTACTTTGGATGCATTTGATATCATGTTTAGATGATGTCACTTGGTGCATTCTTTTATCATGATCTTGTATCACATTGCTTAGTTGAGACTTCTTACCATTGTTTTGGATTAGTGATTCTATTGGTAGATTAGCATGCTAGATGTTTCTTATTTCATGTGATGTTAATGGATGGTTTATTGGTAAGAAAGGTCTCATGAGACAACTCTAAGGATCTTGTTGGAAAATCAAGAGTCATACTTGGGGGTATGGTTAGGATCTCTGAGATCTCATGATGCCATTATGGTAGGGAGGAAATGAGCATAGTTGAATTGAGTTGGATATATCACATGTGTGTTCTTCCCTTTTTGTTGCGATGTTGTTTATGCTCATTTCATATATTGACATGATGCTGATTAGATGGATGTATGCTATTGTAATGTGTATTTTAGCTTCATTCAAGTTCTTAGATCTACTTTTGTGCTCTCGAGCGATCATTCCTCAAATTACATGGATCCAGTAGTCCTCAATGTGGAGGTTTCATGTTTTTACGCATTTCTTCTTGCTTTGTTGTTGTGTTAGTTTTTATTGTATGGAAAGAGCAGTCTCTCACACGAGTATGTATTCTCTCGCGAGTATGTACTCCCTCGCACGACAAGACAAAGTCTTGCGCATGTATGATGGGGAAACTCACATGACTCGTAGGGAATACTGGGGTAAGAGTAAATCCTACCTCATGCTAGCATCCAGGTTGTTTTATCGCATGGCAAATAGCGAGTGTTTGCACACACTTCAAGAAGATGTAAATTATAGTTTGAATATCCTTTATGATCTTGCATCTTCCTATAAATATAAGTTGGCATACTCTTCTTTCTTATACTTAAGATATATTTTAATATATGTGATGATTCATTTGAGATAGGTTCTAGCCCTCTAGGAGTTAAGATAAAGATTCTAGAAAATTTCATGACTTCAAGTTTTCAAACTTAGTCAAATTTCAAGGCTTTAGAATTTTAGACTTAGCCAAATTTTAGGGTTCAACATTTGTCTTTCAGCATGGTGTCTAGTACATGAGCGGTTGTAACCTCAGGCCTTTGTCTTGTGTATGACCGTTTGATGACATCTGCTTGCTATACTTGATTATGTTATGGTTAGTTGGAAATGGACATGTATGTTTAATCATGCTAGGAACTTTTACTTGGGTTTAAAAGGAACATCTCTTTTGGGTATTCTCATGATTCATGTGATCTTTGATTCTTAGTTGGTAAGTAGTGATGCTTGGGGATGTTTGGTGTTTGATTTATGTTAGCCTTTCGTTTCTTTTTGGTGTAAGTTGTTGTTATTACACCTTACCTTTAAAAATAAATATTAGCCTTTGTTTGTCCTTGTTCCAAGGATCTTCGATTGGGGCATTACAAGAAAGTTTGATATCACATAGTGTCTTGCCTAATTAATTTGATGGTTTCCTTTATGGTTAGGGTTTTAATTAGAGTTTGGGTGAAATTTAGGTTTAGAGTTGAGATTATGGTTATAGTTAGGGCTAAGGTTTGCAGTTTGGGTAGGGTGAGGATTATGATTAGGGTTAGGGTTTAGGGTAAAGTTTGGATTACATTTTGGGGTAGTGATGTAGTCAAGTCCAATGTCATTCTTATGGTAAAGAAATAGTTAAGGTTAGTAATTTGGTTATGGTTAAGGTTAGAGGCAAGATTATGGTTTAGGGTTATGATTAGAATTATGGTTGGGATTAGGGTTCACATAATATTTAGGGATAGAGTTATAGGATATGGATTAGAGTTTGGTTTATTATTGTTAGAATTATGATTAAGATTAGTATTGAGATTGTGGTTACCTAATGATTAGGGTTAGAGTTTGGATTATGGATAGCTATAAGTATTAGAGATATGATAATAGCTAGATTATTACTTAGGGTTATAATTATAATTATTGTGAATGTTAGCATTGGCCTAGATTAATTATTGTTATTTATTGTAATTAATTATTTTTATGTGTTAAGCGAGTTCAAACCTAGAACCTCCCACATGAGAAGCTCACAAATTACCGTTATGTTGTAAGCTCTTAGCTATGTACTGTAAGCTCTTAGCTATTTAAATAAGAAACTTAATAAAATACATTTATATAAATTAAATTATCCATTTAAATATTATTTTATATAATAAATAAATTTAGAAATTTCTATTGTACCTAACTCATTTACTTAATACACACATTTTAGACTTCTAAAACAAAAACACAACCAAATTAAATGTGGAAAAGGCGTCCTTTATATAATTTAATACCTCTAAAACAATAAATTCATGTCTATTTATAATAGGATTTTACTTTATATTAAAAAAAAATCAGAATTATTTGAAACGAAGATTTGCTTCAAATCTTATGGCAAATTAAATATACTTCTACGTTTAGAGCTTTGTGGCAAATTAATTATACTTCTAAATTTAGAGCTTTGAATCCATTTTGCATGTTTCCAAACGATCGTAGGAGCGTAGCCAAAAAGCAGATCAACGGCAGAGACCAAAAAACCAGTGAACGTTGAAGAAAGAAAGCACGACCGTTGATAAAAGCAGGAATCCGCTTCTGTTATGTGGCCTGTTCACTTGAGAAGCAGAGCAAATTGTAATTGTCCCTCCTATCTTTTTCTGTTGGTCTGATTTGCTTCCAGTATTATATGATTTTGACCTGGCCATGCCTCGTGTCTGAGATTTGGTTTTGATTTTTCCCCTTTTTGGATTTCGTATTTGTCTTGTTTTCTGTGTTTGAATTGCACTTTTTTTGGTATCCTCTGTATCTTTTTTTTTTATGTTGTTGGTCATTTTTTAATTGGAAATGGAGGTAGACAGCGGCAAGGACTCTGCGCTGATTGGAGATTAGGTCAGAAAATAGTGAGTACATGTTATACTCTGCCCTCTTTGTTTTCCGTCATGTCTGAACATTTATATGTTTTAAATAGTTCATTTGCAGAGGATTTTGGATATGATTTACCGTGCTTATGTTGATGCCCTCATAGTGAAAGCTTGGTTTGGGAGATAGAGTCAGATCCGCTTTAGTGATTTCAATGAATGTTTGGAATGTTAGATGTTGGATTTGGCTCGTCATCCATCTCTTTTTTTTTCTCACATGTCTCTTTTTAGTGTCTCAGTATTTTCTCTGAACTATAAGGCTAGAATTATCATGTTCATCCTGGTCTTTTGCAGACATTCAGTGAGAAAGGTGGCATGAAAGAAGGGCCACCCACTTCAGATGATTTAATGCTGGCAGTTGATAAGTTTCTCACTGGAGAATTCCGTGGATAACTAACAGGTATGTGGATTTTACATTGACCAATTCCTTAATTTTTGATTCTTTTAATTCTTGAGAGTTATGTTTTGAGGAGTAGAGATACCCATGAATATTTAGTATTCTTTTTTTGGGTAGAAGACCAGAAACATTTAGTAAGTTTTAGAAATTGAATCTTTTTAGGATACTCTACAGTTGATGACAATGAGGCTCTTTTAAACCAGAGATGTAAACCTTTTAAAAGTAATTTGAATAATGGATGAATTACAGAACTCTACAAAAAGTGCATCGTATAAGTTAGAGGGCAGAATTTATTAAGCTGGCTGCTGACTGTTTTCATTTCAATATTTATTTTAACATGTACTTAGAGAGATTCATCATCCTTTATATAAATTCTTTAATGGGCAAAGGACACACATGCCTAGAAACACATGCCTCAATCTAGATGCTTCTCCTCAATGTGCCTGCTTAGGTAGCATATATCTGTTTCTAAAAAAGTTATCTGGTAGCATATATCTGTTTCTAAAAAACTTATCTGGTTTTTCTATTCGTTATCTCATTTTTCAATTCTCTTCTTAATGTGCCCACATGGTTGTTATGATATTCCTCACCTCACTGAATTGATCCAAACCTTAATCCTCTCTGCACTGCCAACTTCAATCTGAACCTTTTCATCTAATATTGTGAAGTAGAAGTCCTGAAAATGTAAGACAAAACCGCATATTTTGCATTTTGAAATTTGAACAAGCACAACATTATCAAGAAAAGGAAAAATGTTGCTGAATCCTTTGGAATTTCTGATTGATTTTTTTTTTGGTTTGCTCAGCTGTAATTTTCTTCCCTTTTTTGCCATGGGCATGCCTCTCTTTTGTTTTCATTTTGTTTATGAATTCTAATTTTTGTATTTGTTATATGCTTTTTCTTTGTATTCTTAGATTTTGTTTTTTTAAATTTTATTAGTAGTTTTACTTCTGAGACAAAACAAGTATGTGAAAGCACAATTCCTGTGATGAGAGAATTTCCAGACTGATTTATGATAGAAACCATCATTCCCAAATTCCTTTTCCACTTTATACTTTTTGTCGACCTCAGTGACTTTCAGTCAGTTGACAATTAACAAAATCTGATGTGTGTGTCAGGAGAATGGCTTTTTTCAGGTAAAAGTCAAAGTCTTGTGATTATTGAAACTGAATTGTCTGAATTGAGTCAGTAAGTCTAGTTAGATATTGTGGAATCCTCTGCATTGCTTTCAGTTTGAAGCATGGAACTTGGCATCCCTACACAGTATCTATCAATCAGTAGTTTAACACTCGAAGGCATTATATATCAACTGCAGAATATTTTAAAAAGTCTTGTAGCTCTGACACCAGTCAATCAGCTGAAATTGATCACCTTTTTTGGTGCCATCTTGGTGCTGATTTGTCCAAAGTCTGGTACTATTTTACCAAAATTTGCTGAATTTGTAAAGACTGATTGATATTGATCATTGATCAGCTGACAGGTTTAAAGTATGACTGTTTCTAGTGTTGTACTCTGTTTCTTAGCAAGAGTTAAATGTTTTTTTTTGTCTCTTGTACCTCGTCCTTATTGAGAGTTAAATGTTGTTTGTCTGCTGTATCTGACTTGGTAAAGGAATAGACTAACAAGAAGCTCCACAATGCTATCCTGCACCTTAGTTTCGTACAGCTACCACTAGCCTTGTCTTGAAATCCTCCAGAATTGAAACAGGTGGCTGCAACATACCAGAAGAGCCTTAAACACTTTCAGCTTGACCATGCTTGAGCAATTGAAAATCTTCTTTAAACAGCAATTTGAAGCATGCCCTTGCCAAGGTTGTTTCCTAGAGCCTCTCCATCCCACCGTGAAAGCAACTCCATACACAAACTACATAGGGTCAATAAAGGAGGGGGCACTGAGGAAGAATGTGATCTTGAATCCAAAATCACAAATGCATCTCTAGAGAAGTCCCTAAAATTAATAGTGGATACATATCATTCATTCCATGTCATATTAATATATTAAACTTATTGCCACCCACATCCTCAACATGTACAAAGGACCAAGATACCTCACTGTCGGCATCAATTCCAAATTAGCTTTAAGTAACACCATAATGGCATGCCTATGGCCAAATGTTGTGTCTTCTTTTTATCAGAGTTGCTGATCATCATATATAAGTTTGGAAAGACCTTGCTATTCATTAATGTCCTTACTTTCCAGGGCTGAGAAATTAGATAATTTTATTCCTTTTGTTCCCCAAAAAATTAGCTACCCTTTTTGCTTCTGTTAACAATGGGCTGCTATAAATTTTCTCATAAGAAAGTGTAGATTAAAATTTCCTTTAGGATGCTTTGATGTTTCCAATTAGGGCAGGATTCTTTGTTCAATTCATTTGCTAGAACCCGAAATTTCCCTCTACAACTATATTCTGACATTTTTCAGCATATGCAATAGCCAATCCTGCAAGAATTGACTTCAGTTTGCTTCATTATTAGTATTATGGCCTAAGTGTCGAGTTTCTCCCAACACAGTCACCCCTGAAATCATGAAGCACATCAACATGCACTCGAGTGGGATCACCTTGTGTGGAATCATCAAAATTCTATCAACCCCCTTCTAGTGTTGCTTTCCATTTTGCATCTTTATACCATATTTAACAGGAGGACTATATACAAAATCCCATTGCTTGATTTTTTCATATCTCAGATTTGGACATTTTGCTAACATTCTTAATTATTTTTTCTTTCATATACTATTAAAGTTTACGGTCAATTTGTTTGAACATCCTTCAAAAAAGTCCATGTTCTCAATACTTCACCGCTCTACACAAGCCAAATTTGACATAAAATAGACAATAAAGGTGTTTTCCATAGAACTTGTAGCCATGAAGTGCCCTTAGGTGAGCAACAATAATGTTACCTTAACATTTCCCAAAATGTCTACTTCATATGTTGTATTTCTGTTGAGATAGTGCAATGCAACAACAAATGATCTACTGTCGCACGTGCATTTAGTATAATGGACTCGAAGGGCTTTTAATCAATCTTTTATTATGTTTATTAAAGGTTAGAACCTTATTGCTTCCAGTAATCCAAGTGTGTTACATTCGGAGAAGGTGTTGGGGATGTGGATGCAGAGGCATGCCATATGTGATCTATATGCCATTCCAACACCTAGGGAACCTGACTGTGTTTGATGAAATGATAGCCAGATTTGATTTTATAATTGCTCTCTTTATTCCTTGTCCAGCAAAGGTTGCTTCCCCCTAAATAGCACTGGCGTATAAATGATGTGAAATGCTCTTTTAAAAAGGATTTTTCGTTTGAATGTCCCATTCAAAAGATAGTTTTCTTTTTGATTCATATAAATCTTGTATATTAGTGAGCAAGGCATTACCAGGCCAATAATCCAACCAGAATTCAGCTTTTTTGCATCTATAATGTTACATGATAATCTGGCAGCAATCATATAAATCTTGTATATTAGTGAGCAAGGCATACCGGGCCAATAATCCAACCAGAATTCAGCTTTTTTGCATCTATAATGTTACAGGATAATCTAGCAGCAATTCCCGGATGCCACCGTGAAATTCTGAACAGAAACGGCAGACAAGATCTGATCTTTATGAAAAAATAAATTGGAGATGCATCTCCCATATAGTCTAATGTGAGAATATCATTGGAGAACAATTTAGGTGTCCTTCGGGCCCTCTCCTCTATATTCAAGATTCCATGTGCTCTACCATTTGATTAAAGGGAATTTACAATCCTTTCCCAATTGATTAATAGGAATTTACAATCATTTCTCAACCGCTTAATAGTAATTTATGATCATTTCCGATGTCTTTCTATATAGTCTAATGCGAGAATATCATTCTAGGACAAGTTAGGTGTCCTTCGGGCCCTCTCCTCTTTATTCAAGATTTCATATGCTCTCCCATTTGATTAAAGGGAATTTACAATCCTTTCCCAATAGATTAATAGGAATTTGCAATCAATTCCCAACTGCTTAATATTAATTTATGATCCTTTCTGATGTCTTTCCATAAATACTAAATATCTATGACAGATAGCAATATTAGAATGGTTCTCAAGATGATAAGTAGGAATTGCATTAGTTTTTTCTTAATATTATGGGATAAAATAAGTCATAGAAAAACAAAAGTCCTGTGATGAGAGAGCTTCCAGACTATAGGGACCATTATCTCCCAATTCTTCTCTCACTCTATACTTGCAGTCAAGCTCAGTAACCTCCAGACAACTGACAGTTAACAAAATTTGATGTGCATGTCACGAAGGTGACTTTTTTCAGATAGACACTCTTACCCAAGAGCTAATACAGAGCAACTTATCTTTCCCTATCACTTGGAAGATCTTTCCCTTCCCTTCTTGTCAATCACAATTGTGAGATTTCTACAAAATTGAAATGAGAATGCAGAGGTAGAGGCAATTATCCTACATTGTAGTACTGTGCTTCCAAATCATCATTCCAAAATCTTCTGCAAGCAAGCCTTTGGAAATTTCAACGATTTTTTGGGATTTTCAGTAGGTAGATCCCCTGAACAAATGCAGCATCGCCAAACATGGAACAAATTTTTGACATTATTAATATTATTACTTTTTCTTCACTCATTGATTTTTTTTATAAAAGAAAATAGATATCAGTTAAATCCAGATGGCAACTAAAAGATCAACTCATTCAGTTTAAGGACAATGGGTTGTGACAAAAGATTGGAGAGCATGGTAAAGTGCAGAGCTGACAAGTTGTTAAGGTAGGATTTACCTTCAAAATGATTCTTTGATGAAGGAATGGTGGTGAAGGAGTGCTTTCAGTGGTAGGTTCATGTGGGCTAGAGATTTCTGCTAGCGGTACACCAACTCTAGATCTATTTTGTCTAAGTTGGATATGTTGATAGTATCCAGTGGCTGTAGTGTCAACCATTAGACATATGACTGCTTTGGTCATCGCAAGAAACTCTGAAAATGGGAAGCTGCTCCAAACCTCCCCCTCCAAACAGGGGCTTACTAGACACGTTTTAGGTTCATGTGGGCTACAAATTTCTGCTAGCGGTACACCAACTCCAGGTCCATTTTGTCTAAGCTGGATACGTTGATTGTATCCAGTGGCTGTAGTGTCGACCATTAGGCATGTGACTGCTCCGGTCATCTCAAGAAACTCTGAAAATGGGAAGTTGCTCCAGATCTCCCCCTCCAAACAAGGGTTCACTAGACAATCTATTGCATCAGTTAAAACGTGTACAAATCTCGTAAATAAAATGACTATGCATGCGAAAGATTTCAGAATAAAAAATATATCTTTTTTCGGCCTTAGTGTAGGAAATCTCAACCCCACTATTGGGAGACACATATTGGGATACACATGCCTATTGTGCCACCTATAAGAATTATTGCTATTGCTGCAATTTTTAGGTTGCGAGTGTTATGCTTGTCCGGACAAGAGGACTTGTCCGGACATTGAGGGGTCATACTTGTTGATGTCAGTTTTTGTACCACTACATAACATATTAGCAATTGAATATCTAATACGGAGTATCAAACACACAAATCCTCTCTTGAAAAGTTAATACTTATGAAGACATAAGCAAGAACTCCAATGTTCCTTACACCTGTGGATACTAACTCAGTATATCAATGTGATTTGCTGGTAATCACGTCGGTGGCCTTACACTATTTTTTTGAGGACAACTTGGACTTTTGGTGGGATGGTGGTAGTGATGATGGTTTGGTATGAATGCCAGATGATGTTGATGGAGAAGGTGATGGTGATGGAAGGTGAATGTTATTATGACTTATGCCTTTCTAACTTTCCTCTTCAAAACTCCAACTCCTAAACTACTTGCTATTCTACTCCTACTTCTATGAATGTAAAGATTAGCGAATGGATGGGGATCGAATCTAATGAAAGTTTACTAGCGGCTCTACCTCCATCGATGCAATGATTCAAAGGAAAATGAACTAGTTCACCACACAAGGCTTCCCAACAAGCCACTAGGATGCTAGTGGCCTAGTCATAGATCCCTATTAAACATCTACTAATGCTACCATACAACTATCCATCTACTTTTAATCTTACTTAGCAACTTTTTGAAATGAAATTTACTTTAACAACTTCAAAGAAAATCTTATTCTAACTAGTGGAAGTAGAAACCATGTAACAACACCAAAAGCTCTTAATCACCATGCAAGTCACAACAATGAGAAAGAAAAGTGATTTTTTTGGCATTATCTTTGCAATAATTTTCTTTAACCGTTACAAGTGAGAGCAAATGGCATTATATAGAGGCCAAAATTTACAACCGACTGTAGAGATAAAGAGGCAAAATCAACGATCCAGATCGGATTCTAGAAACCTTAATTAAGGTTACCACCCCATCAGTCAATGAGAAGATGCCACCTCGTCAATGGACCAATGAAAAAAAAGGAAAAGTGGTAACCAATGAGAAGGCACCAAAATGGTTGCTAATCAGAATTAGACACTTGTCCTATCCAAGAAGGAAGAAAAATTGCCACTTGGGCTTACATCAAATGATCTTCTAATATAAATCTCCCTTTTTCTTTCATTCTTTTAGCCAAGGCAATGAACTTACTTAGTCTTTCGTTAACTTCTTCCATGGGAGGGCAAGGTGTATGCTTTATCTTGAGCTCAGCCAATTTCATCATGTTGCTTGCTGCTTGTAGTGTCTTCTCATGGTCTTTCTCGTACTCTTTTGCGTATCCGATAAATGCATTGAGGGAGGAAAGGGTACCCAAATGTTTCTTCTTGATAGCGACATTTCCTAACTCATCCAATCTTGATCCAAGCCTTGTCTCATTGATGTCCTCTTCTCTTATATCCTCAAAATCAAGTGCCACCCCAACGTCGCTCATTATGGTTGAAATGGAAGTGTCGACAGCTAGGCTGTGCTGTGCAACTGCATTCTTTATCTCTTTAAGTGTTCTCAATCTGGTAGTCAAGGCAACAAACCAAGACTCTACCGTACTCAATCCTCCTTCATCAACCAATTTGGCCCTTTCCAAATATTTCTCTGGAAGCCCAATGAACGCCTGTAGCCTTGGAATAGCTAAATCCTTGACTGGAAGGAAATCCTTCCACTCCTCTTCAAATATTCTGAATTTGTTTCTAACTATCACTAATGACCGAAATGTCGAGATAAAGAAAGGCAAGAAATTTCGCCCGTCTTCGATTGTATCATGGATCCAATCCTTGACTTCATGTAGTTGAGCTGATATCTCTTTTATATTGCTCCCGCTGTCTTAAGGAAGGGCTATCTGGTGTAACTGTTGGATAGGCTGGCAAATTCTCCCATATTTGTTTTCGGCCTCCAACTTTATGATCCTTTCATTTGCCTTCCTCAACCTTTCTCTTATCGAAACTATGCCCTCCTGGATCTCCTCACACTCCATGTCATCCGTATTTCTTCCCAAGTTATGCTCCACTATCTCGTATTCTTGGGCTGCAATCTCATCCAAAGCCTTGTCAACTGTCGGTATAGCAATCTAAACCTTTCGGTGACCATCACTATTGCTCCTAATCACCCTTGCCACTGTTTTTGCCATTTGTTTCTAGTTCTCGCTATCACCCCTTTCCATTAATCCTTGGATGTCCTCGACCGTTCGGGTAGTTACTACCTCGCCTCTTGGCATAAGCATTTGCCTTAACTATAGTGGTGCAGTGCATCTCCCCAAATCTGGATTTGGTTTGACTAACAAAGCATCACCAACGGCCTTAGGCGCCTGACTTATTTCTTCAATATCAATTGGCCCATCTTCTTCTTCACTAATAATTGCCATGTCATCTCTACGTTGGTTTTCTGAGAGAGGAGAGTACTTGGTGCTATCACTGTAACCACTTGACTCTGAATTAGAGCTTACCTCGATCCTCTTGACCTCTAGCCTCAATTATACTTTCCCTTGACGTTGTTGCATGTTGTCTCTTTGCTGGAGGTTCCAAATGTTCTTTGCTTTTCTCAACCTCCAAAGCTCTCTTCTTGCTTCTCACTGTTTCTTGTTGCTGGCTACTTCCTTCACCTTTCTGTCTGACTGATTTCGCTGGACCCTCTTTTGGCTTCATCTTCTCATAAGTAAGGTGTATCCTTTGACTTTGTAGTTTCTTTAATCTTTTATTGTACCACGACTCGGTGTGCAAATCAATTGTCCTTGTAATTGCCTCTAAGGAAGGATCCTGATGATCATCCCAATCTACTGGATTCAACTCTGTTCCCTCTACTGTATCATAATCTTCTCATAGCACATTTCCATCATCCTCTAGTTGATCAGGAATATCAAGGCCTCTCCATCTGATATCTCTCATTATGTTCACCGACAATCTTGAGAAAGCTAGCTTTCTCACATGAAAGTCATCCTTGGCATTGGCCCAAAAGTCTTCTATAGTGGGAACATGTTTAAATGCGTTTCCGTGAGATACCTTGATAAGACCATTAGGATCAAATCCTTGCCTTGCTTTGTACCATCTTAGATGATACAATTCCAATTCCTTCTCCGCAGCTGCAAAGGTGACACGATTGGGGCAACTATCATTGCCAATTCCAAATGAGAAGGTAATCCCTATCTCACCCTTGAGTTTCATTATTCTGTCATAATGCTCAAGTTGCCTAGCCAATTCCATCAAAACTACCTTGTCGGGTAGGTATCTTGGAAGCATCTTGGGACAAACTGTGCTTCCTGCTACTCTAATGTATGTGAATTGCGGAAATTGGATGAACCAACTCCCATATTTCTTAATCTTTGCTTTTGCTTCCGATGAGAGCCTCTTAGCAGGTGTCCCTTGTAATGCCCTTACTGTCTTCATGGCAAAGGCGTCACAAAATATTTTTTAGTCTTTGTTGTTGTGCAAATGAAGGTGTGGATACCATTCATGCACCAAACATTGTCTTGGCCCATTGCCAATTTCTCCCAAGGCCTTAAGCCCAAGATTTTTATACAATCCAGCAATCAAAAAGAATAGATAAGACCCCATGTAGAATTGCTTTTGATTTTGTATAGTTCTAAGTTGCAACTCTAGATTCTCGCTTATGATCCTAGCCCAATCAAATCTTCTTTTTCTTTTTTCAATTTCATCAATAAAGAAGTACATCTAGTTGTCGAATTGCATACCTTGAGCTAGGCCCATGATACGTCTGAGAAGCACAATGAGATCTCCATATTCTGATTTGAAGTCTGCCACTATGAGCCTTGATGATCTGGTGACTCCCTTCTTTCCTTCGTGCAGCCAATCCTGTTTTAGGTGCATGAAGTAAGCCTCTTGGTTATCTTGAAATGACTTGGCCGCTTGGTCCATCATTAGTATTGTCATGCTTTTGTACTGAAGGATGTTAAATGCTTCTTCGATCACCTGTCCGTTGATGTTGGCCAACACTCTTTTCCCATCGTCAAAAATGATGGATTTACTAACCAAATCAAACCTTGATGCAAATTCCATAACTAATTCTGGACAAGGCAAGGTAGGAGGGAAGATCGCTGCGTGTACAATTCCACTTTTGTAAATCTTTTTTGCCATGGGGGATTGTCCTTCTTTTAGTCTGTCTTTTAGCTGTATCATGTTCACTGTACCGATATTGGTATTGGCAATTCGCCTCATTTTTGAGAAGGTGGTTTTGGGCGTCATGTCCTCTTTGTCTTTCTCAGTATTTGTTCCCTTAGGGTTCTTGCTTGCACTAACATCTACCATCCTAAACATTTATTTCTGTCTCTTCGTTCTAAGTGATATGGACTACTCTTATCAATCTCCAACTTTTCTATCGATGGATTCTAACTTATTTCTGCCTCTCCAAGTCCTATCACTACACTTATCAATCTCCAATCTTCAACCTAGGGGTGGGACTACCACTTATTTCTGCCTTTTCGTTACCTTAGGATGGACTACACTTATATCTTACAATTTCATTCCTAGGGTGGTCTAGCTTATTTCTGCCTCGCCAAGTGTCTTATTTTGGAATCTACACTTATTTCTCCAAACTTCAACCTATAGATGGGATGATGAATGCAAGAAAAACCAAGAGAAACAAAACTAGATAAGAACAAGGAGTGAAATCCACTTAAGGACCACCTTTTAGCTCTAGAATGAATTGAATTCACCTTTACCAATAGTTGGGTCTTCTTTGAAGTTCGGATCAGACCTAAGAATTTCAAGCCTTTTTGCAAATAATGATGCCCTAGCTGAAGAAATCAGAATTTTGTCCTCTTGAAATTGCCCATGCATGTGCCAAAAAAAAATCAGACTTCAATCACATGTTTCCTTTACCAAACAATACTGTCTAGATCTGATGCAAAATCGCAGCTCCTTAAGAAAATCGGACCTAGGAAGAAATCGCCATGAAAGAAGTGCAGATCTGCCCTCAAAAATTGCCAAACATGGAAATGTTTTCCCTTTGCAAATAAAAATTGCCAAGAATGGAAGAAGGCTGCCTCTTGCTAAATCTTAAACACATGCGAATCTGCTCCTTGTTAGAGAAATCGTCCAAGGTAAAAGCTGTTTAGAAAATCGTCAAGGCAAGAAAGAGCCGCTCCAAGAGATAATCCGCCAAAGACAAGAGAAAACCGCCCTTTGACAAAATCGCCAAGAATGGGAGAAGCTGTTTGATGGAATGAGAGAAGAAAGAAAGGGGAAACCCCTTTATACTCAACTCTACACTCTCCTCCAAGCCAGCCGACTTGCACTTATAGGAGAGAAAAAATTAATTAGTGCACAACTCTGGCTCAGATTTAAATGCCAAGGTAAAAATTAATTTTGCCATAGTGAATTTTGCATTTTTAATTGCCGGTCAAGACCAAAATTGCAAAAATAAAATTAAGAAAGCCTTGGAGATGCTAAACATTTTCATTTAATGACGTTTTAGTAATTAAAATATCATTTAAAATCGGATTTGGCAAGCCAAAATCGATTTTTTCAATTTTAATTTACCAATTTCTTAAAAGATTTGAAAAATTTCAAGGCGAATTTAACCTTTTTAATGCCACTTTTGCAATTTAATCCAAAATCAATTTTGCAATACAATTTTAATTTTTTAACAAAAATAAATCATTTCTGTAGAATCTAAAATCAATTTTCCAATTTGATTTCACCATCACAAAATTACTTTCTCACCAAAAATTAAAATCTTTTGAAACAATTAAATCTAAAAAAAATTACTTTGAAAATGCTAAAGATTATATAATTACATCTAATTTTCAAAATAAAAACCGTCTAAATCCAAAATTTTGTAACTTTATCCTGCCAAGTATAGTCCAAATTATCGAGAAAATGTTGTCTTTGAAATTTGTATTGCCTAAGGATAAAATTACAAGTTTCATAAAATCAAGCTAAAAACGGGTGAAAAATAAATCTAACCCATCTCTCCTGGCCCGAAGGTGTCCAAGACGTAAATTTTTCTAAAATTGGAAATTTTTGGACAACTTCAAAAAAATTATTGCCAAGGTGATCGAGAAAAAAGGGGGTTCCCAAATTTGGGGCAATGATGTGAAAGCTTCACAACAACATTGTGTGTTGAAAGAGTGAGCAATGCCATTAAACAAATCATCCAAAGATTTCTCATGGTAAAGGAACTATCACGAAGCTATGAAAGAGAGATTCTAATGGTGAATAGATTAAGGAACTGTAATAAGAACATCTATTTCATCAATTAAAACGTGTACAAATCTCGTAGATAAAATGACTCTACATGCGAAAGATTTTAGAATAACAAATATATCTCTTTCCGGCCTTAGTGCAAGAAAGCTCAACCCTATCATTGGGAGGCACATGCCTATTGTGCCACCTATAACTATTGCTGCAATTTTAAGGTTGAGAGCGTTATGCTTATCCAGACAAGAGGACTTGTCCGAACATTGAGGGGCCACACTGTGTTTTGAAAGAGTGAGCAATGCCATTAAACAATTCGTCCAAAAACTTCTCATAGTGAACAGACTGCCACTGAGCTATGAAAGAGAGATTCTAATGGTGAAGAGAGCGTTATGCTTATCCAGACAAGAGGACTTGTCCGAACATTGAGGGGCCACACTGTGTTTTGAAAGAGTGAGCAATGCCATTAAACAATTCGTCCAAAAACTTCTCATAGTGAACAGACTGCCACTGAGCTATGAAAGAGAGATTCTAATGGTGAATAGATTAAGGAATTGTAATAACTATTCACCATTAGAATCTCTCTTTCATAGCTCTGTAACAGTTCCTTCACCATGAGAATTTTTTGGACGATTTGTTTAATGGCATTGCTCACTCTTTCAACATCATTGTTATAGAGAAGCAAATTTCGTTACAGACTGACTTTCAAATTTGGGTATTGTTGGTTCCCAAAACCGTAGATTGGAATCCTACGAGCCTCGCCTACTTGATGTTGGGATATCCAACCAGTTAAGGCCAACTTGACGGGATTGATCGATGTGATCCAAATCCCCTGCGCTTCTGGCTCTGCAAGACCAAAGCAGGTGTACCTAATCTTGGACAAAACACTTAGATCCAAGACGCTTAAAGCAGATCGATTAGAATGCGAATGTAATGAAAGCTTCCAAAATGGCAAGAATTATCGAAAGCTTAAAACTTGAAATTTATGAACTAAGAATAATAAGTGAATGTATGAATGTTTTCAAATAAGAATAAGTATAGATTAATGCAACAAATGAATATATTAATTCGTCAAAGGAAAGAAATGAAACAGTTGCCAAGCATATGGATTGCGAATCAAGAGTAATATAAAGACCAGTGCTTAATTAAATGGGCAATCAAAGTCAATATTATAAGTTGACTTTATAAAGTTCAATGCATTTAAACTATAAACAAATTAATAATCCAAACATGACGGATCAATTATATGAACGCAATTTTAAACTAGTCTAGAATGGACTTTAACTCTTGCGATATGGAGACAAACTAGACATAAATACAAAAACAATTAAATATTTCACAATATCTATGTTTATCATATTTAAAATGCAATAATGATCCAATCCACTTGTCCAAACATTAAAATATTAATAGAAAATAAATAAAAATATTTATAAAGGACACAACTTAATAATAATTTAAAACTCCGAAATTTAAAATAAATAATTATCCCAGAAATAAAATCACAATAAAGACACTCCTTACAGATGATCAATCTATTGCAAATTTATCCGGATCCCACACAATTCACCCAATGATTCAATCCACGGGCTTTGATCAGGAATTCATTTCTTTGCCAATGAAAAAATATAATATACCAATGTGCATAGGATATGTAAAATTTTAAAATATGAATATGAATTAATTGTCTCTTGTGTCTTTTACATCCTTATTTATAAATTTTAGAAGGGTGTCTATTGCTTTTTCCAAACATCACCTCCTTTCACAATAAATAACTGATTGGCTTTGCTAATTCAACAAGGAGTGCATGCGCTAAAGTTCCTGCCTTCATGATTTTATGGTTGACTGAAGTAGTATTGCATTAAGGGGAAATTAAATTGCTTACAATTTTTAGCATAATGGAATGAAAGGCACAAGAGTGGAAGAATCACATAGAAGAAATATGCAATTGAGATTAAATATAGATTTAATAGTAGAATGCTTACATAATACACTGTGGGTTAAAGGTAGTCAATCTTAAAACATAGAGTTAAAAGACTAGAGCACCCAAAAAATCATTGAAGGCAGCAGCTAAGTATCAATCTCTTCATTAAACTTGGTGATGATAAGCTTTTTCAGCTACTTTGAGCCTAAAAGCACAGAGCTGTCAAAGAAACGCTTCAATCATATTTACATTAACATGTTTGCAGATGTGTGTAAAGAACTGGGAGCACATAGAAGGGGCTTGGTGACATAGAAACTAGGAACAAATACAAAACAAGTGACACAAAACCAATCTATGTGGTTACTATCCAAAGAAGTCATTCTTATTCCTATTGCCTTTAAGCATGCTCTCAAACTCTGACTTTGTGAGTTTGTCTGGATGAGTGACCGCATATTTGCTGAAGATAGCATCAACCTTTGCAGGATCAAACCTTCCTTCAGTGTCATAAACCTCTGAATCACTTCCATGCTTTGCCTTGTGAATGTTTGCAGTATATATTGGCAACAATGGTGATGATATCCACCCCTGCTTCATGTTTGGGATTGGTCAGAATGAATATATTGTAGCTTAACATGTGAAGAAAAAGTAAGGTAATGATTTATACTCACAGAAGAAGTAACATAGCTCAGGTTTACATTAATAAGGAATGCTGCTATAATGGAGATGAAAACTCCAAATCCTATAGCCCGGAAACCTGAGTATAGTCAAATCCAACAAAATACTCATTAGTAAAAAACAATTTAAGAAGGGCTGAAGGAAAAATTATATAATGTTCTATATATTTTACAGTTTTATAGTAATAGCTAGTATTAATTTGTAAGCTGATTAGATTGTATAAAATGTTGTATAATATTCAAAACTAAGGAACTGATCCACTAGTACAGAATCAACAGACAACTCAAAAAACTACCAGCAAATTTAGTGCTGCCCTTTGCAAATAGTAGGGGTGCTGCTGATCAGCACATATTTTTATATAAGTCTTGAAAGTTGAAAGCAAATATTGCAAGTAAAATATGTAAAAAGCATGAATAAGCAAATGGTACCTAAATGTGGTTTTGGGCGGTTTTGTTTGATGAATGGAGCCTCCATCTGCTGCTGAAAAGTTGATTTTTCTGTACACGATATAGATAGTGGAAGCAAGTTAGTGAAGAAGGAGTTATGAAGTCATTATTATATATACAAGTTAAATTTGACAATGGAGGCGTGAAATAGAATACCTGATTTTGGTTTTCATTGTTGCAGTTGCATCAGTTGGAGTTGACGCATTTGAGAAGTTAAAGACATGAAGCAAACAGTAAAACTTATAGATAATTTATATGGTGAAAGAGCATTATAGACATAGTTTGTTGAAGGAAAGATATATAAGATTGAATACCATTAAAACTATCAGAGGCATAATGGACGTTAAGAAGACATTAAATAAAGTGGTACAAGTAGCATATAACTCTTAAATTTAAACATGGCATGAAAAACATTCAGTATATGCTCAAATGTTTTTGCTTGAATGTTACTAGTGAATGTTCAAAATTAGCATAGATAGCATGTATGTTTTATGGTAGACTTGATTATATATGTGTCTGAATTATGAGAGTAATTGTTGAATACAAGTAGTAAATAAACAACTGTCAAGTGCATATACAATATATTGTTGCATTTGATGTTTAATTGTCGAGTGGTATTTGAGATCAAAACTTCGTAAGAGCTATAGTATGAAAAAAAGCATTTGATGTAGTTGGGGTCCTATACAATGACATCATTGTATGAGCCAAGTTAGTATAACATGGAAACAATTATTGAAAATGAAATGAGATGAAAAGAAGAGTATTGTGAATGTGTATACCTTAATGAAACCAGTGTACGGGCTAATCTTCAAGTGCAAGAACACGAGCAATCTGACTTCTTTGATTAAGAGTGAACTTTCCTCTCAGTTGGAAGTCTTGAAACATAAATGTAATTGCTGGTTTGTCATTGACATATCGTCATATGTCATGTTTTTTAAGGAAGGCCAGTTTTGCTTAGCAATTTTCTTTTCTGCAAAGTAGTGGATAGTTTGATTATTGTTGTTAGTAATGACTGCTTTAACATGAAGGGAATATATGTAGCTGACTTCTTCGTTACATTTGGTACAATGTGCTTTTTTGTCATTTAGTGTGGCATAGTTGTCAAATCTGTAGTTGCATTTAGGACAAAATGCATAGAATGGATTTGAATATACATTTGTAGGCCTGAAGAGCCCAACAACTTGTAAGAAGATTAAAGAATATTAGTAGAATGTTGAATCTGATTGTATGAAATGAAAAGTGTGAGATATTTGAAATAATTACCTCAAATGTGGTGTGTTGTAGTACATCAAGTCTGTCCAATGTTCTTTTGTCATTAAGACTGCAAATATATGTTGATGGAGTTGTATGGAGAGCATGTTTTTGGTCTTTCTTTTTTGCAATGTTTCTAAAAAGGAAGATTGAAATTTCACCTTTTTGTAATTGTTTTTCGATTTGATAGTATATTGGAGAGAAATTTGGATGCATGTAGAGCTGTTTTGGAAGAGTAACATTGATTATTTTGGGAGATGAATCAAAATTGTGAAGAAAAGAATAAAAGAAAATAAGGGTAGAGTCAAGAAGCTTACTGGTGCTTTATCAACATTTGTATGTCCATCTTTGATATCAAGTATGTACTGTGTTCCTTTTGTGTTTGCTCCGACAGCTAGTGGACCTATTGTCCCATAAGCATATTCTTTTGTACTGGAAAGAAGTTGTTTTATAGTTGTCCCTAGAATGAATTTATATTCATTTGGAAGTGGTGGAATTGTTTCAATTTCGCTAGAATCTTTTAAAAGTAAGATGTAGTCAGAATCTCCACGGTCGAAATCTGTTTTTGGTGCAACTTGGAAATCTTTTATCGCTATTGCAGTTCTTGGTATTATCTTATCCTCGAACTTGCATAGGAGATTGCTGCCAACAGTTAGTGTTATTGTCATTTCACCCTTGAGTCTGTTAGATCAGCTTGTAAGACTTCGCACATTCCTATGCCTTTGTCAAGGACAATTTCTTAGATGACCAACACATTGCCTTCAAAAGTTGTGCCAACTTTCCTAGCATTTAGATCTTTAATTGTTACTGGTCTTTCACAAGTTAATTTTGGCCTATTACAAAATGAGGAGCATGATGTCAAGTTGCATGATTTGGAAAACTGTAAAAGATTAAAAAAAAGTTCATGTTATTACCTTTTTGGTTCTTTTTGCTTCTTTGTATCTGCTTCAGATGTTGGTTTTCTTGTCTCCATTGCTATTGGCCTATTATGAAGAAAAGAACACAATGTTAAGTTTCTTAATTTAGTAGATAATGTAATAAATTGAAGCAATTGATGTGATTACCTTTTTGATTTGTTTTCTTCATTTGTATCTGCTTCATCTATTGCTTTTGTTGTATCCATGTTGCTGGTAAAAACACAATTAAATTGAATGTATCTAAAATGACAACATTAAGCCATGTTGGAAGATTATAATTGTTGGTTTTTTATGTTATTGTTTTATAGAATGAATGTTTATGAAAGTTGAGAGGTGGTCTGTCCAATATGTTTTTGTTTTATAGGTGGAACATATATTTCTGATTGAGTTAGTCCATATATGGTCAATTAGTGGTCTATTTGGAGTATGTGTTTTGTTGAGAACAAATTGTGTGTTGTGTTGCTTCATATGTTGTATGAGTCTTCTTGTTGTTTTGTTGTCCTTAAACATGTCTAAGTTGAAATCTCCTATAATGAAAAGAGTTGTTTGTTGGATTGGATAGGTAAAGATGTCAGTCATGGTGGCCAGGATCTCATCTATAGGAGTATTGGGTCGTATGTAAACATTAGAAACATTGAATTCAGTGGCATGGTGACGCAGTGTCAATGTTATGGCTTCACTATTTTTTTATACTCTCTTGTATTCAACACTAGTAGATTGTTTGTTATGCCGTGTATATGATATAGTGTATGACTGTTGTATTTGTGGAGTATATTTGTATGGGATGGAGGCAAGTGGACCTCTTGGAGGCACAAAATATTGGAGGCCATGATATTATAGTCATTTATAATATCATTTGTGTGTGCTCTCAAGCTACGGGTATTTAGTGTGCATAGAAGTATATGTGAATCTTGCATTGAGCAAGTTAGCTGATTTTCATGTTTCCATTGTGCATTTGTTTGGAGGCGAGACATTTCGCAATGAATAATTTGTTTGACTTTTAAATGTTTTGATTGTAAAGGTTTAAGTAAAAATAGTGAATGATTTTTTTTTTGTTCTTGAAAGTGCTGTGTATGTTAAGCCATGTTGTGTAATGCCATTTGGGTCAAAAGCGAGGCCTTCCAATGTTAGCCCTTGAGATCGGTGTATTGTTCGAGCACATGCATGTTGTATTGGGAACTGTTTTCTAATTTTTACTTGTCCACTAGTGAGCATTTTTGGAATTGGCCTTGTTATTCGATGTATTGGAACCCAATCTCTTTGAATTTTTGTTGTGTAGTACTGAGCTAATTTATTTCTTTAGTGGTGGCCTATTTTGGGATCATTAAATTGGATCCAAATTATGTCAATGTCTTGTTGTTTTGTGTATGTTTTGAAGATTCCATTTGATCCATTGACAAGGCTATCTTTTGTGTTATAGTTTCCTTCAATAATTTCAACAAGGATGTTTGGTTTTAAGATTATTTGACTTGGTAGGGTTGTTGCATGGTTGTAGGTTTGTGTTGCAGTATAGTTTTGGTCTAGAAGGTCAATTGCATCTAATATAATGTTGTTATCAGGAACTATGGATAGCATACTCTTGTTATGTGTGTCAACATCTTGTCTTCTGAAGAAGAGGTATGAAAATGTTGGGTTAAGTAGCGCTGGGTGTAAGCAAGCATGATTGAGGTATTGTATATTGTCATTTGTATGTTTTCCCAAACATATCCTATTAAGAGTAGCAATGAATTGAGTACCATTTTGCCGTACTGTTGTGGTTAGAGAATAGCACCTTACTTTGTCTCTCCAAAAATTGTAGGGCATTAATTCTGTTGGAGATGGGTTATTGTTAAATACATCTGAGTCTAACACTGGGAGAGCTTGGTAGAGATCACCACAAAAAATTGTGTCAATGTTGCCAAAGTATTTAGTAGGCAGTTGCATAATATTGCGTAATCGTTTATCAAGGTACCGTAAAAATGTGGACCCTAACAAAGAGATCTCATCTATGAGAAGCACATGCAATTGATTATAAGTCTTTGACATTGTATCTAATGTCTTTGTGCTGAGTGGGCAAATTCTGATTTGTTGAAAGGTATGTGGAAGGCCGAATGCAATGTTGATCCACCAATGTTGTATGCTGCTTTTGCAATACATGCAGTCATTAGGCCTTTTGGTTTATTAGGATCACTATCAATTGTATTGTTGTACAATTGGATGAGGGCTTGGTAAATAGTTGTTGTAGTAATGTCTTTCCAGTTCCTGCTCCTCTTATTAGGAACAAATTTATTGGAGTGCTAGGATCCTTTGACTTTTTCATGACAATGCCTTTAATGATCGTTTGTTGCTCTCTATTTAGGGATCTTTTTAATCTGTAGTATTTGTTGTTGTCCATGATTTGTGGATGTCGTGCAATTTCAAATGGTCTTGGGGACAGATAATTGGTGTTCTTATTGAATGTAGTTTGAATATCTTGTTGTATGTCATATTTTTCTTCTTTTGCAAGAGTTTTTTTTGTAAATCCTGTGTTTTCAATATTGACATCATTGTCATTGACTTCAGAGATAGCTTTGTCAATGTCACCCCATAAAGAGTTTGTGGTGTAGCAGAATTTTGTATGATTTATTTGGAAAATTGTTTGATTTTGCAAGTATGCATTTTCCCAAGTGTCAATTTTCTTTGAGGGTATGTTCACTTATTATGAATGACTTATATATTCTTAATTGCTCTCTACAATGACTCTCTATGTCAATATGTTTGTTGAAGTTTATGAAACAAATTACTTTTGGCTTGGTTTTATGATCAAGCTTAGTGCCTTTTTTTTATGTTCGAAGACAAATTTTGCAAGGCAAATGTTTGAAATAATCTAAGGACGTTGTAAATAGTAGTCCATCATTGATTTGCACATTACATTTTCTGATTCATCGTTCTCTTTGTTTAATTCTTTCACTAATTTTAATATAAATGTTCGATCATTTTCAGCTCTCATATCAATGAAGATGCATTTTCTATAATTGCGATTTAGTGGTAGTGAAAGAGCAACATGTGCTGCTTGTTGAGATGAGATTTGGTGGAGGTTCAGTAAAGCATTTCCTAATTTCAATATCATTTTTTGGGCGTTTATATTTTGTTGTTGGTGGTCTTTACGGATTCTCTTGAATGCATTTGTCATCGATCTATCCACTTTTTCCATATAGGAGCTGCAATACATTGCTGCAACATATGCATTCAGGACATATTGCGCATCTGTATTTGCTCTCCAAAGCTCTGGTTTTTTTTGGAGAAGCTATTGTTCTATATCTGTGAAGGTTTTCTTTGGAGATAAAGGGTAGGCCTATTGATTGTAGATCTTAAGGCCATTATGTAGTCATTTTCATTGACACCTATTTCTTCTAAAAAATTTATGAATGTAAATGTATTGTTGTAAGTTGTTTTTTCAAGTTTGGTACGAATTTGTGTAGCAATTGAATGTAATTTTCCGTTTGTATCTTCTAATGGTTCAAGTATTGTTGTATTCCTAATTGATGGAAATGGAAAATTATATCTACAATGTGCATTTTTGGATTTTCTGCATCGTTTTGTATGGTGGTGTACATGTAGTATTGTTATATTTGGTTCTAAATCTTTTGTGTCTCATGTAATATATTTGTCTATAAATTCTGTAATTCTTGTATTGCTATGTCTTCCATACATGGGAGCATTGCGAACCCATATGAGGAAATGGTCATGTTCATTTCCACGATTTTGAAATTCAGTTACTGAGAAATAGTCTGATACACTTCCAAAGAAAGACCAAAGAAAGATTGGTCTGTCAAGATCATTGTTTTAAGTGAATTCATCTTGTGCCTATAGTATCGTGCACAAGTTATTGGGTCTCTTTTGATTAGTTCATATACATTAATTTCATTTTCTACAGCAAAGTCTTGTCTATTTGTTGAATTGTGGGAGGTATGTAGTTCTTTCAATGTCATTTGCAATGATGACTAGTTCTATTCAGCACTAGTAAATGTGAGGAAGAAAGTAGGCGGTCCTAGTTGTTGTATCATTGTGAAGACATTTTTTTTTAGGTGTTGTGTGTAGTCAGGAGATATTTGTATTTTTTTAAAGTCAACATAACCTATATCTGACTTTAGTATTTTCTCTAGATTTGGTTTATGCTTGACTTCTTTTGCCAATAGCTTTCTTTCTTTTAGTTGGCCCTTTTGAATTCTTATCCACATTGTGGACATTACTTGATGTATGAGTATCTTAATTATTTTAAAGAAAAGGTTGGTTGTATGGTATGCAAATTGCCTTTGTGAATGTGACAATTCCCATAGCACTATTTTTTGGTAGGTTAAATTTTTAGTGATATTATTATCACGTGGGTTACTGAAGAACAAAGTTGGAAAATTTATTTCTTCTGTATGTTTGTCTTGGAATATTCCAATAGGGTCTTGGTCTTGGGCAGGTGCAACTTCAATCAACTTGTCTTGCATTTTGTGTATGTTAATGGCTTCAGTGAACCCATGCACTAGAGTTTCGCATGGTCCTTGTTCATTGTCACTGTCTGACTCAAAGTCAATTGTGGATACTTCATTTTGGTTGGTAATGTCACTATTTATTTGGATAGCTTGTTTCCAATTGCCATTGAGTTTTACATTGTTCATTTTGTATAATGTTGTTTGGGTCAATTCTTGAAGAGCTTGCATGATAACTGTTGGACATACCATGTCTTTTTGGAAAGCATTTCTATATTCTAAACGTCTTTTTAGGGAAACTGCAATTGTTGTTGTATTGGTAGTTGATACAGGTAAAGCTCTTTGAACAGTGTTTGTGTCAACAAGGACATTAATGATTGAATCAGTTAGGCCCAATTGAGATCTTTTGTATCCTAGCTCCCATATTTGTGCAAAAGCAATTCGCAATGAAACAAGACAGTCTTCCAGTTGTGTCAACATTTCGATGAGTTCAATCGCATTGTTTATTCTAATATTATGTGGTGTAGCATACCTAGGAAGAGTTGAATGTTTCAACGCGTTATTGGATTTTCGACAGATGTAATTTGTTAATGGATTGATAGCTGGTTTGACTGGTTTGTGATAGGCTTGTTTTTGTTGATTTTGAAATGCTCTAATGTCTTTTTTGAAACACAACATTTGGCAAATAGTGCATGAGTATTTTGGTGTCTTGGATTTTTGTTTCAAACATTTGTATTGGTGATAGTGTTTTTTTTCTTTGTTGGGGTGGATTTTTCCTTTTTTTGCATTTTTTGGCAGTTTTTGTTGGATTTTTGAAGGAATTGAAGAATTTGTTTTTGTCAGTTTGATTATTGTCTCTAATTAAATTTTTGATAGCACGAAGCAATATTCTTTCATTGCTATTTTTCTTTTTGATCGGTGATAATTGTATTTGGCAAAGATTTCTGTGTTGTTTATGTCTTGATGTTTTGTTGAATTGTTGTTTTGGTTGGTCATTGGTAAAATTGGATTTGGAGCACACGAGAGGCTCAAAGTGTCCACAGAGCGGATTACCGTCATGGAAAAGCAGTGAGTATGATTTTGCATGTGACGTGCTATTGAAGTGCAAGTACTTCTTGCCTCTTGTTAGTGACCAAACACACTTGTATGTTCAACTACTTTGATAACCAGTGAATGCAGAATACATCTCCCCATTGTCCAATTTCGCTATTGCCTATGGTTGGGTTCGCAGACAATTGCATTCTATGCAAGTATGATGCAACATTTGTAACTTTGTGGAGCTCATATAATGTTTGGGAGTTCAATTCAAGGTTGTATGAGTCAATAGCGTCTCTCTCACCTCTTTGGAGACAACTCATGAAGTATTCAATGGTTCCTTTGCGTAATTGAATTGATGTATACTTGTTGTGAAGCAATTATTGGAAGGAGTCAAATAAACAATCTCCAATTGTGTATGTAGATTGATTTAATCTATGCAATCCTTCTTTCTCTACTACAGTGTCGATGTTGAATTGTGGAAGTTGTATTTGAGTTTCATAGTTTTCTACATCAACAATTCTTGAAATGTTTTGTTTTGGATGGCTTCTTTGGTCATAGTTTCTAAGATGTTTGCAATTTGCCATTTTATCCAGAGACAAAACAAATTGGTGGATATTGTGACTATGTTTACAAAAGTTGTTGTCAAAATGAGCAATTTAGACCTCTTCTATAAAATGTAGTATATTACAGTACTGCAAGGAAATAGGAGATAGTTTTGCGTACCTGTTGTGCAGTATTAATCTTAGTATTTCATCAAAACAATGTTGCTTAAGCTGCGCAAGTATAAGTAAAATAATTATTACTGATAAAGTAGTTAAATGTATTATGCATCATAAGAAAACTTGAAAATAGTGCGAGGCGAAATCACAAATTCAATGTATTTTTTTATGAAACATACAATGCATTGGTACCTGCAAATGTGTGCTTTGTTTTCAATTGCTGTGTGTACGACATGTACCAATAGTGATACCTTCTTTTAAGCTCTACAATTGATTATGCAGAATAAGTTTATTAGTATATTTTGGTAAACATAAGCATATTTTGAGTCAATAAAAATCTGAAATGTCATGTGAAGTATCAAAAAAGAATCATGGTAATACCAAGAAGCTACTTCAATGAATTTTTAGAGCTATTTATTTCTATTTATCTGAGATTGTATGAAAGTTTTGAGTGTCAGAAATGTCGAAAGTTTTTACTTCAGCTGTATATACTAATATTACCTTCTATCTATTATGCATATGCATCTTTGAAGCTGCTCTTTGGCTTTGGCTTATATCTTTCACTACAACCCTTGACTGTAGATAGCAAATGACAGCTGGTATACTTGGAATTTCTTATGTGATCTGCTTTGCATAGAATTAAAATCCTCCACTATTTACCTAAAACTCAAGTCCATACAATTTAATTAACATTTGAAGGCTCAATTTAATTAACTATTGCAGCGTACTGCTGTTTCTTAGTAAAAAACTACCATCATCTTCAGTGCTGCACTAACTGGTCTTTCTCTACACTTTGTTATAGCTCACTAAATGCTAGTATGGGAGTCCTTGATTGCCCCAATATAACCCTTTTCCTTGGTGAAGTTACTGCATTGCATGATGTTAACACTGTAGCTGCAGGGTACTCTAATTCCCCTATAAGAGTTATTTGTTTGATTCCCAGGCAGTTAAAGGCTGAACTTTTTGTTGGCCACTTTGCCATGACATCCAATGTCAGCAACCGCCAGACATCTCTATTTCAACAATAACCACATCTCAGAACAATTCAAACTTTCACTATAATGTGTTCATTAGTAAATTACTGTAACTGGGGAAAACTGGTGGGCTCCATAGGGGAGATATTTGTCATATCAATACTGCAGACTACGTTTGTGTAGTAGATATGCTGAAAGAGCTTAAAATATAAAGGTTATGAGGACCAATACAAAGACCAAAGAAAAACATTTTGGGCTGCTCAAGTGAAGTATATCAATTGACTTATCTGGTCAAAATATTTTCAATCTAGATAATACTCTGCTATAGGAAAAGTTGTATCTGAATACAGTTAATGGAAAATTTGTTCATACTACAGTTTTAGATCATTATAATTTCGTCTATCAGATTCATCAATGGGTTTATCACAATTTTATGAATCATGAGAGTAGGAGTTTAATATTTAGTAAATGACGACAGAAAATACATGTGTATCGCTATTGCAAACTAAAATTACAAACATACAGGGAAAAAGAGAAACATTTTGGGCTGCTCAAGTGAAGTATATCAATTGACTTATCTAGTCAAAATATTTTCAATCTAGATAATACTCTGCTCTAGGAAATGTTGTATCTGAATACGGTTAATGGAAAATTTGTTCATACTACAGTTTTAGATCATTATAATTTCGTCTATCAGATTCATCAGTGGGTTTATCTCAATTTTATGAATCATGATAGTAGGAGTTTAATATTTAGTAAATGACGACAGAAAATACAAACATACAGGGAAAATTAAGTCTTATTAGCTGGGTTGGTACATAAAAGGACACTAGAGATTCTAGGGCATTGACAGCCTGACAAAATTATAGTGTCATGCGATTCAAAATTTTATAGTTAATTTGGGTGAGATTATTAATCTCGTTGGCATAAGCTTGGTCACTTTCTTGAGATTTCAAAACAATGAACACATTTGAATGAATACAAAGATTCTCAAGGCTACCTTATTATGGATAGAATATTTTGAACCTCAGTCATGCTCTTACAATTGCTCTCTAGGCAACAACTCCTCCAGGCGAATTTGATGACTATTGCAGCATTATACAACTGGCTGGCAGATTGGTACAGTTGGCATGCAAAGATGAAATCTCAATTTTTGTTTAGCAGGTCTGTATGTATGAAACATAAATAGTGTTTTACCAGCAAACATCATTAACAACAAAGCTTGTCAATGAAATCTTCTGTCAAAAAATGAACAGAGCACTATAAAAATTTTATGCTACAATACACACGGATTTAGTCAAAATTATGGAGAAACAAAAAAAGAAAAAAGAAAATTTCTTGGTACCTACAGTGCAATACTAGGCTTTAAGCAGCAAACAGAATTTTGGGGCAATCAGTGTAATGCTAGGTTTTGAGGAGCCTGCGGCTTCAGGGTATATTTTAGGGCTCTCTACTCCCATACCTTATGATTCAAACTTTGCGGCCATTAAATGACTATACGACAAAGCAAACAAACAACATCCCTAGGCAGCTCCAGTCCTGATCTTTCCACCTTCCCGTCTGAGAATGGTATGACGTTCATAAGATTTTGTGGCCAGAGCACAGGGATGGCTAAATAAACAATATGGACCAAAAGTGGGGCTTCTCAACTTGTCATATTAAATAGTATTAAATGGCATTGTCTGCAACTGAGAGGAGAACAATATTGCAAGGAAAAACCCTTCCACAACATATGTAATCGAGTGCATACATTTAAAAAAAATAATGTGTCAATACCTGCTGTCAATGCTATAATTGTTCTGCAAACAGCCAAGGGCCAGTGTCCACTCGATCGGAGGTGGGACAGCTGAAGCCGGAGCTTTTCTTAACGGGCTCTGCTGGTCGGAAGGTATCGATTGCTTGGTAGCTGGGAGACTCTGTGAAGGGTAGCGAGAACACTCGAGAATAGAAAAGCTGGATGTTCTTAACACTAAGAGGTAAAAAAATATAGGAAACCAACCGAGTTTAATGAGAATTAAATAATAATAAAGAGTCTGTCAGATGTGTACTGTCTAATATTACTAATTTTTTTAACACTGAAATTAATTTTTTCATTGCCTTTTTGGTTGAGGTCCAATCAAATTCCAAATAAATAGTAATATTCTGATTTCTTAAATGCAATGAAATTAGTAGACTTTGTAAATATAACAAAGGTTTAAACCAATTTAAAATCTGATTGGTGCAGCTAATAATAGAATGGATCAAAGGAAAACAATAGTTACCTGCCAAAGGCAGGAACTAATAATACTTCATATCAACATTTGATAATCTATTTGTTGCATTTAATAATTTGCTACGGGTATAACATCGGCAAGTTTGGTTATTATTGTGTGAGCCTTGGGATGCTCCTGAAATGTTACCCGTGCAACGCATGAGTATCTTTGCCGCTCCAAACAAGACAGCTGCTCACTTTCCTTCCACAATGATGATCGTTGCCGGCTCGTTTACTTGAGTAAATCTTCATACCTGCGCAAAATATAAAATATTATCAGATACAAAATGAAACATAAATTCTTGGTTCCCATCTCCTTTATCTTTTATGCAAAATGGTGGAAGTAGATATTAAATGTCTTCAGCTGGCCACTGGTCTTGAATAACCATTCTAGATTTGGCATGCCTATGACTCATGCGTAAGTCATGGTTATGAGGATTAATATTCCTGTGCCTGTTTCTACTTTTACTTTTCTTTCTCATTGACGGATGATGAAAAGATTAAGTCTCCTATTGGGTAGTTACATTATAGTATTCGTGTGATATGACCTGGAGAACATTCATAACAATATGTCTTCTATTTTATTGTGAAATTTTGATTTCTTTTGTAAATTTCTGCCCAGACTGTCTGGTATCTATCACCTCTTACGAAGACTGATGTATAAGCAAGTGATATTTGTGTTTTGTCACTGCAAGACCAGACTTGAACATCACCGACTGTTGCACATGTTATTACTATCTGATGTAAACCCTCACAGGATTCATTACTGATATGTCTAACTGTCTGCCTCTTGTTTCATGAATCCTCTGCAAGTCTTCGGGTGACTTTATGAACTACTGTGCACATCATATGGAATTTAGATACTGTACAGTTCCTGAATACTCAGTAATTTATTATGGCTGTTGTATGTCACTGGCATTTTCTCTATATCACTTTTATCATCTTGTATTATCAGTGGTTAAATAATCATCTTCAGCAATATATTCAGAACTTGAAATGTCGATTTTCTCCGACGAGGTTCATGATATAGACTTCTGACATTTTCAATGATCCTTGTAAGTTACTGTTGTATTGCCTTATTTTGCAGTCACTTCTTTGACTAAATCATATTAAACTTTGGCTTTGAAACTAAACAGCATACTCGATTGCAGATACCTCCTTAGTCTGATGGTTTGTAAAGACTTTCTACAATATGGATATTGATAAAAAATGCAGATCACTGACTTGGTAAATGGTGATTTGCTACTCTATAAATCTTTGACATCAATTATTATTTTCTTTCCAGTCTCCAACATCAATAATGGAGGCAAAAATTTAGAGCTTCATCAGGTACATTGATAGATAAGGATATGCATATTCTAGATATTAATAGCTTTAAAGATACTGATCATCAACAGCCTATCCCAAGACAAGTAGCAGAGGAAATAGGTTTGTATTGTTCTCAGTAGTGGGGTGTATTTATTACAACAGGAACTTGAAGATTTACACTCAAAAGATAGGGAAGAAAGAGGTGTTTGGCATTGGTTGTAACTGACTATGAGAGATGGAAATTGTTAATGGGCACCTTCAGCATTGTTGGGATTGCTAAAATGATTCCAAATGAAAGAAATCAGAAAAGTTTAATCAAGTAGGAATCTTCTATTAATGGTCATCCTTCTGTTCTCAACTCAATACAGGGCAGAGTACATTCAGCCTTGAGATGGTGCCACCGACTAGTTTTAGACAAAAAGCTTTGAAATTGTACGCTGGCCTCTAATCTTGTGGGTGGGATTTGGCTGTCACGAATGATGGTTACCACAACTCTGCAAATCAATGTTGTTTGTACCAGAATATATATAGAATTTATAGATATGCATAGGGTGTTTAGCTATACAGACTGTTCAAGGCTTGGAAGTGCAAACTGCAGATAGTTTTTCTCAGTTGAAATGCCTATGTATTATAGTTGCCACTTGAGCTTACAACTCATGTGAGATGGTCTAGATGGAGGTCTTGTAGTCCCCTCACTGATATTTATGTAGTCCCCTCACTGATATTTACTGATTTGGGCTTAGTCAGTTATTGCACTTGCAAATTTCATGCTTAGCTCTTGTTAGACTGTAACACTTTATCTTTTAAAATAAAAGTATGGATCTCTGACTGTTTGCCCAAAACACACACACACACACACACACAGACACACACACACAGTGTGGCCCCTCAATGTTCAAACGAGCATAACGCACTCAACCTTAAAATTGCAGCAATAGCAATAATTCTTATAGGTGGCACAATAGGCATGTGCCTCCCAATAATGGGGTTGAGTTTTCCTGCACTAAGGCTGGAAAGAGATATTTTTTATTAGTTGACACAATAGATTGTCTAGAGAGCCCCTTTTTGGAGGGGGGGTTTGGAACAACTTCCCATTTTAAGATTTTTTGCGATGACTAGAGCAGTCATATGTCTAATGGTTGACGCTATCCAACTTAGAAAAAATGGATCTAGAGTTGGTGTCCTGCTAGCAGAAATCTCTAGCCCCAAATGAACCTACCACTGAAAGCATTGCTTCACCACCATTCCTTTGTCAAAGAATCATTTCGAAGGTAAATCCTACTTTAACAACTTGTCTGGTTTAGATCTTAATTTTGAGGCGACTTTTCTTTGCATGTAATGTAAAACTTCTACAATGTCATCATCTCAGCACTTTACCGTCCTCTCCAATTTTTTGTCGCAACCCATTGTCCTTAAACTGAATGAGTCAATCCTTTAGTTGCCATCTGGATTTAACTAATATTTATTTTCTTTTATTAAAAAATTGACCAGTGAAGAAAAAATAATAATAATAATAATATTGATGATTTGGAAGGATGACACTTACACATGAAAGCGAATTTCAGATGGTCCAAAGGTATTTGTACTTTAAACACTGGAATTTCCAAACAGTATCTTTAGATTTATAGACAACCCCACATTACAGACTTTTCAAGTTTTAATTAGCTAAAGCTCTTCCACACATTTTAATAGGATCCTAATGACTTTAATTTTACCTAAGATCATTTTCAACTGTTGGCAAAGGCACTAAGTATAGAAGAGTAGATGGTATTGTTAATTCATAGCTCACTATATAGCTAGACAAATTACAAATAAACACCCAAAATGCAGGAGGATAGAACTAATGTGTAGTTAATGATTGTTTTACTAATTGTTTCTACAAATTACATGACTTGAGGTGGAGAAACACTAGCTTTAGTGTTGACTAAGCTATTATTATTTTAATAGAAATCCCGAAAATCTAGAAGATTTATTGCCTTCCTTACAACTCAAGGAAAACTTGTTTATTCTAGAGCTGACGTAAATTTTGTTTTTAAGAATAACTCAACACTAGTTAAGGCATATTTGGACATTTGTATTTGTCACAATTGGAGAGTGACTGAAAATGTTTTTATGTATAAAAAACTCCTATATTTTTATTGTTTCAAGGAAAATTAAATCATTCATCTTACATGAACAGTTAGCAAAATTATGGTGTCCAATAGATGATTCTTACTCTCAAATCTGATGTGCTCGCCTCGCTCTATATTTGAAGTTGATCTCAGTGACCTCCAAAAAATTGACAATTAACAAGATCTGATGTGCTCAGGAGGATGGCATTCTTTCGGTTGATCTAAAATTTTAGTGATGACATTCACTAATTGTGAAGTGTATGTTGATTTATTTGGTGTGTATTAAAAGCATGTGCCGGGACATTGAACAGAATTTGTGTGAAGTGTCTTTTAACTTTTCATATTTACATTGCATGTGCTTATGTTGTTTATTTAATTTGTGGTGAACTAGTTGTTTGTAGTGTTTTTTTTTAAAATTTTGACATATTGACTGTGTATGTTGAACTTTAAAGTTTATTTCATGTTTACTTGAGTTTTGCATTGTAAGTGTTTATTATTGAACTTTAATGTTTAAATGTGTCAAAATTATTTTTGCATTCATTTTGTTTAAATATGTAAGATTTTTATTAATTTTTGCATTCACTTATGTGTGAATTTTGTGTTTGAATGAACTATTTGTAAAGAGAACTAACTTTGCATTAAATTGACAATTAACAAGATCTGATGCGCTCAGGAGGATGGCATTTTTTTCGGTTGATCTAAAATTTTAGTGATGACATTCACTAATTGCAAAGTGTATGTTGATTTATTTGTTGTGTATTAAAAGCATGTGCTGGGACATTGAACAAAATTTGTGTAAAGTGTCTTTGAACTTTTCATATTTACATTGCATTTGCTTATGGTGTTTATTTTATTTGTAGTGAACTAGTTGTTTGTAGTGTTTTTTTGTAAATTTTGACATATTGACTGTGTATGTTGAACTTTAAAGTTTATTTGATGTTTACTTGAACTTTGCATTGTAAGTGTTTATTATTGAACCTTAATGTTCATTTTGTTTAAATATGTCAAAATTATTTTTACATTCATTTTGTTTAAATGTGTAAGATTTTTTTATTAATTTTAGCATTCACTTATGTGTGAATTGTGTGTTTGAATGAACTATTTGTAAAGAGAACTAACTTTGCATTAAATATCTCTGAACTTCTCCATTTGCAATGTGTAGAGTAAAATTTTACATCCACTTATGTGAATGTTTAAATTTTAGAATTTACTTCATATCCACTTTGTTAGATTTGTATTTTGGCATGTGCTATTGTATTTTCATTTTCACTTTCACTTTCACTTTCACTTTGTATGGAGAGTGTAACAAGTTTGACATTGACTTGTGTGGCATGGTTGAAAGGTAGTGTTGTGTGTATGTGTGTGTTTTTAAGCTTGTGTGTGTGTGTGGCAATACCTTTTTGTGAAGTGTGTTTTCAACCAGTGTCTATACTTATAGTTTGGAATATGCATTTGTGTTTGAACCACTTTGTTTATATTTATAGTTTGGAATGTGCATTTGTGTTTTAACCTTTCACTTTTCATAAAGAGTGTATTAACTTTGGCATTGGCACCCACTTATGTTGCATGTTTGAAGTTTAGTGTAGTGTGTCAAACTTTTGCATTCACCATGTGTGTGTGTACTTTTAACACGTCTAAACTTAGGTTTTTATTTTGTATGTGGTTGAAGTGATTTTTTGTGAAATATGTTTACAACCACCTTGTTTATATATATAATTTTACATGTACATGTGTGTTTTAACTTTCACTCACTTTATGCAGAGTATCAATTTTGGCACTCACTAATGTTGCATTTTAAAACTTTGTTATTCATATTTTGTGTGTTTGTACCTTTATTTTTGTGACACATGTTTACAACCACCTCATTTATATATATAATTTAGCATGTGCATGCGTGTTTTAAATTTCACTCACTTTATGTGGAGTGTATCAATTTTGACTTTCACTAATGTTGTGTTTTAAAACCTTATTAGTCATGTTTTGTGTGTTTTTAACTTGACATATTTGATTCAAAGTGTTTAATCAATGTGGTTAAAATAACTTAATGTGAAACATGTTAAAATTAGGCCACTCGATAACTTTTGTGTAGTTATATTTTAGTATGTTTGGACAAACACCATCAATGAAGTGAAACTAGCTTTATATATATTTTAATAATTTTATTGGTTATTTAGCATATGTGTGAAATGTGCATTTGAACAAGCTTACAAGCAAAATGAATATTGTGAAAAATGTGTTTTAACTTTGGAAACTACTTTTTAATGTTTGTACTTTGGCATTGTGAGTATGTTCACTTTGTGTGAAGAGTGTATCAACTTTGACGTGTATTTATACTACACATTTGACCTTTATTTTGAAGTGTCTTTGAACTTTTAGAATTCAGTTTTTGTGTGTTTTAAACTTCATACATTTAAACTTAATTTTAGTTTGCATGTAGTTCATGTAATTTTTTGTGAGATATATTGAATGTTTGAACTCTAGTGAAGTCTCTTTGAACTTTGGCTTTCACTTTTGGTGTGTGTATATGGTGTGTATGTGGTTCAAGTGTTTTTTTGTGAATTATGTAAAAATATAATTTGTTTGAGAAAACTCTATGGGTCAATCAAATTCACATGTTTATTTCATGTGTGGTCAAACTCTAGTATGTGATCATTTATGACTTGTGTGAATGTGTTGTAACCTCAAATTTCATTTTATGTGAGTTGTGTGTATGTGTTTGAAATTTAATTTTGATATTCATTTTTTGTGCATTTTACTCATGTTATATTTGTTTTTGATTAAGTAAAATAGGTTTTGAAGGGTGCCTGAAACCCTGTACGAGTCTAAAGATTTTCAATGAGTGCATAAACAAAAAGGTACAACAAACCAACGTGGAACTGGTCATCCCCCAAACTAAGGGTAACCAAGGTGACAAAAAGCCAATCACCAGCCAAAAGAAAAGATCTAGAAAGGAGGCAGGGCCAGAAACATCACGATTTGCCCTTTGATTGAGAGCCTCCCTTGCATGATCGTAGATTCATTTCTAAAGGAGGCGCTGATGGCCTAGTATTCTTTCTTTTTATCGCAGTCCAACCATCCCCCACCTTAGCTGCCTCAACAATCCAATCCCATAAAGAAACAAAACAATGGAGCCCAGGGGAATTCGAGAAAACAACAATCTCCCTAGAGGAGCCCAAAGCTAACTAGCGTCCCACTAAAATAGGAGGAAAGTCCAGTACAGGGGCAAGGGCAAGAGAGGGAACAGGGTCCTGGCCCCCAACAGGACCAGGAGGAGCATCCAGAATAGGGGCAAACTCCTTCTTCACCAAAGGATCATCGACAGAGGAAACATCTGTAGACAAGGGTAGAACAGAGGAGGTCTCCAACGAAGGAGCAACAGGAGAGCCATCCAAGACAATAGACGTGGCAGCCACTAGAGTGTCCTGAGAAGAGTCACCATCCCCAGCAGATGGTGCTTTGAGAACAGTGTAATGATCATCTGAAACATTCTTCCACCAAGAAGGAGACTTCTTCGGTCTAGGTTTTTCAGAGGAGCAACGAGCAACAAGGTGACAGGTCTTGTGGCACTTCCTGCATCGGAAAGGGATTCCTTCATAATCAAGACGTTGGACCCAAGATCCAATCGAAGAGGCCAAACAAATCATCGCTGGGAGACCCTTGGAGATGTTGACCTCAACTAGAATCTGAGCATATGTTGTGCGATACACATTGGAAGAAGCATAATCTACTAGCAAGAAATCCCCGAGGGCCTCCCCCACCACCTCCAGGACAGAGTGCACCCAAAGCTGAAGGGGAAGATTCAACAACCTAACCTACAGAGGGACCTTGTTAAAAGATTTCGTCAACGGGTCAAAATCCTTGAACCAATGTTTAGCCATCAAGGGATATTTCTCTTTCCAAGAGAATCCTTGATGTAGAATAGCATTTCTATCTTCAGTAGAATCATTCACAATGAAAAAACCCCTGGCGACTGGGTATATCTGAGCTGTACCTGAAATGAAGGGTTCCCATACACGACCAATCCATGCATGCAGGTCCAGAAGGGAGGGCTAGAAACCCTTAAAGCGGAAAATGGCGACAGTAGAGGAGAAACTATCCAACTGTTCAGAAATATCCTCAACAATGTCTTGAGCTAACTCCAATACCAATGAGTTGCCAACAACAACAGGCTCAGCAACCCGAAACCTTGCCCTCGCACTCGGACCACCAATGCCCACTGGGAAGCCCATCCTCACATTCTGACCACCTAAGTTAGCCTCGTAAGTTGCAACATCCGCATAAGATAAGGCGGATCTACGAGCCTCAGTCGCCGCCCAGCGGGATCAACCAGAGGAGAGGTTAGGGCACCACCACACAACCCAGAAATCGGGGTAGAAGGCGTTATTAGGGCAGAGGCGTCGGGGCTAGGACCAGGAACAAGCAAATGATTCCCGAGCTTCAAAGGCCCATGCACTGGCATTGCGGGCACAACAAGCCCGTCCACATACTGGATGCACCTCCGCCCATTATTCTATAGGCAGTCTGCATGCACAGTGTTTGTGTTCGGTCAGTTGCTAGCTTAGGCCCTTTCTAGAATTGTTGGGAAAGAATCTGAAATAAAGGAAAGCCTATCAGCAAGAAGCTTCATTTCAAAACTAATTAAGAAGACGATATTTCCTCATGTTATATTTGTTGAACCAACTTCGAGATTCAATTTGTGGAGTGTGTTTTAATTTGTCATGTTTAAACAAAAATCACACGTTGTGATTGATTTTGTAGTGTTTAAAAGTTAATTTGGACATTCAATTTGTGGCGTACAGATGTATTTGAACTAAACTGTTCATTCACTTGGTGTGGTGTGCATGTTAAGTTAGTCCATTCGAATAAAATTCATCTACATCATGTTTGGACTAGCAAGTATTTGTTTTGTAACTTTACTATTCACTTTAGGTGCATAGCTCACCTTTTTTTATGTTTGTGTGTGTATTTTTGTTCTAAACATAGTTTTAACTTAGCTTTAGCATTTTCTCATATGTGGTGATTATTTGAACTAACTTCTCCATTCACAGTAGCATATGCATGTTGGAAAATAACTTTGACATCTATATTTCTGTTGTATTTGTAGAGTTTGGACACACTTTGATTTACATTTTGTATGGAATGATTGTGTAAATACACGTTATTGGTGGTCACTTAGATTTACTATATGTAAATGTACATGTCCGGTGTCTGTGTGTGCAAGTGTGTATGTATATGCATGTGCATGTGTGTGGTTGGGTGTGGTTGCAGGTGCGCAATTGTGACACACACACACACACACACACACACACACACACACACTTTTGTTGAGGGGCACATGTGCACTTGTGTGAGCATACACATGCACCTGTGTGGTTGTGTATGTGCACTCGTGTAGGCATGCACGAACCTATGTGTGTACACACACACACACATGTATGTGTGTGTGTACATCTTTGTGTACATGTATAGTTTGGACACACTATAATTTAACATTTGTATGGAAACATGTGCAGACAAATGTCAATGGAGGTCAGTTAGATTTACTATATGAAAATGTGCATGTGCATGTGTGTGTGCACATGTGTATGCTTGTGTGACCATGTGTGTACGTGGGTGTGCGCTCATGTGTGTATGTATATGCATGTACATGTGAGTGGGTGTGGGTGTAGGTGCATAGGTGTGTAGCTACAACACACACACACACACACACACACACACACACACACACACACACCTGTGTGGGCACACATGAACTTGTGTGTGTATGTAGAAATATGTGTGTGTTTGTGTATGTGTCAGTGTGTCATTGGTTTAATGAACATTTAAAAGATCAATTATATGATATCCAAACTATGTTTTTTATAATAAAAGAAACTAACTATGAGAGTTCTTTCTATGTTGTCGAACAATTGTCCAATAAAGGAGACTTTGCTAGGGCAACTGATAATAGAAAAATGGCACAAAATAGTGACAAAAAAGATGGAGCAAAAATATCGTTCTGGCCAGAGGACAAAGCATTAGTAGGGTTTGGGGTAGTAGCAAGAGTTGTGTTATGGGCCATGCTCCATGGAATCCAAATCACAAACAACAATAGGGGCTTTGATAAGATTCTCCACAAGGGTTTCATCATCGTTAGTAGCATGTGAATCCTCAGAGGAGGATTTAGAAAGAGAACTAGTAACATGAACTATCGAGTGAGTGTTACAACCTTCTAGCAAGTAGGCACACTTTTTTGACATGGCAGAGTGTAATCAATCATCATGTGGCTAGTAAAAAAACAACACCAACAACATAAGGGAAGGCCCTCATAATCCAATGCTTGAGTCCATGAGCTTCGTATCACTAGGAAGCAACAAAGAAATATCCAAATCAACTAAAATATAGGCAAAAGTAGAATGTCATATTATTTGTGGCATCATCCACCTTGAGGAAATAGCCAAGGGAGTTCCCAACAGCCTTAAAGAAAGACATCTCCCAAAAATGGAATAGGAGATTTGAAAGATGAACCTACATTGAGTGTTTCAATAAGAGGCTTGAAAGAGATTGTCCATAGTTTAACAGAAATGGAATCATGACCTTTTGAAGAATGAAAAAAAAGCAATGAAAAATCTCTTGGCACAAGGGTAGAGCTCGAAGTCACTTGAGATAAGAGGTTGCCAAGAGTTGTTGATCCAACTGTGTAGGTCCAAGAGAGAGGACCACAAGATTGCAAATATACCAACTAGCACCCGAGTATGGTAGAAGTACACATTTTTTATGCAAGAGCATTTTGGGTGTAAGGGAAATCTTGCATCACTCAAAAATATTTATATTTCTATCTTTTCAATAAGGGTTGTTTCAGTGGAGAGTTGCTACATGTGGAAATTGACTATATTTAGTAAGTTGGTCATACAAGCTCAAAATGTTTTGATTTTGTAGGTGGAGGTTCATCATAGGTATATCACCCTGCCAGTTGAGTTTCATTGCCATATCATATGTATTGGTGAAGTTGTTGAGGATTTTTTGTATTAAAAACTATGAGCTCAATTTTGAAGGCCTTAGAGGTTCCAAAACGAGGTCAAATTCGAGTTGATGAATTCTTGTTGCACTGGGCGATACTGAGTGAGGTTAGCTTTATTGTCGACTCCTTGTTAGTTCTATCATCGAAGCATGAGCCAAACTGGAGGAGATAGCATTTCTATGCCATTATACCTTTGCACCATTAAACAACGTAGTTTAGGAGTCATTGTTTTCAAAAAATGGTTATAATAGCCAACCGAGTCTACGATTAGGAAGTTATTGCCTCCAAAAGTTGGGCTACCTGAAATTATAATTTGAAATTATTTTGAGCAGACTCTATGTAATAAATATATAGAATAAATTAATTATAGGGTTAGGCCAAAGTCTAAAGCCTTCTTGGGCTGTGGAAAATTGCCTATATAAGGAAAACTCATAGGGTTGTCTAGGGTAGTCATGGGTAGTTCATGGCTCTATGTTATATAATATTGTAAGAAAAATGCCCATGTGGCTTTACATATTGTATTTTAGAAATCTATAATTCTATACTCTTGGAGATAATAAGATGCCCACTTTTTGTTCTTGCGAATTGTTATTGTTTCTCTTTTCATGTTATGTCTTTGTGGTATCAAGGGGAGTACCCTTCATTAATTTTTCACCACCTCAGGGCCACGAACAACCACACAGGTGATGTCTTGGCACAAGAAATGAGACAAACTTCATTAAAAAAAAAATTGTGTGTTATAATTATGTTTATTTCCTGCTATGCAAGTTCTCTATCTAATGTTTTACTCCAACAAATTCTAAAGCAATAGAACTTTTACAAAAAGAATCCTCCATTTTCAATTAGAAGGGGCAATACTAAAGAAATTTGGTAATTAATCATTAAAATGATATCCATGACTTGAGATTAATGAACTCTTGGAATGGTGGACACTATGCTTTAATGGCTAAGCTATTATTATTTTAATAGGTATCCCAAAATGGTATAAATTTTTGCCTTCCCAACTACTGAGGGAAAAAATTGTTTATAGTTTACATAATAGTTGAATTACATTTTCTTTTAGATAACCCAATAATAGTTAAGGTATATTTGGACATTTGTATTTGCCAATCTTGTAAAAGGACTAAAACCATCTCTATGTAAAAGCCCCTATTTTTATATTAGTTTTCAATGTGTTGACTCTTTCATATAGCAGTATCAGTTTGGTCTATTGATTTTAATTAATGCATCTAATTGGATTCAAATAATTCTCAAGTTTGAAGAAAGTATTATTCTAGCAATCATGGTTTCGTTTCAAAGAAAATTAAAATCATTCATCTTACATGAACATTTTATGAAAGTATGGTCTTTTAACTATGCCATGAATAGAAGATATATAACCTTATATCTTTCAAATCTTATGTGCTTGTCTCACTCTATACTTGTGATTGATCATGCCCCCTACATAATTGACAGTTAACAAGGTTTGATGCACTTGTCAAGAGGATGACATCTTTTAGATCAATGTTTAAATCTAAAATTTATTCTTAGGATTACTTTAGCATCTACAATTTGTGAAGTGTATGTTAGTTTACTATTTGTTTATCGAAAGTATGTATTAGAACACTTAGCAAAATAAATGTGAAGCGTGTTCTAGCTTTTGACATTCACATGTAGTGTATTTATTATGTTTACTTCATTTGTAGTTGAAAAAATAGTTTGGAATACTTTTTGAAATTGACATTACTTAACTAGTAAATTTGGACCTATTTTTCGACGCGTGTTTGTCGAAATTGTGACTCAAAAAGCGTAAAAAAATACTATCGCTAAACTGGAGTCAAAAGTTCGACACACAAGATGGATGTCAATGTATCGATGACAAAATCTGTTGAAAATTATTGCCATCATTATCACATGGTGGTGTTAGACAACTAGTTTAGAATGTCGAAATATCGACAACCGCAAGAGATGGGTTGACGCATATTGCACATCATCGACGATAGGATTGGTCGAACTATCAATGACTGCAAGAGATGATTCGATGGGTCTATCATACTCTCGATGACATGATGCGTCAAAATAGCAACAACTTGTAGAGATGTTTTGATAGGTTGTGTATACCGTCGACGATAGTAAGCATCATCGACGGTAGTAAGAGTTTTAAAAAAAAAGATCTTACCCTTTGATGCTAATTGAATTGATTGTCGTTGATAGGCCATATCTTTGAATGAGAAACCAGAGTCGTAGTTTTGTGCTCAAGAGCCAATTTTATGACTACATTTTCCAAGTCTAATAGTGGCGAGTTTTGAACACAATTTCAATGTAGCATGTCAATCATCAATATATATGAATAATACACATGATTGCAATAAACAAGATTGAATTAGAGAATTATGACAACATAAGTCCATTTATGTCAAAGCATATCAAGGAGGGCTTTGAAAATGAGAGCACTTTTAAAAAATTGTAGTGGCAAGTTACTTCGTAGGGTCATTTCATGACAAATAATCAAATGTTTGCATGACATACAACACCATGTGCCAAACAAAAAATAAACATCGTTATATATCATTTCCACTGGTTATGACAATAACTACAATAATGAAATGATGTACACTTTTTGCATATAACAAAGGCATGCTCCTATCTTCACAACCTATAGAATTCTTGACTTGTTCTCTCAATATAGACATAACTTTTGCCATGACAGACTTTAAGGAGCTTGGAGAGAACAGGGATCTTGGGGTTTCTTTTTTATTTTTGGCAAAATAAGGATGATGATAAATTAAAACTTACAAGAAACTCTTGGTATCAACTAAATAAACTCTACGGTCTGTGGTGCCTAATGATCTCATATCCCTCCAATCTCGGAGTCATCTTTCATCCTACAATCTACATTCATTCACCTTCATTTGACTTGTACAGATTCATAGCTTGTACTTGTAGAGAGTCTCATAAGATATTGACAATAACAAAGATAGTATAAGAAACCTGAAGCCAGTAAACTTAGAAGATTTATATACCTTAATATTGACAATCAAATACTTTCTCCTCCTTGGTGGACAAGTGTGATACACAATCTCTTGCGAGAGTAGCTCCATGTTTGCATACAACTTATAGAGAAAGCAACATGTTGTCCATTTCTACTAGAGAAGCAATTGGTAATCAACAATAAATCATAATCTGCATGCAACTTATAGAGAAAGCAACATTTTGCAATTCATAGTACTTATGTTAAGGCATTCACTTGGAACCTGCTATGTTCACCCACTAAAAGTAAGTACCATGTTGGAGACTTCAAAGTTTGAGCATCCCCATGATCTACAATAATGACAATAATGCATGTGAGAGACAATAATGACATGATACAAAAATAAGTTGTAACTAAAATGCTTTTAACGAGTTTAGTTTGAGCTTCACTTGTTTTTGAGAATTCTTTCATATTCTCCACTTAACAAGGCCAACCTCATGAAGATGGAAGCTCATTTGACCTCTCCCCCCCAATAATCATTCTAAATTCCCCATTAACAACTAAGTAAATATTTCATTCATTCATTTTAGAATTAAATCATTGAATCATTATAATCACATAACATACATTAACACGACATACAATTAATTAATACATATAAACATTCATCAATAATTTGTGAACACATCAATTATTATATTCACATAACATTCATTAACACACTATATAATTCATTAATACCTATAAATATTCATCAATAATTCGTGAACACATCAATCATTATAATCACATAACAATATTCAATAACATGACATAAAATTCATCAACATTCATAAAAATCTATCAACATTCATCATTAATAATGAAAATTTATAAAAATCCATTAATAAGCAACATTCATAAAAATCCATCAACACATTCATCATCAAACGAGGTTTCTAACATTCATTTATTTTCTTTTTTCTTTTTTTTGAAGATAAAGGCTAATAGGCACATCCTGACTATCTTCAGCATCCTGTGGCTCTTGTGGTTCTAATCTTACGACATGAGGTTTCCTCTTCTTTTGTCGAGGACAAGGCTAATGTGCCCTTGCAATAAGAAATAAATGGGTTTAATTCTAGACTTCTTTTTTAATGTTATAAGTATTTCATTAATTTAAATGACATAACAGGGATTTTTCTTTACCTAATAGTGCCACATCATCTACCATCACATTTTGTTCAGCCCTAACCTCACCATGCTCAACACTAGCATCATGCTCTGCATACTAAAAAAATATCACATAAAGGTTACACCAATTGCAATTTAAGATGTTAAATTTTATTAACAATTATATGATTAATTTTCAATAGAAATTGAATATGTTCCTGTATCATTGTGATGCACATTGAGGTGTTCGTCATGTGTAGGATTTGTGCCTTCTTCATCATGAGTAAGATCTGTGCCAAGAGTAGTAGGGTATAGTGAAATGTCATGTGTGCATTGTTATCATTGTTCGAAATTAACATCAAATAGATTTTTTTCATGAAGTTCTCAATTACTATTATTATTCATTTGGCCTATTTACTCGTGTGCCAATAGCTGCATCAGAATCTTCTAGACCTGTTTGGCCACTAGAATCTGTGCAGTGGCGGGAAAGCACTGCTTTATAGCCTTGCTTGAAGCCAATTTGTTTGTCCTCTTCTGTGGGCGCTAGATTAAATTCAATGCCTTTCATTTTTTGCATAATATCATCAATAATTAATGTATTGCTTATTTGTATTTTTATATAAAAAAATTTGATATGAAATTTCATTTACTGCTACTTACAAGGCATGAGTGAATTTTCATATATCCACTAGAGCCAAGATGGTGTTGACCAACCTTCTCTTTCCTAGCTTGTGTCGCCTTCAATGTGTCCTGCAACCTATATATGTAAACTTTGAAATATGTTAGATTATATAAATCCACAATCACACTTCTAGAAATATGTTAGATTATATAAAACCACAAATGAATTAAACATGTAAATTGTAAAAAAAAAAAAGTTGTCTGCATTTTTTTTGCAAAAATGATAAGTTCTGGAAGATGGAAAGTCATCCATCTTGGACGAGCTCTTAGAGGAGGTGAACGGTCACATTTTTGTATAAAACAATGTAATCTCATATAGAAGAGAGGAGAGGAGATGTGGAATTAGAAAGATGAAAAGTCTAAGAATATGTATAATAAATTAGTCATTTTTTGTGAAATATTGTTGATATACTGGTCTTTTGATTGTAGTCTTATTATCTCCTCCCTTGTCTCGAGGTTATGGTGATTATTAAGTTTCTTATATGTGGCAATGAATATCTAGAGATATTGTTGATATTATAAGTGTGCATAACATCTTTGGGTTATTGCAAAAGGCCCCACTGCTCACTGTTAGTGTGCAAATTTAGAATGAAGAATACATTGATTGTATGGGGATTAGGGATGGTGTTAATTGTTTCTTGGTTGTCTTCATAGTTATCTTATGGGTTTGAATCATAACCATTGCTCCTTGTGAAGAGTTGACCACAAATCAACATGTTAACTATTGTTGCAAGAAAAAATAGTGAATTAGCATTCTTGAAAAAAAAAACATGACAGAGGCCTGGTTATGGTGTGCATGTGTGTTTGCAGGTTGGTATGCATTCATGAGATATTGAAGATTCTCTTGGAAGGACAGAATAGATGAGAGACTGAAGTTTATGAGACACATACCTATTTTTGTCAGGTGGTGGGTTAATTCCTTTATCCCTTAGTCTCTTCTCTTTTGCATCTTCAATGATTTCATTCCACTGTAGTTGTGGCACCATAGGAGGACACTCATACTTTGTGTTGAGCTTTAGAACCCTTCTGTACTAGTCTCTCACAGTCTTCAGATGTTTGCAAGCTTTTTTTAGAAGTTGGGCTCTGTTCAAAATATTTTGACCAAAGAACTCCTCCATAGTTTTTATGAGATGATCTTTTAATTCAGGCGCTTTCTCAGTCCAACTTTTAACAAAAAATAAAATTGTTAGATAAAAATTAGTTCAAGCTATGTACGTTAAATATATTACAACAAATGGATGAACGAAAAAATGTAGTAACCAATTATATCAAGCTACATACCTTTTACGTAATGTGGCCCCAAATATCTTCAATGTTAAATTATAAAAAGTTTCATAAAAAAGATAATTTCTTGCAAAATCATCACAACATCATTAATCAAAAATGAGTTATGAATAAGTAAACTGCAATTACACTCTAAATAATTACAATTATAAAGTACTTGGAAGCTTAGGCAATTTTAAGAGAATCATATCTTTCTCGGCCATCAACAATGATGCCTCCAATGATCTAGTACAAGTAACACTAGTTGCTCAAGGAAAGGTTGGTAAATTATCAGTAGTACTAGTATCAGTTTTATCATCACCATGAGAAGGTGTACTTGTCCCTGCAAAAAGTTAATCAATGTCATAATATATTCAAATGAACAAGAAAGTACAAATATAACTGATATTTAACACGTGTAGCAAAACAAGGATTTACCAGCTCTAGTTGCAACAGGTGTGGATGTTTGCATGTTCCTTGTTGCCAATCCTACAGTTGGCAATCTCAGAGTGCTGGTCAGCCTCATGGAAGTAGGCGTATGGAAATCATCACCACTTGAAATATATAAACACACACACACATAATGTATTTGTCATGTCTCCTATTTTCCTCTAATATAATTTAATAATTATAAATAAATAACAATGACATCGCTATCGGGAGAAACTCTCCACCCATGAGTCATTCCAAATAAATATTATCAAGTCAAGGTTAAACATTATACCACTATAGGTGGAACTAGTCCTATAGAAATATATTAGGAGCAATAGATCACCATATCACAATAAGCAATATTTGGAAGATAATTGCATATGTTTAAAGATAAAAATTTGACACAACGATAACATCATTGAGCACACTTGCAAGTTTTCATCAATATATGAAGAATAGAAAATGTATCACTATGAGCAATAGTAATTATAGTGAGAGTAGGAATAGATTTTAGCTTACTTACATAGTCATATCAAAGACAGCTACCAATCTCATTAGTTGCATAGTTCAAATTAAAGATCATCCTTGCATAATTGTTATCAGTCATATCAGAAACAACATAGATAATCTTAACATTGTTGTTTTGGACTAAGCGTAGATATATAGACCAAAATCATCTTACATATACCTAATTGTTGTATCAGAGATAATAGTGGCATTGTTCTCATATATCATATCAATTGTATAACATAAGAACAATAATTTAAAAGTGGTACCGTAGACTATTTTTCTTACATAAATCATTATCAATTTTAAGTGTTATTTAAGACTTTAAGGAAAGAAGTCTCTTGCAATTGAGTTTTGTAAGTTTTTGATTAGGTAAAACGAGTTTTGAAGGGTGCTTGAAACCCTATACAAGACTAAATATTTTCAATGAGTCCATAAACAAAAGGTACAACAAACAAACGCAGAATTGGTCACCCCCCAAACTAAGGGTAATCAAGGTGACAAAAAGCCAATCACCAGCCAAAAGAAAAGATCTAGCAAGGAGGCAGGGCTAGATACATCACAATTTGCCCTTTGATTTAGAGCCTCCCTTGCATGATCGGAGGTTCATTTCTGAAGGAGGAGTAGATGGCCTAGTTTTCTTTCTTTTTATCACAGTCCAACCATCCTCCACCTTAGCTGTTTCAGCAAACCAATCCCTCGAGGAAACAGAACAATGGAGCCCAGGGAAATCCGAAAAAATAACAATTGAGTTTTGCAAGTTATTTGTACCTATTTCCCACGTTTTAATAAAATGAGACATTAAATCAAGGGCATTATCAATGAGGAGCTTGTAATGAAAAAGAAATTCGTAAACAAATTTATATGGATTTGTAAGTTTTTATAACAATGACAACGAAATCATATCACAGGCAATGATAGAAAGTTTCAGATCGACTGTTATGTACAACACAAATATCATAATCATATCATCACAAGCTCATGGACATGGAATTGGTCACGAGGATATACATTTAAGACTATATCATCATAAAGGTTCAACAATTATAATTAAAAAAGATATATAATTTTTCCACATACAGCTAAGATAACATATTAGGAATGAGTATCACTTATAGAGTATGGATAATGGATTGTATCAATCTTAAGTATTGAAGAATGAATACAAGTGGTTAAGTAAAGGAGAAGAGTGAACATGACAACATGAATATAAAATTGTCAATAATAATCATGAAGAAAATAATGTCCCTTCTGATGATTGAGAATTGAAATCACATACCTGTAGGATGTACACTAGTACCCTCATTAGGTGGAAGAACTCAATGTGGTCTCAAAAAATCTTGTAACAAAACATACATATTGTGGTTGATGATCCATAAATTAGTATAAAACATAAAGCTTTATTGAATTATTGTCCTAGCAAAAGACTCATTGTTGCTTACTTCTAGACAACATGCTCTACAACACAATTCATTTCTTGTGGCCTCTTTCTCTTTTGTTGGATGTGGATCCATCACAAGCAAAAGACTTTGTAGATTGACGTTCTTCAAGGTCTTTTTACACAGGCTAACAAGGACACTGCTATATGTGATGTGATCATCACATAATACAATGGTTGCCATATCAACAAGTAATTGTTGTTGTGCAATTTGTTCCTTTCCCTTTCCCTATGAATCAAATTGTGACAAAAAATATCAGTAAAAAAATCAAAACAAGTCCAAAACCTTCATGAAAGTAACATAATAATCTGACATTTTATAAAATTACAATTGCATTAATTTTTATACAGAAGGCTTCCTTGTGCTGGAGAAGGGGTGGGAATAACATCCCTGCCTCTATCATCTAATGGATCGGCCATGTCGTCCCGTGACAAAGAATATCTATAAAAGCATTAGCATAATCAAAGGAATAGTCCACTTAGCAAAAAAACTTATTATTAAAATGGTATATTGTATATTAGAATTCTAATTGGAAGTAATTAGTTTAAATTTTACATACATAGTACTTACAAGTCCCATGATAGCAACTTTAGTTGTATCTGTGCGATTCAAATTGTAATCTATTAGAAATTCTTCTCCTAAACTTATTGATTTTATCGCACATACAAAAGCATGATTTCCCTCACACACTTCGAAAATGCAATTGGGTCGCTTATTAGTTGACCCAGGATGTGTACTATTTATAAAACCTGCAATGTTCCTTGTTGCTTTTGGCTTTCCATCAATGTACACAAAAGTCTTTTACTTTGATCATTTTCTTTCCATTGTAGATAATTTGCTAACAGTGCATACCTACACATTTTTTTTTATATTGAACTATCCGCATCCAATTTTTGTAATTGTAACAAGGTCCTACATACTCCATCAATTCAACAACCTTGTTATAACTAACCTTTATGCCATCCATGGAAAATAGGCCCAAACCATGTAATGATGATGGAGTTATGCAATATATCCTCTTGTTAACACAAAAATCAATGTTAATTGGAGGTAATTCCTTGGGTACCCATTCTTTCTCAAGATGTGTGTACCTGAAGGGAACCTTGATGTCGCCCTTTGTCTCATCATCATAAAAACATGATCCCCCTTGAGCAAGGAAAAATTGCATTCGTTTATTGATTTTTCTTCTAATCCTTTGCCCTCTAGTTTGTCTCTCTTTTGTAGACCTACTACATGTCTCATTGTCCTCTTCTATTCCCGCATTTCCCTTACTTGAGGAAGACAAATCTGACAGATACCTATTTGGCGGTACTTGGAGCCCATCAAATGAGAGATATAGTTGAAGGAGCGAAATATTTTGCTATAAAATGAGGCTAATATTGATGAAGTTTGTCTAAAGTTAATGTCGAAGGTAAAGAGAAAGTAAGCATGTAATAAACTTATACCTCCCGATCCATGTCACTTTGTAGGATCCTCTTTAAAGGGGTATAGTTTCCTGCATATGTAAATCATTTGTCTTAAGTTAGTTACAAATTACATCATACTTATGCTACAAATTATGAATAGAACACAATATGAACAATATGCATACATCGCAAAAAACATAACATTGTATATTTTTCAATTGGTTACCTCTACAAAAAACATATTATAAGTAATCAACACCTAATACATTTTCATTGATCATGTCATTGATCATCTTCTTCGTCCATCTCATCATCATGAACTTCATCATTATTGCCATCATCATCCAAATCGTCAGAATGACCATCGTCAACATCATGATCACCACTATGACCATCGTCATCGTCGCCGTCATCATCATCACCATCACCATCACCACCATTGTCATCTTCACCACCACAACCACCACCACCACCATTATCAATGCCATCACCATCATCATGAAAATCTTCGCTATCATCATCATCATCATCATGTCCTTCATCTTCACCATCATCAGCATCATCATCTCCTCCTTCATCTTCGCCATCATCATCATCTACTTCGTCTTCCACTTCAGTATCTTCTTCTTCAATTGCATTATACTTTACCAATCTTCCTCTTAGATCGTGTCTAACAACAAATGACCAACCCGATTTATGTGAAATGCCAAAGTAAAATACTTGCTCACATTGGCTTGGAAGAACTTAGGGTTCATTTCCAATTGGCTCAAATGACCTTCTATTAATCATTGTAAATCCATTATCATGTTCAATAACATTTCTATCAGGATCATTTTGATTCAGTCGTAGCCTGTACCATTTGACACCGAATAGAACTTGTTTCAAGGAATTAAAGTCACACTCAATTATATCGTCCAAAATGCCATAGTATCTGTTTTCAGATTGTTAAGGATGCATGTTGTTTCAAGACGAAATATTGGTGACCTCGAACATTGCAGTTATCCCAGAGTCACAAGTTCTCTTAGTCTCGTCCACCTTTTTTATGCAAAATTTATGACTATTGTAGTACATAGCTTTGTGGTGCTTGACCTGTTATTTTTCAAATATGTCAAAATTATGCATCCATCCTTGATTTGATATTAATCAAATGGATTATGATAGTTTAACTTATTACATACCTTTCCACCTCTTAAACCATTTGCTAGATCAATTACCATTGGCGTAACATTGAGATCTCTATTACAATGAGTTTCTTTAACCAATGAAACAACGCCTTCCCATGTTGATAAGAAACCATTTTGTTGAGATCGTTTAATCCATATAGTCATCCAATCAAAGATTATTTGCAATATACAAATGAAGTGCATCCCACTCCTGACCAACTACAAAGAAAACAACTAGACCAGTTAGAAACAACTTATATTGATGATGGATAAGAATTAATTAACTACAATAACATCTTATAATTATCTCTCACTTTACTCAACATACCTTTCCCCATCAAGTACTCCCCTTCAAATTTGTTCATGGAGTTGGGATCCCAAATGTGATCTACATGGATCTTTGATGCAAACTTGGGAAGATATTCACTAATGTAAATCATAGTTTGGTAGACCATATATCCCTCGACCATGGAACCCTTAGGACATGCTCTCTGTTGAACCAAGCCCATCAAAAATTTTAAGTGTCTCTCAGCCATCCACATTGACCTAGTTGGTACAGGTCCACACAATTTGATCTCCTCAACTAGATGTATGAGGTAGTGTTCTTGTGCATTGAAAAAAGTTGAAGGTAGACACTTTTGCATCTCATACAAAAGCTGAAGAATTTTTCTCTTCCATTGTTTTATGTCTTTTTTATCAATTTTTTTAGATGACAACCACCTACAATATATTCATCACGCAAAAATATATTAACGAGACTAATAACACCTCTATACAACAAATCTAACAAATAACACTTTTAATCTCATGTATTTACCAAGATCATATATAATGTGTTTGACACTCATGTTGTCAAAGTTGTGTGGGAGAGATAGAGGTAGAATGTACTGTAGTAATAATACAATGATCTTTTCAATATATTATAAAATAAAACAATCAAAAGTACATGATGTTTTACAAATTTATTGTAAATAGAGAAGAATATGACTTACCTTGATGAAGGTAGGCCAATAATGTGTTTTCAACCCTGACCCAAAATCATCTTTCTTTGATATGAGATTGCTTATGTTTGCAGCAAATCTTGTGAGAAATTTAGTTTTTCTTATGGCTTCATTTATGGCATCAATTTGTTGCTGCTTTAATAACCAAGGAATGACACTCATATTAATTCGGTTTCCATTTCTATTTGATTCAACGAAAAACTTCAATGTATGATTGGATTTATCAATGCCATTGCAAATTTTGACCAATTTTCCTTTGTCACAATTTCCATCCAATATTTTCCATAGTGTCTTTGTTACATTCTTTTCAATATGCATAGCATCAAAAAAATGCACAATTGGGAGGTGCTCGCAGTACAACAACCTACTAAATTGTCTAGGATAGCTTTTAAGTCCTTTTGAAAGTTTCTCATCGATGCCTTGATGACCTTCACAAACATCAATTATATCATTAGTAAACAAAAAACAATATCCAAATTTGAATTTCATACAAAAACCTGCATCAGATGGAATGACATTACCTTGACGATTCATTCTATTGTATTTCAACTTTCACATATGAGGTGTCATTCTTTGTGGCTTTGATGTTGTCTCTTCTTTCCCATTGAAAAGATGTTTTTCGACAATTTGATACTTATGATTTTTGTGGAGAAAGTGTCTATGCTCATCGAACACCTGCTATCCTAAAATTTTTGAATGACGAGATTTATCTTTGGACCACAAATTGGACATGAAATTTTTTCCTTTGTCTGGAGACCTACAAGATCGTGTATAATTGGATGACATGTGTATTATAAGATTCATATTTACAATTATCACATGCAACTTAAACATACAACAAAAAATATGCATTAACAATTTCACATACCACAATAATGTGTTAGTCCAGGGGCATCATGTATAGTCCATACAAGCATTGCACGGAATTGAAAATGTCTTTCACCAATTGGTCTAGAGATGTCGTACATAGTGATCCCATTCCATAACTCTAACAATTCATCAATCAAGGGCTCAATATATACATTCATATCTTTCACTTGGTACTTACCTCATTGAATGAACATAAACAAAACATAATTATTATGGTTATTTTGATATTGTATTTATAAATTAATTTGGATGACTATTAAATGGAAAAATACCTAGTACAATCATCGCCAACATTATGTGCTCCCTCTTTAAGGAAATCCAAGGAGGAATGTTATTGTTAATAACAAAAATAGGCTAGACTAAGTAAATAGATCTCATCTCTCCAAATGGATTGAAACCGTATGTTGCCAATAAAAGCTTCAGATTACAAGGTTCTTGTTTAATACTGACCACCTATCTTCTATGTCCTTAAATGCAGAACCATCCACACACATTCACATAATGTCATCCTGACTTCTATTGCATGTATGGTAATGGCCCTTATTTTCACTAAGCTAAATTTTCAAATTTTATGGTGAGAATGTTTTAGAAAGAGTGTTGTGTTGTTAGTGTTCATGGTTTATTTGCTTTCATTTTCAGAGGATGACCCTAACATGATATTTTTGCCCTGACCTAGTATTAAATTATTTCCCTAGTGTGATAAAATGATGCCCTAGGATTGTGTTTTCATCTTTCTCACGAAAAATTTCATAAAAATTCACAATTTGGCCCTTACTCTAGGTTTTATTTCTAAGAGGGAGATTTTTGGTAATTTGAATCATCTCTTACGATCTTACAATCAAAGGGGTTGGTGAGTGATCATAGCGTTAAAATTTCAGTCTCCCAATCTTAAGATATGTTGTGTTCACAGTATCACAAATGTAAAGGATGAGATTCTCGATCTTACTATCCCTTTATGTCGTGTCATCGTAAGTTCTAATGAAAAGGTTTTTAAACTAGTGTTGTGGTATGGTGTGTGATGTTACGACAAAAAGGTGATCGTGGGATCATAGAGGTAGAAAAGAAGGATCACAACCATGCGATAAGTAGTTTATAGTAGGATCATAGAAGTGTGAAAATACAAGGAAACAAATAAAGAGTTCTGATCCTACGATAAAGGAGTGATCGAGGTATCATAACAGTCTTTGTGAAGTTTTACGATGCTACACTAAGGCCCTAGTCATAGGATCATGGGAGAAAATTTTGAGGTGTTCGATGACACAATAATGAGATGATCGTAAGATCGTATGAATCAGTTGATAAAGCAAGGTGGGCGATGAAAGTCGAAGGATTTTGAGACATGTGGCTAGCCATACCTTCCGATGCTACGACAAGCAGTGTATTGTAAGATCTCAAGGGCATGGACAAAGAGTTATGATGCTACAAAGTAGTGTATCATGAGATTGTAAAGTTGAAAGTTAATGCCGGTGATGCTATGATGAAGAAAGGTAATGATTTCTCGTAACATTGTAAGGGTGAGAAGGATGATTGCCAAAGTTACGAAATGGTCCACTAAACTGTGATCATAAGATCGTAAGACAAAGGAAAGTGAGATAAGATGCTACACTAATGAGTATAATCCACATCTTGTAAGATGTAAAGGATTCAAAGGTAAGCTCCGATGTCATGATAACTAGTATGTGGTGAGATTGTAAAGGCCTTTCTCAAGGCTTATGATGATGTGATAAAGGGTTTGATTTCATGAGGTCGTAAGATCATAGAGAAAATGTTCCCCACTTAAGGTGTTATGAAGGGTTTGACGTCTAAGTCGATCATAAGATCGCAAACCCTAGGTTTGACTTGAAAATATATTTTTCACTTTTTTGAGCTGGAAACAATATACGACTCTCGACCAATGAGATTTGAGTAATGTACAAAAAGTGTAACGTTGGATAGTAATGGTGACACTTCCTTGAGGTGACAGAAGAAACTGAGTTTAAGGCTCGAGCATGCTGAAAATCAATGCAAAGGAACGTTGATGATGTACATTGAACTATAAAGACATTTTGTTGATCAGTTATAATTTATCGTTCACAAAGAGAAGAAAATCTAAGCAGTTGCAGAGTTTCCAGTGCATACATATTATTATTTTCAGTGCCTAAGTATAGTTTTGCGTAGTATTTTCCAGCATACAGTTAGAATGTCTAATAAGGAAGTTGAAGAAATTCAGGCAGTGGACATGGAAATTGTAGATACCTCCACTTCTAAGGGAGGGAAAACAAGACAAAAGAAACCTAATAGGTTTGTTGAAGAATGGATTAAGCTTTTCCCAGGATCCTCAAATGCTAATGTTGCAGATGATCATGCTTTTGTGGACTCGTATGCTCTATGCAGAGATGCTACATGTCCTGGTGTTATAGGTTATGAACTTTTGAGATACTTTTACCCATAGTTACACTGCCCTGGGGGACGGGGGGACATCGGAACGAGGGGAAAAGTTTTTGGGATGGGGGGACAGAGGGGCCTTTATTTGGGGACAGCGAGGGGATGACGGCAGGGGACAAGAGGGGTGAATATATCTATGCATATGGTACTTAAAAATGCTAGTTATGAAAATATGTATTGCAATATAGGATATAAAGATGTAAAAGAGTGAATACTTGAACATTGCATTGAATTGGAACATTGAACATTAAACATAAATAGTTGAATCTACAAATAGTTAATATTAGGATATCACCATCCTTGATGGAGGTGGCGAAATTTGGTGGCGCTGTTGGGGATGGGGAGATGGAGTCCCCAAGTCTTTGGTGCGTTGAAGTCTCTGAGATGTTGGGCAAAAAGGGGAGGATGCGTCCTTGTGTTACTATGCTTTTACCACAATAGAGAGAAGAAGATCCCTGCATGTAATCCATGGAAGAAGAACTTGGCGAAATTGATCTTTCTAGAGGTTTTCATTGATGTTGATTTGGTAAAGGCCCTAATCAAGTTGTACAATCCGGCCACCAACTCATTCTATAGGAGAGATGGAACTATTCTATGTACACTGGATCATGCCTCATTCATTGAAGCATTTGGATTGGATGGTGCCATGGGCCAGTCTATGGACTTGGAGGATCTACAAAAGAAGTTTTAGAGAAACACAAAAGCCTACACAGAGAAGTCTATGCTACAACATATTCCCATGGACTTAAAGAATGTGGGTGATTACCCTAAGAAGGTGGAGAAAATTTTGCCTTTGGATAAATTTAAGAATTATTTTGTACAAATAGTGTATGGTGTCCACAATGTGGTTGGCAAGGATGGAACATATATGGTGTATGGAGCAGAATTTATCATAGCCAGGGATATGCAAGACTCATACGATGGAGGAAAACATGATTATGTTGAGTATATGCTGGAGGTGATGAAGGAAAACATTGCACTAGATCAAAATGGAGAGATGAAAGATTTCAAATTCCATCATTACTCATTGTTGATGTACCTAATCCTATACAAAAATGTGGGGTACATAAGCCCTAATTTTATTGATCACACCTTTGATGCAAATGGAGAGCTGTTAGTTCAGCTGTGGACATGGGTATGAGATAGTTCATATCACTTTTCTAATTGTGTATATTTTTTCAATAATTTTAGTGTTGTTATAATAAAAATTCTAGACCCAGGTTACTTTAAGGCACCTGATATCTTGAAGGGTCTTTTGAGACCAACCCTGCTCCCTGAGAGTAAAAAGTTAGACCATAATTGGGGGGACCTTTTTTTTTCCAACCTTTTCCTTGATGAGAGTATATGGTTGTCCCTAGCCACCCCACATATTGCCAAAGTTCATTTCCCCCAGGTTGGGTATAATTGAATTCATGTGGCAATTATTTATGGTGAATAGGGAGTACTTAGGGCCTAAGGTTCATAGGGGCACATTTTTGTGTAGATGTTTCAGGCTATGGGACTTTTCAATTGGGAAAGAGATCAGATTCATTCTTTCCTCCACCACTACAACCTGTCAATGGGTTCTTATAGGATGTATGACCCTGATAATTGGATGAGGACCAGTCTCAAAGAAATTAGAAACTATGTGTTGCCTAATACTAAGAAGCTACCCCATGAGGACCTCATTCCCAATATTGTTTTAGAGGGGGAGGCAACAGATAAGTTGTCCAAACTTGATGATGTGTATAGAGTAGAGAGGGAGATGAAGAGAGTAGATCCCAATTTCAAGGGATTTTATATGGATATCCCCTATCCTCATAGGATTATGAAGATGGTCATTTACCATGCTAAAATTATGGCCTAAATGCTAGAGGGACCCATAGAAGAAGAAGAGAGGGTATGCCTTGATAGCCCTAAACCTGATGTAACGTTGGAATTAGAAGAAGATGAGCCTACTGAGACATCATGGGTCACCGAGGGGAATAAGAGGCAAAAGGTTGTCCATATCTCTACATAGGTTAAACAGAGGATATTGCAAATACTACCTGGTAAGAGTCAGTACTTTGCTGACTTGAGACAAAGCTATATACAAGACAAGGTCATTGCAAATGAGAACACACTCACTAACTTAGAACTAGCTACAACAAGGTTGGATGATAGGATCATCCAAGCCAAACAATTTATAGAAGATGATGAATTCATCAAATCAACAGAGTTAAAAAGTTTCTTGTACAAGGTAAAATAGAGTGAGTTGGTGCTAAAGATGAAACCAAGGGAAACTGATGAATAGAAGCTAAAGCTGGTTGAGAAATTGCATGCCTATGATCCTGAGAGTGAAGTCATGACTCTGGAGGAGGCAAGAGACCTTGTGCAGAGGAGAGGGATGCTATTGGTTCTTGGGTGGGATTTGGAGCAAGCATTTATGCTTGATCAGATTAGGAGACATGATAATGCCATCTCATATGAGGCATATGGTGCTGGTGGACTGCAGAGAGGATCCAGATTCAACATTGACACCAAGTCTTTGGTAGTATGCAACGTGACTCCTTCATCAAACAAACCAAAGATGATGGATGTGTAGAGCCCAAAATAGGGTAACATGATTGTATGGAATTTGCAAGGTACTTCAGGTACATAAATCTCAAAGGCTTTAAAGCATTTCTCATTCATGAATGAGGCCAAGGTAGAGGAGATAGAGACAATATTAGCCAATTATGTGCATGATTACATTGATGTAAGAAAGCTCTATGAGGATGAGCTCAGGAAGAGCCATGTCTACAAGAAAAAGATTGAAGAACTTGAGGCTAAGGTCCAAGTTTCAGAGGCTGAAGTTGCATTTCTTAGAGAGCAATTGGCAAATATAGAGCAAGTGGCTACTGTAGAATAGAATAGAGAATAGGATAGTCAAGAGCAGCCATCCAAGGTCACAAAAGAGACCACAACATAGAAAAATGAGTTGGAGGCAGAGGATGCAATAGAGCCCAAGAGAATGAGCATTGATGCTCGACTAACTCAACAAGAAGATGAGGTAAGGACATCTGTCCTTAGGTGTATGATTGGCCATAGGATGGAGATTCTGAAGAGTATATCATAACAAGCTCATACATTATATGTTTCTCTACAAGATGCTAAGAAATTTTGCAATGAAGCACTTTCATGGCTATGACCTACATTCAATTTGTGAGGGCCATATACTTAGTTCTTAGAGAGGCTTATTTTGTTGATGGCTAAGAAGTCAGATTTGCCTGATACGATAATCAAAGTGAAGGAGATCCTGGAGATAGTTAAAGAATTAATTGGTTTCTTCACTAAGAAATTACAAATTATACAAGGAAAGCTAAAAGTTTTATCTCGGGGAATTGAGCCCTACATACCACCAATCTTGGATAATAACAATAGGTTGAGAGAATGACATGAATGTTTTGATTCATTTAGTGCATTTTTGACTCAAGAGACCACAATGACAACTTTTGAAGACACCAGTGATGCCCCTTTCCATAATTTAATTGACCCCTTGTTCAGAGCAGAAATAGATTTGAATAAATTCATAGTAGAGCCTAAAGCCATAACAGATGCTAGGTGGACAAAATCCATGAAGGACCTAGAAGAGGTTAAAACCACAAAGTGGGCTACCAAAAGAGAGATTTATGTTTGGGAAGTGGTGGGAGAAATAAAGGTTCTACCAGCAGGAGAGAAGTGTTTTTTGGGAGCCTTGGTACAAGGGCTCGTATGACTTTTCAATTACAGGTATATCAAGGTTCTCTCCATCATCATCATTAGATGCACGACTATCATTGTCTTCATCATCTTCATCAGTTGTGCTAGTAAAATCTTTTTCAATCTTGTTCTCTAGCACATTATCAGTTGCACCAATACCAACATCTTCAATTGTGTTCGTTGCCTCAAGATTATCTTCTTCCATAGGAGTATTACCTTCTACTTAATATTCACACCTCCATGTTCCACCAGTTTGAAATTCACATTCACCAAAGGACAAAAATCCTTTCCCCCTTCAATGTGATCATATGTTGCCTACAATGTCTATGAGCTGATGTGATTAGAATTATTCGATTCTTTTGACCCTTGTAGTTTTTGCAATGACAATAACATTTTTCATCACTGTTCCTTTTGAATTGAGACTACAATCTAGCAATTGTCACCTTATTTTGTTATGGGTTCATATTGTTAGGCATGGACTTTCTTCACAAGCAAATATTCATGCTATAAAATTATAACAAATATAAACATACAACCATTAGTAGTATCTTGTATATAATCGATAATAATAAAATAATAAAATATTACTATCTCGTACATATGGCATCTAAACAAATCAAATGAATTATACAATATAAATATTGGCATTGATTTTGAACAATATAGCATTATCATTTATTCTAGACTTCATTCAACTTGGTAGAAATCTTTTGAACTATTACATCCACGAGGTAAGGGAGAAAATGCATACCAAATTATGACGATCCATGCAACCTAACTATGTCCAAGGTGTCTACACACTGGAGGCATACTTCGCCTACCAGGTTGCCTACATACTTGTATACACGGGATCAAGACCCTTGAACTACTCACTCTAATGAATATGTAGTTATGGCTTCTAACTGTTTTGATGTAGCTGTATTCCTATGACCATTGGTGAGTTTTACTCACCTAATACAACTCTTCACCATCGTACACCCACTCAGGCGAATCAGGCAGTTTTCTATAATTACAATCCTATAATACCCTAGTGCAACCTTTGTGTTGTAGTTTACAGTTAATGTAAGGTTAATCTATATACGTCCTAACTCACTCCTTGTATAGTTATGTTTAAAAGCTTATGACAATAATCAATGGGTCTAAATAGACCGGTCAAGTTAATGCTAGTTGAGAATAGCTGATTGTTCGTTTTATTGTACCGAATTTGATGATAGTTCTACAAGAATTTGTAATCAACCCAGCTAATCAACAACTAGACCAAATGACTTATATATGTCCTAACTCATTCCTTATATAGTTATTTTTAAAAGCTTGTGGCCATGTTACCTGTTGAGTGAGTTTTATTGTTTATATACATACATACATACATACATACATACATACACACACACATACATATACACATACATATGTATATATATACATACATACATATACATTGATGAAAAGGGCACGGCAATGAAATCCTAGATCTTGGTGTAGGGGCCCTAGGTCCTAAATAAGGTGGTCAAACACCAGGTAGGATAGTATAGAAGGTCAATAAGCATCCAAGTTGACACAAGATAGTTTAGACAATCTCAAACATGTATTTAGTCAACTTGTTTACATGTTGTAATAAGGTTATAGGCAAGTCAAAAGTTGTTCAACGATTGGTCAAGCATTGTGAGTTGACCAAGAATCTCCATTTTTATGTTTTATAATCTTTTTGCATAGTGTGGTATAGTTTTGAAGGCACGTGGAGTCTTTTATTTAAAGTTTGTGTAAAAGTTGTAAAAATTGCAAATATTGCAATTAAAAGTTGTCATGCAACTTTTTGCAATTTTTCTTGTACTCTTGAAGTCTAACAGTCAGATCATTATTTTGATTGAACCTGGAAGGATGAAGTTGTAAGGTCAAGAGTTGTGACCTATGAATTGATTATTTTCAACGTAGTCTGGGGTTGGAATAGCACTATACGGATTTGGAATGAAATAGAAATCCTTTTGGTGGGAAAATCATGCACAATCAGATTAAATCTTTCTAAAATCTATTTGCAGAGTGATAATCAGTTGTTGCTATGTTTTTAGAAAGTTGAGCTTTTAAGGATTGATGAAAGCAATAACTTGTTTTTGTTGAATAGGAGAAAGTGGTTTTTGTTTTGGATTTTATTAATCCTGCTGTTTACCCTACCCTGCAGTTAGGGTTTGAATGAAAATAATGAATATCTCCTATCTCCCATGGTGAAAACTCTTGATGGTTGGTGAGTAGAAGGGTATGAGGATGGGGAAGACATTCTTGGTTTATGTTTTAAAAACTTCCACCTATTTGTACTGTTCCTTCAACATCCGAGTCTCAAGTTTCAATAGTGAAACTTTTGGACGTGCTGACAGGCTGTGATTACACTGCAGAGATCAGATACAAACTGCACACAAATTTAATAAGAAAACCTCTATTTTTTCAAGATTTATGAGTTTTGTTCATTTTTTTGTTTATCTTTGAAGGTAGGTTGATCTTGAATGAAACAAGGACATTAACCTATGATCTAATCTTCCACTTTCATGCTTTGATTGAAGGTTTCCAGAAGTGTTTCCATTCATATTTTGTTGACTGTCATAATACTCTTCACTTTGCAGGCAGTTTTGATGACTCAATTATGAAATAGTCATTTCATGAATGTAAGTTCCTGATTCTCATGGAATGGCTTGTTTCCAATATGTATTATAGCAACTAACCATTCTACATGCATTTGTGAAGGAGGGAATGAAGTATTTTGGTGATCACCATAACTAATTTAAGGAATTTTACATTGAAATTGATAGGTATGCTGCAACAGTAGCACATTGGCCTTAAGGGGTGGCTAATTTTATGTTGGATTGTATCTACATATGGTAAGGACAAGATGTTCCATCCATCAGTTGTTGAAGAAAGTGTTGGGAAAGTATAGATTGAGGAAGCCCTAGTTTTTAAGGGTTTTGAAACACAAATTGGGCCTTTTGCACTTGCAAGGTCTATAAACTCAAATTGATTGCAAATTCCTTTAATTCAACTCATTTTATGAGACTGTGGAGAATCTTGAAGTTTGGGGGTAAGTTTCACTCGTAGTTGCAAATCCATCATCTAGGAGGCCTAAATTGTTGATCAAGCGTTAAAACAGAGACTGTTTTCCAAAGTAACCCTATCTATCCTTTTTGGCATGTTGAAGTGTTCAATAAAGGGTATCTGAAAGGTTATATGTTTTCTTAGTGTTTTGGAAGTCTTGAAAGTTATGCATTTTAGAAGCTTGCTAGAGACCTAATTGGTAGGGCTACTGGGCCTATCTTGTGCATTTTCTAGTTTATGACCACAATGAGTTTGTGGAAGGGAAGAACCAGTTGAATCACCTTATAGAACTGATATTTTAAGACCACCTTGGATCATAGTATAGGTCTTTGAAAATCACTTAGGTGTTGGAGGCATTAAAGGTCATTTCATTACATTGAAACTTGTGGATTTTTACTTTTTCCTTACTCTTGCTAATTTGGTCTTCATCCCACCATAACATATACATACATACATATATACACATACTTACGTACATACATCTGCATATGCAATTTTATCACCTCATTTAACTAACTTTACTTTCAAATGAAAATTTAGGAACTAAAATATTTAGGTACATTTTTAAAAAGCAACTAAATTTTTAGTGGATAAAAATATGATATTTTTGTTCATTCAGAATTACTCTTTATTTGATTATTATGTTCTTGATTTGTATTTTTAATTCTTTTTGTTTTCTAACATTCTGGTCTTCGCCAAAGTAACAAAGTCGTGAGAACCAGTGGCAACAATAACATTACGTGACAACCATTAAGAGTCTTTTGCAGAGAATATGGCTTTGTTTTATATCATGAAGGCATAGACCCATTTTATTATCATAGTCAAGGGCACTTTTTTGGTTCAATAAACACTTAAAAATCTTAAACGGCTAGGTTTTATAGAATCCAAACGATAAATTGGGCAATATGAACAATGTCTAAATCACCATAATCAATGGCCAAAATAAAAATTACCTTGAATCGTTACGATGAAATTAAGCAAGTTGCAAACAAAAATTACCTTGAACACTTACGTTGAAATTAAGGAAGTTGTAAACAGAAGAGGATGATACCTTCATATTGCAAAAAGAGGGGTAAAAATTTATTAAGACAGAAAGGAATACAACAAGGAGAGCTCAACAAGGAGCTCGATCCTGAGCAACAAGATCATCAAATTCTTGCACCATCTCAAAGGACAGTTGCCCCCTATCCCTAATATTCCAACCCGGATCATGACTAGAAGCCCATTTGGCTAAACAATCAGCAGGTCTATTCCATTCTCGCGGAATATACTTGAACCTAATGAACTGAGAAGAGGAAGAGAAGAAAAGAATTTGCTTAACAACAGTGGCCAGCTGCCAACTAACATCCTCAAGCTCTTGCAAAGAAAGCATGTTCACCACCACCTGGGAATCAGACTCACAAATAATCTTACTCCATCCCCACAAGCAACACTGTTCCACAGCATATAAAATAGCCTGAGCTTCCATGAGATTGTTAGTATAATCACCCTTATGAATTGAGAAGAAAAATTTAACATTCCCAGAACTACAACGAGCCACTCCGCCAATAGCAGCCGGACTAGGATTCCCACGAGAAGAACCATCAGTGTTAATTTTCAGAACTCCACAGGGAGGAGGAGTCCAGTGCCCATCCCGGTTAACCCGACCCTTCCTCTGATGGTGAAGCTGCCTGGACATAGAAGGAAACCTATGAGCCGCAACCCCATCCTGCAAATGAAAATTGAGGCGATTACAGATAGCAAGATCAACCGGATCCATACCCCCATCAAGCTCACACTTCATAAGAATAGTTTCCTGGAGAGAATGTGATATTTTCCACCAAAGATGCAAAACACCAAGCCGAACATCTTGGAATATGCGATGATTCCTCTCCAACCAGATATGCCAAAGCATGAAAGATGAGCCAGCAATCCAAGCAGCATGGAGAGAAGAAGACTTGGAGGGAGCACTACCTAAGCGAGCCCAGAACTCAGGCAAAGAGGAAGCATGTCGACAAGAGCAACCCCAAGCGCTCCACCAAAGGTGCCATATCTGAGTAGAATAGGAGCAATGGAAGAATAGATGGGAGACAAACTCCTCTCCATTACCACACAAAACACAATAAGAGGGGCCCTGAAATCCACGTTTACAAAGATTATCCCAGGTAAGACAACGGTTGTGAGCCACTAGCCACATGAAAAAATTGCACTTGGACCAAGAAACTTTATTCCAGACTTGCTTCCACCAAGGGACCTCAGCATCCCCAAATAATTGTCTAGTTATCTCCTGATACCCAGCAGAGACATGATATTTACCAGACAAGGTACCGCCCCAAGCCAATACATCTGGACCAAGCAAAGAGGAACACTCTCTAGAGGCCAGAATTTGAGAAAGCTACTGACGATCCATGTCTGTACCTCCAGGAGGCCAATCAGAGGAATTCTTCCATCTATAACCAACAATAGGTCCCAATTGATAAGGAGTCTTGTAATGAGCCACTTTATCCCATCCAGCGGCCAGAAAAGAGTCACAAAGAGGCTGAAGATGAGGGTATATGGATAAAATGGAAGGGAATCCATCCCAAGCATCAGACCAAAACAAAGCCTGAGAACCTCCTTTACATATCCAGAACAGACCCCTCTTCACCAACATCGCACCTGTCTTCAAAGTATGCCAAACCATTGAGCCACGACCTTCAAGAGGAAGTGCAAAAACAGAGCAAGGATCAACACCATGAAAATATTTATGAGTGATAATACGAGCCCAAAGTTGATGCTGTCCAGAGCACCATCGCCAATAAAGTTTAGCAGCCAAAGCTTGTCTACTCAATAGAGCAGAACGAAGACCAAGACCACCCTCCTTTTTAGGCCTACAAACAGTTGCCCAATTAACCAAGCTCCATTTAGTACTACGCAACTTACCACTCCAAAGGAATTATCGAGAAAGAGCATCAAACTCCTTGAGAAAGTAAATAGGTGCAGCATGAACCATGCTTCTATAAGTAGGAAGAGCTTGGATAACAGCTTGAAGAAGAGTAACCCGGGCAGCAGTAGAAAGCCATCTATGAGTCCAATGATTTACCTTATCCTGAAGCTTGGTAATCAAATTTTGCCAGAAGAGACATGGCTGCCTGGAAACAACAATAGGAATGCCAAGATAAGTCAAAGGAAGTGAACCTATCTGAAACCGTAGGATACCAACAATCCTGTGCTGAATAGAATCAGGAGTGTTAAAAAAGTAAATGAAAGATTTGTGCTCATTAACTTTCTGGCCTGAAGCTGGCAAATAAACGTCCAAAGCATGTCGAAAGGCTTCAGCTTCCTTGATCCTAGCAAGACCGGCAAGAGCAGTATCATCAACAAATTGAAGATGGGAAAGAGAAGGTAAGCCATTACCCCACCGCCAACCTTGAATAGAATTCTGGGACACCTGATGCTTAATGAATCTGCCCAAGCCTTCAGCCATGATGATGAATAGATATGGGGAGAGAGGGTCACCCTGGCGGAGGCCTCTAGAAGCACCAAATAGTTGTGAAGGTTGACCATTAATAAGAATAGAAAAAGAGGCAGAAGTAACACAACTCATAATCCAACTCACCCAGTCAGAGCTAAATCCAAAAGAAAGAAGAATACTCCTTAGGAAGCTCCATTTAACTCTATCGTAGGCCTTAGCCATATCCAGCTTAACAAACATGGCTCTCTCCCTTGAAGTAGCCATATAGTGAATAGCCTCAGTAGCAATAACCACCCCATCCAAAATTTGTCTTTCAGCAACAAAACCACCTTGTTCTTCTGAGATAATAATGGGAAGCCACCTTTTCAATCTCTCAGCAATCAGCTTAGTAATAAGTTTGTAGACCACATTACATAAGGCAATTGGTCTAAAAAACTCCAATTGATTAGCACCCTCTCTCTTAGGAATAAGAGTCAAGAATGTAGAGTTCAAAGCTCAAAGCATCTGCTTGCTAGCATAGGATTCTTTAACCACCTCCAACAAATCATGATTAATGATGTCCCAAAATTCCTGAAAGAATTCAACTGGAAAACCATCAGGACCAGGAGCCTTCCCCTTAGGCATGCCAAAGACCACCGCCTCCATCTCTTCCAAAGAGATAGGACGCATGAGATAATCATTCATTTCCTGAGTGATAAGGGGAGGAATACAGGACAAAATAATATTTTCTTCATTATCAGCAAGAGGAGAGTCCTCAGAGAAGAGGGTAGAGAAGTACGAAATAGCCTCCTGGAACAAAGCTGGCAAGGAATTCAGTTGGATACCTTGAGAATTAACCAAAGAAGAGATAGTGCTCTGATTCCGGCGAGATTGCACTGTTTTATGGAAAAATGCAATGTTTCGATCACCTTCCTGGAGCCAATCAACTCAAGCCTTTTGCTTCCAAAAAATTTCCTCTCGAAGTTCCCATTCTTCTAGAGCTCTAGAAGCAAGGGATTCAGCCTGGCCAAGATCCTCCGAGAAACCTCGATCTCTAATCTCCCTTGTGATGACATCAAGATTTTCTTGAGCAAGCCTCTTCATAAAGTGAAGATTCCCAAAGCATTCCCTATTTCATATCTTGAGCTACCTTTTAACATATTGAAGCCTTTTAGAAAATGAGAACATTGTAGTACCATATGCAGGGGCACCATCTTTCCACCAACAAAAAAAAAAATCATGAAGAGGGGAGTCACGAAGCCACATCAACTAGAACTTAAAAGGAGGATGCTTTGGAACATAAGCCCCTATAGTGGAAAATTTGATTGGCCAATGATCTGAACCCCTCCAATCAAGGATTTCTGAAGAGATAGTAAGGGTGCCACTAAGCCAGAAGCAAGAAACAAGAAATCTATCTAGGCGTTTTGAGATAGCAGCAACACCAGTCCTGCGATTATTCCAGGTATAGAGGCCATTAGAAGGTTTAACATCAGAGAGATGCAAAAGAGATATGTGTTGCCGAAGAAGAGCAGAAGAAGGCCCCAATCTAGCCTAACCACCATGCTTCTCTTCCAGACTTAAAACTGAATTGAAGTCCCCTGCTAACACCCAAGGATGATAAGGATGACAATTTCTAACATATTGAATATGTTCCCAAAGTTCCTCCTTTCCCACAAGATCAACAGGTGCATACACATTAGTAACCATGATTACCTCTCCTGAGTCTAGAGCAGAAGCTACCATAGAGAGCGCTGAGCGAGAAGACATCCAGCCAAGAGGAGAAATTTTTTGAGGATCCCAAAATATAGCTAAACCACCAGCACTGCCTGTTGCCCCAACACACTGGCATTGGCCACGAGACCAAATACTAGAGGCATGTTGGACCATAGACTCCACAGAGAGCTTAGTCTCTTGGATACAAAAAACATCAGGACTATGATCAACCACCAAGTTATGAATAGCCTTTTGTTTAGGGATGCTATTCAACCCCCTTAAATTCCATGAGAGAATAATCATCATTGGGTAGATTTGGGAAAATGAGAATCCAAAGGTTTCACTGAACCAGACTCAATCAATATATCTCCTGTGAGTTTAATCTTCTCTTGGTCTGTTTTGCGCCCACTCCTTAGAGGGGGAGAAGAAGAAGCCCGCTTAAAGGGTCGAGGCAGCAACCCCAAGGGGAGAGGAGATCCCTTGCCCTTACCTGATGGTAGCACATCCTTAACCAAGTCAGCCAAAACAACATCATCATCTTCCAACACTGCAGGAGTCACCAGAGCCGCTGTCACAGGAGCTACAGGAACCTCACAATTCTGATATACTACAACTTGAGATGCCCCACAAGCATCATTAGGAACAGATCTCTCATCTGGGAAAGCGGGATCAGAAGAGATAGGAGGAGGAATTCCCTCCTCTAGAACCATACTATCCAGCACCTCAAAACGGTTAAAACCTGAATCAGATAATCTTTCTTTCAAAGGCCTCTTTTGACCACGTCCCTTAGCTCGAGGACGAACAGGGGTAAATCCATCCTTATCCTGCATTGGAGCCTTACCCTTACTTGTAGCATCTTGTGGATTCATCCCCTTGGTAGTATTAACCATTTGAGATTGTCCTTTCCCTGTAGTATCTGCCAAACCACCAGCATTTCCAGCTGTAGATTGATCCACTCCTTTGAAACTCGAGTTACGGGGGCACTGCCGCAGTAAATGACCATACTCATGACAAATCCGACAACGGAAAGGGAGGGATTCATAATCTAACTGTTGCACCCAAGCAGAATCCCCCAGACAAATTTCCAAAGAATCTGGTAATGGGTTATTCAAATTAATTTCAACACAAATTCTAGCAAAAGAAATAACCTTTTTATCGAGGGTTTGATGTGCGATCGCAACTGGCTTCCCCAACAAAGCAGCAATTTGTCGAAGGATGTCCTCACGCCAAAATTCCAAGGGAAGACGAGGCAAGCGAACCCAAACTGGCACTGTTGAAGGGAGATCCTCAGCAGAATTAAAACCTGAATGCCAAGGTTTGACAAATAACCCCACATTGTTGTAGAAATAAGGGCCTCCTTCAAAAACACGATCACGATCAGACATGCAAGAGAATACAACAAAAAAAAAACTATTCCCTACCAACATAATCTCCATATCGCCTTCCACCTGCCAAGAGCGGCGGATCCATGCCTCAAGAGCGGAAAGGGAAATCCGGATTCCAAGAAATTTGCATATCAAAGCATGCTTGGTCCAATAATCAATGTCCTCCATTACAGCGGAATTGGTTTTCCGTCGAAAATTAACGTCAAAAATTACCCCCAAATGTACTAGTGCTTTGTGGATGTTAAACTTTCACGTTCATTTTGTTGAGTGTGTAAGCTTTTTACTAATATTAGCACTCACCATGTGTGAAGCGTGTGTTAAAGGAATTCTATAAGGAGAACTAACTTTCTTTGAACTTTTACATTTTTTTGATAGGGCTTTAAACTTTTGCAGTACAATAAATTTTTGCATCCACTTATCTGAATATTTGAACTTTGGTATTTACTTCAATTATGTTTCAAGTGTGTGTTTGTACAATCTAAAATGTTACATTTTTTAATGGCAACATCTCAACAAACATAGATATTGACATCAATGCCTTTATATAGTGGATTACAATTTTATGCGTATGCATAAATCTAAACTAGAAGCTTCATTTGGCTAAGTAGCCACATGCAGAGGTATCCTACCCATCAAATTCATCTCGTTGTTGGTTCGAACCTTGGTGAATGACATTATCTCCTCTTACCATCATCCTTACCAATTGTGCTCAACCGATTGAGCTACACCCTTTTGAAAGATGAAAAAGATTTGTGTCAAATGTGTTTTAACTTTGACAACTACTTGGTTATATTTGTACCTTGGAATGTGCTTTTGTGCTTTTAGTTTCACTTCGTATGAAGAGTGTACTAAGTTTGACATTCACTTATGTCGCGTATTTAAAATGTAGTGTGTTGTGTGTGTAAGTTAATTAATGTGGAAGTGTCTTTTGGTAAAGCATGTTTACAACCACTTTATTTATCTTTATAGTTTTAAATGTGCATTTGCATATGAACCACTTTGGTTATATTTATAGTTTGGAATGTTGTGCCTTTGTGTTTTGAACTTTCACTCTCACTTTGTATAATGAGTGTACTAACTTTGACATTAACATCAACTTATGTTGCATGTTTGAATTTTAGTGTGAAGTGTGAAATGTGTGTGTGTTTGTGTGTGTGTGTGTTCCTTTTTGTGGTGGGTGTTTATAACCACTGTGTTTATCTTTATTGTTTAAAATGTGCATTTGTGTTTGAACTTTCACTCTTATTTTGCATAATGAGTATACTAACTTTGACATTGACATCAACTTATGTTGCATGTTTGCAATTTAGTCACAAAAAGTATGTTTGAACTATGACATTGGCAATGTGTGTGTTTGTAATTTAACATGTCTAAACTTAGATGATTATTTCATTTTTGATCAACGTCTAGTGCATGTTCATTTGTGGCTTGTGCTCATGTTCGAATGTGTTGTAAGCTCAAAATTCATTCTATGTTAATTGTATGTATGCGTTCAAAAGTTAATTGATATTCTTTTTGCACACATTTCAATTTTGGTACACATCATGTGTTTGAACTTCCTTTAAGATCCATTTTGTGGAGTTTGTATTTTAATTTTTTCATGTCTAAACAAACTTCATGGGTTGTGTTACATCTATGTAGTTTTTAAATTGTGGTTTGTTTGTATTTGAGCCAAATTAGGTATTCTCTTGGTGTCCTTGCCTTTAAAAATTGTCTTATACAATAAATCCCACAAACAAAATGTATGGATTTTAGCATACTTTTGTGTTGGCATTTACTTATATGCAATGTTTATTTGAACTAACTTTTAGATTTATAGTAGTGTGAACAAACTTTAACTGCCACTTCTATGCAATGTAGTGTGAACAAACTTTAACTGGGCCACTTCTATGTAATGTATGTGTATACAAACATCAATGATGACCACTTTGATTTAGTGCATACATATATGCATGTATATGCATGTGTGGGTGTACATATGCATGTATGTGTTTGAATTTTAAATTTATTATATCAACATAATATATGTTAATTAGTTATTTAAATTTGAACATATACTATAAATAATTCTTTTTATATGTCAAGTAATTTCAAAGATTATATTTATCTTCACAAAAGAAATCATATATTTTGAATTGAATTTACATAATAAATCATTATTTTCATATATTCAAACTTTGAATACTCATTTTAATCAATTTTTTAAGTTTGAGAATATTCCATCATTAAGTTCATTATTTAAACTGATTATATGAGATTTATATAGAATTCAATATTTGCCAATAATAAACATTAGAGGGGCAAGAACCTAAGATTGAGGAGAATAAATAATAAATAAGATAATTTGTTTATGCTGATTTTGTGAGGCCTCACTCTGATCCATCATATCACATCTGATACATTTTAATTTTGACACATTATGACTAGATATGTTGAGACATTATTTGATGGACTGGATATTATCTATATATTATTTATGTCATGTGATTTTTTACTTAAAAAAATTCTTAATCATGTTATTTGATATTTAATGTGTAGGCATGCATTATGATGGTGTATTTCAGTAAATGATTCAGAATTATGAACATGTTAAAATTATGCAATTAGCGATGATTAAATATGTGTACAGAAATGAGAAAGGTTATTTAAATGAAAGTTTTAATATTTTGATCAATGTGATTATGCAAATTTGGTTATTATATATGAATATGTTGTTATCAAACTATTGATATTCAAATTGAGTGTGCAGGATAATTAACCATGAAATTAATCGGAGAATTGGTAATTGACCCTATGTGCAAACTCTAAGACTAAGGTTGAATCCAATAAAGTGATTCGAACCTCATTGTCAAGTGTTAATTTGTATCATAATTTGAATGTGTGTATCATTATGTATTTTGGGACATGTCAAATTTTATGTTATACTAAATCTTATGGTGTCACTTGACACTTGTTATAGGCATATGTGTGTGCTGACATATCAATTTAGGATTAACAGAGTAACTCGTTACTCTAAGATTGATTAGTTAGTAACTTAGATTAATATCCTTAATTAGGGTTTAGTGGAAATGTTACATCCTTAGGGTTTTTGAAGATCAAATATTTCATGTCACTTGTATAGGTCCTAAAATGGGCCAAATTTAATATAATTCAAGTGTCCAAGTGGTATGTGTATGGGTCAGAAACATTTTCCACCCTTCTAGAACTTCCTAACAACATTTATGACCCCTAAAATATCTCATTTTCCCTTTTATGCGAAAATAGACCATCTCCATGAGGTTACCCAAGTTTCCACTTCTCTAAAAGGTTGTATTTATGATAGGGGCAAGTGGGAAGACCATAGGAGGCTTAAGTCAAGTTTGGAGTTATTTCTATTTTGGGTGGGTGAGTTTAGAGGCTATTTAGAGGAGGTCCCCATGTTGTCGCTAGGCTTATTTTGTTTAGTAGGCACTGCTCAAAATTTTTTGAAATAAAATGTGGGGTAGGTGGCCTCATGCAAACTCAATTTTATTGCTTATTTTTAAAGCAACCATTAATTTGGATGTAAATTGTGATTAAAAATTTGGAGGGAAAATTTGATGGAAAATAAAAGAAAGAACTTGGTGGAAAATAAAGGAGGGAAAGAATTTAATGAAGCCTTCTGTCCATATTTTCAATAAGTAGTCGTTGCTTATTTTAAACCCCCTCTTCTTTTTCATAGCTTATTTTTATTTGCTAAAAAATAGGTGCTTTGTGAAAATAGGAAAATATTCTAAAATTTTCTTTTCCTCCAAATTTATTATTCTATGGGAACACTTTATTGCTTAAATTTAAGCATAAACTTCATTTAAATAGTAACATGGGAACATGAGGTTAGAGTCCCTTTGAAGAGTTGAAGGTTGTTCACCCATTCTTTACATTTAGAGAAGTCAATTTTGGAGTTGCAAGAAGGAGAGAGTTTAACTCATCTCAAATTTTATATGCCATAACCTTTGTAAAGGTAGGATCTTCATTTCCATGGTTATGTTCTTGTTCATTGCTTGTATGTGTTAAATTCTTGCATATTGTAGTATGTGTGTGTGTTGTCTCATATAAGGGATGGCTATGAGGGTTTTACTTGTTTCAGTTTCATGTTTCTTTTCTTTGTTTGTGGGTGAAACTATGAAGGGAGTGTTGGCATTACTCACCTTCGAATAGGGAAAAAGTGGCCATGTACAAAAGAAGAGCTTTAGTAAGTAAGGTGTTATGGGACCTTGTTTGTCAGTACAAACTAATTTTGTTTTGGAGAAATAAGGAGAGAAAGAAATAAAATTTTATGTGATTTGGTAGTCTTGAAGAGGCATGTGATTTGTGTTCGTGATTGACATCTCCTACCTAAAAAAATGCACCTTCTCCCTAGTCGTAGATTGATTATGAAACCTGTTGTGCATACCTTATATGGGAATTATATGTTGAGTTGTGTCATTGTGATTGTTTTCTGAATGTCACCCGGTCAGTTATTGGTTCTCCTAGCTTGGGGTGTGGCCTCACATCGAGGCCTAGGTGGGAGGTGAGTTCTCCATGGTTGTTCTTTGTGTTTTGCATATTTTTTGGATAGGTTCTCATGATGGAGCAACCTGGTTATCTTGAGGCACTAATGGTGTTTCTCGGTGTCATGTTATTGGAGATTTCTTCATTGTAATACTACTTGTTATATTGTATATTCATTTTGAGAATGATCAGGAACGAGATGGTCTAAATGTTGTAATTTTCAATATTGATAAATTGAGCATTCAGTTACTGTAAGAAATATGCAAGTTATGTGATCAAGTATTTTTGGATTCGAAAATCATATTTTACTTTCAAGTTTATTGCTTTGCAAAAGGTTCAAGTTGAATAATCTTTATTTCTTTCTTGAAATCTTGGGTTTAATTCAAAGTATTCAAAAGTCCATTTCATAAGAAATTTGTTGAATGAAGTAACTAAATTATATAATTACAATAATCCATCTATCAAGTTCATGGGTTTGTGCTAAATGTTCAAAAGGATACTTTGATTTAAACTTCCATTTTAAATTCTACTTAGTGAAGATATGATTAACCAATGAATTATCAATCCTATTACACTATATGTATATCTAACTAATTAGATAATACCCTTAATGATTTAGATAGAGTAAAAAGAAGAAAAAAAACTCATTATGTTTCAAAGGGGAAAGATACAACAATAAATAAATAAAGGATGCAATATAATTTTCTATGTTGAGAGAGCCAAAACCTTCCTCCTTTTTCCACTCCCCATGCATGTGTTGGCCGATGGAGACTTGGGAACAAGTCATGTAAAAAAGGCAAGAAATAACAAAGTTATACTTTAAATCTTAACTTTTTAAACATCTCCTTTAATCCACATGGAGACGTGTTCAAATGGTGGAAGGTAGGATGGGACACACATGGGCCCCACCTCCATTTCATCTTCCTACCTCCCCAAAACTAGATGCAACCTTTTGCAATTAAAGCAAGTAAAATATTAATGGCAAACATATCTTATGTTTTCAACTTACCTTATTAACCTTTTCCTCCTTTATACAAACATCCCATCTTGAAGTGAGCCATACATATCTTTTGAGTTAGGCCTAGGGCAATGAGAATATAGCCCTTTGGTCAACATGCCTGCACTTGGGAAATTGGCCCATGATTTTGGGGAATGGGGATTGGCCAAGGGTAAGGGAGTAGGTTAGTAAAGTTAGTTACGATGTTAGAATAAGTTAGTTGTGATTAGTGTTAGTTTATAGTTTTGTTTTGTTTTTGGTTTTATAAGTTTTCTATTTTGAGATTTGTGTTAGAAATAAGTGTTAATGAAAATGTTTGTTTTCATTTTAAATATTTAATTATATTAAAATGAAAGTGTTAGGTGTTAGTAGGCTAGTTAGGGTTATGTTAGGAAATTATTTTGGGTTAATTGTGTAGATTAGTTAGTAATCTTTAATTAGTAATTATTTTATAGTTGGTTAGTTTTATATAGTAGTTAGATTTAACTAATTAGTCACTTTGGGGTAGTATTTGCAAATAAGGATTAGTATAAATGTGACTTTTGGAATTAGGTGTTTTAAAAATTTGTAGTGACTGTTAGTTGCTTAGGTTTGTAATGGTAGATTAATAATGTATTAGGGTTGCATTTTATAAATGATAGTGGTATAGATTTTTATTATAATTCAAATGGATGTCGAAATTGATTTAATAATAAATATTTTAATGTAATTACTTAATTCCAAACGGTTAGGTTATAAATCGGGACGAATTGTTAAGGTATTGTTAGGGCAACCTATATATGTAGTTCGGTACACCTATAGTTTTAACTTGTAAAATGAATATATAGAATCATGTCAAAACCTAATGTGTCTTAGGTAATTAGCCGAACATATCAATTTGACTGTAACCCAAGAACTAGGGAACCCTAATGCTTTGCTCAAATATATGATGTCACACTTTAACTGAGATGCCAACTCTGCATCATTTTGAATCACAACTAAAACTCACTTCTATCCCATTTAAGCTCTCTGTAACTTATTCAAATTAGTTAGTGTAAAACATGGTGTTATTTAACTTTAAAAAAAAATTTCTCGTGTTTTTGCCCCAATATTTTTGGGCTTGATATATTTCATCAAATCATAAGGCATCTTAGCAAAGATATCTTCTTAAATGCAAAGGCAATGAATGCAAAAACTTCATGGAATTAAAAAAATGAAACCCTTCTTTATCATCTTGTCATACCCAAAAAAATTTGTTAAGAAAATTTTACTCTTTAAAAAAACTATTAAATCTCCTTTGGCTTATATTGATATGAAGTCTACCAAGGAGGTCATACTCATTTGGTCATTAGTTACAATACAACCCCAATTGTCCATTTTACTTATTGTTTGTGGGAACTAAACCATTTAATGTTTACATAAGAGTGGTGTTGCAACCTATGAGACTTAGTTCCACAACAAGGTTCAGAATAAGATTTGCCCAACATTACTAATCTAAGGGTTGAAAACAATATTATCAACTCATCTAGAACATAACTTTGCATTTGAGTCTTTGTTGAAATAGTATAAAAAATCTAAACTGACCTCTTCCTTCTAGAATTAAGGTTTGTATACATGTGATCCTTCTATCGAAAATCTCCCAACCCTAAATCTTATTATTAATGTTCATTATTTTATTTTGGTAATTGGTTTTGTACTATTAACAATGAGAATATGAAAATCTCAATTTCAAATATCTTCAGGTAATACTCCATGTCATCTACATAGACTATTACCAAGCTTTCCACTTATCTTTATCATTACTACCACTTCAAGATCTCTCTCTACAAAATTCATATCTTAGCTTCAAGCTATATCCTATACATTTGTTATGATCAACTTCATTTATTATTAATGTAATTGACAAAATCCCTTAAAATAAAAAATTCTTTATTTTATCTTAACTATTTTTAGGGTGTTATTCACTCAATAATCCTTCAAGAATTGTAGACACTTTCCCAATTTCACCACTTCTACCTCATTGTCCTTTATATGCACTATCTTCTCAAATAATCTATGTTTCTATAGCTTGCTCAGGTCTTTATCATTGGATGCACTCCACAATATGAATGGTTGTAATTGCCAATAAGCAAAGTCCATTCCTCACATCTGAGGGGGAGAGGGGTGAATTAGTTGTTAATAATAACTATGAAATTTAAACTTGTAAAATCGATCACCAACTAACAAGATAACAATGCACAATAAAACCACAGAAGTTGAAACCCTAGTTAAGTCTTCTAGGTGTTCTGAGGCCAAAGAGGAGGATATCCCAGTAAAGCAGGTTGGTTCCCAGAACATTAAGAAGTATACCATAGTTAATTTAGAGATGGATGGACAACAAGAAAGGGGCTTTCCAGGGGGTGATGTAGGCTTGATTAAGGAGAATTCAACAGCTACAACTCTTATGGAGAGAAAGGGGAAAAGGTATTGAAAAAGGAAGTGGAGATGGATAATCAAGAGATAATGGAGTCCAGGAAGGGTATTCAAAAGCAACATGGAATCAAAGAGATTCCTTTATCTACTATAAAGGACCAGTCTATTTCATGTGATTTGGAAGAGAGATTTGGGGATATGGTGAATTTTTCTTCTCTTGGTAAGAAGACAAGGTTAGATGAATGGATGGAGGAAAATAAAGGAAGTCATGTCAAGAATAAAAAGAAGAATAGTAGGGATCCCTCGCCAGTTTCACTGGCACAAACTAGGAGCTGTGGCGAACCGGATGTGGGAGTTAAACCAAAGGCACCAGGTAGGAAGAGTGCAAACCAAGTTTTGCAAGAGGAGGCCAGAAGGAATTTTGCAGATGGGAGCCAACGAACCATCTTGGAGTGTTCTACTAATTAGAAATGAAGATAATATCTTGGAATATTAGGGGACTAAATGGGGTCCATAAATAGGAAGTTCTTAGGAATATGATAAAAGATCAAAGACCTGATATAATGCTAATTCAAGAGACAAAAATGAAGAAGGAGGCTCTGGGTAAGATTTCCTTCACTAATATTATGGTTGGTGAGGCTACTGATTCTAAGGGGGCATTGGGAGGTTTGCTTACCCTTTTTAACAAAAAATAGTTTAAAGTTACTCCCTTGTATAATGAAGGTAATATTCTATTATGTAAAGTGTTTCATATGAATACCAATGATACTTGGTTTCCTTTGAATGTCTATGCCCCAAATACTAAAAGGGAAATGAAGCATTATTGGACTAAGCTTGGGGCTTTAGTCAAGGACAATAATCCTAATAAAGGTATTATTATGGGGGATTTCAATACTCCTCTCATTGATGAGGAAAAATGAGGAGGTTTGGCTCCAGAGCTGGAAAGTAAGTTGGACCTTTCTAATTTCATATATAGCTTGGCTCTTTTGGATATTGATCTCGAGGGTGGAGTCTACACTTGGTCCAACAAAAAAATTGGGAGTGAGTGTATTTAGGTTAGATTGGATAGAGCTCGCATTTCTCTAGATTGGCTGAATTCTTTCTCTTGTATGCTGTCTATTCTCCCTAGAGTGGGATCAGATCACTCCCCCATTTCTCTCTCAATTGTTTCTCTCGAGCCCAGGAGGAATTATTCTTTTCAATTTGAAAAGATGTGGATTTCTCATCCAGATCTATTGAATAGGATATCCAATTGGTGGAATATGGAAGTAGACAGAACTACTATGTTTAGAGTTGCTAAGAAGCTGAGTAATGTGAAGCTGATGATTAAAATATGGAATAAGACGGATTTTGGTCATATCTTTCAGGAGAAAGAGGAGATCTCAGACAAGCTTTGTTCTATTCAAGATTTAATTCAATAAGATGGGTATAATGAATAGTATAGGAATATTGAGATGTCTATTTTAACTAATCTGCATAATATAATAAGTAAAGAAGAGAATTTCTAGAGGTAGAGATCAAGGATTAACTGGCTTAAAGAGGGTGCCCAAAACACCAAGTTTTTTCACCTTTTCACTCTCAAGCACAGAGCTAATGATAGGGTATCAGGAATTAAAAAGGGCCAGGAGACTTTGACTAAGGAAAATGATATTTCTGCTGAGGCTATTTCTTTTTTCTCTTCTCTTCTTTCTTGGGATCCCTTGCTATCAGTGGTGGATCAGAATGAAATTGTGTCTTGTCTTCCTCAGATTATCTAGCCTCATCACAATAAAATGTTGAGGGCGATTCCTAATGCTCAAGAGGTGAAACAAGCTTTGTTTTCATTACCAGCTGATAAAGCCCTTGGGCTGGATGACTTTCCTACGTTCTTTTTTCAAGTTTATTGGGAGGTGGTTATGGAAGATGTGGCTAAAGCTATTTAGGAATTTTTTGGGGCTAGAAGTCTTCTTAAAGAAGATAATTCTACTTTCCTGGTTCTAATTCCCAAAGTTCCAGGGGCTGATTCTACGGAACAATTTAGGCCTATTAGTCTCTGTAATTCCTTTTACAAGATCATGTCGAAGGTGTTAACTATCAGAATTCTAAAGATTCTTCCTTTGATCATTTCTCAGCAATAGACTAGTTTTGTCCTCGGTAGGCAGATTTTGGACTTTATCATGATGGTTCATGAAGTTATTCACTCCCTTGAAGTAGGTAAAAGGGAAGGGATGCTACTCAAGATGGAACTTTCAAAGGCCTATGATCGAGTGGACTGGACATTCCTTGATTCTTTCCTCCAAGCTTTTGGCTTTGATCAACATGTTCGCAAGCTTATTTCTCAACTTATTTCTACTTCTTCACTTTCCATTATGGTCAATGGGGCTCCTTCTAATTCCTTCAAACTTTCGAGAGGTTTAAGACAGGGTGACCCTCTCTATCCTGTATTGGTAGGTTGATTGGGAAGAAAAGACAAGAAGGGAGACTAAGAGGGATTAGGCCCTCCTTTGGGAATATTTCTTTTTCTCATCAACAATTTGTGGATGACACTATTATGGGAGGGGAATCTTCTGTTAAGGAGGCCAAAGCGATGAAGGATCTTCTGGATGTGTATATTAGAGTATCTAGCTAGCTAATTAATTGGGAGAAGAGCTCAATATTCTTTATCAATACTCCTATTCATAGACAAATGAAGATTGCTAGAATTTTTGGGTGTGGGATTGGTAAGCTACCCTCAAGTTATCTTGGTCTCCCAATGGGAACTAAGCCTCCTAACTCCTTTTGGAATGGGATTCTTCACAGGTTTAGCAAGAAGTTGGCTGGGTGGAAAGGAGCTACACTGAGCCAAGCAGGTAAATGTCTTTTGGTTAAGTCCACTCTTCAGAATCTTCCAATGTATGCCTTGAGCCTCTTTAGGATACTGGCCAAATTTGCTGATAAGATGGAGAAGATCTAGAGAGATTTTCTATGGTTTGGGCTAGAGGAATGTAAAAGGTATCCTCTTGTGGCTTGGGATAATGTTTTCCTCCCTAAGTGCTGTGGTGGTCTTGGTATAAGGAAATTAAAACATCTCAATAAGGCTCTCCTAGCTAAATAGATATGGCACATTATCAACAGTAAAGGGGAATGGAGAGATGTGTTAGTGGAGAAGTATATTAGAAGGCCTTTTCTAAAGTTCTTGCTTAATAATGATGATACTCCAAATGGTTTAGTCATTTGGAATGGTATCCTTAAGGCTAGAGATTTGGCCAAAGCCAAGACTAAGTGGAAAGTGGGCAATGGTGATGACATTTTCTTCTGGCATGATAATTGGTTGATTCAAGGTCCTCTAATTAATAATCATATTTATGGGAATTGGGCAAATGTTTGTATTGGGCAATTTGGATTAAAAGTTAGGGACTACAGAACTGACCAGGGATGGAGAGACCTATCTTCTATCTCGATTCATCTCAAACCATTAATGTTAATGTCAAACTCAATGATTCTTAATAATAAGAGGGATGAACTAATATGGGAGGATAATCCTAATGGTTGTTACTCGATTGCTTTGGGATATAATTCTCTCTGGAGCTTGAAGGAGAAACCTCCTTGGGCTAGGGCCTGGGTTCCTGGCCTTACTCCAAAGATAAATATGTTTTTCTTGTTGGCTTTAGAAGATAAAATTCTTACACTAGAAAATTTGAAGAAAAGAGGCCACCATATCCATAATAGATGTATTTTGTGTAAACAACAAGAGGAGTCAGTTAATCATATGTTCATCCATTGTCCTTTTTCCAGGGAAGTTTGGGATCTCCTTACTAAGAATTTGGGAGTCAGTTGGTGCAAGCTAGGTAATGTGTTGGATTTTTTTTGTTAATGGAATAATATGTCTAAAGGCTCAAACTTGTAGGATTTTAGCACCTAGTCTTTGCCTCACTTCTGTTGGGAGTTTGGAAAGAAAGCAACAATAGGATATTCAAAGATAGGGAGGAACCTGTTTATGTCTTGGCAGATAAAATCAATAGAAATATGAAGGAAAATTACTTGATTAGAAAGGGGGGAGACATTGAAGATGGGGGTAAGAGAAAAGAGAAGGAAAAGGATAGGAGCTCTAAAAGACAAGAAGTGAAATGGAAGCTCCCACCTGAGGGATGGCACAAAGCTAACTTTGATGGTGCGAAAAAAGGGAATCCTAGTCCCTCAGGATGTGGAGGTATTATAAGAAACTGGTATGGTGAAGGGATTGCTACTTTATCTTACCCTCTGGGCCATCAAACAAATCATTATGCCGAAGCCAGTGCAACTCTACACACAGTGAAATTAGCTTTGAATAAGGGAGTTAAAAATCTATGGTTGGAGGGGGACTCAAATAAAATCATTATATGTATTAAAGGGGATACCTAACCATCATGGACAATAGCTAACATTATTGAAGAAATCCGTTTAACTTTTGGTAATTTTGATAGCATCCATGTCAGTCATGAATATTGGAAGGCAAACTCAGTGGCTGATTGGTTAGCCAACGAAGCAGTAAAGAATGACATGATGATGACCTAGAATACCAGTGGGATTATTCTGGTAGATGCCAAAAACCTAATTGAATATGAAAAAATTCCAAGGAAATACAGGGGAAATCCAAAGATAATTATGGATATTAATGCGAATATGGGTGTAAGGAAGTGTAATAATGGTATATACAAATGGAGCAAGCGAATGATGTTATCAAGGTCAAATCAACACGTTTTATGGGTCAATTTTTGTATATACCATTTTAGTGGTATTGAAAGACATAGCTACAAAAATCAAAGCAGTTTCCATTAGAGCATTAAAAGGGTTTCAAAGGAAGGAGTTTGTGAGAATAGTTAGCACTGAGACTATAGAGATGGTGGGGGAAAGGATCAAGAAAGAACCAGTACACGAGGCCGAAAAATGGAAGCAAAGAACTAAAGTGTGGGAGAAGTTAGAAAAGGGAGGAATTGCCAATTATATAGCCAAGCTCCATGGTTACGACACGACGATTACGAACCTTATGGTAAATTCGTGGAAAGATGAGAGGTTTAAAGTCGATGGGGTCTCATATTAGGTGACATGGACATCATTGCTCACATAATTGAAATTCCAGATGAAAGATTGAAGTTTTATAAAGACAAGAAGGTTTCGGTGAATGTTGTGAAAGATTTCGCAAAAAATACAGAAGAAAAGAAGGAATTGGTCAAGAGTGAAACATATTACGAGATGGATTTGATAGAGAAACTATGCAGTTATGTTTTGAGGGCTATTATTGAATATATATCCTTAAACACGAGATTTGATAGAGTTAGGACACACCATTTTGTTCTACTCAATCATTTTCATTATGGGATTTAGGTCTCTTTTCCTTTCTATTTATATACTTCTATGCATAAGAATATTTCAATGCACAAGAAAAAGTCGACTTCGAATCTAGCCCTGCATGAGGGTTTGCTGCTTTTGATATATGAGCATTTCAAGGTTGAATCTCAAAGCAAAACCCTTACCCAAGCAATTGTAGCATCCGAGGAGACGGGGAGTTCAAACTTCTTGTCTGACATGGATGATGTTCAGAGTATAAGTTTGAGGGATGAAGATGTAAAGCCTTCACCTGGAAAGAAGGATAAGGCTTTTGAGAAGAAATCACCTTCGTCAACTAAAACCCATGCAGGAAAAGTCCCAGGGGGTTAGGGTTTAAAATTGCTGGACAAGGAGATGAGGAGTATAATGAGGAAGGGGATGGGATGGATACTAAGCAGGAGAATATGGAAAAGGAGGATGTTAAGAGGGAGGAGACAGTAGCTAAAAAATAGAAGAGGTCTAAGGAGGAGGATGTTCCCCTAGTGGGGAAATTGGATCCTGGGTCAGAGATCATAACCATTCCTCTTTCCCCAATTTCCCCTCCTCAGGAACATGATAAGGTTCTAGATAGAGGATGAGGGTGGAGAGGTGGTTATAAAAGACAGGTGCATTGTCTGGAAATTTTTTAATGTTAGAACATCGAAAATGGGAATAGTGAGAGAAACCATGAACCCTCAAGTCGTTGAAGGTAAAGAGGGAAAGCTCTAGATGGAGGAACTCATTGATCCGACCTTGGTGGCTATTACTGATAATGCATAGGAAATTGACATGAATTTGATAAATAATGCTAAAAATAGTATGATAGACAATTTTAGGTCAATTAAATGGCTCTACCATGAACTAGAGGAGGTCAAAGAAAGAGTGGATCAGCTGGAAAACCAAGGGAAGAAGTTAGGACATGGCAATTTGACAAATCAGGGGGATGGCCTTAGATTGGTGGAAAAAAGAATTCAGATTCTGGAAAATTACAATCATAATTTGGCAAAACAGATGAATTCTATACTGACTTCTCTTAATGAAAATATATCTTCTCTTGCCGAAAAGCTGAAAGCTAGGGGCTTCCTGGAGGATAATGAGGAAAAAGACAGGGCTGGAGATAGGACAGATGAGGACATGACTACAGATGTTACCGTTAGCAACTTGGATCAAATGGGTCAGAAGAAGCAGGAGCATATGGCTAAAGAGATCTAGAACGCCTATAAGGCGACAGAAATGATGCAAGAGCTGGAAAGAAAGATAGAGAAGTAAGATAGGTTTTTCATTTCTTGTCCTTTGGTCTGATTGGTTTATGTAGTTTTTGGTTTTTGGCTTTTTGCCTGTTCGTTGTTCTGGCCTTTTGGTTGGTTGTAGTACTATGGCTAGGCTTTTGTGCTTATTATTAGCCTTTTGATATGTTTTAACTTTTGAGTTTTAGAATCCCTGTAAAACCTATTTTTCTAATAAAAAACAATGCACAATAATAAGAAAGCAAACATTATAGCATAATGAGTTTTGTAATGCCCCGCTCGAGAACCCAAAATAAATAAATGTAATATGTTACAAATTTTATGAAGCTATTAAAAAAAAATAAAAATAAAATCTGAAATTAATAATTAGCTACAAATTTTTTAATTTATTTTTTTAAATAAATAAATTCAAAAAATATATTATATTTTAATAAATTAAAAATAAACATACGATTAGTATTTTCGCATGCCTTTGATCTCTCAAATCATGCAACCATAGTATACTTAGTTTTCTATCTTTGGTATATTTGTTTTCACATGCATGCATAAATTTAGTAACAACATACTTTCCTCTCAATTAATCTTTTTCTTTTCCAATACATTTTACAACCAAATTATTTTCGATATAAGAAGAATATTTATCTTTATTTATAAAATTCATGATAATCACATCTTTCTAATAACAAATTTAAAGTTGAAACCTCAGTTGTTTAATTTGTTGTTTTCTTCCAATTTTCTATAATCAAATTTTTCTTATAATAAAATAATACAATCATAATAATTTTCTAGATTTTTCTACAATTTTCTTTAGTTAAGTTTTATTGATTAATAAGTTTTACTTTTTCAAAATCTACAACATAATTTTTTATCAAAAAATTAATACATTAAACTAATAAGCATTATGCAAGAACCCAAGAAGACACGAAGTAGACAAATCCTTCAATAAAATTCTATAATGAGTTTTCAAACCTTACCTCAAAACCACAACTAAAATTTGAGACAATTTGTGAACAAATTAAAATCCAAACCCTCTAAAACTTTCAATGATTCTTTTGATCCAATTTTAAATTTTGCTCTCCAAACCCTATGTGTGTAGAAATGAGCTTGAATCTCTTAATAAAGAGTTCAACTCTACTTAAGGTTTCCAGTTTTCGAACATGCAAATGCCTCTCTTTAAAATAAACTTTTATTATTTAATCCTTTCACTCACACTTAAATAACTTTTAATCAAAATATTCTTTTATTTTCTTTTCCTCCACTTTATTAATCAATGCAAGCACTATTTAAATCATAGTTTATTATTTAAATTAATAATAATAATTAAAGCTATAACGCCTTGCTAGGGAACCCAAAAGAAATTAGCCTATTATGTCACTAAATTTGCTAAACATTTTTTTAAAGATTAAATAACAAGAGATAACATAGTGGAAGCAATAACTCACATATGTACATAAATAATACATTAATAGTTACGTCTCTTAAGGGTTCCATGATGATGAATCACATATATAAGTTTTATTAAGATTAAAACTGATACATAACAACGTCCACATCATAGGATAACCGTAAGTATGAAATCAAATGAAATAATATAGAAGTACATATGATCCCACATGACATGACCAAAATGCATAATCATCCTCTGTACAAATCATAGGGTATGAAATGCTAAATGAATATACATCATGATAAGGTACAACATCTCATAGGATCTCAAAAATTAAAGTATGATAAATCAAAATATAACCATAGAACATAATCACAAGATCAGAAGAATAGAACAATTGCACAAGTACATCTAACAATGGCATCCAATTGTCGGATCTCAATGATATAAGAAACACTACCACTCGACCTTTTCGAACTTAAATGGCCAACTCCCACCATGTTGAGGAGATAATCTCAAGTCCCAAATGGATAACAATCCAAAGTCATAACAAGAATATAGGTCAAGGAATCCTAATAGCAATCTATCTCAAAGGTACCAAGTACACAAATAACATCTAATCCTAAAGGCAACAAAGACACGTAGGAAACCTACTATGAAAGTGGGCAAGTGTCATTACATGAGCCAACTCTAAGGTTACCCTAGCAGCTTCTCTGGACTTTGGCCCCCTAGTGACTCTATGCGGGATCAATATCCTTTCTTATAGACAAGGCATACTAACAAGGCGAGGTCGCACACAAGTATCCTCTCTACTCCCATCCTTGCTTGTACTAGCACTTGAGGGATGGGCAAGGTAATACACTAACTCTTGTTAATTCATGGTAACCCCAATAATAAAATGTTGTCACTTATTAATACAATTTACAAAGGGTTACCCAGGAAACCTCTCTAGGGCTCTAACCTTCATTACAAGCCACTTCCCAGCATACACAAAGATAACCTTCCCTAAGCTCATAAAATAAAATCTCATAAAATCACAATGTCCACATTAGTCCTAAACAAGCAACTAAAACTCACAATAAATAACTGATCAATCCTTCCAAAGGTTGCATTACGAAATCACAACATTACATAACAATATCACAAACAAATCACTTCCCAAGCCTCTAGTAAACATGACTAACTTGTCAAACTAGGTTTATCCCAAACCCCATCATGAAACATAGCATCTTAAGAAGTAATTAATACAAGCATAGTTATTTGGCCATTCTAGTTTTCTATAGTAATTCTCTAAAGTTTCAAGTTGAGTAAAAAAGAAAATGAGTTTTTGTTAAAATTTCTTAAACATATATTTATAATAAGGACCCCAGTTTTCTTTTCGAAGTTTTCCAATTGGATAGTAGTTTCAAGTTAATTTGATTGAAATAAAAGTTTCATGGAAATATCTTATCCATTTATGTCTTCCAAATAAGTTATGTGTTTATTATGGTTTAATAATAGTACACACCGTAAGTCAAATAATTTATTAAAAACTTTTCACTGGACTTCCATTAAACAATGTCTATAGAGATTTAATGACAATTAACAATATTAACTCTATTTCATAATATCTAAATGCACTAAAATAATTTAAATTTAATAATTGAATTTATTTTCATTAATCAATAATCAATACATATAAATTTAAATCCCTTAAAAAAACTAAATTAAAAATAATAAAAATAACCCCTTTCTTTTAATTATTTATGCATTTATATTAATCTATATTATATTTATTTATTTATTTTAAAGAAAAATAATAATAAATTTTCTTTTTAAAAACTATATTTTAAATTATTTTAACAACCCTAAAGAAGGGTTGGTTGCCTGCGATAGCCTTGGCTTGTTGTAGCAGCACTTAGTGTCATAATGGTTAATTTATTTTGGGTTGTCTAACGGGGTGTTATATTTGGTATCAAAGTCCAAGTTTCTACATTGGGAGCTCTCGGTATATTGGAATGCCACTAGATGACAACTAATTAACTTAAACAACTATATGCGTCCATTACAACTTGAACACCTTGAACTTCAGACTCGAATACTTAAACATAGAAAAAGGCAAAATTGGTATACTCTTGATTTGATTTTCAAAACATGTTTCTTATGATTATGCTTTACAGTAGTATGGACTTGTTGATTTTGTTGACATTTTGTTGTTTTTGCTTGGATGTTTGAGGAGGATGGTGTCTAGGACTAGATTAACTATGAGAAGTCATAGCTCAAGCAAAGGCAGATGTCGTGGGCGAGGTGGAGATATCAACTTGCATAAGACTGGTCATGAGAGTCATGTGCAAGAAGAGAATAGGGAGGAGAACAATGGAGAGCAACATGTTGATTCAGAAGAGGTCAATTTGAGGCAGATGATAAGGATTATTCTAGAGTACCTACCCCCTCCAAATATCTAAGGATTATTCAAGAGGGATCACATCACATTGGAAACAAGGAGAGATGGAGATCCAAGAGTCCTTGAGGAGATCCCTATGGTGATAGACAGACATCAACCAAGGACGCCCAAATGAGGGACCTACAATGATCCAAGATCAAACCTTTTCACCAAGGTAGGTACTGGTTATGTTGCAGAGCAATCATCTTGGACATATTTTTTATGATGCAAGACTTTGACTCCAATGTCAATGCAAGATATGCCATCACATATTTGAAAATCTTTGCAACCACATGGTGGAATATTGAGGAAAAGAAGCTAGGTGTGGACATGAATTCTGTTACCTGGGAGTTGTTTCTTGAAAACTTTTGTGATCATTTCTTACCAGAATAGTGGAACTAGCAAAGGGCGGATGAGTTTCATAATCTGAGGCAATATACCATGACCGTGGTGGAGTATGAGCTAAAATTTCATGAGCTCATGCCATATGCAAGAATTAGTGACAGTTCACCACTGAGGGTACAACATTTCATTCAAGGTCTGGATTACCATTTCATTGGGGGTGTGAAGGTAATCTAGCCTTAGACTCTTAAGGATGCAACTCATTAGACTATTCTAGTAGAGCAGAATGTTACTTTGGAACATGGTGGTTTTGTGATGGCACCTGCTAGTGGACATGCACCATCAGGGTCCAAAGGTACACAAAACCAAGGCATAGGCAGTAATAGGAAGCCTCCTTACTTCAAAGGCAAGCAACAACAACAGAAGAGATCTTATCTGTTAACACAAAGTGGTGGTGGTAGTCCAAATTCTCGAAACTTTTGAAACTCATAGTGTAATAGGAAAAATCAGTATAGTTATCATGCATAGAGTAACCACTCCTTTGCTAGTAGAGATAGTCATCAATAGTCTAGTGCATCTCTAGCAGGGAGAGATTCTAGTAGAGGTACAAGGTGTTTCTCATGTGGATAGTTTGCACAGACTACAACCCACTGCCCACAATGTACTTCTCAGTATTCGGGATCGAGGCCAACAACATCAAAGCCTACGGTAAGTGATGCTAGGAGATTGCATAGAGTTTTTGCAATGATAGATCATTGCTAGGTAGATCACAAGGGCATAGTTGAGACTATAGGAGTGATTAGAGGTATACCCCTTTCCATCCTATTCGATTCAGGCACTACAAATTCCTTCATATCACCTTCTATAGTTGTAATGTATGAGCTTGAGGTGGTTAAGCAAACCATAGGTTGGCACATGGAACTAGCTTCAGGAGCTAAGATATCCATAAACTCTCTAGTACAAAAGTGTGAGTTGACCCTAGGAGGATTCATTACTTCAGTAGACCTTCAAGTTATTCCCCTTGGTTCTTATGACATAGTGTTGGGCATGGATTGGTTAGGCTCACATAGAGCTAGCATTGACTGTAGGAGGAAGACTATTCAGTGTAAGGATGACCAAGGTAAGGACTGAGATTGTAGGCATCTAGAGACCCATATCCATCTGGATGATCTCTGCTATGCAAATAGAGCAAAGCATCTGTAAGGGTTGTTAGGTGTTCACCATTACTATGAGTGAAATTGAGTAAGAAGACCTTGAAGGGAAGACCCTAGATCACCATATCCTAGATAAGATAAGATAATTTATTAATGTCCAACAAGAGACCACAAATGGGTCTAAGGGACTGATAATACAAGCAGGGGCCAAAAGGCAGTAGGACCACCAAACGGTGTCCGAAACAAAAAAACAAAGCAAAGACAAGAAAAGAAAAAAGAAAAGAAGAAGACCAACCAATAGCAAAAAGGGGGGGGGGGGGGGGTTACAAAATTGCAAAACTAGCAGTTTGTAACCGCGGAAAAGTAGCTCAGGATAGAGGGATAACTAGCTATGCACCAAGAAGTCTGAACTAGATGTCGGAGAGAGGAGGTATGTTATTGATGGTGGTGGTTGTTCACGTGGTCTCTACATGGTCTCCTCGATCTCAATCTGGTGTGAGTATCCATGGATGGGCACCGAAGCCGCTTGGTTCCCCTAGGATGGGTAACTAGAGTGAAAAAAGAGGTGATAAGCGGGTGAAGATCCACAAACCTAGGGGTGAAAAGCTCTCAAAGGGTGAGATCCCGAAGACAAATAATCTCCAATAGATAAAGAGCAAGGCACCGTTGGTTATCATACTTGAAAAAGGAGGACAAAGATCTGCACTCTCTAAATAAGCAATGAATAGTATATGGGATAATAGAATATAAAATGTATCTCATTCTCGACTGCATCCATGTCACAACACTGACAAATCCTCTCAACTTTGTTGATCTACTGATTTGTCTAGATATGGAGTAGGTGAGAACCTATTCTGAAAGAACCCAACTGGATACATAAGGCATGGGGCCATCGTCAAGAGTAGTAAGGACGAACAATGACACCATCTTGGATGTCCATAAAGTGATCCACATAGAATGCCATATGAGGATGGAGACCCCTCAGAGGATCGACCCAAGTCACCTAGATATACCTCTTGTAGATGTCCATCCTGGTGATCTTGTTCAACTTTGACTGAGAAGGAAGGAGATGAGCGGGAGTGGCCAAGGAATAGTAAAAAGGGGGAAGGTGATCAATATCAATACCAACAGTGTTGAGGAGCCTAGAAACTTGAGCATACTAGCAATGGGCACAAATAGTCAGATCTGAGGTAGCAATCAAAGTTGAGGAACAATATGCCAGGTAAGAATATCGATATCTATCATCAACAGAATCTACAAAACCCCTAAGTCTATGAAGTAATCAAACTAGATCAAATATCATGAAAAGTCTAAAGGGATGAGCACCAAACTCGGCTAAGATGATACTGGTAGGAGTAGTTGGCTGACAATGAATGAGGCACCACAGAAGGAGAGTCTGAACTCTCTCCACCAAAGCACAATTGGTGATTAGGAGGGAGGGCCCCCAAATGGTCGAACCATAAAGGATAGTAGGTTTAACCAGGGAGTCTAACCATAGAGGAGTATGTTGATTTTTTTCGCAATGAGATTCGAGGTATGCCGCATATGAGGGACATTGATTTTCATATCGACTTCATCCCAAGAGCACAACCCATATCTAGAGCTCCTTATTGGATGACCACTCAGGAGTTGAGTGAACTGTGCCTACAATTAGAGGACCTTTTGTCTAAAGGTTGTATTAGATTGAGTGTTTCTCCATGGGGAGTACCAGTGCTCTTTGTGAAGAAGGATGGATTGTTATACTTGTGCATTGACTACAGACAGTTGAACAAGGTAACAATTAAGAATAGGTACCCTTTACCGAGGATTGATGACTTGTTTGACCGGATCAAGGGAGCCAAAGTGTTCTGTAAGATAGATCTAAAGTCAAGGTACCATCAGCTACACATTTAGGATGCTAATATACATAAGACAACCTTCCACACTCGTTATGGACACTGAGTTAACAATGGTTCCATTTGGTTTGATGAATGCTCCATCAACATTCATGTGTGTGATGAATGGAGTATTGCATTCTTACCTAGACCATTTTGTACTTGTGTTCTTTGATGACATACTGATATATTCTAAATCTCAGGAAGAACATGAAGAACACCTAAAGTCAATCCTTCAACGGCTTAAAGATAATTAGCTATATGTCGATTCGGCAAAGTGTGACTTCTTTCAATCTGAGGTACAATACTTAGGACATGTCATTTCAAGAGATAGTATCTCAATGGACCTTGCAAAGGTCCAGGTGATGGTAGATTGGCATGCACCCACTACTGTGTCTAATATTCATAGCTTTATGGGTTTGGCCACATATTACCATATATTTGTTGAGAACTTCTCCAAAGAAAGGGGAATAAGTTCATTTGGATAGAGAAATGAAACAAAGAATTCCAAAAGCTCAAGGAGCTTTTGACTTGTGCATTGATTCTAGTGGTACCTAATCCAAGAGGTGATTTTATGGTGTGAACTGATGCTTCCCTAAAAGGGATTGGAGCAGTCCTAATGCAAGACAAATATGTTATTGGCTATGAGTCTCACAAGCTCAAGGATCATGAGTTGAACCATCTCACACATGATCTTGACCTAGCTACAATTGTTCATGCTCTAGTGAGATGGTGACACTTCTTGTTGGGGCATCGTTTTGAGCTTCATAGTGATCATCACAATTTACAATATATATTCACGCAACCTAATTTGAATGCTAGGCAGAGGTATTTGATATAATTTCAATGCGAGCATGACTTCAAGGTGAAGTATATTCATGGGAAGGAGAATGTGGTAGTCGACACTTTGAGTCACAGAAGACATGAGACATTAGCATTGAATCTTAATGTGGATTTGATGAGTTGTATACTTCAAACACTTCCTACAGAACTTGGTATCAGGAGGTGAGCCTTGAGGTAGATTTAGGAAGATCTTTAGAGGTCATATTTTTAGGCTATGCCCTAGAGTTAGATGGCCTTTTTCATTATATAGGGAGGATTTATGTACCACTATTGGATGAGCTTCGTACAATGATCCTATCTGAGGCCCATCTTGCACCTTACTCAACAAATCTAGGTGTCAAGAAGATGCATGTAGACTTACGATGATTATACTTTTGGACAGGGATGAAGCATGATATCACTAATTTTGTGGCTAGGTGTCTTGAGTGCTAGAGGGTTAAGGTGGAGCACCGACATCCTGTAGGACTTTTACAGCCTAATCTCATTCCTTCATGGAAGTGGGATATTCTTTCTATGCACTTCATTGTGAGATTACCTATGACTTCTTGTCGACATGATGCTATCATGGTCACCATTGACTGGTTGACTAAGGTGGCACACTTCTCACCGATGAGGTCATCTTCTAGAGTGACTTTAGTAGCCAATGTGTTTATGTGTGACATTGTGAGATTGCATGGTATTCCTTGAAAGATCATTTCAAATTGTGATCTTGTATTCACATCCACATTTTAGACATCCTTCCAACATGATCTTGGAGCACAGTTGAACTTTAGCTCAACATATCGCCTTGAGATAGATGATCAAATGGAGAGAGTGAATCGGGTTTTGGAGGATGTGTTGAGGATGTATGTTATGGACCAACTGACTCAATGGGAGGATTATCTATATCTAGTGGAGTTTGCATATAATAATGGTTATCACAGTTCTATTGAGATGACACCTTTTCAAGCCTTATATGATCGTCCTTGTCATACACTATTAAGTTGGGACAATTTAGAGGATCGCATCTTGTTGTGGCTTGAGATGCTTTGAGATATGGAGCAATAGGTAGTGCACATCCGTGAGCATATGGATACAACACAACATAGACAAAAGAAGTATGTCGATGCTCACAAGATAGATAAACAATTTGCAAAGGGAGAAAGTTTTCTTGAGAGTACATTCGCAAAAGAGGTCAATCTGTTATGGAAAGGGTTCGAAGTTAGCACCTCAATTTGTGGGGTCGTTTGAGATTCTTGAGAGGATACGACCAATTGCCTACTGTCTTGCATTGCCACCCAGCTTAACTCGTGTACATGATATTTTCCATGTTTTTGTACTTAAACAATATATTCTTGATGTGATACATGTTCTTGATTGGATTGAGTTACAAGTGGAGGATAGGCAGTTGACTTTGGATGCGGTGTGCATTCTTCAACAACGAGATTTGACCCGAAGGGGTTGAAGCATAGAGCAGGTAAGGGTCCAATGGGACCTTGCTGATGAGTCATCAGCTGCATGAGAGGATGCATCTGGATTACAAGATTTATATCCCTACTTTTTTATAGGCTTCTAGGAGTAAGCCTAAGTCTAGGGTGGGTGGATGCAATGCCTACCCCTAGTTTACTTTTCATGTTATATTGTCGAATTCTTTTAGGCCGGCTTTTATGGTTATGTGTTATAGTTTAGTGGTACTTAGTTACCTCATTTGATTGATATTATTTCATACTTTGATTATATATTTGATGAGCTACTTGATGCTTAGTCATTTCATGTGTTTATAGTTATTTTCTCTCGATGATACTTTGTATGTTTCTTATACCATTGAGAGCCGACTGCTGGATGTACTTGTGCAGTTGTTCCATTGTTCTAATCTTGTGATTATGTTCTATGGCTATATTTTTATTTATCATACTTTGATTTTTGAGATCCTAAGATTTATCGTATCATGATGTATATTCTTTTAGCATTTCATACCCTATGACTTGTACATAGATGATTATGCATTTTGGTTATGCCATGTGGCATCTTATGTACTTGTATAATATTTAATTTTATTTTGTACTTATGATTATCCTATGATGTGGACTTTGTTATGTATGAGATTTAATCTTAATAAAACTTATGTATGTGATTCATTGTCATGGAACCCTTGAGAGATTTAACTGTTAATGTATTGCTTATGTATGTATGTGAGTTATTGCTTCCACAATGTTATCTCTTATTGTGTAATCTTAACAAAATAATAATTGTTTAGCAAACTTAGTGACATGATACATTGGATTTTAATAAGGATTCTTTCAAGGATCTTAATGAAGTCATGCCTCATCATGTAGTTAAGGAGACTATTGATAGTGGTAGATATGTTAGACTGAATAACCCTTTGTTTGAAGATGATTTTGAAGTGATGCCATCCTCAAGCTCTAGTGTCTCCAATTTTCTAACTGATTGTAAATAAAATTAAAGAACTACAATTTTTAATGCTAGAGTTAATGAAAAATATTCACTCCTACCAAAGCTTAACACACAACAACTTTCTCTTAGCACCATTAATGAAAGAGATGAGAATATTAGGACTTCTAATGGACCCTTAAAGAGAGATAAGGAACTAGTCGAGACCCTCAAATTATTTTTTTGTAAAAATAATAATGGTAACATAGTAGTTTCAGTTAATGAGGAGTCATTTACTGAAGTCACTAGAAAAACCTCTAAGAAAAAGAGGAAAATTATTGAGAGACGGTCTCTTTCTAAATGATAGTAGGAAATCTGGAAAATATATTCCAAGATTGTTTTAAGAGATTTTATAATAATTCCAAATCTCAAAAATCCAAGTGATGCACTTACATAGTTGGAATGTGAGACGTCTAGAGATGCTTGACAAGAAATATATGGAAAGAAAATGGTTTAATAATATCAAGTGAAAAGATATCTTCTGCCTACAAGGAATTAAGATTGTGGGTTTCCAAGGTTATACCATTTGAAATTTATATGGAATTAGTCTCTAGGGTTTTACTCTAATCACCCTAGAGGGAAAGATGACACTGCTATTATAGTTGGACCACAATGGGATGAAAAGGTTATCTCAAATGGATCCTCCCCTTGTCATAGAACCCTATGGGTTATTTTTTAGCACAATAATATTTCCATTGGGGTATGTAATATGGATGCCCCTAATGATTATAGGGACCATGAAGCCTTATGTGAGTGGTTATCTAATGGCCTACCTAAATCACATTGAAATTTTGTTGGGGACTTCAGTATGGTGGAAAATAAAGAGCATAAGAGTGGGGGGAAATGTTCATTGTTCGAAAGGAAATGAACAATTTTTCTGGTCTAACTTCAAGAGGAAGTTTTGAATTTCTTCAATCCTTTAGCTCTTTGGAAGAAGTCTTTCTCTGATTTTTGGTTCACATGGTGCAATAATCAATCTGGAATCAAAGAGTTCACTATCAACTGTATAAGATCTATGTAGAGGATCCCATATTCTTTGTTGAAAAATAAGATGGGCATGCCCCTATTTGTGTCTCTCCCTCTTCTATACCAAATCACCTGCCAATTTATGCTAATGTCTTTATGGACAACTTTTCACATAATAGGAAAGAGAAAAAAATAAGTTTTAAACTCAATTCTTCTTTTCTTAGTGATGAAGAGAATGATGATGCCATTAGAATGATGACTAGTCTTTGTTAACTTTCTAATTAAGGGCAGAAACCCAAGAACATGTGGGAACCTAATAGTGGAATATTGTCTAGGAAATTATACCAAATTATTGGTTAGAAAAGTGCTAATGATAGAACTATGGAGGAACAAACATTAAAGAACACCCTAAATTCCACTCAAAAAGAACTACAACTTAAGGGTTGAGGTCCTAAGTTGGAAGGATAAGCTAGTTGGGATTAAATGCCTATTAAGAATAACTCAGTAGTTCAAGATAAAACGGAAGAAAACCAAAGCTAGGATGAATTGGATAAAGGATAGAGACAAAATTACCAAGTATTTTTTTAATATTATAAGAGCCAAACATAAAATAGAATTGATTGAGAATATTCAAATTTGTGGTGATCTAAATAATGATCCAAGTTGCATTAAAGATGTTTTATTTAGTTTCTATAAGGACCTATTTACTTCATAATTTAATGAGAATTACAAGTTTAATATAGAGAAATGTCTCAAGCTTATCCCGAAAATGATTTCAAATATTAAAGCGACAAAGCTTGAAATGCCTATAACTCTTGAAGAAGTAGAGAGTGCAATTCTCTCTCTAGAAAATGATAACTCACTTGGCCTTGATGACCTCCCATTTTACAAACATAATGCAGAGTGGATTGGCCCTGAAGTATTGGAATTGTATGAAGATGCCTTCAATTAAGGGTCACTAGGTATTGACATTAATAGATGTGGTATCAAATTATTACCAAAGCAGACATATCTAAAGTTAGGAATTGGAGACCCATAACATTATTGAATCTATCCTACAAGATTGTGGCTAAAGTGCTTTATAGAAGAATAGGAGGTCTTCTTAATTAATTTATATCACCAACTCAAACAAGCTTCATTAAAGGGAGATTCATTCTTGAAAACTTGATTACAAGTTGGGAACTAATGCATTGGGCTAAGAATGATGATCAAAATGCAGTGATGATTTTGCTAGACTCTTAGAAGGCCTATGACAAAATTGAATGGTCATTTATTATATGTATGCTGCAAGATTTTGGTTTTCCTCCTTATTTCTACAAATGGATTAGCATTTTACTTAAGGATTATTCTAAACTCATTAATGTGAATGGTGAACTAACTAACAGTATTATTTTACAAAGATCGATAAGGTAGGGATGACCAATTACCCCTTCTCAATTTGTTATTACAACAGATGCTTTGTTCTATATTCTTAGATCTCCTCAACTAGGACCTCGAGTTGGAGGTATCACTCTTTCTAATCATGAGGTACTACTTAATGCCCAGTTTGTAGATGATACTTCTTTGTTTTTTGAATTGGAGGAAAACAATTCTAACAAAAATAATCACAGGGTTTAATTATTATTTTTGGTCTTTGGGAATAAAGTGGTTCCCATTAAATCCTCCATCATTGGTTGGTCTTCCTCCCCCTAGAGTGGATTGTGAATAAAGGGTGGCACTGGTTGGGGCCAAATAAGATTTTAAGGTATTTAGAAATCCCATTCTCTATTGATCTTAAAGATTTGTGGACTTGGTTCTTCTCCAAAATTGTTAAGAAATATCTGAAATGGAAAACACATCTTGTCTCATTGGCAACAAGAGTGCAAGTGGTCCAAAAAGTTTTCTCTGCTCACCATATTTATTTCTCTTCTACATGGTTGTTTGTTAACTATTAAACTAATATTTTGGAAAGGATTATGAGCAATATCCTATGGTTTGATGGGTTAGAGAACAAGAAAAGACATTGTGCCAATTGGGAATGGTGTTGTTTACCTAAGGAAAAGGGTGGGATAGGTATTAAAGACTTGAAAGTTCACGGTATGTAATTGACATCTAAATAGATCATTCAAGCTCTCCCAAGGGAGGAACCATGGAAGGGTTTGGTCAGAAACAACATCTCTATATCGGGAATAAAAATTGATAAAATTTGGAACAATGTTCCTCTATGTGATATAGTGTTTAGAAATTTTTTTGTAATCCATTGTTTGGCTTGAAAGTCATTTGTTCCATTTGGAAGGCATAGTCCCCGGTTAGAAATCTTATCCTATTCATGGGTACAAGTAGTGGTTCTCTTATTCTATTTTGGCTAGATCTATTTGGAGGGGGGTTGAAGCTAATGGTAAACCTCTTGCATTAACCCAAAGTTGTTCCACTAAAAAATGGTATAAATATGACATCTCTTTAGTTCAAGATATTGTGGTTGACAATAGGTTAGGGTATTGGGATTAAATTTTACCTAAATATCACATTCTTAATTCTCAGAAGAAAACTTATAACTCTAATATTTCTAAAGATGTGGGTAACTTCTTCCCCGAACATATTATGAATACTAATTATTTTTTTATAGTGGATCAAGTGGAAAGATGGGAATCAACTTAGTAAGGTTTTTACTAAGAAGATATATAACATTCTCAAGGACAATGCTTCTATTTTTGGTAGGGTGAACCATGGTTGGGGGTTGGGTGTTCAATTTTTAGGTGGCAATTTATCTTTAACTTTATTTGGCACTCTCCTTGTGAGCCAATTTTTTCTTTTCTTTAGATGGCTATTGTTTATGAGAAAACTTGTTGTTGGTAACATTTTGCCACATGGATTAGGTAGCCATATTATGTGTAGTGTGTGTTCTGTTCTAGAATCTTTTAGCATCTATTTTTTTAGTGTGTTTACACCCATGGTGTCTAGTCCATTTTCTTTGGGTCACCCATTGTTTGGAATAGTAGACCTGGTCTTTCTTGGAGTGAAATTTTCACTGGTTTTATAGAGTCTTTTGATCTTAAAGCTAACAATTTCTGGTGTGTTTTAACCTGTGAAATCTTATGGTTCCTTTGGAAGGAGCGGAATGGAGAGATTTTTCAAAAGAGGACACATCTTATTGAGTTTGGATTTAAACTCATACATTTTTAAATTATGTCACACATTTCTTATACTTTACAAACTTCCAAAGATAGGTTCATGGTGTTGATGTTGGATGGAAAATTTTTGATCCACAAGGAGGACCTAGTTTCATGCCAATACGTTTCTATTAAGAAGGACATGCTCATTTATAGAGAAATTGATAACTTGAACCAATTCATCAAAGGATTAAGTATTGAAGATAGATATGTTGATACAAAAAAAGTGTCACATGTACAAATAATACCCGGAGATATGGATTAGGAGGAATGACACATAATTACTAGATGTTTGGAAGGATACCTCTCTCAAGCTTATTTTGAATCTTTTTGTATTAACAAATATTATAGAATATAGGTTACTTCAAGTTGTAATTGAGTGTAATCAATAGGTAGCTACGTGGGTGCTACCTAATACTTTTCTAATTCTTTTTTGTGGTTGTAGAATCATAAGGTAAACCCATCAACTTTATCTATGTTAATGCAAAAAATAATAATGTCATTTATCTTTTTAAATATTTAATATTTATAATAATTTTAATAAGGATATATTTACATGGTACAGTATGAATTCCATTAAATTTTACTCTTTTATATTTTATTTACATAACATTACTTATAAATGAGTAATTTTTTCTATTTAACAATTTATTTTTAAAAAATTAAAATAATTCTTTTCAAATAAGAATGATATTACAATATTTATTGAAAAAAAGATAGCTCATTACCTACAAAAAAATACAATAAATCAAGGGTTTTCAATTAAGTTTAATCAAGAGATCGTTCTTGGGCATTTGAACTTTTGTCGCAATCCTTCCTCTTTCATTGGAAAATCAATATTAATAAGTGAACCATATGATGCTAGTTCATAATCACAAGAGTAGAAATTGCATCATACACATTATCTTATGTTTTAAAGGATATAAAAATGAGAACACAACCCTTTCTATGGTAAAAGTCCCCAAACAATTTCACACTCAGCTCCCACTCACTTAGGTGAAATAGAGATAAAATTAAATTGACTTAAAATAAATCAATCACATCATGATGACCTATATTGAGGTTCAATTATGTCACCACTGAAGACCTATATCATGCATGAAAAATGAACACCACATACCTATGTTGATAATAATGATTATAGCTGGTAGGCAACATGTCTCCTAAGTTAAGATCCAAACCAAGATCCAAAAATTTGACTTCAAATTATTTGTAAATTTATACAAGAGTAAGTAATGGATTAAACCCAATGTAAGATTAAAGAAGTATGCCTTTATTGCAAAGGGCATATCACATTTACTTAGTACAACACCTCAATCTAATCTTATATATGAACAATGATATTTCAAACTATACTTGTTGTCGAAATGAAAGGTTTACTCATCTAGACATGATCAATCTATATATACCAACACCGTCACGAAGCTACATGGCTAGACCTTAACAAACTTGTATATTTTCTATTTATTCTATTTTTTATTTGGATGCAAAAAAGCTCATAGATAAAATAATATTAAACAAACTTTATACACAAGATAAAATATAAAAACAATTAGACATCAACTGATTTGTAGAGATCAATTACACCTATATCTCACAACCTTAAAGAAAGTAATTATTCACTTTCATACCTTATTAGTTCAAATCTTATTCTTTCACACCATTCTAGTTTGGATGGTTGATATCATGTGACCACTTGAAAAACTACAATATTTCTTTTAGTGTGTGAACAATTGAAGGGAGAAGGAAACACAAATGCAAAGCAAAAGATTATGAAATTCAATATTTTCTTTTAAAATGGAAATAAAAAGGCCACTTCCAAAATAGTTCTTCATAATTCTTTATAAAGAAAATTTTCAAATTACTTTCTTAACTTGGCATCGGGCTCGTTTGGCAGTGAGAATATGAGTGGAATAGGCATATGTAAATTCTTAAAATTTTGAATTCTTCGTTTGGGTGCACCAAATCAAAATTGTGAATAGGAATACGTTTTCAAATTTTGGCCCAAAAATGAGCATTTGAAATTCCACCAAAATAGGTGGAATTGGAAGATGTATTCCTATTCCAATTTTATTTATTTTAGAAAACATAAATTTTTGGGTCCATGAATTCCCCATCAAATTTTGATTGAACCAAAGAAGAATAGGAATTCGTATCCCCATTTTCTATTCTAGAATAACTATTCAAATTCCCATATTCTATTCCTGTTGCCAAATAGACTTTGGATTAAGGAATGTTTAGTTAAGAATTTAAAAAGGTGTATTGTTTAGTTAAGAATTCAAAAAAGGTGTCTTACCATGCTAATAAATTGTTCCAAACTCATCATCATATATTTTATTAAGTAAAAATAAGTTTTGAAGAGTACCTGAAACCCTTTATTTTAAAAGATAGAGAAATTAAGCATTAAAGCTAATCTAAGAGAAAATAACAAAACATAGAACACCATTTAAAAGAAGAAAAAAGCCTATAGAAAAACTACACAACCAAAACAAGCAAACAACAAACAAGAAGACAATAAAAAACACAAAAGTAGTACAACAAATATATCACACTATTATGTGAGATAAAGGCACCATCCCTTTCCATTACGACACAGATCTCTAATGCACATAGATAAAGGGTAGTCCTCCGAATGACATTCCCCATCTTTTTCCCATAGAACACCCAAACAGGGATCATTCTCCTCATTCATACCTGAAATGCCCACTAAATAGATTACTATGAACACCAAGGCAAAAAAATTCGTTTTCTTTCTTCTTGTGAAGAAGACTATTGTGAAGCAATGCTAATCCATTGGCGCAATTTGTAGATAAATTTGTATAAGTTATAATGGGCCACCTTCGAACTGATCAACAAACTGATTGAATGTATAGATTTAAAAAATAAGAAGGAATTCTTATCTTATACTAACAAACATTCACAAAGGTTGAAGAAATTTCGGCCTCCTCTTTCTTCAAAGATTTGAACAAGAAATTTGTATAAATTATAACAAGCCATATGAACTGATCAACAATCTGATTGAAAGTATAGATTAAAAAATTGGAAGGATTTCTTGAATTCTTGTTTTAAGCTCACCAACAATCACACAGGCTAAAGAAACTTTGTCCTCTTCCTCCTATAGAGATTTGATCGAGAAATTTGTAAATATAATATTCATTATTCATTCAAGGTTGCAATTGTTTAGCCACTCCATTCGTCCAAACTAAGGCGATGCAAATGTTGATTAAATAATAAAAAGAAATTCACCAACATTGACAAAAGCCAAGAATTCATTGATTCTATTTATCTCTGAAAATGGTCATCGATTTGACATATGCCTGAGGTTTTATTTTGATTAAGTACAAATAGTTTTTGAAAGGACCCAAAACTTTGTACAAAGGGACAAGAAAGATGTAACAATGAGGATCTTAAAACAATTGTGGAAAACCACCCGACAAACTAGAGGGACACACTCAAGTTCCCCACAAGAGGGCAAACAATTCAAGAAACCACAAACCGTCAAACAGGTTTAAAGGTAAATTGGTACATATGGACCTGAGGACATCTGATTCACCCCCTCCCCTCTTAGTTATTCTAAATCATTCTAACAAAGTCAATCTTGAATTTGTTGAATTTCTAAAAAGTTACATCTAGTTTAGACTTTGGCTAAATTTTTTGTGTTATTTGTTGTCTCTATGTTTTTATTGTTTGTTGGTTTTAGTTGTGCATTGTCCCTTTGTTAGCATTGTTCTAGGTTTGAATATTTGTTCTATTATTTTTTTCTTAGTTGGGCATTAATACTTAATCCCTCTATCTTTTAATGTAAAGGATTTTAGGTACCCTTCAAAACCTATTTTTACTTAATCAAAAATATGGTAATGTGTTAGGAAAAATTTAATAGTATGGTATGATATAGTTTCAAATCCTTTTCTTAACATTCATTGATTGTTAAGATAGATGTTAAGTGAAAAAGTAATTTCCAGAATCCTTTTTTAAAAGATGTATTTAGGAAGTGGTCCTTTCTATTTCCATTTTAAAAGAAAACATAGAATTTTATAATATTTTTTATTACATCAAGAATTCCTTCTCCCCATCAATAGTCCACGCTGTAAAAGAAATATTTCAGTTCCTCAAGAGGTTACTTTTAATATCAACCATCCAAATTATAATGTTATGAAACAATAAGATTTGAATTAAGGTATAGAAGTGAATAATGACTTTCTTTAAGGTTCTAAGATATCATTATAATTAGTAAATTTGTTATCTAGAAAAGATAGATGATTATCCTTTCTTGTGTAATATTTCATTTTTTAAGAATAAGCATAGGTGAAAAGAGAGATGATTCACCAAATCCTCAACTAAAGAAGTTAACCAAAGGGTAAACCTTCAATACAAAGGAGAGATGGTTATCTTTTAAGACAAATATAGAGTATCTCATCGCATTATACTTTTTTGATATATAAAAGGAAAATTATTACCTTTTATTATGTAACATCATATTTTCTTATACATTATTGTGTATTAATTTTATTTTTTACAATAAGAACAAATAAAAGGGAGAATGTCACTTTGGGCCAACTCAATCTATAATACCTCTCCCACTCTTGCTAAGTAAGAAGCTATTTCATAATTGAGAAATGATGAAACAAATTAGGATTTGTTTATTTATGCTACTCTATATTGGTAACTCCATGGAGGAAGGCAAAGAGACACAATGTGAGGCAACTCGCATACATGAATTAATACTAAATTTTCTCTTTTTTGTTATTTATGTTGTATATTTGTTGCAATAATTTTTATTAGTTATAATATAGACTATTTTTATCTAAGATTATTAGTCATTTACATTAGATTATTTATTATTGTATAAATTAATCAAATTATAAAGAAATTAAATTTTGATAGTTATTGGTGCACGAGAATCCTAGGTGTAAGGGCAATCTTGCATTGCCAATTTTTTTTAATGTTTTTGTCTTTTAATATGGGTTATTTCAATGTAGAGTTGCTATTTGTGAAAACTTACTACTTTTATCATGTTGGTCATACAAGATCATAATTTTTTGATTGCACATGTGGAGGTTCATCCTAGCGAGATATATCATCCTACAAATTGAGTTTCATTTCCATATCAAATGTAATGGTGAAGTTATTAAAGATTCTTTATATACATTTTTGGTATAAAACTTTGAGCTCAATTTTGAATGTCCTAGAGGCTCAAAAAAGAAGTGAAACTCCAATTGACAAATGCTTGTACAATCACTAATTGTACATTAGAAGCTATCATTTTTTAAAAGTGGTTATAATAGCAAATCAGGTTTATAATTTATTAAGTTATGACCTCTTAAAGTCGAGCTACCTGAAATTATAATTTAAAATTATTTCGAGTTGACTCTATGTAATAAATATGATAAATAAAGTAATTTAGGGTTTGTTGGCCTCAAGGATTAGGCTTTTGGTCTAAAACCTTCTCAAGTGATGGAAAATTGCATATATAAGAGCTTGGTCCATAGGGTTGTCTAGTGTGATTTTGGGAGATTGTTCGTAGCTATATCTTGTAGAATATTGTAAGAAAAATGCTCATGTGGCTTCATATATTGTAATTCTAAAATTGGTAATTCCATATTTTTGGAGATAAGAAGAAGACCACTTTCTATTTTTGTAAATCTCTCTTGTTTCTTTATTTTTGTTGTGTTTATGGTATTAAGGGGAGCATCCTTCATCAAGTACTATTACAGAAGGAATTCTTAAGTTTTTAAGTAGATTGTCGACTATAAGGAATTTTCCATTGGGACTACGGTTTAGGGTTTTAATGATAAGCATAAAAATGTTGCCCTAAGCGTTGCAGACTAACCAAAAAATAGATTGACAAACTTAGTCAATAAAAGTGTTGTCATTGTTGGCAACACTCACGAAGGAAGGTGAACCAGTAGTAAGGCACAATCGGTGACATACGATAATGTGCATTCCTCGCTCACACAAGTAGTATGAGTATGAGAAGATATATAAGCCTAAGAAAGACATAGATAAAGGTGATTTACTTAGCCAAAGGATCTAAGTGAAGTCTACACGTGCATTAGGAAACCAAGCAGAAGAAACAATGTACAGATCACCAAGAAGACCCAACATTGACACCATGATAGAGATCAAGCAAGAAAACCATGGTTGTCTTGTCATGCAAAGGGTAAAAGTGCACTCAATGTCACATTTAATGATGAGGGAAAAGAGAATAAAAAATAGCTAGAAGAATTTGAATATGAATTCTTCTCAGCCAGAGCGAACCATCGAAGGCATATGGCACCCATGACTTCTGTATCAACACCTACATATGATAGAAGCGACACACTACTAGAACAAGAAGACAAGCTAGTAGTAGGGGAGAATTCAAGATTTGAATTCACAGTCTGAGGCTTCCAAGTGAAGCTAAATGGGAAGTATAAAAGAAGATATAATAAAAAGGTGAAATGTTATATTTCCAAGTAATTAGCCATATATCTAGAGGTGGATGAGCTAAGGGGAATCTCAAAGAGGAGAAGATGAGTGACAAGGGAGGTCATCCTAAAAGAGCTATTGTGACAAGGAAAGCTTGGGAGAAGCTTCAAACAATAAGTAACACAAGGTTATCATGTGCAAGTGCAAGGAGGGCCAAGCGCTCCAATTATTAGACGCTGAAGAGCGTAGAGCCAAGAGAAGGTAGAGCACAAGAGGGTCTACATCAAGCTAAGTTTAGTATCTAAATAGTTAGATCACTTCTATGTTGTTTACTCACCTTCACAATAGTAAATCCCAAGGAGGGTGGACCGTAGTAGGTTCTTTATAGGAATCCTCTAACAAGGTGCATATCAACTTGTGTTCTAAAGTCCTTTAACTAGCCTACTCCTAACATGGAAGATATTAACAGGTCTCATTGAAATCCCTTAACAGGATGGTACATCATAGTGTCATTGTAATATTTTAACATGGATATGCTATTGACTGGATGCACTTCAGAAGAGTACAAATTTGTGAGGATCAACTCATACATTGTAGTTTTTACCCGAGTTAGATTTCCATGAGATAAATATAGTGTTACGTATTACTAATTTCATATGATGATTATTTTCTTAGCCCTAAGTGGTTGAGTTATAGCTTGCATTTACTAGTAGATAGGTGTGATGTAAAACTTGAAGGAAAATGTTGAACCTAGTAAGTATATTGGTTCACCCCCCACCCTCACCCCCTCAGTATATTGACCTATAGTTGGGACCAAAAATTGGTATTAGAGTGTAGGTCCTCAGTAGAAAAGAAGGTTAACAACTCAAGGAAAAGATCAAGATGTTTAGAATAGAGGCATCAAAGTTTTCTAAGGACTCTTTGAGATGCCTACTAGAGGCATATAGAGGTCAAATATGTGAGCGATAGGGTTAAATCTCTGCTAATGAGTTGAAAGAGATGGATATACACACAACCACAATGGATGCCCTAGCAAGCACTTTTTCATACTCTAAATACAAAGATGTGAAGTTAAATCTCTGCTAGTGAGTTGAAAGAGATGGATATACACATAACCACAATGGATGCCCCGGCAAGCACTTTGTCATAATCTAAATACAAAGATGTGGAGAAAATGGAGACAACCCACAAAATGTGGGAGAAACTAAAGGTTGTATTTGGTGGAGACAAGCAAGTCATGAGGGCTAAGGCTGAAATCCTACGAGGAAAATTTGATAACATGAGAATGAAAGAAGGAGAGGACATTGAAGCCCATGCAAGCGAGTAGAGGAGATCATGCTAGCCATCAGAGCATGTGGTGAAGTAACATCAGAAGATGAGTACATATGAAACATGTTGAGAACCCTGCTACCCAAGTATGTCATAACGGTGTCATCCATTCAAGAGATGCGAACAATAGACAAGATGGGTGTGTCACTTTATGCACTGATACGAAAGTTCACTATGTTTGAGCTTAGCAACTATGACAACAGTCAATCGAAAAGAGTTGAGAAGGCATTCAAAGCCTTCATTTCTCTAACTACAACATTGAGGGAAAAAGGAGAACCAAGCACGTGCAGAAAAAGGAAGGAGCTGGAAAGTTTGTACACTCAAGAAGTAGAGTAAGAAGAACTAGAAGCTCTTTTTGCAAAAAGAATGGTTAGAGGAAAAGGCAAGTACAAAGGTAAGCTTCATTTCAAATGTTTCAACTGCAAAAAGGTAGGAGACTATGTTGCTAGATGTCATGAACCTGTTAGGAAAGAGACCAGAAACTATTGAGAAAATAACAACTAGAAATGATCCTTCATAAAGTGGTCAAAGGAAAAAGAGAAGAAGCAGTGTTAGATCTCTTAAGAAGGTTTGATTGATGAAGAGTCAACTAGTGACGAGGATGAAGTATCCTTTGTCACCATTACAAAGGAAAGAGTAGAGAGATCCCTAATAACTAGTACTAGTATCAATAGGAGCTAGATAATATATAGTGGTTTCTCACATCACATGTCAGGTGATAGGAGCAAGTTCTACTAAGTCAAGGCCTATGATGGAGAAATGGTGAATTTAGGAAACAACTCACAATGCATAGTTATAGGAAAAGGTACTATAGACCTGAACAAGTCCACTTACTATGAAGATGTGTACCTAGTGGAAGGACTTAAGTACAACCTATTGAGTGTATCTTAGATTGATGCAGGAGCATCCTGGGGTAGTTGGCAATCCTATATGTTGGATTTATTTTGACCTTGGAGTTGGAGGATTTAGTTGTAGAAGGGTTGATGCTCGATTGCTATTAAGTAGTCCTTGGTTGTATTGATGGCCGAGGGGCTCGGTCTCTAAAGGAGCTTAGTGTATATTGGGCTTGGCATACAATTCATTTCTCGACATATACTATGTTTCTCAGCACTTACTACATTTCTTGGCATTTCTTGGTTGTTCAACACTTGAGGAACTCAACAATGCTTTTGGGAGCTTGGTCATGCTTGGTGCTTTTGCTGACACTTGACAACGTAACACATCGTATCGAGTTCGTGTGAATTGGACTAGCCAACTTGGTATATTTAATGTCTGTGATCATAATGTGGATCGATCGTGGAGATTTATGGACTTATTTGGGCCTTGGGTCTTTATCCTAGGTGTATTTAATGTGTGTTGTAAGATGACTAAGGCATTTTGTATTTATCTGTTGTAGGTCGACTTGTCGCTCAAATATGTATTTAATGTAAGGGTTGATTTAATTTGTAATTTGCTATGCTCACTTGTGGTTTAGTTGGGTATAAGTAGAGGGTCTTATGGAGTCTTGAATCATTTTCATCCAACATGGAGAAGGAGTGGCTAAGAGAGCGAAGTTTGTTGGCAGAGCTAGTCGTTGCAGCTTGGGAAACAATGAGCTTTCTTGATGGCTTCAGAGCACAAGTTTAGATTCTTCTTGGGGTTTCTACCAAATTGTGGATTTGGGCTAGCTAGTGATTGGATCTTGGAAGGTCTTGCAGAATTACTATTGTAATTGCTTATGTATTTGCATGTAACCCCATAAGGCTTACAACTAGATATGTTGGATGTAAATCTTGACTACATTATGATAATTGGTGTTATTCTGGATCTAAATTTCCATTTTATTATTTATATTTTGTTATGTGGTTATTTTCTATTGTCTAGAACATCTCCTTCGAGGATTCTCGTTCCTTGCACTATGTCGTGGTATCAGAGCAAAGGTTGGGTCCGATTAATCTAGTGGATTTGTTTCTTTGGGATTGCGAAGATCTTGGAAGATGCCTTTGACAACATTGGACCTCAGGACGATTGATGATCTCTGTGATGTTGTGGAGACCAGAATTTCAGAGAAGGTTAGATCAGATTTCAAATCAAAGCTAGAGATAATGAAGAATGAGATCATGAGGGCTATTGCCAATTTACCAAGGAATATGGATACTAAAGATGGATATGAGGAAGCTCCTGAAGACTTTGAAGTTGTTGGATCTAGTGGAGAAGATAGATTGGATTACATGGAGAGAATTATGGAAGATGGGGTTGGTTGATAGGGTTGATCTAGATCTTTGTTGAAGCTGAAGCACAAGATGTATATTTCTAATTTCTCAGGTACTTTGAATCCTGAAGAGTTGATTGATTGAATTATTGAATTGGAAGACCACTTTTAGTTAGAGGATATTGGTGATCCACTCAGAGTGAGATTAGCACAAACTAAGTTGAAAGGATATGCTTCTTTATGGTGGAAAGAATTGCAAAGAGATAGGGAAGAATAAGGTGAAATGAATATGCCTTGTTGAAGATTGATGGTGACAAAACTAAAGGCTAAGTTCATTCCTATTGATTATGAACTTGATTTGTTTAAGAGATTGCAGACTCTAAAACAAAAGGATATGTCTATAAAAGATTATACTAAGGGGTTCTATAAATTGACTATTCAGTCTGGAAATAGAGAATTGTCAAAGGAAAATGTGGCTTGGTATATTAATGGTTTGAGATTCAATATTCAGGACGAGGTTGGTATGCTAAATATTACTTCAGTGGAAGATGCTTATCGGTATTTTTTAAATGCAAAAGATAAGTTGAAGAGGAGACATAATTCTTGAGGGAAAGAGAAGCATGATCACTCGACAAAGGATAAACTGAGCACAAAAGATGGATCAAAACCTGTTCAATTAGGGAAGAGGACGCGTAAGGTTTCCATTAAAGGTAATGATTTTCATTGCGGTGAAGGACATAGAGCTTATGAATGTCCCCAAAAGGCTGGTGATAGAAGAGTTTCTATTGTGAATGAGGCTGAAGACTTAGTCAATCAACCCAAGATGGAAGGAGAGAACTTGTTGCCTTGGATAATGGTGTTTGGTAAAAAGGTATTGAAACCTTGTCAAAAGAGTAGCTAGTAAAATTTGCAATCTAATTGTGGATGGTGGTAGTACTAATAACCTTGTTGCTGAGGAGGCGGTTTAGAAACTTAGATTGAAGAGAGTGAGACATCCTTGTCCATATATGATTGTTTGGTTACAAGACGAACATGCTTTGAAAGTGAGGGAGCAATATTTTGTTGATTTTCAGATTGGGCAGTATAAGGATCAAGTGTTCTGTGGTGTTGTGGACATGAGTTCTTGTCACATATTACTTGGTAGCACTTGGCAATATGATTGCAGAGATGTACATGATTGTGTTAAGAATGTATTTACAGTTGAGAGGGTGGACAAAAGTTTTCACTAATTCCTTTGCAGAATGAGGAACTTGGTAGGAGGAACCTATGCTTTGGGATCCAAATTGAGTTGAAGGATTCTAAGAGGGTTAGAGATCAACATGGAAAATAGACCTCCGTGACCCTGAGAAAGGATGTGCAGAAGCAAAGCAACCATGTGACTATTACTGGAAGAGATTGGCAAAGGTGGAATAAAGGGAAGAGTGTGCAAGATGATAACTTGGAGGATATGTATGTGAAGAACTAGTTCAAGATTTATGTGTTGAATCTTGCAAGATGTTCTTCCAACCACTAAGAACATCTTTTCACACCTAGGGTATCTAATGTAGGAGCATCTTGGGGTAGTTGGCAATCCTTCATGTTGGAGTTATTTTGACATTGGTGTTGGAGGACTCGGTCATAGGAGGATTGATGCTTGATCACTATTGAGTAGTTCTTGGTTGTAGCATTGGCTGAGGGCTCGGTCTCTGAAGGAGCTCGACATATATTACTTGGTAGAACTTGGCAATAGGATTGCAGAGATGTACATGATTGTGTCAAGAATGTATTTACAGTTGAGAAGGGTGGACAAAAGTTTTCACTAATTCCTTTGTAGAATGAGGAACTTGGTAGGAGGAACCTAAGCTTTGAGATCCAAATTGAGTTGAAGGATTTTAAAAGGGTTAGAGATCAACATGGAAAATAGACCTTTGTGACCCGGAGAAAGGATGTGCAAAAGCAGAGCAACCATGTGACTATTACTGGAAGAGATTGACACAGGTGGAATAAAGGGAAGAATGTGCAAGATGATAACTTGGAGGATATGTATATGAAGAACTAGTGCAAGATTTATGTGTTGAATCTTGCATGATGTTCTTCTAGCCACTAAGAACATCTTTTCGCACCTAGGGTGTCTAATGCAGGAGCATCTTGGGGTAGTTGGCAATCCTTCATGTTGGAGTTATTTTGACATTAGAGTTGGAAGACTCGGTCATAGGAGGATTGATGCTTGGTCACTATTGAGTAGTTATTGGTTGTAGTGTCGAGGCTCAGTCTCTGAAGGAGCTCGACATATATTAGGCTCCACATACACTTTATTTCCTAACATATACTATGTTGGTTGGCACTCACTGCTTTTCGTTGCGTGTGTCCGTTGTTCGACACCTAAAGAACTCGATAATGCTTGGTGGTTCCATTGACACTTGGTAGTGCAGAACATAGAATGGAGTTCTTGCGGATTGGATTGGTCAACTTGGTATATTTAATGCATGTGATCATGATGTGGATCGATCATGGGATGTTTGGACTTTTTTGGGCCTTGGATCTTTATTGTAGGTGCATTTAATGGGTGTTTTAAGCTAACTAAGGCATTTTGTATTTAATATCTATTGCAGGCCGACTTGTGACTCAAATATGTATTTAATGTAAGGATTTATTTAATTTGTGACTTGCTAGGATGATGTTTGACTTAGTTGGGTATATGTAGAGGGTCTTGTGGAATCTTGGATCATTGTCATCCACCATAAAGAAAAAGGAATAATTGAGAGAGTGAAGTTTGTTAGGAAAGAGAGTAGTTGTGGCTTAGGAAACAAGAAGTTTGCTTGGGGGCTTGCAAGCACAAGTTTAAATTCTTCTTGGAGTTTCTACCAAATTGTGGATCTAGGCTAGCTAGTGGTTGGATCTTGCGAGGTCTTGCATAATTACTATTGTAATTGCTTATATATTTGGTCGTAACCTCAAAGCCCTTAAAGTTGGGTCTGTTATATGTAAATCTTACGATTCTATTATGAGAATTGGTGTTATTCTGTATCTAAATCTCTATCTTATTATTTATATCATGTTGTGTGATTATTTTCTGGGGGCTAGGACATCTCCTTTGTGGATTCTCTTGTCTTGCACTACATTACAGATAACATACAAAGGCTACAAGTTTGAGTTTGAAAAAGGGTCTTGCAAAATATTTGACAAGATAAGAAAGATGCTGGCCACAGGAGAGCAAAGCAGAGGTAACCTCTTCTACCTCAATATTTTTGGTAATACTTGTATATGATAGCGAGATATGACAATAGCTGGGTATAGCATTGAAGACTATGTCATGTGAATTTTGAAAGCATTGTCAAAGTAGGAAGAAATAATTGTGTAAGGAGTTTACCCCACATTACTAAACATGACAATGTTATATATAAGGACTATCAACTAGGGAAGTTGGCATGCTCAAGTTTTACTAGAGAGTTGTTTACTTCTGAACATGTATTAGATCTGCTTCACACTAACTTGTGTGGTCCTATGAGTACAAAGTGTGTATTTGGAGACTTATTTTATGCTATTTATTGATGGTTTTTCTAGAATGATGTGGATAGTTTACTTAAAAGAAAAATTAGAAGCTTTCCACATGTTCAATGCCTACAAAGAAAAAGCGGAAAGAGAAACTAGTAGAGCATTGAAATCCTTGAGATAAGACTAGGGAGGTAAATTAACCTCACAAGATATTGAGAGATACTATGAGGAGCATGGAATCAAGAGATAAATGTCATCTCCCAAGAGACCTCTACAAAATGGGGCAGGAGAGAGAAGAAACATGACCATCATAGACCATGCAAGAACATTGATCATTTAAAATAATGTTGCACAAATCTACTAGAGATAAGTTGTAAGCACAACACTGTACACCTTGAATAGAGTACAAGTGAAGAAAGGAACAAAGAAGACTCCCTATGAACTATGGTTTTATCACACACCATCTATCAACTACTTCAAGGTATCTGGAAGTAAGTGCTACATTAAGAGGAATGAATATCAAAGAAAGTTTGAGCACACGAGTGATGATGGTCTCTTCTTTGGATACTCCACCAAGAGAACATATTATTGGTTTCTAAATCTTTGGACCAACAATATTGTAGAGTTCACCAATAAAGGTAGATGAATTATCAGAAAAGAATGAAGATGATTGTAAAAAAGAACCATAGGATTACAGAAAATTTGAGTACATCCCACTCAACACATTGGAGAAAATATTGGTAGAAGAAGAGCTTATGCAAGAAGTCATACCAGCTCAAAACAAAGAAGCTCAATAGGGAGAGAAAAGAGTGTTGGAAATCTAATAGGGAAAGTGGGTGATGAATGAAGATCCATAGAACTTCTACTTCAAACATGAAACATATTGATATCACCACATACAACCCTCATTTAAACATTCATCTCATATCAATGCAATCATTCACATTAGCATAATATCAAATCCACCTTCTAACTTCATGAATGTAAACTCATAAACACATAAGACATCAATGCACATATTTGGTGATATTGAAACCCTCCAAGGTGAAGGTAAAACTACACTAGTGATGACACCCACAAAATCTTCACTACTGCAAAAATAAAGTTGTGCATGTTAAGGTTACAAAAATTTGATCACTTCTAATGATCTACCTTGTGAAGGGTCTTCCCTATTAAAGGCTAAAAGAACTTCTAGGTTCTACCTTGGTTAAAGGATTTTTACATTACAATGAATTGAGTACTCCGTTAGGAGATTTACATAAGCTTGTTAAAGCTAATATGTTAAGAGATTTAAACCCTGAAACACTTGTTAGAATGTTTAGTACCTAATCGTTTGGTTATCATTTAAATGCTTGATAAAGATCTCCTCTGTGCAATATAATATCACCTTACTGTGATAGATATCATATATCTTCGCTCAAAACTCTTCACTGCATTGGTCGGTCTCTACACTCTCACTCACCTCCAAAACTTTGCATGCAATCAAAATCTCCACACACATGCGCCCATATGCTCATTAAATTGAATTTGATCACAAATCCTCTTTAAATAAACTATTGGGTGAATCATCTAGATACAAATCAACAATCTAGAATCAATCCTTTTGTTGTTTAGTCATTGCATTTTTCTGATTGGTGGATTTCCTTACCTGGGGATTAATGATCTTCCTTTGAATACACAATCACCTCCTTGATTACCTTGTCGATCTTTAAAACACACTTCTAACTTAATAAAACTGGTTAACATAGGATTCAGAGACATTCCAAACAAATATGTGAAACTGTGTTACTCAACACTTACATCACAATGGCGCTCGACATAAACTATTTCTTCATGTTATTCCTCAGTGTTAACTGTGCTCGTCATGAACTTAATAACTCGGCCTTTGTATCACTCAACGTCTACTGATATCTATGATAATCTCAATAATTATTGGAGTACTTGAAAACCATTATCTCATTTGGTAGTAACTACTGCTCAAATATGAATTGGAATATGTACAAGTCTTCATTCCTTAGCTCGACCTATATAGGATGACTCAGTTGTAGTGATGACCGAATAATCCTACCTAGTGAATGACTAAATGTTTGAAACTAATAAAACATGACTTGGGGACTAAAAATCTCCCCCTTTGACATTAGAGGCAAAAACACTATGTCATGATTAAAAATTTGTTTATTACAAAACTAAAATAAAAGTACTCCCCCTTAGAATATAGTCCATATCTTCACTTGGTATAAATTTATAGGTTCTGACTCTGTCACTTAGTATATACATGTTCAAAACTTTAAAACTTCAAAATTTGTTCTATTCTCTTCTCATTTTCCCCTTATTTTCTTCACATTTCCCCCTTGTTTTTGTCACTTATGTCTTTTGGGGAGGAGATGTCAAACCAAAATTATCCAAAAAAGGTTTGTGAGTTTGCAAAATATCGCACAAGACATTATCCCAATTAGTCCTCATGTTTTTAATAGCTTGAATCTCTAGCTCCAATTTTACTACAAGATTACTCAGACTATCACCAAATGACAAATATGGATCAACATGGACTAATTCCTTTGAACTCTTCAAATGCAATTGCATAACCTCAAGGTGAGGTGCTATCATGGCTTGTATACATATCAACTTTTCTCTAATCTTGCTATATTTAGCAGTCAACTCTATACACCTTGCCTATTGAATATTGATCTTAGATAAATGGGTAGCAATAGAACTTACATCTGTGGATAGTGTATTTGCATTGTGTTGCAAGTTAGCTTCTAGCTGGTCCATCGTCTCTCTAATATCCTTCATGTAAGTTGAGCTATCACACAATTTTCTAAACATTGTATTTACATTATTTGAAACTCGTTCCAAATTGGTCACAAGTTTAGACATCTCAACCTATCTTGCAACAATCTTAGCTACAACCTTTTCCATTACATTCTTTTCAAACTTCTTCTCTCACCATCGCATCAATGCCATTGGCATCCACATTAGGGTCATTTATTTTCTCTACAATTTTTAACAACTGCTCAACAACTAAAGCATCTCATCTAAATTATCAATAACAAAAGAATTAAGAAATATATATTTTATATCATATAACACCTATTTTGTGTTTGTTTCTGTTGGTGCTCTCTTCTCAACTCAGCTTATTTTTCTTTCCTTGCAAATAATTCACTCAAGATTTTCTTCTTCAATCAATGTCAACTTGTCCCAATCTGGTATAGCAATATCTTTTTCAAGCATAATAAGCTTAGCTTGAAATGAAATAGGGGACTGGACTTTCTTCCTCTTAGTACTTTCACTTGGAGTGCTCAAGCTCGCAATAGATAGTTGTATGCTTTATGTTTCGAGTTCCAGACTCGATTCGTTAACAATTGCATGTGTATCCTCATGACCTCGTTTCTACTCCTTGGTTAATGTGAGTTCACTAGTTGAACTCTATTGCACTATCTCCTTTCTTCCCTTGATCTGGGTTCTTGACACATTTGGCTTTTTACTACAAGTAGTAGATTTCTCTACTCGATCTTTTTAACTCTCTTGTTCCTTTCTCTCCTCTACCTGATATTTCTCCTCATTTGCCAGCCCACTCTATTTCTTAGTAGTAGTAGCATCCTTTGCCTCTTGTGACACGTGTACATTAGTATCAACGGTAACTATAGATGTATCAATTATATTGACTATTCACTATTAATATTGTTTCTGCTCACCAATCTTTGGATATTCATTGATTTGCACAATCACTGGATTGGTTTCCATCAATGCATCTTTAATTGATTTAGGAGCTTACTCCTACTTCTCTAGTTCGGTAGACACAGTCCTTTCTAACTTTTGATCAATAGTAGTCACATCTAGCACTGCAGTATCTGGAGTTTCATCCTCAATAGTGACTACTTTTGTCTTCTTCATAATTGGCTTAGTCATCTTATGAACTGCCTCAACTAATTTATTTGCATTGTCATGCATGTACAATAATGAATGATGCATATATGCATCATGAATATACAAATGAAGGCATGTGTATGTTCTTACATACATGCATACATTCAACTATACATGCATAGATCCATCCATAAATACCAACATACATACATTCATCATGCATGCATGGAGTCGTAAATGCATTGATTCATACATACATAACTTGTAGATATATGCATCCAAACATTAATACATGCATGCATACATTGATTCATATATGCAAATACTACTACATACATACATTCTCATGCATGCATATATTCATAGATAGATAATTTTCATTCATTTAAATGAATGTGTGTACATGTGTATGTATGCATGCATCCATGGGAATAAATACATGCATGAGCGTATGAGTGTATGCATGTATAAGAATGAATGATGCATATAAATATTATGAATGTATGGATAAATATGTGTAAACATTCTTACATACACAATCACCCATACATGCATAGATCTATCTATACATACATTCATCCATGCATGCACACATACACACAAATACATAGATGGCATAGACTTCCATGTAGATACATTGATTCACTCATTTGAACATTCATACACACATTCAATCATAATGCATGTATGCATGCATATTCATTCACAAACACACACACACAAACATACAAATACATTCACTCACACCTTCATTCATTCCTTTATTATGAGTGTATGGATAAATGTGTATACATTCTTATATACAAATTCACCCATACATGCACACAAATACATACATAACATACACTTCCACATAGATACATTGATTCACTCATTTGAACATTCATAAACACATTCAATCATAATGCATGTATGTATGCATATTCATTAACAAACACACATACAAAGAGACATACAAACAAATTCACTCACACCTTCATTCATACCTCCATACATATATACATTTATTCAATCATAATGCAAATGTGCATGTATTAATTCATTCTCGTACATTATGTACATAAATTTAATTCATTTGAACGTGTGAAATATATTTTTAACGTATGTATGCATGCATGAAAATGAATGAATGCACATACATAAGGTGCATGTACAAAGTGAATGATGCATATATGCATTATGAATGAATATGTGCATTTCATTCATTGATTCGAACATTCAATCATAATGCATGCATTCACATGTCCAATCATAAATACATTTTATACATACATATATAAATTCATATGTGCAATCACAATGCATACATACATTAATTACATGCATACATTCTTCATTAATTCACACTTTCATAAATAAGAATATAATTATCTACACTTGGTTAATGTCATTAATCTTAATGTAAAAGAACAACACACATACATTCACTCATACATGAAAACATTTATGTGTTCATTCACACCTTTGATATGTTCATCCTTTTATTCAAGGTTTCATACAATCATTCATTCAATCCTACTTTCATTTATTCATTGATTCATACATACATACATGCATACATTACTTCATTCACTCACATGCATTCATACCCCTATAAAAATATATTTATTCATTTCTCCTTTCATACAGACATGTATTGATACCTTATACATATATTTATTTATTCTATAATTAGTGACTGCTAATTAATGTCATTAACTTTAATGGAAAAAAATTTAAAAATACTCTATAATGGTTAGATGTCAATGAGATATGAGAATTTTATAAAATATAAGACTCAACTTATCATTAAGTTGTATACATGTAATTGTCAAACTTACTCAATATTTTATATCAAATACATACATACATTCATTCATGTATTACTCTAGAAAAAAAAGAACATTAAAGAAGAACAAGAATGACCTCTTGAAGGATGTCCATCCTTAAAGAGTTTGTGGAGTGTTATTTTTACCACTCCTGAAAAAAAATCCATTAATAATAATTGTCAAGAAATGTGTACCAGGAATTTAGGCATTCACCATTACACAAAGTCTATTTACAATAAGATATGGACATCTTTTAAATAAGAGTACTCCCTCTGCATTTGTATTTATGTTAATTCTTCTATAAGAATGACCCCATATGTTTCACATTTCACACCTAACAATAATAAATCTTTTAACAATCAAAATCATCAAATGATGCATTATTAATGTGTATATTGGCATTTTCTACAAGTAAATAAAAACAAACTGCAGCAAACAATTGACTCTTAATGAGTGAAAATTGCTATTCAAATCTATTTAAAGAAAACCCAAGCAAAAAGGAAAAACAATCTTATAAGACTCCGTAGATTCTGTGGTGTGTAATCATATATTCATACATGTTTTCCATAAAACGTTTAATTATGCTATGAGCTCTAAATAGTGCTTTGAAAATCAATATGAAATGGGAAAAAACACCAACTTACAGCATTTTATAGCCTGTTGGGTTTTGTCCAAAGCTCCTTCAAAACCCATATTAGAGATTCAAGCTCAACTTGCAAAATCTGAGAGTGGAAAAGAAGAAATTGAAAGAACAATTTTGACCAATCCCCTACCACATGGTGATCAAAGAAAGAATCTTTTTAGAAATAGGTACTTTTATAAAATGAGTTGAAAAAGTAGTATACATTATTGTCTTTAAAATTACTAATTCTTCAATGAAAATAGTTTCCAGAATCTTCTTTATAGTTGTGTTTCTTTTCTCCTCCAATTGATGCCTAAGAAATCACTAGCCTAAAAAATAACAATAAAACCTTTATGAAAGATTGTCCGCAATAAAAAATAGAAAACAAAAATGCAACACAATTATATTAAAGTAGAACTCGCAGACAAAATAAAAGGAGGTGGCATGGCCATGCCAAACAAAATTAGAATGATCGAAAAGAAAGAAAAGAAAAATCATAAAGTCATGAATAAAGAAACCAACAAAATAGAATGTTATGTAAAGACAACTTCCTCTAGACATTCATTTTAAAGCTTAAGTGAATCTGACTCGCAATAAGTTAATTACAACCAAGTTGAATTCAAAACAAAGAACCAAAATGAAAATAGTAAAAGTTTGCATTCATGATACTCGTTACCAGTTACATTTTGCTCACTTGAATAGGTTGTCCAAAGCTCATACACGGGCAAGAGCAGCCATTCTTCATGTCTGATATATTACTTTTATTTCTGTTTCATTTATGTTTCAGCAAGAATCTTCCCACCCCTGAAGAATAAGTAAAATTCACTCCACCTTAAGGAAAAATTCATTTGCATATGTATGCGATGTTAAATATTCAAATTGCAATTAAAGGGTTCAATTCATCTACGATTCTTGTGTGTTGCAAGGATTTAAATAAGGAATAGAAACAAGCAGCTCATAATGAATTAGAAAGCCTACTTGAATAAGCAATACTATTGAAATCTTCATAACTAATCTTCCCCATCAGAATGATGGTGTAGGGGTGTAGGGTATTGATAGACTTTTGTGACAGCGCTGGCCTACTATCTGGATCTTCACATTTGGCTTTCTTTTTCTCCTTGCTCCCTTAAATGTTCTCGTTGAATCACTTTGAGACCTTTGCCTATGAAATTTAAAATGAACTCAAATATGTTTTCCAATGCAGACTCTTGGCCAATGAGTTGCCTCAAAAAATGCATTAAGGAACTATTTATTTACAACCTATCACATGCTGGAGCAACATAAGTCGTAAACAACAACATAATGTTTGGCATCTAATAGTAGCATTAACTCTGGCTGTTCCAAAGTACAGGATCACATTAAATTATAATAATAGGCTACTGTAGTCCATAGTCTTCCCCACTGGGAGCAGTTTAAGTCCAGTATAAAGCCCTGCATTCGTTTTAACTTGGTTGATTTTTCACATATTAAACTTGAACTCAATGGAAAAAATAAAAACAAAGAATGGCCATACCAAACAGAAATAAATAATAGTATAGAAAGAAAAAGAAAATATAATGATGGATAAAGAAGTCAACAAATTAGAAAGTATTGTAAAGATACATTTCTAAAAGTTTAGAGCGGCAGTATCATGCTATAAGCAAAGCATCATACGATGAATTGTGACCAAGCATCCTCAATGAACAAGAGCACAATGATGATAGTCCTAGTGATGACAGTCATCATTTCAAATAAGAATGGGCAAACTTTCTAGGTGGCGAAGAATTTTCAACATTGAAAATCCTAGAGTAAGAAGTCTATCATGCTCAGTGCAATAAACAGCTTGCATGCCTTGGATGCGGTTATATATATGTCATGATGCAATGAAATCAAACAACATGATCAAGACAATGAAAATGTTGATTAAGTAGGATAAAGGATCACTGATAGTGTACACATAGACTTGTAGAGTGCATCATAAAATAAGTATGACAAAGGCTCAATAATCAGAAAGAGCATGGAGGACAAAGAGAATTTAGAAAAGATAGTGAGTCTCGCTGTCAAACTTCTTTTTACAACTCATATGTCTGAGTGAGCACCAAGATGATGAATATTGATATGGCAAGCATGATAAGAAGACATTTTTAAATGAACAAGGATAGAGAACATGCCTGCCATGAAGGTATGAAAAATATGGGTCAACAAACTATTAGTACAGGTGGTCCATTGCATATGACGAGGTCATTGACAGAGTATATGACAAAGTTATACATTCAAAAATTTGAAATTATGGCCATCTAGATGACAGCAATAAACAATAGGTCAGAATCATCTAAGAATCATAAAACAAACACAAGGTTAGTGGAAAGAACAGTAGAATCAAAAGCAATCATAATCCTACCATGTAATAGAGGTTTATGACGGTGAGCGAATTTACAAACTAAAGATTCTAGGACAAGCACAACATGTTGACAAAGTCTAGGTGAAGAAGCCACAAATGACAAGCATAATTCAAGAGGATGAGAGTTCCATTATTTTCCCAGGCATATAGTGGCAGTCTAAATGGTGAATGGTATTTACGATACAAACATAATATGATAATTGGGTCAAGGCCCAAACACTGACATGAGGAAAACATTTAGGAGCTAAATGACAAAAGTGTATTAGTGAGTTGCCATGACAATCGCTAAAGTTCTCATTCAGAATTTTTGGTGTTTAAAAGATAGAGATGACAAACCCAACAATAGAGTGAATTTGACAGAGGCCAACTGAGGAATCATACGAACTAGGGCTGAAAACATTGGAGAAAGATGTTATATTTAATCAGACAAGTGGCAGCTACTAGTAGCAGGGAATCTCCTACACCTTCGCAAAGGATTTAATCATCTTCAGCTCACTTGTAATATGACCTGAAATCGGGAAGGGCGTAGTAATGTTAGTTTGGAGTTCTAGATAGTTGCAAGCATACATGGATGAATTGGTGAGTTGGATGGTAGCTGAGAAATATAGAGAACAATTTGATTAACTCAACAGCTTTAGCAAGTATCTAGAAACATCTTCACTAGAACAGAGCAATCAAGTCTTTTCCTGCAACCTACACTAGGGATCAACATTTCAAGGAGCAAGAGCAGAGGATGACTTGTCTGAGTGCCTAGGGAATATAGTATACTGTTAGCATCTAAATATTAGCAACTGGGGAATGCTGTAAAGTATTTTTTTAAGGTCCACCAAGCAGATAAAATCCTATAGTTATGCTATATATTGTGAGATGAAGCATGAATGTCTTCCTATAAGTTTTCTTCTAAATTTTGCAGTAATTTCAAAGTGGTCTGTCAAATGTGATTTATAAGCAAATTCATTAGGCTCTTCTAAACAATAAAAAGAAACGGGTACTTCAAAACAACAGGAAGTCTAGGAGAATAATTGGACCACTCATAGGATGGGGGCAAACCTCAGACCAATCAACAGTAATATTTGGAGCACAAGAGTTTCTCCAGCTGGGCAAATTAAACCCGAATCAATCGTCCCATTGCAAAACCCATGCCATCGCAGGTCACTCTCTAATAACATAGCAAAAAAATAGCTCTAAATTCTAGAAGTAACTCAATAACTTAATTGAAAAAACAACAGGAGGCAGACGAGAATATTCAGACCAGTCATAGGATGGGGGGAAACCTTAGATCAATGCGTATGAGCTCTAGTGTTTCTCCAGCTGGGCAAATTAAACCCAAATCAGTCATCCCATTTCAAAACCCATGCCATCGCATATTGAACTCTAATAAGATTGCAAAAGAGAGCTCTAAATTCTAGAAGTAACTCAAAAACCTAATTGGAAAAACAACAGGAGGCAGAGGACAAAATTTGGGCAATTTAGGGGCGTAGAAGGGGACCTCTGAATAATGCGGATGAGCTCAAGTGCTTCTCAATTCATAGTTTGAATGAGCATCCAAATTCTTCAAATAAAATCACCTCCATCACATATCAATCTATTAACAAGAGGGTAAATTAAACAGAGGAAATCTTGAAGCGTGAGTCATATGATAGGCCCACAATTTCAGCCGTATCTCTGTCGGCGGTTGCAATGAAACCCTTTATGGCCAACACTTGAGCCCTCCTTTGTCCTGTGAAGATGAGTCCCATTCTTCCATTAATTTCAGCGCAATGTCCCAAACCAATTGATCCCTCCATTCTTCTGTTCTTTAATCCGTCCATTGCAGCAATGAAACCCTTCATTTATAGTAGCCTTAACCTTTTCTCAACGATAGGAAGCTTAAATTTAGTGTGCGCTTTATAGATTTTTTTCCGACGGGAAAAAAATTTATTATTCAGGAGGAAAAACATTCGAGTATTGTGTGGCATTGTGCAATACCACAAAAATGTTAAGGTCCGTTTCACTGTGCGAATAGGAATAGCTATTCTGGAATACTTATTTTGAATAGAAATGGGGGTACATATTTTTATTCTTTGTTTGGTTCAACCAGAATTTGATGGGAATTCGCAGACTCAAAAACTTATGTTTTCTAAAATAAATAAAACTAGAATAGGAATACGTATTCCAATTCCACCACCTATTTAGGTGGAATTGCAAAACCTCATTTTTGGGCCAAAATTGGAATACGTATTTTTATTTTATTTCATATTCCAATTCTAATTTCGTGCATCCAAACGAAGAATTCAAAATTTTAAGATTTTACATATGCCTATTCCACTTGTATTCTCGTTGCCAAACAGGTAAGTTTATGTTTTTATTAATGAAAAAATATATTTAAATAACATTTGTAACAATAAGGTGCAATGTTTAAGCTTGTAGTAACACATATTGTATGCTATATGAGAAGTACATTTGTTTTCAAATTGTATACACTATGACCAATAAATAAATACACAAATTTTCTATAGGAAAATTTGACTCATTTATAAAAACAAGATATATATATAATGTAGTAAGATTAATATGTATATACAATATAAGTGTTGTTCTTAAAATTATAAGTCAGTGTCAATTGAGTTGAAAAGTTTAAAGGTTAATTTCTCTTTCTTTAATTCAAGTGTTTCAAAATTGCATAACTATTTTTTTCTTTGGACTTTCTTTATGTGAGTGTATTATTGTAGACTATTTTGCATAATTATTTTTAAAATAAATTTTAAATGTTTTAGACTAACAGTTACATCTTATTTAAGTATGTGCATGTTATATTTGGAGCACAATCAAAAGTGTCATTTATGATTTATTAAACAGATCATTACCTTGTTTGTGTCATTTAATATTTCTAAGTTTCAATTCTAGAGAAAAAGAAACAATTTGAAGATTTTTTGGCTACTCTTTAGTAAATCTTTTAACTAACCATTACTATTAAACCCAAATCAATGATTGTTTAGGTTCTATGGTAGAAAATAGTGTAATATCCCCTCTTTCGTATTGCCCTAAATCTTGCCCTAAAATCATAAAGTCTTTTTAAATTAAAATGTAAGACAGCGAAAGATGTAACTTTATCGATTAAAATATAATAAATGTTAAGAATATAGCTTCATTCAAATTGAAGAATTCTTATCACTAATACACACACACACACACACACACACACACACACACACACACACACACACACACACACACACACACTCTATTGTTAATCACAAAATATTCATATATACTTATATATTTAAAGGGATGACAAGTATCGACTACTCCATATTAATTAAACAAATTGGCATAACTATTATTAGTTACCTTAAGACCGATACACCCAATTAGTCGTTATAAGGGAATCACAACCATGAAGGGTTGTGACTCCCCGTGGTATCTTGCCAGAGGGGGAGTCATAACTCTTCATGATCGTGACCCCCAAATCTTATATTTATGTGACTAATGACTATTGTAATCAATCAATCAATTACAAAGGCATTGCATAATTACAACAGTCATCACATTCAGTAGATCAAATATTTAGTCTTGCATTTGACAATATCTTCAGTTATAGAAATCAATCCAACTCAGAATTGCCTTGTAAACAGATCCAAAGATATTGATAAACATCAAAGAGCATATACATCCATAACTAGTATTCAGTTCTAAACAATACAAGTTAGATAATTCTCTAGAAAACATCCTTGTTTAACATGGTATCAAAACTTAACTAGAGAAAATCTTAAATCAGATTCCAAATTAAGTATTTCTCTCATTATAGAAGGCTATTTCAACTTCAAACAAAATGGTAAATGGAATCAAAGTAGAAGATAGATTAGAAGGGGTTGTAAACTTCTCTTCATGGAAATTGTGAATTATAGCCTTACTTGAAGAACTCGAATTAGATTCCTTCATAGAAAAAGATCTTAAGATGCCTGAAGAAGAATAAGAAAAAATAACTTGGAAAAGACGTAACAGTTCAGATAAGAAGATTATAATCGATGTCGTGAGGGATCACATACTTCCTTCCATAGCAAGGTTGAAAATAGCCTATGAAGCTCATTTAAAACTATAAAAGATACATTTTAAATAAACAATGCAAGCATAATACTAACATTAAAACATCAGCTCCTGAATATAAAAATAAATAAAGGAGAGACAATGACAACTTACTTCTTAAGAATCTCTAAGACAAGGGACCAACTTGCCACCATTGGAAACAATGTAGATGATGAGGAACTTACACTAATTACTCTAAAAGGGTTACCTATATTATGGGAACCTTTCATTCAATGTGTAAGTCGTCCCTCACTACCAAAATTTGATCAACTCAGGAATGGGTGCACTCAAGAGGAATCTCGGTTAATCTCAAGAGGAATCTGTACAAATCAAGAAGGGGAGATTCAAGCCCTACAAATAAACAACAGAAACAAAGGAAAGAAGAGGAAGTTCAAACCATAGAGAGGAAATAATTCTCAATATCATAAAGAGAGAGATATATCCAAAGTTCAATGCTATTGATGTGATAAATTTGGTCACATCTGAAAATTTTGTCCTGAAAGAAAGGAAATTCAAGCTACCATATCTAAATCTCATGAAGTCAGCACTAGTACATTTGGGGGTCAATTTTGACCAAAAATTTTGACAGCAGGCTAATTTGGCTTGTCAATTTTTTTTTAATAAAAATATGATCCCGATAACATCAAAATTTTGACAATAGTTAAGTTTAGCATCGAAATTTTGATGTTGTTGGGGATATAAACAAAAAAAAGAAAAGTGAAACTTCATTTATTCACGTGGCAAAGTGTGAGTGGGAGGGAGGCTTCACAAAGATTTGACAGTGTCGTTGAAGGTAAGAGTTTTCATAAAACAATTTGCAAGGCTTATGATTTCTCCACATCTTTGGTGTCTTAATAGGATAGTCATTAGATATACCCTTGAACAAGATACCCTTGTCTTTATAGGTTGGCCATTAGAGGAACTTGATTCATTCACATAGAAATAGTCTCTACAGATTGGCCTTTAGAGATACCCTTGAATGAGACTGAATCTCTTCAACATGTAAGTATAATTAGAATACATTAAAAGCCTTATAATGATTGATTAGGGTTTTGAGATGAATAATAAAACTACTGATGGTTCACCAGACTCTAGGGATTGGTTATAAACTTGCACGATATTTACATGAATGACAAATTCTAATAAGCTTGCAGTTGGCAAAATCTGTTAGACCATGAAATTTAAAGGAGACCATGAAATTTGTTAGACCCAAGACTAGAAAAGACATAAATTTCCTTAAGCAAATTGACCTTGAGGCTTGAAATGTAAACTTACCTTAAAACTTGAAAATTGATTCAACAGATGGAACGAGACACAACTATACCCTTAATGTGGATTAAAATGTTCTTCGAGGTTGTTGAACAGAGCATCCCAAGCAATAAGAAGACATAACAAACTCATCGAAAGGATTCATGAATTTCATTAAGACAAAAATAAGTAATATTTTCCCACACAGGGCCATTTGGGCTAAAGAATAGCAGTCCAAACATATTTGATTAAAAAAATGGTGAAATCATATATATTGCCCACAATTGATTAGGAATCTAGTAAAGCCTTTCTTGCATAAATTGCCAGCAGTCAATACCTTATTTTGAAAGAACAACTAGTAAAAGATATTTATTTTAGGAATTAGAGAGTTAATCCAAGCTTTAGACCAAAATGAACTCTCAAAGTCTTAAAAATTCATAGATAAAATAGAGGAAACAAAGAACCTCCCATCAAAATTGTGATTGTAGAACATATTATCATTAAGACTCAATCTAGTAAAATAGGAATTTGGATTTTAGTTAATAGGAGGAAGAGTAGGACTCACATCCTTAAGTATAATTCATTCATTGTTTCTCTAGTAGTTTCTAACTTCAATCCCTAGTAAATTCTTGCATTTTTCTATATGCTGGAAGAAGATAAGATCTTCAAAAATAGGATTATCCATAATTCAACTGTCATCCCTAAACTTGATCCTCCTTTCATTACCAAGATTCCATCATTTTCCTTGCTTAACATGTTCTTATCTTTATGGATACTATTCTAGATCTGGTAACCATTAATCCAAACATCTAAATAGAGGTAATCCTTAAGGTTAGGAGCTACAAAGACATACTTTTTCTTAATTAGAGAGTTCTATTCTTTTTCCTCTTCAAATGTTCTCTAAATTTGTTCAGAGAGAAGAAATTTGTTAATCATTTTGAAAGTGTCGATGCCAATACATCCCTTCTTAACTAGTTTGCAGGCATTTTCCTCAGACACTAACAAAAATGAACCTTCTCCTTCGTGTCCATCTAAAGAAACTCCCCCTAAATTTTTCAGTTATATTAGCATACTTAGCAAGAATAGAGAAAAGGCTTAATCCATACACATGCATATTTTGGTGAATAGACTTCAAAAGTTGGATTTTCCCAACTTGACTTTAAAGGGCTCCTTTCCAACTAGTCAACTTGTTATTAATTTTATCAATAAAGAATTCCAAAAAGAATTAAAAGGCTTGATCCCTAATGGGAGACCAAGATAGCAAAACGAGAAAAAAAAAATCAATCTTACAATCAAGGATTTTAGATATTCTTTTTTGTCTCTCTTCTGGATTGTTGATAAAGAAAATGGAACTTTTGGTCCAATTGATAAGTTGGCCCATAGAATTAAGTATAGGAAGAAAGAGAAATCTTAATTTTTTTTGCCTCTTTGACAAAATCCATTTGCATCACAATGGTGTCATCAAAAAATTGCTTGTGGGAATAAGGAGAAAAATTAGAAAAATGTTGGAGACCCTAAATCTTTCCATCCTGAAAAAATCTTCCAATACATCTACCCAAAGGTTCCACCATGATATTAAAAAAGATAGGAGAAATGGTGTCACCTTTTTTAATACTACATGAAGCTTTGAAGAAATTAATAGGCATGCCATTCACCAACACAATAGTAGACGAAGTAGAAAAAAAATATTTAATGAATTTCTTACTGAAACCAAAAACCTTTAAAACTTTGCACAAAAATCCCCAATCAAATCTATCATAAGATTTTGATAGATCTGATTTCATTATAAAACTTTGTTTGTTTGAGACTTCCAGTGAGTGGATGTTCTCATGGACACTAATGATTGAATTCTAAATTTTTCTTCTAGTAACAAAACCTATTTGTTGGACATAGATAATTTTAGGGAGAAGAGCCACCAACCTCAAAGTTAGGACTTTAGAAATAATATTCTATAACAAGTTGCGAAGGATAATTGTGTTAAATCCATCCACAAAATTAGCTCTTGGTTTATTCTAAATAAGGGAAATAAATGTACAATTCATTTCCTCTAGTAGAGATTGAATGCCAAAGAATTATTTGACAAAATTGGAGACTTTCTTAGAAAATTGTGGAAAAAGAGCATAGGGAAACCACCCAACCCAAGGGACTTCTCTCCTTCAAATGAGAAGGTTGCTTCCTTAATTACTTTGGAGCATAGGATAGAAATAAGAGATTTATTCAAAATATCATCAATTCTAGAAGGAATAGAAGTGATAAGATCATTTTGATCAAAAGAGTTTAAATTATTGTCAATCGATAGAAGATTAGAGAAATACCCCACCATGTCTTCATTGATATCTTGATATATAGAATACTCTAGAAAAAGGAGTTTGTAGATTTTGATATTGCATGTATAAATATGTGATGTACAAATACAAGTTGTGCATTGTTAGAAGACATTAGATAGCCTGATGTATGTAAGCAAGTTAGATTAATATATTATTGTTTATTAGTTATAAATCTCTATTTTGCCCTGCTTTCTATATTACAACAGTTATTACTTTACTTTTTATGTTGTTTATGGCCTATTTTTACACAAATAATATTATACTTATATTAGTTTTGAAGTGTGAGAAAAAGAACAAAATTTTGGAGGTAAATCAATATGATTACGATGAGTAAAACAATTACAACATGATAGTGAACTGTTAAGAAGGGAAAAATCTAGCCATAAACTGGAGAAACAAGAAATGAATCAAGTTTAATAGAAATTGGCTTTTGGGGAAATAAAAGAGTTGAGTTCTTCTGAATACTTTGGGCCAAGGGGGTCTTTTTGGAATAAATAAAAATTAATAATTTTATTTTTTTTTCAAAATAATTTTAGTTGTGTTGTGGTTCTCTTCATTCTTACATTTTAAATGAGGTTAGGTTCATGTTGTTAGAAATGCTATAATTACTAATCAAAAAGCTTTCAAAAGCATTATTAATTCAGTCAACAAGGTGCTTAAAATAGTCAAATTGATATTTCCTCTTACTTATTATTAAGGCTAAACAATGGAGCACTCATAAGTTAACAATTATTAATGCTCTAAAAATGAGCATTCATAACCTACCTTTATAAAATGTTGACATGTCAAATCAACAACCAAAGTGATGGTGAATGTGAAAACGAAAACCATTGGAGAGGTTACTTATGTTCAAAAATCAAGCAGGCAAAATATAATGGTTTTGAAGTTGCTTGAACAAGTCAAATGCATAACCATCATGCTAAGAAATGGTCTAAAATCAATAATCATTTTGAATTATGAATGCAACATTATGAAAAAAAACTAAGGTTGAATGAATAAGTCAACTTTGACTACTTGACACTTTTAGCCTACAAATCAAGCGCTAGGCAAAACATAATGGTTTGAAATGGATCACAAATAGAGCATTTCTAACTCTTAAATGAAGTTTCTTGACCAAGTCAAACACATAACTATTGAGCTAAGAAATGGTCTAAATTTATTGATCATTTTGAATTATGAATGCTTGAAATCGGCTACGCTTAAACATCACACACTAATGAAAGAATCAAGCTTGAATAAATAAGTCAACTTTGACTATTTAACACTTTTAACTTAAGAATCAATCCCCTCAAAATCCAAGCTGACAGTGATGGAATGGATGAGGGTTTAGTAGTAGCTATATATAGAAATCAATCCTTTCAGTTTAATGGTAGTACAAAGGTGAAATGCTTTGAATAAGCGCATGGACATTCCAAAGCATAGTAAGTCTAATATGAGGAAATGCAATGATTGCAAGTTAATCCAAGAATATTCAAATGAGGGATCATAGTGGTCACCTCCAAATGTCTTGGCAAGGATATTGTAAACTGACAAAACTTTTTCCCTCTATAATTTGCAAGCTAATAAAGATTTGTGGTTCTCTAATTTGGTGTAACTTATATGAAACTCATTAGAAGTTTTGTTTAATTTTGAGATTGTAGTTGTGATTGTCATTATGGATATGCATGCAAAATGAGTTACTATGTATAAGACGTCAACAATATTTGACAATATGCAAAGTAACTATTTATAATGCCAATGATTGTAGAAGAAGTCGAGCATGGAAAAGTGAAGTTTGTATGCCAACTGTTTGGAGAAATGCTCATACAACATGTTCCAAGATTCAAGCTTTGAGAAACATGCACAAGAATTGCATTACAAAATGCCTCAAAGAATTGTTGTATACAAGTCAAATACGAAATCATTGATGAAGTCACACACATGAACTATACAAAACAATGTCAATGATGTTACCTTTGGGAATGAAATGAAATGAAACAATTTTAGGACATGCATTCTCTAAGAAGGTTTTAAAATTATGAATATACAAAGATATAAGCTGACTTTTCTATATGAGAAGAAAGAATTTAAACACTTCCATGTAGGGAGATCCTTGTTTTATTGGAATACTTATTATTACATTATTTATCATCTCAATCATCTTTTATATTGTCTATATGAAAACAATTTCAATGAACCTTGCATTCTACTTCCTTAACACATTTGAAAGATAGTTACAAGTGCTAGAGATGAAGAAAATGAAGACTGAAAACAAATTCAAAAGCAAGTTATTCATGAGAGATGATTTAGTATTACGAAGAAGTACATACATATCCAAATCAACAAGATTAATCATCTAATTATTTTTTCAGAAGGCTTACAAGAGTTCCCTAGATGTTTATTTAGCAAATAATTACTATGGTCACTTTTAGTCAAATATAGGAAATTGACTTCTTTTGCCCAAACTATGTAATGCTCATAACTTTATTTCAATTGTGCAAATGTTCATAACTTTATTCCAATTGTGCAAATGTAATGTTCATAACCTTATTTCAATTGTGCAAAAATAAGTTAGTTACTAATCCAAAGAAAGTAGTTATCTAAAGAAGCCTGTAAATGCAAGGCAACTTGTAATGTGAGGGGAGAACTTTACGAAGGGGAAATGTGAGAGAAATTTGTAATGGGACTTTTGGATATGCATTATGCATTGAGGGTTCTTATTAAATCACTTACTTCTAGTATAGTATACTTAGTTATTGATCGTATGTTGAGTCAGTGATCTCTTATGTAATGGTGCAATCTAATAGTCTTCCAAATCTATGTACTCAATTTGGAAAAATGCATTTCATTGTATCTTGTTGTTAATATATTAGAATAGCACATCTTTTCCTAGGTCAAGGTCTGTTGTTCATGTTTTGTCGTGACTACATTCACCTACTTGAGATTCCCTTGTAATTAGTTATTCATTGTGGAGTCCGAGTTGACATATGTATGTCTACCAATGGAGTTTCTGCTATATATCTTATTTAGGTTTATGTTTTTTCCTTTTGTACTTTCAGGTGAACACGGGGGAGTTGCCCCTCTCAAATATGGAGGAAGATTTCAATCCAATAGTGATCAAATTGCAGTCTATCCAACTGTTGGAATATTTTTCACTGCCAATAACAGATGGAGTCATATGTTTAAAAAAATTAGAATGACAAATCTATGTATCAACATTGTTATAATTACCATTCTAATATAAACAAGAGCTATAGGGCAACATAGTTCCTACCAACTGGAGGCTGGGGCAGGGCAATTTAGCTAGGGAAAGATGATCAATTATGATAGCATTTTAAAGAACAATGACGTTACTATAAGAATCTACAATTTGAATAGGTAATCTCATCTTTCAACAAATGTACTTTAGAACTAACATAGATAGAATTATGGAAAAAGAATAGTCCAACTCTAGCCAGCCAAACCTAGTAAAGACTAGTCCAACTTTAGCACTCCGGTAAGAGAGTGGAATTTGAGACGTGGCAAACCCTACAAATTCTCCAAGACCTATTTATAACAAACATTCAAATTCATGAGGATGAAGACTAGCACAAAAAACATGTATAATATGTTTGCACCAATAAGAAAACAAAAATTGTCAAACCAAAATCATGTATTCCTTGAACACTATAAATTGCTAAGTAGGAATTTAGGTTCCTATTAAATCCAATGAAAGAAGAAAACATACCATTAAAATATTAGTCTTACAATCATTACGTCAACATACATTCTTATTATGCTGTAGCATAGTAGAAAGATTTTGTGTAAACAAGACAATAATGAAATTTTAGTCCTCAATGACAGTTAGATTGACAAATGCAAATCCCTTCATCTCCATCTCAATTATGGTCGCCACTTCAAGCTCATTCTGATAGACTACTTCAAGTAAGAATTTTCCTAGTTTTAGTATTCTTTTGTTAGTTTGGAATGGGCAAAACTGCATTGAATTAGAATGGATAACTAGTTTTAAAGAATAGCTTTTGTCCATTCATCCATGAGAAACTGATTATTTGTCGATTTAGTCTCACCCAAGAAATCCCATCATCATTACCAAGAAGATTGACTATGGGAAACCATAAAAAATAATATTTTATGCAAACAAATTTGATTTTAATTGTATATTTGACAATACTAAGATCCCTACAAGACTTTGATTAGGGCATGCATGTGATCTTTTCTTTTGCTTGTGACAGTACACCAATAGATGAAGAAAGTTATGTTGAAAATTTTGACACTTTTTGCTTCCCTGAATAATTCTTCCCTTGTTCATTCTAGTTTCATCAATAGTGATGAAATATCATTCTATGATTTTGTAATTAATGATTTTTGGGTATGTGTAGGATCATGGTGTGCCAAAAAGTGGCGATGTGAAAAAAAGAGAGTTTGAAGACGCCTAAAAGCGCTTCAAAATCTGCTCTGACTTTTTTTCACCTATCCAGGAACCAAACCTGGAAGGTAAGGCCGAGCCTTATCGGATATCCGATATGATATCGGATATCTAATTTAAATCGAATATCCGACATGCGACCGGATAGAGTAATAATATTATCCCGCTATTATTATTATTATTATTATTTATTATTATTATTATTATTATATAATAGTATGATATATTATTTAATATTATTATTATTATTATTATTATTATTATTTAATATGATATATTATTTAATATTAATATTTAATATGATATTATTATTATTTAATAATATTATTATAATAAATAATAATAATATCATATTAAATATTATTATTAAATAATGTATCATATTAAATAATAATAATAATAATATTATTATTATATTAAATAATATATCATATTAAATAATAATAATAATATTAAATAATATATCATACTATTATATTATAATAATAATAATATTATTTAATATAATATTATTATAATAATAATATATTATATTATAATAATATAATATAATATTTAATATATTATAATATATAGTAATGTAATAATATATATATATATAAGATATAATATAAAAATAAAAAGTAATATTTTATAATATAATATATAATAAAAAAGTATAATATTATAAATTATAATAATATAATATAATAATATTATTATTATATAATATAATATTTTATATTATAATATATAGTAAATTAATATAATATATATATAATATAATATAAAAATATATGAAATGTTATTGCGGCCATATCGGATATCCGATGTTATATCAAATATTCGATACCTGCGCATTGGATTAAATAAAATCACAGACCCGCGGGCCCTCATTTTACGCGAATTTGGGGCCAGTATTACCATTTTCGATTGGATATCAGATACAAGATTGGATATGAGATATTTAGGTATGTTTTTTTTCCCCAACTCATTTTTAACCTAAATTTAATAGATTTTAAGATGATTTTGTTTGTTTTAGTTGAATCTAGGGTTTTTTTGACAAACATGGTTAAAATTTAGATTTTTTTAAATATATATTATGTTTTGCAATTCAATAGGAATGGCTGATCAAAATGATGACACTGAGGTAGGGAATAATATTCCTCATAACCCACCACCAAACGATCTAGTATCCCCACAAAATCGTCCACCAAATGATCCTCTACCTCCTCAAAACCCTCCTCGAATCGAGGATTTGATAAATGAAAATCTCACCGAGTTGAGAGGTTTGCATAGAACATATAATAATGTACCTGCACTGGCTCCTATGTTATCCACGTTAAACACCATAGTGGATAACATTGAAACCCTTACGAACCAAAAAAATGCCGCTCTTCGTTGGCGTGATGAAATGCACCAGATGTTTGATGATGGTTTGGATTATGATGAGGTCATGGCCCTAAACATAACCAAAGACGATTTGGCTAGCCTTTTTGCTAACCCAAAAACGGGTATACCAGTTGACCCAAAAAAAACCAAACTATTGATTAAATGGTGCACAAATGATGCCATACGTGCAAATTTTTGGGATCGTTGGTGGATGGTCTTTGATATCCCTCCACATGGCAATTTAGACATACCATTTTATTTCCTTAGAAAATTATATGCAAAATTTGTGTTGAAACTTAAAGTGAACTATTGGAGCATGAAGCCCAACATGGGCTTAGGACTAGGAGCTCCTCAAGATAGACCCTTTTCCTAGCGGAAGAAACTTGGCACTTTTGTTCCCCCCCCTGATATCTCCCCCCCTCCTCGAGTGTAGCATCCAGATATTATGACAGAGGCTAGCTCTCAAACCATCAGAGCCATTCATAGGCTGAGTAGCCTAATGATATCTCAGGCTAGGTCAGTCCTGCCTCCTCGTGTTGATGATGTTGGTCCCAGTTCATCATCGGCTAGCTCATCACATGTTTGTGTGCCTCACACTTGAATTACATGCAAGAATATTTACTTGGGTCCCATAGGTGATCTTCCTGAGTATCATTTTGTATTAGACGAGGATACACCAGACGCACGTGCAGAGGCTACAGACCCTGATGCGAGAGAGGAGGGGAATGCTGAGGCATGGACTCCTTCGATGTCGGTACGTGTATACATTTTTTTGTTATGACATATGCGATTTAAAGTTAATTTTTATAATAGAGTAATTTTAATTTTTAAGCCATACTGACTTTTACATGTATGTGATCTTCATTCATGTTTAGTTGATGACCGAGGAGGAGCTCAGACAGATAGACGATGCTACACTCTCGGCCATTTCATTTGGCCTTGAGACATCTATGATACATTATGTTGTGTTCACATTTTTTTTTTCTATTTGATATTGTAGCATATATGGTTGCTAATCTTTCTTTTATCTTGCAGATACCACCTGCCACGAGGGGACAAAGTTCGGGGGGTGAGCCAGCATGCACTGACAAAGGAAAGGTAATTAGATGTTTTCTAATTGATTAAATATCAATGCATTCTTGTAAAATGTTTGTGGTAATCCCATTTAATTACATTCTTTATTGTATATAGGGTGTGGCTACTGGCGATGAGCCTGTACAGATTCGACGTCCTAGATCATCAGGGATTTCCATTCGCACAGAGAGCCCCATTGTATGTATAAGTATCATTTATTTTTTATTTTTCTTATTGATGCAGAGGAAAGTATGATTTTTGTTCCGTACAATTTTTGTGATTTTTTTCGTACCAATAATGATTCATGTCTTGCATATGTTCATTACAACTTAAATAGGCTTGTATGCACCTATCGAACCGACCAAGTTGGTTACAAAGGTTTATTTAATCAAACAAATACCAAATTACTACTTTCCCTCCAAAACTAATATGACCATTTGAATTTGAAATTCAAATTTCAAACTATAGTTTTTATGCATTCCCTAACTTTCTAAACTATTCCATTGACTCAAAATTGGTCATATGGATTTATTAAATGCAACTAAGTATGAAACTATCCTAAGACTACCCCATATGGCTCTTTTGGCCATTTTACATCATGTTGGCCTTAGGTCCTTACTAGGACTTTTATGACTTTTGTCTTTCAAAGTACATTGTTTATTACATAATTCCATTATTGGTTTTAATATATCCCAATTAACAATCAATGATGTCTTTGATCCTCCATCTTCATCTGGTACCAAGGTTCTCTTAGATGATTTAATAGGTGCCCCTGCACCAAACACCCCACCTTCAAAGCAACTCTTGTCCCAAGAGTTAAGGGGTACTATCTTCTTTCCTCCCATCCTTCTAGAGGGATGTTTGCAACTTTGCACCTGCAATGTATTACCCTACACACCTGCATACAAATCATTAGAAACAAAAAGCATTGGATCCTTGTTACCAGTCATGGTAACCTTACTGCCTGATGATTGTGAACAGTCATGTTTTATCCTTGACAAAGGCTAAATAACTTGTTGTCTGAGGTCGTGCCGACCTTGTCTCTTATCCTCCATGGATATGTTCACTTCTTTGTTCACTCTCGTCACCAAAGGACACCATACTATTCCTATCATCACTCCTTTTGCTGCCACTATCTGCTTGTAAGCAGAATTTTGAGTTTTGTCTTGAACAATCTCATCCTTCATAACCAAAAGAGATGGCTTCAGTGGCAGATCTGTCATGTCATGTTTACTCTCCCTCTGCTCCTGCAAGTCCACAAACTCTTTCTTGCCAAAACAAATAACTCTTTCCTCATCATGACCAATCAAAGGATTTAGCTTAAACTTCACACCATCTTTGTGTACTATATAAACATTTGATGAGCCAAAATGAATAGTGTTCCTTGAGGCTTGCCAAGGCCTTCCAAGGATAACATGGCAGTATGTCTTTAGAATGACATCACATATAACTTGATCTTTATATTATCCTATAGAGAAATCCACTATTGCTTGCTCCCTTACAACAATATTTTGTGCATCACTGACCCAAGATGCCCTATATGGTCTATCAATAGGATACTTCTTCAATCCTAGTTTATTTAAGATTTCATAAGACACTAAATCATCAAAGGAACCAGAGTCTATTATCATCTTACAAATCTTACCATGGCTCATGCAATTTGTCCTGAAAATGGATGGTTTGATCTCCTTTTGCTGCTGCATTTGTGGTCCTCTTCTCACCATCAAAGATTCTCCTTCAAGTTTAGGGTCTGCATTATCGTACTTCTTTTCTTCCTCTTCTCCTCGGGTCAAGGTGACTCTCCTCTCCTCCTTCCTAAAATCCACACCTTTCTCAGGGCACTTATAGGATTGATTGCCTACTCCTCCACATGTGAAGCATTTACCTGTGAAAACACTATTACCTCTTCCACTTCCAAATCTTCCTCCCCTGAAACTTCCTCTTGTCTCAGATGTAATCTCTTTTCCTTTATCTTTGTCTTGATTTTTTGAAGTGTCAAACTGACTTCTTACACCTCTTCCTCAAATTGTTCCACCTCCTCTCTGATTTTCTTGCCTCTCATTCTTTCTTTTCAACTTCTCCTCTGCCCGAATTGCCAACTGAAAACATTCTCCAAGTGTCCTTGGTACATTCAATCCTATTTCATCTTGAATATTGTACTTGAGGACATTTATGTATCTAGCCACCTTCTCATCTTCATCTTCTAGTCCTCCCCTAATACTCAAGGTATGGAATTGCTCAATATAGGACATGACATCCATATCCCTCTGTTTCAAATTGTTCCTTCTTATCTTTATTTGGATTGCTAAATCAGATGGCAAGAATTGATTTCTCACCATGGTCTTCATTCTCTCCCAATCTGAAATCTTATTCAATCCCCTTTTGATGCAGAGTCTGTAGCAACTACCTTCCACAAGCCAATAAATGGCTGTCACAATCCAACTTAGGATTCTAGGACTTCTCACAAGTCCTCTTACCCACTCCGGGTATACTCAACCTCCAAGCCAAACAAGGCAATCCCACTTCAAAAGCCTCACCAACTGTCACTAGAAATGGAGACAATCATGGACATACTGTTCCAACCCAAAATCATCAATTTGTTTGGTTCCACCAAACTCTCAACACACCTTTGCACTTCTAGGCCTACAAACCTTGTAGCCTTCCAATTAGCTTCTTTGCACTTTTCTCCCAGTATCCCTTAATAGCATAGGGACTTCTCCATAGGTCCAAACACCCTTCTTGGAACCTACTAAGAATCCAAAAGCTTTTGGGCTGATCTTGCTCCAGCACCCTCCAAACTGCTTCTTGGCACCTAGGCCTAGTTGATCAAGTTAGGCTAGGGCTTCAAGGAAGAATGGGCAAGGTGGGTTCCCAAGACCCAAAACACTTAAGGCAATCTCCAACACACTCAATGCATCCAACTCCAGCACCCAAACTGATCAGAAGTTCCTACAACCATGACTGTCACCAATTACCTTGCAAAAACCGGTCAAGCACATGGGCTTGCTTGACCTAGGGCCGACTTGGAAAAATAGTTGCCCTTCTCTCCAGGCCTCCAACCTCTGGCATTATGTTGCCTATTCTCCTAACTTGCATATCCCTCAGTTTTAGAGGGTGCCACCAGTGGGAATGCAAGTTAGGGATGCATTTGTGGAAGGGTCTAGGAAACAAGGCTTTTCAGACCACCTTCTACTAAAATGCAAATAACTTTTAAACCCCAACTCCTTTTTGAGTCAAACCAAAACCAAAAGTTTCCTAACTCACCCTTGCAACTATTTCATACACTTAGCAATCATAAAATTTCTGTATGGATCCATACCAGTGTAACAGCCGAGCGATTACCAGTAAATTTCCAAAAAATTGAAGTTTTTATTGTTTTTTCTCCAAACCACCGTCGACTTTGATCTCCCCCTTTCAACTGAGATCACATGTGACATATATAAAGGTCTACATGACCATTGGAACAACCATATAGGCGTTCTCAACCATAAAACAAGCAAACAACCACTTTTTGCTAATACCATTTAGACTCTAAATACCCTATTCTAAGGCCTTTTGGTCCCATGGAGTCACTTGGTTTATAACCACACCAAAATGCTCATCGGCCTTACATGTGCCTTTATTACAGAACATAGACCAACTTGTAAAATATGGACCAAACCTTTATTCCAACTTCCTAATCTACTTGAATCCTCGCTTTCATCGAATGGCAAGGTGTCCGGCAACATAGATACTTGTTCCCCCTTGCCACATAGGTTAGGTGCCCTGCACCACCTTTCCTCTCTCTCATTCTGAACACTAGTCCACCAAGTGAGTGTTGTTCCTCTTAGTCTTGCTTTTACTACTTTTACCTTCTTATCTGCCTCTATGTCTTCAAGGGCCTCTATCCACCCTAGCACTTCTTCACTATCTATTTTACCCTGGTATATTGGCAAACCAATATGGTTCTTCCCACCATTACCTTGTACTGCCTTAATGATTCTCATAAATCTCCTTTCTTCAAGATCATCTGTTGTCTCATGCTCTTGCCTTGCATTACCAACCTCTTCTTCTTCATGGATCTCTCCATGATTTCTTCCTCTAACCTCTTCTCCTCTAGGTTCTTGCCTTTCCTTTTCTAAGGATTCTATCCTTGCAATAAGCTTCAGCCTCTCTTTTCTCATTTGTCTTTCTTCCCTCACTCTAGATGCTTCAAGTTCTCTCCTCTCTCTTTTCTCTCTTGCCAATTCTTCTCTCAATTCTTCAAGTTCTCTAGCTATTTGATTTTTAGGAGGCATTTTCACAACAAGTTTTCTTCCTTCCCAAAAGCCAACTCATTGATTCTCTTTCTTTGCTCACCAAGAAATCTCTGGACACCACTTATGTACCTTTCAACTTTGGGACACACAAGGAGGAATTAGACACTCCAAGGCTTCAACAAAGGGACTAGCACACTAAGGATGACAAAGACTCCTATGATGATGAAATCTAGAACTTATCTACTCCCAAAAGACCTTGTTGATGCTCTGATACCATTTGATGCAGAGGATGGAGGATCTAACCACAAACTTGCAAATTCAAGCACAATATGGAGCCAACCCTTATGTTTCAATGGTGTTCCCAAATGCACACAATGCCACCAAAGACTCCAAACTTGGATTTACATTCACCAAGTGTTCCCTCCACCTCTACACACCTTAAAAAACTTCAACCAACATGTTTCTAAGGTTTCCAAACCCACAAATCTTCAGTAGATACAAAAGAGACTAGTTTTGCCCTTTACTAGACTATTCTCTTCTTTGGATCAACAGACCCTATTTTCTTGATTTTTCTCCCAAAATTTCCAAAACACCAAGAAAATAAACTAGCTTTTCAAATACCATTTTTTGAGTTTTATAACATATCCAAAAATCAGATATCACTCCTTTGGAAAGATTGTATGGAATAGGGTAGTTTGTCTCAGAATTAGGCCTAATTAGACCACTTTTACAAAGCAAGTACCCTTCAAACTTACAATCTGACTTAATCCTTTTTCATAGTCTCTATTAATGATCTAAATCAAAGGATTTTCAATATTATAGGTCTTGGTCACACTCCTAAACACCCAAACTTTGAAACCCTCCTAAAAATGGCTTAAAAACCAGGGCCTACTTGTTCAAACCCCAAAACTCAATTCTAGAAATTCTCCTTCAACATTCACCATGCATTTACATATCTAAGATGATATTACTACTCATTCCAATATCAGAAAGCACTTAAAAAACAAAGGATTCTTCAAGTTGCTCTTGAAAACCAAGCACTTTCATTCAATTTTTTGAGACAGTCTGTACAAATCTGACCCTCCAGGCCGTACAATCACAATTTATAAGTTTCAAGGGATGGTTAGTAACCCCCTCAACCACCTCCAATCAGTTTCATTTGTTAACTCTTCATAAAATTTAAATTATGGAGTTTCCCTCCAAAAAACACATAACCGTTACTATTCAAATTTCTAACTATTAAACTATGCTTTTAATGGGCTTATTGAACGTTTTGACTTGTCTAATGATAAGATATGATCATGACAACCTACATGAACCTATAAAATTACTTATCTACCATATGAAATCCTAAAATCCTATCTCATTCCCAATTACAACTTTTTTCCACATATGAGTCCAAAATTATAACTTTGTATGCTTCCATGAGCCATAATTGGTGCAAGGATTGCCCAATTGACTTCAAGAGATGCTCCATGACCTCTGTAATGCCTTGGATCTTCAATTTTCCCCTGATGAGCATGGGATGCTCCTACATCACTTATCTTCATAAATAAATTCAAAACTAATTTTCGTGATATTAACAACTACTATTTTGTATCTCATAGGAGACTCCTAGTGCACATGAGGTCTGATGGGATAGTTATGTAGATTTGATGACACAACCCTTCACTCTTGAGGAGGAGCCTACAATAGTAAGTTGTAGTTTGAATTCATGATTAAATATGTTATAAATTTAGCATGCTGTGAATTATAATGTTATAGTTTAAATTGTAGATTCATCTGACAAAGGTATTTGAACATATACAGCCCACAATCAGAGAGGTACTAGCATTGCCGAGGGCATATGAGAGGACTCCTGACCAGCGAAGGAGGTCAATGAGAGAGGTATTTATTATGAAATTTTGATAGTATTAATCTCCATTACGGAAAAGATCATTATGCATTTGAGTAATTCAATGTTAGATACGTAGAATCATATAAATTTAGTAGTCTAACTTTGGGTTTTCCTTTTTTGTTTATGTAGGAGGCATCTGAGCCACCTAGTGCAATGAAGAGGCTGCATTTTGATCATCCACCAACACCCTAGGATAGTATATTTTTCGTAGGATGCATCATGAGACATTTTGAGATGGCATATGCCACATTGTATATAGAAACATTGATATTATACACATTCTGATGGCATGATCAGCCACATTTTGTATATGGATCTATGTATTTTGATATATATTTGAGTACTTTGTCTATGGATACATGATCTTTGATATATATTTGTGTAAAATTTTGTCTATGGATACATGTATTTTGATATATATTTTTGTCATTTATGTGCACAATGATATACATATTAATTTAGTATCTAGTATTGTTCAATTTATCATGGATCATGTGTCATGCCCTAAATTTTACTAGTAAAAACACAACATTTTTTTATTTTTATTTTAGCTTATGAAGTCGCATAAGAAATTACATATTGTAAAACAAGGTTATCATTGAATAGGAGTTCAAGACTCATGTGGATAGTGTCATCCAGTTGTAACATTTTAGTCACAGGTGGTTTTCAAATAGATTGGATGACAGTCTAGTTCAAGTTAGCATCACGAGTCAAAAGAGCAAGTTCAAGATACAACACTCATAAATTAGTGAGGTGATTCATATCATAACAAGCCTCTGATACTAATATTCTATTAGGGTCTGTCGGTTGTATCATATGGACTAGGTCGTGATTCTAGCATGTAAGGGAAGGGGATCATAATTACTTATTATCCTCATTACCAATGTACACACATTCATTAATCATTACAATATATATTAATGTGACAATTACTATATGGTGTGGACGTGTAGTATATCTTAATCGATTAAACACACGTATCTAGAGAATTTAGATTTAGTACTCATCACATGAGCACCCTTAGTCAAATAAGAAAATGTGCACTTATCTACCACACTATATCGGATCTAACCATTGGAAATTAGAAAAGATATGCCCCAAAGGTAGCTTTGAAGTCTACACGATGGAGAAGGGGCCACTTGCATTGATAGTATCCATCATTCAACACATTAGTTACACAACTTATGGAATAAACAATTTGTTTTATGTGCCAAACGTGTATCATGTGCTTGCATCCATATCTTACTGGTTATAGGTCCTCTCGAAGATTGCACAAAGACTGAGTCATTTTCTCCCTCTTTACTCTATTTAGTCATCCTTATGCATTCTATCAACATTGCTTCCTCACCAAACTAGCACTCACTACAGTTTCCTAAACACAGAAATTACTATTTTAATACATAAATTAAACTCACTCTAACAAAAGACAATTACTAACTATCTAGCTCATCAACTACTAACTAATCTAGCTACATTGCCATGCTTTTACATTTACTATTTTAATTACTGTAATTACTATACTATTACATTTACTTTTTACAGTATTACATCTAATTATTCACCATAAGCTCACTTTCTCACTATCATTATTATTATTATCAAAGCATGTTAAGATTCAAAGTAGTTTCATAGTAGGAATTAGTAAGCACATCAAATGAGGAACTCTTAGTAAGTCTAAGGGCCAATTCAAAGTTCTTAACTCAATAATAATTCAAGATCTGTATTTAAACACATCCTACTACACCATCGTATTGAGTGTGTCAATTTAAATTTGTTAGATGAATTGTTTATGCAAGGATTATGTGCAAGCGTATAAATAAGGTTTGTATTTAACATACCTTGTCATTCTGACATATATGTGTTCATCATTTCATGCAACTAACATAGTAAAATGTGGTGTACATGAATCATATTATCATTAATTATACATAGGGTACATGAGCTGACGAGCTACCTCTAATGACATGCCTATTGACCCTTATTACATACTAGCTAACTAATGTTTTATTCCTACACTACATTTTTAAATTGGTATATATATTCTATCAACTTTGATATTCTACTAATATCTTCAATCGAATCCACAACATTCATTATCTAACTAACATTCCCTCAAGCCAAATATAAAATTCACTTGACATTAAATCCAACATCTACACAGGTTTGTCATGCATTCAATTCTATCTAGTAACTCTTATCTATCAATGTTCTTTATTGACTAGATAAAACTAGATTTGAGTTATTATTTTAATCCACCATCCATCCTTATCCTTGATTCTCCAATCCCATCATCCCGAAAACTTACTTCATATTAACCCTATTATATGTACATCCAACTATCCTAATTTATAGTCTTAACACTAATTTAATTAAACCCTCCGTACTTAACATCATGTTCAATTATATATGCATTCTTGTAAACTTATTTATTTCATTTAATTTATTTTCCTATATTGAGCTTTTCCATTACCATATGGTTTAATTGTTACATGTTTCTAAATGAGCCCCTTGATATAAACATTACCCTTAAACTAAGGTCAAATACACTAAGTGTCATTATCCTCTATTCAAGACTTGAAATGATTAAATAATTATCTGATAAAAATAAAAACAAATCTAAAGGGTGAATCTCCTATCTATCTTAAATCCTCATCATTCCCTAACTCTTACAAAGGCCACATTTCTTCCTACACATGGTCCCCACAAGGTCCCACGTGGGTCATGTGCAGAATTTTGACTAATCGAAACCTTAGGACATCTTCTTTCCATCCCTCCAATCAACAACCCTAATGTGAACAAGTCATATTAAATGTCAACTTGACATTCTCCTAAGTACAAATCCCTTGGGATTGCTATCCCACTCCCCCTTAATTTCAAGTCGACTACCTATGCTTGGGAACACGTGACCACTACTGCAAGAAATTTCAAGTTGACTACCTATGCTTGGGAACACATGACCACTGCTGCAAGGAGGGGACGACTAGTGCATAAGATAGGGATGTGACATAAATCTTTTCTCCTATGCACCCAAGTATATTAATGGGGATGAAACCCCTTTTCAAGGAGGCAAGCTCAAAGATAAAATTTTTGACATGACATGTCAGAATGAATGTCAGATTTAACAATACGCCTTGGGGAGTGGAGAAAACTTTTTGCATTATGATGGCTTAGGAAATGTTTGGGGCTACTATAGAAGGGCGGTCAAGATCAATCTTGGCTTTTATTTTATTTTTGAGTTAAATATTTAAATTTTTCATATTCTCTAACATGCACACTAATATGCCTTTATTTATTTAATTACTAATTTATTATTTGAGTGTTGGATGTGACTTAGAGGTCACAAGATTGTAATGTGTACCATTCTGTCACTTAGTAAATATATTAGTCTAGGACACTCATTACTCTCTATATGATATTATTATTTTTATTTTTATTGGATAGCAGTCTAGAATCTGGGAATATTCTTTAATATTTTATTGCTCTGTATTAAGGAAGGGATTTATTTGCCTTTACCATAGATTTTCTAGAGAGGAAAATGCATGCCTACAACAATGTATCTCATAGATTTTATTATGTCTTGTCTTACAACAAACTTCATTTTGTTATATCATGAAATTAATTTGATGATTTCCTTGTGTGAAGAACCTCCTTATAGCAATATCGTGAGAATGCTCGAAATAACAGAATACAAAGTGATAGCAGAACTCAGAATGAATCTACTGATCGCAGGCCACTTCGAGGGGGTAACCTCCTTTGAGCAAGCTCAATACAATAAATTCGTCCCTGTCCATCAAGGGCCTCAACCTATTCTTATATACTAGGTACGATCTAGAAAAGTAATACTACCTATGCATGTGGGATAATAAAATATACTCACGGGACGACTTACAAAGCATATGCGTCCAACAACACTACTCTAACAAAATAAACAGAAGGAACACACAGGTTCCTAACATCCCCTCTCCCTTAGAAAAAAGCTTTGTCCTCAAAGCTTAAGGTGTGGAAATTGTTGTTGAATCTGAAGAAGGGGTTCCCAGGTAGCATCCTCTGGTTGCATGCCATGCCACTGAATCAAGACCTCAGAGATGGAGCGAGAGCGAAGCTGGCGAGTGCGCTGGTCAATGATTGCCACCGGCTCCAGGATAATGGATCCTTCCGTATCCATTTCAAGGAGAGTAGTTTGTGCTCTGACAGTGGTACCCAGAACTTTCTTTAGACAAGAAACATGAAAGACTGGATGAATGCGGGAAGAAGGAGGAAGTTCCAGTTTATAAGCAACTGAACCAATCTTCTGCAGAACCTTATAAGGCCCATAAAATTTTGGGGCCAGCTTATGACGCCCTTTCAGCTTTAGGGAGGATTGTTTGTATGGCTGTAGACGAAGAAAAACCATATCCCCAACTTGAAATGAGCGCTCAGAACGGTGTTGATCTGCTTGCTGTTTCATCCAATTACGGGCCATGTGAAGATTATCCTGTAAGGTACGAAGAATCTGATCCCTGCTGCGGAGAACTATGTCAACTGCCTGGACTGGTGAGCTGTTGGGAGTGTAGGGAAGGAGCACTGGAGGTGCCTGACCATAGACTGCTTCATATGGAGTCATTTTAGAGGCAGTGTGGTAAGAGGTATTGTACCACCATTCAGCTAAAGGGAGCCACTTGGCCCACTGATGTTGCTGTTCGGAAGTGAAGCAACGAAGATAAGTTTCCAAGCATTTATTGACAATTTCAGTTTGACCATCAGTTTGTGGGTGATAGCCCGAACTCATCTTCAGTTTGGTGCCAGTTTTCTGAAACAGTTCAGTCCAAAAATGACTGGTAAAAGTTGCATCACGATCAGAGACAATGGAAGAAGGGAGTCCATGAAGACGAAATATCTGGTCCATGAAGATTTGTGCAACAGAGGAGGCAGTATAGGGGTGGCTGAGGGCACAAAAATGACTATATTTCGAGAGACAATCAACCACAACCAAGATCACTGTCTTGCCACCGGATTTAGGAAGCCCTTCAATGAAATCCATAGAAATATCAGTCCAAATCCGTGTAGGGATGGGCAATGGTTCGAGCAAGCCAAGAAGGAGGGTCGTTTCACCCTTGTGGCGTTGGCAAGTATCACATTCAACCACCATCTGTTGAATCGTCTGTTTCAGCCGACCCTTGTATCGAAGAGAAGCACCATCCCAAGAGTAATGTGGTATAGCAGAAGGATTATTGGCTAGCTGGTGAATGATTTGAGATAAAGAAGAGTCACTGTCATAGCCCTGCTGAACATACGCTAACCAATTGGGAATGGGCATAGAAATAGCGAAAAGGGAAGCTTGATTATCAAATGTGCGAGAAAGAGCATCTGCCACAATATTCTCCTTACCCTTCTTGTAGGTGATCTCATAATCATACCCCATGAGTTTGCTGACCCATTTCTGTTGTGTAGGAGAGGATACCCGTTGTTCTAGGAAGTATTTCAGACTTTGGTGATCGGTTCTGATGCAAAAATGACTCCCTAAGAGGTATGGCCGCCACTTCTGTACAGCATGCAAAATAGCCATCATTTCTTTTTCATAAGTAGAGAGGGCTAGATTCTTACCAGAGAGGGCTTTGCTAGTGAACGCAATAGGATGGTCATCTTGCAGGAGAACAGCACCCAATCCATTGCCGCAAGCATCACTCTCAATAGTGAAGGGTTTGGAAAAATCTGGCATCGCGAGAACAGGTGTACTGCACATAGCCTGTTTCAGTTGTTCAAATGCAGTCTCAGCAACAGGGGTCCAGGAGAAGGCATCCTTTTTTAACAGAGCTGTCAATGGTGCTGCAATTTTCCCGTAATCTTTGACAAACTTGCGGTAGTAGCCAGTCAACCCCAAAAAACCCCGAAGGCTCTTGAGAGTTTTAGGATGCGGCCAAGTTTTCATGGCATCTATTTTTGTAGGATCCACCCGCACTCCATGGTGTGCAACAATATGCCCGAGATACTCCACTTCCTCCTGGCCAAACACACATTTAGATAGTTTTGCACAGAGTTGATGATCAGAGAGAAGTTGCAAGACAAGCTCCAGATGATGGAGATGCTCAGCCCAAGTTTTGCTATATATGAGGATATCATCAAAGAAGACCAGAATGAATTTCCGGAGGTATGGTCGAAATATGTTATTCATCACTGCCTGAAATGTTGAAGGAGCATTCGTGAGGCCAAAGGGCATGACTAAAAATTCATAGTGACCATCATGTGTGCGGAAAGCAGTTTTAGGTATATCCTCCTCATTAACCCGAATTTGATGATACCCAGAACGAAGATCTAACTTGGAGAAAAAATGAGCCCCATGAAGTTCATCAAGAAGTTCATCAACAACTGGAATGGGAAACTTGTCCTTTATAGTGAGATGATTAAGTGCTCGGAAATCAATGCAGAGTCGCCATGACCCATCTTTTTTGCGAACAAGCAGAACTGGAGAAGAAAAGGAACTGGTACTAGGGCGAATAATACCTTGCTTCAGTAAGTCACGGACAAGTATCTCGATTTCGGTCTTCTGATGAAATGGGTAGCGGTAGGGCCTGATGTTGGGCGGAACACTGCCAGGAAGGAGCTGAATACGGTGGTCCTCTGGACGAGAAGGAGGTAATCCCACAGGTTCAACAAATATACCAGAATACTTGTCCAAAATGTGTTGGAGATCGGCAGGAGTGCTAGAGACTGCTGATGGCTGCATCTGAATGGAATGGAGCTGAGCGATGACACCATGTGAATTCTTCTTAAGAAGTTTTTCCATACGGTGTGAACTGATGATGCTGAGAGACCCTGGTTGTAAGCCTTTCAAAGTGTGTTGGTGCCCCTCGGCTGAAAACTGCATCCAAAGTTCAGCAAAATCCCAGAGAATGGGGCCAAGAGTGCGTAACCATTGGGCACCCAAAACCACATCATAGCCACCTAAGGGTAAGGCAAACATGTCAGAGCGCATGTTATAATCTCCAATAGAGAGACGCACATTGCGACATTTCCCTTTACAAGGTAAAGTGCCCCCATTGGCAATCATGACTTCAAAGCTAGAGCAGGGATGGATAAAGCAATCAGCCTGTTTGGCTATTCGTGGATCAATGAAGTTATGAGTGCTACCAGAATCAATGAGTATAGTAAGAGGGATCTTCTTGAAGAAACCCTGGACCCGCATGGTTTGTGGAGTAGTGACTCCTGCCAAAGCATGGACATATATCTCTGGTGGAGCTTCTGGTGAAGGAGGTTCAGGCTGGTGAGGCTCAACCTCATCATCCACTGTTTCCTGAGCATCTACATATTCTTCCAGTTCCGGTGGAGAATCCACATCCAAGAGATAGAGCTTTTGCTGAACACATCTATGGCCCCGAGACCATTTCTCATCACAATTATAACAAAGCCCTTTGTCTCGCCTGACTCGCATCTCTGTTTCAGACAAGTGCTTGATCGGAGTAGTTCTGGGAGTTGGTATGACTGGAGGGTTGTGAGAACCTGTATTTTTGAATGGAACAAAATTAGATCTGGAGCGTTGTAGAGCACTAATCTTGTCTTCCGCTAACTTAGCCAACCCAAGGGCTTCCATCATCGTAGTAGGTCGAAACATTTTGACTTCTGAGCGAAGTGCATCCTTCAGACCACTGACAAAATAACTACGGAAGAATTCATCAGACAAGCCCTCTGTGTGATTAGCTAATTTTTAAAACTCTGTCTGGTATTCTCTTACAGTGCCTGTTTGACACAGTTTAGTGAGTGCTCCTGTGAAATCATCAAAGGAACTAGGGCCAAAGCGCTCCAAAATGAGGGTGCACAATTCTCTCCACGTTGGGCCTACATTAGCCTTGATGTACCAACGGAACCATTGAAGAGCTTCATGTTCCAAATGAAAAGATGCAAGGGGGACTTTGTGGTTATCCAAAGTATTATGCAAGCTGAAATACTGCTCTGCCCTATAGATCCATTCAGTCGGATCAGAACCATCGAAGCGTGGAAAATCAAGCTTTGGTCCACGGAAATTGCCAGAAGAGGACCCAGTATCTTCTGAATGGTTTCGGCTCATGGCTGACTGCTGAAAGTTAAGACCCAGAATTTTGTCATCCAGATCTTGAAGTTTGGTTTTGAGGGATGCAATTTCCTCTTCCATGATTTTTGCTCCTGTACGCGTAACAACCATAAAACAAGGTTTTTTTTTTTTTTTTTTTTTTTTGAACAGTCGACTTAGAAAAATTCACTCACAGACAGAACAACTGAAAAGAGTTATTGCAATAACAAGAGATATTAGAAGTGAGAGGAACCTGGAGGCCACGACAGAAAAAAATTTGATGTAATTTCCACCCAGCGAGCCCAAGAGAGTGCTCTGATACCAGATGTGAAGAACCTCCTTATAGAAATATCGTGAGAATGCTCGAAATAACAGAATACAAAGTGATAGCAGAACTCAGAATGAATCTACTGATCGCAGGCCACTTCGAGGGGGTAACCTCCTTTGAGCAAGCTCAATACAATAAATTCGTCCCTGTCCATCAAGGGCCTCAACCTATTCTTATATACTAGGTACGATCTAGAAAAGTAATACTACCTATGCATGTGGGATAATAAAATATACACACGGGACGACTTACAAAGCATATGCGTCCAACAACACTACTCTAACAAAATAAACAGAAGGAACACACAGGTTCCTAACACCTTGCTTAGAATTGCATTAAGCTTGGTAATTAAAATCAATGTTATCCATGCATGTAATATGAACATAAAATTTTCCTTCCAAATTATTGAGTGCACAACAAGATTGTAAGCAATCTACTAAGTTTTAAATTTATACAATCAATGGTATCACATAACATCTATGGATTGTTATTATCGACTAGTCATTTACAATACCACAAGGAGAAAAGTTTCTTTCACATTTTCAAATGATAACAATGATGTCAAAGCAAATCTGTGACTCATACCAATGCTTTCATAACAATATAAACTCCAAATGAAACATGCATATGCAACCTTATCAATTATTTCCTCTACACGTACATTAGGTAACAATGATACAATCTCCTTCGATCACAATGGGGCAACATAAGGGACTTTTCAAAATCATAAGGAACATGAACATTGAAAGATATGGACAATGAGTAGCATGAACATTGTCCAAGATGATTGTTGAGAACATGAACAAGCTGGTGAATCCTCCTTCACAAATGAGGGCACAATGTCAAGTTTTCTCATCCAACATCAATCTGCAAGATGATCATTCCAAGCCATTTCCATTGCTCCCTTGGACACAAATCTACATATGCAACACAACAAAATAACAAGGACCATGGGTGCTTTCCACCCAACCATAGGCCTCAAAGAGACCACCCCCACGCTAGGGAACAAGGCTCAAACTAGGATACACATACAATCTTTCAATGCATAAACATTACATTTCAAACTCGAAAAATTTCCCCCCAAGGCTATTTCACAATGGCTTCACAGATGGAACCATAAACATAGGGTGAAGGTGTGTTCTAAAATGGAGACTTGCGATACCAAACCATATCTGCAATAAAAAAAATTCATGCCCTCTCGGGGCTATCATAATTCAGAAAATTTCATGCCCTCTCGGGGCTATCATAAATCAACAATTTAATGCCCTCTCGGGGCCTCCACATTTCCTCCTCCAAACCCACTACCATTAGCTGTAACTCCTCAAACTTCCTTTCTACACCATACTTTCCTTATCACCCCCAGCAAGTTATGAAATGTTATGGCATACAATGGAGCCCATACTCCAAGGTTCTCAATACATTTTTTGAACCCAACTTAAGCCCTTCACCCTGGACTTCTCTTCCCTTCCCACAAGGGTGAGTGTAAGTCCCACGCCCATAACAATACTCAAGCACAAAACAAGAAAACAAAACCAAGTAGAAATAAAACAAGAAATTTTCAAGATCACATCACATTTTCACAACACAATATCAACACCCATAATACAACAAGGAAATAGATGAAATCCAAACCTCATACTCACAATACTCCACACAATACAACAAGATGCACAATGTGTCACACTAATCTACATGGAATCAACACCATTCAAGCACTCACATGAATGCTACTCCACAATGCAATGCAATGCATACTCCATTGATAAACTCCATACTTGCATATTTTCTTAACCCTGCTAAAAGAAAGAAATGGAAAAGAAGCAAGTTTGAGATACCAACCTTGGTCCAAGCTAGGGTAAGGATAGTTGTAGTAGAGCTCCCCTAATCTCCCTCCAAAACCTAACTATCTCTAAAATTAGAGAGTGGGCAAACACCCCACTAGTTTGGCCAAGACCCTCTAATAAAGCCTTCCCACTAACTTATTTTAGCAAAAACACTAAGCCACTACTTCTTACAAACTTGTCTCCTCTAACAGTTCATTGATAGCCCTCACGAGCTCTGAGTTATGACCCTCGAAGGATCGACCTCAAAATGCACTTAGAGCACCTTGGAGACTCCTCGATACGGGGTGGTCGCAAATGATGGATGGTCTTCATGGCTAGAACAAGGGTGTGACTAGGGTTCACCCGCCCATTTGGAGCCAATGGCACTGATGATTCGATGCCAAGATCAGCGGTTTCAAAGTTACGCTATGGTGCACCTATGAACTGAGGTACACTGTGAGTTTTGGCATCGAGCGAGATCGCTGTGCTAAATCCAAATGGAATGTGATATCTCAAAAATGAGATACGTTATTTTAGGCCTCAGTATCACTGTCTTATAGCATTTGACAGTTCATTGATAGCCCTCACGAGCTCTGAGTTATGACCCTCGAAAGATTGACCTCAAAATGCACTTAGAGCACCTTGGAGACTCCTCGGTATGGGGTGGCCACAAATGATGGATGGTCTCCATGGCCAGAACAAGGGTGTGACTAGGGTTCACCCGCCCATCTAGAGCTAATGGCACTAATGATTCGATGCCAAGATCAGTGGTTTCAAAGTTACATTGTGGTGCACCTATGAACTGAGGCACACTACAAGTTTTGGCATCGAGCAAGATCACTATGCTGAATCCAAATGGAATGTAATCTCTCAAAAATGAGATAGGTTATTTTAGGCCTTAGTATCATCGTCCTATAGCATTTGACAGCTCATTGATAGCCCTCACGAGCTCTGAGTTATGACCCTCGAAAGATCAACCTCAAAATGCACTTAGAGCACCTTGGAGACTCCTCGGTAAGGGGTGGCCGCAAATGACGGATGGTCTACGTGGCCAGAACAAGGGTGGGACTAGGGTTCACCCACCCATCCAGAGTTAATGGAACTGACGATTCAATGCCAAGATCAGCGGTTTCAAAGTTACACTGTGGTGCACCTATGAACTGAGACACACTGCGAGTTTTGGCATCGAGCGAGATCGCTATGCCGAATCGAAACGGAATGTGATCTCTCAAAAATGAGATAGGTTATTTTAGGCCTCAACATCAGCATCCTGTAGCATTTGATAGTTTATCGATAGCCCTCACGAGCTTTGAGTTATGACCCTCAAAAGATCGACCTCAAAATGCACATAGAGAACCTTGGGGACTCCTCGGTACGGGGTGGCCACAGACGATAGAGGGTCTCCGTGGTTGGAACAAGGGTGTCACTACGGTTCACCCACCCACTCAGAGCTAATGGCACTGACTTGTAGCCGTTAGGAGTTAGATTTTGAAAAGTTGTCAAGAAAGGTTGACCCCTTTGACTTGTATCATGAAAGGTTGCTTTGTGCCTTGCTTGATTGTTTGAAGACTACTCCATGTGTCACTATCTTTCTTGGAAAAAAAATTGCTTTTGAACATCAAGCTTGCAATATTATCAATTATTGTCAAACTTTTTCAACCAAGTCAAAACGTCAAGTGCAAATATTTGTTTGCATTTTTTTGCTAAGGGGAGTTTCATAAATTGACTTTGATTTTCTATGTCTCTAGTGCTTGAACATGCTTAAAATGGCTCTTTGGTCTTAGAGCTATTTGTATTTTCTAACTTCATGGTCTATGATATGCATACTAAGAATTTATTTCACTAAATGGTTTCCTTGATCTATTGACTACACTTAAATTTGTTCACTTGTCATCTCTCTTTCTTTATCTACATTGCTATTTGGGATTTTTTCGTAGCTCTTGACTTGAGTCACTAGTGTTGTAACGTGCTTGGACAATTTTTTTGACAATTCACTCATTCATTTCTACCTCTCTTTGACATGTGAACACTCTACCTCTCTAGTTTGGACATCAAGTTATCTTGTGTCACCTTATTAGCTTCCTCTAGTCTCCTTCATGCTTTATTATCTATCTACCACTATGGTATTCAAAGCTTGTACTACCAAACCTCAACCAAATCTAGATGATCATGATATCCTCCATGCCACTAAAGAGTTTCAAGATCTATATGTTCAATACAAAGAGCTAGAAGAGACAAATAATCTTTCTTACCTTCATCTCTCTAAGCACATGATAGAAATCAATTCTAATTTTGAGAAAAGGTTAGAGGAGAATATTGCATTCTTAAATTAATCTCCCTTAAGAACTTTACATAAACACGGGTCATTTTCTTCAAGGTCTACATATTCTACGCCAAGACATCAAATATCTTCATCTTCTAGATCTAAATACCTCTTTAGAGAACAAGCAAGTGATACCTCCTTTGAGCCTATGCCAAACTTTCATTATGGACCTATCTTTGACCAAGATAGTGATGAAGACATGGATAACATCTTGCAAACACTTCTTGATAATGAATCCATCACATTACTAGACAACTCTAGACCTTATGAACCCAAAATTAAACCTCCATGGTGGAAAAATTATCATTATTGCCACTTCCATGGAAGAAAATTTCATAAAACTAAAGATTCCATAGTGTTGAAACATAAAATCCAAGATCTCATTTATGATGGGATTGTTGATACCTCTAATGACTCATGTGTCACAAGATCATGCTGATGAACCTATGTCAAGTGATGATTTCCTTGACACCTTCACTTCTTATAACACTAATGAACCTCCTAAAGTGTCAAAGCTTTTGAAAATGCCTCCACCAAACAAAGAACCTAATTCTTTCCATATAGACCATGCATCCCCTCAAGGGCTACAACTAAAAGAAAATCAAGCTAACCTTCACTTGTCTGCAAACCTTTTCCATGCTACTAAGATTAAAGATCCTCAACATTCATGCAATACTATGATTACTATGCCCACTTTAGCTAATCCTGCATTATTGCTTTAAGATTCTATCATGCACACCTCACATTTTCCCTTGTACTTAGAAGGTGCTCCATATCAAGATGACTCTCAAAAAGAAAAATATATAAATAAAGATCAAGATCAAACACCTTTTCATCTCATCCAAAATTTCACCTTTCTATATCCTGTGTGTTACCCACCTCCTACATATGATGAGGATACCATTTCCACTACCTCCATTGAGCTTACTGAAACTTATGGGAAAAGTGATCTTTCTATGCTATATAAAGAAAGATGTCAAGATCAAAGTGTCCCCTCATGTTCTACTTCTCCATATCCACTTCAAAACTATGCTCAAGATTCAAACACTCCTATCAAAGGTCTTTCTCCTATAAAAGGTACTCATGAGTCTATTGATGACTTTGGTCATGCTACTCACTCTTAAGATGTTGAAATCCCTAGTCACTATCCCTTTGCATTTTGTAATTCTATCCTTGGTCCTTATCCATCTAATCTAAAGTCTTCAAACCTTCTCCTACACTTTCTACTTCTAGCTCTCCTAATGTACCTCAAGATCAACAAGACATTCATCCTAGAAAATAACCGTCCACTCAACCATCTAAACCAGTCATATTAGCCTTATTCATCCATAAGTCCCAAATCTTTTGGAAGCAATTTGGATGTTCAACACAAGAAATAAAATAATACATTACAAAATAGAGATCATTATGTCTCATCTAATCAACATGTGAATGGACATAACAAAAATATATTGAGGATACCACAAAGGTTCACTATTCAAAAAGTGAAATCAAAGAAAATATGGGTTCCTAAACCCATTATTGAAGAAAATTGTTATAAAGTATCCAAAGGAAAATCTAAAGCTATATGGATTCCAAAGTCTCTCTTGAAAGACTTTAATATTGAACATAAATCTAAGTTGACATTCAATATTCCAAAGGCTTCCACTCCATTTTTTTCCAAACATCTTTCTCAAAAGCTTACAAATATTCCACTCAATCTTCTTCTAACATTGTCCTACCAGCTCATACATCTAAACCTTGATCCATTTCCTCCATGATTCCTCCATCATTAGGAAACCCTCCAAGGTGTGTGTAAATGTTGATCTTCCCCACTTTGTCACCTACCCTTATGCAATGTTTTCAAAGCTACACTTACCTACTATCCATACTCATACAATCCTTCCAAGGAATGAACTCTTATCCTACTATCATCTCACTTCCTTCACCCTATCAACATCATTGAGCATACTTATCTATGGTCTTGGCTTATCATAACTTATCTTTCCTTTAGGAACACTCTCTAACTTGAAAATAGTTGACCTATTTCTAAAAAATAAAAAAAAAATAGAAAAGAAGATAAAAAATGTGCCTTGGTGAAAACCATTATCTTATCCATGAGATTCCCTATTTTACTTTCTCATTCACTCATAGCCTTCATATCCAACTTCATATCATGTCATTATGCATATGCTATCTTGCTTATTGGCTTTAATTGCTTATCCTACATTCTATCTTCTTTCATGGATTTCATGGCTTATCCCAAATGTGCTTCATACAACTTTTCAATATGAAAGTCTTTCAAAATATACAATATTATGACTCTTTATGCTTTCAAATGCTATGATTGGTTGCAAAATGAAAGAAATCAAGTATTCTAATTGTTCATCCGTACTTTCTAGATTTTTCTTATTTGATTAGTTTGATAAAAATAGTTTTAATAATCATAATGTCAGCTTTATGTCAAATAAAAAAAAAATCAAATTTGTAATAAGATATCCGCAAGCAATTATCTTTCATATAGTTATAAATTCTCTTAAAATTGTCCTTATAGCCTTGTATCACATGCAAATATGATTTGCAAGAACTTGTTCAATATCTTCCTCTTATAATTCCTTACAAAGAACCTACCAAAATACAAAAACCATATACAAAAAAAGTACACATTTTACATCATAATACATCATAAATTTTAAAAATTCTCCCCAATACAACCCCCCTCCAACTCTTCATGATGTACCTACATTCCAATATCATAAAAAAATTAGTAACTTATTGTATTAAGCAAGATAATCATCAATTCATTAAATCATTATGAAGAAAATAACATAAGAAGTATATATACCTAGTCGAGTATTCCAATAGGGTCCTCTCTCTATTTTAGGGTCTCCAACAGGGCTTCATGATCAGCATTAGCAATAGTAAAAAGTTCTTTTACTTTTGGTCTTCCTTGATGCTTCAATAACTTTACATTTGATGCTATAATAAGATGTGAATATATGAGAATTACTTTGTGCTTCTAATAGTCTTCGAATGCAGGAATTCTGTTCCTTCTAAGCATGTATGTCCGCAACCATGTTCTAGCAACAACCATTGAACCAGTAGGATATGTGAATCCATCATCATCTGTGATTGGTTGTGCAAGTTTTTGTTTGCCTCTTACACAATGTGCTAACCAATAATCAGATTTCTCATCATTCCCTTGTGGCGCAACCAATACAAAGACATGTCCTAACTGAAGTAGATCTGATAGATGGTTATGCTCAAGTGAACTTTCCATGTCTTCATTTTTGATAGAGGGTATGATAGACAATGGAGTAAGATAATGTGGAGCCCATGTGTCCACCCACTCACTTGACTCACAGTGATCCCAATCACACTAAAAACAAGTACAACAAAAACAAGCTAGTTGTCGTGTCCAAATGGTCCATGTACTAGAATTAGACCTCCGAAATGAGTGCATTTTTTATGAGTCTCTTACTATAGCACAATATGATCTATCACCTATGGATCCTTCCTCAACCAACCAAAAGAACCTACGTACCACTGAATCAAGAGTCCCCCCCTATGATAATGCTAAACTACACCAATAAACAATGCTACGAGCATCAAGAAGCTCTGTTGTTGAAATCTTCAGTTGCTCCTTAACTAGAGCTCTCTTCACACATGCCCTTGCTCCATCATGTTCCCCTTTTCCATGGCTGGACCCAAAAAAATCCAAATATGAGGCACCCCTCTCTCTACATGCACCCTACACAACCAATAAAACATGCGAGCATTCTTGAATTGACCTGTACAGTTATCTGATCAAATGATATGTCTATCCATAGCAATTGCATGCTCATGTAAGAAATCAAAAAAATTCTCAAAATAGTGTTGCACAAACTAGTGAGAGTGAGATCTATCATCACTCATAAAAAAATGATACTCTCTAATAATCTTTCGATTATCTTCCGCACTATCAGGGGCATGTCTATATGTTATGTGAACAAAAATTGCAATCTGAATGGAGTTGTAATACTAAGATTGTGTCTCATTTTGAGGTTGCAATGTGTAGTTCTCAGCAAAATCAACAACTGATTTAATAGTGCCAATGGGAAAAGTCTCCTTACACATTCTAAATTGTTGATCCAACCACTGAGACCTATGACTATGTCTTGCATACTTGTAAAAAAGATTTGCCTTGAAATCTGAAATACAATTAGCCACACTGATATCTTTTCTAACCAATTCACATCTAGAGCTCTCACTCCCACTCTTCAATGTGTATTTCACCGTTTCATATACCCTTTTTTTCAGTATTGTCTTTTCAAGATCTTTTTCGCACCCCTCATGGAAACATATGTCAAGCTTGGATAAGCCACCACATTCTGAACACTTCTCATTTAAGCAAGCATTTCTATAAAAGGAACAACCATCAACTCTACGACATAAGAGTTGATCTAGCAAGTCTCTTGATAATTTTGGAAGCCCACTAGCCCTACAATCCTCCAACATTTCTTTTCTATGCAAAGTAGAATGGATGGAGCGTAATAGTTCATGGTGCATAAGAAACTCAACATGATATTTGCAACAACATGTATTTCAAATTTTGAGTGGCACACAATAAAATAGTTTCAAAGATTCAAAAGCCCTTTGTGATATTTGAATTTTGTCTCATATATCTACCCTTTCTCAAATGATGACTTACCAAAGAGGTTGTAATAACCCTTCGAGCAACTCTATTATCCTTCTCTCTGCTATTTTTTCCAATGTTATTGAGAGCACTGAAAAGATTCATCACGATAATGGCATTTCTTTCCAACTTTTTATTGACACGAACCTTCAATTTGGAAAGCATAGGTCTCATCTTTTGCATCTTTAATAAGTGCATGAAAAGCTGACATTGCTCTACCACTGTCTTGTTGCCGAAAAACATCTGATATAGTCTTGAAGCCCATAACCGAATGGTTCTTTTTGATTTTTTTCCTTCCAAACTAGTAATAATCGTTTCATCAATTTCAATTATACATTTTGGTGTTTTAGAACCTTCATGTCGATTATAATTAGGAGATATGTAAGGTTCTTATGCATTAGGTTCCTGTGCATTGTCATCTTCGACATGGTCAATTATGCAATTTGGATTATGACTTGGTGGCATTTCTTCTTCAAAATTTTCATTCTCCAAATTTTCAATTTCGACATTATCATTTTCAATAGGTACATTTTCATTCCCCAACTGTACATATTCATTATCTGACTCTATGATTTCACTTTTGATTAATTCATCGTCAACTTGACTGATATTTAGCATACCTTGTCTTTTTCTTCGGTGTTCCATTTTGTCCCTTTCCCTAGATGCCGCAATGTCTTCCTTGGATATCTTCCTTTTGTGTTTATCCTTTCGAAAACTTCTGCTCCCCATTCAGATGAAAAATTTGAACACCTAAGGTTATATTTTCGATTTTTTTTTTATTGGTTGGGCCCCAAAACGCGACTTTTTGCAGAACCTATGAAAAAAGAAGTGAAAAAGTGATGTTGTTGGGTCTGCAGGGACAAGAAAATATTGGGAATTGGTGCCAGTAAAATCGGATATTAGATCCTGGATCGGATATCAGATATGAAATCGGATATCCGATTTTGTAAAGTGAATATTTGAAGGGAAAACTTGCTATAATTTCCCTCCTTTACCATAATTATATTAATATTATGAAAATCATTGGAGGGAAACCGACTTTGGTTTATTACTAAGCTAATAGTATAGTAGTATTAATATATAATAGTATTAATACTATAATAGTATTAATATAAAGTATCAATAGTATTAATATTATTACTATAGATATAATAGTGTAAATATTTAGTGTTTATTTATATTATTATTATTATTATGCTACAATATAGTATTAATATATATTATTATTATAGCTATAATAGTATTATTATTATTACTATAGATATAATAATATTAATATTTAGTGTTTATTTATATTATTATTATTATTATTATCATAAAATAGTATAAATAGTATGTATATATATCATAAAATAGTATATATATCCTTTCATTTTTTAACCCATATACATACAAACGATTCGAATATGTCCCTAGGGGTCTTAGGACCCCTAGAAACATATGTCATTGTTTAATTGGACCTATGACCCCCTTGACCCATATGAACGATTCGAATATGTCCTTAGGGGTTCGAGGACCCCTAGGGACATATGTCGTCGTTTAATGGGTCAAAGGGGGTCATAAGTCACCCTATGACCCCCTTTGACCCATATGAACGATTTGAATATGTCCCTAGGGGTCCTAGGACCCCTAGGGACATACGTCGCCATTTAATGGGTCAAAGGGGGTCATAAGGCACCCTATGACCCCCTTTGACCCATATGAACAATTCAAATATGTCCTTAGGGGTCCTAGGACCCCTAGGGACATGTCGTCGTTTAATGGGTCAAAAGGTGTCATAGGTCACCCTATGACCTCCTTTGACCCATATGCACGATTCAAATATGTCCCTGTTGTCGTTTAATGGGTCAAAGGGTGTCATAGGTCACCCTATGACCCCCTTTGACCCATATGCATGATTCGAATATGTCCCTAGGGGTCCTAGGACCCCTAGGGACATATGTCGTCGTTTAATGGGTCAAAGGGGGTCATAAGTCACCCTATGACCCCCTTTGACCAATATGAATGATTCGAATATGTCCTTAGGGGTCCTATGACCCCTAGAGACATATGTCATCGTTTAATGGGTCAAAGGGAGTCATAGGTCACCCTATGACCCCCTTTGACCCATAGAAATGATTCGAATATGTCCCTAGGGGTTCTAGAACCCCTAGGGACATATGTCATTGTTTAATGAGTCACAATGGGTCATAGGTCACCCTATGACCCCCTTTGACCCATATGAACGATTCGAATATGTCCTTAGGGGTCCTAGAACCCCTAAGGACATATGTTATTGTTTAATGGGTCAAAGGGGGTCATAAGTCAGCCTATGACCCCCTTTGACCCATATAGCTCATTCGAATATGTCCCTAGGGGTCCTAGGACCCCTAGGGACATATGTCATCATTTAATGGATCAAAGGGGGTCATAGGTCACCCTATGACCCTCTTTGACCCTTATGAATGATTCGAATATGTCTTTAGGGGTCCTAGGACCCCTAGGGACATATGTCATTGTTTAATGGGTCAAAGGGGGTCATAGGTCACCCTATGACCCCCTTTGACCCATATGAACGATTTGAATATGTCCTTATAGCTCTTAGGACCCATAGGAACATATGTCATTGTTTCATCGGTCAAAGGGTGTCATAAGGCACCCTATGACCCCCGTTGACCCATATGAATGATTCGAATATGTCCATAGGGGTCCTAGGACCCCTAGGGACATATGTCATCGTGTAATGGGTCAAAGGGGGTCATAGGTCACCTTATGACCCCCTTTGACCCATATGGCCCATTCGAATATGTCCCTAAGACCCCTAGGGAAATATGTCATTGTTTAATGGGTCAAAAGGGGTCATAGGGCACCCTATGACCCCCTTTGACCCATATGAACGATTCGAATATGTCCTTAGGGGTCCCAGGACCCCTAGGGACATATTTCATCGTTTAATGGGTCAAAGAGGGTCATAGGTCACCTTATGACCTCCTTTGACCCATATGAACGATTCGAATATGTCCCTAGGGGTCCTGAGGACATATGTCGTCGTTTAATGGGTCAAAAGATGGCATAGGTCACCCTATGACCCCCTTTGACCCATATGAACAATTCAAATATGTCCTTAAGGGTTATAAGACTCCTAGAGACATATGTCATCGTTTAATGGGTCAAAAGGGATCATAGGTCACCCTATGACCCCCTTTGACTCATATGAACAATTCTAATATGTCCCTAGGGGTTTTAGGACCCGTAGAGATATATGTCGTCGTTTAATGGGTCAAAGTCCTATGACCCCCTTGTCCCATATGAATGATTCAAATATGTCCCTAGGGGTCCTAGGACCCCTGGAGACATATTCAAATCATTCATATGGGTCAAAGGGGGTCATAGGTCACCTTATGACCCCCTTTGACCCATATGACCCATTCGAATATGTTCCTAGGGGTCCGAGGACCCCTAGCGACATATGTCATCGTTTAATGGGTCAAAGAGGGTCATAAGTCACACTATGACCCCCTTTGACCCATATTACCCATTCGAATATGTCTCTAGGGATTCTAGGACCCCTATCGACATATGTCGTCGTTTAATGGGTAAAAAAGAGTTATAGGTCACCCTATGACCCCCTTTGACCCATATGCATGATTCGAATATGTCCCTAGGGGTCCTAGGACCCCTAGGGATGTATGTCATTGTTTAATGGATCAAAGGGGGTCATAAGTCACCCTACAACCCCCTTTGACCAATATGAACGATTCGAATATGTCCTTAGGGGTTTTAGGACCCCTAGGGACATATGTCATCTTTTAATAGGTCAAAGGGAGTCATAGGTCACCCTATGACCCCCTTTGACCCATATGAATGATTCGAATATGTCCCTAGGGGTCATAGGACCCATATGTCGTTATTTAATGGGTCAAAGCGAGTCATAGGTCACCGTATGACCCCCTTTGACACATATGCACGATTCGAATATGTCCCTAGGGGTCTTAAGACCCCTAGGGACATATGTTGTCATTTAATGAGTCAAAGGGGGTCACAAGTCACCCTATGACCCCCTTTGACCAATATGAACGATTCGAATATGTCCTTAGGCATGTTATGATCCCTAAGGACATATGTCATCATTTAATGGGTCAAAGGGAGTCATAGGTTGGGAGTCATAGGTCACCCTATGACTCGCTTTGACCTATAGGAACGATTCGAATATGTCCCTAGGGGTCTTAGCACCCCTAGGGACATATGTCATCATTTAACGGGTCATAAGGGGTCATAGGTCACCCTATGACCCCCTTTGACCCATATGAACGATTCAAATATGTCCTTAGGGGTCCTAGAACACCTAGGGACATATGTCATCGTTTAATGGGTCAAAGGGGGTCATAAGTCACCCTATGACCCCCTTTGACCCATATGGACCATTCGAATATGTCCCTAGGGGTCTTAGGACCCCTAAGGACATATGTCATTGTTTAATGGGACCCTATGACCCCCTTTGACCCATATGCACGATTCGAATATGTCCCTATGGGTCTTAGGACCCCTAGATACATATGTCGTTGTTTAATGTGTCAAAGGGGGTCATAAGTCACCCTATGACCTCCTTTAACCAATATGAACAATTCGAATATGTCCTAGGGCTAGGACCCCTAGGGACATATGTCATCATTTAAAGAGTCAAACGGAGTCATAGGTCACCCTATGACCCCCTTTGACCCATATGAACGATTCGAATATGTCCCTAGGACCTCTGGGGACATATGTCGTCATTTAATGGGTCAAAGGGTGTCATAGGTCACCCTATGACCCCATTTAACCCATATGCACGATTCAAATATATCCCTAGGGGTCCTAAGACCCTTAGGGACATATGTCATCGTTTAATGGGTCAAAGAGGGTCATAAGTCACCCTATGACCCCCTTTAATCCGTATGGCCCATTCGAATATGTCCCTCGGTGTCCTAGGGACATATGTCATCATTTAATGGGTCAAAGAGGGTGATAGGTCACCTTATGACCCCCTTTGATCCATATGAACGATTCAAATGTCCCTAGGGGTCTTAGGAACCTTAGGGACATATGTCAACGTTTAATGGGTCAAAGGGGGTCATAGGTCACCCTATGACCCTATGACCCCCTTTGACCCATATGACCCATTCGAATATGTTCTTAGGGGTCCGAGGACCCCTAGCAACATATGTCGTCATTTAATGGGTCAAAAAGGGTCATAGGTCACCCTATGACCCCCTTTGACCCATATTACCCATTCGAATATGTCCTTAGGGGTTTTAGGACCCCTAGAGACATATGTCGTCGTTTAATGGGTCAAAGAGAGTCATAGGTCACCCTATGACCCCTTTTGACCCATATTACCCATTCGAATATGTCCCTAGGGGTCCTAGGACCCCTAGGGACATATGTCATCATTTAATGGGTCAAAGGGACCTATGACCCCCTTTGACCAATATTACCCATTCGAATATGTCCCTAGGGGTCCTAGGACCCCTAAGGACATATGTCATCGTTTAATGGGTCAAAGGGGGTCATAGGTCACCCTATGACCTCTTTTGACCCATATGAACGATTCGAATATGTCCTTAGGGGTCATAGGACCCTTAGGGACATATGTTGTCGTTTAATGGGTCAAAGGGGGTCATAGGTCACCCTATGACCCCCTTTGACCCATATGAATGATTCGAATATGTCCTTATGGGTCCTAGGACCCCTAGGGACATATGTCGTCACTTAATGGGTCAAAGGGGCTCATATAGCACCCTATGACCCTTTTTTGACCCATATGAACAATTCAAATATGTCCTTAGGGGTCTTAGGACCCTTAGGGACATATGTCGTCGTTTAATGGGTCAAAGGGAGTCATAAGTCACCCTATGACCCCCTTTGACCCATATGAATGATTCGAATATGTCCTTAGGGGTCCTATGACCCCTAGGGACATATGTCATCATTTAATGGGTCAAAGGGAGCCATAGGTCACCGTATGACCCCCTTTGACCCATTGGAACGATTCGAATATGTTCCTAGGGGTCCTCGGACCTCTAGGGACATATGTTGTCGTTTAATGGGTCACAGGGGGTCATAGGTCACCCTATGACCCCCTTTGACCCATATGAAAGATTCAAATATGTCCTTAGGGGTCCTAGAACCCCTAGGAACATATGTCGTCATTTAATGGGTCAAAGGGGGTCATAAGTCACCCTATGACCCCCTTTGACTCATATGGCCCATTCGAATATGTCCTTAGGACTCTTAGGGGCATATGTCATTGTTTAATGGGTCAAAGAGGGTCATAGGTCACCCTATTACCCCCTTTGACCCATATGAACGATTCGAATATGTCCCTAGGGGTCCTAGGACCCCTAGGGACATATGTCGTCATTTAATGGGTCAAAGGGGGTCATAGGTCGCCCTATGACCCCCTTTGACCCATATGAACGATTCAAATATGTCCCTATGGGTCCTAAGACCCTTAGGGACATATGTCATCATTTAATGGGTCAAAGGGTGTCATAAGGCACCCTATGACCCCCTTTGACCCATATGAATGATTCGAATATGTCCCTAGGGGTCTTAGGACCCCTAGGGACATATGTTGTTGTTTAATGGGTCAAAAGGGGTCATAGGTCACCCTATGATCCCCTTTGACCCATATGTCCCATTTGAATATGTCCCTAGGACCCCTAGGGACATATGTCGTCATTTAATGGGTCAAAGGGGGTCATAGGGTACCCTATGACCCCCTTTGACCCATATGAACAATTCGAATATGTCCCTAGGGGTCCTAGGATGCCTAGGGACATATGTTGTCATTTATTGGGTCAAAGGGTGTCATAGGTGACCCTATGACCCCCTTTGACCCATATGAATGATTCAAATATGTCCCTAGGGGTTATAGGACCCCTAGAGACATATGTCGTAGTTTAATGGTCAAAGGGGGTCATAGGTCACCCTATGACCCCTTTTTGACTCATATGAACAATTCGAATATGTCCTTAGGGGTTCTAGGACTCCTAGAGACAAATGTCATCGTTTAATAGGTCAAAGGGGGTATGAATGATTCAAATATGTCCCTAGGGGTCCTAGGACCCCTAGAGACATATTCGAATCGTTCATATGGGTCAAAGGGGGTCATAGGTCACCCTATGACCCCTTTTGATCCATATGACCCATTCGAATATGTTCCTAGGGGTCCGAGGACCCCTAGTGACATATGTCGTCATTTAATGGGTCAAAGAGGGTCATAGGTTACCTTATGACCCCCTTTGACCCATATTACCCATTCGAATATGTCCCTAGGGGTTCTAGGACCCCTAGAGACATATGTCATCGTTTAATAGGTCAAAGAGAGTCATAGGTCACCCTATGACCCCCTTTGACCCATATTACCCTTTCGAATATGTCCCTAGGGGTCCTAGGACCCCTAAGGACATATGTTGTCATTTAATGGGTCAAAGGGACCTATGGCCCCCTTTGACCCATATTATGCATTCGAATATGTCCCTAGGGGTCTTAAGACACCTAGAGACATATGTTGTCGTTTAATGGGTCAAAGGGGGCCATAGGTCACCCTATGACCCCCTTTGACCCATATGAGTGATTCGAATATGTCCTTAGGGGTCCTAGGACCCCTAGGGACATATGTTGTTGTTTAATGGGTCCTTTGACCCATATGAACGATTCGAATATGTCCCTATGGGTTCTAAGACCCCTAAGGACATATGTCATTGTTTAATGAGTCAAAGGGGGTCATAAGGCACCCTATGACTCCCTTTGACTCATATGAACGATTCGAATATGTCCCTAGGGGTTCTAGGACCCCTAGGGACATATGTCATCATTTAATGGGTCAAAGGGGGTCATAGGTCACCCTATGACCCCCTTTGACCCATATGGCTCATTCGAATATGTCCCTGGGGGTCCTAGGACCCCTAGGGACATATGTCATCGTTTAATGAGTCAAAGGGGGTCATAGGTCACCCTATAACCCCCTTTGACCCATATGAAAGATTCTAATATGTCCCTAGGGGTCCTAGGACGACTAGGGATATATGTTGTCATTTAATAGGTCAAAGGGTGTCATAGGTCACCTTATGACCCCCTTTGACCCATATGAACGATTCAAATATGTCCCTAGGGGTTATAGGACCCCCAAAGACATATGTCATTGTTTAATGGGTCAAAGGGGGTCATAGGTCACTCTATGACCCCCTTTGACCCATATGAACAATTAGAAATGTCCTTAGGGGTTCTAGGACCCCTAGAGACATATGTCATCGTTTAATGGGTCAAAGGGGGTCATAGGTCACCTATAACCCCATTGACCCATATGAACGATTCGAATCGTTCATATGGGTCAAAGAGGGTCATAGGGTGACCTATGACCCCCTTTGACCCATATGACCCATTCGAATATGTTCCTAGGGGTCCGAGGACCCCTAGTGATAGATGTCGTCGTTTAATGGGTCAGAGAGAGTCATAGGTCACCCTATGACCCCCTTTGACCCATATTACCCATTCGAATATGTCCCTAGGGGTTTTAGGACCCCTAGAGACATATATCATCGTTTAATGGGTTAAAGAGAGTCATAGGTCACCCTATGACCCCCTTTGACCCATATTACCCATTCAAATATGTCCATAGGGGTCTTAGGACCCCTAGGGACATATGTCGTCATTTAATGGGTCAAAGGGACCTAGGACCCCCTTTGACCCATATTACCCATTCAAATATGTCCCTAGGGGTCCTAGGACCCCTAAAGACATATGTCGTCATTTAATGGGTCAAATGGGGTCATAGGGTGACCTATGACCCCTTTTGAGCCATATGAACAATGTCCCTACGGGTCCTAAGACCCCGAGGGACGTATTTGAATTGTTCATGTGGGTCAAAAGGGGTCATAGGTCACCTTATGACCCCCTTTGATCCATATTAACTATTGTAATATGTCCCTAGGGGTCCTAGGACCCCTAAGGACATATGTTGTCGTTTAATGTGTCAAAGGGGGTCAATGGTTGACCTATGACCCCCTTTGACTCATATATATTAATAATATACATATCTATTAATAACATACATATTAATATAATAATATATATATATATATATATATTACGTTATTATATATATTAATAACATATATATATGTATTACGTTATTATATTTAATGAAAATATTATGTTATTATATATATATATTAATAACATACGTATTAATATAATAATATATATAATACATATTATATATTTATATTTAATGTATTACGTTATTATATATATATTAATAACATACATATTAATATAATAATACGTATTTTATATATATATATAAAAATTACGTTATTATATTTAGTAAAAATAATAATAATATAAATTATATTTATAGATTGTAATAAGATAACATAATATATTATTATATATTGCTAGATTATATCTTATATCTTTACATTACGTTATTATATATATATATATATATATATAAATAAATACGTCTTTACATAGTAATATAAGTGAAATAATTTATAAATCATAAGCTATGACGTTTAAACCCAATTGTCCCTACAAAATGGGTTGGGATTTGAAATTTTCCACTCGCAACATATCGGATATCTGATTTGGCTTGGTATTTACCAAGCCTACCCGGTCAACCCAAAAGACGTGTTTGAAGAGGGTTTTAGTGATACTCAGGCTTCGGTTAGCCGTCTGACAATGTTATTTTGATCGAAATTGAATAAAACGAAAAGGGTTTTTTAATATCACTCTCTAGATTCCATCAATATAATTTCTGTCAAATTTCGAGCTCGATAAGTATTTATTAGTTAATTATCAATGGAGATTATTGTAAAGTGCTGATTGACATACTAATTGAAAAATAGCTATAACTTTCAAACGGTATAACATTTTTTAAATCTAAAAGTTGTGTCACATTCTATATTTCGGCTAGTATAAGAAAAAAAAAAAAAAAAAAAATTTGGTAAAATTTTCTATTAGTTAGGGTGGTTAGACACGAGACTTTTTTTTTTCGAAAAAGTTTTGGTAGAAAATTCATATTTAATTATTTATTTGGTATAAAAATACCGAAAAATATGCGTCACATCTGGGCATGAGTCTACTTTTCAAATCTATAATTATATTAAAAAAATATTATGATTTGATTTTGATTAAAGTGGTCAGACATACACCTACTTTTTATTTTCGCCCTGAAATTTTCTTAGTACTGCATTAAAATTCAAACTTTTGACCAATTAATTATTTTTTTCTCCTGATAAGGCCTAGTATTTTAGAAACTACATTCAATTTCTTACAGATTATTTTCTTACAACTTTTTGATATAAAGTTCATAACCACTTCAAAATTATGTGTCAAGTTGACATAAACTTGATTTGCTGATTTTTCATTGCCACTTAAGGCCATAGTTTGGTACACCATGATCTTGCACATATCCTTTTGACTAATTAAATTTTAGGTCTATGACCTCTCACTTTGAAAAAAAAAAATTCCCTACAAGACCAATAAATTATAATATGCTGATACTATCCATAGCATTAGGTTTGAACATTGCCATTATTGTAATTTTGATTGACTATAGATTTATTGTAGCAAAATCTACTCCAAGAATAAATATCTATCACTAATTAATATTATTTATAATTTCATCTATAAAATTTATTAATGAAAACTCAACTACTTTATTGGCTAAAAAAGAAAAGATTAATAACTCGTTAATCATATAGCCTTGGCAATAGTTCTAGAGAACTAACAACCAAGATTTGGTAGCGCTTTAATCTAGGATCGGGTGATGATAAATTTTGTCTAAATGTATTGCATATTCCTTAATAAAATTCTAGATTTCTTTTCAGATTAATTGAGCCAGCGATATAATTTTACATCAAACATTGCAATTTTAGCACTTAGAAGTTACTAATTGCTCCGTAGATCTCTACTAAATTGTCTCAACTTAACAGAAACATAATTTTGAGTTTTCCCAATAATGAAAAGACTTTTGTATTAAACCACCAAATTTTATGTTGGGACTTTGTGTAATACTTAGAATAAAAACCAACCTTAAGTCTTATATAAAAATATTATTCACTAATATATTAATACATTTCTTTAATAAGCATTTTCTAACCTCGAAGCATTATTCTAAGTTTAATTTACATATCAAAATATTTTCAATGAAGCCCGAACCAAAAATACAATAGCCTAAGGGTGAAACAGGTCACCAACTAACAAGGTGACCAGGGTGGCCTCATAGATAACACAATGCACTTCAACCATTAAAACAGGTTTTGAACAGGAACCTGAACCCCATAGTTACAAAAGACATAGACAATTAGTCCTGAACCATATCAAACTACAAAGAATAGGTTAAGAAAATAGAGCTTCAAGATTTACATTTTAGTCTCATCTTTTGAGAACATAAAGACATATAAACAATGGATTAGAGGGCTTGACCATTTTCCCTTTTACTATTGTCCATCCATCCTCCACCTTCCCAACAACCTTCTGCCATGCAAAGTCAGCAACACCACAACCAGCCCCCAAAACCCTCGTGGAAGGAGAAGAAACACCACAAACAACTTCCAAAACCCACTCGGTAGGAGAAGAAACACCACCACCACATGAATTTTGGGCCACAATAGTAGAAGGGACAACAACACCATCTTGAGATAGAGTCGCAAGAGGGGCAACAATTGAGCCAACAGTTATAGCATTCGAAGGAGGGACAACTATATTGGTCACCACTGTAGGTGCAACATTTGACCCATCAGAGATAGCAACAAAATCCACCACCAAAGAATCCTGAGAAGAGTCCACCAACCCATCCCCAACAGAGGAAACTTTCTGAACCGTGTACATCCGAAACCCCCATCCACCAAGAAGGTGACTTCTTCGATCTAAACTTTTCAGAGGAACATCACGTAGTGAGGTGGTCGGTCTTATGACATTTCCTACATTTGAAGGGGATACCCTCATAATCAAGAAGCTAAATCCAAGAGCCATTAGGAGAGGCCAACTTAATCTTTTCAGGGAGCCCCTTGGAGACGTTGATATCCACAAGAATGTGAGTATATGTCATTTGAAACACATTGGAAGACGTGTTATCAACCAACAAGAAGTCCTCAAGGACCTCCCCCACAACCTCCAAGATAGAGTCCAGCCATAAGTGAAGGGGAAGATTTGACAACCTTACCCATAGAGGAATCTTATTAAAGGATTTAGTCAATAGGTCAAATCCTTATACCAAGGTTTAGCCATCAAGGGAACCTCTCCTCTCAAGAGAAACCATGGCGCAATATGGCATTTTTATCTTCAGTAGTAGAAAATTTCACAATAAAAAAAACCCTTGCCATAGGGTAAATTTGAACTAAATCCAAAATGATCGGCTCCCAATATTTGGATATCCAAGCATACAAATTCGACAGAGAGGGTCAACATTCCCTAAAACGAAAAATTGCAGCAGTAGAAGAGAAGTCTGCCACATATGTGGAAATATTATCAACAATATCAAACTCTAGATCAATCATAATCGAGTTACTTACAACAACAGGCACAACAACACAGACCTCCAAACACATAGCACGATCGCTAATAACAGCCTCATGGGTAGCCTCATTAGTATAAGAGATGGTAGATCTTTCCATGACACCATGAGACTGAGCATCAAGGGAATCGAGAGCTGCCCCAGCAAGATCCATAAACGTAGAAGCCCCACCCCTAAACACAACAGAGGGGCCACCAACTGCTATGACCAAAGGATGAAACCCTACCCTGCTGACTGCTTTAGAAAGGGTAGGAGAAGACTGTTGTTCAACCCTAGCAAGGGCAGTGCCGTGAAAGACTGAAGCCGATGTCGAAGTCATCGTAGGAGTCTGAAGTAGGGTATGTTCTTAAGGCAGTGAAAATAAGTTATAAAGTGGTATGAAGTGGTATAAAGTTAAATTTTTATAGAAAAGGTAATATCATATTTACTTAATACAACACCTCAATCTAATCTTATAAGGATATTTCAAGCTATACATGTTGTCCAAATGAAATGGTGACTCAACTCCATACATGATCAATCTGTACCAACACCATCCTGAATCTACATGAGTAGACCTCAAAAAAAAAAAATTTATTGTTCATTCTATTTTTTATTTGCATGGACTAAAGTCATAGATAAAATAACACTAAACTAAGCTTGATTACACAAGATAAAATATCAAAAACAATTATAGACAAGGTTACATAATAATAGAATTCACAAATTTTGTTAGAATTGATTAATATTTTGAAACTTTAGAAATATTTATGTGAAAATAATTAAAATTTAGAAAAAGGCTGAAATAAATAATATTAAATAATTTAATATTAATTAAACATTTATAGTATCTTAGCATAATACTTAAAAAAATAAATTAAAACTAATAATATTAAATTATTTGATTATTTTAATTTTAATATTACATTAATATTTTATATTATTAAATATTTACATTTTTAATAAAGATATAAATTATATAATATAATATAAATATATCTAACTCAAAAACTTTATCATTTGATTTAAAATATTTTGATAAAATGATAGGTTATTTTAAAGGTTGTATCTTTATTCATATTTATTTAAATTAAAATTGAAAAACAATATTGTTCTGTATTTATTAATAAAATACCTTATAAAGTTTGGTAATAAGATGGATACAAATTAATAAAAATTTACAAATCAAATTATAAAAAATCTATTAAACTTTGTTAAGGTTGTGTGATTTGGTTTTCCATAATCCGCTATTATTTGTTTCAACAAATCAAATTCTAGATAAATAATTTTATAAAGTGAAAAACTTAAATATTGTGCATGTTACATTATGAAATATTAAAATTTGAAGTGAGTTAAAAAAAAAAAAAGTGATTGGGTGAAGTTAAGTTGTTTAATCAAATCTCATTGTCTTAAAGATAAAAAAATTATAAACTGAAAAACTTAAATACTTGCATGTTACATTACGAAATATTAAAATTTGATGTGAGTAAACAAAAAAAATGTAAGTGATTGGGTGAAGTTAAATTGTTTAATCAAATCTCATTGCCTTAAAAGTAATTACAAATCAGCTGATTTATAGAGATCAATTATATCCATGCCTCACAACCTAAAAGAAAGTCATTATTCACTTTCATATCTTAATTTAAATCTTACTCTTTCACACCATTCCAGTTTGGATGGTTGATACTATCCTACCTCTTGAAAAACTACAATATTTCTTTCATGTGTGGATGATTGATTTAGAGAAGAATTTTTTTTATGAAATTGAATGTTCTTGTTGAAATAAAAATAAAAAAGACCGCTTTCCAAATACTTCTTCATAAAAGAATTCAAGAAAAACATCTATCTTAGTGATTAACGAATGTTTAACAAAAGATTTGAAATGGTGTCTTACCATACTAATAAATTGTTCTAAACACATTACCATAATTTTATTAGGTAAAAAAGATTTTGAAGGGTATCCGGAACCCTTTACATTAAAAGATAGAGAAATTAAGCATTAAAGCTAAACTAAGAAAAAACAACAAAACATAGAACAAATATTGAAACCCAGAAAAATACCAACAGAAAAAGAACACACAACCAAAACAAGCCAACAAAAACAAACACAGACTATTAAAAACAAGAAAAGTATTACAACACATATATTGCATTATTATGTGAGAAAAAGGCACCATCCCTTATCATCAGGACAAGCTTCTCCCATGCATAAAGAATCAGGGTAGTCCTCCGACTGACATTCATCATCTCTGTAGCAGAGGACACCCAAACATTTATCATACTCCATTGCCCCACCTTCATTGATCCCGTTCTCATTAACTCGAGCTTCTGCCATGGCTGCCATGCCCACTAAACAGATTACTACTAACACCACGGCAAACAATTTCATTTTCTTTTATTTGTGAAGAAAACTGCTGTGAATAAATGCTAATCCAATGGTGCAATTTGTAGAGAAATTTGCATAAATTATAACGAGCCACCTTCGATCTCATCAACAAATTGATGGAACGTATAGATTTAAAAAATAAAAAGGAATCTTTGAATTCTTGTTATGCTCACCAACATTCACAAAGGTTGAAGAAAGTTCGGCCTGTTTTCTCCTCTGCAAATTTGATATAGAGATTTGTATATATTATAATGAGCCACTTCGAACTGACCAACAAATTGATGGATTCAAACAAAGAAAGAATTCTTCAATTCTTGTCTATGCTAAATTTTGGCCTCTTCAGCATCCAGATATTTGATCTAGAAACTTGTAAATATAATATTCAGTATTAATTGAAGGCTACAAGTAATTGGCCACTCGATTGCTCCAAGCTAAGGTTACCTAAATGTGGATTAAAAAATTAAAAGAGAATTCACCAACATTCACAAAAGTTAAGAATTCATTGGCATATCTGGTTGGAGAGGAATCGTCAAACCTTCCAAGATGTTCGGCTTGGTGTTATGCATCTTTGGTGGAAGATCTCACATTCTCTTTAGGAAACTATTAAAGTGAAGTGTGAGCTAGATGGGGGTATGGATGTGGTTGATCTTGCTATATGCAATTGCCCCAATTTTCATCTTCAGGATGGGGTTGCAGCTCAAAGGTTTCCTTCTATGTCAGGCAACCTCAGTATCAAAGGAAAGGTCGGGTGAATCGGGATGGGCATTGGACTCCTCCTCTCCGTGGAGTTCTGAAAATTAACACTGATGGTTCTTCTCGAAGGAATTGAGGCACTGCTGGTATTGGGGGAGTGGCTCGTTGTAGTTATGGTGACGTTAAATTCTTTTTCTTAGTACATAAGGGTGATTACACTAACAATCTCATGGAGGCTCAGGCTATTTTATATGCTGTGGAACAATGTTGCTTGCGGGGATGGAGTAAGATTATCTGTGAGTTTGATTCCCAAGTGGTGGTGAACTTGCTTTCCTTGTAGAAGCTTGAGGATGTTAGTTGGCAGCTGGCCATTATTGTTGATCAAATTATTCTCTTTTGTACCTCTTTTCAGTTTATTAGGCTTACTTATATTCCTCGTGAATGGAATAGAGATGCTGATTGTTTAGCCAAATGGGCTTCTAGTCATGGTCCGAGCTGGAATATTATGGATAGGCGACAACTTTCCTCTGAGATGGTGCAAAAATTTGATGAACTTCTTGCTCATGATCAAGCTCCTTGTTGCATTTCTTTCTGTCTTAATAAATTTTTACCCCTCTTTTTCCAAAAATAAAATAAATAAATAGAAATTCATTGGTTCTATTTATCTCTGAAAATGGTCATTGTTTTGTTGTCTTATTTAAAAATTGAAATATGTTTGAGGTTTTGTTAAATAAATATAAACATTTATGAGAACCACAAACATATTTTATAAGAGTTATTACTTTATTTAAAGTGGTTTTTATTTTTTTCATATAAAAGTTTCAATGATAAAAGCTAAGATTTTAAATCATTTTCTATACATTTAATTTAGAAATTTAAATTGTGGGAGTAGTCACAAGCAGATCAAGATGTACTCTTTTTAAAAAAGGATTTATTTATGTCTATCTTCTTTTATTTAAAGAGTCTTACTTTTTCTTACAAATTTAGGACATATTATTAATGACCCCAAAAAAACACAAATTTTAAACTATTCATTTTCTGCATCGATTGATTGCATTTTCATGGTGATGTTTAGTTTATAGAATAATTGATGTACTTAATAAACTAATTACATAAATTTAAAATAATTTTTAAAGCTGATTTATATTATTAACTAAATTATGTACCACATAAATTAATTTGGATTGCCTTAATGATATTTGACATTGATAATTTAGAAATAAATGTTAGTTGTAAGAATTCAACTAAAAAGAAATGATGTAGATAGCTAATACCATGATTCTGCTTTGACCATATACCTAATCAAATTCTTGTTGAAGTTGAGCCAATGTGACACTCAAACATAATTTGGTAATTGAGAAGAAAATGTGATGCAAACAAGTACTCAAACACATATAAAATTATAATTCAAGAGTCTAAGGACACATGAAAATGATAAACTAGTGTTAGTCTCTGCTATTAAGGCTGGAGACCATAGATTTCAGATGATTTTTTCTATTTGTTTGTGCATTTAAAATTGAACAAAATGATTTATATACTATGGTGTAAACAATACTATTATTAAATCGAATTTTTTTCCCACTTAATTTCTACTAATATTGTTTAGCTTAGAGGTCAATTCAATTGAGTTTATTTTCTATTAAAATTTGTGCTCAATTTGTACATTGCTTCTTCTAGATATATCTTGTATTGTTATGACTATTTAAAGGTTTAAAAGCCGATATGTGTGCACATTGAATATTCTTCCTCAATTTTCTAATATCTTATAGACTTTTGAGATTGCCTTTATAAATATAAATATTGTGTTGTATATGTTGACGCAAGTTTCCATCAATTTTTTATTTCCTAGGAACTCCAAAGGAAGTTTGATTTGAGTTGAATCCACTAACTTTTTTACATTCAGTCTTAATGAAATGTGAAAGTATATGTTATTCAATAATATTCAATGAAATGTGTTTCACTTTGTTGCATTAAGGCATTCATAATTAACATTTTCAACTTATTTGTTGGAGTTGGAGTTTGTTAATATCATTTTCAGACTTTAGTTAGAAGTCATAATTTAGAAGAGAGGAAAAATCAGGCTCAGGCATAGGCATAGTGCTATAAAGGTTGTTTGTTTATAAACCCTATCAGCCTCTAAGCAGAGATATCTAAACAGCTGCAAGAGCTTTACGAATTTTTCCAAATGAAGTTTTTTTCATCAGCCAGGTTTGACCACTTTTCAATGTTTGTCCCACAGGACTGCTCTTTTTATAAACAAACTAATTTTAGCCAAAGTTTTACACTCTAATTTTAATCAAAGTTTCACATTATTTTCAGTGAAAACATACTGTCCAAACTAGTTCAGACATGCTTCTAACTCAATTTTAAACTATTAAAATTACAGTCTTAGCCATAGATTGCTAAAAACATATTACAAAAAATAATTTTCAAGGTTTCAGAAAAACACAAAGATTTTGATTTTAAGAAAAGAGGGGTAAAAATTTATTAAGACAGAAAGGAATACAACAAGGAGAGCTCAACAAGGAGCTCGATCCTGAGCAACAAGATCATCAAATTCTTGCACCATCTCAAAGGACAGTTGCCTCCTATCCTTAATATTCCAACCCAGATCATGACTAGAAGCCCATTTGACTAAACAATCAGCAGTTCTGTTCCATTCACGAGGAATATACGTGAACCTAATGAACTGAAAAGAGGTAGAGAAGAGAATAATCTGCTTAAAAAGAAGGGTGGTCTTGGTCTTCGATCTGCTTAGAATATATATTTATTTTTAATACTGCTCTGTAATATAAAGTTCTAAATCTTGCAGCATAATGATTCATTGCATTATATATATGATGAGTAATTTTGAATCCCTAAAGCCATGTGCTTCCCATTATGTTGCTTTGCTTTGACTTAAGAATATAATGCTTTGACCCAAGTAAAGAGAGATATACACTATGTCTGTCGCAATAAAACCATGCTCCAACAAACAATCAAATATAAAGAATGAAAAATAATTTTGACTTCTATCTATATAACAGACAACCACACAAATATTAATAACACTAAAGCCTCCAAAAATAAGAAGCTTGAATTCTGTAGGCATAGCTTAGCAATCCATTTTGTTACTCATCTTAATAAATAAAACCTCTTCAATCCAACTTATAATCTATATACTATGCACAAATTAGAATTTTCTTATATAACTAAAAATCAAAAGATTAAGAAAAACTGTGAAATGAATAAATGAGTATAGAAGCAAACATGTACTTGTGTTTTACGGTTGGCCTCTCATATTCACACTATCAGGAATACTTTGGTGCCAAAAGCATATTTCTTTCCGAACAATAACATATTACAAAAGTGTGCCTGGCTATAAGAATAATCTTGTATATCTCTGAATACAAATTTCTGATACAAGTGAAAATAGAAATCAAGCACAACATAATCAGAAGTGAAAATTAAAAAAAAAACTATTAGCGAAAACACAGAACTTATATTATAAGCAAATGAGAACATCAAAAACCATTTATTCTTCCCCTCCCCTGACCAGCAGTTGAAGAAGCTCTTATAGAAAGCCATTGTAATGCTCTCATTATATCTGATTAATCGAGAAACAAAATGTTAACTAAAGCACTTTGGACAATTTTGGACAGAGATAAAATTTGGCATTTGACATGGTCAATCTAAAATAGATGTGTCAAAAATAATATTATAATATTCATGCATTTAAATCTATTGTACATAGGCTAATAGACTAATTTTATGTAAAGACTGCAAAATCAATGCTACATCAGCAATCTCCATAAAATGCGGAAAGTCTACTAGAGTCAAGGTCATTGACTAGCCAACAATAATTTTCAATTACCAATAAAATTTAAAAGAAATACATATTAAGATAGGAGATAAAACAAAATGTTCTAAGATAAACCATAAATCAGTTACTTGAATATCATCATGTAGCAAACTTATCGGCCAAGTTGTCAAGGGCGTCAGAACTTGTCCAAGAACATAAGGGGTAATAATATTGTAGGAGTTGAATATAAGGGGTGATAATATTGTAGGAGTTGCTTACCACCCTATCGCAAAGCTGTTAGCTTCCCCAGAATCTTTCCCAAGAATCTTTCCTCACATGAAAGATACTCAGTCCTACAGGAAAAAAAAAAAGGTAAAAATTAAGTGAACTAATGAAATTGTGCGGTTAAAATAAATGATATTATAGAACCATTCACTAATATAGATAGCTAAATCAACATATGAAAAACAATCATCAATGTCCCTTTATCAACATGTACAGATTTTTTTTGTCACATCTCATTTTTAAACATAGTGAAATTTATACATCCAAATGCAAGGTTTCTTATCTAATTAGAAATGCATGACAATTCAAATTAGCCAACATTCATTTGAACCACAACTCTCTATAATATGTCTGACATGAGTTAAAGGAAATATAAATATGCATGACTCTTCTAGAAGACACAGAGGGACAAGGAAAAATTACCCTCCCTAAATTATAAAATCAACGGTTTACATAACAATCACATTCTGATGCATAAGTCTTAGAGAACAGAATTTCCTCTATACCATAAGATGTTCATTTTTGTCATGCAATAAGCAAAATTCTTTTGCTAACCGAGCATGAATAAGGGTGGAAATTAATAAATTCAAGCAATCATCTTGACTGGAATGCATTGATTATGAAATGGGTGCTCTTTGATGCTTTCCGTTGCAGTAGGTTTAGGAATCTCGGTCTAAGGAAAGAAAGAAATTCAAAGAAACCTCGATTAACACAAGTCATTTTCCACTACACACAACTACTCATTTTGTGCCAGTGAATTTAATAGGAAGAATAACAGCAATAATTTTCTACCCAGAATTAAAACTTTTCTCAAAGAAATCTGTAATGCCATGCAGTGATTATTATAATTGTTTCCAGAGGCATTATTTAAGGATAGATAATTACACCCATTCGATGATCTATGCCTTAGAATTCTTTGAATCCTCACTCAGCCAAATTACTCTAGAACATTGACTTCCATTTACAAGAATTGTTAGATTATATGACCCTGCCATATTATACTACAAACTGATTCAAAGTATGGATTATGGTATCAAAGAGCATATATCTTCATTGACACAAGGTAATGTGATCTGCATACATCTCTGATTCATTAGATGTTTCAAGGAGCATCGATTCTTCCAATTGTAATGTAATGTTAATTTGCTCAAACATTGAGTGCCAGTTCGATCGTAATCCGACATTTATACCTACTATCAATGAATGTGCATCATACTGAGTATAATCATTTCCACCACACGGAGGTAATCCCTATCTTTAAATCTCGGATGAAGAATGTTAAGGGGTTTGACCAAGATTACCTACCAAGTAGGCGCTTAATAGGAAGTGGGTGGAATGAATATTCAGCTGTGTATATACACTTTTCTTGTTACAAAGAGTATAACTAACTAGTGAGAACGTTTTGCCCACAAGCACATGGATAGTTTGTACGATTTTAAATAAATAGTTGAAACATCTTACAAAATTGTAGTCTAGATTATACAATCCGATAAAAGGAAATTAAACAACAATTTAACCGCCACCCATTTCAATAATTTGAAACATTCTTTTTCTACTACATTCGACATACTCTCAAATCTTCCATGTCTTCCCTGTGAGAAATATAACTTCACAAATTAAAAAAATTTGCTGGGTAAAATAGTGGATGCTGAGTGACAGGCAGTAAGTGCCCCGTGAGTTCGACATGTCAAGGAGCCGAGTGGAATGCTTGACAACAGTGCATGCCGAGTTGTTCAACAACAATGGGAGTTGAGTGATTCGGTCACCAAAGGGAGAGCTCAACACTTGAAGGGAACACAACACCGAGTGAGCTTGGTAGATGAAGGGACCGAGTGACCTTGGTAAGACTCTGTTGTGACTCGGCAGAAACAACAAAATGAACAATGTTGATCGAGTGAGAACAAAGAGAGCTTGGTTGACACATGAACCAAGTTAATGACAAACTTGTTGTCTAGTTTACTCTACCATTAAAACTCAGAGATAATAAAAGAGACTAGCATAGAAACCAACCCCAATAAAAAATCGATAGAGATGAAGACAACAACAAACCAAACAGGAGAGTGGTTAATATACCTTCTTTCTTGCTTGCATTCTATTCAAAAACTGATTCAAACATTATAGATTTGGGAGCATATGGCTTCAACCAGAATTTGAAATACTTTAACCTATGACTTCTACTTGAAATATAAACTTGCAGCACTATAGGGCTACATACAATAATGCCTGGAGCAATCACTAGTTTGGAAAACAAACGAAACAAACTTACACAATGATAGAGAGATTCAACACATGTTGTTGCATACTCTAAAACTGGACCTTCCTTCCGTCCTCTGAACTCTGCTATGATTATTACTTTCTCCTCTGCTCTAATCTACTGATTTTCTTCCTTCTCTGCTCTCTTCCTTAATCGAATGAATGAGCTTCAACCCTTTTGTCTTGTCGAAAAATGTATCCCTCTCTTTTTGGATTTCAAACTCACCTACCAACTTAACTGTCTTGATAGGGTAGGTGGGCATGTGGCTCCAAGGACAACCGATCTTTTTCAAATTTCTACCACTCCCCATTTGTCCCAAGCTATACGAACAAGGATCGCTCTTGATCCAGATCAACTACACCAAGACTCCTTCTTAGGTGCACAAAAGTTTCTATGCTCAAAGGCTTAGTGAAAATGTTTGCTAGCTGCTACTCAGACTTGCAAAATTTTATTTTGGTGTTTACATTCTCCACCATCTCTCTAATGAAGTGATATCTGACTATGTGGTTGCTTCTCCCATGGAAGATTGGATTCTTAGATAGTGCAATTGAGGAAATGTTGTCAGAAAAGATTGTGGTTCCATCCTCTTGCCTTTCATTCAAATTTGTCAAAATTCTCTTTAATCAAATAGCTTGACATGCTGCCATATTTGCTGCTATGTATCCAACCTATACTATAGATTTAGCAATAATAGGTTGCTTCTTTGATGCCCATGAAATTGCATTTGATTCCATATGAAAATGTATCTGAAAGTGCTCTTCCATCATCTAAGCTTCCAGCCTAATCCCTATCAATATAGCTAACCAACTTAAAATCATTATCTTCAGCATACCAAATCCCAAATCACCAATCACATACCTTATGATCCTCTTTCATGCTTGCCAATTGGAATCCTTTTGCATTTCCATAAATTTGGAAATCAAACTTACTGCATGCATCATATTAGGTTGAGTTTTTGCCAAACACATTAAGCTTCCAACCGTACTCTTGTATAATGTTGGATTCACACTTTTGCTACAATCTTCCTTGCTCAACTTCAGACTTATTGCTGTTAGTGTTGGGGCTTCCTTACTATTCTACATTTTGAATCTCTCCAAGATCTGATTTGCACACTTTTCTTGAGAGATGAAGATGTCATCATGCATTTTTTTTACTTCTATGCCTAGAAAATACTTCAAGAGACCTAGGTCTATCATTTTAAATTCATTCTTCATGGCCTCTTTGAACTCACAAATTAGAAAATTATCACTTCTAGTGAAGATTAATTCATCTACATACAAGACAACAATCAAAACCTTACCATTTTTGCCTTGATGATGTAGCCCAAACCCTTTCAAAATAATACTCAGAAAATAATAACACAACATAGGTTTTCAAAATACCAGATTCTTCATTGAACTACTGTAACTCTACTCTACCTTAAAACAAAAGAAAACACCTACTTATCACAATTCTGAGAATTACCATATTTGGCAAATTTTCAAAAAAATATAATTTTTCATTTTTGATAATTTCCATTTAACCCATCCTACAAATCCCTAATTTTCCCAAGAAAAAAACCCCAACAAAAGCAAGATGAATTTCCAACTAATCTACAAAATCAAGAATATGATTTTGGATTTATTACAAAAAACAACTTTCTAAAAAACTAGAAAAAACATAAAAATCCAATTTTGGAGGTCAAGAAAAAATTTTAGGCTCCCGAAAAAATGTCAAAACGACCACCTATCAAGTTGAGCTCAATCAATAATCCAAATGACTCCTCACACAACTACCTATAAAATTTCAACCAAAACCCACATCTGAGTCAAAAGTTATGACTCCCTGAAGTTGATGAATCATTCTCCCCTTGAAAGAATCATAGCTCCTGCAAGTGGCTGTTTGTGAATTGCTGCAATTTTATTGGATCCAACTGCATTACTTCCCACTCAGATAACCATGTACTCTCTTTTTCAGGTAACCCATCCCACTATATTAGGTATCTGTTATGATGACCATGCCTTGTGGAGGTAGTCTATTTGTTAAGAATTTTGGCAATCTTTTCCTTCTTATTGGGGATGTGATGTTGTTAATCCACTCATTGGCCGTCATCTAAATTGGGAACATCTTCATGGAATGTGTATAAATCATAAACATTAAAAATAGGGGAAATATCAAGATTTGTTGGTAAGCTGACCTCATAAGCAATATCATTAATCTTTTTGATGATTTTGCAAGGTCCAATCTTTTTATACTTCAATTTATGATAGGTGCCTGTAGGAAACCATTCACGCCTCAAGTAAATCATCACTATGTCACCAATAACAAATATTTGTTGTCTCCAAGTAGCATCTGCAATGATCTTATAATTCACATTACTATCCTATAACTTTTTTTTGATGTCTTGTTTGAGCTGGTGAAGGTGTTTAGAAAAGGCAACTCTATCATCACTAATTTTGTCTCCCAAGGGAAGTGACATGATCTAGAACACCTTGAGGGTTTCAACATAGACAATTTGAAATAGGTATTTTTTGGTGGATCTATTAACAGAACTGTTATAGGAAAATTCTGCTTGGGACAATGCCAAGTCCCACTATTTAGGCTTCTCCCCCACAATATAGCATAATAGATTTTCCAAAGTCCGATTGACTACCTCTATTTGTCCATTCATTTAAGGACGATAAGCACTACTAAACTATAACTGTGTTTGTAATTTCTTCCAAAGATTCCTCCAAAAATGGCTCAAGAACTTAGTGTCTCTATTAGAGGTAATGATCTTTGGAAGGCCATGTAAATGAACAACTTCTGAGAAGAATAGTTCTACTACTCTAGTTGCATCGTTGGTCTTTTTATAAGAAATAAAGTGGACTATTTTTGAAAAGCGATCAACAACCACAAAATTGGAATTATTACCTCACTGAGTGTGTAGGAGACCCAATACAAAAGCCTTACTCACGTCAGTCCATGCTTTAGTGGGTAATAGAAAAGGCATGTACAATCCTGTAATCTGAGAATGTCCATTGGCCACTTGATAGATTCTATACCTTGCCACATATTTAGTGATTGCCCTCTTTATCTTAGGCCAATAATAGTTATCTTCAACCAAGCCTATTGTTTTTCCCTTTCCAAAGTGTCTAGCTAGTCCATCACTGTGAAATTCCTTGATAATTTTTTCTTGCATGGATCTTCTTAGTATACATAGTTGTTTACCCTTAAAGAGGTAATCATCCTACATAAAATAGGCACCTTTCACATGATCCAAATTACAAGAAGATGAAGCCTTTAGTTGTTCTACAATTTCCCAGAAATCATCATCAGTTTCATACAAGGCCTTAATAGCATCAAAACCAAGGACCTCTTCCATTGTGGTTAATAGTGTAGCATGCCTACTCAAGGCATCATCAAATTGATTTTGTTTTCTAGACTTATGTTTCAGGATAAAAGTATACCCCTGTAAAAAAGATACCCACTTGACATGTTGACTATTCAACTTATTTTGTGTGTTGAGATATTTCAGAGCAATATGATTAGTAAACAACAAAAAATCATATGGGACCAAGTAGTGCCTCGAATGTCTTAATGCTTGAACAATTGAATAAACTCCAAATCATAAGTAGAATAATTCTTTCTTACTTCATTCAATTTCTCACTAAAGAAGGCCACAGGCTTACCTGCCTAGCTAAACCAATATCCACCATTTTTAACCACAAGACTATCACAACTTCAAATTCTTAATTAAATTAAGGAATGGCAAACAACTTACTTCAAAAAAAAAAAAAAACCCTAAGTAAGACTATACACATACTGTATGAATCAGTTAAGCTCTCTTATAAATTGTAGTGAATCTAATAAACTTTTAACGTGACCCACTCTAGAGGCCTGTACTTGTGATCTGAGACGAGTTTAGACTTTGTAAACTTGTGACAATAATAGAAAGCTCATTAAGAAAGGCACCCACAGCTGCACACGAAATTTAAACAAGAAAAAGTAAAAATATTCAACTAATTATTCTAAATTATATATTTTTCTAGATATTTTTATTCTATACATTTTGGGTCTAATCATTCGTGACTTTCTTAGAAGTAAGATCATTAATATCTTGAGTGACCAAAAGAATTGTAGGCTTTTTAAGTCTATTTTTTTCAAAGTCTATGGCTATGACCATGGAAGTATTATGCTTGATAACTATAAACCTAGTGCTTGAATTCTTACCTCCAATGTCAGCTATTGAGGGTTGGGTTAGATTTTGTAAGAAAAATGCTCCATCCAGGACCTACATCTTGTTCTCGATCATTTCTTTGAAGGTTTTTTGCTACATATGAAGACTTAGATCATATTGATTTTTATTGACCTATTAGATTGAGCCCATAAATTAAGTAGACAAATTAGAGTACTAGCTGTAATAAATGTGTGAAGACTTACTTAATAAAGGGAAGGTCACCTTGAGGAAGGTTCCCTAGGTTGCAGTCTATAAACTCAATAGAAAAATTCTGTTTCTTTATTATCTTTTTACCTTTTGTTTAATCTTTATTAACTTTTTAGCTTATTAATTGTTAGTTGAAAGTAGTTTTTATTTATTTTTAAATTCTCTTCTATATTTTATATTTTCAAGCTTGTCTTAATTATGTTATTATACATGCATATATACATACATATGTATATATGTATGTATGTATGTATGTATGTATGTATGTTTGTATGCATGTATGTATGTGTGTGTGTGTGTGTGTGTGTGTGTGTGTGTGTGTGTGTGTGTGTGTGTATGCATATATTTGTTTTATTTTAACTAATAATAATGTCTTTTTTCTAACAAGCTTGCTCTGCAACTATACCACTCTTGAGGCTGAGGTGTTCATCGTCTATAGTTGTACATAGTGTAGATCCTATGGCTCTTCCTCCTTTCTCTATATGGTTTTCGTGTTTATTCTTGGATTTTGTCTTGTCTTAGGTATCCTTTGCAATTATTTTAATTCATCCTTTCTTTTGTTTAATGTTCTATTCTCAGTGTGTTGGGTTAGGGTCTAAGATATCATGGTGCCATAGCCAAGTCCCCTTGTCTCTTAGTCTAGTTCACCTATGTGCATTTCAGGAGTGTTGCAGAATGATGGAAACTCAGAGTTAGGGATAGATATTGATAAGAAAGGTCTGAATAATAATTTCCAATATGGTCATGATAAGGCAACACTAGAAAATGATAAGGAGAAGTTAGGTCTTCATACAAGGCAATGCTTTTTGACTAGTCTAGGCCTAAATGTATGTTATCAACAACTTTTAATGGCATATTTTGCAAGAAAGAGGGTGATTCTAGAGGACCCATAATTGATGGAGATAGATTGGATTAAATAGAAATCACAGATGAAACTATTAGAACTCATCGAGAGGGTAAGCCTTCTCCCCTTGACTCTCTCTCTCTCTCTCTCTCTCTCTCTCTCTCTCTCTCTCTCTCTCTCTCTCTCTCTCTCTCTCTCTCTCTCTCTCTATTTTCTTCATTTTCTTAGATAAGGATTCCTTTCCTTTGTGCAAGCTTTTTGATGACTAGATTGCTAACATTTGGGGAAGAAAGTTAGCTCAATTCAAGTAAGTTTCTATAGAATGATTTAAAAAGGGTTAAATGGGGCATTTTTTAGGTCACATGGAATGCATAAAAGATTAGTAATAAAAACCTATTGGAATGTGGGTCGGTCTCTATTTAGGGCCTTTTAGTGGTCGACCAAAGGCATGGTTGAACAAGTTGTAGCTTGCTCCACCCCATATTGGATTGAAATTAAGAACTTTCAACCATAATTTTGGCCTTTTATTGCATAAATTATGCAACCTTTTGGTTTAGTTTTACAACTTGATGATGCTAGATATACTCTACCTCATTTAGATGTTAGGATTTAGCTTTCCCTATTGCCTCATATAGAATTCCCAAATTTTATTTTGATGGCATTAGAAGAAGACAAAATTGTCTAATAAGTTTCTCTATTAGGAAATTTAGGGTCATGTTGTCATTGTAAAAAGAAAGAACTGACTTAAAAAGTGTGCCCAACTCTTAGTAATTCGCAGAACCCTAGAATCCTAGATTTGACAGTGATACCAACCCTAATTCTAAGGAAGGTGGTAAGTCAAGCTAGTCAAAAAAAGGATGATACTAATGTAAATAAGTTTTCTAGAGTTGATACATTGGATGCTAATAAGGATTCTTTCATGGATCCTAATGAAGACATGCCTAATGATGTAGTTAAGGAGACTATTGATAGTGGTAAATATGTTAGTCTAAATAACCCTTTGTTTGAAGATGATTTTGAAGTGATTCTAACCTCAAGCTTTGGTAACTCCAATTCTCTAACCAATTGTCAACCCAATTGAAGAATTGGAAATGCTAATGCTTGAGTTAATGAAAAATCTTCACTCCCACCCAAGTTTAATGTGCAACAACTTTGTCTTAACACCATTAATGAAAGAGCTAAGAATATTAGGAGGACCTCTAATGTACCCCTGAATAGAGACAAGGAACTAATTGAGACCCTAAAATAAGTTGTTGTTCAAAATAACAATGGTAACACAATAGATTCAATTAATGAGGAGTCATTCACTGAAGTCATTAATAAAACCTCTAAGAAAAAGAGGAAAATGATTGAGAAATGGTCTCTTTCTAATGATAGTAGGAAATTTGGAAAATATATTCCAATTTGTTTTTATAGATTGTATAATAATTCTAAATATCAACAATCCAAATGATGAACCCACACAGTTGAAATGTCAGAGGTCTAGAGATGCCCGACAAGATATATATGGCAAGAAAATTGTGTGAAAATCTCAATTTAAAAGATATTTTCTCCCTACAAGAAATTAAGATTGTACGCTTCCAAGCTTATACCATTTTGAAATTTATATAGAACCAATATATAGGATTTTATTGTAATCACCCTAGAGGAAAAGATATATAACATGCTCAAGGATGATTCTTCTATTTTTGATAGGGTGAACCATGGCTGGGGTTGGGATGTTTGATCTCTAGGTGGCACTTTATCTTTAACTATTTCTAGCACTCTCCTTGTAAGCCAATTTTTTTTTTTCTTTAGATGGTTATTTATTTTGAGAAAACATATTGTTGGCAACATTTTGCGACATGGATTAGGTTGTCCTATTATGTGTGGTGTGTGTTTTGTTCTAGAATCTTTTGAGCATCTATTTTTTGAGTATGTTAACACCCATAGTGTTTGTTCCATTTTCTTTGGGCCACCCATTGTTTGGAGAAGTAGACTTGGTCTTTCTTGGAGTGAAATTTTAGCTATTTGGGTAGAGTCTTTTGATCTTAAAGCTAACACTTTTTGGTGTGTTTTAACCTATGAAATCTTATGCTTCCTTTGGAAGGGATGGAATGGAGAGATTTTTCAAAATAGAAGGAGAGAACTTGGGCATATGCACCGAGTTGTGGTGCCAAAAAGATGGCAAGGTTTTTTTTTTTTTTTTTTTTTTTTTTTTTCTAATTTTCAATAGCGCGTACGCGCTATTCTGATATCCAAAAAAGTTATATGATGGGCTGCAGACCCGCGACCCATCATTTTATTTTTTCTTTTTGGCTCTCCAACAATGCGTACGGGGGTTTGATAGCAAAAATTCACCACCATTTTCCAAAATGCCTCCTCACCGACGAAATCCAAGACAACGAGAACATCGACGAGGAGGAGGTAAGTGATATAAACTTAACTTTGCATTGTTTAATATGTTTTCCATATTGTTTTATTGGTTTTTGATATTCTTTTATAGGGTTTTTACAAATTTCATTTAGATTTGTTTATTTAGTTGGATTTCAATTGATTTTTTATCAAGAAATGTCCATAATAAACCAGAAAATCCACAAAACCCTCAAGAACCTCAAAATCAAAACCCTCCTCAAGAAGAACAACAAATTCCACAACCTGAACCAATTGCAAGACTTCCGCCAGGCACACAAGAAAATATAAAAAATGAAATACAGAGAGGCAAAACTGAATTAGAAAGACTCATTGCTCAGTTGAAAGAATCCGGACAAACCAATCCAATGAGGGCTCAATTGGCATCATCCCTCGAATCCATTAACACTCAGATAGCCTCAGTTAGTGGTCAGTTAGATATTTGGCGGGCTAAGAGGGATGAACAAAAAAGATTTTATGCAAATAAATCGTCATATGAAGATGTTAAAAAAAAGGAAATATCAAAAGGTAGTATATGTGCATTATTTAGAAAACCTGGTGAGGCAAATACTGTTAGAGAGGGTACTAAACGATTCCCCATCCATTGGTGTATACACGATGCTATTAGAAATAATTTTTGGGATAGATGGTGGATGGTTTTTGATGCCCCTCCTTGCAACAATCACAAGGTCCCCATGTATTTTTTGAAGAAATTATATTGTGAGTTTGTCCTTGGGGAGATCCCCAATTATTTTGATATGTTAGACTCCCAGGGTAGAGGTGGGGGGTCATCATTTGAGAGGCCAGGAGCACGTCGTGACCCTAATGTAGTTAGGGCACCTGTGGTCCATCCACAACACGAGCATGTGATTATTCCTTCAGTTGTGAAGGAACATGTAGAGGCCAACACTCTAGGGACCATTAATGCTTTGATGCAGACCCTCATCCATTCCACGAGCCCATTAGTTGAGGGGGAGCCTTCTATGCATCGTGGTCACATGTGCACTTCATGCGGATCCCTATGCACATTTGGCACTCATGCCGGAGATGCTGCGGATGATGGGCTTGTCACCGATGAGTTCCTGAACGAGACATTTGGCATTGACACACAGGTAAATTACTAATTTGATCACATTTCATATGTATAGTGAATGATTAATTAATTAGCATTTATTGACATTGTTCAAAATTTAGGGTCAAAGTGTTGCTGGGCCTACCAGCGATCCTCCAGGCCCATTTTTTGTCCCTTCGACAAGTCCTGAGGTATGTATCAATTTAATCATTTTAATTAATACATATATTTATTACGTAATCATATTAAGGATTGACAAAAAAAATTATGCATGTGCATCAGTTCTCCACAGGACCCTCAACCTTTACCACAGACACAGAGTAGAGACATCATACGAGCTTCACACAGGTACAGTTGTTTCATGTTAATTTAATTCATTTGATTATATTTATTCCATGTTTCATGTTAGATATAACGTGTATTGTATGACATGCAGTTCATGATGTCGGACACACCTCCTCATCTGCGACAGTCTGTTGATAGTGGAGTGGCCGCAGTTGTGGCTAGCTCACAGCCACTGACGGAGGTATGAAAGAATTTTCTTCATTTTAGTTGTTGTTTATAATAGTTAATCTCAAAATTTCTAATGTTATTTATAAGTGATTATATTTATTGAATTGTTGTAGGGTCTTGTCACGCTTGATCATCCACGAGCATTTGAGGTGGACTTACAAAGTGACTATTTGTTGGCGGTAAGAAAATAATTGATTTTGTTTGTACATATATTTGATTTCAATGTATAATAAATATTGATTCATATCTACTTTCTTTGTATCAGTTGGACCTGGAGAAGAGCCTCAATAAGAGGTCAAGTGAGCGTGTCAGGAGGGCCCCGTCATCTCCATTGTCTCCCTCCACATGATGGCAGAGGACGTCGAGAGACTTGTTTCCTTCCCCTCGTGGGAAGGAAAAGATGTAGTTGAGATATTTGATATATATATATATATCAGAGAGAGAGAGAGAGAGAGAGAGAGAGAGAGAGAGAGAGAGAGAGAGAGAGAGAGAGAGAGAGAGAGAGAGAGAGAGAGAGAGAGTTGTTTCCTTCCCCATGTATATATATATATAGGCATCAGAGAGACATATTTGACATACATTTGATGTACATATGACATTCTATATTTGATGTATGACATTATTGGTTAATATATGATATGTTTGTTCGTATACGATATTATTGGTTATCATAATATATTATGTGTTTGTTAATGTATATTACATTATTGGTTATCATTTTATATTATATGTTTGTTCATGTATGACGTTAAATTAGATATGTTCGTGTATGAAATTAAATTAGATATGTGCATGTATGAAATTAAATTCAATTTCTAGAGAGTTGCCATTATGTCTACCAACTAGTGGATGTTATTTTTTGCTTTATTAGTATTTCTCAAAAACTGCAAAGAAGTTGTTTTTGGTGAATAGTTGTAAACAATTGTGATCATCGACTTCATGTACTCATGTCTTTGGCTGCGAACACTTGTAACTTTGGCTATAAGCATCCATGGCTTTGCCTATGTGTACTAGTGGCTTTGGCTGTGAGCATTTATGGCTTTGGTTGTAGGCACAATATAGCCTTGGCTGTAGGTTGTCTTTCTTGCTGCATGTCAAAGTTACCTTCAAGAATATCATTAGTCTAAGATCATTACAATTAAAATACTATGACATAATACCTTGGAAATAATAGTCTTTAACCCATTACTTTATTTGTTAAAACATCATGTAGTATCTACTATAGTGCTTCTACTCAAATATGTTTTCAAAAATACTTAGCATGGCAAAGAAATGTCTATGGAAAGCTTGTCAAATAGGATATTGAAGAACTAAATGTGGACAGTCATTAGTACCCATCAATAAGAACACAAACATCTTTCTCAAGCAAGCCATATGACATTAGCTTAATTTATAAATTTCCTTTGCAAATAACTAGAAGATGCTATGAATCTTAATACAGAGTTAATCACGAACTCATTATTCCATCCAAGAAGCATATATCACCCTAAGCCAATTAACCGACAGGATAAAAATTAATTCAATTTCAACAAAATTTTGAGTATAACAAGCATCTTAGGGATTCTTACAAGAATTAACACGATGTTCACAAGAGCATTACAAGTTCTCATAATGCTATTTCACATATTGTAATCATATTCAATTTTGAATGGTCATTTGTGTTACAAGCATAAATTTTCTTTAAGGTCTTTTAATTCTAGACATGAATTTTATTTTGAAGCTTTTCTATGACAACCCACTCAATGCATATATTGTTGTTCCACATTATGCTGATTTGACTTTCATTGGTTGATTTGGGTCTAGACATGACGTTATTCACTACCTTTTTTATATATTATTTTTTTGTAGTGAGGTTCTACCTTGAATGAATGTATTAATCATCGAAGTTGTGAACCTTGGTCGAGATCCTTACAAATATATTTTCAAATTGGACCTCAAATAGTTTTCTCAGTCACCCCCTATACACAGATACTGAAATTGTAGTTAATTACAAAATTAATATTGAAATAACACAAGTTTAATTGAGAAGTATTATGTACCTCAATAGGCTAGATTATTATTGACCGGGAAGCTTTATCTTAGAGCAGTTGGTTTCCTAAATCTTTAGCGCAATGACACTCTTATGGAATGTGGAATTAGGTATTCTAGCTAAGGAACGTTCTTTAAAAGGCAGAGGAAACTCAAGACTCACATGTTTCCAATCAATATAAATGTTTAAATCACTTCTCTAATTTTTTCTATTTATGATCTTCTTAAAACTAAACTTTCTAAATGCATTGATGGGGAAATAAAGATCTTCTAGGAACTAAAGGCTAATCATGTTTAATACTTACAATTCTTTGTTTTTATCTAATAATTTAAAAAAGATTGTACAAGTGTTTTCAAAGAGAAACACTTGTCACTAACATCATAAGAAGGAATATCCAAGGAGAATTACCACTGATCCCCCACCACCAAATTCAAGAGAAAACAAAAATCCACTACTAAAGAGATAGTAACAACGATCATCCCTGGTCTCTCCCTTATCACAAAATGATTACCATCAAAATTTTCATTTCCAATTGTGTCATGTGCATTGAAGTGATAGTAACATTTTCACTCTCTTACCTAATGTCTCCCATTTCTGAAACTCCTGGGGAAGGGCAAGGCCATCTTCTTAGTACTTCAAAATACAACGAGTTCCATTTTTTCCCATATTGATAATCATTTACTTAAAGTATAGTCAAAGTATTGACAGCCCATAGGAACTCAACCTTTGAACATCCCATCTGTAAATGACCTCATAAAGAAAGTTCAATAAACCCGCATGAAATAGTGAAACAAAAGTTGCATACTTGTGAAGATGATCAGACTGCAGCAGATCAATATGTCTCAAATCTATATTCAGTTCTTTTACTATGCATATAAATGGTTTGTTATATAAAAGACTTATATCCACCAGATAAATAATCATTTTCTTACTATGCTATCCTTATCCTTGGTTGATCTCTGGTCTCTGCAACACGGTCCTATAGGAACTGGAATCTCATCCATATCTCGCATGAGCTCCGAGATATGCCCCGTCAAAGATTGCAGCCCTGTGGCATTTAGTGACCCTTAGGGACATTCCGGTTGAGCGTGCCTGAGAACATTCGAGCACTGAAGGGGACAAGACAAGGTTGGGGATAGGGTTTACCCGGCCACCCAGAGCTAATGGAGCAGATAGTTTGATCCCACGATGAAAGATGAGAGAGATTTGGCAGTTGGCAACTTTGTACTGGCCAACACTGCAAGTTTCAACATCACCTAAGATGGCGTTGTAGAATGAAAATAGAATGTGATCTCCAAAAAGCGAGAGAGGTTATTTTAGGTCTCTGCAACACGGTCCTATAGGAACTAGAATCTCATCCATATATCACACGAGCTCCGAGATATGCCCCGTCAAAGATTATAGCCCTGTGGCATTTAGTGACCCTTAGGGACATTCCAGTTCAGTGTGCCTGAGAACGTTCGAGCACTGAAGGGGACAAGATGAGGTTGGGGATAGGGTTTACTCGGCCACCCGGAGCTAATGGAGCAGATAGTTTGATCCCATGACGAAAGATGAGAGAGATTTGGCAGTTGGCAACTTTGTACTGGCCAACACTGCAAGTTTCAGCATCACTCGAGATGGCGTTGTAGAATGAAAATGAAATGCGATCTCCAAAAAGTGAGAGAGGTTATTGTAGGTCTCTGCAACATGGTCCTGTAGGAATTGGAATCTCATCCATATCTTCCACGAGCTTCGAGATATGCCCCATCAAAGATTGCAGCCCTGTGGCATTTAGTGACCCTTAGGGACATTCCGGTTGAGTGTGCCTGAGAACATTCGAGCACTGAAGGGGACAAGATGAGGTTGGGGATAGGGTTTACCCAGCCACCCAGAGCTAATGGAGTAGAGTTTTTGATCCCAGGACAAAAGATGAGAGAGATTTGGCAGTTGGCAACTTTGTACTGGCCAACAGTACAAGTTTCAACACCACCCAAGGTGGCGTTGTAGAATGAAAATGAAATGCGATCTCCAAAAAGTGAGAGAGGTTATTGTAGGTCTCTGCAACATGGTCCTATAGGAATCATAATCTCATCCATATCTTGCACGAGCTCCAAGATATGCCCCGTCAAAGATTGCAGCCCTGTGGCATTTAGTGACCCTTAGGGACATTCTAGTTCAATGTGCCTAAGAACGTTCGAGCACTGAAGGGGACAAGAAGAGGTTGGGAATAGGGTTTACTCAGCCACTCGAAGCTAATGGAGTAGACAGTTTGATCCCACGATGAAAGATGAGAGAGATTTGGCAGTTGGCAACTTTGTACTGGCCAACATTGCAAGTTTCAACATCACCCAAGATGGCATTGTAGAATGAAAATGGAATGCGATATCCAAAAAGTGAGAGAGGTTATTGTAGGTCTCTGCAACACGGTCTTGTAGGAATTGGAATGTCATCCATATCTCGCACGAGCTCCGAGATATGCCCCATCAAAGATTGCAGCCCTGTGGGATTTAGTGACCCTTAGGGACATTCTGGTTCAGTGTGCCTGAGAACGTTCGAGCACTGAAGGGGACAAGAAGAGGTTGGGGATAGGGTTTACTCGGCCACCCGAAGCTAATGGAGCAGACAGTTTGATCCCACGACGAAAGATGAGAGAGATTTGGCAGTTGACAACTTTGTACTGGCCAACACTGCAAGTTTTAGCATCACCTGAGATGGCGTTGTAGAATGAAAACAAAATGTGATCTCCAAAAAGAGAGAGAGGTTATTGTAGGTCTCTGCAACATGGTCCTGTAGGAATTGGAATCTCATCCATATCTCGCACGAGCTCCGAGATATGCCCCGTCAAAGATTGCAGCCCTGTGGCATTTAGTGACCCTTAGGGACATTCCAGTTAAGCGTGCCTAAGAAAGTTCGAGCACTGAAGGGGAAAAGACGAGGTTGGGGATAGGGTTTACCCGGCCACTCGAAGCTAATGGAGTAGACAGTTTGATCCCACAACGAAAGATGAGAGAGATTTGGCAGTTGGCAACTTTATACTGGCCAACACTACAAGTTTCAACATCACCCGAGATGGCATTGTAGAATGAAAATGGAATGCAATCTCCAAAAAGAAAGAGAGGTTATTGTAGGTCTCTGCAACACGGTCTTGTAGGAATTGGAATGTCATCCATATCTCGCACGAGCTCCGAGATATGCCCCATCAAATATTGCAGTCCTGTGGGATTTAGTGACCCTTAGGGACATTCTGATTCAGCGTGCCTGAGAATGTTTGAGCACTGAAGGGGACAAGATGAGGTTGGGGATAGGGTTTAACCAGCCACCCGGAGCTAATGGAGTAGATAGTTTGATCCCATGACAAAAGATGAGAGAGATTTGGCAGTTGGCAACTTTGTATTGGCCACACTGCAAGTTTTAGCATCACCTAAGATGTCGTTGTAGAATGAAAATGAAATGCGATCTCCAAAAAGTGAGAGAGGTTATTGTAGGTCTCTGTAACAAGGTCTTGTAGGAACTAGAATCTCATCCATATCTTGCACGAGCTCTGAGATATGCCCCGTCAAAGATTGCAGCCCTGTGGCATTTAGTGACCCTTAGGGACATTCTGGTTCAGCGTGCCTGAGAACATTCAAGCACTGAAGGGGACAAGATGAGGTTGGGGATAGGGTTTACTCAGCCACCCAGAGCTAATGGAGCAGACAGTTTGATCCCACGATGAAAGATGAGAGAGATTTGGCAGTTGGCAACTTTGTACTGGCCAACAGTGCAAGTTTCAGCATCACCTGAGATGGCATTGTAGAATGAAAATGGAATGTGATCTCCAAAAAGTGAGAGATTTTATTGTAGGTCTCTGTAACACGGTCCTGTAGGAACTAGAATCTCATCCATATCTCACACGAGCTTCAAGATATGCCCCGTCAAAGATTGCAGCCCTGTGGCATTTAGTGACCCTTAGGGACATTCCGGTTCAGCGTGCCTGAGAACGTTTGAGCACTGAAGGGGACAAGATGAGGTTGGGGATAGGGTTTACTCAGCCACCCAAAGCTAATGGAGTAGACAGTTTGATCCCACGATGAAAGATGAGAGAGATTTGGCAGTTGGCAACTTTGTACTCGCCAACACTGCAAGTTTCAACATCACCCGAGATGGCGTTGTAGAATGAAAACAGAATGTGATCTCCAAAAAGTGAGAGAGGTTATTGTAGGTCTCTGCAACATGGTCCTGTAGGAACTAGAACCTCATCCATATCTTGCACGAGCTCCGAGATATGCTCTGCCAAAGATATTTGAATTCACAGTGTTTAATGAGAATATAGTTGAGGCTTGCTTTACTTTTCTATGTTAAGTTTGGCTTTCAATTTTGGTTTCCCTACTTATCTATGTGAAAGTTCCACTTTCATAAGTAACATGGATGCAATAATACTAAATTAAGTATAGGTCCATGGTTCTAGAAGCTTCACATAGCTTCTCTTCAACTATGGATCTTGTAAGCATTGTACCATGACTATTGGTGTTGTGAGAATATACAAAGCATATATATTGTTTGACCAAATGTCTTCAATGAACATGAACTATATGGAAGAAGAGAAGACATGTTGCAAAGTCTTTGAAAATTTTCTTCAAGAAATGTAAGGAGCCATGGGTGATTCATCCAAATTATTTGGTAAAATAAGAGGAGGAATGAATCAACCTTGATGATAGAGGTAAATGCTGAATAATATTTATTTAATCACATTGTTTGAAAAAACTTTAATAACCTTTAAATACAATTGAAAGAAATCGAATTGATCTCCCTTACTCATGTAGATGAATAAAATTGGAATTTAAAAAAGAGAGGGACATCCACCATAAAACCATGCAATCATGCACTTCTTGATGGGAGTATCATAAGTTCATTGTTAGATGGATATGCCAAATGTGGAAGAATTAAAAGGAAAATATGTTGATTGATTGAATACAAGCATCAAACCAATGTGATAACAAAAAATCAAAGTTGATTCCATAAGGTCTAGCAATATCATATAATTCATTTATCAATAATTTGAAACATCATAAGCATGTGTCTAATAATGTCATACATGAAATATATGTAAAAAATGACATACATAGAAAAATTATACAAAACATATGCCCAATAATGCCATATAGGTGTAAAATGTACATCATTAGATATATACTCTTTCCAACTAGGGGAACAAAATAAATCCCTAATTTTCTTTAATTGCCAACAAGTGGGAGATGACCAGTGTATATAACGAGGTCTTCCTAACATGCTCACTAGTCCATTGGTCTAGAATCTTCTGTAACTCGACATGTTACAATCAAAATTATATATGAATAAATAACTATTTTATATTAAAAAATATATATATTTACACATAAGACTTAATATTTTCTTACAGCTAGCTGATAATTCCTCTGTATATACACCTCAGGGAGACACTGATGGTCAGGAATAATAAGACCCTACAAAAACTATCAAAGTTACCACTCAATTGTGCCTATGAATTTTATATTGAATTTTAGTACCAATGAAATTTTAATGTAAACTCTTTCATACCTTAGTCATTGGCTTAGAACTAGTGAGTGCAATAAGGACTCGTTGATCAATACAATGATGAAGATGTAAAGGTATCTCTAATGTCAATAGCTGAAAATGATAATACATGAGACTCAAATGCAGTTATGAAGAATACACATTTTCTTTTGTCTCCATATCAAATAAAATATTTTGGTACCTCTATGAATGTAGTATGACATCCTTCATTTTATAGTGTTGATCCCAAACCTACAACACTTATTATTTATTACACATGTATGTAAATCTGTTAAGCATCAAATTCAACACCTTTGTCTGCAAAATAATGTACTATATGTTAGAGTAATAAATTCATTTCCTTAGAAATTAAATTATATTGATATAATTACTAAGTTACTTATTATATTGGTATAGTTTACTTATAATTCCTTTCGATTTACAACTAATTGAAATGATTTCCCCAATTTTCCATCTAGTCACTAGAAAATTGGATTTGTTGTCTCTTTCTCTTAAAGAACCGGATCTACTAGTTCCTTTGGCCTAGAAGCCTTCCACTGAGATTGGGGTTTTGAAAGGTTCAAGGGTTGAGGAAATTTTTATAGAATATCTTGAAGAAGGAGAGGTCATGTATAATGGTTTTGAGGAAGGCTAGAGTTCCATCCAGATGGTGTTGCAAAATGGCCAAGCGGAGGAGGAGGCAGAAGAATAAATAGAACAAATGCATGAGAAGGAGGGTCATAGGGGCAATGGATTCAAACCTACAACCAAGCTTTTATACCATTATACAAATTACAAATTATAAGACTATGCCTTTCATGATAGTCGCATTTTCATATTGGCAAATGAAGAATGACTTTTGGAACAAACATAATAAATACTTCCAAATAAAAATGAAGCCAATGTATTGTATTATATGCTCGAATGGTAAAGACCAAGCCCAAACATTTATTAAGGTGTAGCATTTATAATTGTCAGGTTCATGTGAAGAAGTCATCGTTCATATTCTCATTGTTGTGTAATTTGATGATAAGAAGAATACAATGATATAGAGGTTGATAGTGACTTAAAACTTTACAAAATGCAATCAATGAGAATTTTACATTGAGGGGGGAGTAATAATCAATGTTTCATTCTCATTGTTTGACAAACTCTTATATAAAGAGGGAGTAGATAGATGATATGGTTTAGTCTTCTTTCGAGAATCTTAGTCATATTGGTTCAAAAGGATTCATGATACAACTACTATACTTAGCATGACCAATTGATGCTAAAAACCTTAGTATTGATGCTACAAACCTTAGTATTGACATAATTTAACCTCTGCAATTCCAGGCATAAGATGATTATCATACAATGGTACTTGAACAAAGAACACTAATAAATATTGAGGATGTGAATTGATAATACCATTTCGCAGATGATTTTGGCATCTCACCCTTTATCACTTGTGCGTCAACTTTATTAGCCCTCTTCCTTGGTGACCTAAAAATGAAGAATTAGCACAGTAACAAATCTAAGATAAGATTAAAAAAATGGGTCCTATTAAAGAATCTAATATAAATTCAAATAATGTATCTATATTCTAAACAAATCAAAACTAAATCTCATCACTTACACATCATAACAATACGGTCCACCTTAGTCATGTGATAGTCTTGGGGAAGATGTTGTAACATTGTATTTGGATCCAATTGATCACTTTTTCTCTCTCTCCCAATTCAATCTAATGAGCCAACTAGATCTGCTCAACATTTTAATGTCTCAAGTATTGCCTCATGGTCTGACTCGCAAACTTTCCAAAGAATCTTATTATGTGGTTCTCCACCATATTTTATCAAGTGGACATTTGATGCGACAAGGTTTGAATAATGAAGAATCTTCCTCTCTGTTTGCCAATCCTCGAATAACCACAAGTTAGGATTCTTCATAGGATATCATCTAAGCCATGTGCCTGTTACAACCACCGCACCGACATGGTACTCTAAACCTTCACCATCTATAACCGAGTGATCCAATTTTTGTTTGGCTTCAACACAACGACACAAATAATAATCTGTCCCTTCTTCATTGTCTTCAGGTGCAATAATAGCAAAAACATGGCCTGTAGTGACAAATGTACAAAATGCGGTCATTAATTCAAAAAATACTTGGGTGAAAGTTATAAAGTAATATATTGAAATTACAAAGATATATATATATATATATATATATATATATATATATATATCTCTATCTCTATCTCTATCTCTATCTCTATCTCTATCTCTATCTCTATCTCTATCTCTATATATATATATATATATATATATATATATATATATATATATATATATATATATATATATATATACAAGCGGTCAAAGTCAATTGATGAATCCATCTCTACCATTTCCAGTGCTTGTGGGGAATGATAGGTGTCAAACCCGTATATCCCATTTGTCCACCCATTCAGTTGACTCACAGTCATCCCAATTTTCCTCTGCACATGATAGACAATAGCATGCCATTTTTCATGTGTGGATACTCCATGAACCTGCATCAGAGCTTCTAAAAGAGTGTAACTCACTAGATCCTATTATTGTGCAACAATCTTGATATGGTGCAATGTTAGTATTATCTATCAACCAAAAAAATCTACGAACTATAGACTCACCTTCCTTACCTAGACCCATTGTAGCATTACACCATTGGACGATAGATTTTGCATCTATCAATATTGCTCCATCTTTGTACTTTAGTTCTTCATGAGCCAAGGCTCTTTTAATGCATGCGCCTGCACCATCATGCTCTCCCTTACTATGACCAACCTTTGTGAAACTCCACATATATTGAATTCTACACAACCTATGCATCCTGCTCAACCAATAGAACATCCATGCATTCTTGAATTGAGATGCACAATTGTTTGACCAAATAATGTGTTGACGATATGATATGCCCCTGTTAGCCAAATCTCCATAAAATATTTGAAAACAACCATGTACAAACTTCGTAGAATGTGATCGATCATCGCTGATGTAAAACTGGTACTCCCTCAAAATCTTCCTGTCATCCTCTGTACTTGAGGTGAATGCATGAATTTTATGTGAACAAATATAGAAACCTGTTGAGATGTATAATACTTTTCTTGCACCTCATTTTGTGGTTGTAGTGTGTAGTTCTCTTCAAAATCTACAACCGAAACAATGGTATCCAATGGAAACGTGTCCTTGCACAACTTGAGTTGCAAATGCAACCATCAAGCTCTATGGGTATGCCTTGCATACTCGTACATAATCTTTTCACAAAAAATCTTCATGAACTCATACACTGGAATCTTTTCAATAACTAGATCACATCTTTTACCATGTTTTCCATCTTTTAGAGCATATGTCACTGTCTTGAATTTTTCGTAATCTACTATTTCATTTCCAATTGCATGTGTATTATCCATATGTTGACAAGTTGATAAAAGTTGCAAAGAACCACAAAATAAGCATGTACCATCCAAGCATGATATCTTGTAAAATTGTTGGCTATCCCCTATTTCACATAAAATTTTGGATATGAATTCCCTTGAAGATCTTGGTGACTCTTTTATGTCACAATCCTGCAAAACAAACTGAGAATGCAAAACTACGGATATGTTCCTAAAAACATCAAAATGGTTAGAAAATTCAATATGTATCCTACAACAACAAGTTGTGCGTGTGTGATTTATTTTCACATCAAAAGGTTTACCCATCTCAAAAAATCTTTGACTTATTCGAATTTGAGGATACATACCAATAAATTTTGTAAAAAATTATGTCTGAGTTGAGTCCAAAAAATGTTTTGAATGTGGCTCGCGATTTCGGCTACCAATCCTCCTTACAACATCTCTTTGATTAGGAGAAAAACGTGTGTTATTTTTCCAAAAATCTTCGATCAATGATTTCAAGGCTTCACTAATTTCTTTATCCTTTCGCGGTAGTCTACCGCTAAATGTCCATAACTCATTTTTTGTTGGATCTTCTAATCTCTCACGCCTTAGCATGGCTCTCCTTAAGGTACCTCTACCAATTTTTAATGTTTTGCTTGTGTTTCTCATGAGTCGAGCTTTCTTCATTTGGCTACTTACTATTATCGATGTGAGTACTCATCTTGTGATATTACTATCTTTGGTGTGTGATTTAGAACCCACTTTGTCATAAGCACTCATTAGATTCTTTACAATATTTCTTTCATTTGAATCATCCATCGTTCTTAGCCCAAGAATCTTCATGATAGGCCTAAATTTCAAATTCCTCATCATTTCAACAAATGATTGGCATTGACCTGTAATATTTTATTCTTCAAAAAATAATCTCCACATATGATTAACTTTTTTTTGACAAGTACGCTTGCTAATCTTGTCAGGGATTGATTTCAAAATGTTAGTATCAATATCAGTCAAATATTTTGGTTTTCTAAAATGAATTCTAGAAGGTGTTCTAATCTCTTCAATTCTCTCAACATTTTGAACATCAATATAAGGTTGAGTGTATTGCGTACCTTGAACTGAAGATGATGTGCTTTGGTAATAAGATGTAAAAGATGGAATACCACCTACTTGATGTGTTGATGTTGTGCTTTCAACATGACATGATGGAGTGTGTATATCGTCGGATCTATAAATTAGTGTCTCTTCAACATGAGATGATGATATGACTTCAACATTGGAAGATGGTGTAGTGGATGATATGACTCCAACATTCGAAGATGGTGTAGCGGACGATATGACTCCAACATTGGAGGATGGTGTAGCTTCACAATTCAATTGTCTTCTTGAGCGTAACAATCTCATTCGTTCTCTTTGTCTTTCTAATTCTTCCTCCTTGTTTCTTTGTACTAGTGGTTCTTGATCCTCTTCGAAAGTTAATTCTTCATCATTTCTTTGCAATTTTCTTTGTTCACGTAGTAATTTCATTTTATCTCTTTTAATTGTCAAATCTCTCTCCCTATCTGCATTTGTTTGAATCTTTGGTTTCTTCCTTGGCATGATGATGATTTCTACATGTCAAATTATTCAAACATTCGAATTACTTAAAATGTGTAAATTACAAATTATTCAATTACATATAAAAATTATAATTATTTGAATGAATACACAATATATATCAAACGACTTGTCAAATTTCTAACCATTTTGAAATAACATTTCATTCAAACATACAATTTTTAATGAATTCACTATATATTACATAACATATCAAATTATAATCAAATTTGTATCTATATATCGACAAACAATATTTAAAATGGATTGCACAAACCTTTTCTATTAAAAGAATATTCAAAAATTCTTCAAATCACATATCCAATGATTGAATTTGGTGTTTGCTAGCTTCCATAAGTGTTGAAATAGTGTTTGCTAGATGTTGAAACCCATGTTTTTTGTCGAAATAACAGAGAGCATAACAGATCAAAAGTTAAAAATGGATGAAATGGGCCCCAAGGTTGGTTTTTGACCATTTTTTGGTGATTTGAGATAGCACGTACGCACTATAGTGTGTACGCACTATTTCAAAACACATCACTCCCCATCCTCCCTACTCTCTATCCTCCCTACTCTCTCTCCCATCCCATCCCTCTCTCTCTTCCTACTCTCTCCCATCCTTTACTCTCTCTCACCCTCCCTCTCCCACCACCTACTCTCTCTACCTCTCTCACCCCCTCTCCTCTCCTATCCCCGACTCTTTAGATCTCTCACACACACTCTTATCCCCCCTATCTATCTCCCTCTCCCTCTCCTACCACCTAATTTATCTCCCCCATCCTCTACTCTCTCTCTTCTCTCCCATCCCCTACTTTGTCTCTCTTACACACATTCCCATTCCCCCTCTCTCTCCCTCTCCCACCGCCTACTTTCTCTCCCCCATCGTCGTACTCTCTCTACCACCCCCTACTCTCTCTCACCCTCACACTACTACTACCTACTATCTCTCTCTTTCAAGTTCTCTCTCTCCCTCTCTACTCTCTCTCCCCCATCTTGTACAAGCTCTCTTTGCCTCTCCCACTCTCTCTCCCATTGCCTACTTTCTCTCCCCCATCCCTTGCTCTCTCTCTCTCTCATCTCCCATCCCCTACTCTCTCACACTCTCACACTCTCCCCCATCCCCTACTCTCTCTCTTCTCTCCCATCCCCTACTCTCTCACACTCTCACTCTCTCCCATCCCCTACTCTCTCACACTCTCACTCTCTCCCATCCCCTACTCTATCTCTCTTACACATACACCCCCATCCCCCCCTCTCCCATCGCCTACTTTCTCTCCCCCATCGTCGTACTCTCTCTCTCTGCCACCCCCTACTCTCACACTCTCATACTCTATCCCATCCCCTGCTCTATCTCTCTTATACACACACTCCCATCCCCCCTCTCTCTTTTCCTCTCCCACTGCCTACTTTCTCTCCCCTGTCGTCGTACTCTCTCTCTGCCAACCCCTACTTTCTTAAAACACATCACTCCCCATCCTCCCTACTCTCTATCCTCCCTACTCTCTCCCCCATCCCCTCCCTCTCTCTTCCTACTCTCTCCCATCCTTTACTCTCTCACTCTCCCTCTCCCACCACGTACTCTCTCTACCTCTCTCACCCCCTCTCCTCTCCCATCCCCGGCTCTTTATATCTCTCACACACACTCTTATCCCCCCTATCTCTCTCCCTCTCCTACCACCTAATTTCTCTCCCCCATCCCCTACTCTCTTCTCTTCCATCCTCTAACTTGTCACTCTTACACACATTCCCATTCCCCCTCTCTCTCCCTCTCCCACTACCTACTTTCTCTCCCCCATCGTCATACTCTCTCTACCACCACCTACTCTCTCTCACACTCACACTACTACTACCTACTATCTCTCTCTCTCTCTCTCAAGTTCTCTCTCTCCCTCTCTACTCTCTCTCTCTCTCTCCCATCTTGTACAAGCTCTCTCTGCCTCTCCCACCGCCTACTTTCTCTCCCCCATCCCTTGCTCTCTCTCTCTCGTCTCCCATCCCCTACTCTCTCACACTCTCACACTCTCCCCCATCCCATACTCTCTCTCTCCTCTCCCATCCCCTACTCTCTCACACTCTCACTCTCTCCCATCCCCTACTCTATCTCTCTTACACATACACCCCATCCCCCCTCTCTCTTTCCCTCTCCCACCGCCTACTTTCTCTCCCCCATTGTCGTACTCTCTCTCTCATCCACCCCCTACTCTCACACTCTCACACTCTCTCCCATCCCCTGCTCTATCTCTCTTACACACACACACACACACACTCCCATCCCCCGTCTCTCTTTTCCTCTCCCATCGCCTACTTTCTCTCCCCCATCATCGTACTCTCTCTTTGCCACCCCCTACTTTCACACTTTCACACTCTCTCCCATCCCCTACTCTCTCACTTTCATAGATACACACACTCTTATCCCCCCACTCTTCTTCTTCTCTCCCATCCCCTACTCTCTACATCTGTCACACACACTCCCATCCCCCCTATTTCTCTCCCTCTCCCTCTGCCTCTCCCTCTCCCTCTCCTACTACCTACTGTCTATCTCTCTCAAGTTCTCTTTCTTCCTCTCTACTCTCTCTCTCTCTCTCTCCCATCCCTTACTCTCACTCTCTCTCCCATCCCCTACTACTTTCTCTCAAACTCTCACACTCTCTCATATCCTTTACTCTATCTCTCTTATAAATAAATACACATTCCCATTCCCCCCCTCTCTCTCTCTCTCGCAGTCCTTGTCCCACTGCCTACTCTCTCCCATCCCCTACTCTATCTCTCTTAAATGCTTCCATTCCACCTCTCTCTCCCTCCCACTCCTTCTCCCACTGCCTACTATCTCTCTCTCTCTCTCTCACTCTCTCCCCCTCTCTCTCCCATCCCTCTACCATTGCCTACTCTCTCTATCTCTCTCTCCCCTCTCATTCTTGACTCTCTCTCTTTGACACACACACACCCATCCCCCCTCTCTCCTCTTACATCCCCTACTTTTTCTCTCACTTGCTCTCCCTCTCCCACTCCCTCTCCCACTGCCTACTCTCTCTCTCACTCTCACTCTTATTCTCTCCCTCTCCACTCTCTCTCTCTCTCTCTGCTACCCTCTAGTCTCTCTTAAATTTTCACACTCTCTCCTATCCCCCCCCCCCCCTCTCTCTCTCATACACACACATTTCTATTCCCCCTGTCTCCCCCTCTCCCACTCCCTCTCCCATCGCTTACTCTCTCTTCCATCCCCTACTCTCTCTTGAGCTACTTTGTCTTCCCCCTCTCCCATTCCATACTCTCTCTCTTTCACACACATGCACTCCCATCCTCCTCTCTCTCAAGTTCTTCCTCTCCCACTCTGTCTCCCATCACCTACTCTCTCTCTCCTCCATCCCCTACTCTTAATCTCTCTCTCCCAACCTGTACTCTCTCTCACACTTCCTCTCTCTCCCATCCCCTACTTTAAATCTCTTTCCCCCATCCCGCACTCTCTCTTTTCCACCTGTACTCTCTCTCACACTTCCTCTCTTTGCCACCCCTACTCTCTCTCTCTCTCTCATCCTATACTCTCTTTTCCACCCCTACTCTTTCTCACTTTCTCTCTCCCATCCTGTACTCTCTCCCCTCTCCTATCCCCTACTTTCTCTCTATCTCTTTCATGCACACACATAGCCATTTCCCTATCCCCCCCCACCTAGTTCTCTTTTGCAACTTACATCTTAATAGTGCGTGCGCACTATAGTGCTTACGCCCTATAGCGCGCACACGCTATTTAGAGCTGAGGTTTAAATAGTGCATGCACACTATAGCACGTGCGCGCTATAGGGCGCACACACTATTTAAACCTTAATCAAACCCAAGCCTAAAGCTTGGTTTTGCCTTGAAGATCCAACCCAAAGGTTTGGATTTGATGAACATGCCTGAGAAGTGTTTTCCAACAAACATACAAAAATGATTGTTTTTTCTTCTGTGCTCCCCTTCAAGATTTCTCGTGGTTGGGTATCGATAAGATCAGGTTACATAGCATTATAGGTCTCTGTGTTAGCTATCTAACCATATAATTTATTTTTAATTTGAACTATTTCAAGCCTTTCATCTATAATTTCTTTTGAATGTATGTTCATTTTTTGTCAAAAACCACCACGTACTAATTGGGCTATAGATTTTAGCTCGTTCATCGAATTTTGTAACAACTTAGTTTTTTAGAAACTAGACTCCATTCTACAGACTTTGAAAAAAAAAAAGTTTTGATTTTAGATTAGTTTTCAATTATTTCTAGGGGGAGCACACAGATATTTCACGTTTTTGGGATGTGTCTAGTTAAAAAATTCGTTAAAAAAAAAATAGACATTATAAAATTACTCGAAAAATTTGGAATAAACTACATAGTGTTAAGTAACTTTTGACCAGAGCGATTAAAAAATTTCAAAAAAAAAATTAAAATTTTAGGGGGGCCACACTTTGTACTGTTCTATGTTTTTTTGGAATAAACAGTACCACTTTTTGTGGCCCCCTTTTTTGAGGTTCTAAAACTAAACCATTTTGAAAAAAAATTAGTAGTTTAGAAACTAGATTCGAAGGACTACAACTTTTTTTTTTGTCATATTTGAAAATTTTGAGCGTAACTATCTTCAAATTCTTGTTGAAGTTCAAAATTTGCAGATTTCAAGAAAAAGGTGTCCACTTATACCCCCCTTTTGGCACCACAACTTTGTGCACTTACCCACTTATTGATTTTGGATTTAAACTCATACATTTTCAAATTATGTGATAGGTTGCATCTACTTTAGAAACTTCTAGAGATGGGTTCATGGTGCTGATGTGAGATGGAAAAATTTTGATCCATAAGAAGGACATAGTTTCATGCTAATACTTTTCTATTCGCAGGGACATGTTTAATTGTAAAGAAATTGATAACTTGAACTAGATCATCAAAGGATTAAGCATTGAAGATAGATCTATTGATACAAACAATGTGCTACATGTACAAACAATATCCAGACATATGCATTAGGAGCAATGACATGCAATTACTAGATGTTTGGAAGAATACCTCAAAATTATTTCGAATCATTTTGTATTAACAAATATTATAGACTATAGGCTACTGAATACTTTTATGAATTCTTTTTTTAGACTCAATGATGTAACCCAACTACTTTATCTATGTTAATACAAAAATAATAATGTCTTTTTTCTTTTTAAAATATTAATAGTTTTTATAATTTTAATAAGGATATTTTTACAGTATGAATTCCTTCAAATATTACTATTTTATATTTTATTTACATAACATTAAGTTTATAAATGAAATTATGTTTTTCTATTTAACAATTTATTTTAATAAATTTAAAATAATTCTCTTTAAATAAGAATGATATTACAATATTTAAATGGAAAAGGGAGATAGCTCATCACCTACAAAAAAATACAACAAATCAATCAAGGGCTTTCAATTAAGTTCAATCAAGAGATCATTCTTGGGAATTCTACAAACGGATTTGAAGTTTTGTGTGGCAATCCTTCCTCTTCCATTGGACAATCAATATTAAGAAGTGAACCCAATGATACTAGTTCATAATTATAGGATTAGAAATTGCATCATACACATTATCTTATATTTTAAAGGATATAAAAATGAGTACATAACCCTTTCTATGGTAAAAGTCCCCAAACATTTTCACACTCAACGGCTACCCACTTAAGTGAAATAGAAATAAAATAAATAAACTTGACTTTAAAAAAATCAACCACATCTTGATGACCTATATTGAGGTTCAATTATGTCACCACTAAAGACCTATATCATGCATGAAAAATGAACATCACATACCTATATTGATAATAATGATTATAGCCAGTAGACAACATGTCTCATAAGTTAAGATCCAAAACAACATTGAAAATTTTAACTTAAATTATTTGTAAATTCATACAAAATTAAGTAACAGATTAAATCCATTGTAAGATTAAAGAAGCATGTCTTTATTGCAAAGGGCATATCACATTTACTTAGTACAACATCACAATTGTATCTTATATATCAACAAGGATATTTCAAACTATACATGTTGTCCAAATGAAATGTTTACTCAACTATACATGATCAATCTATATACCAACACCATCATGAAACTACATGACTAGACCTCAACAACTTGTATATTTTCTGTACACAGAATACTCATAGATAAAATAATATTAAATATACTTTATACATAAGATAAAATACAAAAAATAATTAGACATGAGCTGATTTATAGAGATCAATTATATCCATAACTCACAACCTTAAAGAAAGTCATTATTCACTTTCATACCTTAATTCAAGTCGTAATCTTTCACACCATTCTAGTTTGGATGGTTGACACTATGTGGCCACTTGAAAAATTACAGTATTGCTTTAGTGTGTGGACAATTGATAGAGAGAAGGAATTATAGATGTAAAGCAAAAGATTATGAAATTCAATGGTTTCTTTTAAAATGGAAATAAAAAGACCATTTTTTAAATACTTCTTTATAAAGGGATTCAAGAAATTACTTTCTTAACTTTGTATCTACCTTAGTGATTAAGGAATGTTTAGTAAAAGATTTCAAATGGTATCTTACCATACTAATAAATTGTTCCAATCATAATTTTTATTAAGTAAAAATAGATTTCGAAAGATACCCGAAACCCTTTACATTAAAAGATAGAGAAATCAAGCATTAAACCAAGCTAAGAGAAAATAACAAAACATAAAACAAAAATACCAACAGGGAAACTACACACAACCAGAACAAGCAAACAACAATCACAAGCAAAACAAGCAAACAACAATCAACATTACAGCAGATATATCACATTATTATGTGAGATAAAGGCACCATCCCTTCCCATCAGTGCACTGATCTCCCATGCATAAAGAATCAGGGTAGTCGTCTGACCAACATTCCTCATCCTTGGAGCAGAGCGTCTTTCCCGAACAGGGATCATCGTCCTCCATTGCCCGACCTTCATTAATGCTCTTCTCAATACCATTATTATCGTTCAGACGAGCTTCTGCCATACCTGAAATGCCCACTAAACAGATTACTATTAACACCACGGCAAACATTTTCATTTTCATTTTCATTTTTCTTGTGAAGATAACTGCTGTGAAGATTTATGGAGAAATTTATGGCCCAATTTATGGACAAATTTGTATAAATTATAACGGGCCACCTTCGAACTAATTAACAAATTGATCGAATGTATAGATTTGAAAAAGAAGAAGGAATCATTGTCTTATGGTCACCAACATTCACAAAGGTTGAAGAAATTTCGGCCTCCTCTTTCTTCAAAGGTTTAAACGAGAAAATTGCATAAATTATAACGAGCCATCCGAACTGATCAACAATCTGATTGAACATATAGATTTAAAAAATAAGAATGGAATCCTTGAGTTCTTGTCTTATGCTAACCAACATTCACAAAGGTTGGAGAAAATTTTCCCTCTTCTTTTTTAGAGATTTGATTGAGAAATTGGTAAATATCTTTCTCTTTTAGAGATTTGATCGAGAAATTTGTAAATATAATACTCATTTTTCATTGAAGACTATAACTGTTTAGTTACTCTATTCGTCCAAGCTAAGGCTATGCAATTCACTAACATGGCCATCAATTTGCGTGACCTTTCAGGGTGAAGGTCACCCCTAAACATCACACACTAAGGGAAGAATTAAGCTTGAGAAAGAAAAGTCAATTTTAACTATTTAACACTTTTAGTCTAGAATTAAGCTTAGTATGAGATGTTTATGTCGTTCCCACCATTTGTTATCATTCAAATAAATATAAATAGTTATGATATATATATATATATATATATATATATATATATATATATATATATATATATATATATATATATATATATATATAGAAGTAGTCTTCCTCTTGTTTTTGAATTAAACTGAATAAAGTTTAAATTATAAAAGCTCATATTGAAGATTTTATTTATTTATAGAGATTTAATCAGACTGCTTTCTTCTTTTTTTTCTTAAAAAAAAATCCACCAATATGTCTTCTTTTATTCAAATAGGCTTGCTCTTTCTTACAAATTTAGGGCATTGTATTGATGAACTCAAAAAATACAAGCTTCATATTATTCATCTCTTTCATCAACTGGTTACATTTTTATGGTGATGTTTAGTTAGAGAATAATTGACCAACTTAATAAGCTAATTAGATCAATTTGAAATAAATTTTAAAACTGATTTATAATAGTAAAATAATTATGTACAATATAAATTAATTTGGATTGTCTTAATGATACTTGATATTGATAATTTAGAAATAAATGCTTGTTTTAAGAATTCAATTAAAAAAAAATGATGTAGATAACTAATACCCCAAGTCTGTTGTGACCTTATACGTATGTAATTGTCAATTAGTCAAATTCTTGTTGAAGTTGAGCCAATGTAAGACAAAAACAAAATTTGGTAATTGAGGAAAAAATGTGATGCAAACAAGCATGCAAGCATATATAGAATTATGATTCAAAAGCCTAATGACATATAACCATGATTAACTATTGTTGTTTATTGCTTATATTGTTTGATCCAAGTGCTTAGTGCTACAATGTAATGAAACCTAAGCCAGAACACGAATGAATGGCAAACATAGATAAAGAAAAACAACAAATGAAGTTCTTCACTGAAAGGAGAAGAAAATGGAATTTATTTAGAACCCATGATGATTAAGGCATAGTGCTATGGGAAAGGTTGGTTGAAGATAATAAAAAAATGACTGTCAACTACTTCAATGTGGAGGTGTTGAAGGCAATATAGTTCTTAAGAGAAGCAACTTTATAATCTAAATTTAAATGATATCAGCAACAACAATTGTACCGTAGTTCAAATTGTTAAAGATTGAACTACCATGGACTTCAATAAAAATAATGTTTGGAAGATCATCATAAATGTGATGTTAGGAATACCAACACAAATATAGGCTTAATAAAATTAATGTTAGGGTGGCACTTTAAATATAACCTTGAAACGAAAGTAGACATAAAGAGAATCATACCAAATAAAAATGTTATGATAATATATCCATTAAGATTTTCTATATTGACTAAGATTGGAATAAAATTCTCAAATTAAGTAGCTAAAAGATATGATTTGAAATAAGAGAGTCAACTAACCATCAACTTCAATGCTGAGCTCAGTCGAGGAACATAAATTGTCAATTTTGTAGAAGATAACAAACTTTTCAAAAATATAATACAATGGAAAATCTATCTTGTAAAACTAGGAATGTGGATACCCTTTAGCCAAATGAAAACTAACAAATTGTAGACATAATCATGAAGATAAAAATCAGAGTTTAAAAAAAAACCAAGACAACGTTTAACTTTTTCTACATATAATCAAAACTAATAAGAAAGACATCCAAACAAGATTAATGGAGTTATAAATTAGTCAAATGAAAACTTCTTCTCCATCACAATTTAGAACTCCTGCTTGCATCTTAACTTTTTAAATTTATTTGTTTGAGTTGAAGTTTATTAGAATGAAGATTAAGGCATATGCTATGGAGAAGGTTGATTGAATACATTTTATTTTTTTATAAATCCATATTTGTCTAGGCCCAAATAAGAAAGCATGAGAAAACTTCTCTTAAGAAGAGAAATCTAAACCACCACAAGAGTTGTACGAGTTTTCCCAAATAAAGCTTAACAAAGTTTGATCACTTTTCAATATTTGTTTCATAGGGATGTTCTTTTTTTCAAACTAACTAATCTAAGTTTAAGGTTTTATGCACATATTCTTTTATAGAAATTGCTTTCAACTAATTTTCAGCAAGCATTGAATTAGAAAATATACTATCTGGAGATAAACCAATTCCTAAGAAAAGTAGACAATGAGTCTTTGTTATGTAGTGGTAAAAATATACAATAATAAATAATTGACAAGGTTTGTGTAATAATAAATTTCAAAGCCTTGTAACCTAATGATTTATTGCATTATAGAAGATTTGTAGCCCTAAATCCATGTACTTCCCATTATGATGCTTTACTTTGACTCAAAAACATAGTGCTTTGACTCAAGTAAGGGGAACTATACATAATGTTTGTAGTATTGAATCTTTCATATCAAACAATAAAATCATACTTTAACAAACAATTGGTTATAAGAATGAATAAAAAAATTATAAGATTTTTTTAAAACTTTGTCTATATAACAAACAACTACACATTCATTGTGAAATTTGCTTCAGTAGTTGGGGTTTCTCATGGGGGGAGAAGTTCCCCTTATGGCTAAACCTTGGTATAAGGATTTTGACCCATTGACAGAATCCTAAATAATAAGATCCCTCTAGTTAGGGTGTAGAATCTCCCCCTTCACCTATGATTGGATTTAGTCCTAGAGGCAGTGAGGGAGTCCCTCGAGGACTTCTTGCTGGTTGATACTACATCTTCAATCTATTTCAAATGACATATGCTTGCATTCTGGTGGAGATTGAAATCTCCAAGGGACTTCCTAAAAAGATTAAGTTGGTCTCCCCTCTTGGCTCTTGGATTCAATTGTTTGATTACGAGGGTATCCCCTTTCGATGTACGAAATGCCATAAGACTGGCCACCTTGTTGTCCATTGCTCCTTTGAAAAACCTAGAGTGAAGAAGTCACCTTCTTGGTGGAAGGGGGTTTGGGATGATCACCACATAGTTCAGAAAGTTCCCTCTATTGGGGATGGTGACTTTTCTTAGGACACTTTGGTGGCAGATTCAATTGTTGTCCCTAATGGTATGATTGTTGCCCCAATGGTGGTGCTCTCTTCTGTTCTCCCTTCTTCGAATTCTATCACTAGCGATTTGACTATTGCCCATATTATGGCTCTGTCTCTAGATGTTGTTATTGTCCCTTCTGCTATTGTGGTCCTATCTTCCTGGCAGCAGAGGTTTTGGAGACTAGTTGTGGTGTTGCTAACTTTGCATGGTAGAAGGCTATTGGTATGGTGGAGGATGGATGGACCACAATAAAAGGAAAAAAGGTCAAGCCCTCCACTCCTTCCTTTGATATGGTATTACGTTCTCAAAAGACGAGATCGAAAGGGAAATCTTGAGACCCTACCTATTTGCGACTGCCCCATTTTTGTCTCTCCTGACTCTTTTGGCCTATTGTGCCTTGTAGTTTGACATGGTTAGGGACTTATTGTCTATTCCTTTTTTAACCATAGGGTTTTAGGTGCCTGTTCAATACCTATTTTTGTGGTTGAAGAGTACTATGTTATCTATGATGCCACCTTGGTCACCTTGTTTTGGTTGGTGACCCGTTTCACCTTTGGGATGTAGTTTTGTTTGGTTTGGGCTTCATTGAAAATTATTCGATTCGTAAAGGCTTGTAGGCACACTTCAAAACCTATTTTCCTTAATAAAAAACAAATAGCTGCACACGTATAAATACAAATTAAAGCATACCTTAAGAATCCATTTTGCATCAACTCATATATGGTGGATTACTCCAATACAGCTACTATTTTTCATTTTAGGGGTTTTTGGCCCTCTCTTTCAGATTTGCATGCTTGGATTTCCAAATTTTGGGAACCAATCATTTTAGATGAAATGCAGATTTACCTTGTGACAAGGGGTTTTTCTATTGTGAAATTTGCTAATGCTAATGACAGAAATGCCATCCTAGGTCGTGGTTTCTCTTGGGAGGAAAGGTTCCCCCTGATGGCTAAACCTTGGTTTCTACCATTTAATCCAACTACTAAAACTTTTAATAAGATTCCTCTTTGGGTGAGGTTACCGAATCTTCCCCTTCATTTTTGGCAGGATTCAGTATTGGAGGCTATAGGGAATGCTCTTGGGGATTTCATTTTGGTTGATTTAGTTTCTTCCAATGTCTATAGGACAACATATGCTTGCATCCTAGTGGAGATGGATACCTCCAAGGGGTTTCTAGAAATGTTGAAGTTGGCTTCTCCAACTAGTTCTTGGATTTAGCTGCTTGATTATGAGGGTATTCCTTTTAGATGTAGGAAATTCCATAAGACTGACCATCTTGCTATGAGTTGCTCCTTTGACAAGGCTAGATCGAAGAAATCACCTTCTTGGTGGTCGAGGGTTTTGGATGATCACTATATGGTTCATAAGGTTTCTACGGAGGTGGACGGTTCAGATAGCTCTTCGCATATTGATCTCTCTTTGGCCAGGGATTCTATTGCTATTTCTAGTGATTCAAAGGTTGTCTCTACGATAGTTTTAAATCAAAATGTTGTTGCTGACTCGTTGCCTGCTGTTGTCTCTATGATGGTTTTGAATCAGAATGTTATTTCTGACTCATCGTCTATTGTTATCTTTTTTGATTCGACTGTTGTCCCTTTGATGGTTTTGAATCATAATGTTGTTGTTGTCCCTTTTTCTGTTGCTAACTCTATTGATGAGGGGTTTTTGGGGGTCAGTTGGGACTGGCAGAAGGCTGCTAGGAAGGTAGAGGATGGTTGGACATCAGTCAAAGGAAAAAGGAAAATCTTTTGTTCATTCTTTTGATGTCTTTAAATTCTCAAAAGGTTGGACCAAAATGTAAATCTTGATGGTCTATTACTTCTTGGGTTGTTTGCCCTCGTATTCAGAACTTTGGTGTGTCCCTCTATTTTGCTAGGTGGTTTCCCACAGTTGTATTTTGATCCTGATTGTTAAATCTTTCTTTCCCTTTGTTAAAAGGTTTTGGGTCCTTTCAAAACCTATTTTTACTTAATCAAAACAATCCTTTTTGCATCTCATTTTCAAGAAATCAAACTCTTTCAATCCAGCTTCAAATCTTTATGTAAATCAACATATACTAGGCATATATTACAATCTTCTTAATTTAATTACAAAAATTGTTAAATTGTTAAATGAGTTTTAGTGTCATACACTCTAGAATACTTGCTGCCCAAAGCATCTTTCTTTCCAAATAAAGATGGATTACAAACAAGCGTGCCTAGCCATAACAATAATCATATATATCTCTGAGCATGCAAATTTTGTAATATAAGTGAAAACAGAGATATCAAATAGAAATCAACCATAGTAGCAATTCTAAAAAAAGTTATAACTATTAGCAAAAACACATAACTTGTATTATAAGAAAATGAAAACATCAAAACCCATTTAATCCTCACCTCCCTTCACGACTAGTTGAAGAAGCTAAGAACATCAAGGTAGTTGAATTATCTTGATTAAATTTAATGCAACACCATACCTAAGTTGTAAATATATGATATAAAAGTTGCCTCCATGAAATTGAAATAGGATTGTTTTTGTGAAGAAATCAAATTCATAACACAAGAAGGTGTCGAGTGACAATTTTCTTGACACGTAGTGGATGCCGAGTGATAGGTAGATGGTGCCAAGTGACTTGACACATGAAGAAGCTAAGTAACCTTGACACTAAGGGAAACTTGGCACAATAGAATACCAAGTGAGCTTCGTCATCGAAGGGAAGATAGAGCTCGAAACAGTGGTTGCTGAGTGAACTTGGTCTCCAAAAGAAAGTGGAGCTCAACAATCTCGAACCCAACCAACACTTAGACCAAGAGATCTTGATCAACAAAGATATCGAGTGAACTTGGTAGGAACAAGAGAGAGCTTGGTTAAAGAGTGAATTGAGTGAGGTGTTTAATAGACTTACAATCTAAGCATTTCTGCCATTAAAATACAATGGATAACTTCAAAACTTTCAAGTATGAATATCTCAAGTGCAAAACATGTATATCAAATATAAGGGAGACAAAAATATGCCAAGTATGATTTCTTTCTTTCTATTCAACTAGGTTAAATTATTACAAAAATTTAGGAGCATTCTTAACCAAAAAACACTAAAACTTTAACTGATAAAACTTAAACTTACAACACTAAGGACTGCATACAAATAATGCCTAGAGCAATCATTGCTTCATAGGAAAAACCAAGTAAACTTACAAAATGAAAAAGATTCAACACATGCTACTTTCGTCCTATCCTTTGATCTTTGTTGTAAATATCCTTCCTCCACTTTGATCTGTTGATCTTCTATCTTCTTCTTTCCTCTGCACTCTGCTCTACTCTTCTCTCCGATCTCTCTAATTGATGGAATGAAATCAGATTCACTCCTTTCGTCTTCCAGCAAAAAAATTCCCTTCTTATTTCAAATTTAAACTCACTTACCAAGTTGAATGATTGAATGTAGAAAAGTTGGATTATTTATTTAAATGATGCAATTGTTGATTTAAAGCACTTGTGCATCAATTTATAATATTTCTTTTGTTGAATTTTTGCAGTGTTATTTGATGTACAAATATAGCATCACCTTTCTCATGAATGATTATAAACATAATTTAGTTCATAAGATTTGATTTCAAATGGTTGAATGTTAATTCAATATTATTTTGAGAGAAATATATATTGTTCTTACAAAAGAAACAAAAGTATATATGAAAAATTAGATGCTAAACAATTGTACCTTGATGATAATCAATGTTAAGAATAATGTAAGGAACTACTTTTAGAACTTATCATAGTAACGTTGGTTAAATAACATTATACTTATATCACTTTTAAAGTGTGAGAAAAAGAACAAAATTTTGGAGGTAAATCAATCTAATTACGATGAAAGGTAGTAAAAATGAAAATTGTTCTATCCCAAACCTAAAAATAGTTACAACATGATAGTGGACTTTTAAGAAGGGAAAAATCTAACCATAAATAGGATAAACAAAGATGAATCAGGTTTTATAGAAATTGGCTTTTGGGGAAATAAAAGAGTTGGGTTCTTTGAATAAATAAATAAATAAATAATTTTGAAAAATAAAACAATTTAGTTATGTTGTGGTTCTTTTCATTCTTACATTCTAAAAGATGTTTGTGTTGTTAGAAGTATTATAATTACTAATCAAAAAGTTTTAAAAGCATTATTAGTTCAGTCAACAAGGTCCTTAAAATAGTCAAATTGATAAGTGGGTATGTGCAGGATCATGGTGTGCCAAAAAGTGGTGATTTGAAAATCTATAGTTCTGAAATATCTCAAACCATTTCAAAATCTATTCCAACTTTTTTCCCACCCACCCTGATACTAAATGAAAATAATTAATATCATTATAAGGTCTACTATATCTTTTGATACCAAACCTATATGGTCAACTTTAAAAACATCCTAAAAATGTGCTTTTGGCCTGTTTTTATGTGATTTTTACTTCAAACTTGTAGCTGATGACTTTTTTTCACCAAAATTTAATGAAATGAAAAGGGTTTCTTAAGAATGTTCTTGTCTTTCCATAAATGTAAGGTTTGTCAAATTATGAGTTTAGTAAGTAATTATTACTTATTTTCTAATGGAGTTATGTATAAAGTACTGACTGACACACTACTTGAAAAACAACTATCACTTTCAAATGGTACAACATTTTTTAAATCCAAAAGATGCACCACATTCTATGTTTCTTCTACTATAAGGAAAAAAAATGAAAAATTGAATTTTGCAGAGTTTTGAATTAGTTAAGGTGGTTAGACACAAGAGTTTTTTTATTCTAAAACTACTAAAGTAAAAAACTTAATTATTAATTATTAATTTAGAATAAAAATGCCCAAAAATATGTGTCACATATAGGCATGAGTCTACTACTTATATCTAGAATATTATTAAAAATATTATCATTTGATTTTGATTAAGGTGGTCAGACAGATGTCTACTTCTTATTTTTGTTCTAAATTTTTTGTAATATTGCATTAAAATTCAAAATTTTGACCAATCAAATTTTTTTTTTTTTGAGATAAGTCCTAGTAGTTTAGAAACTAGATTCAATTTTCTAGAGATTCTTTACTCTCAACTTTTTGATATAAAGTTAATAATAGGTAGAAAATTGCACGTCAAGTTGATATAACCCTAATTTTTTGATTTTTTATTGCCACTTAAGAGCATAGTTTGGTTGACCATGATAATGCACATACCTAAGTCCTCTTACTTATTATTAAGGCTAAACAATGGAGCACTCATGAGTAAATGATTACTAATGCTCTAAAAATGAACATTCATAAACTACGTTTCACCTACTTTTCGAAAATGCTAGAAAAATTCAAATCAACAACCAAAGTGATGGTGAATGTCAAAATGAAAACCCTTGGAGATCATCATACTAAGAAATGGGTTAAGAAATGGTCTAAATTTATTGATCATTTTGAATTATGAATGCTCAAAATCAGCAACACTACGAAAAAAATTGAGGCTGAATACATAACTCAACTTTGACTACTCGACACTTTTAGCCTACAAATCAAGCCTTAGTGTGGAAAAAGAAAACAAAAATTGAGGTTGAATAAATAAGTCAACTTTGACTACTTGACACTTTTAGCCTAAGAATCAAGCCTTAGTGTGGAAAAATTCATTGTGGATATGCATGCAAGATGAGGTACTATGTATAAGACATCAATGGTATTTGAAAATTTGCAAAGTAACTATTTATAATGACAATGATTTTAGAAGAACTCGAGCATGAAAAAGTGAAGTTTTTATGCCAATTGTTTGGAGAAATGCTAATACAACATGTTCCAAGATTCAAGCTTTGAGAATCATTCACAAGAACTGCATTATAGAATGCCTCAAAGAATTGTTGTATACAAGTCAAATACAAAATCGTTTATGAAGTCACACACATGAACTATACAGAGCAATGCCATTGATGTTACCTTTGGGAATGAAATGATTTTAGGACATGCATTCTCTAAGAAGGTTTTAAAATTATGAATATATGTTATTGGTCATTATAAAGTCAATCTCCACAACCTATATGCCAAAATCTTACCAACCCGTGCCAAAAGGACATGGCTATCCTCCCTAACAAACTATACAGTTGACCAATTTTCCAAAACTAAAAAACATCGCAGATTTTTTCAAAAATTTTAGCATTTAATCTTCATGATCTGCATAGCTTGTAGTCGAAAAAAACAAAACAAAAATTGTAAAAAAAAATCACTACATTTTCGTGAATTTAGAAAAAAAAATAGTTTGACTTTGTTTTGTCTTTAGTGCATTTTGTGTGGAGATTAGCCTATCTTGCACCAAAATGGGGACATTTAAATAGGCAATCGACAAGAAAAGTACAAAGATGGTGTAAATAAGTATGATGTGTGTAAAATACAAAAAATGATCAACTTCATGCTCATGGTAGGTGTATTGAAAAATGATTCAATTATTTCCATAAGGTAGATTATATTTAGGAGGTAGAATATCTATTTGATAGAATTTCTTCAAAGTTGTACAATTGGAGGACACACAGGTTAAAAAGTGAGTCAAAGATAATTCAGAACAGTTTAATATAGTGGGCCACTTTTAAACATTAAGGAAAAAACTAAACTTTTAAAAAATGTCAACTTTGACTATTTAACACTTTTTTATTTAGGAATCAAGCCTTAGTGTGTGATGTTTAAGCCATCCAAACATAGTGCATCAAAGTATGAAATCAAACACCTCAATGACTTTGTATGTTTTGTTAGAGTTTAGAATCAAAAGTTCTCTAACATTGAAACATGTAGAATCAAATGTTTGATAGAATGTCATCAAGAGGGATCACCAATGAAAGAAAATGTGAACACTACAGGCTAACTATTTGACAGAATTATTGGAAAGAGATGATAATTCATTGAATGTATGCAAAAATAGAAGGAAACTACAGGGGGTTGAATTGCAAAGAATTATTTTCAAATCATGTGGTCCATCTTGATGCAAAGGAGCTCAATTAAAAATCTTAGAGGTCACTACCAATTTGAGCGTATGCATGAACTATTTTATAAAATGTCATTCTTAGACATCCTCATGGAATAAAGTCCACAAAGTATGGAATTTCAGCTATGGAGGGTTGCTAAGAATGTTAGATGGCTATGTCACCTTGTGGAACATAGCCTATATTGATGAAGAATTTGATGCAATCCAGAGTTTTAGGTATTCTAACATTGTTGAAAAGAGATATGATAAATTGAGAGGCTTGCATTCAAAGATACAGACAATGTAAGCTAATTTTTCTAAATGAGAAGAAAGAATTTAAATACTTCTATGTTGGGAGACCCTCATTCTATTGGAATACTTATTATTACATTATTTATCATCTCAATCATCTTTTGTATTTTCCATATGAAAATGATTTCAATGAACCTTGCATTCTACTTCCTTAAATTCTACTTCCTTAACACACTTGAAAGATAGTTACAAGCACTAGAGATGAAGAAAATGAAGACTAAAAAAAATTCAAAACCAAGTTATTAATGAGAGATGATTTAGTATTAAGAAGTACATACATATCCACATCAACAAGATTAATCATCTAATTGTTGTTCAGAAGGCTTACAAGAGTTCCCTAGATGTTTATTTTGTAAATAATTACTATAGCCACTTTTAGTCATAGAAAATTGACTTCTTTTGTCCAAAACATGTAATGTTCATAACCTTATTTCAAATGTGCAAATGTAATGTTTATAACCTTATTTCAATTGTGCAAAAATAAGTTAGTTACTAATCCAAAGAAAGTAGTTATCTAAAGAAGTCTATAAATGCAAGACAAATTGTAATGTAAGGGAGGGGAGAACTTTACGAAGGGAAAATGTTAGAAAAAATTGTCTTGCATTTTACACTGAGGGTTCTTATTAAACCACTTACTTCTAGTATAATCACCCAGTGATTGTGATCTATAATGGTATGATCTAATAGTCTTCCTAATATATGTACTTAATCTGGAAAAATGCATTTCACAGTATCTTCTTGTTAATATATTGGGATAGCACATCTTTTCCTAGGTTAAGGTTTGTTGTTCATGTTTTGTCATCATTACATTCATCTACTTGAGATTCCCTTGTAATTAATTATCCATTGTTGAGTCTAGTCAACATATGTATGTCTTCTATATATCTTATTTAGTTTTATATTTTTTTGTTTTGTACTTTCAGGTGAAAAGTATTAAAAATACAAATACAACCATCACTCTCAAATACAAAGGAAGATTACAATCAAATAGTGATCAAATTGCAGCCTATCCAACTATTGAAATATTTTTCACTACTCATAGAACAAATGGAGTCATATGTGAATTTTTCTTTTTAGAATGACAAATCTATTTATCAACATTTTTTTTGAATTAAAAGTAGCCAAAACTAGGGGGCTAGCCCATTTAAAACAATTTGGCCAACTACTAGTGGATTACCAACCAAAAAAAACTAACCCGTAATACTTTTTAAAACAAAAAGATAAGTATAAACCATAATTTTAAAAGTATCTACAAGCTTTAAACAAAATGCCTATTAACAAATTAAGTCATTAAAGACAAAAAACAAAGGCATGACAACCTTGTAACGAAAAAATTCTGTAAACTAGTGGATTAGCAGCATGAAAGGAAAAAGTAGGGAGCTCTTAATAATTCTTGGCCTCTTTCCTTCCTAGGAGGACATTCAACTAGTCTTTTGCTAGGAAGTCAAAAAGCATCTTACAGTCCTCCTTAGATAGGTCCCCATTAGCATCTTTCAGCAAGCACAACATGGTAGCAGCTGCACGGGTGACTTTAACCGTGAATTTGTTTAATAGTTGCATTCTCTCCTCCAATGCCTATATTCTCTCCCACGCCTCTCTACCAGCCTTTTGTGACTTACCCAGATGGCCCTCCTTACTAGCTTGAGTAGTATCCTGCACAGGGGGGTTAGTAGCTTTTATGGAAATCACCTTAATAGGGGAGGAGATCATGGTGGGGGAAGGCATCCTATCCATCATATAGGGGAACTGATCTTTTGTTAGGTCCAAACACCCCAGTTCAACTATCACCGAGACATGTGACACCTCCTTATTCTCCTTACCATCTCCTAAGTCTGACCTGGAGGAGTTAGAAATATCCTCTTTCACATCCTTGTGCCTCCCTCCCCAAAATTAACAGTTTTTTCCTTCATTCTTCTTTTGGGGCAGCTCGAATCCTCGAAATTTGACTCTTCCTCCTACTAGGCTCCCTCCCTCAAATTTCTCTTAGCATTAGATTTAGCCAACCTCCTTGACCTCCTCCTTCCCCCTCTTCCCTCTTCCTCTGACTCCACTAGCACTTTCTCCTTACCTTTATCTTGTCTCCCTTTTCTCCCCCTAGCCTAGAGGGATTCACTAGGGACCCACTAGGTGAGGGTTGTGGTGTAGGGTGCTCTAGGACCTATGATCCTAAGGGGAACCATTTGGTGCCAAGGGTTCGGGTGAATGGGAATGTCAATTTCAATAATCCTAGGGGGTACCAGGGCCAGGTGAAATTGATATAGTCTAAAAATTAGTCCCTGGTGTAAAATAGTAAAATCAACCCCCTTTCTCATTTTTTCATTCACATGAATGATAGTATCCTCTAATTCATGTAGCAAGAAGAAAGGAAGTGAAATAAAATCACAGTGATAGAAATGATTAAGGAGAGGAAAGTGATAGTAGTAGTAGACCCCATACCTTCCTTCTAGGGTAAGATATTTCATTAGAACCAAAAAAACCTCGTTCCATGGGTATGGGAGTTTCTCCCTCATGAAACCTCCTCTATGCCAAATTGGTTCCTCACCTTCCATAAAGAAACATTGCAAGCTCGTTTCATCTGTCACCCTCATCAACTTCTACCATTTCGGACCCTTCATTACCAAGCCCATCGCTAGAGCAATCACCTCCCCCAAAACATGAAATGAGATACCATTTATTGTCACTGTGCGATTCTCCCAGGAGTTAACAAATTGCATAGAGCAATTCTCATCATGACCATTGAGAGCCTCCATGAACGAGACAATACCGCCCTCCTTTAGTAAGTACCACACCAAGGGCTTCCTCATATTATCATCAATCATAGGTGGTTCAATGCACATCAAATCACCTCCCATATGTACAATATTTTCCTCTCCTCTCTCTCTTCAGAGCCTAGATGTAGTTTCTAAAAAATACTTCACACTTAGGCAAAAAGACCCATAAGCAGAGCTGATAATCATAGTTAATTGCAATAATGAAGCCTGCCAAATTAGTAAGAAAGACCACGTGTCAGCTACCACAATCTATCCCACAATCATTTCCATCATTCCCAACACACCTCAACTCTTTAAAAAATAATACTTTTTCCTTCATGACATACAATGATAAAAATTGGGGAATAAATAAAAAATCCCCCATTTCAAACATCCAATTTTTAGGCCATGAGTAATAATTATTACTTGTACCCAAACCTTTACTCCTTGCCACATAAGCATCAAGGACATATCAACCCCTCCAGCTCAACAACACTAAGCAAAGTAACCAGCTAGGACTCATGATATTCCATTTTGTGACTCACTAACTCCCTCACCAAATTTGGCAGAGCGTTCAAATTTCTCTAACTTCTAAGCCCCTTCAACTTTAAGCCAATCGTTGCTATACCATTAGGTGCACTATTTCCCTCCCAAAAAATGTCATTCAAATCAAACCTATTGAGGGTGGTTAATAGGTACTTGATATCATCAATTACACTTTTAGTAGCCCATCCCTCCTGCATATTGCCTTTGATAGATTCAATAATAATTTTAGAATCTCCTTCAATTTGCACATCCCTCCATCCTACACTAATGACAAACTTTATACCCTAGTACAAAGCTATCACTTCTACTATATTATTTGAAACTTTCCCTAATGGGCCACTATAAGCCAATAGCATCCTTCCCTTACTATCCCAAACTATCCCTCCACCCACCGAACCCTCCTTTCTTACTGCTCCATCAAAATTAAGTTTAACCCAATCAGCAAGCAGGGGTTTCCATCGGGTTCTTTTTCTAGCCATAAGATTGGAATTATCAACCTCCATAATGCCTTCCTCCAATGACCAGCACTTGGTCACTCTATCCTCCATGGTGGAAGGGGGGAACACTAGTTTTCTCTATTTGCTGCAACTAATATTTTTGACTATCAATTTGAAGACCCTTTCCACCACAACCTTCACCTCCCTCTCCTCATTTTTGAACACCCTGTTATTTTGCTCCTTCCAAATACTCCAACAAACATGGGGGGAATGATCTTCCACATTGTTATAATTACCATTTCAATATAAACAACCAAGATTCGGTAGCACTTTAACCTTATGATCGGGCAATGATATATTTTTTCTAAATGTATTGTGTTATCCCTTAAAATTCTAGATTTCTTTTCAGATTAATTGAGCTAGTCATATAATTATACATTAAACATTACGATTAACACTTAGAACTTATTGGTTGTTTGACGTTTTGCACAGTAACTGCTTCACAGATCTCTATTAAATTGTCTCAACTTGACAAAAACATAAATTTGAGTTTTTCTAGTAATGAAAGACTTTTGTAGTAAATCACCAAATTAAATGTTGGGACTTTTTGTAAGACTTAAGAATAAAAACCAACCTTAAGTCTTATATAAATATATTATTCTCTAATATATTAATACATTTCTTTAATAAGAATTTTCTAACCCCCAAACATTATTCCAAGTTTAATTTACATAATTTTATATGTTCTTTCAATTAAGATAAAGTGATATAAAGTTAACCACATTAAATTACAATGAAAAATTCAAGGAGGATATTTTTATAGCAAAGAGCATATCATATTTACTTAATACAACACCTCAATCTAATCTTAGAGGGATATTTCAAACTATACATGTTGTGCAAATGAAATGATCACTCAACTCCATACATGATCAATCTATACCGACACCATCTTGAAGCTACATGAGTAGACCCAATATTTTGTTTTTAATTGTTCATTCTATTTTTTATTTGCATGGAGTAAAGTCATAGATAAAATAACACTAAACCAAGCTTGATTACACAAGGTAAAATATCAAAAGCAATTATAAATAAAGTTGCAAACCAATAGAGTTCCTACCACAAATTGTGTTAGGATTGGTTAATATTTTGAAGCTTTAAAAATATTTATGTGAAAATAATTAAAATTTAGAAAAACATTGAAGTAAATAATTTAATATTAATTAAAAAGCTAAAGTTTATAGAAGTTTAAAGTATCTTACCATAATACTTATATAAAAAATTAAAACTAATAATATTAAATTATCTGAGTATTTTAATTTTAATATTACATTATTATTTTATATTATTAAATATTTATATTTTTAGTAAAGATATAAATTATATAATATAATCTAAATATATCTAATTTAAAAACCTTATCATTTGATTTAAAATATTTTGATAAAATGATAGGTTGTTTTAAAGGTTGTCTCTTTATTCATATTTATTTAAATTTAAATTGAAAAATAATATTGTTTTGTATTTATTAATAAAATACCTTACAAAGTTTTGTAGTAAGATGGATATGGAAGTTTAAAAAATATACACATCAAATTATAAAAAATTCTAATAAACTTTGTTGAGGTTGTGTGATTTGGTTTTTGGTAATCTATTATTATTTGTTTCAACTAATTTTATAAAGTGAAAAACTTAAATATTGTGCATGTTATATTATGAAATGTTATAATTTGATGTGAGTTAAAAAAAATTGAAAAGTGTTTTGGTGAAGTTAAGTTGTCCAATCAAATCTCATTGTCTTAAAGATAAATAATTTTATAAAGTGAAAAACTTAAATACTGTGCATGTTACATTATGAAATATTAAAATTTGATGTGAGTAAAAAAAAAAGTGATTTATAAATAATTTTATAAAGTGAAAAACTTGAATATTGTGCATGTTACATTATGAAATATTAAAATTTGATGTGAGTAAAACAAATAATGAAAAGCAATTGGGTGAAGTTAAGTTGTTTAATCAAATCTCATTGCCTTAAAAATAATTACACATGAGTTGATTTATAGAGATCAATTATATCCATGGAAAGAAAGTCATTATTCACTTTCATACCTTAATTTAAATCTTACTCTTTCACACCATTCTAGTTTGGATGGTTGATACTATCTGACCTCTTGAAATATTTCTTTCACTATGTGAATGATTAATCTATCTGAAAAAAAATCATTGCATTTTTTTGGGTGCATATTTTTGTTTTATGATGTGTTCTTTTAGAAACTTGGCCTGCCCTATGTTCTAAGGAGGGTTTATTTTTTGTTCATTCAATCTTCTAATTACTAATTTTAATGAGGAATTTTCATCTTCTTTCAATAGAATGATGAGAAGCATTGGCTGCTAGCTAGGCTAGGGCTCTATCCCTAGCTCGCGGTTGTTGTTTGGTCTTTGCTGATCTTTTTCCCTGTTCTTTTTGGATTTTTGGCTACTGGAAAAAGTTTGTGTGGGTTCTAGTTTTTGGAAATCTTTTGCAGTCAATTTTGGATTGGGATTTTTATTGTTTGCATGGCAGGAACTGGGATTTCTTCTGCATTGGTGAGAATAGATAGTTCTTCTCCAACTATGCATGCAATGCGATCTTAATCATTTTATTCAGGGGAGAGCTCCAAGTTGAAAAAAGTTAATGGTTGTTTTCTGTGTAGCCATGACTGCCCTGTTCTGGTTATTGCTCCAGTGGTTGTAATGGAGGACATTGAATATTGGACCAAACATGCTTTGATATGAAAATTTCTTGGAATCCAAATTTCCCTATCCACTCTAGAGGCATGGATCTACTGCTCATGGTAGGTGGAAGGCGATATGGAGATTATGTTGGTAGGAAATAGCTATTTTTTTGTTGTATTCTCTTGCATGTCTTATCGTGATCGTGTTTTTGAAGGAGGCCCTTATTTCTACAACTATGTGGGGTTATTTGTCAAATCGTGGCATTCAAGATTTAATTCTGTTAAGGATCTCCCTTCAACAGTACCAGTTTGGGTTTGCTTGCCTCACATTCCCTTAGAATTCTGGCATGAAGACATCCTCTTGCAAATTTTTGCTTTGTTAGGAAAGCCAACTGCGATTACACATGAATCCCTCAATAAAAAGGTTATTTCTTATGCTATAATTTGTGTTGAAATTAATTTGAATAACCCATTACCAAATTCTTTGGAGATTTGTCTTGGGGCTTCTTCTTGGGTGCAACAGTTAGATTATGAATCCCTCCCTTTCCAATGTTGTATTTTTCATGAGTATGGTCATTTACAGTGTTAGTGTCCCCATAACTTGACTTCCAAAGGAGTGGATGGTTCTATGACCAACAATGCTAGTGGTTTGGTAGATACTATAGGGAAAGGACAACCTCAGATGGATGATAGTACCAAGGGGAAGAATTAGCAAGATGCTACAAGAAAGGGAAAGGCTCAAATGTAGGATAAGGATGGATTTACCCTACTCACCCACAAGCTAAGGGGCGTGTTCAGAAAAGGCCTTTGAAAGATAGAATATCTAATTCAGGTTTCAATCGCTTTGAGGTGTTGGATAGTATGGTTCTAGAGGAGGGTATTCCTCCTACTATCTCTTCTGAACTAGTTTTTCTAGATGAGGGACTTGTACCTAATGATACTTGTGGGGCATCCCACTTTGTGGTATTTCAAAATTGTGAGGTCCCTGTAGCTCCTATGTTAGAGGCTCTGGTGACACTTGCGATGTCGAAGGATAATGCCGTTGTTCTGGCCAACTTGGTTAAGGATGTGCTAGCATCAGGTAAGAGTAAGGGGTCTCCTCTCCCCTAGGATTGATGCATAGACCCTTTAGGCGGGTTTCCTTTACTCCTCTAAGGAGTGGGTGCAAAATAGGCCAAGAGAAGATTAAACTCATAGGAGATATATTGATAGAGTCTGGGTTAGTGAAACCATTGGATGCTGATTTTCCCCATTCTACTCAATAATGATTATTCTCTCATGAAATGTTAGGGGGTTGAATAACATCCCTAGACAAAAGGCTATTCAGAATTTGGTGGTTGATCATTCTCTTGATGTTTTTTGTATCCAAGAGACTAAGCTCTCTATGGAGTCTATGGTTCAATATGCCTCTAGTATTTGGTCTCATGGGCAATGCCAGTGTGTTGGGGCTATGAGTAGTACTAGTAGTTTAGCTATCTTTTGGGATCCATGAAAAATTTCTCCCCTTGGTTGGGTGTCTTCTTGCTCAACTCTCTCTTTGGTGGCCTATACTTTAGACTCGAGAGAGATAATCATGGTTACTAATGTGTATGCACCTGTTGATCTTGTGGGAAAGGAGGAACTTTGGAGGCATATTCAATATGTTAGAAATTTTCACCCTTATCATCCTTGGGTGTTAGCAGGGGACTTCAATTCAGTTTTAAGTCTGGAGGAGAAGAAAGTTGGTTTGGCTAGATTGGGGCCTTCTCCTGCTCTTCTTTGGCAACACATATCACTTTTGCATCTCTCTAATGTTAAGCCTTCTAATGGTCTCTATACTTGGAATAATCGAAGGACTGGGGTTGATGCTATCTCAAAATGTCTGGACAGATTTCTTGTTTCTTGTTTCTGGGTTAGTGGCACCCTTACTCTCTCTTTGGAATTCCTAGATTGGAGGCATTCTGATCATTGGCCAATCAAATTTTCAACTATTGGGGTTTGTATTCCAAAGCGTCCTCATTTTAAGTTCTAATTGATGTGGCTTTGTGACTCCTCTCTTTGTGATTTTATTTTATGTTGGTGGAAAGATGGCACTCCTGCATATGGTATTGCTATGTTCTCATTTTCTAAAAGGCTTCAATATGTTAAAAGGCAGCTTAGGATATGGAATAGACAATGTATTGGGAACCTTCACTCTATGAAGATGATTTCTCAAGAAGATCTTGATGTCATCACAAGGGAGATTAGAGATTGAGGTTTCTCGAAGGATCTTGGAAGGGATGAACCCCTTGCTTCTAGAGCTCTAAAAGTATTGCTTTCAGTGTGTGGACAATTGATAGAGAGAAGGAATTACAGATGTAAAGCAAAAGATTATGAAATTCAATGGTTTCTTTTAAAATGGTAATAAAAAGACCATTTTCTAAATACTTCTTTATAAAGAGATTCAAGAAATTACTTTCTTAACTTTGTATCTATTTTAGTGATTAAGGAATGTTTAGTAAAAGATTTCAAATGGTATCTTACCATACTAATAAATTGTTCCAATCATAATTTTTATTAAGTAAAAATAGATTTCGAAGGATACCCGAAACCCTTTACATTAAAAGATAGAGAAATCAAGCATTAAACCAAGCTAAGAGAAAATAACAAAACATAAAACAAAAATACCAATAGGGAAACTACACACAACCAAAACAAGCAAACACCAATCAACATTACAGCAGATATATCACATTATTATGTGAGATAAAGGCACCATCCCTTCCCATCAGTACACTGATCTCCCATTCATAAAGAATCAGGGTAGTCGTCTGACCGACATTCCTCATCCTTGGAGCAGAGCGTCTTTCCCAAACAGGGATCATCATCCTCCATTGCCCGACCTTCATTAATGTTAATAAGATACATAGATGAACTCTTAATTTTAAAAAGGCATCTCTTTCTATGTCTTGTTTTATTTAAGGACTCTTGATTTTTCTTACAAATTTAGAGCATGTTATTGATGAACCTGGAAAGATACAAGTTTTAGATTATTCATCTCTTGCATCAATTGATTACATTTTTATGGTGATGTTGAGTTTGGAGAAGAATTGGTGTAATTAATAAGCTAATTAGATAAATTTAAAATAAATTTTAATACTAATTTGTATGAGTCAACTAAATTATGTACAACATAAATTAATTTGGATTGTCTTAATGATATTTGACATTGATAATTTTGAAACAATGGTAGTTTTAAGAATTCAATTAAAAAGAAAAATGATGTATATATAGCTAATATCCTAATTGTGCTACCTTCCTAATTGTCAAATTCTTGTTGAAGCTGAGCCAATATAACACTGCACTGAAAAAAATGGTTATTGAGAAAAAACTGTGATGCAAACAAGCACACAAATATATATAAACATATGATTCAAGAGCCTATTGACATATGAAAATGATTAACTATTGTTGTTTGTTGTATTGTTTGATCAATTGTTCAATGCTACAATGTAAAGAAACCCAAACATGGGGACAAATGAATAACAGATATACATAAAGGAAAACAACAAATTGAGTCCTTCACGGAAAGGAGAAGAAAATGGGATTTATTTAGAACGGATGTAAAGAAACCCAAACATGGGGGCAAATGAATAACAGATATACATAAAGGAAAACAACAAATTAAGTCCTTCACGGAAAGGAGAAGAAAAAGGGATTTATTTAGAACAGATGTAAAGAAACCCAAACATAGGGACAAATGAATAACAGATATACATAAAGGAAAACAACAAATTAAGTCCTTCACGGAAAGGAGAAGAAAATGGGATTTATTTAGAACGGATGAAGAATAAGCCATAATGTTACCAGAAAGGTTGGTTGAAGATAAATAAAAAAAGCCTACTGTGAAAATACTTCAATTTGGAGGTGTTAAAATCAATGGAAAGATACATAATATTATGATTCTTAAAATAAGCAACTTAACAATCTAAATTTAAATGATATCAGTAACAAATTGTCAATATGATTATAATTGGGGTAAAGACATTTATAGCAACTGTGCCCTGGTTTGAATTGTTAAAATTTGACAACGTTTCATTGTTATAATATTTCTTTTCTTGAACGCTTGCAGTATTTCTTTAGAAGCATGCGCTCCACGCTTTAGCTATGTATTCAAGCCCCTGTTTTGAAACCCAAAAGAACGAGAAGGGCCATGTTCCAGCAATACGTTAAACAATTACCAGAGATTGGATTATAAATACAGTTAAAATGATGATGAACATAATAAGTTCATATTTCTGCGACTGTATTTATAATTGCAAATTGAAATTTTAAGTTGGAAATTGAAAGAGGGCAGTTAAAGTTTTTGTTTTTGCTTCTAGATTTAATTGTGTGTTTTGTTGTTTAGACTCATGGATTTGAGGAAATTTCAGTTTTATTCACTCACAAGATTAAAGTGTATTGAAATTCAAAGTTTAAAAGATCCTCCCATCAATGGTCTTTTAATTTATTTTGCCATCTTATTGCTACATCTCATCTCCAGCTTGGCTCAGCCCTTCCAATTCTCAAATTCCAGCACCTGAGTTTAGCAAAAGGTATTAAAACATGTGTTTTCATCCACATCATTAACCTTTAATTTCTAAGAGGTTAAAGTTCAGTGTGGAAAACACTTGTTTTGATTCAAAATCTTAACCTCCCAGTCCAAAGAGAATTAAGAGAGACTGCTCAAAACAAGCATTCCGAATCCCGAACCTTAACCTCCAACAATGACAGAGGTTAAGATTGGAGCTCAAAACACATTAACTTCTATAAAAAATAAAAATTAGTTATCTTATATGAACGAATGACGCAGCCGATGTTGACAAGGTTTCTTTGGCACCCATGCATGGAAGTGATGAAGCCATATGGAGTCAAAGACTAGTTATGAAATGATGTTTTGTAGAACATACCAAATTAAAATTCTCCAATATAACAAAACTGCAACATGAACTAGAAGCATTGAACATTCAACATAGTAACATTCAAAAATTAAAAATTAAAATAGAAATTCAAGTACCCATCTTAGCGCCAGCATAGTTGTGGAATGGCGGAAGTGAGGGTACTTGAGTACTTAAAACCCTGGTGCAGGAACCTCTCAGAGAAAGGTACTCTGAAGTTTGGGAGGGGGTGCCTAAAGTCATATAGACATTCCTTAAACATATGATTTCTGGATTTGGGAAGCCTTAACAAACTTGAATGGCTGAATATGTATGTGCGCCTTGAGAAACTGTGGGCCAAAATTGGAAGTTTTGATACAGTGTGCAAATATAACACACTTGCGCGACAAGTGTTTGTTTAAATGGCTCGCTTATGTGGAGTGATATGGCCTTGAATAGTCTTATTCAACTCCAATATGGTTGGAGGATAGTAGAATGGATGCAATTTGCATAAAGCAATGTCAACATTGGTGGAAGGTTCAAAACATGAGAAATTTCATCTTATAAGGGGAAAATGCAAGCAGCAGATATAATCCTTTCCCATGAGCAGAGACATATCAGGTATCTCGTGGTGTAGTAGTATGCATTCCAATGACATGCAGATGCAAAATATAAATTAGTTTGACCAAAGGACCACCAAGTATGTCATCTAATTTTTATTTGAAAGATTAAAACTTATATCTTACGAGGGAGTTGCCCCTCTCAAACGTAGAGGAATGTTGCAAATCGATATTGATCGGTTACAATCTCTCCAATTATTGGCACAATTGTCACTGTTCACAAGGCAACTAGGGACAATTTCACAAGTAATTTCATAGTGACAAGTATGTTTACCAACATGTTTTCAACATCCAAAAGAAAAATAAAATTCATGACAAATGGATTGTAGAAATCTGATAATTCTGAAAGACAGTTAAACCCCTTTATTTACTTGAAGGAAAGACTAGAGAAGAGAAAATATTAAAAGTGTGATTTGATAAGATTTAATTGATTGGAGATAAAGCAGCTAACTAGTATACATATATAAATAAATATGGATAAGGGTATCAATTGGAGAAAGAGGTAGCATAATAGATCATACTAGTGGCAACATTGTTTAAACAAGGAGATTCAGACTTTTTGAAAGATGAGGAAGATAATTTAATAGCTATCTAACTGGTAGGTACCCACTCTCAGTATTATTTTCAAAGTTATTTTTGAATTTTTCAACTATTATTTCTAAAATTCCTATTTTTGAAGCTATTACAACTCCTTAAAATATCCTCAAAATAGAATACTTAAAAGTACTAATATATAGAAGATTCTCCCCCTCTTCTTATTATGTATTTGAAATTAATGGTATTTATGTCTTGCCAATGATTCCATTGCATACAATAATGCAGATTAGAAATGCAGTAAAAAGTAAAGGAGATATAAAATTGTGCAGTAAAAAGTAAATGGCCAAGTCCTCTGTATCATTTAAATCTCAATTGAAATTGCACATTTCACCCAAAACATGGCCACATCAATCTCACTTGTCATGTTACATTAAGAAGACATGAATAGGAGAAATGTGAAAAATTAATAGCATCTCTTTATTATTTTTTCCTTTCAAAATGAAAATGAGGGATTTTAAACACTTATTTGCACCCAAAAGATGTTGCAAATGTACCTACAAAATTTGTCAAGAGTTTCCCATTACAAAAGCAAGTAGACTTTTTTCAGTGAAATATCTACTAGGAGAAGGAAAATTAGCTTTAACCAAGGTGGATATAAAGTTATTGTTGCTCAGATCCATAATGTGAAAAATCTTGGCATTCACCAACACTATAAAGAGATGTAAAGAAGCTTTAACATATCTTGCTTTAAAGTATCTTATTAAAATATAAAGATACTTTTCTTTTGTCTCCCTCACTTGTCTATTGAAAAGAATGGAAGTTGTTATATTGTTATCATGGTTCAATTGTGCAGTTTTTTAGTCAAATTCATTAACCCATGTTTCATGAGTAGTGGTTAACACAAACCCATCTCTTATGACAATGAATAGAACACTTAGCACTCATTGGATCTAGGTGATTCTTACATAGATGAAGCACCAAAACTTCTTGGGAGGTCACCCATCCCAGGACTACTCCATCTTTAGCGTTCTTAATATGTTGTTCCTTATGTACCATTAATTAGAAAGCCCCTTAAGCTCATCAACTAATAAGTAGGAGATATTTTCCACAACAAGTCAAATTGTGATAGAGCTATTGTGATTCAACTATTTAGTTTTTGAGTCAAACTCTTCGATTGATTTTTTATGAGTAGTGGTTTACACAAACTCATCTCTCATGACAGTGAATAGAACACTTAGCACTCATTAGAACTAGGTGATTCTCATAGAAGTGAAGCACCGAGACTTCTTAGGAGGTCACCCATCCCAGTACTACTCCAACTTAAGTGTGCTTAACCTTGGAGTTTCTTGTATGGTTAAGCCCACTCTTCTTTTAACCCCATTTACAAAACCTTCACCAATTGTCGTGTCTTGTGAACCATTCATTAGAAATCTCCTTAAGTTCATCAATTGATAAGTAGGATTCCAAAACAAGACAATTTGTGATATTTCTATCAAGATAAAAGTGTGTATTTTTTTACTCAAACTCATCAACCCATGTTTCATGAGTAGTAGTTTACACAAACTTATATCTCATGACAATGAATAGAACACTTAGCACTCATTGTTAATTTTATCTTTGAATGGTATGAATTTATAATTAAACTTTAAATTTTATTTATATTAATATTAATTAAGGGTAATTTACAAGGGGTCCAATAACCATGATGGTTTTGCCATAGATGCATCCTAATTAATGCTCTTAAAAGAACTCCAAAAAATGAAAACATGTGTACTAATAGTCTATCATTTCTTAGCTTTTTTAAATTGGTTGACCAATTTGTACACCACTATTGAGACATATCCTAAACACTATTGGGACATTTAACTACAAGTCCTGATATTTTGGGTGAATGACCACTGGAGCATGAACATAGTGGGTATCAAACAAGCATTTTGAAATGGTACCTTTTGACCACTTTACATGCCACTCATGATCCCTATAGAGAGATTCATGAATACACAAAAGCTAAAACCTTAGCTTTAAGCTCTTCATTCACCTATAGAGATACAACAACAAAAAATTAGAAAAATATGACTTACAATTTAGGATTTCAAGGTGTAGTAAGTTAGTTTGCGACCATTAGGTCTTTTTCCTATAGTCAAAACAAGTTTTTTCTCTCACTTGTTTGTTAAAAGAAGTGGAAAATTATCATTTTATCTTTATTTGAGTTTTTTTAGGTTAGTCTTTTCAAGTTTTTATTTTTTTATGTCTCTAAGTATGTTTTACATATATATTTGTTTAATTTTAATTAATAATTTTTTTCTTTTAAACATTTGTTAATATTTTTTTTTATAATTGTTAAAAATGTTATTTTTTAACATATTATATACAATGCAATTTATTTTAAAAAATAATATTTATATTAAAATCAATTACATCAAGTAAATTGTGAGCTTCTTATCTAGGAGGTCTTGGGTTTGAGTCTAGTTGAATTTATATTCTAGATTCCGATCCATTACCTATTTAATACACACTTGAGAAAGACATATATGAAAGGAAAAAGGTGTGAAGGAGGGTGCTACTACTTATAAGAATCAAAGAGAAAGTGTACAAAGAGAATCCACCAATCTGATCCACTCTATAATATATGATTGATTTTTTAATAAAAGGAAGCCTCTTATTATAAAGGAGGCCTAGTAATGAAAAATGTAAGAATTGGTGCATTTTCTTATAATTTATTTTTTAACCCCAATCAATTACATTGCATAATTTAAATATATATAATTTAAATATATATATATATATCACTATATTTAGAATTTAAGAAACTTTTTTTTTGAATTGGTATTTAGCTCTTATTTTATTGGCTTATATTGGTAATTGTCATTGTATAAGTCATTTTTGTTCACATGTTAAAATATCTTAAATTATTTGAAGCTTTCCAAACATGTATCCTTGAATAAAAATCCTGACACATCTTATCATTTGAAATCATATTAAATGTAACTTTTGACAAACCTTGTTGCCTTAATGACTAGATGATTCTTTAAGCATCATAGATTAATTATGATTTAATGCATTTGATAAAATACAATCTCTTAGTTTTATATTTTCATTGTGTGTTTAAGGTGAAGGATATTACAATCATTGTTATATGTAGATTATACAACCTGTAATCATACTTTGAACATTGTTAGTTATTCTTGGTAATTTCTTGCTTCCTTTCAGTTATATTCTTATTTTGGTCTTTTGAAATTTATTTTAATATGTATGGATTGTTTAAGATTTTATCACATTCTAATACAATGGAGATGGATAAATAGAGAGTTTCTTCACAGAGAATCATGACTACAAACAAGCATCCAGAAGTGAAGTAATCTTTACCAAGAACCAACTATCTAGTCTATGAAGCCACTTTCAACAAATAAATCTTTAGCCTATGTAAGGTAGTGATATGAGTTAGCCTACTACCACGCAAGTTGGGGCTAAGCCTTCACCCATTTACGTAGAGAGAAAAACTTCTTAAAATGACCATCAATAAACGAAGAAAGAGTAACACATAAATACCAATTTTTCATAGTCCATAAGTTGTGAAAATGCAATCTTACCCACTTGCAACTTTATTTCATTAAGGTGACCATTAAAAAAATAATTTCTATCAATATAAAAGAATAGATCAAAAAAATATCTAGATAAATTTTAAGGAGAATTAAAATTAAACATAATAATGGGATTACCAATTGATTTTAGGTTAGGTAGGTGTCAGTTATGGATCAAAAGATTAGGAAGATGCACCTAGATTATTGTTAATGCAAAGGAGGCATTTGATGGGTGAATTCAAGAAACCACTGCTTCATATTAAGCATCAACATCTCCCAACTACAAACATTGTCTTCTAGAAGAGCAACTAGAAAGAAAAATCACCTACCAACAATATGATGTTGTTGATGACGAAGATACATCATATAATCTATAGGTTTGAAGGGTGTGGTGAGTTCCTGGGTAACCATTTCACCAACCAATTTAGTGATGCAGAGGTATCAACACTGGAAATGTCCTTAAGGAATTAAACACTCAAGGTATTTAATAATGGATCTTTCTCTACATCACAATAAGATTGAAAATGAGCTCTTACTCAAATTCTGTGCATTTCAGTATATCCACAAATATGTTTTTCCAAATTTGTCATAAAAAATTAGAATAGAGGAAAACTCAAAGTAAACATATATTCTTTTTGCAAGTCTACAGTAACTTGGTTTTATCCTAAAATAATAGGAAGAGGCAATCCCTTTCATAGAAAATTTGTTGTTACATGTCAATATATTTCATATTCGACTCCAAATCATCTGAACTCCAATATAAGAAACTTTGAACCAAAAACCAAAAACAGAGATCAATATGTATTCTGAAATATTTCCATACACGATTGAATCGATTACACAACTCAATAAAAAAATACTACAACTTTATCTTTCGCAAGGATTACACCAAGAAATAGAAGAAGAAATCTGAAATAGAATTATGAAAAACTTTATTAAAAACTAAACAAAACTATAGAAAATAAATGGCTATCTACAACCATAGAAAACTAATAAGATTGCATTTTTAGCTATTCTTTGGTGTCCTCCTTTTCGAAAACTCCATCCCATTATATATTATTCATGGGCAGTTACAAAATGACTCTTCTTGTTTCAATTATATGACTCTTTATATTCCATCATTACAATGACAAGTGGATATCATTTAAATTTTATAATAAACTTCTCCATTTCAATATACTATCCTCTTGTTGTTGTAAGAGTTCCTATCAATGTTAGACTTCCTATCACAAAACTTCTGCATTTTACTCATATTGCACATTGCCTTCTTGTTGCAATACAATTCTACATTAATAATACTGCATGTTGTCTTCCTGTTGCCACTAGATTTCTTGTCACAACAAAATTCTACATTAATAATATTGCATGTTATCTTCCTTTTGCTACTAGACTTCCTATCACTGAGGTGCTCCTGCACCAAAAAGTTGCTCAATTTTATTTTTAAACAACCATCCTGATGAGAGAGCTATTAAGAGGGAGATTTGAGGAAGTCTAGCTACAATAGGTCACTATACTTCTCTTTGGGGTGACAAACTCTATGTTCATATTTTTACAATAAGACTATTTTATTACATTCATTTGCTTAATTCTATTTTTGTATTTCTTTTTGTGTCATTTGTTTTTATTGTTAAACTTTTTGCTAAACTATCTGTTAACTCAAAACCTAGAACAATAAACCACACATCATAAAAAACACAAAACAATGCAACTTTCATAACTCATTTGGTTTTGAAAACACAACAGTTCAATTTTCACTTATAGGTTTTCAAGTTTTCATTTTCATTTTCAAGGCACAGGATTCGATAACAATCAGGGTTCCATTTTTTTGTTTTTCCAAAGTATTATTATTACCAAGGTTTTATTTCCCTAAAATAATAGAAATTGTTTTCATATAAAATTGATCCGTCAAGTAAAAAAACCAAGTTTACTTAAAATAATCATTTTTTTCCAAATTTACAATTATCCATTTACTTCACAATTATATTGTAATAATAAATTAATTAAAACTTCAATTAATTATATTATTACAATCCAATCAAAAATCATTAAGTCATTAATGATTATAATTGCCTATTAATAAAATAATAATTAACAATGATAACAATATAATTAAAAAATTATATCGATTAAATTAATCAACAAACACCAATATTTAAAAATATTTATTAAATTATTTAATATTTAATAAATTAAAACTTTTGTTTTAAAAAACTATATTAGAAAATATTATGAAATTAAAATTTAATAATATTAATTTTCTTTAAAATTTAAAAAAAACACTAAAGTGTTTTAGGCCCGTCGGCCTACTGTTCACAGCAGCATTACTGCTTAGTCAGCTTTGGCTATTGCAACATCTAAGGTCATTGCCAATAGCCCTAGCTACCTTCATAGCTAGCGGTTGAACCTTGGAGAGAACAGAGATGGGGGAGTCATGACTCCCAATGTCCCATCATATATATGTATGTATGTATGTATGTATGTATGTATGTATATATATGTATATACATATATATATATATGTATATATATATTATGTATATATATATATATGTATATATATGTATACATGTATATATATATATAAATATGTATATACATATATATGTATATACATATATATATATATATATATATATACACACACACACACACACACACACATACATACATATGTATACAGATATATACATGTATACATATATATACATATACATATACACATATATATATACATACATATATATATATATATATATATATATATATATATATATATATATATATATATATATATATATATATATATATATATATATATATATATATATATATATATACATACATACACACACACACACACACACACACACACACACACACACACACACACATATACATACATACATACATACATACATACATATGATATTTTTTTTCAAAAACAAAAAAGCATAAAACATGACGCTTTCCCTAATTTTAAGAAATTTTGTGATTTTTGATTTTACATTATGATATGTGATAAATATTATCAATGTAAATATTTTATTGTGGTAATTTTTATTACCATATTTTTAAAATTAATTTCTGATACAGATCTAATAGGAAAAATATGAATATCCAATCAATGTTTACAACTCAAATCTTGATATCTTTTGCAAACCCTACCTGATTAAATTACAATTCTCTAAAAAGAACAAAATGATGATTTCTAATTTCCAAATCATATATAGATTTTTCTTCAATCAAAGAATGATAGTTCACATACAAGGGTTTCAATCTTCATTTGTGTACAGACACTTTAAAAATGGAAACAATAGGTTCACAAACAAGGGTTTCAACACAAATTTAAAACTCTAAAAACATATTCCTTAACAAACATGGAGAAGATAGAGAAATCAAAGAACGAGCAACTACAACAAAAAACCACAAGATCCTACCTAGATCTGATGCTAAAACAAGAAATGCACAAAACACTTAAGAATTTTTCTTTTCCTTCAAAAACCCTCTTTTCGAAAATTGGCTCCTCCAAACCTATTTATGGAGAAATGAACCTTGATTTCCAAATAAAGAGATTTCCCCAAGTTAGGGTATTGATTGTGCAATCACACGAAACCTCTTTTTCCTTTACTATTTTTATTATTTTAATTTCATGCACCAACTTTATGCAATTTAATTAAAATAATCTTTATTAAATCACAAGATGCTTTAATAATATATTTATTAATTTAATTAATAATATTATTTAGATTTTATTATTAAAATAAAACCCCTAAATAATAACTATTAAATTAAATAAATATAAATACACCAAAATTAGAACTTTTATTAAATCTTTTAAATTTAATTCTTTTATTTAATTAATTTCTCAATTAATTAAATATAATTAAATATTGAATTTTATTTATAAAACTTCTACTAAATTAAATCATTATTTACTCTTTTAATTTGATTTAATTATAACCGAATCTCATCACATACCTGCAAGACTAAATATGACAACTCAAATGAAGACAAAGAACATAATCAAACTCTAGTGTCAAAATCATAAATTCACGGCACCTGACAAATTTAGATGGGTAAACAATTCAGATACTTGCCCTACTTTCTAGGACATTTGGCTTAGGTTAGGATTTGGACTCAAGAATCATCTCCCCACTTATACCATTGAGATACTGTGATAGGGTACGCTTATCCTGGCAATTCAAGGAAGTCGATACCCAGTACTTGCAATTTGTATAAAATCTGAGCATGTACATACACATATAATCTAAACTAAATAGGCAATGGTAGGAAGTGGTGCATCATTTGGATCTCGACTAGTAGGTGACTATGACTTCCTCCCTCAACAACATCAAAAATGTCAAACATAAAGTTAAAAAAACAAGTACACCATACACATGCAAGTATGTGGTAAGTAATTATAGCAATTGCATATAAATCATTCCTCTAATTAACATCATGGAATAATTGAAATCACTATATGAGCATACATGTATCATCATTGAAAAAATTATGAAGACATGAAATAACTAACTCAACATGTATATATCAACTGAAAATGAAATATAGATAATCAATCTGGTAATCAAGTACCGCTATTCATAAAACATAATCAGAAAATTGGCCTAAAAAAATTTGACAATACAACATAAAAGTCAACTAGGGGTAATCATTACATCCACCCCCCCTAGACTTAGGATTACTCCTAGAAGCCTACAAGAAAGATAAAACTCTAGCACTCATAGTGTGGGTCCCATTGAACCCTTTTCCCCTATAGAAGGATAAGACTCCTTCGAAAACACCAAGCAATAACAACAAAAATGCTCACAATTCAACAAAGGTATACCACCATAAGGAAAAATCATAAGAAAACATGTCTAAAATCCAACTCACAAGTTTTGCCTTTTTCTATGTTCCAAGAAATCAAGTCTAAAGTTTTCAAGTGTTCAAGTTGCAAAAGATACATAACATTGTTTAAGTTTCATTTCAGTTAACTAGTTTGAGTGTTCAAGTTTGCAATAGATACATAGACTATTTAAGTTTTGTTTTAGTTTAATTAGTTGACAACTGGTGGCGTTCCAAATTGCCAAGAGCTCCCAATGCAGAAACTAGGGCTTTAATACCAGATGTCATGCCCCACTAGGAAACCCAAAAGAAATTAACCTAAAGTTTCACTAAGTTTTTCAAAGATTTTTTTTTTCAAATAACAATTAAACAACAACAGATAAAATATAGTGGAAGCATTAACTCACATGCATAAAACCATCAAATAGATTGCATCTCTTAAGGGTCCTATGATGTTGAATCTCATATAAGTTTAATTAATACTAAATCTAACACAACCAAAATCCACATCATGGAATAATCACAAGTATGAATCCATTTAAATAAATATAAAAATTACATAAGTTGCCACTTGGCATAACTATAATGCATACTCATCCACTGTACAAGTCACAAGTTATGAAAAGATGAAAGATATACATCATAAATAAAATGCATCATCTCCTATGATTTCTAATAATCAAATACATACAACAGAGAATAATCATCTAACAAGAATACAAGATCAGATAGAAAGGAACATTTGCACAAACACATCCAGCAACAACGTCCAATGGTTGGATATCAATGGTATAAGAAAAATGCACTACCACCTGACCTCATGGAACCTAAATGGCCCACTCCCACCATGCTAAGGAGATAAACTCAAGTCCCAAATAGGATAACAATACCACAAGTCATAACTAACATCTAAGTCAAGGAAACACTTGAAAGCAAACTATCTCAAAGGGGACCAAGACACAAGTATCATCTACACCTAGTTGCAACAAAGACATGTAGGAAATATACTATGTAAGTGGGAAAGTTTTATCACATGAGCCAACTCTAAGGTTACTGTAGTAGCCTCTTCGGACTCTGGTCCCCTACTATCTCTATGCGACATCAGTATCCTTTCATATAGACAAGGCATACTAACAAGTCAACTCTAAGGTTACCCTGGTAGTCTCTCAGGACTTTGACCCCCTAGTAACTTTATGTGGCACTGTATCTTATTAATTTATTTTAAACCCATTTAATAAAATGTTGTTACTTACTAAAACAACCTACAATGGGTTACCCAGGAAACCTCTTTAGGTCTTTGGCCTCCATTGCAAGCCACTTTCCAACATGACATACAAATTACCTACCCTACGCTTAGTAAAAATAGAAGATCTCATAAGATAATAAAATACACATTAAATTACAAACAAGCAACTAGAAAGCACTAAAATATCACAGATTTCATCAATACAATCATCCTAACATGACTAATCCAAAATCAAGTACACATATACCAACCCAACACATCACATCACATCACCAAAAATAAATCACAATAATCACCTCGGTCTTAAACAAGCAAGTGAAAAGCAATCCAAAGATAATTGATAGAATACTCAAAGGTTATACTAGAAAAGCCATACCATTCACCTCAGTTCTACACAAGAAATTGGAAAGCACAACAAAACATCTGATCAAACTCATCATAGACAACACGTAACACATTACCATGGTTAGGTATAAAAGATCGTGTACATAACATCATCATAGAAAAAAACCCCCAAGCCTCTGGTAAACAACTTGATTTGGTCAAAGTACTAAGTCAATCCAAAACCCACAACAGTAAACCACACATAATAAAAAGCATAAAACAATGCAACTTTCATAACTCATTTGGTTTTGAAAACACAATAATTCAATTTTCACTTATAGGTTTTCAAGTTTTTTGTTTTTTTTTCAAGACACAAGATTCAATAACAATTAGGGCTGTAGTTTTCGTCTTTCCAAAGTATTATTATTACCAAGGTTTAATTTCCCTAAATAATAGAAATTATTTTCATATAAAATTGATCTGTCAAGTAAAAAAAATCAAGTTTACTTAAAATAATCTTTTTTTTTCTCAAATTTACAATTATCCATTTACTTTACAATTATATTGTAATAATAAATAAATTAAAACTTCAACTAATTATATTATTACAATTCAATAAAAAATCATTAGATTGTTAATGATTATAATTATCTATTAATAAAATAATTACTAACCTATTAATAAAATAATAATTAAAAATAATAATAATATAATTAAAAAATTATATTAATTAAATTAATCAACAAAAATTATATTTAAAAATATTTATTAAATTGTTTAAAATTTAATAAATTAATTTTTTAAAAAAAAACTATATTTCAAATTATTAAAAAATTAAAATTTAATAATATTTAATTTTTTAAGTAACAAAAAAGGACACTAAAGTGTTTTTAGGTCTACTGGCCTATTGTTCACAGCTGGTGCTACTTAAGCAGCCTTGGCTGTTGTAATGGCCCTTCCTTCGCAGCTAACAACTAAACCTTGGAGGGAAGGGGGACAAGGGGAGTCATGGCCCACGATCTCCCATTTTATATGTGTGTGTGTGTGTGTTTTTCAAAAACAAAAAAATATAAAAAACAATGCTTTCGCCAATTTTAAGAAATTTCACAATTTTTGATTTTACATTATAATATATGATAAAAATTATCACAGTAAATATTTTATTGTGATAATCTTTATTAACATTTTTTATAATAAATTTCTAATATAGATCTAATAGAAAAAATATGGATATCCAATCAATGTTTACAATTCAAATCTTGATATCTTTTCCAAAGCCTATCCAATTAAATTACAATTCTTTAAAAAGAACAAAATGAGGGTTTCTAATTTCCAAATCATATAAAAAATTTTCCTCAATCAAACGATAGTTCACATAGAAGGGTTTCAATCTTCATTTGTTATAAACATTTTAGAAATGGAAACAATAGATTCACAAACACGGGTTTCAACCCAAATTTAAAACTCTAAAAATATAATCGTCAACAAACACGTCCAGAAGATAAGGAAATCAAAGAACAAGCAACTACTGCACAAAACCAAAAGATCCTACCTGAATCTTATGCTAAAACAACAAATGCACAAAATGTGCAAGAATTTTCCTTTCCTTCGAAAACCCTCTTTTCGAAAATTGACTCCTGTAAATCTGTCTGTAGAGAAATGAGCTCTAATTTTATAATAAAGAGTTTTCACCAAATTAGGGCCTTTGATTGTGCAATCACGGAAAACTCCATTTTTCTTTATTATTTTTATTATTTTAATTTCATACACCAACTTTATGCAATTTAATTAAAATAAACTTTATTAAATTAATTCCTTTTCTCTCTTATTAAATCACGAGACACTTTAATTATATATTATTAATTTAACTAATAATATTATTTAAAGTTTATTATTAAAATAAATGTCCTAGATAATAATTATTAAATTAAATAAATATAAATACGCCAAAATTAGAATTTTAAATAAATCTTTTAAATTGAATTATTTAATTTAATTAATTTGTCAATTAATGTAATATTGAATTTTATTTATAAAATTTCCATTAAATTAAATCATTAAATACTCTTTTAATTTGATTTATTTATAAAGAAACTCATCATAGACCCACAAGATATTGTAATAGGGTACACTCATCCTAGCAATTCAAAGAATTCGATACCCAGTACCTACAATCTGCATAAAATTTGAGCATGTACATACACATATAATCTAAACTAAACAAGCAATTGTAGGAAGTGGTACATTGTGTAGATCTTGATTAGTAGGTGACTATAATTCCTTCCCTCAAGCACATTACAAACATCAAACATAAAGTAAAATTGAGAAGTACACCAAACACATGCAAGTATGGGGTAACCATAGAAATTGCATATAAATAATTCCTCTTACTAACATCATGAAATAACTAAAATCACTATATGAGCATACATGTATCACCATCGAAATAATCCTGAACACATGAAATAACTAAGTAAATCAACACATATATCAATTGAAAATGAAATACATCTAATCAAACTGGTAACCAAAAACTGCTAATAAAAAACTTGACCTAAAAGAATCTGGCAATACAATAGAAAAGTCAACTAGGGGTAGGCATTACACTTAGTCCCTTGATGATCTAATGGGTTGTAGGAAATGTGACTAACACTTTGATTGTCACACCAAATAATAGTGGGAATATAAAAAGGAAAACTAAACTTAGTCATCAATTTTTGACTCCACAAAACCTCTTGACTAGCTAGCACAACAACTTGGTACTCAACCTCTAGATGATAATTCATGAGTAGACTTCTTCTTGTAGGACCATGTGATAGAACTAGAATCAAGGCAAAAAATAAAAATAAAATCAGAAGTAGACATATGATCATTGATATCACTAGCCCAATCTGAGTTAGTATAACCAATAACATGAGGAGCTCTCAAACTATATTGAATGTAGAAAAATGTGGTGGCTTAAATGTACCTCAAGTTATCTTTGGAATCCTGTCAATGACTCTCATATGGATTTTGAGTATTGAGAGACAAGTCCAACTGCAAAGGAAAGATAAAGACTAGTGTGTGTCAAGTACAACAAACTACCAATCAACTGTTAGTATGAAGTAGAGTCTACTAGATGACTAGTTCAAGTGGAAGAGAAAATAACACTTGGGTGAAATGAAATGGGGTTAGAATTACAAACAAGCATGCCAAATATCTGTAACATATCAAGAGTATGCTTCTATTGAAGTATGGAAATCCCACAAAGAATTCATAACTTCTAGTCCCTAAAAATAGTGCATAAGACTAAGATTTGTCATCTCAAATTTCTCCATCAAAGCTCTTTGAACAATGTGAATCATAGAGGATGAAAGCACTTGTAATGATGAGATCCCCAACATATAGCACAAGAATCAAAGGATCACCCTTTTCACATTGAATGTACATTATATGATCAGAATGGAAACATGTAAAGTGAGAGGAAAGAAGAAAGGATTCAATCTTCCCATACCAAGCCTAAGGAGCTTGTTTGTGATGTAGCATCCAAGTATCTATCCACAGGTAGTAAGTCCTGCAGAAGAAAAAAAGTTAACAATTTAATATAGATACAATACACATATTTCAAAACTCACATATTTTCCATTCACCAACCATCTTTCTACATCATTCTATAGCCTCTTAAATAACTAAAACCTCTCCAAACTCAAAAAAACCAAAAATTTCCTTTTTGGCATTTTTTACAAATTTTGGAATTTTCTATTTTAGGTAACCTTTGATACTAACTTCTAGAAAGTTGAAATTAAATCTAGACTTCCCTTAAACTATGACAACTAGACCTACCAACTAGTCTTGAAATTTGGAAACACCCATTTGAAGTTAGTAAAAAAAAAAAAAATCTTAAAAAAACACAACTCTTATAGAAAGGGAGTTTTAGGGGTCTTAACAGATTTTCTAGAACCTATTTTTTTTAATTTATTGACTCTAAAGAGAAAAGATGAATTGGAAGAGAACCAAATTCCTCCTAAAGAAGTCACTGCACAAAGTTGAGAGAATACCCAAGTCTAATGTGTGAAATATTAATGTGAAACAAGATATTGAGAGGGGGAGGGGGTGCGAATCAAGATCCATAAATCTTTTCTCTAGTAAATAAATTAATTGTATTCATACCTAATCCATCTCATATCTCAGATCTTGTACCATATAAACATAAACATGTAATGTTGGAATGAAATCTATCTAAGCATGACATCCATGTAAAATATCAACACATAACACAATGATTTTGGTAACCCAGAAACACTTCAAGTTGAAGCTAAAATTGGGGTGGGGATGAAACCCACAAATCTTTACTGCTACAATAAAAAAGTTTACCTGTTAGGGCTACAATTTGATCATATCAAATGATCTACCTTGTGAGGGGTCTTCCCTCCTAAAAGTGCTAAAGATTGTTAGGTCTTAACCTATTAAAGGATTTTCCACTTACAATAAAGTAAGGACTCTGTTAGGAGATTTAAATAAGGTCTATTAGAAAAACTCTATTAAGAGATTTTCGCTGACTCAATCTATTAAAACTAATTCAATACTTGACCATTCAGCTTTCACTAGAAGCATATTCAAATCTCCTCTCTTCAAAATCTCAATCTGATCTCCTTATTTGGTATCCTTTTTATGTCCTTCACTACCTATTAATAACTCTTTAAAGCCTTTGAGATAACCCTAATAACAATACGTTAAGAAATTGGAATTATTCAAATTATCTATTTGAGCATTTAGAAATCACTTTCCATTTTATTTCCAAAAGAGAACCTATAGACCTCTAGAAATTTTATGGGAAGAAATTAAATTCATTCCATAAAAATTTCCAATTTTCAATAGTTAACTAAATATAGACATATAATGCCCACTTCACATATACCCTTTATTAAATCAATATTCAAAATAATACTTTTATGAAAAATGAATCATATATATACACCACCCATGACCCTCTAACTATCCTTAACCTACATAGGTCTTTGGGTTGCATTAAAAAGAGAGTAAAAATATATATGCAAATATTAAACCTTACTTCTCACCTTTACCTCCTAGTCACCTTCACCTTATGGAATCTCTCCTCCCTAGGCGTCCCTTCTGCTTTTTATCACTAACATGGGATTTATGAAGCTTACAACATCTAGGTGAGCATGCCAAAATTCCTTCCTTTATACATTGGCTGGTTGAAATTATGGGTAGGTATTAAGTCATCATCTTTTCAAACTTTTGCCACCCCTCTTAATCCTCATTGGTGCAACAACCTTGTACTTTCCCATTTCCCCATCGCATATCTCTGCTTACACCTGCATACTTAAGGCCTGTACCACATTGTGCCAAGTCAATGCCAGACTTGGGCAGCACTCCATAGCCTTGGGAAACCACCCAAGCCAAGTGGTTGGTCCACTTGTCAAGTGGAAGGAGGGTTTAGGAGTGTAGGAGTTAGTATTAAGAAGTTTTTAGGGTAGTAATTAGAAATTAGTAAGTTATGATGACTTATATTTATTAGATGATATAAACATAGTGATATATTATTATTATTATTCCTTTTTGAATTTAAAAGGTGACTTTTAGTTAGAACTTATGAGTTGTTAATGTTAGTATGTGTTTTAGGAAAGGGGATGCAAAGGCAATTAGTGACATATTCTTAGATTTTAAAGTTTAGTATTATTTTTTTAATGTTGATTTTATTATAATTAATCTTGGTTAGTTATTTTGTAATATTAATAAATCTCTAATAGGATTTGATAGCATTTGGGTTAGGTGATATTGCATTGTCAAGTTTTTTCTTGTGCTAGGAAAATGAAAGAGAAATTATATTTTAAAGTGTTGGATTATAGTTTATAAAATTGGATTTAGATATTTCAATGTTTTTAGGACAAGTGTTACAAGAAAAATAATTAAGTATAGGGGGGCTTAAGTTAGTAATTTGATTGATAGTAGATGTTAGTGTGTGTTTGTTTAAATGGCTCGCTTATGCTGAGTGCTATGGCCTTGAATAGTCTTATTTAACTCCAAGATGGTTGGTGGATAGTAGAATGTGTAAAATTTGTGTAAATAAATGTCAACATTGGTGGAAGGTTCAAAACATGAGAAATTTAATCTTATAAGGGGAAAATGTGAGCACTAGATATAATCCTTTCCCATGAGTAGAGACATATCTGGTATCTTGTGGTGAATTAGTATGCATTCCAATGAAATTTAGATGCAGATATAAATTAGTTTGACCAAAGAACCCCAAATATGTCATCTAATTGGAAACGATGCATGAGAAGCACTGATATTCAATAGAAAGGTTCAAATTTTCCAATTTCATATTGTGATGACAATACTTTAAGAATGTAGACTTCTTAAAAAAAGTACATTCCAAATATTAGTGAAGAATGTCAATAGATCCAAGTATAGTTGATAAACACCATCCTCAAGGATAACACATGAATAAAGGATTTTGGAATCAAGAAAAGAATTGGTAAGTGCTTCGCTAAAATCAATTAGTTGCTTTATAACTTTTAGGGCCCGTTTGATTACTAGAATACAACTGAAATAGGAATGGAAAATTAGAATTTTTTTTGTATTCTTCGTTTGGTGCCTCAAATTAGAATTGGTAATAGGAATACATATTCTCATTTTGACCCCAAAATGAGCATATGCTCATTCCAAAAAATACTTTTAATTGGAATAGCTATTCCTATTCTCACTTTAACTTTCTCCTATTTCATTATTATTTGAAGTCCAATGTAGTTTGCTTGGCTTCTGAACTATCCCCTTTGTAACTGCCAATGATAGGAATCAAAGATTTTTACAATTTTAGCGATATGATTTTTATAGTTGCCTGCATATTTTCCTCCAAATGTCATAAATCCACCGCTTGACAAATCTCGATCAAGTAAGTTGACATCATGATCTTGAGAGTATTCACTATCTTGGCAGATTTGTGGGCAAATATCAAACCAAAGGAATTAACATCTTGGTTATGTTGCTCCACACTTTGAACATGGGAAGTCATCAAATTACCCAAGTAGAGAAGCTCTGAGGTGTAAGAAGCCATGATGGTGATCTCTACCCCACTTGAGACCACAATTGAAACTAGAATTTGACCCCTAGCTAAGATTTAACCATAGACCACCATTGTGGTAATCATTCATGAGCTCGAAGAATTGGACAAAAATGAGCTTACCAATTGCGACAATTATGAGTTTGAGATTGTCCATGGAGACCCCAATTAGTGTGCTTTGAAAATTATCTCCATGAAGGGCCTTGTCTCAGATAATATCAATCATCGTATTGTCTTTGAGAGAGCTGAAGAATGCTACGTTGGATGTATGGCTTTTACCAACCCTACATAGGTCCCGTGGCTTCAAAGTTTGGTTTGATTGACTTTGTAGCATCAAATTGTATGTGTATAAAAAAAAATTAGGATTCATAGTAGGATTCAATCGCAAGATGTGGGTGATCATTGAAGCATACCAGTGTTGGTGTAAGTTGATTTTAGGGCTCCCATTTCCCTTATATAGTTGGAGGTGGATCTCAAAGCAATCATTTTGAACAATGTTAATGACTTTTGAGTAGGTGATTTCCAACTTATATTTTGTCTAACCAAATAGAGAATTCAAATTCCTATTCTAGGATAACAATTCTAGAATAGCAATTCCTAGTTTTCAATTCCTATCTCCACAACCAAACAGGCCCTTAAGGTTAATACCTCACCAAAAACATATAATTAGGAGGTAGTTGTTAACTACATATGAATCATTCTTAACCTCTGGTCTATATAAGGGATACTTTTTCTTTGTAAAGGGACTTTTTGGACTTTGGAAATAGGGAACACTTATGCTAGAATTTTGATGATAAGATAATTTGTGGAAAGTGTGTACAAATTTTATCTTTGTAATCAAAAATTTCTATTATGCCCTTAGTGCGAGAAAATAAAGGAAAGCACATTTTGAGTTCTCTTTCTAAAAATCTGGATTGTTGAAGAGTGAAAGTGTTGATTCTCTTTGTAGTGAATGTTTTCATAGTATTATGCAAATGTCCATGAATCTTAAATCAACATTGTGCTAATAATCATCTTTAAGCATAACTCTTGATTGTCCTTATTAATAGTTTACGTTAATCTAAGAAATTTTTGAAGTCATTTGGTGTATTTGTTGTTAATAGATTTTTCTCTATCCTTTAAGTTTGAATAAATTTTTATTTGAAAAAATAAAACTTATAATCTTACGAGGGAGTTGCCCCTCTCAAACATAGTGGTTGCAAATTGATATTGATCGATTACAATCTCAACAACTGTTGGCACAATTGTCACTATTTATAGGGCAAACAAGGTCGAGTTCACAAGTAATTTCATAGTGACAAGTATGTTTATGAACATATTTTCAGCATCTAAAGGAAAAAATTTTTTCATGAAAAATGGATTATGTTGAGCTGTCATTTTGTACGATGCTTAACAATAGTAATCCTTTCAAACTCCTCTCTTGAAAAGCTAATCTGGGATCAACTCAAAGGTTCTAAGTGATCTTGTGACCTACTAGAATTTTCTCACTTGAAGATAAATGTGTTTGTTCACAAAGGGGCCTTTGCTGGTTTGAACCAATTTCAAATAAGATGACCAATTTGCTTGGTGTTTCAAAATCTACAAAAGAAATGTATTTTTGTATTTTTTATTTTTAAATGAATGCAATCTAACAATGCAACTATATGAATTCCTAATTCAACAAAGGTTTATTAAAGTAAATAACGAAGATAGGATAACAAAAATTTTAAACAAATAACTTGAAAAGTAAATTTCTAATGGACATAAGCTATGAAACATGTCTGTGAATTAAGCCTTTGAAAATATCGGTAGGTATCTAATGAAAATAGGAGCAGTGCTTCCTCAATTCCATTAATGCAATCATCGATGGGAATTCAATAACCATAAGATGTTTCAATTTTCATCAAATTGCAAGGCCACAAAAAGTGCGCTCATGCAAGACAGAAAGCTATGTAGGATCAATATGGTGATCTCTTCTCCAACTTGGTACATCATCAGAATTTGTAAACACATGACAAACACTAGAATTAAAAGATCGCATAACATAATAATTTTTTTGGCTCCATTACATTCCATGAACATACATTCACAAAATATAACACACTTAGGAAAGTATAACTACACTCTGAATGAGAGAACCAATAGTATATATTTTTACATCAAAATAATGGCCTGGAATACATATTACATTCTTGAATTTATAAGAAATCTTCCCCTCAATTTTTGTTGAGAGTGAGAGATCTCTTTATGTAAACATATACTTCTAAACTAATAAAACAAATCTATTTATGTACAAACTAACTCGCTAATTGGTGCTAACTAGGACTCCATCCATATTTATATCATTTAATAATTGCATGAGCATTTACATATCTTAAAACAAAGAAAGCATGAGAAAATAAGACGAAGAAAGCCCTTAGATAATGTAGGAGTCTTTGGAGATGCCAAAAATAGAAACTCCACATTGACTGGATGTTTGTAGGAGTTAAACTATCTTCAGAATACATTTTCGATGCATGGAAAGATCTAAATTTGCAACTGGCAGTAAATTGTCAGCGCACCTCTAACTTTCTCAAAAACTTCTAGCACACATCGAAAGAAGCGCACCTACCACACCTTAGAAGCTCAAAATATTTCATACCTCACAAACTCAAAATCTTACAGACTTCAAAACCTTAGAAGCTCAGAAGCTTGAAAGCTCAATTCTCCAAAAATCAAAGTTCTTAGTTTTGAAAATGGTTTTAGGGTTTTTCTCGGACAAGGTCTGGGAGCACTCTAGTGTAATTTTTTTCCCCTTTTTTGATGATTTGTACCCTCTTTATAGCCAAAAAATTTCATAGATTTGAACTCCTTTTGCTTCTTCTATCTAAAATCACAAGGCACTTGTGTTGAATCTTGTCATTAATAATTGCATAAGATGAGAAACCTATTCTAGTTCATATGTCTAACCTCTGTATCTTTGATCTTTTCTTCTCTCCAACAGTTTGATCCTTCTGGCTCAAAGACTAGGTGATCCCAATTAAATCCAAAATAATCAAATGTTTGAAACTTTTTCATATCTTTTTTACAAGTTTTTCTAGGTCTTTTTAACTGGCCTTTTCAAAGGTCTTCTACTAAAAATTTCAAGTTGAAACTTTCATTGGTCTATAAAATTGGGAAGCCAAAGGCTCACTATTTTAGGGACTAAAATTAGATTTTTAGTTCTTCTTTCCAACGGTGTAAAAAATTTTGAATTCCAAGCTCTAGGTCAAAAGTTATGACCCCAACAAGTTAAGGATGCCTTTTTATCTACAACAAGAAGCAAACATTAGTCCGGTAAGTTGAAATGATTAATTTAAATAAATCCTAAATACTAAAAAATCAAAACCTGTAAACCCTAAAACTTATTAAAAAACACTTAAAAAACCTCTTGCAAGCTCTGATGGGAAACATTTGGCACACCTTGCACACCTTATTTCATAAGCCAAAAACCACCACTAAAGGTGTGCACCTAGTGCACCTTATGGGGTGTGCTAGTTGCGCACCCTTATAGTGCACAACTTTGTTTACAAAGAGTATGCACATAACGCACCTTGTGGGGTGCATTATGTGTGCACACTTAGAATTTTTTTGTGCTTTGAAAGGTGTGCATGTGTGCACCTTGGATAGGTGTGCACATGCACACCTTTCCCTTGGTGTATTTTTCTTAGGTTGCAAAAATATAAGGTGCACAATTGTGCACCTTGAATAGGTGCGCAAGTGCACATCTTTTCTTAGTCTTGATGCCTTAGGTTTTCTATTAGGTTTTTAATGTTTCAAAGTGTATACAAAGGAGAAAAGTGTGCACTTATGCATCTAGCGCACTTGCACACCCCAAATGGGTGCACATTTGTGCTAGGTGCACTTAATGTACCTTTTTTCTCAAAAAACCTTCAATTTTTCCAAAATTCCTCAATCCTGGCACCTAGGTTTCCTCAGTTAGAGAATGAAGGTAGCAACCAAAGTCTAGGTGGAGCTCCAAAATGACCCAGGTCTCAGACTAGGTTCCTAGGAGATAGAAAATTTACTAGGGGGTTCCCATTTCTAGGAGAAATGGGGTGTGCGTTGTGAAACCACAAGAGATTATAGAAATCTGATAATTCTAAAAGATAGTTAAACCCCTTTATTTACATGAAGGAAAGGATAGAGAAGAAAAAATATTAAAACTATGCTTTGATAAGATTTAATTAATTGGAGATATAGTAGCTAACTAGTACACATATATAAATAAATATGGATAAGGGTATCGATTGGGGAAAGAGGTAACACAATGGATCATACTGGTGGCAACATAGTCTAAACAAGGAGATCCTAAGTTTTTTAAAGATGAGGAAGATAATGTAATAGCTATCTAACTGGTAGGTACCCACTATTAGTATTACTTTCAAAGTTATTTTTGCATTTTTAAAGTATTATTCTAAAATTCCTATTTTTGAAGCTATTACAACTCCTTTAAATATCCTAAAAATAGAATACTTAAAACTACTAATATATATAAGATTCTCCTCCTCTTCTTATACTATATTTGAAATTAATGGTATTTATGTCTTGCCAACAATTCCATTGCATATAATAATGCAGATTAGAAATGTAGTAAAAAGTGAAGGAGATATAAAATTATGTAGTAAAAAGTAAATGACCAAGTCAATCTCACCCAAAACATTGGCACGTCAATCTCACTTGTCATGTTACATTAAGAAGACATGAATAGTAGAAATGTGAACAAATTAATAGCATCTCTTTATTTATTTTTTCCTTTCAAAATGAAAATGAGGGATTTTAAATACTTATTTGCACCCAGTTAATGTTGCAAATGTACCTACCAAATATGTTGAGAGTTTCCCATTATAGAAGCAAGTAGAATTTTTCAGTGAAATATCTACTAGGGGAAGGAAAATTAGCTTTAACTAAGGTGGATATGAAGTTATTGTTGTCTAGATCCATAATGTTCAGAATCTTGACATTCACCAACACTATAAAGAGATGTAAAGAAGTTATAACATATCTTGCTTAAAGTATCTTATTAACATATAAAGATACTTTTATTTTTCCTCCTCACTTGTCTATTGGAAAAGAATAAAAGTTGTGATATTGTTATCATGGTTCAATTGTGTAGTTTTTTAGTCAAATTCATTGACCCATGTTTCATCAATAGTGGTTAACAGAAACACATCTCTTATGATAATGAATAGAAAACTTACTACTCATTGGATCTAGGTGATTCTTACAGAGGTGAAGCACCAAAACTTCCTAGGAGATCACTTATCGCAATACTACTCCATCTTTAGTGCACTTAAAATGTTGCTCCCTATGAACCATTAATTAGAAAGACCCTTAAGCTCATCAACTGATAAGTAGCATTCCACAACAAGACAATTTTTGATATTGCTATCAATATAAAAGTGTGTATTTTTTACTCAAACTCATTAATCCATGTTTCATGAATAGAAGTTTACACAAATGTATCTCTCATGACAATGAATAGAACAATTAACACTTATTGGTAATTTTATCTTTGAATGGTATGATTTTATTGTTAAACTTAAATTTTTATTTATAGTAAAATTAATTAAGGGTAATTTACAAGGGGTCCAATAACCATGATTGTTCTATCATAGATACATCCTAATTGTTGCTCTTAAAAGAACAAAAAATACAAATGCATGTACTAATAGTCTGTTATGTCTTAGCTTTTTTGAATTGGTTGACCAATTTGTACACCACTATTGAGACATTTCATAGACACTATTGAGACATTTAACTACAAATCCTAATATTTTTTGAGTGAATGATTATTGGTGCATGAACATAGTGGGTATAGAACAAGCATTTTTAAATAGTAACTTTTGACCACTTTACATGTCACTCATGATCCATATAGAGAGATTCATGAATACACAAAAGATAAAACTTTAGCTTTAGGCTCTTCATTCACCAATAGAGATACACCAACAAAAAATTAGACGTGTCACTCAGGAACTCATCAATGACTAGCCCATCCTCCATAGTGTCTCCAACATGATTTTCAAACATGCATAAGGATCTACATGATGTGCACATGTGACCACAACACAAAGAAGGCTCCTCCTCAACTAATAGATTGACACAGTGAATGAGGGTATGTGTCAAAGCATTGATAATCCCTAGAGTACTGGTCTCTACATGTTCCTTCACAACTGAAGCAATAATCACATGCTTACCCTATGGCTTGAAAACAGACACCCTAACTACATTAGGGTCATGACATGCCCTTGACCTCTCAAATGACAACCCCCCACCTCTACCCTAAGAATCTAACATATCAAAATAATTGGGGATAACTCCAAGGCCATATTCACAATTATACAATTTCTTTAAGAAATACATTGGAGCCTCATGATTATTCTAGGGAAGGTCATCAAAGACCATCCACCATCTATCCCAAAAGTTATTTCTAATATCATTATGCATGCACCAATGGATGGAGAACCTTATAGTTGTATGTTTAATAATATCTTGTTCTCTAGACTTTTTAAACAATGTACATATGCTACCTTTTGCTATGTCCTTTTTCTTACATCTTTATAGGATAAATTTTTTTTCATAATATCTTCTTTATTCTTCTCTCTTAACATGTCAAATATCCAACTAACCAGTAAAAAAAGCTACATGGCTCATAATGGACTCAATAGAGGATGCAAATTGTACTCTCATAGGATTAGTTTTCCTGCAAGCTTTCAACCTACCAATTATTGCTTCTAATTCATTTTTTCCTCTTTCTATTTTATATATTATATTGTCTTGGGTGCCAAGAGGAGGTCTTTCAATCGATGGAGGTTGCAAAATTTTTTTCTCTTCTTGTGGAGGGTTTTGATTTTGATCTTGTGGAGAGTTTTGATTTTGATCTTGTGGAGGGTTTTCATTTTTATTTTGTTGATCAAACTAGGGATTTGGCACTTTATTATTCACATTATTTTATAAGTAACCAATTGCATTTTAAATAAATAAACAAATTTGAAGCAAAACTAAAAAACATACAAAACAATGCAAAAACATATAGAACAATGCAAAAAGAAGAGTAGAAAACATACTTGATGATCTCAATCTTGATCTTTGTTGATGAGGAGGCATTTTGAGGAGAAAAATGAGAAAATTCTTCAAATTCCACAAACCGTGTGCACAATGTTGAGGGGAAAGAAGAAACCAATACAAAGAAATAAGGGAAAATGGAATGGGTCATGGGTTTGTAGCCCATTTATAGAGTTTTTAAAAAGCACATGCGTGCTTTTAGTAATTTAAAAATTTTAGTTGTGTGTCATCTTTTTGGCACCACAATTGCCCATCTACAACCAAAGAAATCCAGTAAGACTACAATTTTAACTATTCTTTGGTGTCGTCCTTTTTGAAAACTCCAACCCATTATATCTTATTCATGGACAGTTACAAAATGACTCTTCTTGTTTCACTTATATGACTTCATATTCCATCACTACAAGGACAAGTGGACATCATTTAAATTTTATATTAAACTTCTACATTTCAATATAGTATCCTCTTGTTGTTGTCAAACTTCCTATCGATGCCAGACTTCCTATCATAAAACTTTTGCATTTTACTCATATTGCATGTTGCCTTCCTATTACCACTAGACTTCTTGTCACAATACAATTCTACATTAATAATATTGCATGTTGTCTTCCTATCGCCACTAGAATTCCTATCGCAATAAAATTATGCATTAATAATACTGCATGTTATCTTCTTATCGCCACTAGACTTCCTATCAGTGACATGCTCTTGCACCAAAAAGTTGCTCAAATATTTTTTAAACAACTATCCTAATGAGAGAACTATTAAGAGGGAGATTTGAGGAAGTCTAGCTACAATAGGTCACTATACTTCTCTTTGGGGTGACAAACTCTATGTTCATATTTTTACAATAAGACTATTTTATTACATTCATTCGCTTAATACTATTTTTGTATGTTTTTTTTGCAATTTGTTTTTATTGTTAAACTTTCCACTTAACTTTGTTCAATTCTCAACACTAGAAATGATAAGGCCACAAACAACTCCTTCATTTACTACAAATTTTTTGACAAGAAGAAGGAAACACCAACAATCAAGGATTTCCAACTTCTAACTATGAGAATTAATCAGACATTTAAAAAGGAAAAAATTCCAAAGGATGACCAATAAATGCTAATAATGTTCTCTCAACTCATTCCATCATTACTACTCCTATTTTTTTAATTTTTTTTATTTTCAGCAATTGTACTTTGAATCTTATTTGAAATTATTTACATAAAAAATTTTTGTTAGGATATAATTTTTCTCAGCCAAAATGGAGCTTAACTCCGACAAGCCCAAAATCGCTTGCATGCAAATAACCTCACTTGAAGAAACCCAAAAGTCAAAAATGTTATGAAAGATAAATGATTTGTGTTCCATTAATGATATGAAAATTACGAAGGGTTTAATTTATTTTATAGAAAGAAATGGCATTAAAAATAAAAAGAAAACCAAGTAAGAGTCTACAACACAATAGTAAATTGTGAGCCTCTCATCAGGGAGGTCTTGGATTTGAATCTATTAGAAAGTAACACTTAATTATAATTAATATTGACAAAAATAATAAATAATCTAAGCTTTGGTCGATTATCTATTGAAAACAAAAAAATTAGAAATGAAAGCACAATCCTAAATAAGTAAAACTCTGAAAAGAGAAATTATTAATTATTAATGTGCCTAAGTTTATCTTAAGTGAAGATAAAGTAAAAGGTAACATAATAAAACAATCAAAATGATTTAATTAATTAATAAAATAGCCTTATTACACCTCATGCGCATGCTCATGACTCCTCTTAAGGTGAACTATGGGAGAGACTAAGAAAAGTAAGGACTAAATGCAACTATATGCAAGAATGCATACTTGAGTCCCAATAACTTGGCCGAATAAGGCACCCAATTACAACCAAATCTTTATAAACTAGAGAAAAAGGAGAAAACTATGAGGGAAAAAAATCCTCTCCTAAAAGAGATGGAAAAACAAGAAAGAAGGAAGTTATCGCTGAGATCCCCAAGGACAATTTCCTTCACCCAAAGCATGGAGTACAACTAAGAATATCACAACAATACATAAGATCTTAATCAATATGTCTACAACCCACTCCACAGTAGGAATGTACTCCAAGATGAGAGAACAATCCTAAATCAATTTCCCAGTGAATTTTATGTCAATAGCATTGTCCTTAGTCCATTGGTGATCTAATAGGTTGTAGGAAATATGACTAGAACTTTGATTGTCACACCAAATAATAGTGGGAGTTTCAAAATGAAAACCAAACTTCATCATCAATTTTTGACTCCACAAAACCTCTTGACTAGCTAGCACAAAAACTTGATACTCAACCTCTATAGATGATAATTCATGAGTAGACTTCTTCTTGTAGGACTATGTGATAGAACTAGAATCAAGGTAAAAAGGATAAATACACAAGTAGACATATGATCATTGATATGAATAGCACAATCTAAGTTAGTGTAACCAATAACATCAGAAGCTCTTAAATTATAATGAATGTCATAAAATTTGGTGGTCTAAATGTACCTCAAGATATGTTTGGGAGAATGTCAATGACTCTCATATGGATTTTTAGAATTGAGAGACAAGTCCAACCACAAAGGAAGGACAAAGACTAGTGTGTGTCAAGTACAAAAAACTACCAACCAACTATTAGTATAAAGTAGAGTCTACTAGATGAGTTGTTCAAGTGTAAGAGAAAATAACACTTGGGTGAAATGAAATAGGGTTAGAATTGTAAACAAGCATGCCAAATATTTGGAACATATCAAGAGCATACTTTTGTTGAAGTATGGAGATCCCACAAAGAATGGATAAGTTCTAGGCCCCAAAAATAGTGCATAAGCCTAAGATTGTTATCTCGAATTTCTCCATCAAATCTCTTTGAACAATGTGAATCATAGAGGATGAGAGCACTTGTAATGATGAGATCCTCAACATATAGCACAAGAATCAAAGGATCACCCTTTTGACATCGAATGTACATTATATGTTTAGAATGGAAACATGTAAAGTGAGAGGAAAAAGAAAGGAGTCAATCTTCTCATACCAAGCCTAGGGGGCTTGTTTGTGATGTAGTACCTAAGTATCCATCCATAGGTAGTAAGTCCTATAGAAGAAAAAAAGTTAACAATTTAATACAGATGCAATATACATATTTCAAAACTCATATACTGTCCATTCACCAACCATCCTTCTACATCATTCTGTAGCCTCTCAAATAGCTAAAAACTCTCTAAACTTGAAAAAACCAAAAATTACCTTTTGGAATTCTTTAACAAATTTTGGAATTTTCCATTTTAGGTAACCTTTGAAATTAACTTCTAGAAAGCTAAAATTAAAACTAGACTTTCCTTAAACTATGACAACTAGACCTACAGACTAAACTTTGAATTTGGAAACCCATTTGAAGTTAGCACAAAAAATAAATTCTAAAGAAAACACAAAGCTTACAAAAAAGGAGTTTTAGGGTCTAAGCAGATTTTTTGGAACCCAAAAAATATTTTTTATGGACACTAAAAAGAAGAGATGAATTGATAGAGAACCAAATTCCTCCTAAAGAAGTCACTGTAAAAATTTGAGAGAAAACCTAGGTCTAATGTTGGAAATATTAATGGGAAACAAGATACTGAGAGGGGGGTAGTGGGTGAATTGAGATCTATAAATCTTTTCTCTGATAAAGAAATTAACTATATTCACACCTAATCCATCTCATATCTCTAATCTTATACCATATAAACATAAAGAGGTCATCAATAAAGAGGTCCACCCCAAAGGCTTCTTCATTTGGAATGGGCTCCTACATTCCAAGGACCTGGCCTTTGGCAAAGCCAAATGGTCAGTGGGCAATGGTGCAGATATCAATTTCTGGAGGGATGATTGGCTCAGCCCAAGCCCTCTCAAGGAGATTGAGGCCTTCGATACCTGGTCTAATACCTACATTGATAGATTTAGAAATAGGGTAAGGGACTATAGAATCAATGATAGATGGATAGACCTTACTGAGGTCTTTGAGGACCTAAAATGCTAATGGACTAAGTGAGACTCATCCCTTTATTCAATAATAAGGATGTTATTGTCTGGGGGGACACTGCTAAAGGTCACTACTCAATTGCTTCTGGTTATGTGTCTCTCCTTCCCCAGGTCCAGGCCCCGAAGTGGGCAAAAGCTTGGCTTCATGGCCTTACTCCAAAGATAAATTTCTTTTTATGGACTCTCTTGGAAAATCACATTCTCACTGTTGACAATCTCACCAAACATGGCAACATGATACCCAATAGATGTATCTTATGCAAAAGGCATTGTGAGAGTATAGATAATCTATTTTTACATTTCCCCTTCACTAAAATTATTTGGTCTCACTTCTTATATTTTTTTAATATGTCCTGGTGCTTTCCCTCTAACATCCTCGAGCTCTTCGCTCAATGGTAGTTTGGTTTGGAGGGTAACCATTGTAAGTATTTATGGCTTTGGGCTCTTCCCCATCTCTATTGGGGGGTGTGGAAGGAGAGGAACAACCGCATCTTTAGGGACAAATAGGCTAGTGAGTTGGTTGTTTTTCATAAAAGCATCCATGCCCTCTTGGAAAACCACACCATTGTCAAAGGCCCTACCCCTATCCCTTTGCCCAAGATTGATAATAATAGAGAGAATTGTTGTTGGTCTCTCCCTCCATTGGTTGGCTCAAGGCCAACTTTGATGGGGCTACTAAAGGCAACCTAGATAGGGATGGTGTGGGGGGAATTATCAGGAATGAACATGGCAAAGGAATAGTGGCTTATGCTACTCCCATTCGGAGCCAAACCAATCACTATGTTGAGGCTCTGGCTACCAATCTAATTATCAAGTTGGCCAAAGATGTGGGAGTGAAATGTCTATCACTGGAGGGAGATTCCAAAAAAATTATCGACTACCTTAAGGGAAAAATCAAACCCACCTATAATACGATGAATATTATTGGGGAGCGCATCGAAGACCTTCAAACCTTCAAAAAAATCCATGTGGCACATGAGTACCATGAAGCCAACAAGGTGGTAGACGGGCTAGAAAATTGGGGGATCAAACATGGTATGGTGGCTAAGTGGACAGATGGAAGTGACATTCTATTAGAAATAAATGAAACCATTGATATGGATCATATCCCAGACAAACTGGGTATTATAAATGACAATAATGAATATTAGTTACCCGCAAGCCGATTGCAGTACAAACATGTGTGTTCTTAATAAGGTAATAATTTTTTTATTGGGAAGGCGTAGAACTATGAAGTGAAAGTACAATATTATGGGTACTCCCCATATCATCAAAATCTTTCATTACAAGCCGAGCATCCATAATGACAAGGAAAGTGCTAGAAACACAAAAAATAAAGGTGTTGATATTTTGAAAAAATTACAGGTTTTGGCTCTCAGAGGTAGAGGCAAGGAGAGAGTCATGGTGGGAAAATGACACAGATGGGAGCTAGAGGATGAGGCCATGAAATGGAAGAGAAGAACAAAAGTCTAGGAAATCCTAAAGAAAGGGGAGATTACCAGTTGCATTGAGCACTTCCATGGTTGGAAACCCTCAGTCACAAAAGTTATGGTGAAAAATAGGAACGAGGGCACAGTGGAGATTGATGGGGTGAACTTCACTATCACGAAGGAAATTATTTCTCATGTCATTGGAATCCCCATTGTTGGGAAATTTTTTTACAGAGATTGCAAAATTTTAGGGCAAGTAGTGACAAACTTCACCAAAAACTTGGAGGAGAAGAAAAGGTTGGTGAAGCATGGCACCCATTATCTACCGAGGTTTATCAAGCCTATCTGGAGGTTCATGCTAAGAGCCATTATCAAATACATCACACTGGATACTAGGTTTTTTCGCATCTGCACCTACCACTTTGTGCTGCTAAACCACTTCAGTTGCAGGGTTTAAATTTCCATTCCCTTTTACCTCTACTCATCGATGAATGAAAATATTCATGAATTCCAAGATAAGAAAACGAGGAACCTTGCTCTCTACGAAGGGCTACTCTTGCTATTATATGAATATTTCAAGTCTAGAACAATAAGCAAGCAAATAAAGGACAAGAAAGAGGGAAAAAGGGTAAAAAGGGACTCTGTCGACATTGATGAAATTTATTGTCCCTTTAAAAGTAAGGAGGTGGATTTGCACATGGAATTAGATGATCCTGAATCCCCTCAATGCAGCATGGATAAGATTCCCCATATCAGCAAGGAGGTGGCTACTCCCCCTGAGACTGGGAGAGATACCTCTTCTGACAAGGGGTATAACAAACAAGATGATGGCATGGAGACTGGTGGTGATAGTGCTGAAGGTGAGGAGATGACTAGGGCTGAAAAAGGAAAAGATAGCAAGAAGAGAAAATAGAAGATTATTATCAAAGTGCCTTCTAGTAGAGACAAGGTTGCCACTAAGCCAGCCAAGAGAAAGAAGAAAAAGGAGGAAGACAATAAGGAGAAATAGGGTGAGGGAAGTGAGATGATGGAGGAGAACCCTATGGACAGGCTCAAGCTAAAGCCTAATTTGGAACCTGACTAGGGTTATGAAGAGGTGGGCACTTCCACCTATCAGTGCTCCATCACTGGCAAGGACATGAAGGTGGTTTGGAGAAATTTTGACCACACCACAACCAATTTGGGGATCAAGAGAGAGATTATCCACACCCAGGTCAGAGAAAATGAGGAGGGTAGGATCTAGATAGAAGAACTTATCAACCCTTCCTTGATCATCCTCAGCGACATTGCTAGGGACAACCCAGAGATGGATGTCCTGAATAATGCTAAGAATAGCACCGTGGACAACTATAAAACCACTAAATGGCTCTACCATAAGATCATCAATCTCAAACACATACTCAGTGTGTTGGAAAGGGAGACCTATAGCCTTAGGAATAGGATTAATGAGGATGAACTTAGCATGGAGAAGAAGTTGGAGGCTTTCAACACCACTTCCTTGGATATGGCGAAGACCTTGCAGGCCATAAATGAGAAAAACCTCAACATCCTCAAGGACCATGAAAGCATAAAGAGGTTCATCAACTTAGGTGAGGATCAAAGAAGCAAGGAGCAAGAACATGGTATTAGATAGAAAGACAAGCCCCTAGAGGAAGGTGCTAAAAAAAGAACTAGGTCCAGCACCAGAAAGAAAGACACCATGGCCCTTGAGCAGGAGACTCTAGAAATAGGCAAGTTGTTCAAGCTCAAGATCAGTGCAGTGAAGATGCTTAGAGACATCATTTGATTTGCCCTGGCCTTTGGTGGCATATCCTAGTTTTTGGCTCTCTCCCCTAGCTTTTTCCTGCTTATTTGTTTTAGGGAGTAGCTATTTTTCTTTCAGGCACTTGGTCACCTTTTTTGTTTAAACTGTTGACTTTTTTATCTATGTATGGGGTTTCAGGGCCCTTTTAAAGCCTGTTTTCATTAATCAAAAACATAAACATGTAATGTTGAAATGAAATCTATCTAAGCATGAGAACCATGTAAAACATCAACACAAAACACAATGATTTTGGTAACCTAGGAACATTTCAAGTTGAAGGTAAAATTGGGGTGGGGATGAAACCCACAAATCTTTACTGTTGCAATAACAAAATTTACCTGTTAGGGCTACAAGTTGATTATACCAGATTATCTACCTTGTGAGGGGTCTTCCCTACTAAGAGCACTCAAGATTGTTAGGTCTTAATATGTTAAAGGATTCTCCACTTACAATAAAGTAAGGACTATGTTAGGAGATTTAAATAAGGTCTATTAGAACCACTATGTTAAGAGATTTTCTCTGACTCAATATGTTAAAAACCGATTAAGTACCCGACTCTTTAGTTTTCTCTGGAAGCATATTAGAGATCTCCTCTCTTCAAAATCTTAAGTTGATCTCCTTATTTGATATCTTTTTTATGTCCTTTGCTACCTATTAATAACTCGTTAAAGCCTTTGAGATAACCCTAATAACAATATGTTAGAAATTAGAATTATTTGAATTATCTATTTGAGCATTTAGAAATCACTTTCCTTTTTTATTTCCAAAAAGACCCTATAGACCACTAGAAATTGTATGGGAAGAAATTAAATTCATCCCATAAAAATTTCCAACTTTCAACAGTTAATTAAATATAGGCATATACTGCCCACTTCACATATACCCTTTACTAAATTAATATTCAATATAATTCATTTATGACAAAAAAAGAATATATATTAAAATAAGTTAGATTGGATGGGATGAGTAGGTCCCACACCCCCTATGACCCTCCAACTATCCTTAACCCATTCAGGTCTTTGGGTTGCATTAAAAAGAGAGTAAAAAGATATAAATATTAAACCTTACTTCTCACCTTTACCTCCTAGTCACCTCTTCTTTATGGTATCTCTCATCCCTAGGCATCCCATTTCATTTCTAGCACTAACATGGGCTTTATGAAGCCAATACCATCTAGGTGAGTATGCCAAAATTCCTTCCTTTGTACATTGGTTGATTGAAATTGTGGGTAGGTATTAAGTCCTCATCCTTTCAAACTTTTGCCACCCCTCTTTCTCATTGGTGCAACAGCCTTGTTCTTTCCCACTTCCCTATCACATATTTCTATTTACACCTGCATACTTAAGGCCCATACTATGTTGGACCAAGACAATGCCAGACTTGGGTTAGGTTATATTACATTGTCAAGTTTTTTTTTTGTGCTAGGAAAATGAAAGAGAAATTATATTTTAATTTATAGTGTTGGATTATAGTTTATAAAATTGGATATAGATATTTCAATGTTATTAGGACAAAGTTTTACAAGAAAAATAATTAAGTATATGGGGGCTTAAGTTATTAATTTAATTGATAGTAAATATTAGTGTGTGTTATAAGAAGAGTTGTCTAGATAACTAGATAGGATGATTTGACTTACATTAAATATTAATGGTATGTTGTAAATTTTTTAATGATAAATATTTAATGTTTTTAAATAGGTTTTGTTAATAATTAGGGTCAAGTATTAGTATAATGATAGCTTCACTTTAAGTGTAGAATTAGCTCTCCTAGTAGATTGAACTAGTATGATGAAATGAGAGTAAGGTATCAAACCAAATCTATTTTAACTTAGTTTAGGGATCAAATCAAATGATGTGCTATTCTCTATGGTAATTAAGGTTTATCAAACATTAATCATGGTTAAACCCCAAATGTTACAATGAAGAGCTGTGTTCCCATCCTCATGGAAGATGGTGAAACTTGTGATCTTGACTCTACTGGAACTATACCTAACTATCTTGAGTTCATCTTAAAACTTGGAAAAATTAGATACTTCTCAAATGTAATGTCATACCTATTGACATTAAGGTCAACTTTTCTATCAATGACTCAACACTTAGTCAAATGGTTACATTGCTACCGAGCTCTACAGTTGCTACCAAACTTATCATTCATCCAAAAATGTTAACTAAGTGTCTTAGTTGCTACCGAGATAAATAGATAGTTTCTAGTTTATACTGAGCTTCATAGTATCTATTGAGCATCAAAGATAGTTTCGAGTATAGCCTGAGCGTAGTAGTGTCTATCAAGCTATCCAATGGATGTGATGAAGACTCTACTGTTAATCAATCTCTATAGTGTCTACAGAGCTCACAATGTTAATTTAGTGAATCTAGTGTTGATTGAGTTATGTAGTGTCAGCCAAGTGATTCGACAACTACTGAGTTTCTTAGTGTTCATTGAGTCACATGGTGTTGACCAAGTTTGAGCTACTCAGAAGTGATTAGTATGGACTGAGCTTCAACTTCAACTAAGTGCTAGAGTTTGCTAAGCATTGAATGTGTTTGTTGTGTATTAGAACATCACCAACTTTGTCTTCAGAACCCGAGTTACAACAATTGAGCCAACTTTGTGAATTATGATGAATTTGGTAATGTAGCCAACTCTAGAAGGTAATGAATTAGATTGGTATATATGTAATGCATTGTATCATATCCAAATATGAATGTGAAGAAGAAAAAGGAGTGTATGAGTGCAAATTGAAGAAGGCTACAAGTAATATAAGGGACAATAAAGATTTATCTATCACAGCTAGGTGATCATTGTAATACAAGGAATCTCATTAAGAAAATCAAAGTTGTAGATCATGGATCAGCCATAGATTCATCCTAATAGGTGCATTAGTCAAATCATTTAATAGGTTAGACTTAACAGTCTTTTGCTAAATCTCCTAATAGAGTGCATACTTCATTGTATGTTTGTAAATCCTTTAACAAGGTGGACCTCATAGTCCCTATTGCTCCTAATAGGGTAGATCACCAGAAGTGGTCAATTGTAAGCTTTAACATGCTAAATTTATACTGCAATTTTAAAGCTTGTAGGTATCATCCCCACCCTAGTTTTACTTTCTATTTGGAAAGTTTCTAGCTCACAATATCTTGTCTCAAAGTGTTATGAATGTTTTATTACTTTCATTATTTCATGCATGCAACTAGATCATAATAATATATGAAGGATTAATTGGTAAAATAAGATAAAGTTTTATTGCTTCTTGATTTAGCCCTCCTCTATCAGTAACCTATCCTACCTTATATTTCCAAAAATTGGTATTAGAGCTACTTGTTCTCACATTATAAGTTTGATAGATTGAGATAAGATCAAAGGTGACGGAGGTATATAGGCTAGATAAGGCTATTGAGAATGAAAAGTTGGAATTGGAATTGGCCTTTGGAAAACTCAAGAAAGAAAAGGAGAAACTCTCTCAATAATTGAAAATAAGAAAAGATATTGTAGTACAAATGGATGACAATCTCTACATTGAAAGAACAATTGAAGAGTTATGTCTAGAGAGAAATTCAAATGAAGTTGATGCAATAATCAAAGACCTACTAGAGAAGAATTCCAATCTTTAAGAAGAAGTTAGAAAGCTACAAGAGAGAAAGAAATTCAATCAGTTAGAATATGTGAGGTCATGGAACAAAAGGAAAAATCCAAAGAAGAGATAAAATAAAAAGACAATGAAATCCATCAACTATCCCTTCAACAAGAAGACTTTATTGATCAAATCAATGATTCATATCAAGAGCTTATCAATCTAACGACAAAGAATAAAAGAGTGCAAAATGATTTCAGCTTTGAAAAGAAAACCAATGAAAGAATGATGAAATCTCAAGAAAGAATGAATCAATATAATGAAAAAAACAAGTATAGACATAAAGACAAAGCTGGATCAGGATATATAGAAGAAGGTGAATCATCTCAGTAATCATTGTGGTAAGATAGGCCATACATCAAATAAATGCTAGAGAAATGATAAAGCAAAATTCAATAGAAAGTGTTATAGTTGTAATAATCATGGACATAGAGCAAGTGAATACATAGAGAAACCTAATTTTGAAGGAAAGTATCACAACTGCCAAAAACAAGGACACAAATCTTCAGAGTGTAAAACCAAGAAATAGAACCCAACAAAAAAAATTGTGAAAGCAATATTTGGATGGGGTTACAACACATGGCATAGATGTCACTACTATGGCGACTTTGGGTACATTGGAGAAAAAAATGTGAAACATCACATGAAGAAAAGAGATACTACAAAGAGATGTTTTATCTATACAAAACTTGGACATCTTGCCAAGAACTACATGAACAAGGAATAATTGAAGATGAAAATAAAGCCAAAGCTGACAATATCATAAAAAAAAAGGCAATAATGGGTACCAAAATCTTTAGAGAATGCAAGACAAAATCATGAAGTGGATGACACACATGTTAGCGGGTTGGGTGTCCCAACCATTTCAACTTAGTTCCCTATGGAGATCACTAGAACTATGATTCAAAAGAAGTCATCTAACATCAGTTCTAGCTAGGAAGTAGAAATATCCATAATAGCATTCAAGATGCACAAGGATCACCGAGTTATAATATAAGTTCAAGACTTTATTGAGCAAGGTTGGGTTGTAATACCTTATTGAGCATGATTAGGTTACACATTGTTTCATAATGAAAATGCCAAGTTAGTGACTCTATTGAGTACTAGGGTTAGACCAAATAGCTGTAATTTTATTGATTTTTGAAGTTCTATGAGTTGGTAATTCCTACTAAGTTAGGAGACCTTACTAAGTTGAAGGTGTCTTCCGAGCATTAAAGAAAAAAACAAGTGGAGGACAACCTGCCATTGAACTAGTATGCATATGAAGCATTAATGGTAATCGAAAGGAGGAAATTCATTAAAGGGAAGAAATCAACCCCATTATTTCACCATGAATTTTTAGAGCATAGAGTGAAGAGAAAATTCAGAGTTTCTGAGTGATTTGAGCAATTGTTGCTGAAGATTCTCTTGTTCTCAAAAATGTATCAAGCAATGAGATCTTCAAGCAATAAAGTTAAGAAAGGATAAAAAATGGTGGTTTGTAGAGTGGATTACAAGGCTCCCACATTCAAGCTAAGTCTAGTAATCGCAGAGACATTAGACCCCACTAGAGTGCAATTACAAATTTTGTCCAAGTTACTTCTTGTCCACAATATCTGTTCTATCTATCACTATTCTATTCAAGAACTTGGAACACTAGAAATGAATGAAGCATTCAATAAGTTATGTGTAGATGGCATTCTCAAACTCGAGCACAATCATTTGGAAACAAAGAGCTTTAAAAATATTGTACATATGTCGAAGTACTTTTAAGTCAAGTGGATCAGATTTATCCTTATAAGCCAAAATCATAATGGACAATTTTGATTAGATCACCCTATCCTGATAACAAAGAAGATGATACATAGAATCATTGGATTGCCAATGTTGAATAAAGCTAAGACCACTAAAACCATAGGTTAGGAAGAATTGGAAAAGCATACTCTTGCTAAGTGGGACATAAGAGGCATGAAGCTAAGTGGTGTGACAGACATGGAGTTGAAGTTTAGGATCCATGTGATTTCTCACGAGATATTCAACTCAAGCTAGTTGAACATCACGTCATGTGAATTTGTTGATCTGGCATACAAGGCAGTGAAGAATAACTTGTCTTTTGACCTTGCTGAGATGTTATTGATAGAATTCAACAAGAATATGGAAAGCATTCAAGTGTCAAAGAACAACTTGGGTAAGTCTGGTTCTCTTTTGACATGTCTATTTTTCTTTATTTAATTTTTTTTCCCTTCCAAAGGATTTGTAGTATGGAGAAAGGATGTTCCAGTATTATACTAAATCAATGAATACATAGAAGAAATGGGTGAAATTTTTAGCAGTATTATGGATGATTACTTTGAGTCATTCAAGGAAAATATGCAAAGTAGATTTAGGATACCCAGGAAGCTTGTAGAAGACTATGAAAAAGATATTTGTTTCATGGTTGACTATGACAAAGTTTATATTTAAGGAGTTAGACCTAGATAGCATGGGAAAAGCCTCTAGAATATGTGGTTAACATTGATGACACAAAGGATATCATTGAAGCTCTACTAAATGAGCCTATGGATCTTAAAGCCACTTATTTTGGAATATATGAAGAAGCTAAGGAAATAATTAATCTTGAGATAAAGCTACCTCAAGCAGTAAGTATAGGAAGGAAGAGGATAGAGAAATTAATCAAGAATACCAATTCAACAAGCCCTAATCTAATGCTTACTAAGGGTAAATGATATGATGTAGAAGATGAAGATGAAGAGGAAGCTAAATTTGAGAAAGAAGAGCCTCCCAAGAAGAAGAAGAAGAAGAAATTGATTTGGATGAGGACAAGATTATTCCAAATTGGGATATCTCCATCCTCACTCCTAATCAAATGGATACCCTAGGAGAAATCTTGAAGAAAAGGGATAAGCAACAATAGCTTAGAGAAGAGAAATAGAAGAAAATCAAGTCCTTGAGGACATAAAGAGCATATTTGTTGATGCTTTGAGTATTGAGGTTGATAGAAAACAACCTATTCTAGATTAGTTAGCTGACATTATCCACAAGTATAATGAAGATTTAAATGGACAAGAAAAACTATTGCAAAGAGATGAAAGGAAATTTGAGAACAAATTGTTGGAGCAAGTTGCACTAAAGATTGCAATAGATCAAGTAGAATTGTCTAACATTCTTGCTACACTAGAAACATCTAAAAATAATGTTATTTCATTGTTTGTCAAATTGAGTGACACTTCTATCTTCAGAAAGGAGATCAAGGATAAATTGACCAAGATAGATGAGGATATGAAGGCAAGTGCACACTAGCTATCACTTGATCCAAGTTATAGTTCTACAGATTTCACAAAGATCAAATGTCTGAGAAATCTATAGGTAGAATTATTAAGGGAAGAAGCTAGAATTAGAGCCACACTTGCAAAAATTTAGGGCAGGATTCTTCCAAAAATGGATGTACTACAAAAGCACATTACTCATGCAAATACTCTCATCCATGATAATAACTTCTCCATAGCTAACCACATGATGGAATTGTCAGTAGAAGTATAGATAGCCTTGCATGCAAGTAAGGTATTACAAGAGAATTGGGACAAGACTATGGTACTAATTCTGAAGATACACTCTAATTTCTTGTCACATTTTGGTATAAACTTGTAGATATTATACACCTTTGGCATTTATGTCAAAAAGGGGGAGAAGTAAATATGTTAGGAAAAGAAGATTATCTATATAGAATGTTATTTGATAAAGAACATTATACTCCAGATATATGTGTAAAGGAGATATATATATATATATGGGGGAGTATTATAGTAATATGCAGATACATGTATAGATAAGAAGAAAATATCTTTGCAAAAGCAATTTTGAAAAATTAGAAAAAAAGAGTATTTTACTGAGCTATAGTAGCAAGAAGACAAAACTGAGTTAATGAAACTGAATGTTGATAAATAAAAATTTTCACTTGTAATTTTGAGTATTTAGATTTTTGGTTTGAGAAGTGTTTTTGTCACTAATGACAAAGGGAGAGATTGTTGACATTAAGGTCAATTTGTCTATTAGTGACTCAACACTTAGTCAAATGGTTAGATTGCTACCAAGCTCTACAGTTGCTACTAAGCTTATCATTCATCCAACAGTGTTAACCAAGTGTCTCAATTGTTACCAAACTAAACAAAAATTTTGCAATTCATATTGAGCTTCATAGTATCTATCAAGCATCAAAGATAGTTTATAGTATAGCCCAAGCATAACAGGGTTTACCAAGCTATCCAATGGATGTGATGAAGACTTCTGTGTTAATCAAGCTCTATAGTGTTAACCGAGCTCTATAATGTTTACCGAGCTTAAAATATTAACTTAGTGAATTTAATGTTGACCGAGTCATGTAGCGTCAACCAAGTAATTCAACAACTATCGAGTTTCTCAATGTTGACCAAGTCACACAGTGTTGAATGAGTTTGAGCTACTCGAAAGTGATTAGTATATATTAAGCTTCAACTTCAACCAAGTACTAGAGCTTTTTGAGTGTTGAAAATGTTTGCCACGTATCAGAATATCATTGAGTTTGTCTTCAGAATTGGAGTTACAATAGTTGGGCTAATTTGGTGAATTATGATGAATTTGGGATTGTAGCCAACTCTAAAAGGTAAAGTATTGGATTGGTATATATGTAATGCACTGTATTATATCCAAATATGTATGTGAAGAATAATAAGAAGTGCATATGAGTGAAAATTGAAGAAGGCTACAAGCAGTATAAGGGACAACAAATATTTATCTATCACAACTAGATGATCATTTTAATACAAGGAATCTCATTCAACAAACCAAAGTTGCAAATTAGAGATCAACCACTGATTCATCCTAACAAGTGCATCAGTCAAATCCTTTAACAAGGTAGACTTAATAGTATTTTGATAAATCTCCTAACAGAAAGCATATTTCATTGTATGTTTGTAAATACTTTAACAAGGTGGACCTCACAGTCCTTATTGCTCCTAATAGGGCAGATCACCAAAAGTGGTCAATTGTAATCCTTAACAAGTTAACTTTATATTGTAGTACTAAATCTTGTGGGTATCATCCCCACTCTAGTTTAACTTTCTATTTAGAAGGCTTTTGGGTCACCATATCTTGTCTCAAAGTGTTATGAATGTTTTATTAACTTCATTCTTTCATGCATGCAATTAGATCAGACTAATATATAAAGGATTAATTGGTGAAATAAGATAATGTTTTATTGGTTCTTGATTCACCCCTCCCCTCTTAGTAACCTAGCCTACCTTATATTTCCAAAAATACCTTTGTAATCATGAACCTAATGGTTAATCAACTAGAAACTAAGAGTTCTTGTAGCACTATGTTTTATGGCCTTGAACCAGTGCACTTTGTTTGCATACCAACCCTACATCCTTATGAAATGTAATTTAAATTCAAATGGTTGCCTAACTATTGAAACAAGAACAAAATCCTCTATGAGTACTTCAACTTACCTTTACGCTAATCAAGGTTATAATTAGAGAAAGCAACCCTAGAACTCTTTAAACTAATTGTGCAACCTTATGACTCGAAACTAACCTTATCTTCTCATCATCTTTTCTCAACATATTCAATGTTAGTATGTATTAAACATAGTCGTTATTGATTTTTTTTTAATGAAATTTTTTGTTGTGTTTTTGCCCTTGATTTTTGGGCATGACATTGATTGAAGATTATTTTAAGTCTTTCATGACTAATTTATTTTCAATGTATGTCCATTTTTGTCAAAAACCAACCTGTGGTATTCTAGAGATAGATTTTCGCTCTTTCATCATTTCTTGTAATAAGTTAAACATTTTTAGAAACTAGACTTCTACACAAAACATTTTTTAAAGGTTTTGATTTTTTATTAGTCTTCAAGGATTTGTAGGGGTGTGACAACAAAATTTCATTTTTTTCAAGATGACTCCACTTTAAAAATTCATAATAAATCAAATATAGAGTAAAAAAATACTAAAAAAAATATGCGATAAACTATGTAGTGTTACCTAAGTTCAAACTACAACGATTAAATTTTTTTAAAAAAAAAGAGATTTTAGAGGGAGCACACCTAACACTATGTTATAAATTTACTCAAAAAATAGGACCACTCTTTGTGCTCCCTCCTTTTGAGGGACTAAAAATCCAACACTTAGCAAAAATGATAGTAGTTTAGAAACTAGATTTCGATGGCTACAAGTTTTGTTTTTATCATATCTTCTTTTATTGAGTGCAACTATTTCAATTTCTTGTTGACGTTCAAATTTTTTTGAATTTAGAAAAGAAAAGAAAAGAAAAAGTGGCAACTTATACCCCATTTTTAGACCCCATCTTTGTGCACTTACCTAGGTATGGAATTATAGATTTTATAGATACAATATGAAAATCCACATGGGAATTTTCCTTACAATGTTTTACAAGATAAAGCTAGGAAAAATCTCCCAAAACTGCCTTGGACAACCCTATGGGCCTTTCTTATATTGGCAATTTTCTACTACTCGAGAAGGTTCTATACTTCATCCTAACCCTTGAGGTTGATCAACCCCAAAATTTCTTTATTTTTTATATGTAAAACATATAGTCATCTCAAAATAACTTTAAATTATAAATTTAGGTAGCCCAACTTCTAGAGGTAGTAACTTCTTAATCATAGATCTGATTGGCTATTATAACCACTTTTCAATAATGTCAACTACTGATCTACAATGCATGATTATACAAGAGTCTTTCAATTGGGGGTTGACCTTGTTTCAAAGCATCTAAGGCTTTTGAAATTGAGCTCAAAGTTTAATACCAAAAAATTATATAAAAGAATCCTCAATAACTTCACCAATGCATATGATATGGCAATAAAACTCAATTGGTAGGCTGATATATCTAAGTTGAACCTTCACCTATGTCATCAAAGTATTCTAAGATTTCATGGAAAACTTAATAATGAATCTAAATTGAAGCAGCCCTTATTGAAAGACAGAAACATAAATATGTGTTTTGTGATGCAATATTTTCCTTGCACTGAGGATGCTCCTGCATTAACACCTATCAAAATTTAATTTATTTCTAATTTATACTATAATGAAAAATCTAGTATAAAAAACTAATAATCTTATTATATATATATATATATATATATATATATATATACATATATATATATACATATATATATATATATACATATATATATATACATATATATATATATATATATACATATATATATATATACATATATATACATATATATATATACATATATATACATATATATATATATATACATATATATATATATACACATATATATATATACATATATATATATATACACATATATATACATATATATATACATATATATATACGTATACATATATATATACATATACATATATATATACATATATGTATATATATGTGTGTGTATATATATATGTATATATATACATGTATATACATATATATATGTATATATATATATGTATATTGTATATATATATACACACACATATATATATACATATACACATATATATATATATAAATATGTATATATAGACATATATATGTATACATATGTATATATATACATACATATGTATGTATGTATATACATACATATGTATGTATGTATATACATATGTATACATATACATATATATACATATGTATACATATATATATATATATATATATATATATATATACATATGTATACATATATATATATATACATATGTATACATATATATATATACATATGTATACATATATATATATATATACATATGTATACATATATATATATATACATATGTATACATATGTATACATATGTATACATATATATATATATACATATGTATACATATATATATATACATATGTATACATATATATATATGTATACATATGTATACATATATATATATATATATACATATGTATACATATGTATATATATATATATAACTAACCAAAAGTATTGCAACAAAAATATAACATTAAATAACAACAAAAAGAAATTTTTGTGTTAATTCATGTATATATGTATATGTATATATATATATATATATATATATATATATATATATATATATATATATATATATATATATATATATATATATATATATATATATATATATATATATATATATATATATATATATATATATAACTAGCCAAAAGTATTGCAACAAAAATATAACATTAAATAACAACAAAAAGAAATTTTAGTGTTAATTCATGTATGTGAGTCACCTCTTCTTGTCTCTCCTCTCCCTCCTCTCATGTAGTTGACAAAGTAGAGTCACATATCAAATACTAATTTGTGTTCTCATTTCTTAGTTCTGAAATAGTTTCTTACCAAGATAGAGTAAGAGATGTATTGTAGGTTGAGTGGGCCCAAAGTGACACTCTCCCTTTTATTTGTTCTAATTGTAAGAAAAAAATAAGATAATACATAATAACATATAACCACCTCTCTTTTATTTATGTTCATTATAATAAAACATGATGCAACATTAGAAAATTTAACAAATTTCCTTTTATATATCAAAACCATTAAATTGAATGAGATACAATATAGTTATCTTAAAAGATAATCATCTCCCTTTTTGTTGTTGAAGATTTAGCCTTTGGATGACCTCTTTGGTTGAGGATCGAGTGAATCATCTCCCTTTTTATCTATACTCATTCTTAGAAAATTAAATAATACACTAGAAAGGATAATCATCTATATTTTCTAGATAACAAATTTACTAATGATATTGGTATCTTATATTGCCAATGTAATGAAATAGATTATGAAATTTATTGTTTTCTTTTAAATGGAAATAGAAAAGACCACTTCCTAAATACTTCTTTAGAAAATTATTCTAGAAATTAATTTCTTAGCTTAGCATATATCTTAATGATTAATGAATATTTAGCAAAGAATTTTAAATCATGTCTTACCATACTCTTAAATTGTTCTAAACACATTACCATATTTTTTATTAAGTGAAAGTAGGTTTTGAAGGGTACCTAAATCCCTTTATATTAAAAGATAAAGGTATTAAGCACTAAAGCCCAACTAAGAAAAACAAAAAAATATAGTACAAATATTCACATTTAATAAAATACCTACAGAGGCTCAACACACAACTAAAACCAACAAAGAACATACATATAGAGATAAAAACAAATAATATAGAAAGTCAGCCAAAGGCTTAAACTACATGAAATGTTTTAGAAACTCCATAGATCCAAGCTATGGTTGCCCCATAATGTCAAAAACCTCTTTTAGATATAGGATCTAGATCTTTATTCCATCTTCCTAGTGCTATCGTGAGTTCTTTTTCGAAGCTCATAGAAGCCTTTTTGGGACTTTGTTCCTTGTCATCTTCCACCTGGATAGTAGCCTTCCCACTGTTGGTGTTAATTCCACCTTAGAAATGAGGATCTAAATAGTTTATGTCTATAAGATTATAAGAGAAAAGGATAATATCAAAGACAATCACTAATTACTTGAAATAACTTGTCCAATATTTCATAAATTGTCAAAAGAGGTGAGAATTAACATGTTTAAATATGATATGAATAATTAGCTAATGTCTAAGATAAACTTGTGTTTCTCTCTTGCAAAGATCTTTTCATTTATAGACTCTTTTGTTCATTTCTTTGGGCAACCATATTACTTTAGGAAAGTGATTCCACTTATTGTATTAAAGGGTACTAAAAGTGTCTTGATGTTGATAATGCATCAAATAAGAAAAAAAATTTTTGTGACTAATGCTATGAAGCAATTCAATACATTTTCTATTATAGATGGAACTTTTCTCTTTTCTCTTACATTATGTGTCTTATAACATAAACACACAATATTTGTATAAATCTCACTTCTAACGTTTCCTTAAAGAAGTCTACTAAGTTATTCCAATCACATATAGCATAAAAATATCTATAGATTGAATGTAGCACTAGTACATTTGACCTCATTTTTAGACCAAAATTTTTGACCATCTATTAAAATGTTTTAGATTGGTCAAAATATGTAAGGAAGAATTTTTTTAAAAAAAATTCCTTCCCGTGTTGGTCGAAATTTCGACCAACGCTTAGTCCATACTCATGCAACGATGAGCAAATTATAAACATAATCAAATCTCAGCCCGCGCTTTTGGTCACAAGTGCAAAAAGAGTGTTGGAGCCGAAGATTCAATTGCTAAGAGATTTCGGCATTTGGAGGGAAAATCTAAGAGAAATTGTATTTGGGCTACCTCGAATCTTAACAGTAAAGCTAGACATCCTCCACTCCAACATTGAGCTTCTCAAGGCTATATTTTCAACAGATGATTTGTTGATCAGAGCAATTAGGAACTACTACTTTCTTCATGGAAAATGCTTGCAAAGAACTTTGGGAGGGTTTTGGTTTTCATGGAACAGAGCTCACCATGTTTTTGTCGATAGATCCTCGTATTTTGAGGCGCAGTTCTCTGACCCCAAAGAAACTTGATCTCATTCAAAATATTGGCATTCATAAGGAAGGAAAAATGTACAAATACGTTGTGAGCATGGTGGCGATAACTCCTACTACAGTGTTACAGGCTAGGATAGGCAATCTTCAACTTTGTAGCCTCTTGCAGGTAGTTAGGGTTTTCCCTTTGATTCTCACAATGCCATAGGAAAGCGTTAAGAAAAAAATGGACTTTATGCTCAATCACATGAAACTCTCTGTAGACTTTATGGAAAAGAATTCACACCTATTTTCAATTAGTTTGGACAAGTTAATCAGGCCCAGGCTTTTAGTTTTGCAAACTATAGAAGCAATAAATGGAGCAGGGCAGGTTAATTTGAATAGGCTTTTTTCAATGTTGATGTTGTTCGAGGCCAAGTTTGTTGCCCAGATCATTCAAGTGCATTCTAAATCTGGTGCTCTGTGGACTGTCTATAAAAATGCAATGTCTCAAAAGCTCGTAGACAAATAGAATATAAGTTTCTTAGCAATTCATGTGTTTGGATTTGTCAAGCCCGTATGATTAGGCTAGTCCATCCAATGTGAAACGATGATGATACTAACCTTGTTCTTTCTGAGAGCACCAATAGGTGGAAAACATCTTGCTTCACAAATGCTTATCCACGAATTGGGATTGTAATTGCACTGGTAATAATGGTATGCTTCTTCCATTCTACCCAAAAATTCCATTATAACAACAAATATTGTGTTTTTCACAATTCATCTGAGTTCTTTTGGATTCACAGACTACTGTCCCTAGATTGGAATTGTAATTGCACTACTAATCTATGCTCATTCTTTTGAATTTCCTACTTCTGTCGATAAATTAGGACTGTAACTACACTGCTAATCAAGGTATGCTTCTACCATACTACCAAAATTTTCTATTATAATTCAAGTTATTGTGCTTTGCACAAATTGTATGAATTCTTTTGGATTGCGAACTACTGCCCACGAATTGGGATTTCAACTACAATGCTAATGAATTTTCTTCTTCCATTGTACCAAAAAATTCTATTATAATACTAGTTATTGCAATTTTCACAATTCGTCCTATTGAAGCAATAAGGAACATATGCTACTTGCATTTGATTTTGCAAAATGTTATTTTTGACCACCTGAATAGGGAAACCATTTGATCATCATGGGACATCCCATAGAACAAAACCTTATGCTAGTTGTACTTGGTTTTCTTGATTCCACTCTTAAGTAAAGTAACTCACTTTGTAGTAAGTAGATGATAAGAAAAGCTATCACAAGGTTCACTCTCCTACTTAGTTTTTTTGTATCCTTATTTACTAGCAAATACATTGAACAATGCTTTTGGATTGAACAGTGTCTACAATTTTTTTTTATACAATCTTTTTTTAACTCTTCCTCTTGATGATGGATCACAAAGTGTAATCTAAAAAATTACTACTGTATGTTGCAAACATAGTTTAATTCAGAACCATTATTCAATATAAGCATGAACTTTAGAAATCTAATGAAATTAAGAAAATGCATTGGTATACTCTTTTCCCTTGACTCCTCGATCGGCTTAGTATATAATAAGGTAATGTGCAAAATAATTTAAATAATCCTTGGGCAATGTTGTGTTAGGGTTTATCAGTAACAATAGTGTGCATCTAGCTTGGAGTCATAGACTGTAGCCAAGGATAACTCATGTACCTAATGTTGTGCCCCCTGCCCAATTGATATTGCCCCTAAACTCATCACTTTACTTGCCATTAAACTGAATATTTAATATAAAATAATTGTATAACCTAAAGCATAATGGATTTAACCCTTGGTCATTAGGAAATGGGGATGGAGATAAGATGAGTTTATGTACAGTTCAATTGCTATAATGCTTTTTTTTATTTTGTACTTCAAGCGACTGCTATTATTAACATTTCTCCTATTGTTGAAATGTTCTAGAATGCAAATTTGAGCCTTCAAATGAAAGTTTGATTCTTCATGACCTAAATGACAGGGTTCTTTTAAAACCACCATTAGACTTCATAAAAATGGGACAAATATATAAACATAGAGGCATGGAAAGTATCTCCTTCTGGTTGCCTTAGGCTCCTCCTGGATATGTTTCTCTAGGAAGTATTGCAAGCAAATCTCCTCCAAAACTAGTTGACTTCAAATCATTGTGTTGTATTTGCAATGATTTAGTAATTGAAGCTTAGTTCCCTAATAATAGTATTTGGGACTTAACTGAAATTAAACAAACAAGAGAAGACTTTAGCATATGGATGCTAGATAGTGAGGTATAATCTGTTGATCACTTTTGCAGAAGGATAATTGAGATTCTTTTTTTATTTTTTTGGAATCTAACCATGTGAGGCAATTTACAGGCTGGTACATTCCTTGTAAGAACTAGAATAAAAAAGCCACCAAGAAGGTTTTCCCTGAGACTAGCTGATCAGACCAATTCCCATGAACCAGATGACTTGGTCATTGATGCCCAGGTACAAAGGATTTCAACAACACTTTTTGATAATTTTGGGGGTCTGGTAAGCATTTCATGGGTAGGAATCTTGTGATGTGACACTTTGCTTGCATGTACTCTTCACTTTTCATTTGTCCATGTAGATGGTTCCATTGTTGAACATTTGTTTCACTGGCATCATGTCTAGTTTACATGGAAGACTCCATCACTTAAATTCAACAGTAAATTTGTCATGAGTGACAAGGTCATACAATGAAAAGCATGACTTTTGGGAACCTCTCATTGAACCTGTGGATGGATTTTTGGGGTATGATTCTATCTATCAAGAAAGAAAAAATTCTTTAATCATCTTGCTTGCATCTCCTTAGAATCCTTTTTCACCTTGAGCTATCATTTCTACCATTAGAGGACTATGTTCCCTTCTGTTTACCAATGAAATAAATTATTTTCTTTCCTTCATAGTGTGGATTCCAAGGAGTTCCTTAAAAATTCATAGAATGAATTGCAAAAAAAATCAAACAACACCATATTTGCAAAATATGGGAAGTACGTGCTCTCCTAAGATAAACTATAGCTACAAATTCCTAAATGTAAAGAAAGAGTACTCAAAAAATGGTGGTTCTATCTATTGCATTTTGAAAACAAGAGATGTATTTTTGGGAACCAGGGCTATAGGCTAGAAAACAAGTATAATGTTATTTTGTATTTGGACATTTAGAGTGGCTCTTAGACATTATCAAATAGAAGGGTTGAAACTGATCATATCTAAGTTAGATTGGATCATGCTTTGTTTCTCCTGAATGGTTAATGTCTAATGCGTGCTCTCTTTTATCTCTCTCATTGACTTTGACCACTTCCCCATTGTTTTCTAGTTGGAGATCTTGGGAAGGTCATCCCTTTCCACTTTGAAAAGATGTGGCTGAAGCTCCTTGATCACAAAATAGGTTAAAGGTAGTTGGAGCATCAATATTGATGATACTGCAATGTATAGATTAGTCAAGAAACTTAGCTTTGTGAAACCCGACATGAAGAAATGGAATAAATCATCCTTTGATCACATTTTTTTGGGAATAAGGATTCTCTTCTAAAGGTGCTAAAAAATGTTCAAAACTCCATCCAATCCAATGGTTATAATGATTAGATGGAAGACCAGGAGGATAGTCTCCTTGCTCATTTACTTAACATTATTCAAAGGAGGAGGAATTCTGGAAGCAGAGGTCATGAGCTGTCTGGTTGTAGTGTGTGGATTAAAATACCATGTTTTTTTATCTCTCTACCTTCATAGAGCTTCTAACAAGATATCAAAAAACTTTAAGAATGGTTTGTTATTGGATAGAGAGGGATAAATTATTGTGGTGGCTTGTGACTTCTCTAATATTTTTTTGGAGGAAGGTTTTCAAGATGTTGTTGTGAGAAGAGCTATCTTAATTTTATTCCTAAGCTTGTTGATGATGACTGCAATAGAATATTGGTTGCTATCCCCATGGAAAATGAGATCAAGAGAGTTGCTTTCTCCTTTGAAGGTGACAAATCTTCTGGCCTCGATCATTTTCTCTTATTGTTATCATGCTTAGGAATATTTCAGACATGATTAAGGAATTCAAAAATGAGGTGAAGAGACTTCAATAATTGCTATTTGAAAGGTTGATGCAAAAATATTTACACAACCAAAAAGTTGCAAATATCTCATGGATTGTGGAAATCTACTTGTTCTTAAATAGTCATGTTTTCAACAGATATCGTTTGATGAGAAGATGACTTCATTCTCTGTGATTTAGAAGAAGACCCCATTTCAAAAGCATAGAGAAGAAGAGGAGTCTAAGAAAAAGGTATATATCATCGACTTTGAGATTTAGTCATGAACAATTTTTTTTTCTTGATTATATAATCTCCTTGTTAAGCTATCTTGTATGATTTGTTCTTGCGGTGTAAAGAGCAAATGAAGAAGCAGCTTGCTTGTATGAAGAGTTTGTGGAATCTTTCAAGGAAGATGATGTACTTGGTGGCAAAGCATTTGTACGGGGAAGAACTATCAATCCTGATGATCAATCAAAGGTTGGAACTAAAGGTTTGTGTGAATATGTACTCAAGTATTTTGTTGCCCAATTGGTCTATTTCCACCTTGTTAACAAAGGGGTTTTTCTATTTATTTCATAATAACAGGCATATCATCCAAAGATGGGGCTTCTGGTTCAAAGAAAGGAAGCAGGTATTTGCACAGATATTGGATTATTGCTAATGCTTGGCATGCATTTCTCAGAAAAAAATAGGCTCTTACAACTAATAAGGGTTCATTGAAGTTCGAACATGTACTCCCACATGGGGCAGCTTGCTACACTTGCACTGCTAATCATTCTTAACTTTTGAGCTATCTAACTAAACTTTAAGATTGAAAGAGGAGATGCAATTTTTCTCTGGAATAGGCAAATTTCAAATTTGTCATCATTCTAGTCCTTTTTCTTGGGCATTGTTGCCCTTATCGTGTTCAGAACATTGGAACATACTGTAGGGAGGATGATGAACTTATTCTCAACTGTCAGACTCATGCAAGTGATACAAATTGTAGAATCTTAACATATGGTTGTTCAAATTCTGTATCTCCTAAATGATTTCCTTTTAGCGTATAACTTGTTGTGCATAGTTTCCAAGTTTGCTTATTGTATTAGGCATATTAATGAAGAAGCATACTAGTTACTGTTGGTGTTTACAATAGTTTGATTAGTTACTGTCGATGTTTTTCAAGAATTCTATAAAATAGTTCACATCCCTACGTATGATATGACATTTTGCACGCATCCTACACTCTCATCCGGCTGATGATGGATTACAGAGAGTGATCTGAAACGATGATGCTAAAAAACACACACAATCAAATCCAAAATGAACTTGCATTACAAATGGATTATGGAAATCTGATATTGTTAATTTTGCATGCATGTCTACTAGGAAAATCACAACTTAAACATATTAGAGTCATTTATATGGGTAGAAGTGAGTCACAGGATGACCTACGACCCCTTTCGACCCATTCCATGATGACATATGTCCGACCCCTAGGGGCATATTATAGTCATTTATATGGGTCAAAGGGGGTCATAGGATGACCTATGACCCCTTTCGACACATTCCATGACAACATATGTCCCTAGGGGTCCTAGGACCCCTAGGGACATATTATAGTCATTTATATGGGTTGAAGGGGCTCACAAGATGACCTATGATCCCTTTCAACCCATTCCATGACGACATATGTCTCTAGGGATCCTAAGACCCCTAAGGACATATTAGAGTCATGTATATGGGTCGAATGGGGTCACAAGATTAGCTATGACCCTTGTCGACCCATTCTATGATGACATATGTCCCTAAGAGTCCCAGGACCCCTAGGGACATATTATAATTATTTATATGGGTTGAAGGGGGTCACAGGATGACCTATGACCCTTTTCAACCCATTCCATGACTACATATCTCCCTAGGGGTCCTAGGACCCCTAGGGACATATTATAATCATTTATATGGGTCAAAGGGTGTCACAGGATGACCTATGACCCCTTTCGACCCATTTCATGACTACATATGTCCCTAGGGGTCCTAAGATCCCTAGGGACATATTAGAATTGTTTATATGAGTCAAAGGGGGTCATAGGTCCTTTTGACCTATTCCATTATGACATATGTCCTTAGGGGTCTTAGGACCCTCGAGGACATATTAGAATCGTTTATATGGGTCGAAGGGGGTCACAGGATGACCTATGACCCTTTTGACCCACTCCATGATGACATATGTCCCTCAGGGTCTTAGGACCCCTAAGGACATATTATAGTCATTTATATGGGTCAAAGTGGGTCACAAGATGACCTATGACCCATTTTGACCCATTCCATGATGACATATGTCCCTAGGGGTCCTAGGACCCCCAACAACATCTTAGAGTCATTTATGTTGGTTGAAAGGGGTTACAGGATGACCTATGACCCCTTTCAACCCATTTCATGACTATAATATGCCCATATAAATGATTCTAATATAACTATGCTACATGACTAATACAATAAATCTATCTTAAAACAAGAAATTTCAAGAAATGAATCTACTCTACCTAAATCTATTCCACCTCCCAAATGGCTTCAACTAACTAAGAACACAATAAGTATTCCAAAATCACTCTCTCATTAGAATTCTTCTTTGGTTACATAAATAAATAATTCACGAAAAACATAAAAGAGCAACTTCCGAATCTCAAACTAGTAATGTTTCATTAAGTTTTTCTCCCCTCTCTCTAACAGATGATCCCCTCCTTCATTATATAGAGGATGAGATACTTATTACAAACATAACATAAAAGCTACGCACAAACATCGTCAAAAAAGAATGTGAAATGTCAACCATGACATAAAATATTGATTAAGTAACAAAATAATAGCTACCTAGGGGATATAGCAAGTCAAGTCTTCCTAATTTTTCTGGAGCAATTACTCTCCTTGCAGACGCGACTTATCATTTAGAATTGATCTACATTTCTTTTGCCATGAATGGTCTTCGTTAATTCCCCCTTTAATATAGTGATTACCACTCCTTGTGTCACTTCTCCATTTCCTAAAAATTAGAAACATTCAAAACACAAATTCACGACAATATTCCTACTCTTACTCAAATATTAGAACATAGCTTAAAAAATTTATATGAAATATTGCACATTATATATAATAACAAGTAAGGTGTCATATCCACTATCCATAAGTTTAATAGTTCTGGCCATACCCGACATAAGTTCATAAGATATTTAAAACAAATATGTTGAAAATGTTTTTCACAAGGCTCAAAGGAGTAAGTTCAAACTATATAAAAATTATCAAAATTTGAGACATTAATATGGCTCATCACTCACCAACATTCACAGAGGCTAAAGAAATTTCAACCTCTTCCTCATCCAGAGATTTGAGCAAGAAATTTGGATAAATTATAACAAACCACCTTTGAACTCATCAACAAATTGATGGAATGTATAGATTTAAAAAATAAGAAGGGATCCTTTGTATTCTTGTCTATGCTCACCAACCTTCACAAAGGCTAAAGAAATTTCAGCCTCTTCCTTATCCAGAGATGCGAGCAAGCAATTTGTATAAATTAAAATAAACCACCTTTGAACTCATCAACAAATTGATGGAACATATAGATTTAAAAAATAAGAAGGAATCCTTTGTATTCTTGTCTATGCTCACCAACATTCACAAAAGGCTAAAGAAATTTCAGCCTCTTCCTCATCCAAAGATTTGAGTGAGAAATTTGTATAAATTATAACAAACCACCTCAAACTCATCAAAAAATTGATGGAATGTATAAATTTAGAAAATAAGAAGGGATCCGTTGTATTCTTGTCTATGCTCACCAACATTCACAAAGGCTAAAGAAATTTTAGCCTCTTCCTCATCCAAAGATTTGAGCGAAAAATTTGTAAATATAATATTCATTATATAAGTGATTAGCCACTCCATTCGTCCAAGCTAAGACTATGCAAAATTATTAAAAAATAAAATGGAAATCCATCAACATTCACTAAATTTAATAATTCATTGATTCTATCTATTTTTTAAAACGATCATGGTTTGTTGGCTTATTAAACTTGTGCAATACTATTTCTAAATAATAATTGAGGCTCTGCCAATCACAATATTATTATTTATTTTAAGATAAATTATGGTTACTCTTTATAGTGTTTTATTTACTTTTTAAAATAAAATCATTTATCTCAAATTTCATTTGTTGAAATGATTGCTTCTTATAAGCGCTCTTTTGTAGGAATAGAAATTTATTTTTAATAGAAAGTATGGAAGTTATGAGTACAAACTAAATAATAATTGAGCCTCCAACAATCACAACAATGTATTATTATTTATTGTAAGTTAAGTATGGTTATTCTCTATAATGTTTTTTTTAGTTTTTAAAATAAAAACATTTATCTTGAAATCATTGTGTCTTATAAGCATGCTTTTGAATAGAAATTTATTTTTAATATAAAGTATCAATGTTCTAAGTTTTCAATCAGTCATTATTTTTTTTAAAGTGGTCTTATTTTTATTTTTTAATTAAATTGAATAAAGCTTCAATCACAAAACTTAAGATTTAATTTATTTTAAATAAAAAATGTTTGTGTATCTTCTTTTATGTAAACACTCTTGCCTTTAATTACAAATTTAACCCATGATAGGAAGAAAACATAAGAAAATATGTTAAAAGTACAACTTTACAATTAAAAAAGGTAGAAAAGAAAATAAACTTATATTCTAGAATGGAGAGTGGATGGCCACAACATTCAATAATTGAAAATATTGGAGATTCACACTTTATATATTTCTTAATCGAATTGAGAGAAAGTAACACAATATATAGTGGAAAAGTAGTATAAATTCTCCATATGTTTCTTGATCAAATTGAGAAAGTACCAAAATAGAGAAGCTAACTAGTATAGCTACATAAATAATTTAAGCCAATAGACTTTGTGGAAAGACCAAAAAAAAATTGAGTCTCTTTCATAGGAGCTCATCAAGAATGCTTGGAATTTAGTGTCCATTGTCAATCATTAAACACATTGCAAATTAGGATCATATCATTCATTAATTGTTGAAACTCTAAAAGATTTTATTTAAAAGTTGCAAAGTCTTTTTGATATGTTCCTTGGATTTACATCTCAGATAAGAGGCTTACAATTTATCGTTGTGTTGTAGGCTCTTGCCTAGTCTTATGTCAAAATATTATTTTCAAAGGGGTGAGCATTTTTTCAATTCTATAAACATAAATTAATATACACTTTGAATCAAGATAAAGTGATATAAAGTTAACAACATTAAATTAGAATGAAATAACTCAAGGAGGACTAGCTTGTACATGTGTGTTTACATATTAACAACATATCTAACTAGAAATTACAAAAGAGATTAAATCCATTGTAAGATTTAAGAAGTATATCTTTATAGCAAAAGACATATCATATTTACTTAATACAACACCTCAATCTAATCTTATATATCAACAAGGACATTTCAAATTATACATGTCCAAACTTAATAGTTTCTCAACTTCATACATGATCAATCTATAACAGCACCTGCAACTACATGACTAGACCTCAAAAACTTGTATTTTTATTGTTTATTCTATTTCCCATTTGCATGCGGAAATTCTATTGAAAAAATAACATTAAATAAGCTTAATTGCACAAGATAAATTAGCAAAATCAATCAGGAATGAGCTGATTTATAGAGATCAATTATAGCCACCGCTTGAAAAGCTACAATATTTCTTTCACTATGTGGACAATTGAGGTAGATAAAGATTTGTTGATGTAAAGCAAAAGATTAAGAAAATTTAATGTTTTCTTTTAAAATGGAAATTTAAAAGCCAGCTCCTAAATACTTCTTCATAAAAAGATTTAAAAATTTACTTTCTTAATTTGGCATCTATCTTAATGATTCAAAAATGTTTAACAAAGACTTTGAAATGGTGTCTTACCATACTAATAAATTATTCCAAACACATTACCATATTTCTTATTAATTGAAAATAAGTTTTGAAGGGACTCTCAAACCCTTTACATGATAAAACCAAACTAAAAAACAAAAAACACACAGAACAAACGTTGAAATCCAGAAAAAGACCGAACCCAAACAAGCCAACAACAAACACACAGAAACAAATGAAAAAAACACAACACACAATTATTTATTTGCGATAAATGCACCATCCCTTACGACAATCATCTGCCATGCATACAGATTTGGGGTAGTCATCCGAGTGGCAGTCATCATTATCATCACACAGTTTACCGCTACATTTATCATCATCATCCATTGCCCGACCCATACCTGCTTCCGCCTTAGCTACCATGATGCCCACTAAACATATCAGTACTATCACAACTGGAAACAATTTCATCTTCTTCACCATCTTCTTTTATCTTGTCAAGATAACTGCTGTGAATAAATGCTAATCCAATGGTCCAATTTATAGAGAAATTTGTATAAATTATAACGAACCACCTTCGAACTCATCAACAAATTGATGGAACATATAGATTTAAAAAATAAGAAGGGGTCCTTTGTATTCTTGTCTATGTTCACCAACATTCACAAAGGCTAAAGAAATTTCAGCCTCTTCCTCATCTAGAGATTTGAGCAAGAAATTTGTATAAATTATAACGAACTACTTTCGAATTCATCAACAAATTGATGGAACATGTAGATTTAAAAAATAACAAGGGACCCTTTGTATTCTTGTCTATGCTCACCAACATTCGCAAAGGCTAAAGAAATTTCAGCCTCTTCCTCATCCACAAATTTGAGCAAGAAATTTGTATAAATTATAACGAACCACCTTCGAATTCATCAACAAATTGATGGAACATGTAGATTTAAAAAATAACAAGGGACCCTTTGTATTCTTGTCTATGCTCACCAATATTGACAAAGGCTAAAGAAATTTCAGCATCTTCCTCATCTAGAGATTTGAACAAGAAATTTGTATAAATTATAACAAACCACCTTCGAACTCATCAATAAATTGATGGAATGTATAGATTTAAAAAATAACAAGGGACCCTTTGTATTCTTGTCTATGCTCACCAACATTCACAAAGGCTAAAGAAATTTTAGCCTCTTCCTCACCCAGAGATTTGAGCAAGAAATTTGTATAAACTATAATAAATCACCTTCGATCTCATCAACAAATTGATGTAACCTATAGATTTAAAAACTAAGAAGGGATGCTTTGTATTCTTGTGCATGCTAAAGAAATTTGTAAATATAATATTCATTATATAAGTGATTAGCCATTCCATTCGTCCAAGCTAAGACTACGCAAATGTATTAAAAAATAAAATGGGAATCCATCAACATTCACTAAAGTTAATAATTCATTGATTCTATATATCTCTAAAAACGGTCATCATTTGTTGTCTTATTTGATGAAGATTGACATATGCGCCAGGTTTTGTTGTCATTCAAATAAATATAAGCATTTATGGGGACCCAAAAACATATTTTATAATCTATAATTTTTTTCTTTAAATGGTATTTCTTTTGTTTTTCAATAAAACAGAATAAAATTTACAATCACAAAAGCCAAGATTTTTTTCTTTTTAGAGATCGAATTTAGAAATTTAGATTGTGGGATGAACTCTTAATTTTAAAAAGACATGTTTCTGTGTCTTGTTTTATTTGAGGAGTCTTTATTTTTCTTACAAATTTAGAGCATGTTATTGATGAATCTAGAAAGATATGAGTTTTAGATTATTCATCTTCTGCATCAATTGATCACATTTTTATGGTGATGTTTAGTTTTGAGAACAATTGGTGTACTTAATAAGATAATTAGATAAATTTTCAATTTTCAATTTTAAAAATTATTTGTATGAATCAACTACATTATGTACAACATAAATTAATTTGGATCGTCTTAATAATGATATTTGACATTGATAATTTTGAAATTATGTTAGTTTTAAGAATTCGATTAAAATGAAATGATGTAGATAGCTAATATCCTAATTGCGCTCTGACCATATACCTACCTAATTAATTGTCAAATTCTTGTTGAAGTTGAGCCAATAAATGTAACACTGCACCTAAAAAAATTGGTTATTAAGAAAAAAATGTGATGCAAACAAGCATACAAATATAGATTATTGGAGGGAACAAAGATGACTGTTGGCCTTCACAATATCAACAATAAACATATGATTCAAGAGCCGAATGACATTAAAATGACTAACAATTTTTGTTTCTTGCTGTTATTGTTTGATCCGAGTGTTCATTGCTAAAATGTACAGAAATTCCAACCTGGAGAAAAATGAATAATAGATATAGATAAAGAAAAATAGAAAATTAAGTGTTTAACTGAAAGGAGAAGAAAATTGGATTTATTTAGAACAGATGAAGAATAAAGCATAATGTTATGGGAAAGGTTGGTTGAAGATTATAAAAACAAAAAACCTACTGTCAAAAACTTCAATTTGGTGTTAAAATAAATGGAAAGATATACAAATTTTTTATTTTTTTTTTCCAGAGGAAACATTATATTTATGGTTCTTAAAATAAGAAACTTAACAATCTAAATTTAAATGATATCAGTAATAGATTGTCAATATGATTATAATTGGAATAAAGACATTTGCCGCAACTGCAGCAAGTGTACATTGATTCAAATTGTTTAAGTTTGATAACTCTTCATATTTTCTTTTATAAAATTAAAAAGTTGTATTAACAATTACTATGGGCTTAATAAAGACTTTTTGTTATGGAATGTGTTTTCAGAGGTATTCACATAATTTAATTTTCGTTGGAATTAATTAAATTTCCAGTACATATATGATATAAAAAATTACCTAGTTGAATGGATGGATGCAGGCTGGTTGGGTTATTTAAATGATGCTACCGTTAAATTAAAGCACTTGACATAAATTTATAATATTTATAATATTTCAAACCCAAAAGAACGAGAAGGGCATGTTCCAGCAATACGTTGAACAATTACCAGAGATTTGGATTAGAAAATATAGTAAAAATGATGATGAACATAATAAGCTCATATTTTCAGCGGCTGTATTTATAATTGCAAATGGAAATTGAAAAAGGGCTACTAAAGTTTTTGTTTTGTTTTTGGAATCAATTGTGTGTTTTCAGTTTCTAGAAGCAAAAAAAATCGTGACAAATAGATTTACAATCTGATAATGTTAAAAGGCAGTTAAACCCCTTTCTTTACATGAAGGAAAGACTAGATAAAAAATAATCTAATAGCTGTCTAATCTTAGGTATCTACTATCAGTATTACTTTCAAAGTTATTTTTGAATTTTATAACTATTATTTCTCAAATTTCTATTTTTGAAGCTATAGGCCCATTTGGCTGCAGGCATACGAATGGAAAATAGGAATGTAATATTGGGAATGCAAAATGAGAATATGTATTCCAATTCTCTATTCCAGTTGACAAAAAATAAAATACTAAAAACTACTAATATATAGAAGATTCTCCTCCTCTTCTTATACTGCATTTGAAATTAATTGTATTTATGTGCTGCCAACCATTCCATTGCATACAATAACGTAGATTAGAAATGTAGTAAAAAGTAAAGGGGATGTAGAATTGTATTGTAAAAAGTAAATAGCCAAGTCTAGTGTTTCATGTGACAAATTACTGGTATAGATGTGAATGGCAACATCGAGGGTCAGGACATATACATGGATTCATTTGGATTCCTGGTGCACCTGACATGGACAAACTTGATTGGCAGAATTATGAACAGGTAGAAAAAGTGAGATCATTCTTTGAAAAATATGTGAATGCATGGAATCCTTGCACTCCATCTTGTAGAAATAACACACGACATCATTCTTTACAAGAAGATCCTTGCTTGTTGGAAACAACCGCTATATTTTCTAGAGATATGTATATTGACTATGAGGAATTAATCAATCGTGTCCAATGACACACACAATGTATTGAAGCAACGTGCTTATGCAAGTGAGGTAGTATTTTAGAGTGTCGCTACAAAGCCCCTTGGTCTAAAAGTGCGAGCTAATCCTTGGTCTGTGATGAGTCTGGAAAAAAAAACTTATGTTCCAGCTCAGAATGATGATAGGTTAAATATACACAACCTAGATATGATTTCAATATGGAGAGCCAATATGGATTGCCAACCAGTTGTATGGAAGATGCTTGTTCTTAAATATATAGCAAAGTATGCATCAAAGGTAGAAAGAAAATCAAAGAGTTGTATCGAAATGCTAACATGCATATGCAAACAAGAAGCAGGTGAAGATCACGCACTATTAGCATATCATAAATTTATGTTTGAGATTATTACAGATCGTGATATTGGTGCCTAGGAGACATGCCATATGCTACAAAAATTACCACTTGTTGTTTGTAGTCACCCTTTCATAACACTAAATGTTGGACGTAAATTTTTCCAATGGATTAACAAAAGTCTAGGTGATAATACATTACTAGTGAGTTATCTCCACTCCTACATACAATGACTCGCTAAGATGGAACTAATGCCATTAATTGAAACGATGAGATCGTTTTCATTCTCGGCTACCCGCAAAGGGTGCAAATGGAAAGCTAGGAAATATAAGCCAATTGTCAATGTTTTCCCTCATTTCTATTGTATTTCTGATGAGGATTCTAAACAATTCAAGATATTTTGTTGGAGTGAGCTTCTATTATACAAGAATTATCGTAGCATCTCTATCGATATTGGTCTCAATAAAGATGGCATTGTTGCAAACTGAAAAAAAATGAAATTAAATGACTTTTAGAAGCCGAAGACTTTTCTACCGAGCTTTTAAATTGCTTAGGACATATTCTATGTACACCTGTACTTAGGGATCAATAGATTTGGATGTGATTTCATACTAGGGGCCCATAATGTCAGGCCCCTCTATTATTAGCATCCTTAATGCTTGCCATGCCAAGTGTTTCCTACTTTTGAAATTTTTCCGTCAAGATTCTTTTTGTATGAACTATAACTTCTATCAATGTTTCATATTTGTTTCTGTGATAATACTTGTGATGTAATCCCATCTTCATGCTTACCTAAGTTTTTTCACTAGATTATGGAATTAAAAATATATAAGATAAATGTGTAAGTTCCAGAGTAGTTAGCTCTCCTTCTGTAACAACTTGTGGGATTAGCGAGCCCTTTTCACTTGTATTATATTTGCACTAAATTTTGTTCAGGACTTTTATCTTTTGTTTTTCACCTTCAACCCTTGAACATAGAAGTGTGAATTGTATTCAAGCTATTATCTGAAAATATGTTTCCGGGGATAAGCTTAATCTTTACTTGATAATTATATTGTGGTGCAACTGTTCTGTTAGTCTGATCTATAATGAGTCGAGGTAAAGGATGTTCATCCCTGGATTTTCTTGGAAAATGGTTGATAAGTAGGCCTGAAAGGTTTGTCTAATTAGAGGGAATCAACTCCATTTGTGAATCAAGTATGATCAAATTAATCAAAAAATATTTGGTGGGTCGTTGTAATTGAGATGTGATGAGGATGATTCTAGTTGGGTCTTGGTACACGGTTGATGAGTAGACATGAAAGGTTTTGTTTAATTAGAGGGGAACAACTCCATTGGCAAATCAAATACAATATCTGATTGCTCAAAAATGTTATGGCTATTAATTGTAATTGAGAAGTTGATCAATTTATGTCCAGTCTGTAAACTTGAAATGAATAAAATTTGGAAGTAGGTAGTGACATGCTTCTCAAGAGTGGGTAAGAAGAGATGTCAGAGAATTAGATTAGAGGAATTAATCATTTTTAATGCAATGTTATTTTCTGGGAACTCTAGCAATTATTGGTTACATTTTTTATTTTATTTCACCCAACTCAAGGTCTTGGTGCAAACTGCCTCATGTTCGGCGATCTGTCCGCATGCTCAGGAACTCCGCTCTACTAAACTTCACCCAACCAAGTGGTACAAACTACCTCACACTTCGGCAATTTGCTTGTACACTCAGGAACAACCTACTCTGATACCACTGATGACGGGCCACACCACCCATACCAACTCACAACCAAAAATGCAACAATATGGAGACAAGAGAGATGAAAAAAATGCTTCATAAAGCATCCATTAATACTTGAAATCCATTAGAAGAGATTACATACAAAGAGCTTCTACTTGAAGAGCTTCTATTTCTCCAACTTGATTACAAATGATAATAAGCCTTGCTTAAATAGGCACTTCTAACCCAAGACATTACAAACACAACCAATGTGGGATAAAAGGTAAATACAACTACTTTTAAATCAATATTAAATTCCCACCCAAATACAACTAAGCACCCAACAAATATTAAATACACGATTTAAGGATCTTTCCACAAACTTCTAAGATGCCACCTACACACCTCGATTAATGGAATGACAACTATTTTTATTATTTTCTATTTATGCCACCCATGCACCTTGAAAATAGAAATTCCTCTTTTCTCCTTTTTCCCTTATTTTATTTTTAAATTATTTTTCCTTCTATTTTCGTCACTTTCTCTCTCCTCCACAAATTTTTTTTTTTTTTTTTTCTCTCTCTTTTTTTTTTTTTTTTTTTTCTAATAATTTAATTTTCCCATGCAAGATGCAGGAGCATCATGCATCACAAAGCATTTTTAACAGTCTATCCATTTATAATCACATTCACAATTGGACTTCTTGGATCAGAATATTTAGGAGTAATCAATTTTTCTAACATAATGTCAACCAATTGTCCTACAACATGGACTATAGTTGGATCCTTTTTCTTCCTCCCAGACTTTTTTAGATAGGCTTCTCTGATGGCTTTGTCATATATAGGAACATCTTTAATAGCTTGTAATAAGGGTATTTGGACATGCATGTTCTTTAACTGTTCAATAATGTCAAAGGATTGTTCCTCTATTTGTGCAGGTTTACTTTGTATGAGATTTTCTAGAAAATGAGGTTCAATTATTGTTTGAGTTTGAGGTAAGCTAGTTACATTAGTTGGGTCAACCACTTGTGGCTGAGAAGTTGTGAGTTCTGATGCTGCAGGAGTATCTGATATTTTAGCTATGAGAGGTAGTTTAGGCACTGGTAGAGTTCTACTAGATCTCAAATGTATATTTGCAACATTTAGAGCATAAGCAAGGTATTGTTTAGCATCAACAAAATACATTTTTTGTTGTGGCTATTGGCTATTTGGATTCGGCTGTGGTTGTGTAGGCAACTGGGTTTGCTTTTGAGGTCCAAGAATTGTAAGTGTTGGCATTAGTGCAAGTTGTTGGACTGGAGGTGGTAATTATGGATTACCAATATTTTGGTTAGGCCATTATTGAGGTCATCTCCATTGATTTGTAAACTACCAATTCCCCTGGGGTGGTTTCCATTGGCTCTATTGATTTGGCCATTTACTATTCTATTGGTTTGATCAGGAAGGTTGGGAATTCTAAGGCCATTGAGGCTATTGTGGATTATTTTCCAAGAATTATTCCAATTAGGTTGACTATATTGTTAAGGGCCTTGGGTATTACAATTTTTCCATTGATTACCATATAGATTTGAATTTTGCAAAGGGTTCTGAGGCATACCTTGATGTTGGGTCCATGGCCGACATTGAGTAACAAAGAATAATTTCTCATCCTCTCCATCTATTTTGATGTACTCAGTTGGAAGATGCTAGTCTTCCATGTTAGCAACCAATCTGCATTGGCAATCTTTCTTCTACTTCTAGCAATGTGGGCAGTACTTAGCTAATTGCACCTTAGCTTCCACATGCTTCTTCTTTGCAATAATTTTGTCAAGATGTGTAGCAACATCATTTATGATGTCCTACTTGAAATCTAAGAGCAGATTAGATATCTTGAGCTTTGAAATATCCTAACTGATTCCTTTAGTAGTTGTAGTTCAGTGTCCTTTTCCTTTCTTCATTGTTGACCTTGAGTAGTTAAGATAGATTTTCTTAAGGTCATCCCAAGAAGATTGATATACATCTCCACTAGCCATCAAGTCTAATGCTTCTAGACAATTAGCATTCATGCATCTCAAGAAGATTAGCTTTTGTGAATCCTTGGACAACACATGCTAAGGGTTCTTCTGCAGTATATACAAGAAACGTGAAACATAGTGTTCCAATGTTTCTTATTCCTTTTATGATATTCTAAAGATATCATCTCCTCTTGAATAATTTTCTTTGCAACACTCTTTGTATTTGTCCAAAAAAAGAGTTTGCATTTCATCCCAAGTACCTATTGCATTGGCTCCTAATCCCATGAACCATCATAAAGCTGACTCTTTCAGTGTTGCTAGAAACAACTTGAGCTTATGGGCATCAATGTTGCAGTCAAAGCTATGACAGAGTATGTCAAATTCAAACAAGAAAGTATCAGGATCTTCAGTTGCAAGGCCATAAAACTTTGGAAGAGCATTTGGAGGTATATTTTTTAGATTCATATTGGTTACAAGGCTTGGGAGAGGAAATAGAAAAGTAGGTTGTGCCATTACTAGAGGTATTTGATTAGGAGGTTGCTGCTAAAAAGGAACATTGGATACTGGATTGTTAACGACTGGTGGATTTGGAGCAGCACTATCACAGAAATTGGCAAAAATTTCAACAAAAGGTTGAAGACCACTTGTATCTAGAGGTTTTTCTCTTGAGGATGATTCTGTAGGAAAAACAAGGCTTGTGTCCTCAAAAGGAAACTTGACTTCTTCTTCAATTTCTTTGTTTAGATTCACAAACTCTCGTAGAAGAAATGACCCATATTCATCTTGTTGTCTTCCTCTTTGATGCATGCAATTGAATTGGTGACTTATTAGTCAAGCCCACAATTTTATGGTTTCTAGCTAACAAACTAATGTTAAAATAAAGGACTCATGAAGGCTCCTAGTTTGACACCATCCCCAATAACGGTGCCAAAAATGCAAGGCTTCCACAATAGATAAAGATAATCATGTTGTTATTCCTCTTGAGGGTATTATGTCTATTTTGAGAATTATCTATTCCATCATGAACTACACTTGAACTTTCAACCCAGGGACATAGAACTTGAAATGGGTCAGCACAGTATATGCACTAAGTTCCTTTAAGTCTTAACACCTATGCTCCAGGAAAGTAAAATGTGTGAAACGAATCTATACTACTAATAAAAAATAGTAAACATGCTTGGAATAACAACAAATAACTATAGAAAACTTCAAAAAAGGAATTCTAAGCTAGTTAACAATTCAAACATCCACTATGATCGTTTTCCACAAGTGCTGCAGGAACTTTCATAGTAACTATGCTACATTACTAATACAATAAATCTATCTTAAAACAAGAAATTTCAAGAAATGAATCTACTCTACCTAAATCTATTCCACCTCCCAAATGGCTTCAACTAACTAAGAACACAATAAGTATTCCAAAATCACTCTCTCATTAGAATTCTTCTTTGGTTACATAAATAAATAATTCACGAAGAACATAAAAGAGAAACTTTCGAATCTCAAACCAGTAATGTTTCATTAAGTTTTTCTCTCCTTCTCTCTAACAGATGATCCCTTCCTTCATTATATAGAGGATGAGATACTTATTACAAACATAACATAAAAGCTACGAACAAACATCACCAAAAAAGAACACGAAATGTCAACCATGACATAAAATATTGATTAAGTAAAAAAATAATAGCTACCTAGGGGATATAGCAAGTCAAGTCTTCCTAATTTTTCTAGAGCAATTACTCTCCTTGCAGACGCAACTTATCATTTAGAATTGATCTACATTTCTTTTGCCATGAATGGTCTTCGTTAATTCCCCCTTTAATATAGTGATTACCACTCCTTGTGTCACTTCTCCATTTCCTGAAAATTAGAAACATTCAAAACACAAATGCATGACAACATTCCTACTCTTACTCAAATATTAGAACATAGCTTAAAAAATTTATATGAAATATTGCACATTATATATAATAACAAGCAAGGTGTCATATCCACTATCCATAAGTTTAATAATTCTGGCCATACTCGACATAAGTTCATAAGATATTTTAAAAAAATATGTTGAAAATGTTTTTCACAAGGCTCAAAGGAGTAAGTACAAACTATATAAAAATTATCAAAATTTGAGACATTAATATGGCTCATCACTCACCAACATTCACAAAGGCTAAAGAAATTTCAGCCTCTTCCTCATCCATAGATTTGAGCAAGAAATTTGGATAAATTATAACAAACCACCTTTTAACTCATCACACAAATTGATGGAATGTATAGATTTAAAAAATAAGAAGGGATCCTTTGTATTCTTGTCTATGCTCACCAACATTCACAAAGGCTAAAGAAATTTCAGCCTCTTCCTCATCTAGAGATGTGAGCAAGAAATTTGTATAAATTAAAATAAACCACCTTTGAACTCATCAACAAATTGATGGAACATATAGATTTAAAAAATAAGAAGGAATCCTTTGTATTCTTGTCTATGCTCACCAACATTCACAAAAGGCTAAAGAAATTTCAGCCTCTTCCTCATCCAGAGATTTGAGCGAGAAATTTGTATAAATTATAACAAACCACCTCAAAGTCATCAAAAAATTGATGGAATGTATAAATTTAGAAAATAAGAAGAGATCCGTTGTATTCTTGTCTATGCTCACCAACATTCACAAAGGCTAATGAAATTTTAGCCTCTTCCTCATCCAAAGATTTGAGCGAAAAATTTGTAAATATAATATTCATTATATAAGTGATTAGCCACTCCATCTGTCCAAGCTAAGACTATGCAAAATTATTAAAAAATAAAATGGAAATCCATCAACATTCACTAAATTTAATAATTCATTGATTCTATCTATTTTTTTAAACGATCATGGTTTGTTGGCTTATTAAACTTGTGCAATACTATTTCTAAATAATAATTGAGGCTCCGCCAATCACAATATTATTATTTATTTTAAGATAAATTATGGTTACTCTTTATAGTGTTTTATTTACTTTTTAAAATAAAATCATTTATCTCGAATTGTTGAAATGATTGCTTCTTATAAGTGCTCTTTTGTAGGAATAGAAATTTATTTTTAATAGAAAGTATGGAAGTTATTAGTACCAACTAAATAATAATTGAGCCTCCAACAATCACAACAATGCATTATTATTTATTGTAAGTTAAGTATGATTATTCTCTATAATGTTTTTTTTACTTTTTAAAATAAAAACATTTATCTTGAAATCATTGTGTCTTATAAGCATGCTTTTGAATAGAAATTTATTTTTAATATAAAGTATCAATGTTCTAATCAGTCATTATTTTTTTTAAAGTGGTCTTATTTTTATTTTTCAATTAAACTGAATAAAGCTTCAATCACAAAACTTAAGATTTAATTTATTTTAAATAAAAAATGTTTGTGTATCTTCTTTTATGTAAACACTCTTGCCTTTAATTACAAATTTAACCCATGATAGGAAGAAAACATAAGAAAATATGTTAAAAGTACAACTTTACAATAAAAAAAGAAGGTAGAAAAGACAATAAACTTATATTCTAGAATGGAGAGTGGATGGCCACAACATTCAATAATTGAAAATATTGGAGATTCACACTTTATATATTTCTTAATCGAATTGAGAGAAAGTAACACAATATATAGTGGAAAAGTAGTATAAATTCTCCATATGTTTCTTGATCAAATTGAGAAAGTACCAAAATAGAGAAGCTAACTAGTATAGCTACATAAATAATTTAAGCCAATAGACTTTGTGGCAAGACCAAAAAAAATATTGAGTCTGTTTCATAGGAGCTCATCAAGAATGCTTGGAATTTAGTGTCCATTGTCAATCGTTAAACACATTGCAAATTAGGATCATATCATTCATTAATTGTTGAAACTCTAAAAGATTTTATTTAAAAGTTGCAAAGTCTTTTTGATATGTTCCTTGGCTTTACATCTCGGATAGGAGGCTTACAATTTATCGTTGTGTTATAGGCTCTTGCCTAGTCTTATGTCAAAATATTATTTTCAAAGGGGTGAGCATTTTTTCAATTCAAAAACATAAATTAATATACACTTTGAATCAAGATAAAGTGATATAAAGTTAACAACATTAAATTAGAATGAAATAACTCAAGGAGGACTGGCTTGTACATGTGTGTTTACATATTAACAACATATCTAACTAGAAATGACAAAAGAGATTAAATCCATTGTAAGATTTAAGAAGTATATCTTTATAGAGAAAGGCATATCATATTTACTTAATACAACACCTCAATCTAATCTTATATATCAACAAGGACATTTCAAACTATACATGTTGTCCAAACTAAATAATTTCTCAACTTCATACATGATCAATCTATACCAACACCATCCTGCAACTACATGACTAGACCTCAGAAACTTGTATTTTTATCATTTATTCTATTTCCGATTTGCATGCAAAAATTCTATTGATAAAAGAACATTAAATAAGCTTTTAATTGCACAACATAAATTAACAAAATCAATCAGGTATGAGCTGATTTATAGAGATCAATTATAGCCACATCTCACAATCTTAAAGAAAGTCATTATTCACTTTCATACCTTATTTCAAATCTTGTTCTTTCAAACTATGTGACCTCTTGAAAAACTACAATATTGTTCTCACTATGTGGACAATTGAGGTAGATAAGGATTTGTCGATGTAAAGCAAAAGATTAAGAAAATTTAATGTTTTCTTTTTAAAATGGAAATTTAAAAAGCCAGCTCCTAAATACTTCTTCATAAAAAGATTTAAAAAATTACTTTCTTAATTTGGCATCTATCTTAATGATTCAGAAATGTTTAACAGAGAATTTGAAATGGTGTCTTACCATACTAATAAATTATTCCAAACACATTACCATATTTCTTATTAATTGAAAATAAGTTTTGAAGGGACTCTCAAACCCTTTACATGATAAAACCAAACTGAAAAACAAAAAACACACAGAACAAATGTTGAAATATAGAAAAAGACCGAACCAAAACAAGACAACAACAAACACACAGAAACAAATAAAGAAAACAAAACACACAATTATTTATTTGCGATAAATGCACCATCCCTTACGACAGTCATCTGCCATGCATATAGATTTGGGGTAGTCATCCAAGTGGCAGTCATCATTATCATCGCACAGTTTACCGCTACATTTATCATCATCATCCATTGCCCGACCCATACCTGCTTCTGCCTTAGCTGCCATGATGCCCACTAAACAGATCAGTACTATCACAACTGGAAACAATTTCATCTTCTTCACCATCTTCTTTTATCTTGGCAAGATAACTGCTGTGAATAAATGCTAATCCAATGGTCCAATTTATAGAGAAATTTGTATAAATTATAACGAACCACCTTCAAACTCATCAACAAATTGATGGAACATATAGATTTAAAAAATAAGAAGGGGTCCTTTGTATTCTTGTCTATGTTCACCAACATTCACAAAGGCTAAAGAAATTTCAGCCTCTTCCTCATCCAAAGATTTGAGCAAGAAATTTGTATAAATTATAACGAACTACCTTCGAATTCATCAACAAATTGATGGAACATGTAGATTTAAAAAATAACAAGGGACCCTTTGTATTCTTGTCTATGCTCACCAACATTCGCAAAGGCTAAAGAAATTTCAGCCTCTTCCTCATCCACAGATTTGAGCAAGAAATTTGTATAAATTATAACGAACCACCTTCGAATTCATCAACAAATTGATGGAACATGTAGATTTAAAAAATAACAAGGGACCCTTTGTATTCTTGTCTATGCTCACCAATATTGACAAAGGCTAAAGAAATTTCAGCATCTTCCTCATCTAGAGATTTGAACAAGAAATTTGTATAAATTATAACAAACCACCTTCGAACTCATCAATAAATTGATGGAATGTATAGATTTAAAAAATAACAAGGGACCCTTTGTATTCTTGTCTATGCTCACCAACATTCACAAAGGCTAAAGAAATTTCAGCCTCTTCCTCACCCAGAGATTTGAGCAAGAAATTTGTATAAACTATAATAAATCACCTTCGAACTCATCAACAAATTGATGTAACCTATAGATTTAAAAACTAAGAAGGGATGCTTTGTATTCTTGTGTATGCTCACCAACATTCACAAAAGCTAAAGAAATTTGTAAATGTAATATTCATTATATAAGTGATTAGCCATTCCATTCGTCCAAGCTAAGACTACGCAAATGTATTAAAAAATAAAATGGGAATCCATCAACATTCACTAAAGTTAATAATTCATTGATTCTATATATCTCTAAAAACGGTCATCATTTGTTGTCTTATTTGATGAAGATTGACGTATGCGCCAGGTTTTGTTGTCATTCAATTAAATATAAGCATTTATGGGGACCCAAAAACATATTTTATAATCTATAATTTTTTTCTTTAAATGGTATTTCTTTTGTTTTTCAATAAAACAGAATAAAAGTTACAAGTTTCAATAAAACAGAATAAAACTCTTCATATTTTCTTTTATAAAATAAAAAAGTTGTATTAACAATTACTATGGGCTTAATAAAGACTTATTGTTATGGAATGTGTTTTCAGAGGTATTCACATAATTTAATTTTCGTTGGAATTAATTAAATTTCCAATATATATATGATATAAAAAATTACCTAGCTGAATGGATGAATGCAGGCTGGTTGGGTTATTTAAATGATGCTACCGTTAAATTAAAGCACTTGACATAAATTTATAATATTTATAATATTTCAAACCCAAAAGAACGAGAAGGGCATGTTCCAGCAATACGTTAAACAATTACCAGAGATTTGGATTATAAAATATAGTAAAAATGATGATGAATATAATAAGCACATATTTTCAGCGGCTGTATTTATAATTGCAAATAGAAATTAAAAAAGGGCAACTAAAGTTTTTTGTTTTCTTTTTGGAATCAATTGTGTGTTTTCAGTTTCTAGAAGCAAAAAAAAGTTGTGACAAATAGATTTACAATCTGATAATGCTAAAAGGCAGTTAAACCCCTTTCTTTACATGAAGGAAAGACTAGATAAAAAAATAATCTAATAGCTGTCTAATCTTAGGTATCTACTATCAGTATTACTTTCAAAGTTATTTTTGAATTTTATAATTATTATTTCTCAAATTTCTATTTTTGAAGCTATAGGCTCGTTTGGCTGTAGGCATAGGAATGGAAAATAGGAATGCAATATTGGGAATGCAAAATGAGAATATGTATTCCAATTCCCTATTTCAGTTGACAAAAAATAAAATACTAAAAACTACTAATATATAGAAGATTCTCCTCCTCTTCTTATACTGCATTTGAAATTAATAGTATTTATGTGCTGCCAACCATTCCATTGCATACAATAACGTAGATTAGAAATGTAGTAAAAAGTAAAGGGGATGTAGAATTTTATTGTAAAAAGTAAATAGCCAAGTCCAGTGTTTCATGTGACAAATTACTGGTATAGATGTGAATGGCAACATCGAGGGTCAGGACATATACATGGATTCATTTGGATTCCTGGTGCACCTGACATGGACAAACTTGACTGGCAGAATTATGAACAGGTAGAAAAGTGAGATCATTCTTTGAAAAATATGTGAATGCATGGAATCCCTGCACTCCATCTTGTAGAAATAACACACGACGTCATTCTTTACAAGAAGATCCTTGCTTGTTGGAAACAACTGCTATATTTTCTAGAGATATGTATATTGACTATGAGGAATTAATCAATCGTGTCCAATGACACACACAATGTATTGAAGCAACGTGCTTATGCAAGTGAGGTAGTATTTTAGAGTGTCGCTACAAAGCCCCTTGGTCTAAAAGTGCGAGCTAATCCTTGGTCTGTGATGAGTCTGGAAAAAAAAACTTATGTTCCAGCTCAGAATGATGATAGGTTAAATATACACAACCTAGATATGATTTCAATATGGAGAGCCAATATGGATTGCCAACCAGTTGTATGGAAGATGCTTGTTCTTAAATATATAGCAAAGTATGCATCAAAGGTAGAGAGAAAATCAAAGAGTTGTATTGAAATGCTAACATGCATATGCAAACAAGAAGCAGGTGAAGATCACGCACTATTAGCATATCATAAATTTATGTTTGAGATTATTACAGATCGTGATATTGGTGCCTAGGAGACATGCCATATGCTGCAAAAATTACCACTTGTTGTTTGTAGTCACTCTTTCATAACACTAAATGTTGGACATAAATTTTTCCAATGGATTAACAAAAATCTAGGTGATAATACATTACTAGTGAGTTATCTCCACTCCTACATACAATGACTCGCTAAGATGGAACTAATGCCATTAATTGAAACGATGAGATTGTTTTCATTCTCGGCTACCCGCAAAGGGTGCAAATGGAAAGCTAGGAAATATAAGCCAATTGTCAATGTTTTCCCTCATTTCTATTGTATTTTTGATGAGGATTCTAAACAATTCAAGATATTTTGTTGGAGTGAGCTTCTATTATACAAGAATTATCATAGCATCTCTATCAATATTGGTCTCAATAAAGATGGCATTGTTGCAAACTGAAAACAAATGAAATTAAATGACTACTATGTTTGGCATGTGGACCGCTTAATAAATGTATAGGTTGATCATGAAGAGGATTTGGATGATACAAGTGAGGTGGATGTGAGACATACAAATGAAATGAATGAATGGGAGTTCCTATCGCAAATGGGGCTTGCTGGTGGTGAGAACTTGAATACCCTTGAAATGCTTGGTCAACGTGACTTTGATAATATCAACAAATGGGATGAAAGTTCTATACCTTCCCATTTGTAGAGCACTACAGAACATTTCATAAGAACAAACAAGACATCCCAAGTAGATGACCACTCCATATTATGAGAGCATGCTACACTATATCCACTATCTCCCAAACAAGAAGTAGCACTTGCCACTATCAAGGAGCATTATAATGATATCTCCTCCAATAAACCCATCCACATGATCATACAAGGAACAACGGGGATAGGGAAATCATACTTGATACATTGTATTAAACATGCACTTTGGGTGTTAGCATCTAAAAAAAAAATCCACTCCTTACTACTGCTCCTACAAGAATTGCAGCATTGAACATACATGCCTCAACCATACATGCTGCCCTTAGAATACTCATAAAAGAAATGTACCCACTACGTGGGCAATCTCTACTAGTCTTTTAGGAAGAGATGAGAGATGTGAAATACCTCCTTATTGATTAACTTAACTTTATAGGTCCAAAATTTCTTTTGAAAATAGATATTAGATTGTGAAAAGTTTTCCCCCATCAATAGAAGATGTTCTTTGGAGGTACATCTATAATTCTTGTTGGTGACTTGGCCCAGCTACCCCCTATCATGGATAAACCAATCTATGTGTCACACTCAAATGCCAAATACCTTTGAGAGCAATTCACAATGGTTACCACATTGACAACCATATTTCGTCAACAAGGTGACTCCCAAATCCAAATTGACTTTCATCGCATGTTGCAAAACATGCGCAATGCAGAATCGACTGAGCAAGACTAGGAATTACTAATGCAATGTACAAACAAAACACTATGTGTTTCTAAACAAATTGCATTTGACCAGTCAATTCACCTTTACTCTACAAACATGTTAGTTGGGCTACACAATAGAAAAATGCTTAAATTACTCAATGTTCCCATTGCACTTATTATTGCAATAAAATCACACCTACAACCAAACCTCGAGATTGATGTCGATCGACTTCCAAGAGAACTCTTGGTATGTAAAGGTCAATGAAAAATGTTAACAACAAACCTTTGGATTCAAACAGGCCTTGTAAATGGATTTCTCGGGAGGTGGTTGATATTGTGTACACATAAGGTTGTAAACCCCCAAAACTACCTCTATATATGGTTGTCCGATTTGATAATTACAGTGGCCCACCTTGGGATGAAGGTGACCCAAAAAGTTTACCTATAACACCTATAACCTTGGGTAATCATAGACAAATACCACTATCTATGTCATGAGCCCTCACTATACATAAATCCCAAGGGATGACACTTCAATGAGCAACAATTAATATTGGTACAACAGAATGGCAAGGTTTGACTTTTATAGCTATATCAAGAGTTAAGTCACTAGAGAACCTTTGTATAGAGCCACCATTCTCCTTCGAATGATATTCAAGAATGTAGAATAACCCATATACCATTATCAGAAAAAAGGAAGAGTCTCAATTGCAACAACTCTCACTGTAGAGTGGACATGTTTAAAGTATCTCACTTTCCTTTAACATATACAAATTTATGTATGTATACTTCATCAATTTTTTAGTTGGCTACATTTAAGCAATTCAATATCACCTTTCCCTAATGTATAAAGTCTTTGTGTATTAAGTATGGTGAAAATATGCCCCTTCTGGGGATGTGACATGATTTCCTAATTGATGCATATTTTCATATATCCACTATCATTTGTTAATGATGTCATTTATTATATTTCCAACAATTGATATTTGTACAACACAACAACAATGTTTAACCTTTAAATCTATATCAAGAGTTGTTTGATGCATATTTGTATATATCCAATGTCACCTACTACTGATGGTGTTTACCATATTTCTATTATTGTTGTTATATTGAATGAAAGTGATTATTGTATATGTGTTTTGTGGAGAAAATATTTGTAGCATGCTTTGTCTACATAGTTTGAATTATAATTATATTAATTAACAACTCCCCACAGAACCTAGTTGATGATTGATTATGCGAATTTAACAATGTTTACTTTATTTTTCATTGTTTGCATTCCTTTGATGTCATATTAAATATTTGGAAGACACATATATAGAGGCTATTGTTGTATCCCTTGCTCCTTCAAGTGCAAGTGCTAGTTTAAAAATCAATTGTAGTTGTACATTTCACCCAAAACATTGGCACGCCAATCTCACTTGTTCTGTCACATTAAGAGGACATGAATAGGAGAAATGCAAACAAATTAATAGCATCTCTTTACTATATTTACCTTGTAAAATGAAAATGAGGGATTTTAAACACTAATTTGCACCTAGAAGATGTTGCAAACATACCTACAAAATGTGGGGAGAATTTCCCATTACACAAGCTATCTGTAGACTTTTTCAGTGAGAAATCTACTAGGGGAAGGAAAATTAGCTTTAACCAAGGTGGATATGAAGTTATTGTTGCCTGGATCCATAATGTGCAGAATCTCAGTCTTCACCAACATAATAAAGAGATGTAAAGCAGTTTAACATATCTTGCTTTAAAGTAGCTTAGATACTTTGCTAAGAACAGAAGTTTTGATATTGTTATCATGGTCCAGTTGTGATAAATTATAAAGATACTATACAAATATATTAAAAAATAAAATGAGAATCCTTCAACATTCATTAAAGTTAAAACCATCCAACCAACACTTTATTTTGATGAAAAGTATAATCAACTCTGGTTTGGTTTTCTCTGTAACTTGCTGCTCAACTTTGAATTTGAATTAAGTTTCTATGGTAGGCCTTGAGCCCTTGGATTCGCCTCCTTGCCTAGATCTGCAAATGGTGCTTGCATTATGTAGGGACTTGGAGGACATGAGGGATGGTTGTGAGGTCCAAGAGGGATCTTGGGATGTCTTTTTCCAACATTATTGTCATGGGAAGTGGTGGCCCTATTGGTGGTCCTCTAGAGGGTGGTTAGATGATGGCTAATGGGTCCCTGATAGGTTGGAAAAATGCACTTGTGGGATCCTTGGGGAATAATGCCCATTCGAAGGGGACTAAGGCCCATTCGGAGAATCCCAAGATTTCCTATGGTTTAGATGGTCTGGTGATCTCCCTCCCTGATAGTTTGATGAAACTGTGACATCTAGTCTAAAACTTTATGTTGTTGGCAAATTTGTTACTTTCAGACCAACAATCAAGATGGTTCAAAGATGGGTGAGTCACAAATGGAAAGTTAGAGGTAGTCTGGGGGTTTCTGCCATGCCCAATGGCCTCTTTGTTTCAAATTTACTTTGGAGGAAGATACCAATCTCATTCTCTCAGGTACCGAGTACTATGGGAAGCATTGTCTTGCCTTGACAAAGTGGCATCCGAGTTTTGATGCTAGTGCAGAGCTAAGTAAATTGGCCCTAGTCTGGGTTAGATTACCTAGACTGCCACTTGAATTTTGGGATGAAATGATCCTAAGATGGGTGGGGAATTCTTTTGGTCACTTTGTCACAGTGGATAAGGTAACTATGCAAAAATCACGTATGGTTTATGCAAGGTTTTGAGTGAATGTTGCATTGAATTGTGCACTCCCAACTGTACTTACACTTAAGACCAAATGGGGAGAGAAAGTCTAGCCCATTAAATATGAGAATGCAGGCTTGTTCTGCTAGAAATGTGGCCAGTTTGGATACCTTATTGTGGACTGCAAGGCTCAAATGCAATAGGACAAATAGAAGGAGAGTAAGCTAGGGATAGTTATGGAAACTATGGAGAACCTTCAGAGGCCCCAAGATAGGAGGTGGAGACTATCGTTACACAAACTATGGAGTTTAACCCCGTGCTATCCACCCCAAGAAAAGAGCATAATGCTACTGGGGAAGGGAAAGCCTTGGAGGACAAGAAGAAAATGGGGGAATACCCCTTTAAAAGGGAATTAGAGGAACTATTGAGTTCACCCATGGGGGGGCTTAAGGAAGGTGAAATAGAGGTTCACCACCCTATTCCTAGCTCACTAGAAAATCAGGGAGGTAATAGCCTGTAGGATCTTATGGAGGTAGAATGTGATACTCAAGTAAAATTTTGTACACCCTTAAAAATGGTTAAGGTGTCCCCAGTGGAGATTGTAACTAAAGTCATGGCAAGCATTGATAAGGCAGATAAGGAACATAGCCCTACCTCACCATAGGAAGAGGACAATGGGGAATGGGAGGTAAAAGGCTAGATGTGGGTGCCTGTGGGACTGCTAGAAGGCCATCTAGCTGAGCAACTAGAACAAAACAAGTAGCAAGGGATATGGCCAGTGGTAAGCAACTTACATTGGAGACTATTAGTAGAGGTAAGAAATAAAATTCCTCTCTTGGAAATTAAGGGGGTTGAATAACCCCCAGAAGTAATATGATATGAAATGATGCATTTTTCAAGAAAAAGTTGATTGTGGTCTAATACAAGAAGCTAAAATGGTTAGTGCCAATTTTGATAAAATTGTTTGTCATGTTTGGCTTGGTGTTTCTTACGTGCATATGGAGGCTGATGGAGCCTCGAGGGGTATTGCTATTATGTGCAACCCAAACTCTATGATGGGAGTTGAGGTTTGGAAGAATAGAAATTTCATAATAACTAATTTCCAATCTAGTATTCACAGGTGGGGACTGATTAATATTTATGCCTCTAATAACAAGCTAGGGAGGAAGGAAACATATGATAAATTAGCTAGGATAATAGAAACTATGAAGGATAAGCAATTGATGTGTATGGGTGACTTTTAGACTCCCCTGTACCACTTAAAGAAGTTGGGTGGTTACAGGGATTGCCCAGAAAGCTTGCAAGATCTAAATGATTTTATGAGCCGAATGGACTTTATAGATGTGGAACTAAGAAATGCAAAAAAATGGGGTTGTCATGAGGATTTTTTATTTTTTGACAACTCAAAAATTTTGAGAAGACAACAAATGAGATGGAAACCACCTACCCTTACACAATCTAAACTAAATTTGGATGGTGTTGCTAGAGGAGGTGTTGAAGCAATAGGTGGAGTGCTGCGAGATAGGAAGAGTGATGCGATGTTAGTCTATACTAGCAAGGTGGGAAATGGAAGTAATAATTTAGCTGAGGTAATGGCTTTGTTCTAGGGGTTGCAGTTGATAAGTAAAATGCAACTTAAGGAAATAACAATAGAAGGGGACTCCAAATTAATCATTGATCTGGCTATTGGGGTGTCCCAACTAGGATGGAATATCTGGACTATAATTATGGATATCAGGCATATTTTAGATGGGATGGAAAGAGTCCACCTACAACACACCTACAGGGAAGGAAACAAGGTGGCTAAGGCGGCAACTGCCATGGGGATTAAATCTATGGCATTCACATGCTAGAGGAATATAAAGAATTGTAACGATGACATTAAACCCTTGATAAGAAAGGAAAGTAGAGGGAGTATTATGTAATAATGTCTATAATATTTAATATTGGGGCCAAATTTGGCAACTATGAGTCGAAGTGTGCTAAAATTAAGAAAGGTTTTAGGGAAATAAGGAGACGTGGCCATACAAATGGAAATACGAGTGAATGCAAATTAAGAGGTATGTCACTTCATCATCATGGTAACACATTGCGGAATTCAAATTTCTCTCCATTTAAAAGTACGAATGGTATCATTTATCAGATTGTCAAAAAATTTTGGCATGCTAAAATTATGATAACATACAATCACGAATCCCATAATGAATTCATTTGGGATTTTGAAGTGTATTAAGCATGGGATTGTAAAACTTCTTTTCATTTTGTTGAAAGACTCAAGGTTGATTGTAGGTGCAGTGCTTTTTCAGACAAGGAGGTTCAGATGCGCATCACTGAAGTGGGGCAATAGGATATTTGCAGGATAGATATGAGAGGGGGACTTGAATAGGGTGGAGCCCACAAAAATGGAGAACTTCAAAGATAGGATGGCTACCTAGTTTTTGTTGAAGGAGGGGGTTTTTTTTTCCCTACATGCAATCGATGACAGGATATGATGAGAATTGTGCCCTTCAGTTTGTCAATGGGTGGAATGACCGCAAGGTCACCATTAATGGAATTACTTTTCAAGTGAATGAGGAGGTGATAGCCATGGCTACTAGTCTTTCAATGAGAGGAAATAAATGGAAGAAGGTTACTAAAATTGTGGACAAGGCTAGTAAGCATAGTTTTTTTGCCGACGGTGAGGAACCAGTGCACTATAGAGGAGGATTTAAGAGGGACAAACTGCCTGCTCTATGGGGTGAAGTTTACCTAGTTCTTATGAAATATCTGATGTTGGAGGGTAGGTTCGATGTTTTCTTCTTCTATCACTTCCCTTTGTTGAATCATTTTAGTATTAGGGATTTTATATCTATCCCATTTTTTTTGCTGCATTCTCTTGAAGATATGGTCACTGATGTTAGGGAGAAAAGAAATAAAGGGCAAAACATTACCATTATCCACCAAGGCCTTATCTTTTTCTTCTACCGATTCTACCTTGCCCTTTGCCCCCTAGGGTGGTGGTGGTTGAAAACTAGTGCCACCATCAAAATTCACCCCCGAGCACCAATACTGGATCAAAAATTCATACCCCACAACCCTCCCCTAACTGTGAAAATAAGAAAAAGAAAAAACCTAATACTGTTGGGGAACAAAAGGGTAGTAAAAAAATTAAAATGGAAAAACTTGTGGTGGTGGAAGAGGAGGACTTGGAGGAGGAGACTAAGGGAAAGGCTAGGAGAAGGTTTGGGAGAATTGCCCAATCCTAGGCAAGACACAAACAAAAATCCAACAGGTTTAGGGTTGAAGAGGCAGAAGAAGAGAGAGCAGAAAATAATGATGAAGAAGGGGAGGAGGATTCCAAAGGAGAAGAAGGAATGGAGGAGGTAGAAAAAAGTGTTAACTCAGTAGACAATTCTATTGGTAATGCCCAGTTGTATGCGGATAACACTCAAATGGCAGCTAGCAATGCTGTAACCACGAAGACTACCCATGTTTCTACCAGCTTTACTCTTCAAACCATTACCTTCTGTGAGGATAGAAAAAAAGTGGACACTTCCCCCATCACTATTTCCCCCCCGAACAAAGATAAACTTAAGGTTTTTACTAACCCTAGGGTTTTGCAGGATGATAACCAAACACAAAATGATAAATAGGAAGCTAAGAAGGTGGAAGTAGATAATAAGGAAGAGACCGAGGAGCAATTGGAGGCGTATGCCAAATTGGAAATGAGGGTTAAATTTTTAGAGGAAGGGTTCTTCCCCTTCTCTAAATTTTCCCTTAAGGTCACCCACGCAGCTGCCACTACCCTCCAACTGTTGGCTCAGGAGAAGGAGGACATCATAATGAATTTGGACGATCAAAAGCTCCTCTTTAAATTCCTTGTTGATGATTGGGCTCAGATTCTACTTACTGCAAAGGGAAAGGAGAAAATTGTTAATTAAGTTGTCTAGATTTTGGGGATCCTTGGATCCAAATTTTTATTTTTATATGCCGGTTCTAGTTTTGTTGGTTTTCAACTGTGGCTTAGACTTGGGTAGGAATGGTTATGTCAACAATTTTTATGATGAACTCTTGTAGTTTGATAGACTTATTGGACTGCTACTATAGTTTAGGTGGTTTTGTTCATATTATTATGTTGGTTGGTTACATGCATATGTTTTATTGTGACTTAGTAGAACTTTAGTTCAATCTATTAAGGTTCTTTGTTGGTCTTTGCTGGTAATGTGTTGGTTTTGGTAATGTGCTGGTTACCAATATTTTGGTTGTAAGGGTCGACCCCCTTGTTTTTGGTCGCTTTTTATTTCAAAATCATTCACTAAAGTTAATAAATTCATTTGATTCTATCTATTTCTGAAAACTTAATAAAATGGGAATCAATCAACGTTCACTAAAGTTAATAAATTCATTTGATTCTATCTATTTATGAAAACTTAATAAATTGGGAATCCATCAAAATTTACTAAAGTTAATAAATTCATTTGATTCTATCTATTTTTGAAAACAGTCATGGTTTGTTGGCTTATTAGAACGTGTGCAATACTATTCTTAAATAATAATTGAGGCTCTACCAATCACAATATTATTATTTATATTAAGATAATTTATGGTTATTTTTTATAATATTTTATTTAATTTTTAAAAATAAAATCATTTATCTCCAATTTCATTAGTTGAAATGATTGTGTTTTACAAGCACTCTTTTATAAGAATAGAAATTTATTTTTAATAGAAAGTATGGAAGTTATTTTAATATGAATGTTTTTACTTTGTGTTGTATTAGAAATATCTAATTTTTATGTATTTGGTTGTTTTCTTTCTAATGTTTAAAAATCTCTCTCTATTCCTATATTTTTTATTTAGAAACTTTTTGTTGTGAATTTATTTTTTCAAAAATCTATCCTATTGAATATAAATAAAATTATTTTGATATTTTCTCATGTGAGACAAATGATTGGAGATTAATGTTAGAATTTTATTTTTCAATTGTCAATATTTCTTGTTAATTTTATCTATTTCTATAACATTTTTTGTTAAATTATATTTAAATAATAGATTTATTTTGTAGATATCTCTAAATCAACTATAAAATTGGTATGATAATGTCTAAGGAGAAAATAATATGACATTTATTCTCTTTGTTATTCAATTATTTTTCATATCCAATTTTGTGTGTCTCCATTATTATGCTATTATTCATGGACTAGATTTGTTCTACTCTTGCTTTTATGTTATTCTATTATTTTTTTGTATACTATCTTCTCAGTCTCTTCTATTATGTTATTTTCTATTCTATAAATCTGCCTGCTATTTGTGCATTTATTGTATCAAACCTTTAAGGATCTACAATAAATTATTGATTATATATTCTTATTATAATACTAACTGTAAAAGCCACTATTCTACTTTTATGATTAATAAATTAAAATAGTTTTAATATAATTAATAATAACAAAATTGTTAATTGATTATGAGTTCAATATTAATATCAATTTAAGATTATCTTTATTAATTTAATTTACAATTGTTGATTTTTAAACTATTATAAATTATTTACTTAATTTTGTTTTTATTTAGTTTTAATTTTTTTCAATTAATTTAATTTTAAATTGTTTTTAAGAATAGATTTTAAACTAAAATATTTTTTGTATTCTTAATTACATTCCTAAGGGAGTGTCTTTGTGGCAATTTTCAAAATTCAATTCAAAGTCATGTCATTTTCTTAATCTACTTAATTTTATGTCTTATTATTTTTACTGTGTTATTCAATAAGAAATACAGATGTGTGATTTTGTATAGTACATAATTATTTTTCTCCATTATAATTTTAATATTTTAAATAGAATTACAATCTAACATTTATAAGCTTAATGCTTGTTTTAGATTAAGTACTTATAGCTATTATTATGATTTCTATGTGCCATGGCTATTCTTTGAGTTATTTTTTTCTTACAATCTAATTCAAAACTATTGTTTAACGATAAGTACTAGCCACTAGTGGCACTTGTTTGAAGATTGACATATGTCAAGTTTTCTTGTCATTCAAATAAATATAAAAATTTAGAGGGGCAGGAAAATATATTTAATAAGACAACTATTGCTTTTTTAAGTGGTCTTTCTCTTAGTTTTCAATTAAAATGAACAAAAGTTTCAATCACAAAAAGCTAAGATTTAATATTTTTTAAAGATTGAATTTAGAAATTTAGATTGTGGGTATAGTCACACACAGATGAACTCTTAATTTTAAAAAGACGTCTCTTTTTTTGTCTTGTTTTATTTAAAGAGTCTTTTGATTTTCTTACAAATTTAGAGCATGTTATTGATAAACCTAGAAAAATACAAGCTTTATTTTATTCATCTCATGTATCAAGTGATCACTTTTTTTTGGTGATGTCTAGTTTTGAGAATAATTGGTGTACTTAATAAGCTAACTAGATAAATTTAAAATAAATTTTAAAACCAAATTCTATACAACATAAACTAACTTGGAGTGTCATAATGATATTTGTTGTTGATAATTTCGAAGCAATGCTAGTTTTAAGAATTCAATTAAAAAGAAATGATGTAGATAGCTAATATCCTAATTGTGCTTTGACCATATACCTACCTCATTGTCAAATTCTTGTTGAAGTTGAGCCAATGTAACATTGCACCAAAGAAACATTTGGTTATTGAGAAAAAATGTGCCAAGTGTTCACTGCTACAATGTCAAGAAACCCAAACCTCGAGACAAATGAATAACACATATAGATAAAGAAAAACAATAAATTAAGTCATTCATTTAAAGGAGTAGAAAATGAGATTTATTTAGAACAGATGAAGAATAAGGCATAATGTTATGGGAAAGGTTGGTTGAAGATGAAAAAAAAAAACCTATTGTGAAAAAACTTTAATTTGGAGGTATTTAAATCAATTGAAAGATACACAATATTATGGCTCTTAAAATAAGCAACTTAACAATCTAATTTTAAATGATATCTGTAATAGATTGCCAATATTATTATAATTGGAATAAAGACATTTTCAGCAACTATACCCTAGTTCCAATTGTTAAAGTTTGACAACACTTTATAATTTTTCTCATAAAATAAAAAAGTTCTATTAACAATTACTATGGGCTTAAATAAAGACCTTTTGTTTTGTATATAAAAGTAGCCAAAACTAGGGGGTTGACCCTTTACAATAGTGGTGGCACAACCAGAAAAAAACCAACCGACAACTAACAGACAACCACACACACCCCATTAACAAATTATGTCAAAAATATAAGTAACAATATAACATTAATTAAAAGTACTAGAGATCATACTCTTAAAACCAACATAGTTTAACAAATTAACAAAATACATATAGGTGGTGATCACATCGTACCACCTACAACCCATAACCAAGTTTAGCATAAAAAACAAAACCATCACCAAAGGATGGGTAGTAATAACCAAGAGAGTACCAAAAAACACCAGGCACCAAGGGGCCACTAATTCACATATTTTTTTCTTTTCTTTCCGAACCATGGGCACCTTGGCCTAGTCTTTAGTAAGGAAGCTATAGAGAAGCTTCAAGTCATCCTTCCCAAGGCTCTCCTCCTTTGAGACATTAGACAGTAGTTGGGGAGTGGAAGCATTTGCACGAGCCACATTAAGAGTGAGCTTTGAGAAGAGGGTGAAGTCCTCCTCTAATGCATTACACCTATCTTTCAGCTCCTACATATTCTTATGAGTAACAACCCCTTTCTCCTTAGTTCCCAACTTTAGAACCCTTCTATTTATTAGAGAATTCCTATTGTCCTACACCACAAGATTGTTAGTGGGGGACTTTAGGTTTTATAGACCATCTTTTTTAACCAAGGAGGATATAGTGGCAAGGGACTCATTCACAACTATGGGGTTCTACTAGTTTTCAGCAGAAGGCAGGGTGATGATGGAAGAGACATGGGCAGGGTAAAGAGAGGTGTCCTTGGTAGGATTGTGCACCTCAAAATCCCAAGTGCCATCCAAAGTATCATCCCCTTTCTCCACATATTTTTTTATTTATTATTTCCCCTTCTCCTAGCCATCCCCTAAGATCTTGTCACTCTCCTCAGAGTTAGTATCTTCCTCGTCCTCCTCCTAAGAGCAACTGGCCATTTGTTTATATCTACCACAGGTTCTAGAAATTCTTCCCAACCTTCTTTTTCTCCCACCAATTTCCTCATTAGAATCCCCAATTTCCACCTCCACCCTCTTATCAATTTTAATTCTTTTATTGGTAGTAAACTCTAGGGCCAAATTTTTGTTCTTCCTACCCTTAAAATGAGTTTGGCTAGGAGAGGGCTAAGGGGTGGGGGAATAGTTGCCACCCTTAAACTCTAAATGTAGGGTGGCCAGAGGAGAGGACATTATCAATGGCTATCACATGGGGAGCACAAAGGGCCAGGTAAAACTAAAAAAGATGAAACATGAGCCCTTGGTGTAGGATAGTGAAATTGGACCTTTTCTCTCTAACATCCATCATAGTCTCTTCAAGGGGATGTATTAGAAAGAAACGAATGCAAACTAACTCCCTATTAGAAAAATGGTTAAATAGAGAGATATGGTAAAATTAATACACAATGTGTCTACCTTCCAACATCAAAAATTTCATAATCATCAAACACACATCATCCTAGGGCTTTGGAAGCTTATCCATCCTAAAACCATTGTGGTATCGGTCTGGGGCCTCATTGCCTCTGAAGAAACTAGACAAGCTAGCTTCATCTGCCACCTTTGTAATCTTCTACCATTTCCTACCTATAATGTCTAGGCTTGTTGCCATGGCAATGGCATCCTCATTCACTTGAAACATAATTTCATTATTAGTCACCCACCTATCCTTCTAGCTAGCAACAAATTTTCACAAACAATTCTTGTTGTAGCCAGCCATGGCCTGCATGTAGTGAACAAACCATCCTTCCTTTAACAATATCCATGTGGCCCACCTTTTGGAAAAATCCTCCATCTTTGTGAGCTCCAATCTATTAAGGTCCCCACCCATGGAAACTTCCTCCTCAACAATATCTCCTTCCTCAATCTCAGTAATTCTCATTTGCACCTAGAAAATCACCAAGGTAGGGCTAAAACTGAAGCAACCAATGGTTAAGATGCTTTATTTCTTATGCTTTACAAAACTATGAATTTCAGAATGTACTAACTTAAAATATCATTATAGGGAGTGCAAAAAATCTGCATGTAACACCTTAATGATTTGGCCTTAGTAATAATGTAATTTTTTCTGTAATCCTACCATAACACTGAATAATGATGGCATTAATTTTAAAGTTGGTGTTATTTTTTGCATCTCCTTTTTCATGCCCTTTCATGAAGCAATCCACATAGTTGATTCTTGTGAAATGTCTTGTCAAAATCAAGGCAAACTTGACTATCATAAGAATAGAAATGCCACCAAATTTTCCCCTTCTCCAAAATTGGAAGGTCATAAAACTTGATTTAGAGGAGTCTTTCCCTACTAATGAGGGAATTTATATTGTTAGGTAACATTTGAGTGCTCTTCTAGCTTTTTATGTTCTCAAAATCAAACCCCAATCTTTCCAAGGCATCTGCCACTACATTTCCTTCCTTGTAAGTGTGTTGTAATTCATAATTATCAAGGGTAGTGAGGTAATACCATATTTCACCCAAGATGTGATGAAGGGTGCAACCTAATTGAGTACAAACTTGAATAGAGTCAATGATGAGTTTAGACTCTGCTTCTATGGTTAGTCTTCTAATCTTTAATTCCACAGCAAATTTTAGCCCCCAAACTATGGAAGTGGCCTTTGCCATGTTATTGTTCCCTGGCCCAAATGTCCCAAGTAGGCAACCAATACATCACCATTTTCATTTCACAACACACCTCAAGCTATCTCCTACCCCTTTGCCTTCCTCTAAAGTTGAGTTTGATAGTGGACCCAGTGGGGGGGATCCAACAAGTATTTTTTATAGCTACCATTTTTGAATTGTCAAATTTCTAGAAGTTAGGGAGAATATTCCATCTCCCAGCAATATCCTCCTCTTTCATGTTTGAGGGTTCTCGTGGAACTCTAAACATAGCCACCATAACATTCTCTATGATGAGATTTCCCAAAATCTCTCCCACCACCTCCTCCTCCCAAAAGACCTAGTTATTTCTCTCCTTCCAAACACCCTAGCAAACATGTGGAGGGAGGAGATTCCAAAGGACTCTAAGGTATGGGTGGTAGAAGGGTCATCTCCAGCTCTCCACAAATTTCTCCATACCTCTATTCATGATCCAAGCCAATGGGAATTTATTCTAGATGTAGGACTAGACCTTTAAGGGATAGGGGTGTTCCAAAAAGAGGTGAACAATACTTTCCTCTTCCTCCTTGCAAAGGTAGAATCTATTGGTAATTGATATACCTCTCCTTTGAAGGTTGTCAGTAGTGAAGATCTTGTTGTGCATGACAGTCCATAAGAAGAAATTGATTTTTGGTAGCAACTAACTATTCTAGATCTTACTCTAGCTGATTGAGGTCTGATCCTTCTCAAAAATAAGCTAGTAGGCAGAATTAACTGAGGATTGACCATTAGTCATCCTATCCCAAACCATTTCATCCAAATGGGTATGTAGAGGAAGTGAATGGTGGCTGATCATATCCTATAATTCTTTAATTAGAGGGTCCTCTCTTTTAGGAATATCCAAAGTGGATAAATGCTTCCATCTCCTTTGATCATCAATATAGTCCTCCATCTTCATTCCCAACCATCTTTTCAAAGGTTCCTGGAGGCCACTGAATTTGTTTTAGATTATGGTTCCCCCCTATCCAGTTGTCCTCCCAGAATCTTATTCTTTTACCATTCCTAACTAGCCATCTCACACCTTTCTATAGAAGGGACCTATTTTTGTGGATGTTGTTCCAAATATTAGAGCCACTAGGGAGATCATTATTAAGGAGATTATATCTAAAGTGAGTATTGGCTAGTTATTTAGCCCTCATGATTCTTCTCCAACCAATTTTATTTTCAACCAATCTCCACCCCACTTTAATGAAGAGTACCTTATTCATATCAGCAATTCTTCTTATTCCCAACTCCCTTTATCTTTGGGTTTACATATAGTCTCCCAATTGACAAGGCTACAATTGTCTCTCTCCTCCATGCCAGACCAAAGGAAGTTCCTTTGTAGTGTTTCAAGTTTATCTATCATATTATGATTAATATTGAATATTGAGAGGTAGCATATTGGTATTCCTTGTAGAGCTGCCACAAGGATTTGTAGTTTTCCCACATTGCTAAGTAATTTACCCTTAGACCCAGCAAGCTTTTTTTGCATTCTCTCTAGGATAGTGTTCCAAAATGTGGTAGAGACCTCCTTGATAGCTAGGGGAAGACCAAGGTAGGTGTCTAGGAGCTTCTCTGACTAGCATCCAAGAATATTTTTAACCTTAACCTACAAAACCTTAGTTGTATTAAAAAAGTAGAACTTACTTTTTACTAGGTCAATTTGTTGACTTAAAAAATTCTCATAATTGGTGAGGAAGGTGCTCTAAGCTCTAGCTTCCTAGATGGAGGATTCTCTAAAGAGGAAGGTATCATCCACAAATTGATGAATAACCTTAGGTGTCAGTGAAGTAGTTGGTTGGATACCTTTCAAGTCATCTGACGTAGCCAATCTACTAACCAACCTTCCTAACACTTCATCCACCATAATGAAAAGGTAAGGGGATAGAGGGCCACCTTGTCTCAAGCCTCTACCAGCATCAAAGTTTCCCCAGGGGGTCCTATTAAGAAGAATCTCAAATTGTGTGGTTTCCACCATTATTTTTATGATATTCACATTGTCCTTATTGAACCCCGCTTGTTCTTGTACATCATAAAGGAAGGTCCAATTGACTTTGTCATGGGCCTTAGATATATCAAGTTTAAGGGCCATACCTAGTCTTCAACTTTTTGTCATGGAGTGGATGATTTCATGAGTGGTAATTACTATGTCCATAATTTGACAACCCAAGACAAACCCCTTATAAGGGCTCCCAATAACCATATCTAGAAATAGTTTAATCCTGTTAACCAACACCTGGGAGAAGACTTTATAAATGGTATTGTAGAGGTTGTTTGACCTAAAATCCCTTATAGTTTTGGGTGTCTGGATCTTAGGTACAAGGACTATAAAGGTTTTATTGATCCTTCTTAGCATCCTCCCTATTCTAATTATGTCCCTAGTGGCCCAAATTAGTTCATTTTTTATTGAACTTCCTAGAAGTGCTGGAAGAAGGATGGAAGGAAGTTGTCTGGGCCCAGATCCTTGAAGGCTTTCATAGAGAACATAATATTCTTCACTTCATCTTTCAAGACTCTCTCCTTTAGCTTATCATTTTCCTCATCCCCCAACACTATTGGGATGTTATTGATCATACTTCTCCTGATTAAATTGTTGTTGCCCTTGTCCTCTTTTTTATAAGCATTCATGAAGAAGTCAACTGCATGCCTTCCCATTTCCTCCTACTCCTTTAGGGTCCTTCCTCCTTCCCCTTCCAATGAGGTAATCATATTTTGATTTTTGTTTTTTGAAGTAGATCTATAGAAAAAAGAGGTATTCCTATCACCTTCTATCACCAACAAATGCAAGACCTTTGCTTCCAAAAGATCTCCTCCTTGCTAATAGTATCCTTCCACTTCTTCCTATAGTTCTGCTCCTCTAGAGTGGTAGCGTTAGTGTCATTCCCTACTTCCATGGTTATTTGTAGCCTTTTGAGATCCTCCTCTATATCCTTTTTGATATTAAACACATCCCCAAAGGATCTCTTAGCCCAATCCTTAACATTCCTCCTTACATTATCCAGTTTTTGAGTTAGCTGGAACATAGCAGTCCCATCCACTATGATATTTCACCATTCCTTCACCTTATTCCTAAAGTTTGGATGGGATTACCACATGATTTCATATATAAAGGGTTTATACCCATTCACAAGTTCATTCTTCCAATTGAAAAAAAATGGGAAATGGTCAGAAATAGTTCTTGAAAGATTAACCAGGGGGGAGGGAATGATGTGAGGCCACTCCCCTAAAACTAGGAGTCAATCCAACTTGAATTAGATCAATTCCTAGTCCTTCCTATTGTTGGTCCAATTAAATGGGTTACCTTGTAGGTCTACATCTAGGAGGTCATAAGTGTTAATGAAATCCAGGAGATCTTGCATACTTTCTGAGAAGTCATTGATCCCCCTGACCTTTTATGAAGGGTATAGGGGGGTGTTAAAGTCCCCTATGTCCATATTTATCACCTCTCTTCCAACCCTTTCCTAGACTTCACTTCTTCCAACCTTGGTATTCAGGGCATAAATGTTCACCAAATTCCACACCATTTTATCATTGTTGAACTTCGTAACCATGAAGTTTTTTTCTTAATGGAAATCCCTTCCCATCACGACACTGGGGTTCCACATAGTTGCTAGGCCCCTAAAGCCCCTTTAGCTTCTAAATGAAGAAAGTAGCACCAATTCATAGCTTATCAGCCAACATAGTAAAATTTTGGCCAGTCATCTTAGTTTCCTAAATGAGGATATAGTCAATCCTTTCAATAAGGATACATTGTCTAAGAGCATATTGTTTCTGGGAATTTTTCAACCCCCTAATATTCTATGAGAGGAATTTGATTTCTTACCTTTCTTAATTGTATCCAATGTAAGCTTTCTTCCACTAGCCACCTCCCTTGTTGCTTGCTTTGTTTGATTCATTCTATTGTTAGGATGACCCACTATATTAGCTACCCCCACATCTATTTTCTTACCACCACTAGTTTTCCTCTTAGGGAATTTGCACTCTCCTCTAACACTCATTTTAGGGGAGGATGGGGCTGAGAGAGCCATACTTCCCTCAACCTCTTCAATGCTTCTCATGACTTTGGTTGTTTCTTCCTTAGGAGATAGAAATTTGAGTCTTTTTAGGTAAAAATCCCACAATGACCCGATGTATCAAGTTCACCATTGTTTCTCCCCCCCCCCCCCCCACCTCCATTAGTGGTAGGGAGTTCTTAATAGGAGTCACCAAAATTTTTGTCTATTTCCTAGTCAAGGAACTCGAGGTCTCCAAAGGCTTCCTAGCTGAGCTCACTTTTCCCCCAGTAGAAGCATTTCATGTAATCTCCTCTTCCATGGGGTCATCATTGGGGTTCCAACATCACCATCCTCCAAAGCATGGTTAATAGTAACCTCTCCTAGAATTGGGGAACTCATTAGATCATCTACCTTCTTTCCTAAATGGGTATTCCTCCATATCCATCCCTTTCTTTTCTTCTACACCTACCACCTTAGTTAGCTTGTCATCTTCCTCAACCTTACCATTCTCTTTTCTTTCCTTTGAATACTTGGCACTAGGGTTGTCCTCCTTATTTTCATTTTCTACTCTTGTAGGAGTATTCAATGGCTACCCTAACAAAGTAGCATCTTTAACAATGCTTAGTAAGCCCACCTTATGTTTTTCCTTCAGAGAAGGGGAATTGCAAGCCAATAACACATGGCCAAAGTACCCACAGTTTTGGTAATATAGATTAGCATTCTCATAATATATCAACCAGACCATTTCCCCCCACTTAGTAGATAATGTGACCATGGTTGAAAGAGTCCCATTAATGGTAATGTTCACACAAAATCTAGCAAAGACAAGTCTAGATTTAAGTAGAGTTACCTGGTCCCTAGCAACAAAATGTTCAAAAATATTCCCAATGCATCTTAGGATCTTTTCATCCTAGAACTCCAGTGGTAGTCCTAGCAAATTGACCCAAAAAAGGGCCAAGCTTTGGAGCTCCAGACTAGCATCAAAGCTAGGGTGTCATTTTTCTAGGGCTAGATAGTACTTTCCATAGTACCAGCTCCCAGAAAGGATAGCAGCCAGGTCCTCACTGTTCGTGAAGAAAAAGTAGAAGAGGCCAATAGGCATGGCTAAGACACAAACATTACCCTTCATGGACCATTTCTATGCCAACCACTTCTTGGTCATCTCTATCAATGACCTGAAGGAAATAAAATGACCCACAACACAATTTTTGAGGGAGGCAACAATGTTGTCAACAACACTATCTAGGAATGAATTTTTTGGTCTAGTAACACCATGGGTGACTTTGGGATCCTCAAGCTTTGCGTTCCCCTCCTTACACCCCAAAAGAACATTTTTCCACCCTCCCTTGGGGGTGGGGAGAGAACCAGTGGACCCAACCCCATTTTGAGTAAAGGGTGAACCCACAATAGTGGGTTACACTTTTTCAGAGGAAGCAAATCCTCCAAAATCATGTGAGCGAAAAAAAATTTCTTCATTTTTTTGATAGTTTCTATCAAAAAAAAAAAATTACATAGTTTTGATAGAAACTATTATCTTGTTTCAGTTTTGATCGAACCTATATTATAAGTTTTGATTGAAACTTGTAACATAGTTTCTATTGAAACTAAAACCCGATCGTGAGTTTCATAAACCTATGGTCGGGCTTTAAAAGTTTTGATTAAAACTCTACGTAATAGTTTCAATCGAAACTATTACATATAGTTTTGATCAAAACCAAAACTGTGAACCCACGATCAAGCTTTAAAAACCACGACCGCAGGTTTATTTAAAGCCCGACGGTGAGTTTAATAAACCCATGGTCGGGCTTTAAAAGTTTCAATCAAAAGATCACTCACCGAACCCCACTCTATCATTTTTGTCATTATGGAGTTTCGATCAGAAGCAAGTTTAAAGGCATATGAAATTTGACATTCGAAAAAGGTATGGTTTTGATTTTATACTCTCTTTTTTTACAGTTTTAGGTATATTTTCTATGTTTTTTGCTTCAATTTATATATGTATTTTTGTATATATGTACATATATATCATGTATGTATATATATATATATATATATATATATATATATATGCATATACACACATATATATATACATGTGACATTTATACATATATGTCATGTATGTATATATGCATACATGATATATGCATCATGTATATTGTATATGCATATATGTCACATATATATATTCAATATATATGCATACATTATATGTGTGTGTGTGTGTGTGTGTCATGTATATATGCATATGCATATATATATGATGTATATACATGACATATATATATGTATGTATGTAACATCATGTTGTACATACATGAACATACTGTGGATATGTAGACATATGTATTTAAATTTTAATTGTACACATATTCAAATAATGTAATATATTAAAATTTAAGTTCATATACATGTGTGTGTGTGTGTGTGTGTGTGTGTTCGTGTTTTTAAATCTTCACCAAGTTACCTTCAATAATTTAATTTCAATGAATTAACCCTTTAACACTAGTTGGGCAATAGTTACTTGTCACATGTGTGTGTGTGTGTTTGTGTGTGTGAACCCTAATTTATAAACTTCACCTTGACCTCCTTGCCCTAATCTTGAAAGTCTAATTAAACATTGACTAGATTTAATCTAATCTAATTTAAATCAATATAATTGTGTAATCCTAACCCTAGAAATCTCATGTAACACAATGCTAACCTATATGTAAGTTTAATCCTAATCTCAACTCTAATTCAAACTCATGTTATATATTTACCCTGGAATGAAGACTGGTTGATAGAATAACCATGTAAGTTCCATAAAATATAATTTACCCTTGAAACTTAAATCTTAAATAAAAACATAAAGTTATATCATTTTAAGCCAAAAGTTATCACTAAAGTTAAGCATGAATATTAATTTTCTAACTTTAAATTTTTATAGCATGATCCTCACTTCTTAACCCTAAAAAATAGGATAATTTATGAATTTCCTAACTAAAAACTTTAAGATCTAGATATTTGTACACTAACCCTAAACATTTAATCCTAAAGATCCCTAAACATTATATATTAACTTTCTAGGTAACATTTCAATCATGATTCTACATCAACATAAAACACTAGTTTGAAGATGCACTCCTTTAACCCTAGCAGCCAGGTATATATTTACCTCAAGAATGTTGAAACATGAATCAAATTAATTTAACCTATCTAGGTAACATTTTAACTTTAAGCTCGTAACCCTAAAATTAACTCTAAGTTCTTAACACTAACTAGATAGAGTTAGATAAAAAAATATATAGTTCACTAACCCTAACTCTAACCTATCATGATAGCTTACTCTTGACATAGAACACTATTTTGAACAAACACTTGGACTTTAACCCTAAAACCCTAAATATTTTCCTAACCCTAACTTAATGAAAATTTACCAAGTAACCCTAAAACTAACCTTATAACCATAAATAATATAAGTTTCATAATCATGATAAAACATTAACCTCAAGAATGTCAACCCTAATCAAATTAATTTAACCTAACCAAGTAACATTTTAACTTTAAACATGTACATATTATTTAATTTATGTTCACACATGTAGTACTATAAATGTATATATGTGATGTTCGAAAGCTTCATGTTTATACACATTATATATTATTTTCTTAAATTTCATTGTACTTGATAAATTTAAATTTTATTAATATGTTATTATTTAATTTTAATTTCAAGTTTACACATTATATAGACATAGGCATAGTACATACATTGAACTTCACATGGCAGATTAACAACCTGACATCCCCCTCCCATGTGCAATAGCCTCCTATCCCCCTCGAGCAGCCTCTTGTCCTCTCCAAGTAGCAACCTCCCATCCCCCCTAAGTAGCAACCTTCTATCCCCCCCCTAAGCAACAACTTGTCCCCCCCAACATGGATTTTTTCCTATAGATCAGCAGCCTATCCCACCCAACATGCTCTATGAGTGCATTAACCAAGAGATTCATAGACATCATGAATCCTTGGCTAGTGGCACATGCTCTAGTGGGTATAGTAGTACATGTCAGAGCATCTTACAGAGTCTCACATATATTAGAGATGAGATTCATGGTGTTGCTCCATATTTTGCACATTCTATATAGATTATCCTTGATAGTAAGAGATGAGAGGTCTCTTCAGGGCTCTCACTACAATAGGTATAGTGTTTAGTGTCCAAAGAGACACTGAAGAGGCAATGTTTTCCTCATTATCTTCCACTAAAGTATGTGAAGGGGTATTCTCCCCTTAAGTGTACAAATCCAAAAATGGCTTCACTTATATACCTATGCTTCCTTTCTACTCATGGTCATTATCCAAATAATGACTAAATTCCACTCTATTTTGCACAATAGCTTTATGTTGAGGTTTGCTTAGGCAAGGCGGTGAACTACACTAATTTACCATCACATTTAGGATAGGGGCATGGTAGACTAGTTTATAGGTAGCCGGGTTGTCCACCACTGACACCTAGGTCAATTTTTGAAGAGAGGGAACCTACTATTTCCCCTATAATAGGTCTATCAGTTGATGAGGCCATGCATAGCACATAGTTGCGGGGGGTGATTTAGGGAGTTAGAGACATTGCCATATTTGTTAGATCTATTTCCACTGATGAGGTTGGCTAGTATTTAATGTCATATTAGCATTCTAAATCATCACCTAGTGCTTCATCTTCAAGAGACTTGTATAGTGTAGCAGGCATCCCTTCATTGAGTAGCTTAGAGGGTCTCACTAGAGTGTTGACACGAGATACTATGAGCAGTCTTATTGAGGATCTATTTGTTAACCTCATAATGGTTTTTGACACTTGAGTGCCAATACACTTAACTAATTTCTATATTGGAGCCAAGTACACCATGTATGTCAAGCCACAACAAAAGCCAAGTTAGGAAAGACTTCAGGTGCCGAGTGATCTTCATGTGCCGAGTAGTCTTCAAGTGCCAAGTGAAGATTAGGTGCCGAGTGAAGTTCAAGTTCCGAGCAAAATAAAGTGCTGAGTAGATACAAGTGCCAAGTGATATTCAAGTGCCGAGTCATAGATGATATTGAGCAATACAGAAATGAAACAAGCGCCGAGTAAGCCAGTTTGTTATTAGTGCCGAGCATCTGGAATCAACAAGTGCCGAGCAACACAGAATGTACATATGAGTTTGTAACTTCATTGATTCATATGTAAATCATTTTCATGGCTGAGATGTGATGAATCTCGAAGGATTAAATGATAATATTGAATCTTTTATTTTTCCTATTCAATCTACATGCAGCCAATAAGAAAAATGATGAAGGCATGCAACCAATGGAAGAAGTGCAAACAATGAGCGAGAAATAGAGATTGAATATGGATCATAGATCCATACCTAACCCTAAATCCTTGAATGTCTTTATAAGGAAGACAAAATTTCATTGTAAAATATATGAGTGGATATACAAGGGTGTGTAAGGAAAACTACTTTCAGAGAAAGGACTATCAGATCACAAAGGATCAAGATCAGAGAAAGCAAATCAAGTGCCTGTATTCAGCAATCAAAGGATTGTAATCTATCAAGTTTATTGTACCTAATACTTTCTAGCAATTGTATTAGAATGAAAATCCTATGGTAATAGGTTAGCTTAACAGCTATTTCACAGATCCTTTAAATAGGTGATTAAATCCTTTAACAGGGTGACACTTCATGTAAAGTGTTTGTAAATCCTCTAACTAGGTCACTATTGATACAGTGTAAAGCCTTTAATAGGGTAGGCCTTTAACAAGGTAGACCATCAGAAGTGGTTAAAACCTTACTACTGTAGCAAATTTTGTGGGTATCATCCCCACCCCAGTTTTACCTTCTTATTCCTGGAGGGTTTCTAGGTTACCAAAATCTCAAGTGTTATGTGGTGATTCTTATGTGTTTCTCATAATTGTTTGATAGGTTTGTATGTATGCAACCTACTTTTAGTTTAAAGATTTTAAATTACATTACTTCTGATTCACCCCCCCTCTCAGAAGCGTTCTTCCCATTTGAATATTCCAACAATTGGTACCAGAGCAAATGGTTCTCACAAAAAGAAGTCTAACAACTTGAAGAAAAAGATCTAAAGATGGAAGTCTTCAAACTTGGGAAGATTATTGAAAATCAAGTGATTGATGTGAAACTAGCTCTAGACAGAGTAGAGGAAGCAAGGGAAGAATTGAGAAAATATTTGAAGAGAAGGAAGGATATAGCCATAGTTGAAAATGATATAAACTATAAGGAGATTGATACCACAAAACTGTGTGCCAATGGAGACACTAAAGAGTTTGATGCAGCAATGGCAGAACTGATGGAGAAAAAAAAAGTTCAAGAAGAGGAGATAAGATCTCTCAAGATGGAACATGAATCACAGGCCATAATGATATGTGAAATCACTAAACAAAAGAAAAGAGCAGTTGAGGATAGAGTCATGATAGAAAATGACAAAAGAAATCTTGCAAACAGGATTGAAGAAAAGTGTACTGAATTAACAAGAATCTCAAATATGTAGATGGATACACTTGCCCAAATGATGAACCTTCATCATGAACTCAATATGAAAGATATTGAGATCTCTACTTTGAAGATACACAATGAACAACTATAGAATGAATTGAATAGAGAAAAAGAGGTAGCTGAGAATCTCAACAAGTCAAGTGAAGCCATCAAGTATTTTGAGCAGTTGCTGAAATCCCCAAAATCTGCCCATGATACATCAGGACTAGGATACAACAGCACTGAGGTTGGAGAATCATCAAAGAGTGTCAAGAAAAAAGATGACATAGGTAAGAATTCAAAACCCACTTGTCATTACTGTAATAAGAAGGGGCATATTGCTAATATTTGTAGGAATAGGAAATTTAATCAGCCAAATACACTCAAGAGCAAGAGTTACTATCACAAGTGCAACATGCAAGGACATATGACACAAGATTGCAGATCCAAAGTTACAAGGACATAAAAATTTGATGGACACTGTCACAATTGCAAGAAGTATGGGCATAGAGCATTTGAATGCAGATCAAAGCCTATATGGACATCAAATCAACCAACAAAATCAAAAGGGAATGAAAGTCACTATCATTGGGATTACAACACCAGGTATAGTTGTCATTATTGTCAGGAATATGGACATATACCATAGAACTGCATAAGAACACATTTCAAAGGGAACTACAAAAGATGGTTGAATCAAACCACATGTTTCAGTTGTTTGAAAGTTGGTCATATCAGCAAAAGCTGTCCTACAAGATCAAAGGCACCCAAGACTGAAGAAAATAAGGGCAAAGAAAAGATTGATGTCAAAAAGATAAGGGGGCAAATGAATAAGACTTGGAAAAATAAAGATGAATGCAAAACATCAAATGGAGGGATCACTTCACCCAATAGGTAAAGTGATCACACTTCATCAAACTAAGCATGAGAAGTATACGAGACTGATATACAAAGCTATATCACACATCAGTCCCAAGACAAAGAAGCAATGCAAAGTATAAATCTACATGAGACAAGATGTCAAGACAAAATCTAAATGATGTTGCCAAGCTATCTTTCGATGCTGAGTTAAACTCCAATCCATGTCGAGCTCCTAATAGTGATCGAGTTAATAATTGATGCCGAGTTAGGTTAAAATTTTTTAGAAGCCAAGTTGGCAGTTGAGCATTTAATGTAATGAAAATAGGGTATATTATCACGTTTCTAATCAGTTTTCCTCATCGCAATCAAGAAGCAAAGAAGAGAAAGAGAGTAAAAGAACTTCACAGCATAGAATCCAGCATTTCAAGCAGATTGCAACATCTCTCAACGTGTTTTCATCAATCTTGAGGTATTTTTCATGTGCTGAGCTACGAAATTTCATATTTCTTAAAAAGGAAACCCTAGTTTGCATAAATGGCATCAAGTTCTAGGAAAATCAAGGACAAAGAGTCATTTGGAGTTCAGTTAGTGTCCAATGAGGTCAAGCAAACTAATTTTCACCCCATACCTAAAGTTGCATACAAAAATGACCCAGCCGGAGCTCTCTCCCAAATACCCCCAAAAGTTGTAATGGTTCAAGACGTGAGGAGATGCTACAATTGTAAGATAGGAGCCCTAGGAGATATGGAAATAAGGCAAGCCTATGAGAAATTGTGCATAGATGGAGTCTTAAAAGATGAATTCAAAATTGTTGAAAGAAAGGGTTTGACCCGAGTTTTGAGCTTTCCCACCGTATTCAAGACAAAATGGGTTAAACTTGTGTTAAGCAAAATTCATGGTGGAAGTTTATGGTTAGAAGATACTCCCATCAAATTAACCAAAGAAATCATACATAGAGTAACAAGGTACCCTACCCTAGATCGGTTCAAAACCTTGAGAAGTGAATCGAAGGAGGTTATTGAAAAGAACACTGGTGCTCAATGGAATAAGAGAGGAATGACAATTCACACAATTCAGGATCCTCTAGTTGAGTTTTCTGGTAGAGTCATTGCCCATAAGTTCTATCAATCTAGTAGACTCAACAGTGTGTCATGTATTGCAGTAGATGTAGGTTACAAATTGGTGAAAAAGGATCATACTTATGATCTTGCAGAACTACAACTACAATAGATTACTGAAAACCTAGCTACCATAAGAAGGACAAAGGGGGCACAATGCAAATTTGGAGCAATTCTAATTTGTATATTCTTCTATGTTCAAAATGAGTTTCCCTCTTTTGGAAAAATTACATGGAGGAATGATAGAACTATCATTGCCCAAATCAATGAATATATAGAACAAATGGGAGAAAATTTTGATACCCTGATGACAAGTTATTTTGAAGATTTCAAGAAATCCATGAAACAAAGGGTGAGAATACTAGTTTCTTTGGTAGAAGAACATGTTAATGATATATGCTTCTTGGTTGATATTGACTTCACATACATTCAAGCTGCAATTCCAAGAGTGAGATGGCTAAGGCCATTTGGATATGAAATCAATGTTGATGAGGCATCTGCAACAATAACTGCATTATTGGTAGACGAAATAGATAAAAGTGCTCCACATTTTGGCACTTATGATGTAGTAAGGTCAAAAATAAATATGGAATTAAAGACTGCTTCCACATTAAAGAAGAAAGACAAATTGTTAAAGAAGATTAAGAAGAAATTTGGTGAAGAAATTGAGGCAGAAGCAGAAGAAGAAGAAGAAGATGACAATGATGATGAAGATGAACAAGAACAAGGCCCAATGGAATTAACTCAAGGCTTGGGTGAAGACAAGGAGGAAGGTGCAGAAGACAAAGAAGCCAAGGAAGCACCAACTGAAGCTGAGAAAAAGAAAAGAAAGGCAATAGAACAACCTCCATCTTAGAAAAAACCAAAGAAATCTGCCATGCCATCACCTCAAAAGCCTACAACACGAGCTACAACATGGGCCTCCACTCAAAAGGTTAAAGAGGAAGTTACAAAGAAGAAACCAATCAAGGAAACATAGGAAGAGCCAAGGAAAAGAAGAAGATATGTGGCTCAACCTGATTCTGATGAAGAAGATCAATTTGAAAAGGTAAGCCATTCTTCAGTTGATACTTTATGTAAAAAGATTGGAAATGGTGATTTAAACAACTTAAATAAAGTTGATTTCAATAAGTTTACTAAAGAAAAATAGAATAGGATAGAAGAAACAGTTTATGGAATGAAGGCACAGTTCAAGTACACTCCACTTGAGCTAGATGGATAATTGCCAAAAGAACTGTCTAAAATTGTAGAAGACAGATGGCATTTTTGTTTGAAAATGGAAAAGGAGATGAGGGAATCAACCCTAGCAAGTGTATTGCTGGATTTGACTAGGGAACAAATAAATAAAGTAGTCAAAAGGCATAATAATAGGTTTACACCTAAGTACAGGGTATTCTTCATACTCCAAAACAAGATGGAAGAAATTGTTCAAAGAACAATGAAATCATGGAAAATCTTGTACAAAAAAATTGAAGATTTTCTTGAAGAAGAATACAAGGAACAAGCTATTGCTCCACTAGAAGAGAGGAGAAAGTAGAAGAAGAAAAAAAAGTAGAAGAAGAAAAGAAAGTAGAAGAAGAAAAGAAGGTAGAAGAAGAGAAGACAAAAGAAGAAAAGAAAGTAGAAGAAGAAAACAAGGTAGAAGAAGAGAAGAAAGAAGAATAAAAGAAAGTACAAGAAGAAAAGAAGGTAGAAGATGAGAAGAAAGAAGAAGAAAAGAAAGATGGAGATGAGGAAGAGACACAAAAACAAGATGTATCGACAACAACTGAGCAAGAGCAGCAACCGGATCAGAGTGTGCAAGACACACAACTGCCACCCTCTAGCCCTCCTCATGTACCCATCACACCTGCAAAAATTATAACTATTGTTGATGTTCCTGATACTTTTGGTTAGAACATCAATCCATTAATTGCAGAAGATCTCAAAAGAATCCTTGACCAATCTACACAACAAGCAATATTATGTGCAGATCCAGTATTAGTCAGTATGGATGAATTGCAAAAACTAGTAGAAAGCACAGTTAGAGATAAAGTGAATCCACAAGAACCACCTTCCATCATCTCTACAGCTACTAGTGGTCAACTTCAAATGCCAACAGTTATTTCAACAGGCATAGTTGACACTACAATACAAAAGCCGAGTGCAGCTGTAGAAAAAGGAATAGAACAAACAAGACAGACTATTACATCTGATCCTACAACACAAACACAAGGTGCACTTCCTAAGATTACCATAATTGATCAAGATAGTAGACAGTAGGAGGAAAAAATATTGGAAACCCCTAAAGAGCAAGAGGCAATACAAACATTGATAAATTTGCCTACCTCGAGAACTCCTTCACAACAATCATTGCAAATATCTATACCAACATCTAGTACTACAAAAGTTGCAAGGGTACTTCACTATGGAGACCCTGAATTAGATGTGGAGATAGTCATACCAGGCTATGACTCAAAAACAATAACCATTGATCAAATAAATGAGGTGCAGGAAGCACTGAATAGAAGAAAGAGACAAGAGATACTCAGGAAGGAGTATAAACAAAAGCAAACCCTACATGAGATTAAGGACATCTTTATGGATGCCTTCAGTTCGCAATCACCAGATGAGTCAAAGCATATCACGAAGCAATTATTAGATATTGTTGACCAGGTGACAAATGAAGACCAAGAAACAAATGCAAAACTTATGGAATGGCCTGAAAGAAAATTTCAAGGGAAAGTGAATGAGAAAGTATCTAGTGAAATAGCACTTTCACAGGTTGAATTGGCAAAGTTAGTAGACAAAGTGAAAAAGGTACTTGAGAATATATTCTCATTGTACAAAAAGTTGTGTGACTTTTCATACTTCACACAAGAGACAAGCCAAAAGATACTGAGCTTGGAAAGAAATTTAAACATTTCAAGCATACAGCTACCAAATGATCCAGCTCAAAGTGAGAAGCATTTTGCTCAATCGCTTCACACTCACAAAGAAATAGCCATATTAACAACAGATGAGGCCAATATCAACGCAAAACTAATACATCTATAGTCCACCATTACCCCACATTTGGAATTACTCCATAAGGAACAAGTCTATGCAGAAACTGTTCTCAAGAAAGATTCTAATCTTTCTACATTAGATGGACTTATTCATCTTGCTGCAAAGACTGCCATCCAACATAAGTCATAAACAACACATTTTTGGTGAAATACAGTCTTAACCCTTAAAATCCTTTGACATAAGTGTCAAAAAGGGGGAGATAAGAATAAAAGGGGGAGATATTAACTAAAGAGGAGATACTATATGATGTATGAGGCACAACCAACTCAGGGGGAGTTACAATAATTTTGAGGCATATATTGTAAGTTACAAATTTTGATCAAGTTTTCTTTAAAAATTCTGTATATACCAAACAGATTAGTTAATGTACTCAAGTGTTTTTGTCACTCATGTCAAAGGGGGAGATTGTTAACCTCATAATGGTTTTTGACACTTGAGTGCCAATACACTTAACTACTTTCTATATTGGAGCCGAGTACACCATGTATGCCGAGCCACAACAAAAGCCGAGTTAGGAAAGACTTCAGGTGCTGAGTGATCTTCATGTGCCGAGTAGTCTTCAGGTGCCGAGTGAAGATCAAGTGCTGAGTGAAGTTCAAGTGCCAAGCAGAATAAAGTGCCGAGTAGATACAAGTGCCGAGTGATATTCAAGTGCTGGGTCATAGATGATGTCGAGCAATACAGAAATGAAAAAAGTGCCGAGTAAGCCAGTTTGTTATTAGTGTCGAGCATCTGGAATCAGCAAGTGTCGAGCAACACAGAATGTACATATGAGTTTGTAACTTCATTGATTCATATGTAAATCATTTTCATGGCTGACATGTGACAAATCTCGAAGGATTAAATGATAAGATCGAATCTTTTATTTTTCCTATGCAATCTACATGCAACCAATAAGAAAAATGATGAAGGCATGCAACCAATGGAAGAAGTGCAAACAATGAGCAGGAAATAGAGATTGAATATGGATCGTAGATCCATACCTAACCCTAAATCCTCGAATTTCTTTATAAGGAAGATGAAATTTCATTATAAAATATATGAGTGGATATGCAAGTGTGTGTAAGGAAAACTAATTTCAGAGAAAGGACTATCAGATCACAAAGGATCAAGATCAGAGAAAGTAGATCAAGTGCCTGTATTCAGCAATCGAAGGATTGTAATCTGTCAGGTTTATTGTACCTAATACTTTCTAGCAATTGTATTAGAATGAAAATCCTATGGTAATAGGTTAGCTTAACAACTATTTCATAGATCCTTTAAATAGGTGATTAAATCCTTTAATAGGGTGACACTTCATGTAAAGTGTTTATAAATCCTCTAACCAGGTCACTATTGATACAGTGTAAAGCCTTTAACAGGGCAGGCCTTTAACAGGGAAGACCATCAGAAGTGGTTAAAACCTTACTGCTGCAACAAATTTTGTGGGTATCATCCCCATCCTAGTTTTACCTTCTTATTCCTAGAGGGTTTTTGGGTTACCAAAATCTCAAGTGTTATGTGGTGATTCTTATGTGTTTCTCATAATTGTTTGATAGGTTTGTATGTATGCAATCTACTTTCAGTTTAAAGATTTTAAATTACATTACTTCTAATTCACCCCCCCTCTCAGAAGCATTCTTCCCATTTGAATATTCCAACATTATTATATTCATATAGATTTATATCAAAGCATCTTGGCATACCCATATCAGATGTTCAACATCATGTCCATGGTGGTATTGGGTCACATCCTCAACCATATTCATCTCCTTGATCAAGTAGTGCTCATAATGGTACTAGTACACATCATGATCCACTTATTGACCACTCTTTTACTGCAAAGGGACATATATATAGTAGTACAAACCCTTATAGCCAGTACAAGGCATGGTCAGAGTTTAAATGTGGGCCTTGATGATGTTGTCTTCAGCTTGTCGACCATAGGATGGATGGACTTGTTGATACGTGATGATTCTACTTCTATGTCATCTCGTCTAGTTAGTCCACTTGGATAATCATTATTAGGATGTTTGCCAACCACTATTCATGTTAGCATAGATGTAGCAATGGAGCTAGATGAGGCCCAAAAAAATCTAGATAAATTGGTGGACATGATTGATGCTAGGTACTCTGAGTATTATCAAATGTCAGCATCTACATAGGTAAATCTCTAGTTTTTTTACATTCATGTTAAAATTTAAATTTCAAGCATTTGTTCAACTAATAATTTATGCACATGTACATGTTTTAATATGATTTTTTGCACACATGTATGTATGTATTATAGGGGGACATTCTTATCTTTACTCCATCTTTGATACCTAATCATGTACATCATCAAGACTCATTTGATGATGTCAGTAGTGGACAGGTGAGTTTTTATTTTTTTGAATTAGATACATGTGAGTTTTAAATGTAATATTTAAATTACATGCAATTCAAGTAAATTTAAAAGAGATTTAATTAAATATGAAATTATGTACATTGATTTAATTTTCTCTTTAATATATATAGGGGTCAGCACATCCTAGTGAGCATCTAGGTGATAGTCAGTCTTCAGAGCCCACTGTGAGATGTCATGATGATAGTCCTACACCTGACGATCTATAGTTTTTTTAATATTATAGATTATTTGATTTAGACTTTCATCCAAAGATATTATTTGATCTAGGATTTCATCCAGATTTTACATGTTTGATTATTGACATGTACATGTATAGTTATGTTCTTATATGTTACATTATGTTGGATTATGTTCAACTATGTTCTTTTACATGTTAGATTATGTTGGATAATGTTCTAGTTATGTTGGAAATTATGTTAGATTAGAATAATTATGTTGGATTATGTTCTTTGACATGTTATATTATGTCAAGGATAATATTGTGTTATCTTGGAAATTATGTTAGATTATGGTGGATTATGTTAGGGTTACAGTTAGATAATTAACATTACATAATTAATTGCATACAAGTACCTAATTGAACTATAATTAGTTACAAATCACAATTTAAACTGAATACAAGTTAAATGAAAGAGTAAAAGTAATATATAATTAGTTATAAGTCCTAATTTCATCCCCTTAAGACAATTGTTCGAATTTCTTCCCCTCGAGGCACATGTCATAATTAGTTGCATATAAGTACCTAATTGAACTATAATTAGTTAGGAAATACAATTTAAACTAAACAAAAGTTAAATGAAAGAGTAAAAGTAATATATAATTAATTACAAGTCCTAATTTCATCCCCTTATGACACAAGTCCTAATTTGATCCCCTTAAGACAATTGTTTGAATTTCTTCCCCTCAAGGCACATGTCCTAATTAGTTGCATACAAGCACCTAATTAAACTAGACAATTAGTTATGAATCACAATTCAAACTAAACACACGTTAAATGAAAGAATAAAATTTTAATATATAATTAGTTACAAGTCCTAATTTCATCCCCTTAAGACACAAGTCCTAATTTGATCCCCTTAAGACAACTGTTCAAATTTCTTCCCCACGATGCACATGTCCTAATTAGTTGCATACAAGTACCTAATTGAACTAGATAATTAGTTACGAATCACAATTTAAACTAAACACAAGCTAAATGAAAGAGTGAAAGTTTAATATATAATTAGTTACAAGTCCTAATTTCATCCCCTTAAGACACAACTCCTAATTTCAACCAAATTTCAAATTGTTGAACCAAAGTTTAGATTTCAAATTTCCTTTAGCCAAATTTTAGATTTCAAATAGTTCAACCAAATTTCAGATTTCAAATAATTCAACAAGTTGTTTCTAGCTCATATCAAGTGGGTCAGCTCATTGTTGGATAACATTTAATATTTTCCTGTGATAATCAATATCAAACCTCCACTTATGTATTCTAGGTCCTTTGACTAGATGAAGAGTTAGACCAGTGGCAATAACATGGTTATTATACTGATATAGCTTATTGTTAGGTTGATAATCAATGAAATGAATCACATACTTAAGTACTTTATTTTGCTTCAGATATGTTTCTTGTACAATAGCAAAACTTGCATACATGTCAATCAAATAAGTCAATAAATTTGAATTCATAAAAAAAAAAGATGTACATACATGTACATGATTCAACTATATATACTAACCCGTGGGAAACATAATTCCATTACTTATTTCAATCTTTGTTAGCTTCTCTCTTTGTGTGATGCAACACAATAAATAATAGCTAACACCTTCTACATTTTCAAATTCTGCCATGACTGCAAAAACATTGCTACACAAAGTATATGTATATAAATTCCATGTGTCATTTATATATATATATATATATATATACTAAAATACATACCAACTCTGATTAATCCTAAAATATGGTCATAATTAGTGGAAATCAATGGAATATCATCATAGTTTTTTGTCCTCAAACTCATTCATATTGATAACATCTAGTGGCACCAAAGTCCATTCACCCACATATCCACATTCTTGATTAATGCAACCATCATAGTTTTCATCAATGCAATCAAGACAAAAACATGAGTATTCTCTTGTGTATAATGACAACACATTACTATTTGTGCTCATAATTGAATGCAATGATCGTGTATTCTCTATCCTCTTGCATGCATGCATTGATCTTCTATCAACACTTGAATGTAAGGTCCATACATACATATAAAAAATGAGTTTTAAACATGTGCGTATGTACCATAAATTAGTTATGACATAACATACATTAAATTTATAAAATTGATTCATTTAAATAATATTTGAAAATTAATTTATACCTGATACCTCCCAAAACACTTTGAATGGTATGACTCACTCTACTTGTGATGACATGTTATCTATATTTGTTGGCATGATAAAATGTGGTTTACACCACTCAACACATCATGAGCATTATTAATGTGATATCCTCTATAGTCCATTTGATACTTTCTTAAAGAACATTTGATACAAGCTCCTGCACCATCATGCTCAACCTTTCCATGTCCACTCTCGAAAAAACTCCAAATGTGTGGTATATTACAGTATCGATGATATCTACATAATGCATAAAATGATCTACCTGATTTAAATTGTGCTAAACATCCATTTGACCATACAAAATGTTTTTCCATTTTATGCTTTTGATTTTCAAATAATAAAGAAATGACTTAAACAATGTTCCACAAAATGTGTGTCATGTTCTTTGCCATCACAAATGTAAAAGTGATACTCTTTTTTATGACTCATGCTTGATCTATACTTTCCACACCATCCAAATCAATTTGTATATATTGATAAGACACTTGAACCATAATAGTAACCTGATCTATATAGTAGTATTCTGCTTGAAGTTGTTTTTGAGAAATGAATGAGTAATTCTTTGCAAATTCAACAACAAATAAAATTGTCCCGAGTGGGAAAGTTTCTCTTATTGTTTCAAAAAAATAATGATGTATATATGGTTGAATCAATTTATGAAAATTTGACATAAATTCTCTAGCAGGTATGTCATCCTCTACATATTCTATTCTTGTTGATTCTTTTCCAACTTTTGTTTCTGACTTTATGTACTTGTATCTCTTACATTTTACTATCCTCATCATATTAGTATCTTCATCTCTCAAAGGAAATTAGGCCAGGTTACCACATGTTTCACAAGTTTCTCTTATGCAATCTATTTCACATATTGCATAATCATTTGGTTTGTCACATAAGATTGATGTTATGAATTGGATCATTTATGAAAAACATTTTGATAACCACCACTTTCTTCTATCATCTTTTTGAACCCGTGATAGTATAAATCAAATTCAACATCACATCGACAACAACATGTTTCACAAGATCTATTTGTCTTCACAAAATAGGGTTTTAATCTATCAAACATTATTTTTCCAATCTTCACATTGGGATTTAAATTACAAAATGAGAGATACAATTCATGTTGTGTGACATTCAACCAATGTTTTGCATGTTGAAGATTATCCTTAGGCCCAATCCTCTACTTGATGATATCTCATCTATTTGGTGAAGGACAAGTATTATCAATCCAAAATTGAATGACTAAGTTCTTAATTATTTCCACAATCATATCAGATCGAGGAACTCTACACATTAGCACCCAGTTTCCTTCTAATGTACTATCATCCAAATTGTTTCTCCTTTTCAAATAATGTAATATTATCTTTTGACTATACCCAATATGATATGATAGTGAAGAGATTTATCTTTTTTGCCATAATTTCTTATTTAAAATAGATGTTAGTATCACTCTTCGTGCAATAGATTTATCTACGAATCTAGATTTTTTCCCAATGGAGTGTAACCCTTCCTTAACACTTTCAACAATATCTTTTTCTAGTTTAGAAGTATTCCTCTTTTTTAAACTTATATCTATACCCAATAGTTTCAATGGCTCTTTTGATTCATCTTTAAGAAGTGAAATTGATAATAATTGAGTTTTCTCCACTGTATCAGGATTCTCAAATTGTGCAATTATTTCTTTAGAATTTTTATTCAATTTTCTCTTCATAGTATATGTAGGTTGACTAGCATATTCTCTCAATTTCCCACATCCATTTCAATTAAATGATCTATGCTTCTATGATTATTATTTTTCTTCAAACTTTGAGATAGATTAACATTCTCATTTGTTGTTTAATCTCAGGCAGCAAGAAAAATTAAAATAAAGACTTAAGATACAACTTTTTCTTTAGTGTCCACATATGTGTATATATAACATAACAAATGAACTATGAAATATACTATTATCTAACCTTCAAATGATCCTTCTTCGATATCCATTGCTTCATCTTTAATTTCCTCATATCCACCATTTTTATCATCTACTACTGCACGTGCACGATATAACAAATAAAATCAAGCAAGTTTTTACTTAAGGATTTGTCTCTAAAATTAAAAATCAAAGATATAAAGTTTGCCTCTACACATGGGTAGAAATCTAGAATTTCTAGAGATTATAAGTTTGTGAGAGATGTGTGCATACATACATGTTTGAACTTGGGATGAACCTTCTCCAATCTCAGTAGATTGTCATGTTTCACTATGTCCTAAATAAATTCATAATTTAAAACACCATAATTAAAATATACCCAAATTTTAAATATATATTCATAATTTAAAATCCATAGTGTAATAAACCCTAATTCTAAATATTCATAATTTAAAAACCATAATGTAATAAATCCTAATTGTAAATATTCATAAATCTAAAAACTATAATGTAATAAACCCTAAAATTGTAAATATTGATAATTTAAAATTCATAATATAATAAACCCTAATAGGACTAAATATTCATAGTTTAATAAAACCTAATGCTAAAAATTCATAATTCAATAAACCCTTAATATTAAGTTAATAGTAACCCTAAGTTTATATTTATCATATACCTAATTGGATAAACCATAATTGTAATTGGATAAATCTTAATCCTAACTATATTGTTAGAATTAATAATCTTTCTTTGGTTGTATTTATTTATTTATTGGGATAAACCAAGGTATCCCTTATGTATTATTTATTTGTCCTCTAGTCCACATGTAAAGGACATGTCATTCTTGTCCTATTGTTTACTTGTGAGAAAAACTCATTTTTGTATTTCCTTTAATAAGAAAAATAGATATTCCTCCTTAAGAGGAACTTGACACTTTGCACACACCTTTTATGAATATAGCATTCATAGAAATGAGAGTTACATATGCAAAGACATGCAACTCCTTTCTCATCTCTTTAAAAGAGGTGCTTCTCTCTCTCATTTTCATCTAGTCTCCATTATTCACATCAAGTTTTTGATGCTATTGTAAATGAGCTATTTTGCTCCATTTCTTCTCTCTCTCTCTCATTCTTAGGCTTTTGCCTCATTCATAATACTCACAAGGAGTTTTCTTTGCTTTCTCCTTATCAAATCCTTGTCTCTTGTGTTGCTTCCTCTTTGGTATTGCTCCATTGATCTTGTATCATTTGTATGGTAAAACTCTTCTTGCTCTCTTGGATTAAATCTATTATTTCAGGCTATTTCATTTTATTATATTTTATCATTTCAATCACTTTTTCTTACATGGTATCAGAGCTTTCTAATCCTTGTTTTGAGCCTTTGTGAAGGTTACCATATTGAAGAACTTTGTTGAGAGGAGAAGTGAAGAAAAAAATTCATTCCTATTTTTTTTGCAGGTTTTTTATTCAATCTTCAAAATTTTTTTCTAACCCTCTTTGGAAGGTTTACCGCCAAAGAGTTCTTCATTTTTTATTTTTTCTAACCTCCTTTGGAAGGCTTACCACCAAAGAATTATTTATTTTTAATTTTTTTATTATATCTAACCCTATTTCTGTTGCAGGCTTTTTAAGTTTTTGAAATTCAAGTTTTTTTTTTCTGTTTTTGTTTTAGAAAGTAAAGTACAACAGTTCATATTTTTCTTATATCTCATAATCTATGATCTGGGTTTGGTTGAAATTTTAATAGCATTTAGAAAACATAAAAATGAAAAAACTATTTAAATTTTATTTGTATCAGAATAGTATTGCAAAATTTATTGTACTATATGTGCAGTATTATTTATTTTTCAAGTTTTAAGACAATAGTTCATATTTTTATGATATCTCTCAATCCGTGATCTAGGTTTGGCTGAAATTTGAACAGCATTTAGAAGACATAAAAATAAAAATAAAATTTAAATTTTATTGAAAATAGAGTTAAATTAAAAAATTTATCGCTCTCTGTGTGTAACACTTTTTTTCAGTTTTTTGAAATTTTTATTTTTCCTGTTTCTTCAATCTGACCAGTGGTTTTGCAGGGAACATTTTAGTTTTTAATTTTGACTCTCTAAATCTCTTAATAATTATTTAACATTCTTGTGGATAATAAGTCTCACTTTTTTATTTCAAATCTATTATTTAAATTTTAAACGTAATTTTTAAAATCATGTCGACTTTAATTCCAGAAATCAAGTTAAATAACCCAAACTATTATGCTTGGAAAACTTATCTTTTGTTTATATTCCATTTTAAGCATATTTTAGATGTTGCTACTGACCTTTCTGTAGTTCCTGGTACCTTGGCTACACAAGATGAAAAAAATGCATGGAATACTAAAAATGAGGAAGCCCTTGGCCTCATTGGTATATCTCTTAACCTAGATTTATATGTTCTAATTTCTCATTGCACTAATGCCCACGAAGCTTGGGATATTTTAAAGCAAACGTATGACAAGCCATCTGAATCATGCAAGATTCAATTGCAAGACAATTTGGAAGACTTAAGGTATATTGATTGCAAATCCATGGATGAATTTTTACTTAAATTTGATTATATTAAAAGTCAACTAATTGGATTAGGCGTTACTCTCACTGATATTAGATTAATTACCATTATTTTAAAGAAATGTCTTCTTAGACAATTTCAACAATTTATTACTAATGTTCATTCTCAACTTTCTATTCCTACTTTGTCTACTCAATTAACTTATAGTATTTTTCAAAATTTGTTGCGTCAAGAGGAAGCTAAGTTATTACAATTTGGTACTCTTAGATCTAATAAACATGCATTTGTGTCTAAAAATCAAAATCAAAATCTTAGATCATCTTATCATGCTCCAAATAATAATCAAAATCAAAATTTTAATATTCACAATTTCAATAATAATCATAACAATCATAACTTTAATAATCGTCACAATAATAACAACCTATTTAATTTTAGACCTTCTTTTAACAACAATAATAATCAAAATACAAATCATAATAATAACCATTCTAATTAATCTAATAAAAAACCTCACTATACTTATTGTGGGAAAGATGGTCATGTAACTAATAATTGTTTTAAAAAACAAAAAGATAAGCAACCTATCAATAACAATAATCAAAACTCTCATCAATCTCGTCATGCTTTTACTATTAGTTACAATGTTCCTAAAAATTTAGAATGAATTATTGATACTGGTGCATCTCAACATGTTACTTTTCATAAAGAAGTGTTTGATTCTTTAAAACTTGATCCTTCTAATATTTCAATTCAATTAGCTGATAATCATAGTTGCAAAGTTGAAGGATTTGGTAATGTTAGTATTCCAAATGAAAAATTACATGATGTCTTTTATGTTCCTGAGTTGAAATACAATCTTCTTTCTATTGTAAAATTATGCCAAAATTACAAATTTGAGTTTCATAGGGACATTTTCTCTGTTATTGATCCTAACACTAATGAAATTGTTGCTAATGCTAAGTTAGGCAATGATAAGTTATTCAAATTTTCAGGGTTCACCTCTTCTAGACTCTCTTTGCACAAAGATATTACTTTTAATATGAAGTATGAAATGCTCACTCATTTGGAAAATGAGCATATCTTATCTAATATGGTTGACAATTTACCTCCTATTGCTCCATCTAAGATTGCATGCACTAGGTGCATGAGTGAAAAATGCAAAATACCAAAGGTTATCAAGCTTATAATCCTATTACTAATAAAGTGCACATAACACGAAATGTTTTTCTTGCAAAAAATGGTGTGCACGATTCTTCTAATGCTCAAAATGAACAAGTTCATGGAAACAGAATTGTGTTAGTGGAGGACCAACCTCCTTCTCTAAACTCTACTACTCATATATCTACCTTTATTCCTCCTATTCTTTCTTACAATGGTAATGGTGATGATGCATTTATAGATCATGGTAATAATGCTAATATTGATAACGGTAATAATGCTAATGTTGAAACAAATGATGCATTCATACATCATGACTCTTCCTCTAGTGATAAATTTGTTAAGAAAAAAAAAAATGGTTTCAAAAAGTACTTAGTAAAAGAGATCAATTTTTAGAATGGGTGGAATTCAACCTAGGAGGATTAATTACTGCAAATATTGTTTGTTGTTAATAATTCTCTTTCATCATCTTTGGCATTTCTCTTTAGTATGTTGCTTAGAAATTATGTTCTATATATGATCTTAATTCTATTTGCATGATTTCATACCATGATAGTTTAGGTATATTTATTCATGTGTATATATGGGAGCCCACATATATATCCTGATAAATATACAAATTATTGTGTCTCTTGTGACTTATCAAATATGAGTGCATTCTTTGTTTCACATAAGTAAATTTATTTTATTTATTTTTCTTATTCTTTGGGATTATGAGTTATTATACACTATTGTCTTCAATATTTATTTTGGCCTACTGATTGGCACATAAGTGTAGTTTATGCTTTTCTAGCATCATTCTATTGCCATATTGGCACTTTATGGTTAATACCATTTATTATTGGAGTTTCCCTCCAATTTTAATTAATTTGAACCATCTTGAAGGCATTTTACTCTTATTTGAAGGCATTCAATTGTTAATACTCATACTTCTTCCCTTTGACATCTTTGAAAATATGTCATATAATATTATGTATACTTATTTGCTTAAATCATGAGTCATGCAGGTTATGGATTGATCACCCATTAACTTGCAGTAAAATGACTTATTAGTGGACTATCTATATCCAAGTGATTGAAGCATTGTTGATGTTGGATTCATTAGCTAACCTTTTCTATGGTCCTTTCTTGAAAGTTTTGATAACATATTTGTTCTTTGCAGGATATGATTTATCTTGATTTCTTTGTGGTACCAAGTTACACTTATATTTATTACTCTATTTCAAAAGTTTCTAACTTAAATATAAGATGAAATTATCCTTGTGGATAGTTGCCTTGTTTCTTGTTTCAATGTTTCAGGTAAATCCATCAAGACACATACAAGACATCATTATTCTTTGTATAGATCCTATGTCACATGAATCCACTTGAAGATGTATCACACTTGAAGGACTATCCACTTCTCTTGGCTCACCAATGATGTACCCATGCTAATACGAGACCTCTTGCATAAATGAAGATATTTCAAAAAATCAAGTTGTAATATTGTAAATTGATTTTGACATCTCCCCAAGTAAAGATTAAAGGGGGGTGTTACAATTAATAATCTTTCTTTGGTTGTATTTATTTATTTATTGGGATAAACCAAGGTATCCCTTATGTATTATTTATTTTTCCTCTAGTCCACATGTAAAGGACATGTCATTCTTGTCCTATTGTTCACTTGTGAGGACAACTCATTTTTGTATTTTCATTAATAAAGAAAATAGATATTCCTCCTTAAGAGAAACTTGACACTTTGCACACACCTTTTATGAATGTGGCATTCATAGAAATGAGTGTTACATATGCAAAGACATGCAACTCCTTTCTCATCTCTTTAAAAGAGGTGCTTCTCTCTCTCATTTTTATCTAGTCTCCATTATTCACATCAAGTTTTTGATGCTATTGTAAATGAGCTATTTTGCTCCATTTCTTCTCTCTCTCTCTCTCTCTCTCTCTCTCTCTCTCATTCTTAGGATTTTTCCTCATTCATAATACTCACAAGGGGTTTTCTTTGCTTTCCCCTTATCAAATCCTTGTCTCTTGTGTTGCTTCCTCTTTGGTATTGCTCCATTGATTTTGTATCATTTGTATGGTAAAACTCTTCTTGCTCTCTTAGATTAAATCTATTATTTTAGGCTATTTCATTTTATTATATTTTATCATTTCAATCACTTTTTCTTACATATATACATAAAAAAAAAAGTCTATAATATGATTGCACACTATATGATCTAAATATGCATTGGAAAAAATATATTGCACATGTACATACCTTGCCTCTTATAATATCCTCCTAAAGTTTTTTGGCAATTTTCTTCTTCTTGTTTGTTAGTTCTTCTTCATAAATATTTACTTGCCCTTTTACCTTTATTGTCCATGTTGCAAATTATTTTTCCAAAACTCAAAAATAAAAGTTGTAAAATATATCCTCCCTCCTAATTGAAGTGCAAATTATTTGAGTGGATTTGATTGTTAGAATTGAAAAAAATAATATTATTTATATGAAAATTTCTATTTTAAAAATAAAAGGCCTTTTGGATGACTTTAGTTTTGAAACTAGAGTTGGACCCAAAACTAGAGTCGGCCCTCTAGTTTTGATTAAAACTAGAGTTAGTAGTTCCAATCGAAACTACTAACTCTAATTTTGATCGAAACTAGAGATGACCACCTTAACCTTTATGGTTAAGGTTTCTAGTTTTGATCGAAACTAGAAACTTTAGTTTCTATCAAAACTGATATTTTTTGTTTTGATAGAAACTTAGTTTCTATCGAAACTAAGAAGATAATGGTTTTTCTAAAGTGGCAGAAGTTTTACTATGATTTCATGGCTTCCAGGATCCATTACTAGGTTCAAATGGAGCACTAAAGTCATGTTCTTTTGCATGATAGAAGTACTTTGAATGAAATTTCTAGTGAATATGAATTTTCTACATTTTGAATTTTTTAGATATATACATTTTTGCATGTGAATTGAACAGAGGTTTGTTATAAAAAATAAACCTATATATTGGACACTCATGGAAAAATAGTAACTAAGAGATAAAAAGATTTGAAAACTAACTACGGTCTTTGTATTTGAGTCATCTTTCAATCAAAAAATAATAATTTGAAATCGAGTAAATATATAATAAGTTACATGTGTCAAAAGCTATGTATATCCAAATTTTTGTTAGGTCAACTTTATACTTTGATAAAATATGAAATACTAAGGATAAAGACATTAGATCACCTCCATGGTTTTGGTATGGATGTCAAAAAACTAAATTTGAAAGAATCACATTGATATCTATTGAAGAAAAAATGTAATGTGTGTCAAAAATAATGTAACTTTTTAAAAATTAGGTTTTTGATAACATACCAATTTTTCATGGGTGAAAAAATAATTCAATTAAATAAATTTAAAAAAAACAAAAATATATTTGGATTCTATATAGAAAATCACAAAAGACTCTAATTTACTTCATCTTGAAATTCCTAACTATTAAATGGCAATTTACATCTGAAAGTGAATTTTTTCTTGAAAATTCATAGTGTCAGTTTAGGTAAAAAAGTGTAACCCATTATTGTGGGTTCACCTTGCCAGCACTAGAGTCAACTCTAGAAAGAAACAAAGGGGTCTTAGAAGTTTTGGTCTGACCCAACACATTACCCAATAAAGAGGGAGAATCTTCTCTATGTAGATGCATCACCATGTGTAGGTCTATGCACACCAAATCCTCTAGCATGTTTGGGCCCTCCAGGGCCATGGTAGTTCAAAATTCAAACCATGGAATGAGCGAGAAAGGTTTTCAACTGGGTTGCAGAGCATATAAAGACCTTTTTTAATGGAGGTCACTCACAAAATATATGTAGTTATTCTATATAAAAGGAACTAAACCTCTTTCGGTAAGAGTCAAGGACTAGAATGTATTCATTTAGCCATATTGATGAGGACCAGAATCACATGTTTAATAAATACAGACTTAATAAAAGTAATGTTAAAATGATTATATATAATGTTCTAATAGCCTCAATGCAGAATTCAATCATCAAATATGTTTTTAGAGGTATTGACCTAATTTAATTTTTGTTGGAATTAATTAAATTGCCCGTTTGTAACTTTGGATGCAATTATTTTTGGCATAAGTACTGGGTTTTTCATTTTGTGTTTCTAGCATTTGGCATACCTTGTTGGCCCTATTAAAAGTGTTAAGACTCTAAAGTGAATTTTGTCTTCTGATAAACCCACATCTCAATTAAATGTAATGCATAACTTTATAAATACAAACACCTTCCACAACCATGAAGGCCTCTTCTAAGTTCATTAGAAGCATTCACTCCACACTTTAGCTGAGTATTCAAGAAGCTCCTATTTTCAAACCCAAAAGAAAGAGAAGTGCCATGTTCCAGCAATATGTTAAACAATTACTAGAGATTTGGATTATTAAATATAGTAAAAAAGATGATGAACACAATAAGTTAATATTTTCTATGACTATAATTATAATTCAAATTGAAATTGTATGTTGGAAATTAAAAAAGGGTAGTTCAAGTTTTTTCTTTGCTTCTAGATTTGATTGAGTTTTTTAATTATTTAGAAGTAAAACAATTCATGACAAATGGATTGTAGAAATCTGATAATGCTAAAAGATAAGTAAACCCCTTTATTTACAAAAAGGGAAGTTCAGAGAACAAAAAATATTAAAAGTATAATTTGATAAGATTCAATCAATTGGAGAATAGATCATAGTGGTGGAAACATAGTCTAAACAAGGAGATTCAATTATTTTCAAAGATAGGAAGATAATGTAATAGTTGTCTAACTAATAGGTATGCACTATCAGTATCACTTTCAAAGTTATTTTTAAATTTTATAACTATTAAATTTTTGGAATTCCTATTTTTGAAACTATTACAACTCCTTCAAATATATTCAAAATAGAATACCAAAAACTACTAATATATAGAAGATTATCCTCCTCTTCTTATATTGCATTTGAAATTAATGGTATTTGTCTTCTCCATGGTTCTATTGCATACAATAATGCATATTAAAAATGTAGTAAATGGTAAAGGAGATATAGAACTATGCAGTAAAAAGTAAATGGTTAGGTCCACATTTCACCCAAAATATGGGCATGTCAATCTCACATTTCCTATCACATTAAGAAGACATGAATAGAAGAAATGAGAAAAAATTAATAGCATCTCTTTATTATTTTTTCCTTACAAAATAAAAATGAGGGATTTTAAGCACTTATTTGCACCTAGAAGATGTTGCAAACATACCTACAAAATCTGTGGAGAGTTTCCCATTACAGAAGTGTCTGTAGACTTTTTCAGTGAAATATCTGCTAGGGGAAGGAAAATTAGATTTAACCAAGGTGGATATGAAGATATTGTTATCTAGGATCCATAATGTGCAAAATCTTGGCATTTAATAACACAATAAAGAGATGTAAAGAAGATTTAACATATCTTGCTTTATAGTATCTTATTAACATATAAATATAATTTTTCTTTTTCCCACCACTTTTATGTTGAAAAGAGCATAAGTTGTGATATTGTTATCATAGTTTAATTATTTAGTTTTTTTAGTCAAACTTTTTGACCTATGTTTCATGAGTAGTTAACACAAAACCATCTCTGAAGACAATAAACAGAACACTTAGCACTCATTGGATCTAGGTAAGACTTCCTAGGAGGTCAACCATCCTAGTTCTACTCTAGCTTTAGCATGCTTAATGTTTTGTTCCTTATGAACCATTCATTAGAAAACCCCTTAAGCTCATCAACTGATAAGTAGGATATATTTTCCACAAGAATTCAATTGTGATAGTGCTATTAGGATTCGACTATGTATTTTCCTAGTCAAACTCATTGATTGATAGTTTATGAGTAGTGGTTTACACAAACTCATCTCTCATGACAATGAATAAAACACTTAGCACTCATTAGATCTAGGTGATGCTCATAGAAGTGAAGCACTGAGACTTCTCAGGATCCTAGTACTATTCCAACTTAACCACACTTAACCCTTTTTAAACCTGCTATTCTTTTAACCCCATTTACAAAACCTTCACCAAGTGTTGTGTCTCATGAATCATTCATAGAAAGCTCCTTAAGCTCATCAACTAATAAGTAGGATTTCACAACAAGAAAAATTCTAATATTTCTATCAAGATTCAAGTGTGTAGGTTTTTATTCAAACTCATTGACCCATATTTCATGAGTAGCGGTTTACACAAACTCATCTCTCATGACAATGAATTGAACACTTAGCACTCATTAGTAATTTTATCTTTGAATGGTATCAGTTTTTTGTTAAACTTTAATTTTTATTTATATTTAAATGAATTAAGGTCAATCTACAAGGGGTCCAATAACCATGATAATTTTGTCATAGATACATCCTAACTACTGCTCTTAAAAGAAATCCTATAATGCCCCACCAAGGGATCCAAAGAGTTAACCTAGGATTTCACTAAGTTTAGTAGCATCATTTTTATTTTTATTTCATAGAATTAAACATCACACATAACTTATACACAATAACAGAAGCAATAGCAATGTCCATATGAAAATAAACATAACATAAATAACAGATTACATTCTTTAAAGATCCCTTAATGTTGAATCACATACATGAATCCATCTAGTACAACATCCACATAAAATAATGATGATAAGCCCAATGTTTATACATTACATTTCAAATACTTAATCATCCACTGTACATGTCACAGGGTATGACAAGCTCAAAAATATACATACATAGAATGAGGTACATCATCCTATTCTAATCCATGATACATCAAAGTAGAGATAATCACATGATACACATCATAGAGAACATATACATCCATCATAAAGATCAAACATAATAAACTAACTTTTTGGTTCCTCCCAACTGTTAATAGCATCATTAGACCATCATGGATCCTAGCCATCCCTCCGTGTGTAACATTCCAAATCACCGAAGAGATCATCGGTATTACATATTAGGAATGTCACTCTTAATAAATACAACATCATATGTAGAAAGTAATCTAACATGCAAATAAAAGCAGAAGATAACATCATCTAACATATGCTAATCATCAATGAAAAAGGATACATATCCACCATCATGAAGGTCGCAACAGCCACGATGTCTCAATGAATCTCAAAATGATAAGAGTGGAAAATACACTACCACCCGACCGCGTGGTACCTAAGTGGTCCATTCCCACCGTGCTGAGGAGATAATCTCAAGTCCCAAATAGGCTATCAAAATCACATAGTACAAATCTCTATAAGTCCAAGAATCCTAAAAGTATACTAACTCAAAGGTTCCAAACAAAAAATCTGACATCTAATCCTAGAGGCACACAATGACATGTAGGAACCTACTATGCAAGCAGGAAAGTGTCATCGCAATTATCATGTACAAGTTACCCTGGTAGTTAGCTAAACTCCATGGGTCCATACTGATTTCATGTGGCCACTAGTATCCTCTCATACTGACGAGGCATACTACGAAATGCAAGGTCGCAACCATGCGTCTCACTACTCCCATCCTAGCCTGTACAAGCACTCAAGGCATGGGCGAGAACAAAAAATTTATCTTTTTAGGTGCATTCTGTTAGTATTAGGTGTGAATGTTATCACTTATTAATCCAACTTACAATGAGTTACCCTGGCAGCCTCTTAGGGCCCCGGCCCCCATTGCAAGCCACTTCCCATCACTACATGCAGATATCCTACCCAAATGCTCATGGACTCATGAATCTCAAAATCACAAAAGATAATTCATAACAAAATCATCAAATATGCATAAAAACATCAAATCTCCATGAGCAACATCCATAGAAAATCATGAACACAACAGCTCCCTATTGGCAACTGAAGTATCACTGATAATCAAATATCCAATGGTTCTCAATAACCAAAATATATATCTCAATCAAATTGATCAAAGACTCCAAAAATGGTTGAGTCAAACATGTCACATCATGACATCATCAAAATAAATCCACATAATAGTCCCATCATGGCGACTAAAAAAATAACCAAGGATAACTGATCGATGACCAAAATAATGGTTAAGTCAAGTATCTCATACATAAGAATCTCAACTATAACAATCAATAATCACAACCAATACATAGACAATTCCATCACATAACCATGGTTGGGTTTATAAAGATCAAGATTACAACATCATCATGTCACCACAATCACATAACCCCCAAGCCTCTGGTAGATGTCCTATACTGGTCAACACTAGTCAAACCAAAACAATAGCATAAAGAATACACAATGTAGACACATGTTTTGGTTTTACAACTTGAGTTTAAATGTAGAGATCTCAGTTTGTGTTTCCAAATCTGAAGAATGAATGGAGGAACACATATATTGTTTTGAATAAAAGTTTTCCTTATTGGAATTAAAAAAAATCTATTTTCCAATTAATAACATTTGTTTGATACATCCCCCACCCAACTATCAATTCCTTATTTAATAATTTAAAACATTTAAATTATTAAATAGTTGAAAATTATTAAAGAGTCAACTTATGAAAATAAACCATCAATATAAGCCATTGATCAAATAATAACTTAAATTATAAATAACACATTTACATATTACATATATACATACATATGTATATATGTATATATATATATATATATATATATATACATACATATGTATTACGTTTTTATTAAATCGAATTAGTAATTTTGATTTACACCATATTAGAATCGAATTGTATGTAAACGTTTTAACATAAACGTTATTGTTATCTTTTTTTGCATATCTTTAACATCAATTAAACCCCCCCCCCCCCCCCCAAACTCATGTTGCGGTACACACTACCTGCGGTCATAGGCACTGTGCCGACAGCGGGTACGTGGTACCCCTGTCACCGCAGACCTGTGACAGTAGGCCTCTGCCTTCTGCTGGCGCGGGGTACGAAACATGCCCACGGCAGAATATAAACTTTTTTCCATGCGATATAAATCGCGATGCGAATTGATAAATTTCTACTGCGATTTTATTAATCGCTCAATATGGTGCGTTATATATAAATATACATAGGTATATATATATATATATCAATATGTATGTATATATATTTATTCGAATTTATAATAGATTCATAATAAATGTATACATTTATATATATGTATATGTATGCAGATCTGAATACATAACCATGTATGTTTTTAACACAAAGATTATATCTAAAACTAAGAATAAGATATTTGCATATAAAGTTCTCCAATTAAATTAATCTACCCATATTGAGAATGCATATAACTATGAAACTTCTCAAAAAACATATGGAAGACACGAAGAAGATAGGGAATGCATGATCCGAAAATAGCATAAGTAAAATCACAAGAATCTACCCAGATTCTGATGCTAAATCACTCTTCCTCAAAAAATCCACAGAGCAAGCTTCTCCCTTATTTAGAATTCTTGAGTCCTCCAATGCTCCAATTGCACTCCAACGCTATGTCTAAGCTTCTATGAATGCCTGAATATAAAGAGCTTTCAAGAAACATCTAGAATGCTTCTAGAAACAGCTGGAAGGTGTCACCAACTAAGCATGTGTCTTTTCCAACCTTCAAGATGAGCCTTAGGGTTGTAGACACCATGTGCTTAATTGATGCATTAACCCCTGTGTTGATGACACTTGAGAAATAGAGAAGTGCGCTAACTCCCATGCAAACTTATAACTCCAATTCACTTTTTATATAATTTCTATTTAAATATTTATAACTTTCATTTTAACTTTTATAACTTTTATTATTATTATTTATTTATTACTTTATTATTATTTTATTATTATTATTAATTTTAATTTCTAATTTTCTTTTATTTAATTCATTTTCCCTCAATAATTCACATTTAATTAATTACAATCAAAATATCAAATAACATGATATTTTATATTAATCTTCTCAAATAATTAATTTATTAATCAAATCCATTTATTAAGACTTAATTAATAGAAAATTTACCATAGACCTCCAAGATAAAATATGAAAACCCATCATAGAGAAAATCACTCAAAATCAGTCTAAAGGGTTAAAAATCACAAATCATGTCATCCGACACATTCGACGGGTAAAATATCCAGATACTTGTCCTATCTCACTAGGACAATTGGCTTAAAGGTTTGGGATTTGGACTTGAGAATATATCTCCCTTCTCTTATCATTGAGATAGTATAATAGGGTATGCTCATCCTGGCAATTCAAGGAAGTCGATACTCGGTAGCTGCAACCTGCAGAAAAACCATGCATGTACATACAATATATATATAATGCTAAGCTAAACAAACAATGGTAGGAAGTGGTGCATTGTGTAGATCCCGACTAAGCAGGTGACTACGACTCTCTTCCTTAACCACATCAGAAATGTCATACAATAAGAAAACGCGCACACCATACACATGCAAGTATGGGGTAAGTATCCATAATAAAACACATAAGATAATAAACCATCCATCTAATCATCAATAATAACTGAAACAATATAATGATCATCATGTATGCATGAAATGTAAAATCTAAATGATCTCATCATATAACCACTGAATCCATAACATAATGTCTGATAGTGTCAAAACAATACCACTAATCCATCAACATAAAACTAGTATATCATAGTCTGATAATAATAACAATGTCCAGAAAAGATGTGAACGAGGGTAGGCACTACATCCACCCCCCCTTGGGTTAGGCTTACTCCTAGAAGTCTACAAATAAGTAGGGATATAACTCCCTCAATCTGGCTGCATCCTCCCAAGTAGCTGAAGAATCATTAGTAGGGTCCCATTGGACCCTTACCTGCTCGATGGTTCGACCCCTGAGGGTCAACTCCCGTTGCTCCAAAATACAAACCGACTCCAAAGCTAGATGCTCGTCCTCTACCTACAACGCATTCCAATCAAGAACGTGTACAATATTAGGTATATACTTTTGAAGCACTGAAACATGGAAAACATCATGAATGTGAGCTAGGCTAGGCGGTAGAGCAAGACGGTAAGCAATCGGGCCAATCCTCTCTAGAATCTTGAATGGTCCCACAAAGCGAGGTGCTAGCTTGGAACCCTTTCCATATCAGATCAGACTCTTTCGCGGTTGCACTCTCAAGAAAACCTTATCTCCCACAGCAAACTGCTTATCAGTCCTATGAGCATCGACATACTTCTTCTGCCTATCCTGTGCCATAGTCAAGTGCTCATGGATACACACCACCTGTTACTCCATTTAACGAAGCATCTCAGGAAAAAATAGGATGTGATCCTCAAGACTATCCCAACTCAATGGTGTACGACAAGGACATCCATATAATGCCTAAAATGGTGCCATACCAATAGAACTATGATATCCGTTGTTGTACGCAAACTCCACTAAGTAGAGATAATCCTCTCAATGTGTCTACCTATCCATCACATACATCCATAACATATCCTCCAAAACCTAATTCACCCTCTCTGTCTGACCATTAGTCTCTAGATGATATGCCGAACTGAAGTTTAACTGCGCTCCAAGATCATGCTGCAATGATGTCCAGAATGCAGATGTGAATACAGGATCCCTGTCAGAAATGATCTTTCTAGGAATACCATGTAACCTCACAATATCATGCATAAAGACATTAGCTACAGAAGCTGCTGTGTAGGAAGACCTAATCGGTGAAAAATGCACCACCTTAGTCAATCGATCAACAGTGACCATGATAGCATCATGATGTCGAACTGTCATAGGTAATCCCACAATAAAATCCATGGAGATGATATCCCACTTCCAAGAAGGAATAATATTAGGCTGCAAAAGTCAAGCCGGGTGCTGATGTTCTAGCTTAACTCTCTAACACTCAAGGCACCTAGCCACAAAATAGCAATATCTCGCTTCATCCCAGACCAAAAGAACAAACGTCTTAGATCAACATGCATCTTCTTGACACCTGGATGTGCTGAGTAAGGTGTACGATGGGCTTCTGCCAGTATCAAGGTGCGAAGCTCATCCAAAAATGGCACATATATCCTCCCTAAATGTCTCAAAAGAACATCTGATTCTCGAACGTAACCTGCAAACTTACCTTCCAGAGATCTTCCTGAATCTATCTCTTTGCACACTTCCTGATACCATGAATCCATAGGAAGTGCTTGGAGAATCCGACTCCTCAAATCCCCGCTAAGAGTCATTGATGATACCACATGTCTCCTATGACTCAAAGCATCTGCCACCACATTCTCCTTACCCTAAATGTACTTAACCTCAAAATCATACTCGCATAGAAACTCCATCCATCACCTCTGGCGAGCATTCAAATTAGGCTGAGTAAAAATTGTACTGAAGAATACGATGATCGCTATGTAGCTCAAACCTATGCCCCAACAAGAAATGTCTCCACCTTGTCAAAGCATGAACTACTGCTGCTAACTCAAGATCATGTGTAGGATAATTTAACTCATGATCCTTGAGCTTGCGTGACTCATACACAATCACCTGTCTATTCTGCATCAACACTGCCCCAATCCCTTCAACAGAAGCATCTGTACATACCATGAAATCACCTTCTGGATCCAGTATAGCTAGTATTGGTGCGCTGGTCAAAATCTCCTTGAGCTTCTGGAAAGCTTTCTCACATTTCTCTGTCCATACGAACTTCTTTCCTTTCCTCTAAAGAATGGGCTATCTTAGAGAAATTTTGGACAAATCTGCGATAATAACCAGCTAAACCCATGAAACTATGAATCTCTGACACATTAGTCGGTATCGGCCAATCTATTATTGCCTGAATCTTTGCAGGATCCACTAAAATACCATCACCTGAAATAACATGCCCTAAATACTGAATCTCTGATTTGAAGAATTCACACTTAGTTGCATTAGCATAAAGCTGATTGTCCCTTAAACACTGCAAAACCAATTGCAGGTGTTCCTCATGCTCCTTCTGAGTCTTAGAATATATCAATATGTCATCAAGAAACACGAGTACAAACCTGTCCAGATAAGATCAGAACACACCATTCATCAAACTCATGAAAACTGATGGAGCATTAGTCAATCCAAAAGGTACCACTGTGAACTCATAATGCCCATAACGAGTTTGAAAAGCAGTCTTGTGAATATCTGCTTCCTTAATGCGAAGCTGGTGGTATCCTGACTTAAGATCAATCTTGGAGAATACTGTAGCTCCCTTGATCTGATCGAATAAGTCATCAATCCTAGGCAAAGGATACATGTTCTTAATAGTCACCTTATTCAACTATTTGTAGTCAATATAAAGGTGCAAAGAACCGTCTTTCTTCTTCACAAAGAGCACTGGAGCTCCCCATGGTGATACACTAGGTTGAATGCTCCCTTTGGTCAGAAGTTCCTCTAGCCGAAGACGTAGCTCACCTAGTTCCTAAGTAGTCATGTGATAAGGAGCTTTAGAAATAGGCTCTGCTCCAGGAATTAGATCAATACTAAAATCAATGTCCCTCTTCGGAGGCATGCCTGGAATCTCACTTGGAAAAACATCTGCATACTCTTGCAAAATCGGGTGATCCAAAGTCTTCCCAATGGAATCTTCCTCATCAAGATCATTTACCATAACAACAAATATCTGACATCCCTTACGAAAAATTTGCTTCAATTGCATAGCAGAAATCATCTGCAGAGATATAGGCCTCGGTATCCCAATTACTTGCACATCATTCCCTTGGTCGTCCTGGCACAAAATAATCTTCTTCCTACAATCTATACTGGCTTTATGTGATCCAAGCCAGTCCATGCCTAGAACCACATCATAGGAACCAAGGGGTATGACTCAAAGATCCACTGCCATATGGAAGCTTCCTAAACTAAGCCCACACTTATGAACTACAAAATCTGTGGAGACCTTAATGCCTGAGGCTAGTTCCACTTGCCAACCATGATCTTGCTTCACTGCATCCAGCTTACACTTAAAAACTATAGATGGTGAAATAAATGAATCTGTAGCTCTTGAGTCAAACAATACTAAAAGAGATATACCTCTAATAGCACTTGTGGTCTCAACCACTGTTCCTTGATGATCTGCCTGACGTTGATCAACTGCTGCAAAAACTCTATGAGCTCTACTTGCATCACCCACTGTAGGCTCTGAAACTATAGGTCTAGGTACTGAAAATTGAGGTGCTCGCTGAGGACACTAAGCTGCATAATGTCCAATCTGACCACATGAAAAGAATTTCATATTTCTGCCAGAACCTCTTCCCATAGGTGGTATATTTGATTGCTGGCAACTGTTCCTGCTCACAAAAGAATGGCTACTCTGAGTTGGCTGATTGGTCTGATTCTGTTTATTGCATTGAGCATTGCAGTTGTTCTTGGTGTTAGAACCTTTTCCATCGCCTTGAGCTTGAGAATTTGAGCCCTTCTGTTGCTGATACTGTTTCCCCTTAGAAAAAGAAAAATTCTTATTACCACCTAAATTGTAGTTGCTCTTAGATCCTGATGCTGCTAGCGCTCCTACAAAACCACCTTGACCAAGGTTGACACTTTGCTCAACAAGGATAGCTCGATGCACCGCATCCTTGAGGCTTTTTGGCTCAAATACCTTAACTCCCCCAATAATACGGTTATTCAAACCCCTAATAAAATGTTGTGTCAATTGAGCTAAATTTTCACTAAACCCTGAAAAAGGCATAAGCTCATAAAACTTACGCTCATACTCGGTCACTGACAAAGTGTATTGTCTGAGATTATGAAATTCATTAGCCCTTTGTTGTTTCCATTCCTTTGGTAGGAATCGTTCACAAAAACTCTCTAAGAATAACTCCCATGTAACACTGCTCATATCAATTCCCAACTTCTTCTCCTCTATCGTCCACCAAGTGGCCCCAAAATTCTCTAGATTAGTGATTGCAAACCTTGCCTTAACATTGTTGTCGAATTCCTGCATGGCAAAAATCTTGTCGAGAGAGATAAGCCACTATTCGGCCACATAACCAGAACCTTTCCCATTGAAAAGCTTGACCTTGGATCTTGAAAGATCCTTCATCTGAGTGGACACAATGGACTTTTGACGATCCTTCTGAGGACTTCTAGATTTGGGTCTATGCTCTTGTTCTGTCTAATGCACTTTAGGTTTCTCTTGAATAGGAGGTAGATGTTCTAGAATAGTCTGCATCATCTGCCTCAAACTGGCCTCTTCAGACTCAGCTTGGTCCTCTCTAAGGTTCTCTTCCTGCTGCCTACTAGAGTGCTCTTCCCTGCTCTCTACATGAGCCGATCCCTCATGGGCAGACCCATGGACACTGATAGTTCTACCACGTCCACGGCCTCTACCACGGCCTCTACCATGACCTCTAATAGAAGACCTAGTTCCAGATACCATTCTACAACAGTACAAGGTACTAAGTTCAGTTTTATGTCTAGGTTTAAGTAAAAATTTCCAGGTTTGAAACTAAGTGTTGAAGTATGAAAAATATCCAGTAACAGTTTGAGTCCTATTTTTCAATTCACCTAGATCAAGTTGGAAACTTACACTTAAAAGTTCATAATCCTAGTTGTTCCAAAATACCCAAAGCTCCCAATGTAGAAACTCGGGCTCTGATACCAAATGTAATGCCTCGCCAAGGGATCCAAAAAGTTAACCTAGAATTTCAATAAGTTTAGTAGCATCATTTTTTTTTTTAATAGAATTAAACATCACACATAGCTTATGCACAATAACGGAAGCAATAGCAATGTCCATTTGAAAATAAACATAACATAAATAAAAGATTACATTCTTTAAAGATCCCTTAACGTTGAATCACATACATGAATCCATTTAGTACAACATCCACATAAAATAATGATGATAAGCCCAATGTTTATACATTACATTTCAAATACTTAATCATCCACTGTACATGTCACAGGGTATGACAAGCTCAAAAATATACATACATAGAATGAGGTACATCATCCTATTCTAATCCATGATACATCAAAGTAGAGATAATCACATGATACACATCATAGAGCACATATAAATCCATCATAAAGATCAAACATAATAAACTAAGTGCATGGTTCCTCCCAACCGTTAATAGCATCATTAGACCATCGTAGATCCTAGCCATCCCTCCGTGCGTAACATTCCAAATCACTGAAGAGATCATTGATATTACATAGTAGGAATGTCACTCCTAATAAATACAACATCATATGTAGAAAGTAATCTAACATGCAAATAAAAGCATAAGATAACATCATCTAACATATGCTAATCATTAATGAAAAAGGATACATATCCACCATCATGAAGGACACAATAGCCATGGTGTCTCAATGAATCTCAAAATGATAAGAGTGGAAAATACACTACCACCCGACCGCGTGGTACCTAAGTGGTCCACTCCCACTGTGCTGAGGAGATAATCTCAAGTCCCAAACAGGCTATCAAAATCACATAGTACAAATCTCTATAAGTCCAGGAATCCTAAAAGTATACTAACTCAAAGGTTCCAAACACAAAATCTGACATCTAATACCAGAGGCACACAATGACATTAGAAACCTACTATGCAAGCGGGAAAGTGTCATCGCAATTATAACATATAAGTTACCCTGGCAGTTAGCTAAACTCCATGGGTCCATACTGATTTCATGCGGCCACTAGTATCCTCTCATACTGACAAGGCATACTACGGAATGCAAGGTCGCAACCATGCATCTCACTACTCCCATCCTAGCCTGTACAAGCACTCAAGGCATGGGCGAGAACAAAAAAATTATCTTTTTAGGTTCATTCTGTTAGTATTAGGTGTGAATGCTATCACTTATTAATCCAACTTACAATGAGTTACCCTGGTAGCCTCTTAGGGCCCTAGCACTCGTTGCAAGCCACTTCCTATCACTACATGCAGATATCCTACCCTAATGCTCATGGACTCATGAATCTCAAAATCACAAAAGATAATTCATAACAAAATCATCAAATGTGCATAAAACCATCAAATCTCCATGAGCAACATCCATAGAAAATCATGAACACAATAGCTCCCTATTAGTAACTGAAGTATCACTGATAATCAAATATCCAATGGTTCTCAATAACCAAAAAATTTATATCTCAATCAAATTGATCAAAGACTCCAAAAATGGTTGAGTCAAACATGTCACATCATGACATCATCAAAATAAATCCACATAAGAGTCCCATCATGGCGACTAGAAAAATAATCAAGGATAATTGATCGATGACCAAAATAATGGTTAAATCAAGTGTCTCATACATAAGAATCTCAACTATAACAATTAGTAATCACAACCAATACATAGAGCATTCCATCACATAACCATGGTTGGGTTTATAAAGATCGATATTACAACATCATCATGTCACCACAATCACATAACCCCCAAGCCTCTGGTAGACGTCCTATACTGGTCAACACTAGTCAACCCAAAACCCAAACCATTATCATAAAGAATACATAATGCAGACACATGTTTTGGTTTTACAACTTGAGTTTAAATGTAGAGATCTCAGTTTATGTTTCCAAATCTGAAGAATGAATGAACACATATATTATTTTGAATAAAAGTTTTCCTTATTAGAATTTTAAAAAAAAAGCCATTTTCCAATTAACAACATTTGTTTGATACATCCCCCACCCAACTATCAATTCCTTATTTAATAATTTAAAACATTTAAATTATTAAATAGTTGAAAATTACTAAAGAGTCACCTTATGAAAATAAACCATCAATATAAGCCATTGATCAAATAATAACTTAAATTATAAATAACACATTTACATATTACATATATACATATATACATATATTTATATATATATATATAATTATATATATACATACATACATATGTATTACGTTTTTATTAAATCGAATTAGCAATTTTGATTTACACCATATTAGAATTGAATTGTATGTAAATATTTTAACATAAACATTATTGTTATCTTTTTTTTCATATCTTTAACATCAATTAAACACCCCCACCCCCCCCCCCCCCAAACTCATGTTGCGGTATGCAGTACCTGCAGTCACAGGCACTACGCCGACAGCGGGTACGTGGTACCCCTGTCGTCACAGACCTGCGACGGCAAGCCTCTGCCTTCCGCTGGTGCGGGGTACGAAACCTGCCCACGGCATAATATAAACTTTGTTCCATGTGATATAAATCATGATGCTAATTGATAAATTTTGACTGCAATTTTATTAATCGCTCAATACGGTGCATTATATATAAATATACATAGGTATATATATAATATATATATATATATATATATATATATATATCAGTATGTATATATATATATATTCAAATTTATAATAGATTCATAATAAATGTATACATATGCATATATATAAATATATATTTATATATATGTATATGTATGCAGATCTGAATACATAACCATGTATGTTTTTAACACAAAGATTATATCTACAATTAAGAATAAGATATTTGCATATAAAGTTCTCCAATTAAATTAATCTACCCATATTGAGAATGCATATAAATATGAAACTTCTCAGAAAACATATGGAAGACACGAAAAAGACAGGGAATGTATGATGCAAAAATATCATAAGTAAAATCACAAGAATCTACTCGAATTTTGATGCTAAATCACTCTTCCTCAGAAAATCCATAGAGCAAGCTTCTCCCTTCTTTAGAATTCTTGAGTCCTCCAATGCTCCAATTGCACTCCAACGCTATGTCTAAGCTTCTATGAATGCTTGAATATAAAGAGCTTTCAAGAAACATCTAGAATGCTTCTAGAAACAGCTGGAAGGTGTCACCAACTAAGCATGGGTCTTTTCCAACCTTCAAGACGAGCCTTAGGGTTGTAGACACTATGTGCTTAATTGATGCACTAACCCCCGTGTTGATGACACTTGAGAAATAGAGAAGTGCGCTAACTCCCATGCAAGCTTATAACTCCAATTCACTTTTTATATAATTTCTATTTAAATATTTATAACTTTCATTTTAACTTTTATAACTTTTATTATTATTATTTATTTATTACTTTATTATTATTTTATTATTATTATTAATTTTAATTTATAATTTTCTTTTATTTAATTCATTTTCCCTCAATAATTCACATTTAATTAATTACAATCAAAATATCAAATAACATGATATTTTATATTAATCTTCTCAAATAATTAATTTATTAATCAAATCCATTTATTAAGACTTAATTAATAGAAAATTCACCATAGACCCCCAAGATAAAATATGAAAACCCATCATAGAGAAAATCACTCAAAATCAGTCTAAAGGGTTAAAAATCATGAATCATGTCATCCGACACATTTGGCGGGTAAAATATCCAGATACTTGTCCTATCTCACTAGGACAATTGGCTTAAAGGTTTGGGATTTGGACTTGAGAATTTATCTCCCTTCTCTTATCATTGAGATAGTATAATAGGGTACGCTCATCCTGGCAATTCAGGGAAGTTGATACCCGATACCTGCAACTTGCAGAAAAACCATGCATGTACATACAATATATATATAATGCTAAGCTAAACAGACAATGGCAGGAAGTGGTGCATCGTATAGATCCCGACTAAGCAGGTGACTACGACTCCCTTCCTTAACCACATCAGAAATGCCATACAATAAGAAAACACGCACACCATATACATGCAAGTATGGGGTAAGTATCCATAATAAAACACATAAGATAATAAACCATCCATCTAATCATCAATAATAACTGAAATAGTATAATGATCATCATGTATGCATGAAATGTAAAATCTAAATGATCTCATCATATAACCACTGAATCCATAAGATAATGTCTGATAGTGTCAAAACAATACCACTAATCCATCAACATAAAACTAGTCTATCATAGTCTGATAATAATAACAATGTCCAGAAAAGATGTGAACGAGGGTAGGCACTACAAATCCAAAAAATGAAAACACATGTACTAACATTCTATCATTTCTTAGCTTTTTTGAATTAATGATTAACCAATTTGTACACCACTATTGGGACATTTCATAAACACTGGTTGGACATATGTCATGATCATGATCACTATAGAGAGAATCATGATTACACAAAAGCTAAAACCTTAGCTTTAAGCTCTTAATTCACCTATGGAGATACAACAAACAACAAAATTAGAAAAATATGGCTTACGATTTAGGATTTCAAGGTATGCAAAGTTAGTTTCAGCTATTAGATATTTTTCCTATAGTTAAAACAAGTTTTCTCTCTCACTTGTTTGTTAAAAGAAAATTGGAAAATTATCCTTTTATCTTTATTAGCTTTTTAAAAAATATTATAGTTTTCTTAGGAGGTTAGTCTTTTCAATTTTTTATATTTTTATATTTTTATGTCTCTAAGTATGTTTTACATATATATTTGTTTAATTTCAATTAATAGTATTTTTTATTTTCTTTTAAATATTTGTTAATATTTTTTATAATTGAAAAATGCTATTTTTTTATCATATTATATAGTACAATTTATTTTGAAAATTAATATTAATATTAAAATCACTTAAATCAAGTAAATTGTGAGCTTCTTATCAAGGAGGTCTTAGGTTTGAGTCTACTTGAATTTATAATCTAGGTTTTATCCCATTACCTATTTAATACACGCTTAAGAAAGACATATATGAAAGGAAAAATGTGTGAAGGAGGGTGCTACAACTTATAAGAATTAGAAAAAAAAAAAAGTGTACAAAGTGAATCCACCAATCTGATCCACTCTATAATAGATAATTAATTTTTAAATAAAATGAAGCCTCTTATTGTAAAGGAGGCCTTGTAATGAAAAATCTAAGAATTGATGCATTTTCTTATAATTTATTTTTTTAGTCCAACCAATTATGTTTCATAATTTAAATATATTTATTTACATTACTATAGTTAGAATGTAGGAATTTACTTTTATTTTTTAAAATTAGTATTCAACTCTTACTTTATTGGCTTATATTGGTAATCATCATTGTATAAGTTATTTTGTTCACATGTTAAAGGTCTTAAATTATTAAAAGCTATCCAAACATGTATCCTTGAATAAACCTCTGACAAACCTCTGGACAATTTGTTAAGCATCCATAGATTAGTTGTGATTTAATGTATTTGATAAATGACAATCTCTCAGTTGTGTGTTTTCATTCTATGTTTTTTGTGAATGATATAACAATCATTTTTATATGTACATTCTACAACCTCCAACCATACTTCAAACATTGTTAATTTTCCCTAGTAATTTCTTGCTTCCTTTTAATCTTATTTTGGTCTTTTAATGTGTAGAGTATTGAAGATTTTATCACCTTGTAATAAGATTTAGAGGGTGATAAATAAAGATTTTATCATAGGGAACTAAGACTGCAAAAAAGCATCTAGAAGTGGAGTAATCTTGACCAAGAACCAACTATCTAGCAAGGTTTTCATTAGTGGAAAATATTCGCCATTCAATGAATTTTACTAGCCGGAAAACATGGATTTTCCAAATGAAAACCACATATGATTTGGCCATATCACCATATTTTTCCACTTATTGGATCCACCACTTGCTCGATTACCAATTTGTTTATACATTATTAGGCTACACCCCGGTGCAGTCACCAATTGGTTATATTCTTAGGAGAGGCTTAAGTCTAACCATTTCACCATGATTTTTAAGCATGTCTTATTGGACATATTTAATTTTCCCTTTGTATTATAAATAAATTTTGGAAGAGGCAACCAATTCTCTTGCCATTTGTCAAAGTGTGTAGTTTAAATCCTGACCATTTCACCTCCACTTTTATTCATAGAAAATGAATGAATGTACCATAGCCACCTCCAAAAATTACACAAGACATATCATGATTACACAGACTTTGCCAAATATTTGAATACCATATATGATTCCTATTTAATTCACCAAAGAAAGGTCCAAGGAGCTTAGTAGTGTTACAAATATATTCATAACCAACTTTAGTTTACATAATTTGTTCAGTTCTGATCTCTCAAATTCGATTGACAACAAAGAAGTCTCAAGAGAGTCACGTTAGAGGTAAGTGCTACTAATTAATTAGAATTCTACAATTTTTAGTTCATTCTTATTGAGTGGGAAGTTGAGACAAATTAGTAATATAGTGTAAGGTCCCTCCTTGTATGTACTTATTAAATATGAAATTCTCTTTAAATTTGTTATAGGAGATTGGAATGGATATGAATTAACATTTTACGGGTTAGGTGTCCTAATGGAAATTGTGATCATTTGAAACATGCATATTTATTACTCTGTGATTCGAGACTTACTATATTATCTTGATTATTTAAACATTAATTTGTACTAATCATGATACGAGGTGTTTCACCTAATAATGATGATGTTGATTATGGTACCTTGATGATTAGGTTATATGCTTCAGATAGTTCAATATACCCTATTGATGATGCTTGTGATGTTCAGCTATATGCATGGCTAATGATGATTATTCTAGTATTTTAATTTGAATTGATGAATAGGGTATGTTATATTGACTATGCAATTACTAATGATTAAATCTGTGTAGAAATGAGAAAGAATTATTTAAAATAAATTTTGATGTTTTGATCAATGTGATTATTCAATTTGGTTTAAATATATGAATATGATGTTATCAAACTACACATATGCGAATTGAGTGTGTAAGATTATTAACCAAGCAATTTATCTAAGAATCAATAATTGACTTTATGTTCACCCTTCTAGACCCTTTTGTTGACTTTTATGACCTCCTAAATATCACATTTTCAATAGGGTTTGAAGAGATAGGTACCTAGCAAATAGATTTCCAAATGTTTTTGATGTTAAGAGTAAACCCCATTTACAATTTATAAATTTTGTATCATTTTTTTTAGGGAAAAATTTTCAATTCATTTGATATATATATCATGGACAAAGATTTAATTTTGGCAACATTTGAATACGAGTTTTTTCTTGTTTTTTTCTTTCTAAATTGTGAGGAGATCAATCAACCTGTCCTTGTAAGAATGTATAGGAAAAACAAATTATAAAGCATCTAAAAAAACATACATGTACACATCCCACTCATACAAATTTTTTTAGGCTCAGGTTATAAGGCTTCCAAATCCATAGTTATAGGAAACAGTTCTAACTTTTTAAACATTCCACTCCAAAATAAAAGTCAAGCATATGGGATGCCAACCATTTTCTCTTATCATCATGCTCAAAATCGTCCCATGTCATAATGATGATTTCTAAATCTAAGGAATATTTTTAATGCATGGATTTTTAAGTCATCATTTATGTTTTTTCAATTGATTAAAAGTTGAAATGATCTTGATACAAATAGGTGATTGATATAGATCAAGTTGCATTTATTTTGTTATATTCAAACCTAACTTATTGAAATAATGTCACAATACATCTCATAAAATAAAATTCTAATCCATATACAATCGAGCACTTCCAATAAAACATGAACAATGAGACAGTTTCATCATTATCCAAATCTTTGCATCTCTTCATTCAACTTCAAGCAATTTAAATCTTATGCAACATTTTTCTCTTGTTTCTATTCTAATGGTATGTTGTTTTCTATGGAAATTCTATCAGGTTTACAAATTGCAAGGTTACAATTATTATCGGTTCTTGTTGTGTTTGATACTAATTTGACCTATATCCTTTCTTTCATTAAGGACTCTATGTTTTGGGAGTATTGTTTCTTCTTTCCTTCCATTTTCACCTAATTTTTTGGTTTTTGTTGCGAAGAGTTTCTCTATCAATTCCTTTTTTTATATGACAATTTCCCATCCATTGTCACTTTTGTATGAATTTTTATTCAAGATTATGATCTTCCTATTCCTTTTTGTGTGTTTATTCACCAAAGTGTTGAACATGTCCAGCTCTAATACAACTTTATTCAATACCTCATATTTTTTGTTGATCAGAATATAGGGGATCACCTATTTTCCTTTTAGTCTTTCGTCAAAGTGTGTGGTATGCAACTATGTGGAAGTTGTACCCTTGTTAGGGTAGTCAATTTTCACCATGAATTATTGTTTGTTGTGGTGATTTTGGGGTGCACTAATCTTGAGATTGGATCTTGCTATTTTTTTCACATTTTTTGCAATTTATGTAACTTTCACCATTTTCTCCATATTTTTCAATAAAACTTTCCAAAACATTATTATTACCCAAGTTTAATTTCCTTAAAATAATAGAAATCATTTTCTTATAAAATTGATTTGTTAAGTAAAAAAACCAAGTTTACTTAAAATGATCATTTTTTCCAAATTTATAATTATCTATTTACTTCACAATTATATTGTAATAATAAATTAATTAAAACTTCAATTAATTATATTATTACAATTCAATCAAAAATTATTAAATTATTAACGATTATAATTATCTATTAATAAAATAATTACTAACCTATTTTAAAATAATAATTAACAAAAAATAATAATGTAATTAATAAATTATATTAATTAAATTAATCAACAAAAAACTATATTTAAAAATATTTATTAAATTATTTAAAATTTAATAAATTAAAACTTCTAAAAAACTATATAAAAAATATTATAAAATTAAAATTTAATAATTTAGATGAGTAAATAATTTAGATACTTGTCCTACTTTCTAGGACAGTTGGCTTAGATTAGGATTTGGACTCAAGAATCATCTCCCCACTTATACCATTGAGATACTATGATAGGGTACACTCACCTTGGCAATTCAAGGAATTCAATACCTGGTACCTGTAATCTGCATAAAATTTGAGCATGTACATACATATATAATCTAAACTAAACATGCAATGGCAGCAAGTAGTGCATTGTTTAGATCCTGACTAGTAGGTGACTACGAATCCCTCCCTTAACCACATCAAAAATGTCAAACATAAAGTAAAATAGACAAGTACACCATACACATGCAAGTATGGGGTATATGACTATACATGTATCATCATCAAAATAATCCCGAGCATGTGAAATAACTAACTCAACATATATGTCAACTAAAAATAAAATGCATCTAATCAATTCAGTAACCAAGTATTGTTAATCATAAAACATAATAAAAAACTAGCCTAAAAGAATATGATAATACAACAGAAAAGTCAAATAGGGGTAGGCATTACACTTAGCCCCTTGATGATCTAATGGGTTGCAAGAAATGTGACTAGCACTTTTATTGTCACATCAAATAATAGTGGGAGTACCGAAAGGAAAAGCAAACTTAGTCATTCATTTTTGACTCCACAAAACCTCTTGACTAGCTAGCACAACAACTTGGTACTCAACCTAGCTATAGATGATAATTCATGAGTAGACTTCTTGTAGGACCATTTGATATAACTAGAATCAAGCCAAAAACACAAATTCACAAGTAAACATATGATCATTGATATCACTAGCCCAATCCAAGTCAATGTAACCAATAACATGAGGAACTCTCAAAGTAAAGTCATAAACTGTGGTGGCCTAAATGTACCTCAAGATATGTTTGGGAGCCTATCAATGACTCTCATATGGATTTTGAGAATTGAGAGACAAGTCCAACTGCAAAGGAATGATAAAGACTAGTGTGTCTCAAGTACACCAAACTATCAACTAATTGTTAGTATAAAGTAGAGTCTACTAGATAAGTAGTTCAAGTGGAAGAGAAAATAACACCTGGGTGAAATGAAATGGGGTTAGAATTACAAACAATCATGCCAAATTTTTGGGACATATCAAGAGCATGCTTCTGTCGAAGTATGGAAATCCCACAAAGAATGCATAACTTCTAGGCCCCAAAAATAGTGAATAAGACTAAGATTTGTCATCTCAAGTTTCTCCACCAAAGCTCTTTGAACAATGTGAATCATAGAGGATGAGAGCATTTGTAATAATGAGATCCTCAACATATAGCACAAGAATCAAAGCATCACCCTTTTGACATTGAATGTACATTATATGATCATAATGGAAACATGTAAAGTGAGAGGAAAGAAGAAAGGAGTCAATCTTCTCACACCAAGCCTAGGGGGCTTGTTTGTAATGTAGCACCCAAGTATCTATCCAGAGGTAGTAAGTCTTGCTAGCAATTTAATATAGATGCAATATAAATATTTCAAAACTCACATATTTTCCATTCACCAACCATCCTTCTACATCATTCTATAACCTCTTAAATAACTAAAAACTCTCTAAACTCAAAAAACCAAAAATTAGCTTTTTGGCATTTTTTTACAAATTTTGGAATTTTCCATTTTAGGTAACCTTTTAAATTAACTTCTAGAAAGTTGAAATTAAAACTAGACTTTCCTTAAACTATGACAACTACACCTCCCAACTAATCTTTGAATTCAGAAACACCAATTTGAAGTTAGTACAAAAAATAAATTCTTAGAAAAGCACAAAACTTATAGAAAGGGAATTTTAGGGGTTTGAATAGATTTTCTGGAACCTAATTATTATTTTTAATGGAAACTAAAGAGAAGAGATGAATTGATAGAGAACAAAATTCCTCCTAAAGAAGTCACTGTAGAAATTTGAGAGAAAACCTAGGTCTAGTGTGGGAAATATTAATGGGAAACAAGATACTAGGGGAGTGAATCAGGATCTATAAAACTTTTCTCTGATTAAAAAAAATTAATTGTATTCACACCTAATCCATCTCATATCTCAAATATTATATTGTATAAACATAAAAATGTAATTCTGTGGTGAAATTTAACTAAGCATGACATCCATGTAAAAAATCAACACATAACACAATGATTTTGGTAACCTAGAAACACTTCAAGTTCAAGGTAAAATTGTGTTGGGGATGAAACCCACAAATCTTTACTATTATAACAACAAAGTTTACCTATCAAGGCTACAATTGGATGATATCATATGATCTACCTTGTGAGGGGTCTTCCCTACTAAGAGTGCTAAATATTGTTGGGTCTTAACCTTTTAAAGTATTTTTCACTTACAATAAAGTGAGGACTTTGTTAGGAGATTTAAATAAGGTCTGTTAGAACTGCTCTGTTAAGAGATTTTCTTTGACTCAATCTATTAAAACTGATTCAGTACCTGACCCTTTAGTTTTCTCTGGAAGCATACTATAGATTTCCTCTCTTCAAAATCTCAATTTGATCTCCTTATCTGATATCTTTTTTATGTCCTTCACTACCCATTAATAACTCTTTAAAGCCTTTGAGATAACCCGAATAAAAATATGTTAGAAAGTGGAATTATTCAAATTATCTATTTGAGCATTTAGAAATCACTTTCCATTTTATTTCCAAAAAGGACCCAACTTACCTCTGGAAATTGTATGGGAAGAAATTAAATTCATCCCATTAGAATTTCCAACTTTCAACTGTTAATTAAATATAGGCATATAATGCCCACTTCACATATACCCTTTATTAAATGAATATTCAAAATAATACTTTTATGACAAAAAAAAAGCATATATATTAAAGCAATATTGGATGGGATGAGTGAGTACTACATCACCCATGACCCTTCAACTATCCTTAACCTACACAGGTCTTTGGGTTGCATTAAAAAGAGAGTAAAAACATTACACATATTAAACCTTACTTCTCACCTTTACCTCCTAGTCACCTCCACGTTATGGCATATCTCCTCCCTATGTGTCCCTTCTCCTTTCTAACATTGACATGGGCTTGATGAAGCTAAAACATCTAGGTAAGCATGCCAAATTTCCTTCCTTTGTATGTATTAAGTCATCCTTTCAGCCTTTTGCCACCCCTTTCCCTCATTGGTGTAGCAACCATGTATTTTCCCACTTCCCCATTGCATATCTCTGCTTACACCTACATACTTAAGTCCCATACTACATTAATCTTAGACTTGGGTAGTGCTCCATAGCCTTGGGAAACTACCCAAGCCAAGTGGTTGGTCCACTTTTCAAGTAGATGGAGAGTTTAGGAGTGTAGGGGTTAGTATTAAGAAGTGTTTAGGGTAGTAATTAGAAATTAGTAAGTTATGAGTATTTATATTTATTAATGATATTAGCATAGTGATATATTATTATTATTATTCCTTGTTGAATTTAAAAGGTGGGTTTTAGTTAGAACTTATGAGTTGTTAATATTAGTATGTATTTTAGGAAAGGGGATGCAAGGATAGTTAGTGACATATTCTTAGATTTTAGAGTTTAGTATTATTTTTTGAATTTTCATTTTATTATAACTAATCTTGGTTAGTTATTTAGAAATTTTAGTAAATCTCTAATAGGATTTTATAGCATTTGGGTTATGTTATATTACATTGTCATATTTTTTTGCGCTAGGAAAATGAAAGAGAAATTATATTTTAATTTATAGTGTTGGATTATAGTTTATAAATCTGGATTTAGATATTTCAATGTTATTAGGACAAAGTTTTACAAGAAAAATAATTAAGTATATGGGGGCTTAAGTTAGTAATTTCATTGATAGTAGATATTAGTGTGTGTTATAAGAAGAGTTGTCTAGTTAAGAAGAGTTGTCTAGATAACTAGATAGGATGATTCAACTTACGTTAAAGATTAATGGTATGTCATAATTTTTTTAATGATAAATATTTAATGTTTTTAAATAGGTTTTTTTAATAATCAGGATCAAGTATTAGTATAATGATAGGTTTATTTTTAAGTGTATAATTTACTCTCCTAGTAGATTGAATTAGTATGGTGAAGTGAAAGTAATATATCGAACCAAACCTATTGTAACTTAATTTAGGGATCAAATCAAATAATGTGTTATTCTTTATGGTAAGTAAGGTTTATCAAACATTAATCATGGTTAAACCTTGAATGTTACAATAAAGAGGTGTGTTCCCACCCTCATGGTAGAAGCTGAAATTTGTGATCTTGACTCTATTGGAACTGTACCTAACTATCTCAAGTTCATCTTAAAACTTGGAAAACTCAAATACTTCTCAAATGTGATGTCATACCTATTGAAATTAAGGTCAATTTGTCTATTAGTGACTCAATACTTAGTCAAATGGTTACAATGCTATTGAGCTCTATAGTTGCTACCAAACTTATCATTCATCCAACAATGTTAACTAAGTGTCTCAATTGCTACCAAGCTTCACAGTATCTACTAAGTATCAGAGATAACTTACAATATAGCCTGAGTGTAGTAGTGTCTAACAAGCTATCTAGTGGTTGTGATGAAGACTCCTATATTAACCAAGCTCTACAATGTTAACCAAGCTCTATAGTGTCTACTGAGATCATAGTGTTAACTTGGTGAATCTAGTGTCGACCGAGTCATGCAATATCAACCAAGTGATTTAGCACCTACCGAGTTTCTCAGTGTTCATTAAGTCACACAATGTTGATTGAGTTTGAGCTACTCAAAAGTGAATTAGTATGGATTGAGCTTCAACTTCAATCGAGTGCTAGATTTTGGTGAGCATTGATAGTGTTTTTCATGTATCAGAATATTGTCAACTTTGTCTTTAGAACTCGAGTTACAGTAGTTGGGTCAACTTTGTGAATTATGATGAATTTGGTAATGTAGTCGACTCCAAAAGGTAATGAATTGGATTGTTATATATGTAATGCATTGTATCATATCCAAATATTTATGTGAATAAGGAGTATATGAGTGTGAATTGAAGAAGGCTACAAGAAGTATAAGGGACAACAAAGATTTATCTATCATAGCCAGTTGATCATTGTAATACAAGGAATCTCAATCAATAAATCAAAGGTGTAGATTAGAGATCAACCATTGATTTATCCTAATATGTGCATCAGTCAAATGTTTTAATAGGGTAGGCTTAACAATCTTTTGCTAAATCTCCTAAAAAAGTGTATACTTCATTATATGTTTGTAAATATTTAACAAGGTCGACCTTATAGTCCTTATTGGTCCTAATAGGGTAGATCACTAGAAGTGGTCAATTATAAGCCTTAACAGGTTAAATTTATACTACAATACTAAAGCTTATGGGTATCATCCCCACCCTAGTTTTACTTTCTATTTGGAAGGTTGTTGGCTCACTATATCTTGTGTTAAAGTGTTATGAACATTTTATTGTGTTCATTCTTTCATGCATACAATTAGATTAGAATAATATATGAAGGATTAATTGGTGAAATAAGATAGAGTTTTATTGGTTCATAATTCACCCCTCCCCTCTCAGTAACCTAGTCTACCTTATATTTCAAAAAAAAATTATTAGATCTACTAGTGCTCACATTAGAAGTCAAAAAGCTTGAGATAACATCAGAGGCAATAGAGGTATACAGGATAGATAAGGCTATTGAGACTGAAAATTTGGATCTAGAATTGGCCATTGGACAACTCAAGAAAGAAAAGGAGCAACTCTCTCAATCATTCAAAATAAGGAAAGATATTGTAGTAAAAATGGATGAAAATATCTACATTGAAAGAACAATTGAAGAGTTATGTCCAGAGAGAAATTTAGATGAAGTTGATGCAATAATCAAAGACCTACTATAGAAGAATTCCAATCTTCAAGAAGAAGTTAAAAAGCTGAAAGAGAATAAGAAATATAATCATTCAGAATGTGTGAAGTCATGGAATAGAAGGAAAAATCCAAAGAAGGGATAGAAGAAGAAGACACAAAAATCCATCAACTATCCCTTCAGCAAGCAAACTTTATTGATCAACTCAATGATGCAAATCAAGAGCTTATCAATCTAAGGACAGAGAATAAAGACTATAGAATGATCTTAGCATTGAAAATAAAACCAATGAAAGAATGATGAAATCTCAAGAAAGCATGAATCAATTAAATGAGAAAAAATAGTATAGACACAAAGACAAAGTTGGATTAGGATATGTAGAAGAAGGTTGTTGGTAAATAGATTTGTCACCTTAAAAAAAATACTATTTGGCCCAATGGAATATGTGGAAAATCGATGTCTCCAATAGTTGGATAGGCCCTTAGCATGTAGCCTTCCTCTGCGTTTAGAGGGGCAGCTCCCTAGTAAGATAAAATTTGTGATTTTTCAATAAAAATGAGTAGAACTTAGAAAATAAAAAGGAAAACCATTGATAGCGAATGCACCATACGCCTTCAATTTTTTCATAAAAATGATGCAAACTATTAATGAGAGCAATCAAGGACTACGCTTGAGAGCTATCACACACAATGCTAATTCAACCATTCACGAATACTCACACCATACCATGAAAATATTCATAAATGGATTAACACTTCAACAATTCAGATTCTTTTGAAAAAGAACACCCAATGCACTTCCTTTATTTCTTTGCACCAAGAAAGTAAGAAATATCTAATTACAAAAAAACAACAATTGTACACACTTTCAAAAAATTGCTTTATTATCAGAGCATAAGTGTTCCCTATCACCAAAATTGAACGGTATTCTCCTCTGTTGTAGCTATAAAACTTCTCGACTGCAAAAGAAGAACCGTCTTACAATAGTTTTTTTTCTCGTTATATAAATTTTGCCAAGAAGTTGGGAAACTACCCTAACTTACTTCTTATCAAACTTCTATTGCCTTCTATCACTTTTACTCCCATGATAAGTGCAATATTCATTTTACACTTTATAATAATATTAATTTTAAAGAATAAATATATTTTATATTGTGATATAGTTGACTTGGAGAGAAAAAATTAGGGTTGCAAAACCTTAGATAACATTGGCTCTTTCTGGGGACTGCACTCTGTGTCAGGGTGTAGAGAACTCCAGAATCTTTGTCTACCATAATCTAGTGCTTTATCCATTGGGTGTAGAGTCATCATTCCATTGTTCCTGCATTTGTGAGAAGAAATATAAATTTGAAGATAAGACAATAGATCTTCAAACTCCTTCACTGTTGGATAAAATGTTGGACAGGTAGGAATATTATTGATCCAATCCATCTTGTTGGAACTCAAATTTTGAGCCTTGCATTTTAATTCTTTGAGACTATTTCCATCTTCCTTCCAATGTAAAATAGCCTCTGCAACTCTATCTGTACTAATCATATTCTACTTCGACAACAATCACAAGAAACAAAGAAAAGAAAAGAAAATCTCTTCTCATTTTCAATGCACCCACATTTCTTTATCCTTGCTTCAAACAAGGTCAACATCATTGAACATATTCAAGTTCAACAGACACATTTTTCTTTTGTTTTGTCCAAATGCACCCTTTTTTTTGTTGGTTACCATTACACAGGCAATGTGCTTAATGTCGTGCATTACTCCCATTGCGTTAACATTCATGGTGCATTTAAATTGCTCTATGTTATTCTCTGCAATGCTACTTTTATTGTCAACTGCCCTTCCTACATTGTTAAACATAATGTTAAGATGACCATGCTTTTTTATGGCCAAATCTATTGCTGCCCTAACATCTTCTTCTATACTCACGTCACAGTAAATATAAGTTGCCCATGGTGAAAGAGATTCGACAAGCTTGTAACCAACATCATCTATTATAACTTTGGCTCCATGTATTCACAATATATTATGATTCATCACCTCCAATTTTTTCTATGATACTACAAAAATTGATGAAAACCCTGATGATTTTAGTGGAAAATTATCATTTTCACCCAACCTCTCTTATCTTGCAGCCATTTCATCTCAACCCTAATTAGGGTTAACAAAAACAATTTGAATTCTAGTTGCACATTTGCCACGTGTTACTAATATTTGACCTATATTTTAATATAGGAGGATCGCCACCAATGAGGAACTCCTTTTACCAAATATACAATGGTCCCAATCTTGTGCCATTGTTGTAAAATGAAGCCATACACATCATTATTAGAAAATTGCTTTTGAAAAATAGCTCATTCTCTATGAAGAACTGTCATATCTACCGAGATTTTATTTTTTTGGAATTTCTATTTAAGCACATGTTAAAACCTATTCTTAAAATCAAACTCCATCTATATCTAAGACTCCATCTGTCACTTGACACCTTTGAATCAATGAAGAGGGTCTCCCATTTTTTTGAATTTTTAGAAAATGGATGACTTGAGGGAAGGGAAGGATTAAAAGATTATGCAACTTTATTGAAGGGAAACACCAACTTAAAAAAAAACAAACACAAGCCAAACTTTGAAAAAAAGAAATGGTTATTTACAATGAAGAGGGAAAAACCCTAAAAACTTAGATGTGACCACTTACAGGTTGGGAAAAGTATGAACCTCTTCTAACCAACTCTTGATAGAATGGAAGAATGCATTGCATATAGGTGAGCAACATGGCCAATGTGATATTAAACTCATGAATGGAAAATGAATGCAAAGGAGGGAAAATATATATAGATTCAAGATTTTCTTCCATATTTCTCGAATCAATATTATCTTTTAAAAAGATAGATAGAATATCAACTATTTTTTCCATACCTTGAGTCCTATTTTTGGGTTGTCCATGTGACTTTTCCTCTACAAATTGCTGCATTGATTCCTCCAAACGAAGATAGTGAAAAAGATTTGTGGGAGGCTGAAAAATATGTAAATCTTTTTCTCCCTCTTGATTGTTCACTGAGTCCTCTTCAAAAGCATTTTCTTGTCTATGCATCACTTCAACAATTTCTTTTTCTTCAAACATTTCATTTTCCTTTTCTACTTCTAGGCAGTCATTTGATGCTTTAGGCTATAGTAATGATTTATTAGTCTCCAAGAGATCAAACAAGAAATGCTCATAGGAAAATCTATCCAAGCCTTCCCAAACAACATCATTTGGTGGAGTGTCATTAGGAGTCTCAAATACAAAAGAATCAAGTTGTGAAATTTGAAAATCTCCTAATAAATTTTCATTTCATTTTTCAACCTCCAGTCTTTGTTCAATAGGAGATATATCAAGGTCAGTCATTGAGTTAGTTGACTGTGAAGCATGTTCATCATCATAATCAACATGTAGATGGTAGGCTCCAACTAAACTACATGAAGCACTTTCACTCATAGGAGGGATTAGGAAATCTTCATCATTAAAGACTGTTAGATTCTGACAAAATGAAACAGTGGGCACTGATTTTACTACCTTCAGAATAGGCCTTTTTTCTTTAGGCTTTACCTTTGGATATTGTTGCTACTCATAGAGACAAATTTTTGCCTGTGAAATTTCTTTACACTTCATTCCACTCAAGATCATGTCATCATCTAATCCAATAGCTTTCCTTTGTGCATCTTGGAATGTTTTCACTTTTAAACGAAGAAGCAAGAATTTAATCTCTATTTGCATGGTAGCAATGAAAACACACAACTGATTGTTTTCAGTTGGTTGGCTAGTTAGGGGTATCTTATCAACACTTCTATTAAATCTCTCAACAAAATCTCTCATGGTTTCCCCTTCTTTGATCTTGATTTGAAAGAAATTTAATAACATCTTAGCAACATCAACCACAAGCATAAACCTTTGTAGAAATTTTATGTCAAGATCATTCCAACAAGTGATGCAACTATCTGGTAAATTTTGGAACCAATCAACAGCTCTTCCAATGAGACTTCCAACAAATAATCTAACAAAGACATTCTCCTCCTGTACACCAAGAATCCCATAGGCAACTGTAATTGCTTTAATGTGATCATTAGGGTCTTGATTTGCATCACCATAAAACTTTGGGAGATATTCTAATGAATTCTTAGGTAAGACTGAGTATTGAGATGAAGAAAATGGCCCAATCTGAGTCCCCAATCACTGGGATGTAACCAAAGCCATAACACCATAGTTCTTTCACCATATTCAATTAAAGTTTCCAAACTCTATCCTCGGGGAGGTAACCTTTAGATTTACAAGAAAAGAAAAGTATTGGAACTTGCTTTCTTTCCCCAAAGGAGTCTCTAAAAATCTATTGGTAAATAGATTGGTCACCTAAAAAAAATATACTATTTGGCCCAATGGAATATGTGGCAAATCGATGTCTCCAATAGTTGGATAGGCCCTTAGCATGCAACCTTCCTCTTTATTTAGAGGGGCAGCTCCCTCGTAAGATAAAATTTGTGATTTTTCAATAAAAATGAGTAGAACTTAGAAAATAAAAAGGAAAACCATTGATAGTGAATGTACCACACGCCTTCAATGTTTTCATAAAAATGATGCAAACTGTTAATGAGAGCAATCATGGACTGTCATGCCCAAACTACGAGGGCAAAAACACACAATATTTTTTTTTTTTTTTTATAATTAAAATGCTCTAGGTTTTACTCTGATCTCATGCAAGGGAAGTGAAGGTTTACTACAATACATCTTAAGTTTAAAAAAAACTAGAGGATGATTACATTGCTAAGATTTTGAAGCTTTCGTTATTAGATTGATATGATCATAAGATAAGTTATTTTATTAACTTACAACAATATGAAACAATTATTTAAATAACAATGTAAATGTATTCAAGTTTAGATTAATTGAAAATATTTAATCAAAATCAACTATAAATCTCTTAGACAATTATCAATTGACAATTTAACCGATATTGTAAAGTCATTTTTAAGAAAAACAATTAACTAAAATTAAAACTAAATATATATGTCTAAAATTTATTAACTTTAAACATTTTGACTATCTTAACATAAAAAATTAACTATCTAATCTTACTAAATTTAAATTTCCTTTACTAATAACTAACTAAATCTAATGCCTACTAACTAATTATAAATCAATAATACATTTAAACTAGTTAACAATCATATTAGTATAGAACTAAAGTTGCACAATTTAAATGATGATAGAACCCATAATTTAATATTAATTTAGCATGATACTTAATTCATAACAAAATTAAACTTATCCTTTTAATTCTAATAAAATCACCATTCAAATTCCAATTCAATTAACGCTAAATTAAAACTATAATTGCAACTAAAGTATATTAAAATATATATATATCTATTTAAGAATACTAACTAATCTAAAATCTAAACTATATTACATTTAATATAAATTTGATACTAAACTAACTTAATTCTAAAACTAACTAAATTTGATATAAAATAACTAATAGTTAATCATCAAAATATACCCATAACATCATGTCATTTAACTAACTAATTAAAATATGTTAATAAACTAACACTACTAATATATAATAAATTTAAAAAAAAATAGCTTAAACAAATAACAAAATTAATAACAACTTTAAAACTTAATTTAAAAACTATTACTAAACTACACTTAAACTAACCTAACAAAATAACTTATCACAAAACTAACATGCTAAAATTTAAAATAACTTAAAATTTAAACTAATTTAACACTAACCCCTAACACTTAACTCCTATTACTAACACTAACCTATACTACATTTAAACCCTACTCTAACCCTTAACTCCCACTCCATTTCCCCCCCCCCCTCCCACCGGTCACATCAACCTCCCAAACCCTTCTCCATGGGCAACACTTCCCAAGCGCTGTCCTTGGGACAACGCTCTGCCCCATGCAACCCCAAGTGCAGACAAGGCTTTGGTGAGAAACATGCAACCAAGGATGAAAAGAGGTGGGGAGAAAGCAATTAAATTGCTTGCTAAACTTTGTGAAAAAGTAACCCACTAAATGCCTTTCCCTCCAAGCTGAGCACCCAACTTGGTAAGGGAGATGGGGATGGGACAGGGTGACAGGGTGACATCACCCTCCCATCAAGACAATTGACTTGCCAAACAAACCTTTTTCATAAAACCTTTTTTTTTTAAAAGCATCTCCCAAACTGACATGCAAGGGGAGATGGTTAAGAATTAAAGACAAAAAGTTTTCTAGGTAAGAAGGATGTTAAAAAGGTATGATAGATATTTTTTTTTTTTAGTTTCTTTTGTTATTTAAACATATATATTTATGTTTTCTTTCAATTTGGTTTTACTTCCAATTTTAAATATAAGCATATTCTTAAGAATATTCTCTGTTGCAAGGAGACATTTAATTTCAAAGCCCATACAAAATCCAGAGGGCTTTTGCTCTTGGGCAAACAAATTTTTGACAAAATTTTTTCTAAGTGTAGATTACAAAGCAAAGTATATATATATATATATATATATATATATATATATGTATCCAAGGGTATATTATTTAAATGGATTAAAAACATGGAATTAATAATTGTGTCATAATAAAACATGATTAATTGATCTTCTAACAAAATTGAATTTGAAATATATCAACCATATCCTTTTTTTTTCTTTCCTCAACATAGTTTTCGTATTTAACATATAAGGAAAACTTAAAAATTTTGCTTAACTAAACCATCATCATTTCATCCTATTTTTGATGTGCATCCATCTAAATTAAAATTACGATAAAATCACATGATAAACAATTATACTCAAACACCAATTTTATTGGCAAACCTGATTCAAAGGCTCAGCCGAGAAAGAACCAGGAAGAAAACCCAGCATTGTTGCCATTACAACAAGGTTTTGAGATACAAATTTCATAGGATTTCAATCCTGAATTACAACAATAAAACTGAATTTCCTTCATGACCCTCATCAAGGGTTCCATATCAAATTTTGCAACACATTTCTATGAACCATGGAGGAAACAGAATCTGATCAGGTGACCACAAGCATTACCAAGAAACAAATCAAACATACATATTCATACAAGGCTTTCACAATAGGATTCACAATGAATCAAAACTAGGGAAAGGTGGATTTTTCCAACAAGAGATGTCCGACACAACACCAAACTAGGGCCCAATCAAGGCTATAAATCAAGAACTTTCATTCTTCCATTCTTACATGCCAAAACTCATACATGGTTTGTGCTGACAGGTAGGGGCCCATAACACCCTACCCTCTCTCCCTCTTCTTGTCCTGAGAAGAGACTCTACACTGTTGGAGTCCAACTAAAATGTCCTTTCTTGAAATTGGCCACTTCTGCCCTCTCCAAGGGTGAGTAATGCCAAAACACCCATGCAAGAACATCTCAAAAATTCAAACAAAAACATGAAAGGAAATCATTCAAAATAACATGGTTTTTCAAAGCTTCCCAACATACCCACAAACATACAAACATTCAAACAACAACAAGGTAGCATAAGCATGAAACAACATGAAAATCTAAACAAGGGAGATAAGAATTCCTACTTGCACAAAGAGGTAATGGAAAATGAACAAGTTTAAGTAGAGCTTTTCCCTTCCTTGCTTCAATCTTCCAAGACTCCTCTCTAAATGTAGAGATTGGGTAACAACCTCAACTAGACCAAGAAGGGCCTCTAAATAAGCCTCAAACTCAACCATCCAAGGGATCAATAACTTTTCCCACCCACCTACAATTCTAGAAACTCCTAACTCAACCCACACTATGGTTAAACACTAAGTGGAGGTGGGGTGATGAAACTCATGATAGCCATAGTCAATTTTCGCACAAAGGCAAAAAGAGACTTTTTGAGTGATCTCAAAAGTCAATAAAAGGGGCTTAGGGGTTGGAAAAAACCCTTAAACTATACCCATACTCCTTGGGTATAAATATTACATGTTTCAAAGCCTTAGGAATAGGTTTAGAGCCAAACAAAAGCTAGGAAATAATAAGGACCAACTAAAAACTCTAAAATGCAGATTAAACACTAATCCGAATTAGGGTGACTAAACTCAATTAAGAACCAAATTAGCAAACTGACACTAACTAAATCTGACCTAGGTCCAAAGGTTACATAGCTAACCCTAATCAGCACACTAGAGAACATAAACAATTCACGAGTGTCAAGCGACACCATAAGAACATAGTTACGAACATTAACATTTATTGATCACATAAGGATACATACATACATCTTAATCTAATTACGAACAACAAAGTTTCCAAAATTAGTACATAGAGATCAGTTATGTTCTTCTATCAATTTTCTCAACTAAAATATCTGCACACTCATTGCACACATCAGTAGTCCCAAAAATCACATGTACATATGTGTGTGTATATATATATATATATGTATCAGGAGTCACATAAATTAAAACATCCATCTATAACAAAATCAGGGTTCCTCTCATCCTATTCAATTCTTAACCATTTAAAATATCTTAAACCAAAATGTTAATCCTACCTCTTACTTAATTCATCAACATACATATACATAAAACATTAAATGACGGACATCAAATATCTGAAAATAACATCACACAACATGAAATAATATGATATGTTCAAGTATCTGATAATGTCTCGACATCTCGAGTCGTGAGTATCAAAAAAGATAAAGTAACAACTAAGGCTACGAAGGGTTGGGGCAAGGCCTCACAAGGACTACGCTTGAGAGCTATCACACACAATGCTAATTCAACCATTCACGAATACTCACACCATACCATGAAAATATTCATAAATGGATTAACACTTCAACAATTCAAATTCTTTTGAAAAAGAACACCCAATGCACTTCCTTTATTTCTTTGCACCAAGAAAGTAAGAAATAACTAATTACAAAAAAACAACAATTGTACACACTTTCCAAAAATTACTTTGTTATTAGAGCATAAGTGTTCCCTATCACCAAAATTGAACTGTATTCTCCTCTGTTGTAGCTATAGAACTTCTCGATTGCAAAAGAATAACTGTCTTACAATAGTTTTTTTCCCATTATATAAATTTTGCCAAGAAGTTGGACAACTGCCCTAACTTACTTCTTATCGAACTTCTATTGCCTTCCGTCACTTTTACTCCCATGATAAGTGCAATATTCATTTTGCACTTTACAATAATATTAATTCTTAAAGAATTAATATATTTTATATTTTGATATAGTTGACTTGGAGAGAAAAATTTAGGGTTACAAAACCTTAGATAACAAAGGTGAATCATGTTAGCAAGGTTCTCAAAAGAACAAATAAATACTAGAGAAATGGTAAAGAAAAATTCAATGGAAAATGTTATAGTTGCAACAATCATGGACATAGAGAAAGTGAATGCACAAAGAAACCTAAGTTTGAAGAGAAGTGTCACAATTGCAAGAAACAACAAGACAAATCTTCAGATTGCAAAACTAAGAAATGGAACCAAATAGAACAAATTGTGAAAGAAATATTTGGATGGGGTTACAACACATGGTGTAGATGTCACTGCTATGGTGACTTTTGGCACATTGGAGAAAACTATGTGAAACATTACATGAGGAAAAGAGATACTACAAAGATTTGTTTTATCTGTACATAACTTGGACATCTTGCTAAGAACTACATGAACACAAGAAGAATTGAAGATGAAAATAAAGCTAAAGATGAAAATATCATAAAACAAATGGGGCAACAATGGGTACCAAAATCTCCAGAGAATACAAGACAAAGTCATGAAGTGGATGACACCTAGGTTAGTGAGTTGGGTGGCCCAACCATTTTAATTTAGTTCCCTATGGAGATCACTAGAACAATGATTCAGAAGAAGCCATCTAACATCAGTTCCAACTAGCAAATAGAAAGATCCATATCAACATTCAAGATGCACAAGGATCACCAATTTATAACATAAGTTCAAGATTTACTGAGAGAGGTCAGTTTGTAAGACCTTACTAAGCATTGTTGGGTTATATATTATTTCATAATGAAAATTCTAAGTTGGCAACTCTACCGAGTACTAGGGTTAGACTAAATGTTGGTACTATTATCGAGTTTTGAAGTTCTCTGAGTTGGTAATTCCTACCAAGTCAAGATATCTTACTGATTTGAAGGTTTCTCTTGAGCATTAAAGACAAAACTAAGTATAGGAAAACTTGTCACCAAGTGATTATGCTTACGAAGCATTAATGGTGATTAAAAGGAGAAATTCATTAAAAGAAATAAATTATACACATTATTTCACTATGAATTTTCAAAGCATAGAGTGAAGAGAGAATTCAGAGTTTCTGAGCAATTTGATAAATTATTGTTGAAGATTATCCCATTCTCAAAACCCTACTAAGTGATGTCATCTTCAAGAAGAAAATTTTAGAAAGGATAAAAAATGGTGGTTCATGGAGTAGATTTCAAGGCTCCCACATTCAGGCTAAGTCTAGCAATTTCAAAGACATTAGACCCAACTGGAGCGCAATCACAAATTCTACCCAAGGTACTTCTTGTCCATGATATTTGTTCTCTCTATCATTTTCTATTCAAGAACTTTGAATGCTAAAAATGAATGAAGCATTCAATGAGTTATATGTGGATTGTGTTCTCAAACCTGAGCACAATTATTTATAAACAAAGGGCTTATCAAATATTCTACATATGTCAAAGGACTTTTAAGGCAAGTAGAAAAAATTTATCCTAGCCAAATTCGTAATGGACAGTTGTGGTTAGATCACCCTATTCTGATAAAAAAGAAGATGATACATAAAATCATTGGATTGCCAATGTTGAATAAAGCTAAGACCACTAAAACCCTAGGTTGGAAAGAAATGATAAAGTGTACTCTTGTTGAGTGGGACAAAAAAGGCATGAAGCTAAGTGGCATGTTAGACATGGAGTTGAATTTTAAGATCCATGTCATTTCTCACAAGATATATAATTCAAGCTGATTGAATAGTGTATCATGTGAATTTGTTGATCTGGCATACAAGGTGGTTAAGAATAACTTGTCTTTTGACCTTGCCAAGATGTTGCTGATACAATTCAACAAGAATATGGAAAGCATGTGAGTGTCAAAGAACAAACCATGTAAGTTCGGTTCTCTTTTGACATGTCTATTTTTCTTTCTTCAATTTTTTTCCCCTTCCATTAAAGGAACTATAGTATGGAGAAAGGATGTTCTAGTATTATACCAAATCAATAAATACATAGCAGAAATGCATGAAAATTTTAGTAGAATTACGGATAATTACTTTGAGTCATTCAAGGAAAATATGCAAATTAGATTTAGGATACCCAGGAAACTTGTAAAAGACTATGAGCAAGATATTTATTTCATGTTTGACTATGAAAAAGTTTATATTCAAGCAGTCAAGCCTAGAGTGACATGGGTCAAGCCTCTGGAATATGAGGTTAACATTGATGACACTAAGGATATTATTGAAGCTCTACTAAATGAGCCTATGAATCCTAAAGCCACTTATTTTGGAACATATGAAGAAGCTAAGGAAAGAATTAAGATTGATATAAAGCGACCTCAAGAAGTAAGCATAGGAAGGAAGAGGATAGAGAAAATAATTAAGAACACCAAGTCAACAAGCTCTCCTCTGATGCTTATTGAGTGTCAAGGAGATGATGTAGAAGATGAAGATGAAGAGGATGAAGTAGATGAAATTGAATTTGAGAAAGAAGAGCTTTAAGAAGAGGAAGAAATTGATCTAGATGAGAACAACACTATTCCAAATTGGGATATCTCCATCCTTGCTCCTGATCAAATGGATACCCTAGGAGAAATCTTGAAGAAAAGGGCTAAGAAACATAAGCTTAAAGAAGAGAATAAGAAGAAAAATCAAGTCCTTGAGGACATAAAAAGCATATTTGTTGATGCTCTAAGTATTGAGGTTGATAGAAAACATCCTATTCTAGAGCAGTTAGTTGAAATTGCCCACAAGTATAATGAAGATCTGAATGGACAAGAAAAACCACTACAAAGAGCTAAAAGGAAATTTGAGAACAAAGTGTTGGAGAAAGTTGCACTAAAGGTTGCAATGGATCAAGTAGAACTATATAACATTCTTGCTACACTAGAAACATCTAAAAATAATGTTACTTCATTATTTGTCCAATTGAGTGAAATGTCTATGTTCATAAAGGAGATCAAGGATAAGTTATCCAAGATAGATGGGGATATGAAGGAAAGTGCACACTAGCTATCACTTGATCTGAGTTATAGTTCTACACATTTCACAAAGATCAGATATATGACAAATCTACAGGAAGAATTATTAAAGGAAGAAGTTAGAATCAGGGCCACACTTATAGAAATTTAGGGCATGATTCTTCCAAGCATGGATGCACTAAAAAAGAGCATTGCACATGCAAAGACTCTCACCCATGATAATAACTTCTTCATAGCTGACCACATGATGGAATTTTTAGTAGAAGCACATATAGCCTTGCATGCAAGTAAGGTATTACAAGAGAATTGTGACTTGACTGTGGTACTAATTATGAAGGTAAAATTTGATTTCTTGTCACATTTTGGTATAAACTTGTAGATATTATACACCTTTGGCATTTATGTCAAAAAGGGGAAGAAGTAAATGTGTTAAGAAAAGAAGACTATTTGTATAGAATGTTATTTGATAAAGAACACTACACTCCAAATATACGAGTATAGGAGAGATATATGTATGGGAGAGAATTATAATAATATGAAGTTACATGTAAAAATAAGTAGAAAATATATTTACAAAAGAAATTTTGAAATTTTATTTTATTTTTTAAGAAAAAAGGTATTTTACTGAGCTATAATAGCAAGTCAAAATTGAGTTAATGACACTAAACGTTGATAAAGTTTTTGACTTGTAATTTTGAGTATTGTGATTTTTTGTTTGATAAGTATTTTTTTCACTAATGCCAAAGAGGAGATTGTTGACATTAAGGTCAATTTTTCTATCAATGACTCAACACTTAGTCAAATGGTTACATTTCTACCAAGTTCTATAGTTTCTACCACGGTTATCATTCATCCAGCAGTATTAACCAAGTATCTCAGTTGCTATCGAGCTAAACAAAAAGTTTTCAATTCATATCGAGCTTCATCATATCTACTAAGCATCAGAGATAGTTTATAGTATAGCCTGAGCATATCAATGTTTACCAAGCTATCCATTAGATGTGATGAAGAATCTAATGTTAACCAAGCTCTATAGTGTTAACCAAGCTCTATATTGTCTACCAAGCTCACAATGTTAACTTGATGAATCTAGTGTTGACTAAGTCATGCAATGTCAACCAAGTGATTTAGCAACTACCAAGTCTCTCAGTGTTGATCAATTTTGAGCTACTTGAAAGTGATTAGTATGGATTGAGCTTCAACTTCAACCGAGTGCCAGATTTTTTTTAGCATTGATAGTGTTTTTCATGTAATAGAATATCACTGAGTTTGTCCTTAGTATAGCACCCACCAAGGGATCCAAAAGAACTAACCTAAAGTTTTACTAAGTTCAAGCCTAACTTTTTTTTAAAAAGAATAACATGTACAACAATCATAAAGTAGTAGAAACAATAACATACAATTATAAATAAGAAAACATAATAGATTACATTCCTTAAGGATCCCAAGACATTGAATCACATTTAAATTTAATTAATACTAAGTCTAATAAATACCACATCCACATGAAATAATAATTTACAAGCCCAAGTCCATTTAAATTATATACATTTTTTTGAGTGCTACTTGGCAATAAAATTTAGAATGCACAATCATCCACTATACATGTCACAGGGTATGAAAGGCTGAAAGAATATACATTTATAAAATAGATACATCATCCATTTCAGATCCATGAAACATAATACAATACATTAAGTAAAATCATCCATCATATAGATACAACCATCCATCATAATATACAAAGATATAACAAAAGGAAATGTGAACAAGGAACTCCAACCACAACATCAATGGATGGATCTCAAAGGTAAGAGTAAAAGGCACTACCACCCAACTGTGTGGTAACCCAAAAAGGCCCACTCCCACCACACTGAGGAGATAGTCTCAAGTCCCAAATAGGATATCAATCCCAAAATCAAAAGTAATATCTTAGTCAAGGAAACCATAAAAGTAATCTAACTCAAAGGTTCCAAGATAAATTGACATTTAGACCTAGAGGCAAACAAAGAAACGTAGGAAATCTATACTGCTAGTGGCAAAGTTTCATCACATGAACCAACCCTAAGGTTACCCAGCTACTCTTTTAATCCTTTGGTCCCCTAGTGACTCTACCTGGCACTACTATCCTTTCATACTGACAAGGCATTCTAACGAGTCAAATCTAAGGTTACCTAGCTAGTCTTTTAATCCTCCAACCCCTTAGTGACTTTTTATGGTACCAATATCCTGTTAATTCATTTTAAACCCATTTAATGAAATGTTATCACTTATTTTAATAACCTACAATGGGTTACCTTGGCAGACACTTTGGGCCCTGACTCCCATTATAAGCCACTTCCCAAATTAACATACAAATTACCTACCCTAGGCTCATAAAAGCATAAATCAAATAATCATAGTATTTCCCTCAGTCCTATACAAGTGACTAGAAACCATCAAAAGATAAATCACAATAATACCTCAGTTCTTGATAAGCAACTGGAAAGCATCCCAAAATATTGATCGAATACTCAAAAAGGTTAAGTCAAATATTTCATAACATTCATCTCATTATCCCACAAGGGCACTAAAAGTAATAACAAATAATAAAACCAAATTCATCATAGAGAAAAAGAAATACATTACCATGGTTGAGTTTAAAAGATCGAGATTAAATCATCATAATATCACAAATATAGAACTCCAAGACCTCTAGTACACATCCTAGAACTGGTCAAGACTCTAGTCAACCCAAACCCAAAACATAGACATGTTGGAAATATTCAAGACTATGCCAAGTTACTAAGAGGGGAGGGGTGAATCAGTAACTTATAAAACTTTAACAATTTAATCCAATAATTCAATAAGCATCTAGTTCATCACATATGCATGAGAAACTAAAAACATAAAAACATCCATAACACTTTGACACAAAGATTTGGTGACCCAAAAACCTTACAAAAGAAAGTAAAACTAGGGTGGGGATGATACCCACAAACTTTAGTACTACAACATAAAGTTGGCTGGTTAAGGCTTACATTGATCACTGCTAATGATCTACCCTATTTTGAGCAATTAGGACTACTAGGTCCACCTTGTTAGAGGTTTTAGAAACATACAATGAAGTATGCACTTGGTAAAGAGATTTATGTGGAGACTGTTAGGTCTAGCTTGTTAGAGGATTTTTACTAGTTTGCCTATTAGGATGAAATAGTAGATCTCTAATTTGCAAGTTAATTTGCTAAGTGATATTCTTTTTGTACTGATCACCTTTATGTGATAGATAAGACTTTACTACACCTTATATTGATATAGCCTTTACAATTCACTCTTCTTCTGCTATATTACTTGCACATTTTCTTTCACATTTATACACTACTTCATTCATTTCATACATATATATGATACAATACATTACATATATATACCAACCTAAATTACATAATTACAAAGTCGGACATCATACAAGTTAACACACATTTTACAATGTTGGCCCCACATGAAGACACTTAGGTTCTAAAGACTGACTTGGTGAAGTTTTGATACATGACATCTATTGTCATTGCTTAGCATTGTCATGCACTCAATAGATGTAGAAGCTTAGTCCATACTGATCACTTCAAAGTAGTCTTGAACTCGATTTGCATTGGTGACATGGTAGATACTGTGCAACTCGACATAAATTGAATCACTTGTTTACCATGACTGAACTCGGTAAACATTATCACTATAAGCTCAATTAACACTAGCTTCACATTACATGAACTGTGAACTCAGTAGACATTTTAATACTTGGTAACCATTGATAAACTTAGTGTATACTAAAATGCATAGTTTGAACTGTTGGACTTCACACTAACTGAATCTACTCGATAACCACTTATATGCTTGGAAAACACTATAAACTGTACAATGAGCTCAGTAGCCATACAAAATCTAAATAAGTGTGTGTCACTAATAAAAAACTTGACTAATATGTCAACAATCTCCCTCACTAGCATTAATGACAAAAACACTTATTAGCCAAAATTGTATTCATCATCACGTGATACTAGCTCGGTAGAGTATAGTATTTTTGAGATTTTTCAAAATTGATTTTGTAAGGTATACTATACAACTTCTACTATGTACATCATATCTGAAAATTCTCTTTAGCTATATACATTCTCCCTCATAGCATGTTTCTCCCCCATACTCTGTCTCTCTCAAAACAATATACAAACAATACACAATATACTATGTGTCTCTCCCCCTTTTTGACAGTAATGCCAAAGACTTATTTTGACTTTTTTACATAGGGACATCAAATTGTGATAATAATTTAGATAGTACCTTGAGAATGAATGCCAAGGTTTTATCCCAATTCTCTTGCAAGATCTTGCATGTATGAAGTGCAATTTGTACCTCTATAGGTAACTCTATCATGTGACCCGCAATAGAGAAGTTATTATCATAGATTAAGGTTTTTGAATATACAATATGTTTTTGCATTGTATCCATGTTTGGAAGGATCATGTTATAGATATCAATCAATGTTGATTAGATCCTTGCTTCTTCTCTTAATAATTCAGCCTACATATTTGACAAAAATCTGATTTTCTTGTAATGTGCAGAGCTTGAACTGGGGTCAAGTTGCAACTTTTGAGCACTAGCTTTTAGATCCATATCAATTTTGGATAATATGTCCTTTATTTCCTTTGTGAACTCAGAGACATCACATAGCTTCCCAAAGAGTGATGAAACATTTGAATAGGATGTCTCAAAATTGACCAAAATTGTAAAAAGCTCTACTTGATGAATTGCTATTTGCTAAGTAATGTGCTCCAACACTTTATTATCAAATTCCTTTTCATCCTTCTCAATTAGTTTGGCTTTTCCATCTATTTCATTGAATTTTTGGACTACTTCTACTAATTGATACAAAATAGGTTGAGAATAATCAACCTCAGTTCCTATTTCCTTGGACAAAATTTTCTTGGCATCCTCAATAATCCTATATTCCTTATCTCTCTCCTCTCTAAGTCTTTGTTGTTTAGCCTTTTTTTGAAGGAGTTCACCAATTATCTACATTTGGTCTGTGGCAAGCTTGTAGATATCCCAATTTAGGTATACTATCTCCTCATCTAGATCAATGTCTTCTTCTATCTCCATTCCTTTCCCCAAAAATTTGTACTCAATTGAGCCTTAGGCTCAACTATCCTTGTACTTATTTCTTTTGTATTTGGAATGGCAACAATATTTTGCATACTTGGGCTTGCAGTAAAAATTGATACTATAGTGACTAATGGAATACTTATAGAAATACTTGAGGAATCCAAAATTGATGACATCAAAGCTGGAGAATCCAAAATTGAACTAGACAAAACTAGAGAGCTTACCATGGATGTACTCAAAACTGAAGAAGTCAAAATTAGAGAAGTGAAGACTGAAAAAATCAACTCAATAGATGAAGGAGGATTTTGTAGCTCAGTGGAAGTCACTTCTATCAATGATATGCTAAGCTAAGTTGGGGCAAACAGTGATTGGACATTTGATGTATTAGTAGTAGTCACAACCAAACTTGTTGAAGTTGTCTTCATACTTGATGTAGTCAATGGTTTGCCTAGAGAGTGAGGAAGTGAGGCAATGACTACCACAGTTATCTTGACAAGTTCAATTTCCTCATCATCTTGCTTATCTTCCTCAATAGCTTCTTGCTTCTTGAATTCCTCATAATCAACTGTGACATAATAAGTTGATCCTTCATCATCCTCTTCATCCTTGTCTTTATAATCATCATCATCATCATCTTTTACTTCAACTAGATATTCACTTGGTTTATGAAGATGATAGATGTTTTTCCAAGTATTTGTGGCATTCTTCACAACATATTCAATATCTTTCATCAAAATCAAATAGGTTTTGAATTTGAGAGTCATTTTATCTTCATTTTCCTTTAATGGCTTATTCACCTCGGCATCTATCATGCTTGGTAGTAACTATCTCAGGGTTTGAGCATATATGTCTTTGATAGTTTACTTGGCATGTTTGCATCTTGGCCTGATTTTGTCCATTAATATACTAGGAATCTGAGAGGCTAGCTGGTTAGATGATACATCCATTGACACATTTTATCCATGACCAAATCTTCAATCTATTTATGCTCAACCTTGGTCTTGGTCTCATATTTTAGAGCTTCGAAGTTGGTTATACCAGCTCCTACTTTCAATTTCTTGAACCTATCCTAGAAGGTGGGTGGATGTTGGCTGAATATGATGTCACCTCCTTCTTTGTCAGCCTTCTTCCTTGACCTCCTTGTGAAGATTGTAGTGGATGGCTTGGCTGGCTTGGTGATGATCACCTTGCCTTTCTTCTTTAAAGGTTCTTCTTTTTTCTTAAATTCTTCCTCATCCTCTACTTCCTCCATGTCCTCACCTTTTCCCTTGGTTAACAAAAGAGGTGTACTTGATTTTAGTTTTTCTATTCTCCTCTTTCCTTTGTTTACCACTTGTGGAAGTTTTATTTCTAGCTCAAATCTGGCCTTAGCTTCATCATAAGTTCCAAAATAAGGGGCCTTGGGATCAATAGGCTTATTGACAAGGGCTTCAATGATATCCTTGGTCTCATAAATGTTCACCTCATATCCAAGAGGTTCCATTCACACAATTCTAGGCCTTACCACCTAAATGTATACATTGTCACTATCAACCATGAAACATACATCATCCTTATAGTCCTCACCTAACTTCTTAGGAATTATGAACCTATTGTTCATTTTCTTTTTGAATGCATCAAAGTAGTTGTCCATGATGTTGTTATAATTCTCACCCATCTCGATAATATATTTATTTATTTAGTAGAGAACAGGCACATCCTTTCCCTAGACTACAGTGCCTTTAGAAGGGAAGAATATCTAAACATAAAAGAATAGACAGGTTAACAGTGAACCAAATTTGCATAGGTTGTCCTTTGATGTTCTAATACTTTCCATGTTTTTGTTGAATAGCTTCAATAATAGGTCAGAAAGGTCATAAGATAGGTTGTTTTTAACCACTTTATATGCCAAATCCATGGCTTCACATGACACACTACTAAGACAGCTTGAATTGTATATCTTATGAGCAATAATATGAATTCCAAATTTCAATTCTACATATGTAACAATACTTATCTTCATACCTCTCCCATCCCATTTGGCTAGGGTTTTCGTCTCCAACTCTACTAAACCTAGGGTTTTTGTTGTTTTGGCTTTGGCAAGCATGGGAAGGCTAGTGATTCAATGAATCATCTTCTTTGTTATCAAAATTGGTTGCTCTTGTTAGAATTCTTTTAGAATAACTGAGAGGGGGGGTGAATCAGTTATTCAAGGTCCTATAATGTCCAATACAAATTTTTTAATAAAATGGGGGTGAATCAGAAGTACTAGCCTTTTTACTTTCTTGTCAAATCCTTAATGGCATATAATCAAAATTATCATGCATGCATTTAAACATTAAACAATCATGAAAAGGAAACATGCATCACCTCATAACAAAAAGGATTTTGGTGACCTAGAAACCCTCCACGAATAAGAAGGTAAAACTGGGGTGGGGATGACACCCACAAAATTACCGCGCAATAGATTTCAACCACTTCTGATGGTTTGCCCTATTAAAGGCTTTACACACTGTCAGATGTGACCCTGTTAAAGGATTTCTACACCCTGTTAGGAGTGTGCCCTGTTAGAGGACTTAAGAACATTCAACTTAGAATGCTACCCTATTAAAGGATTTACATAGAGCTATTAGGCCTAACCAAGTCCATGGGATTTACAGTCACCTTCTCAAAAGAATCTTTTATCCCTCTCTAAGGATCTCCTATCCTTCTCCTGAGGATCTCTTATCCTTCTCTTGGGGATCTTCTATCCTTTTCTTGAGGCTTATCCACCTAGCTATTAAGCTAACCTAGTAATGTAGGATTTCAATGTCTAATACAATGGTAAGAAAGTATTAGAAAGGTTTTGACCTGATAAAGATTGCAACTCTAACCTTGCAGATTTTAGATCACTCTTTAGTTCTTTTCTTTGCTTGGCTTTTCTTCCTTGCAGTGCTGACAGCTTGTCCACCCTTCAAGATTTGTCTCCTTGAATTCTTCCACTCATTATGCCAATGCACTTTATGGTCACTTGATCAACTCAGAGTCTTGATGCTCTATGCTTACTCCTCACTATGTCCTCTTCTTGACACTTCACACTAGCCTTCTCTTGGCTTCTTCACATGACCACACTTATGACCAACTCCCACACTAAGGATCTCCTATCCTTCTCCTTATAAAGAAGTTTTTTTCTTCATTTTTTTCTCAAGTCTTCCCTCTTATCAATTTGAATTGATTTTAGAAAGTGTTTTCCCTCCAAACTGTTTCTTCTAGAAAATCCATCAGTATTCACCTTGAATTGGTTTGCATGGTTTACATAAAATTTTGTGACATCTCCTCATCATCCTTATCATCCAACTAATTCACAAAATTCAATGCAAGAAACCTATCGTTTCTAATTTGGCAATTCTTTTGACTTAACAAATAATGCAACAACTCGACATCATTGGTTTACTAGTGCTCGACATTAACTGGGTCTAGATTCCTCAGCATCCTCTGTAGTTTCTACTTTAGTCGGCACTTGAAGCTTTCCTAAATTGCTTGGCTTCTACTATTTTCTTGAATCACTCAGCTTCTATTTACTTTGTAGTGCTCAGCTCCTATTGGATCCTAAGTTACTCGGCACATGTTGAATTCTATATAGCTTGACATATGAACATCTCTGTTACTCAACATATATAGTTTTCTAGATCACTTGGTACTTGAATGATTCTTGATTTTCTTGGCATCCACTACCTTTTTCTGATGCTCAACACCTGAAGGATTGCTCGGCATCTGAAGAAATTTTCTCAACATCCACTACCTTTTTCTGATGCTCGGCACATGAAGGATTGCTCGGCACTCACAAATGAACTTAGTCAGTCTTTGCAAATGGTTTAGTCAATCCGTGAATTTTGTAGTGTCCATTCCCTATGTCTTAAAGTATGTCATTAATACATGATTTCATCATTGTCTTAACTGATCCTTATACTTCATTACAACATCATATCTTCAACCTTTCTCTAGGTGTTCTAGTTACATCTTTTTAATTAACTCCTCCTTATCAATCAACTAAGTGATAGTATTTGGATCACTTAAGCAATTGTCATTCCTATAGTTAGCAAGTTTGACATCAATGAAAAAATAAAGATTGAAAGCATTCTTTACCAATTCCATCATTCTTCATTCAAAGATCTTTTCAATCATTTCCAACACTAACCATAGCTATATGTTATACACCCAGCTAAAGATAAACCTAATTCATGTAATTTGAAATTCTTGGGGCATATGGGGAATATGTTTCAATCCTTTTACTTCCAAATTTTGATGCTTGGGCTTTAATACTCCACTAACACATAACTAACCTAGGGCATCATCCATCTCCAGAGTACTAATTTCTTGAATAGCACATTTAAAATGAGTACAAATGTTGTTAACAAGAAGTATCTTAGGAGGGATTTGGAATTGAGCTCCACTTGGGTCTAGGGTTTCAGCAACCGTGGGCACGAGCTTGAAATCTAGAGCTTTCCATTCAACTCCATGAACCAACATGTTAGACCCTTTCTTTACCTTGATGCTACTTGATGCCATCTTCACTCAGTATATTGAGGAAACTTCAAAAAACTTTTGCAAGAAATTCACTCAAATCACTTGATCGCACTGAAAATTGCTTCTTCACAATAGCTCTTGAAAATTCACATGAATTTTGATAAAATTTTGTCATTAATGCTTAGTAAAAAGGTAGATGAGTTGATGTCATGCTTGACAAACTATCATCTACTATTCTACTTTGATCACTCGGCGAAGACTTCAGGACTCAGTAATAATAGGTGTCATTACTACTTCTAACCATGCTCGGTAGAGTCTATGACTTGACCTTACTTGGTAGAGAAGGTAATTTGGTGATAAATGATATTGATCTTTCTTAGTCATCCCTTTTGTATCTTGAATACAGATTTGGATCTTTATCACCTTTCAACTAGAACTGGTTTAGATGTCATCTTGATAACCTAGTTCCAGTTGCCCTTTGAGAACTTAATTTGAACTAGTGGAGTCACACAATTCTTGATTGACTTGACCATCATTTCTTGGACTAGTATCCTTAATAGACTTAGGAATCTATTACTATCTCATTTGCTTTTGGATGTTGTCATCTTTTGCCTCTTTTCATCTACAACTCTACTAGCATTCATGCAATTCTTGGCAAGATGACCAAGTTCTATACAAGTGGAACATCTTGTGGTGGTATCTTTTCTCCTTGTATGATGTTTAACACAATTTATGCCAATGTGTCCAAATTCTCCACAGTAATGACATCTACACCAAGTATTGTAGTCCCAACCAAATATTCCTTTCACAATCTGCTTTATTAGATTGAATGTCTTAGTTTTGCATTCTGATGCCTTGTGTCCTTGTTTCTTACACTTGTGACACTTGCCTTCAAATTTTGGTTTCTCTTTGCATTCATTAGCCCTACGACCATGCGAACTATAATTGTAGTATTTTCCATTGAATTTTTCCTTTCCATTACTCCAACATTTTTTTGATGTATGACCTATCTTACCACAGTAATTGCAAGTAGGCCTTTGATTCTTTTGAGCACCTTGTTTGGAGGATTCACTTTCTTCTTTGTATCTGATTCCTACTTTGCCCTTTTGTCTATATAGATTCTTCTCATTCAACTGATTCATGTCTACTTGAGATTTCATTATCCTTTCATTGAGTTGCCTTTTAGAATTTAGATCATTCTATAATATTTCATTCTCTGATCTCAGGTTCATAATTTCTTCATTTTCATTAGTGAGATGATTGATGAAGTCAATCTACTGGAGGGATAGATGTTGAATATCATTATCTTTACCTTCCATTTATGCTTTTGTTTTTATTTTCTCTTCCATGATTTCACATAGCCTTATTGACTGAATTTTTTGCTCTCTCTCTTTTTAGTTTCCTTACTTATTCTTATAGTGAAACATTCTTCTCTACGAGTTCTTTGATTGCATTATTTTCTTCATTTGAACTGCTTGAAGGGAAAAAGTCTTCAATTATTTCTTCAATGTAGAGATGATCATTCATCTAATATGCAGGTTCATTTCTTCTTTTCATGGATTGGGAAAGTTTCTCCTTTTCTTTATTGAGTTGGGCAATGGCCATTTCCAGATCCAACTTTTCATTGTCAATAGCTTTGTCAAGTCAAAATATCTCCATAATCTTTGATCTTTACTCAAGTTGTCAAACTTTCTTCTGAGAACCACAAAGCTTTGATACCAATTGTTGGAAATATTCAAGCCTATGCTAAGTTATTGAGAGGGGAGGACTGAATCAGTAACTTATAAAACTTTAACAATTTAATCCAATACTTCAATAAGCATCTAGTTCATCACATATGCATGAGAAATTGAAAACATGAAAGCATCCATAAAACTTTGACACAAAGATTTGATGACCCAAAAACCTTCCAAAAGAAAGTAAAACTGGGGTGGGGATGATACCCACAAACTTTAGTACTATAGCATAAAGTTGGCCGGTTAAGTCTTACATTGATCACTTCTAATGATCTTCCTTGTTAGGAGCAATTAGGACTGCTAGGTCCACCTTGTTAGAGGTTTTACAAACATACAATGAAGTATGCACTCAGTAAATAGATTTATGAGGAGATTGTTAGGTCTACCTTGTTGGAGGATTTTGACTGGTCCACCTGTTAAGATGAAATAGTAGATCTCTAATCTGCAAATTAATTTGCTGAGTGAGATTCTTTTGTGTATTGATTACCTTTCTATGATAGATAAGACTCTATTGCACCTTATGCTGATGTGGCCTTTACAATTCACTCTTCTTCTATTGTATTACTTACACATTTTCTTTCACATTCATACACTAATTCATTCATTTCATACATGGATATGATATAATACATTACATATATATACTAGCCCAAATTACATAATTACAAAGTCGGCCATCATACAAGTTAACACACATATTACAAAGTTGGCCCACGTGAAGATACTCAGATTCTAAAGACTAACTCAATGAAGTTCTGATACACGACATCCATTGTCATTTCTCGACATTCTCATGCACTTGGTAGAAATAGAAGCTCGGTCCATACTGATCACTTCAAAGTAGTCTTGAACTCAATCTACACTGGTGACTCGGTAGATACTATGCAACTTGGCATAAACTGAATCACTTGTTTGCCATGACTGAACTCGGTAAACACTATCACCATAAGCTTGGTTAACACTAGCTTTGCATTACATGAACTACAAACTCAGTAGACACTATAATGCTTAGTAACCACTGATAAACTCGATGTATACTGAAATGTATGATTTGAATTGTTGAACTTCACACTGACTAAATCTACTTGGTAACCACTAATATGCTTGGCAAACACTATAAATTGTTCAATGAGCTCGGTAGCCATACAAAATCTGAATAAGTGTGTGTCACTAATAACAAACTTGACTGATATGTCAACAAGACAACATACAAATAACAGTGTAGGCTTCATAGTTTGGTTTGATTATGAAAACACATAGTTGAGTTATCTGTAAGGTCAAGTTTTCGTTTCAATGTATGTTTCAAGTATATAAGATTCATAGTTTACCCTTACAAATTGACCCATTTTTTATATTTGAATAAAATGCACAATTACCCCTATTTGATTATAAGTCGATTATTCCCAAAATAATTTAAAGGTAATTTTTTATTCAGTTATTAAAATAATAATTACTGATTTTAAAATAAATTAATCACAATTTTAACAAAATTAATATTATTAATGATAATAATAAAATAAATCTAAAACTTCATTAAATAATTTCCACTACTAATTCAACTTAATTAAACTAAATTTAATTAAATTATTTAATAATTATATAAAAATAACTATATTAATATCTTATTAATTATTAATAATTAACAAAAATATTAATAAGTTCATTAATTAAAGTTAACTATATTTGAATATATTTAAAAAATCATCAATAACTATATGAATAAAGCCTTATTAAAAATTAACTTTTAACTAAATCACATTTAAACAAAAATTAAATTTTGATTAAATTAAAAATTTAATAAATTAAATATAATAAAATTTTAAACTTTTAATTAAATTATTATTATATTTAAATTGAATACCAAACAAACAATGTGTTTATTTAAAAAAGGCTCATTGGCCTTTAACCCCTACGGCCACAGGTGTTATTGTTGTCATAGGCCACAGGTCACCTCTACACCGTAGGTTTTAATGCCTAGCGGCTGGGAGGATTGGGGTGTGTGGAATTAATGGCCCCACCCCCACCTCAAAAAATATATATTTTAAATAAAAGTTCCAGCAATACTCTAATGGGAAAATACAACCAACTAGTTCAATTTTCAATTTAAAATTTTCCATTTCATTTTTCTTTAAAACCATTCCTAGTTCAATTAACCATTTTTAAATCTACTGAAAGAGGGTTCTAACAATATTTTAATCTCCCCATATACATAAGAAACCCACATGCATTCCAATAAATCTAAAATATAATATTGAAAGATTTGTCACAAGGAAATTCAGGCAAACAATTCACAGTCACAAAGAAGATAGAAATATTTAAATATCATAATTGACTGGGTGATCAAAACACAAGAATCTACCTGGTTTTGATGCTAAATTCACAAACACCTAAAAGATTGTGAGAGAAATTTCTTCTCTCTAAAAATTCCTTCTCCAAAATTTTTGGTTCTCCTAAAACTTCTAGTTTTTTGGAAAATGAACCCTCAAATACTGATAAGGAGTTCTCTCCTAAATTTGGAGCACTGATTGTGCTATCACCTGAGGGACCTCCTTGATCACAACTTTTTAACTCTTTATTATCTTTTTAAAAACTTCATGCAAATTTAAATATATTTAATAAATTGATTTCCTCTTTCACTTTTTAATTAATTTATTATATTTTAATCTCATGCATAAACTTTATTCAATTTAATTAAAATAAACTTTATTAATTAATTACTTACTCTTTCTTAATAATTTCAAAGCATTTTTATATAATATTTACTAACTTAAGTAATAATAATATTTAGCATTTATTTAAAAATGATCTCCTAAATATATTATTATTAAATTAAATTAATATTTTTACACTCTAAAATTGGACTATAATTTTCTCTTTTAAATTTAATTCTTTTTATTTCATTAATTTTGCAATTAATTAAATATTGAAAATATCATAATAATTTTTTATTAAATTAAATCATAAATATAATCTTTTAATTTGACTTAATTAATAGAAAAAATCACCAAAGACCTATAAGATGAAATATGAAAACCAATCGTAAAATACCACATACAAGACCAAACTCAAGGGTTATAATCGTGAATTTACATCATACAATGCATTCAGAAGGGTAATCATCTCAAATACTTGTCCTAGTCTTTCCTAGGACAATTGGTTTAGAGGTTAGGACTTGGACTTAAGAATTTATCTCCTCTCTCTTACCATTGAGATATTGCAATAGGGTATGCTCATCTTGGCAATTTAGTGAAGTTGATACTCGGTACTTGAAATCCACATAAAATCCATGCATGTACAAACACAATATTCTAAACTAAATAGGCAATGACAAAAAGTGATTCATCATGTAGATCCCGACTAGCAAGTGACTACGACTACCTTCCTTAACCACATCAGAAATGTCACACATAAAGAAAACATACATGCACACCATACACATGTAGTATGGGGTAAGTATCCATAAAAAAACACATATAATAACCTATCTAACTAACATCATCATATAACTAAAATCACTATAAATAATTATCATCGAGGTATAATCATGCATACATGAACTAACTGGTACCAAGTAGTCTCATCATATAATCAACTAAGTATGAAAACAATATCTTATAATCTAAAAGATAACGCTACTAATCATCAAGCATGAACTGGCCTAAAAGAGTTTGGCAATACTAACAAAATGTAATCTAGGGTAGGCATTACATTTAGAACCTGAGTTACAACAATTGGGTCGGCTTTGTGACTTATGATGAATTTGGTATTGTAGTTGACTCTAGAAGGTGATGCATTGGATTGGTATATATATAATACATTGTATCCTATTCAAATATGTATGTGAAGAAGAGTGTATGAGTGTTAATTGAAGAAGGCTACAAGTAATATAAGGGACAACAATGATTTATCTATCATAGCCATGTGATCATTTTAATACAAGAAATCTCATTCAACAAATCAGATTTACAAATTAGAGATCAACTACTAATTCATCCTAATACGTGCATCAGTCAAATCCTTCAACAGGGTAGACTTAATAGTATTTTGCTAAATCTCCTAATAGAGTGCATACTTTATTGTATGTTTGTAAATTCTTTAACAAGGTGGACCTCATAGTCCTTATTGTGCCTAATAGGGAATATCACCAAAAGTGGTAAACTATAAGCCTTAAGAAGTTAACTTTATACTGTAGTACTATAGCTTGTGGGTATCATCCCCACCCAAGTTTTTCTTTCTATTTGGAAGGTTTTTGGGTCACCATATCTTGTATCAAAGTGTTATGAATGTTTTATTACTTTCATTCTTTCATGCATACAATTAGATCAGAATAATTTATGAAGGATTAATTGGTGAAATAAGATAAAGTTTTATTGTTCCTGATTCATTCCTCCCCTCTCAGTAACCTAGCCTACCTTATATTTCCAACAATACCTTGTAATCATGCACCTAATGGTTAATCAACCCATAACTAAGAGTTCTTGTAGCACTATAATTTATGGCCTCGAACCAATGCACTTTGTTTGAATACCAACCCTACATCCTTATGAATGTAATCAAAATTCAAATGGTTGCCTAACTATTGAAACAAGAAAAAAATCCTCTATGAGTACTTCAACTTACCCTTACCCTAATTGAGGTTATAATTAGAGAGTGAAATCCTAGAACTCCTTAAACTAATTATGCAACTGTATGACTTAAGACTAACCTTATCTTGTCGTCATCTTTTCGCAACGTATTCGATGTTAGTATGTATTAAACATAGTTGTTATTAGTTTTTTTTTAATGAAATTTGTTGGTGTGTTTTTTCCCTTGATTTTTGGCCATGACATTGAATTAAGATTTTTTTAAGTCTTTCATCGGTAATTTGTTTTCAATATATGTCTTTTTTTGTCAAAAACCAACCTGTAGTATTCTAGAGATAGATTTTTGCTCTTTCATCATTTCTTGTAATAAGTTGAACATTATTAGAAACTAGACTTCTACACAAAAATATTTTTAAAATGTTTCAATTTTTTATTAGTCTTCAATATTTTTTAGGGGTGTGACAACAAAATTTCATTTTTTTGAGATGACTCCACTTTAAAAATTCATAATAAATCAAATATAGAGTAAAAATTTACTAAAAAGAATATGGGATAAACTATGCAATGTTACCTAAGTTCAAACATGAATAAATAATTTTTTTTTTTAAAATTAAGATTTTAGCGGGAGCACACCTAATACTATGTTATAAATTTACTCAAAAAATAGGACCACTTTTTGTGCTCCCCCCTTTTGAGGGACTAAAATTCCACCATTTAACAAAAAAGCTAGTAGTTTAGAAACTAGATTTAGATGGCTACAAGTTTTGTTTTTATCATATCTTTTGTTATTGAGTGCAACTATTTTCAATTTCTTGTTGACGTTCAAATTTTTCTAAATTCAAAAGAAAAAAAAGTGGCAAGTTATATCCCATTTTTGGTACCCCATCTTTGTGCACTTACCCAAGTATAGAATTACAGATTTTATAAATACAATATGAATATCCACATGAGAATTTTCCATACAATGTTTTGCAAGATAGAGCTAGGAAAAAACACCCAAAATTGCCTTGGACAACCCTACAAGCCTTTCTTATATTGGCAATTTTCTACAGCTCAAGAAGGTTCTATACTTTATTCTAACCCTTGAGGTTGACCAACCCCAAAATTAATTTATTTTTTATATGTAAAACATATTAGTCATCTTAAAATAACTTTAAATTATAAGTTTAGGTAGCTCAACTTGTGGAGGTCATAACTTATTAATCATAGATCCAATTGGCTCTTATAGCCACTTTTCAATAATGACAACTACTAATCTACAATGCATGATTATACAAGTGTCTTTCAATTAGGGGTTGACCTTGTTTTAGAGCATCTAAGGCTTTCAAAATTGAGCTCAATGTTTTATACCAAAATATTATATAAAATAATCCTCAATAACTTCACCAATGCATATGATATGACAATAAAACTCAACTGGTAGGTTGATATATCTATGATGAACCTTCACCTATGTAGTGAAAGCATTCTAAGATTTTATGACCAAGTTAATAAAATTATTAATTTTTTTGATGAATAGTCCCTTCCTTATATTAAATACAATAAAGTTACATATTCACAAAAAAAAAAAGGCCAGGGGAAATAGGATCACCCTACAAGTTCAAACGATAATAGGCTAGAAGTCAACTAAGTATCAAAAAAACTTATAGAAAATACAAAAAATCCCAAGCTGCTAGTGCAGCTCTAGTTGAGAGAGGAGGATCCTTATCATTAGAACCTCATCCAAGGGAGGGGTGAATAGACAGCTCAGGTGGAGCCCAACCATCATCAGCAGCAACATTATCTTCATCTTGCTCTCCCTTAGGCCTAAGAGGAGAAATGGCTAAGTCTAGCATAGTGGGTCAACCAAAACCAGGAATAACAAGAGGAGCCATTGGGGACCACCCTTAACTAAACCTTTAGGGAGGCAAGGTAGAGCGATGTCGACCGCGAGATCCTCTAGGAGAGTGGCACCAACCAAAAGCACCATCATTGGGAGAGTGGTGCGGCTGAGAGTGAGGCATGTGCGAGTGGTGGGCATAACTACTATGTCCTTGATGGTGACTGTAATGAGGAGTACATTCACCAGAGGCCAACTTTGACAAAACATGAGCAACCGTATAGGGGGCATTTCCCCAATGAGCCAAAAGCTCCTTTAAGTGATCCACTTCCAAAGCCACTTTATCTATTTATAATTGAATCTACAACATGACATTTTTATAAATACATGCTTTAACATACATGGTTACATTAATGTCAAGCATATTGTGAGCATAAATAATTAAATTGCAATCTTTCCAAATGGTAAATAAGATCTCCAATCTAAAAGCATGCCTACTCTGGGCGTACTTGAAAGGTATCTAAGTATTATCACCCATAACAACCATATGCAAAGAAAAGGGTTTTAGGTAGAAGGGGCAAAAAAGATCATGGATCCATTGCTAGTAACACTGGGCCCATCTACAGTACCAAAAAATATGCAAAAAAGTCTCTAGTTGGCCATAGAAAGGGCACAAGGGGTCAAAAACTCCTAGATGCTGCAACCAAGGGCCCAAAGGCAAGCCCTAGAAAAGAATACACCAAGTGAAATGTGCAATTTTGGACTCAGTAATGGCAGTCCACATAGTAGAGAATCTATTATGCCAAGTATGTTGAGAAGATTGCAAATGCCATCATTGGTTAAGAATCGCAACCATGGGGAGGTGAGGAACCAGCCACCAGCAGCCTAGCCAAGGCTTATAGTTGATTACCATAGTGTATGGATACCACTTCTAGTCTTTCCACCAACATTGAGAGGACTGAATGCCCACTTTATGTAACAAATGTGGAGGCACCACAAAAACTAGCACATCAAAAGTCTGGCAATATGGTCGAGTGAGTCAGAATTGCACTTTCATGTCCTCCCATGATTGTAAACTCATAGTAGCTCTAGAAAAAAGATCTTTAGGTGTCCTTATGCCATGTTTAAAAAATTTAGAGCATTGGCCCTGTGCACCTTAGCCAAGGGAACACCTTGGATAGAAAATAGTGGGAACCACCAGAGATTGTGTTGGTTCATGGAGAGCCCATCTCTAAAACCATTGTCAACCTAGCGAAGCTAAGGTTTAACTACTTCTAGGCTTTCCAAATACTCTTGGCAACAAAAGTACCCTAAATCTGGATAGGTTCAATGGTGACAAGAAGGGTCTAAAATCCAATCCCCTTCCAAGCTGGCTGGTGAACTGGGAAGCCTAAATAAATTCAATGTCTTAACAAAATTTTCTAGGCCTCATTGCTAGAAAGATCTTGAATCACCCATTTGACACATAAAGTAGTACCTTGCTTCTAGGATGATAGCAAGCCTAGGCCACTAGACTCTTTAGGAAGACAATAGAAATCCTAGGCAACTCTATGAAAGCCCTGATGAGTAGTGTCTGACACCCACAGGAAGTCACGTAATAGGTGCTCGAGCTTGAGGTAAGAGGCCTTTGAAGGAGCCCAAAGAGAGGAATAATAAACATGGGTTGTAGCCAACACTTTAGATAAAATATGGAATTTTCTCACAAGGGAGAGAGGTTTGGTGATCTAATACTCCAGCTTCTTCTCTATTTTGGCATGAACCACATTCCAGAGCTCAACAATAGAGGCTTGAAAGGAAAAAGGGATGCCCATAAAATGAAAGACTTCCCCATGCCGAATCCACTTCCATTGATATTGTTGAAGCCAAGTAGGATGCGGAAGGGAAGACTATCTATAACAAAGGGTTTTGTGCCATTGAATAGCAGACCCTGAAGCAAGACAAAACGTGTCAAGGCATTACAAAGTGAAGGAAATGTTCTCTTCATCCTCTATGAGAGTGAGGAAGGAGTCATCAATGAAGTGACCATTCACAAGTTGATCAGTAGAATTTGAGAGGGAAATACCTTAGACTCTCCCTTGTGAGATGACATTTGCAAGCAAATACTCAAAACCTTCTACTACCAACACATATAAAGAGGACACCAGTAGGCATCCTTGTTGAATTGAACAATAAAGCCCAAAGGCTTGAGACTGATAGCCATTAATGGTGATGCAAGAAAAGGCATCCCCAAAAAGCATCTGAACTGACTACAAAAATGTAGGGGCAAACCCAAGAGCCTGAAGCATTGCAAGAATGAAAGGCCACTTAGTCCGGTCACAAGCTTTGGAAAAATCAAATTTGAGAAAAATGGCCCATTTCTTGGAATGTCAAGCCCATTCCATACCTTCCCATGTAGCAATTATATTTTCCAAGATATAACAAGATTTAATGAAACCCGTTTGTTCAGGGTGAATGATCTGAGGAAGAAGATGATGGATTTTAAGAGAGAGAGCCTTGGAAATGATCATGTATGAAACATTCAACAAATTAATAGGCCTCCAATTGCATATGTCTTTAGGATCACTCGCCTTAGGTATGAATTTGATATTTCCTTTGTTAATAATATTGCCAAGATAATAGGAATTGTATCTAGTCCATTCTCATCCCAAAAAGTTTTGTAAAATTCACAAGGGAAGCCATCACAAATAGGAGCCTTATCATCCACCATGGAGAAGATAGCTTCCTTGAGGTCTTCTAAAGTGAATTTCTACTTAAAGAATGCATATTGATCTGGAGCAAGTCTTTTAGGAATGACAGCCAAACAAGCCTACAAGGCTTGCGACTAGGCAACCAAGGGACCTTGTGTTGTGAAATTTTTTTCATAATAGTGCACAAAAGGTTGGAGAATGTCAGGAAGCTCACACAAGGTGTGTTGACCCTCCTAAATGCATTTGATACCTAGTGTAGAGTGGCAAGCCTGCAACACATTGAAGAATTTCTTGGAAGCTTGATCACCAACTACTAGCCAATGAAGGTGGGCTTTGAGCTAAGCTCCCTAGGTAGTATAATTTTTTGTAACCTAATTCTAGTGGCAAAGGTTGGCAAGCCAATCTTGGAGATCCATATCAAATGGATTCATGGCAAGAGCTTTAGTAGTCTTACAAAAATATTTGGTAACAGCTTCGTAAAATTGCTTATGGTAAGAAGTGAGTTGTCTCCCATAAATGTGAAGAAACCTCGCAGTATGGGTGATGGCATCATTCCACCACTGAATCCACCTAGAGGAAGAATGGGGCCTAGGTTCAAGGTTCCAAGTTTGTAAAATATGAGTGGTGGTGGTCGAATGGGACAACACTGAAGTATTAAGGTAAAATTGAGTTTTACAATTATGAGGAGGGGTACAATGCCAGGTAATGGAGAAGTGGATGGAAAAATGGTCCAAAAGAGTCACATCAAGGAGAGGATTGACAGGTAGCAGACTCGTGTGAGAAAAAGAGAAAAAAGACTGAGCAAAAATCATAGCATGGTCCAACCCTTTAAGAACCCTATCTACTCCCTCTTGAAAGTTGGATCAAGTGTACCATATGACATTAGTTTAGTGGCAATGAACATTGGGATCAAAAAGACCCAATTTGTTTCACATGTAAGACCAAGCTTCTCTCTCCCCGGTTGACCATCAAGGTAGAAAGCCCACTTTATTAATAGCCAACTCACCATATTAAAATCTCTATAGAATATCTAGGTGGTAGGCAGCAAGGAATCAGCTAGCCACCTCCACAAATGTTATTCTAAACTAAAGAAACCCTTATTGAAAGATGAAAATATAAATATGTGTTTTATGATGTAAGATTTCCCTTGCACTAAGGATGCTCCTGCATCAACACCTATCAAAATTTAATTTATTTCTAATTTATACTATAATGAAAAATCTAGTATAAATAACTAATTATCTTATATATATATAAAAATAGTATAACTAACCAAAATTATTGCAACAAAAATATAACATTAAATAACAATAAAAAGAAAATTTAGTGTTAATTCATGTATGTGAGTCACCTCTTCTTGTCTCTCCTCTCCTTCCTCCCATGTAGTTGACAAAGTAGAGTCACATATGTTATCAAATACTAGAATTTGTGTTCTCATTTCTTAGTTCTAAAATAGCTTCTTACCAAGAAAGAGTAAGAAATGTATTATAGGTTGAGTGGGCCCAAAGTGACACTCTCCGTTTTATTTATTGTCATTGTAGGAGAAAAAAAGGATAATACACAATAACATGTAACCACCTCTCTTTTATTTATGTTCATTATAAGAAAACATATTGCTACATTATAAAATTTAACAATTTTTCTTTTACATATCAAACCATTAAATGGAATGAGATACTATATAGTTATCTTAAAAGATAATCATCTTCCTTTTTTGTTGAAGGTTTAGCCTTTGGATGACCTCTTTGGTTGAGGATTGAGTGAATCATCTCCATTTTTATCTATTCTCATTCTTAGAAAATTAAATAATACACTAGAAAGGATAATCATCTATATTTTCTAGATAACAAATTTACTAATGATATTGGTATCTTATATTGTCGATGTAATGAAATAGATTATGAAATTTAATGTTTTCTTTTAAAATGGAAATAGAAAAGACCACTTCTTAAATACTTCATTAGAAAATTATTCTAGAAATTAATTTCTTAGCTTGGCATATATCTTAATGGTTAATGAATATTTAGCAAAGAATTTGACATCGTGTCTTACCATACTCTTAAATTGTTTTGAACATATTACCATATTTTTTATTAAGTGAAAATAGGTTTTGAAGGGTATGTGAATCCATTTACATTAAAAGATAGAGGTATTAAGCATTAAAGCCCAACTAAGAAAAATAAAAAAATATAGAAAAAACATTCACATTCAATAAAATACCTACAGAGGGTCAACACACAACAATGGCCCCTCTCTCTTCTCTTATTATTTAGCCTAGGTCTACAACATATTATTCTTCTACATTCTTAGCTCTCTCACTATCATCCTGATGATGGATCATTGAGTATGATCTAAAATGTTGATGGTAATAAAAATCTCACACAATGTCACCCAGAAGCTTGAACATGATATCATGGATTGTGGAAATCTGTTGCAATTAAACAAACATATAGAGATAAAAAATAACACAGAAAGTCATCCAAAGGCCTAAACTACATGAAACATTTTCCGAAACTCCATAGATTCAAGCTCTGGTTTCCCACAATGTCAACAACCTCTTTTAGATATAGGATCTAGGACTCTATTCCATCTTCCTAGTTTTATCTTGAGTTCTTTTTCAAGGCTCATAGAAGCCTCTTTGGGACTATGTTCCTTGTCATCCTCCACCTGAATAGTAGTCTTCTCAATGTTGGTGTTAAATCCACCTTAGAAATGAGGATCTAAATAGTTTATTTGTCTATAAGATTATAAGAGAAAAGGATAATATCAAAGATAGTCATTAAATACTTGAAATAATTTGTCCAATATTTCATAAATTTGTCAAAAGAGGTGAGAATTAACATGCTTATATATGATATGAATAATGAGCTAATGTCTAAGATAAACTTGTATTTATCTCTTACAAAAATCTCTTCATTATATATACTTTTTGTTCATTTCTTTGGGCAACCATATTGCTTGAGGAAAGTGATTCCACTTATTGTATTAAAGGGTATTAAAAGTGTCTTGATGTTATAATGCATCAAATAAGAAAAAACAATTTTGTGACTAATACTATGAGGAAATTCAATACATTTTCTATTATAGATGGAACTTTTCCCTTTTCTCTTGCATTATATGTCTCACAGCATAAACACACAAAATTCGTTTAAATCTCACTTCTAACTTTTCCTTAGAGAAGTCTACTAATTGTTATTCCAATCACATATATCATAAAAATATCTATAGATTAAATGTAAGGGCATTAGAATCATACAACACACTAGGAAAGGAGTGTCTATAGATGAGGAAATCACCATATTAATATCAATATATTTACATGAGAAAAGAGCTAGGAGAAACAAAAATGTCACTACAGAGAAACCTCAACACTATAAGGAAAGGAGAGTATGAACACATTCTTCATATTTTGAAACTCAATATGATTATACACATTAATGCCTTACTAGAAGATGTCTATTAACTAGCAAGATATGTGAACATTTGCTAAGGTAAAGAGTAATCAAGATTCAGATTACAAGAATTGTGCTACTTATCTTTCACACTCTTATGGTCCTCCTAGAAATAGAAAACTCAAGTTATGTGGATTGCCACTACGAATTTAGTGTTAATTCATGTATTTGAGTTGCTTCTCATTGTCTTTGCTATCCTTCCTCCCATGGAGTTGACAATGTAGGGCCACATAAGTAATCATAAATTCCATTCTCCTCTAGGGATTTGAAATTTGTAAATATAGTATTCATTATTCATCGTAGCCATTAACACACTAAGGCTATGCAAATTTAGGTTGAAAAATAAAAAAGGAGTCGACCAACATTCACAAAAGTTGAGAATTCATTCAAATTCTATAAAAGGGAATCTACTAACATTTAAAAAGTTAAAAATTCATTCAAATTCTATTTATTATTCAAGATGGTTATCGTTTGTTGTCTTCTTTGAAGATTGAATGCCTAGGTTTTGTTGTCATTCAAATAAATACAATTCTAAGATAGACATTTATGATGAGTAAGGAAAGCTAATTTTTATAAGTCGGTCATTATTTTTTTAAGATGTCTTATTTTTATTTGTCAATTAAATTGAATAAGCTTCAATAAAAAAAGTTAAGATTTAATTTATTTTAAATAAAAAATGTCCGTGTAATTTTTTTTATCTAAACACTCTTGTCTCTAATTACAAATTTAGCCCATGATAGGAAGAAAACAAAAGAAAATATGTTAAAAGTACAACTTTACAATAAGAAAGTTAGAAATGAAAATAAACTTATATTCTAGAATGAAGAATGGATGGTCACAACATTCAATAACTGAAAATATTGGAGTTTTGACACTTTATATATTTCTTAATCAAATAGAGAGAAAGTAACACAATATATAGTGGCAAACTAGTATAAATTCTCCATATGTTTCTTGATCAAATTAAGAAAGCAACAAAAATAGAGAAGCTAACTAGTATAGTTACATAAATAATCTAAGCCAATAGACTTCTTGTCATGGATAGACCAAAAAAAATCTGAGCCAGTTTCATCGGAGCTCATCAGGAATGCTTGGAATTTAGTGTCCATTGTCAATCGTTAAACAAATTGCAAATTAGGACCATAACATTCATTAACTGTTGAAACTCTAAAAGCTTGTATTTAAAGGTTGCAAAGTCTTTTTGATATGTTGCTTGGCCTTACCTCTAGGATAAGAAGCTTACAATTTGTTGTTGTGTTGTAGGCCCTTGCTTAGTCTTACATCAAAATATTATTTTCTAAGGGGTGAGTATTTTTTCAATTCTAAAACATAGATTAATATACACTTTGAATCAAGATAAAGTGATATAAAGTTAACAACATTAGATTAGAATGAAATAACTCAAGGAGGATTGGCTTGTACATGTGTGTTTATATATTAACAACATATCTAACTATAAATGAGAAAATAGATTAAATCCATTGTAAGATTTAAGAAGTATATCTTTATAGCAAAAGGAATATCATATTTACTTAATACAACACCTCAATCTAATCTTATATATCAACACGGATATTTCAAACAATACATGTCATCCAAACTAAATAGTTTCTCAACTTCATACATGGTCAATCTATACCAGCTCCATCCTACAACTACATGACTAGACCTCTAAAACTTGTATTTTTTAAATAAAGGAGGGGTGAAAATTTATTTAAGCTGAAAGAGAAACAAGTACAAATAGAGAAAGGGCATCAGACAGCCCTATCAAGATTTTTGATTTGCATGCAAAAATTTTATTGATAAAATAACATTAAATAAGCTTAATTACACAAGATAAATTAACAAAATCAATCAGGATGAGCTGATTTATAGAGATCAATAATAGCCATATCTCACAATCTTAAAGAAAGTCATTATTCACTTTCATACCTTATTTCAAATCGTATTCTTTCACACCATGCGACCTCTTGAAAAACTACAATATTTCTTTCACTATGTGGACAATTGAGGTAGATAAGGATTTGCTGAAGAAAATTTAATATTTTCTTTTGAAATAGAAATTAAAAAGGCTAGTTCCTAATTACTTCTTCATATAAAATAAAATAAAATTACTTTCTTAACTTAGCATCTATCTTAGTGATTAAGAAATGTTTAACAAAGAATTTGAAATGGTGTCTTACCATACTAATAAATTATTTCAAACAGATTACCATATTTTTTATTAATTGAAAATAAGTTTTGAAGGGACTCTCAAACCATTTACATGATAAAACCAAACTGAAAAACAAAAAACACAGAGAAAAACATTGAAATCCAGAAAAAGACCGAACCAAAACAAGCCAACAACAAACACACAGAAAAAAATAAAAAAAACACATAACACACAATTAGTTTTTGAAATAAAGGCACCATCCCTTTCCCTGAAGACAGTCATCCGACTGGCATACAGATTTGGGGTAGTCATCCAATAGGCAGTCATCATTATCATCGCAAATTTTACCCAAACATTTATCATCATCATCATCATCCATTGCCCGAGCAATACCTGCTTCTGCCTTAGCTACCATGATGCCCACTAAACAGATCAGTACTATCACAACTGGAAACAATTTCATCTTCGTTTATCTTGAGAAGACAGCTGTTGTGAATAAATGCTAATCCAATGGCCCCATTTATAGAGAAATTTGTATAAATTATAACAAATCACCTTCGAACTCATCAATAAATTGATGGAACATGTATATTTAAAAAATAACAAGAGACCCTTTGTATTCTTGTCTATGCTCACCAACATTCACAAAAGGCTAAAGAAATTTTAGCCTCTTCCTCACTCAGAGATTTGAGCGAGAAATTTGTATAAATTATAACGAACCACCTCGAACTCATCAACAAATTGATGGAACGTGTAGATTTAAAAAATAACAAGGGATCCTTTGTATTCTTGTCTATGCTCACCAACATCCACAAAGGCTAAAGAAATTTCAGCCTCTTCCTCATCCAGAGATTTGAGCAAGAAATTTGTATAAATTTCTTCGAACTCATCAACAAATTGATATAACCTATAGATATAAAAAATAACGAGGGATCCTTTGTCTTCTTGTCTATGCTCAAAAATATTCACAAAAGCTAAAGAAATTTCAGCCTCATCCTCATCCAGAGATTTGAGCAAGAAATTTGTATAAATTTCTTCGAACTCATCAAAAAATTGATATAACCTATAGATATAAAAAATAATGAGGGATCCTTTGTATTCTTGTCTATGCTCAACGACATTCACAAAAGCTAAAAAAAATTCAGCCTCTTCCTCATCCAGAGATTTGAGCAAGAAATTTGTAAATATAATATTCATTATATAAGTGATTAGCCACTCCATTCGTCCAAGCTAAGACTATGCAAATGTATTAAAAAATAAAATAAGAATCCATCAACATTCACTAAAGTTAACAATTCATTGATTCTATCTATATTTTAAAACAATCATGGTTTGTTGGCTTATTAAAACTTGTGCAATACTATTGCTAAATAATAATTGAGGCTCTACCAATCACAATATTATTATTTATTTTAAGATAAAGTATTGTTATTCTTTATAGTGTTTTATTTACTTTTTAAAAATGAAATCATTTATCTTGTTGAAATGATTGTGTCTTATAAGTGCGCTTTTGTAGGAATAGAAATTTATTTTTAATAGAAAGTATGGAAGTCATTATTATTTGTCCTAAGACAATACTATTGTATTGAGTAGAACTAAATAATAAATAATAATTGAGCCTCCACCATTTAAGATAACTATGGTTATTTTCTATAATGTTTTATTTACTTTTTAAAATAAAATCATTTATCTCAAATTTCAAATGATTGTGTCTTATAACCGCACTTTTGTAGGAATAGAAATTTATTTTAATAGAAGGTATCAATGTTGTAAGTTTTTACTTATGTGTTGTATTAGAAATATCTAATTTTATGTATTGGTTGTTTTCTTTCTAATTTTTAAAAATCTCTCTTTGTATTCCTATATTTGTTATTTAGAAACCTTTTATTTGACATTTTAAAAAAAATTTAAAAAATCTATTGTTTTGAATACATATAAAAGTATTTTGACAAAAGATTGGAGATTAATGATAGAATTTCATTTTCCAATTGTCAATATTCCTTGTTAATTTTATTTAAATTTTTTTATAATTTTTATCTATTTATATAATAATTTTTTGTTAATCATATTTAAATAATAAATTTATTTTGTAGATATCTTTATCTAGGTCTATTGAAATTTTTTTTTTGAATTATTTGCTAAATCAATTGTATTAATACTTTAATTAATTATTACGTTCTAGAAATTAGTATGATAATGTCTAAGGAGAAAATAATAGGACATTTATTGTCTTTGTTATTTGGTTATTTTTCATATGCAATTGTGTGTGTCTACATCATTGTGCTATTAGTCATGGATCAGATTTGTTTTAATCTTGATTTTATGTTATTCTATTATTTTTTTTGTACTATCTTCTAGGTCTCTTCTATTATATTATTTTTCATTTTATAAATTTGTAGCATTCATTATATCATAACTTTAAGAAATTGTTAATTGATTATGAGTTCAATATTAATATTGATTTAAGAGTAGATTTATTAATTTAATTTACAATTTTAATTTTTTAATTTTTTAAAGTATTTTAAATTTATTACTTAATTTAGTTTTTAAAAAATTCAATTAATATAATTTTAAATTATTATTTTTAATAGATTCTCAATTATAATGTTTACTGTATTCTTAATTACATTCTTAAGGGACCATCTTCGTGTCAAACATTGATCATTTTCAAAGTACAATTCAATGCTATGTCATTTTCTTAATCTACTTGATTTGATTTTCTATTTATTTTTCATTATGTTAATCAATGAGAAATACACATGCGTAGTTCATAGCTATTGTTCTACATTATAATTCTATAATATAGTTTAATATTTTTAATGGAATTATAATCTCACATTTATAAGTAAGATTATTTAAACTAACAAATTTTTCCACTATTTATTTAATTTAGATAGATAATGTGTTTTATTTTAATATATGATTTAAATGCTTGTAGCGAATGTTTGTTTTAGATTAATTGCTTATAGCTATTATTATAGTTTCTATGTGTCATAGCTATTCCTTTGAGTTATTTTTTCTATACAACCTAATTGAAAACTATTATTTAACGACAAATACTAGTCACTATGTGACACTTATTTTAGAATCAATGTTGTAATTTTTTACTTGTGTGTCATATATAAATATCTAATTTTTATGTATTTGGTTGTTTTCTTTCTAATTTTTTAAAATCTAAATGTATTCCTATAATTTTTATTTAGGAACTTTTTTCTTGAGATTTTTTTTTTTTCAAAAATCTATTATGTTGAATATAGATAAAATTATTTTGATATTTTCTCATGTGAGACAAAAGATTGAAGATTAATGTTAGAATTTCATTTTTCAATTGTCAATATTTCTTGTTAATTTTTTCTATTTATATAACATTTTTTTGTTAAATTATATTTAAATAATAGTTTTATTTTGTAGATATCTCTATATCAACTATAAAATTGGTATTATAATGTCTAAGGCGGAAATAATATGACATTTATTCTTTTGTTACTCAATTATTTTCCATATGCAATTTTGTGTGTCTCCATCATTATGTTATTATTCATGGATCAAATTTGTTCTACTCTTGCTTTTATGTTATTCTATTATTATTTTTATACTATCTTGTCAGTCTCCTCTATTATGTTATTTTTCATTCTACAAGTTTCCCTACTATTTCTTCATTTATTGTATCACACCTTTAAGGATCTACAATAAATTATTGATTTTTTATTCTTAAAATACTGTAATTCCATTATAATACACAATTAAATTTATTATGTAAAATGTTTATCTATATAAAATGTAGAGATTTTTTTTTTTTAATACTCATTGTAAAAGCCACTATTCTACTTTTATGATTAATAAATTTTTAAAAAATTAATATAATATTAATAACAAAATTGTTAGTTGATTATGAGTTCAATGTTGATATTGATTTAAGATTATCTTTATTAATTTAATTTACAATTATTGATTTTTTAAATTATTATAAATTATTTACTTAATTTAGTTTTTATTTAGTTTTAATTTTTTTCAATTAATTTAATTTTAAATTATTTTTTAGAATAGATTTTAAATTAAAATATTTTTTGTATTCTTAATTACATTCCTAAGGGACCATCTTCATGTCAAATATTGATGATTTTCAAAATGCAATTCAAAGTCATGTTGTTTTCTTAATCTACTTAATTTTATGCCTTATTATTTTTATTGTGTTATTCAATGAGAAATACACGTGTGACTATGTATAGTGCATAGCTATTTTTCTCCATTATAATTTTAATATTTTAAATAGAATTATGATCTAACATTTATAAACTTAATGTTTGTTTTAGATTCATTACTTATAGCTATTATTATGATTTGTGTGTGCCATAGCTATTCTTTGAGTTATTTTTTCTTAAAGTGCCCTGCTAAGTAACTAACTAAGTCTAATTCAAAACTATTATTTAACGAAAAGTACTAGCAAGTTCATTGCACTTGTTTAAAGATTAACATATTCCAAGTTTCGTTGTCATTCAAATAAATATAAAAATTTAGAGGGACGGGAAAATATATTTAATAAGACAACTATTGCTTTTTTTAAGTGGTATTTCTCTTAGTTTTGAGAATAATTGGTGTACTTAATAAGCTAGCTAGATAAATTTAAAATAAATTTTAAAACCAAATTATGTACAATATAAACTAATTTGAATTGCCATAATGATATTTAACATTGATGATTTTGAAATAATGCTAGTTTTAAGAATTCAATTAAAAAGAAATGATGTAGATGGCTAATATCCTAATTGTGCTCTAACCATATGCCTATCTAATTGTCAACTTCTTGTTGAAGCTAAGCCAATGTAACATTGCACCAAAAAAAAATTGGTTATTGAGAAAAAAATGTGATGTAAAAAAGCATACAAATATATATATAAACATATGATTCAAGAGCCTAAGGACTTATGAAAATGTTTAACTATTGTTTTTTGTTGTTGATACTGTTTGATCCAAGTATTCACCACTACAATGTCAAGAAACCTAAACCTCACGAAAAATGAATAACACATATAGATAAAGAAAAACAAAAAATTAAGGAATTCATTTAAAGGAGAAGACAATGAGATATATTTAGAAAAAATGAAGAAAATGACTTATTGTTATGGGAAAGGTTGGTTGAAGATGAAAAAAAAAATCTACTATGAAAAAACTTCAATTTGGAGGTGTTGAAATCAATTGAAAGATGCACAATATTATGGTTCTTAAATAAGCAACTTAACAATCTAAATTTAAATGATATCAATAATAGATTGTCAATATGGTTATAATTGGGATATGTAGACACCTAAATCTGATTACACAACTAGGTAATCATATTTAGTCATCTCCTAGGACATTATTAATTAAATATATATCATTTAAATAATTAATCATCATCCCCTAGTTAATTAATTAATTAAATTAACTATATAGTCCAATTGATAAAATCAAATGATAACCCAAAATCAATTTATCAATCAAATCCCTATTCCTCTATTATATTAAATAAATCCTCAAATTTATTTAGTTTAATCTCACATCCCCTCTTTATTAAATAAATCATTTAATAAATTATTCCTAAACCCTAAAACATCCCTAAATCCTAACTTTACCCCTAATCCAACCCATCCACCCATACTAACCTCACTTAGCTACCTAAATAACCCATCCCATCAAAGCTAAGTCACTTGCCCCCTAACCCCCTTCCTAAACTAAGTCTAATCCCCCTCCTAAATATGTGCACAACTTTAAGCAATGGCTAAGACTAGCTAACCCAAGCAAAAGTCAGCAAGTCTCCCTTATCCTCTTCCACCCCTATCCAAGAGCATTAATGGTTCTTATTATTGGCATTATATTGTATTTTTCATTAGTGACAACACTTACTCGATTCTGAATGATTAACGAGTTCATCACTCAGTCTACAGTGTATACCGAGCATTCAGTGGTTACCTTGTAGGTTCATCACTTAAGTAGTTCATACCAAGAATTCTTGAAGCTACTGAGTGAGTGTGCAGTCAAGCAGTTCATACCGAGCATTCATGAAGCTACCGAGTGGGTGTGCAACCCAAAAATATCTACCAAGCATACAATGTTCACCGAGATTCATAGTGTTTACCGATTGATGGAAGTCCAATGTTTATTGAGTAATGAAAGTGTAGTGCTTACCGAGTGAAAGCAAGCTAAATGAAGGATTCAATTTTTACTGAGTGATACTATATCTATCGAGTCTCCAATGGTTACCGAGTTCCAAGATACATTGTATGATTAGTATGGACCAAGCTTCTACTTCTACCGAGTGCATGGTGATGCCAAGTAATGCAGTGGATGCCGAGCATCAAAAGGTTACCAAGTCAGCTTGAAGAACCCAATTTTTCTATTGTTTGGCTGACTCAGTAATATTTTGTTCACTTGTGTTTTGGATGACCTTACAATTGTAATTATTGGAATGGTATATATGTAATGTATTATATCATTTACAATGTATGCATGAAAGTATTAAGATAGACATGTAATGTTTTGAGAAGAATGAAAGCGAATCAGCAGCAAAATAGAGTATTCAACAAGGTCTACAAGGAGTAGTAAAGATTCATCAGTCACAAGAGGTGATCTATACTTTAAGGATCTAATTTGCAATCAAGTTGTAAGTAGATCAACTGTTTCATCCTAATAGGTGAATCAATTTTGTAAATCTTTTAATAGGGTAGACTTAACAGTTTTTGTATAAATCTCCTAACAAAGTGCATACTTCATTATATGTTTGTAAATCCTCTAACAAGGTGGACCTAGAAATCCTTTGTGCTCCTACCAAGGCAGATCACCAGAAGTGGTCAATGTAAGCCTTAATAGGCTAACTTCCTACTATAGTAACGAAGTTTTGTGGGTATCATCCCCACCCCAATTTTACTTTCTATTTGGAAGGTTTCTGGATTACCAAATCACTGTGTGCATGTGTTATAAATGTCATAATCTCTCATATATGCAGTAGATTAGATAAATGAATGGTGAATAGTATATATGGTTAAAGTGCTGAATTATTTAAAAGTGTTGAGGTTACTGATTCACCCCTCCCCTCTCAGTAACCTATCATATCTTGAATATTTCCAAAAATTGGTATCGAAGCTTTTGTGGTTCTCAGGATAAAGTTTGACAACTTGCACAAAGATCAAGGACAATGGAGATATTCAAACTTGACAAAGCTATTGAAAATGAAAAGGTAGATTTGGAAATGGCCATGGCTCAACTGAAAGAAGCAAAGGAGCATCTTTCTCAATCCCTAAAGAGAAGGAAGGAACTTACAAGACAAATGAATGACCATCAATATGTTGAAGAAAATATTGAATACCTTTTACCATGAAGTAGTTCAGATGAAGCTAATGAGGCAATCTAGGAACTCCTAGAAAAGAATGGCTCTTTGCAAGAAGAAGTAAGAACGCTTAAAAGAGAACAAGAAATCCAATCAATTAGGCTATGTGAAGTTTTGGAATAGAGAAACAAGGCAAATGAAGACTTAGAGACAAGAAATAATCAATCCCTTCAGCATGAAGATCTTATCGATCAACTATCTAATGCAAATGAAGAAATTATGAATTTTAGATATGAAAATGAAAGCCCGAGGAATGATTTAATCACTGAAAGAAAAATCAATGAAATCTTACAAAGCAACTTGAGATGTGAAAGACAAATCAATGAAAGTTTGGAAAATGACTTAATCACTAAAAAGCAATTCAATGAAAGGATAATAAAATCTCAAGCAGACATGACTCAATTAAATCAACAAAGTGAGCAAAATCTTCATAGACAAAAAGGTAAAGTTGGTCTTGGTTATAAGGAAGAAGGTGAAACCTCCAAATAAGGTGCCCAAAGGAATCAAAGACCTACTTGCAATCACTGTGGTAAGTTAGGTCACACATCAAACAAGTGTTGGAGTAATGGAAAAGGTAAATTCAATTGTAAATGCTACAATTGCAGTCAACATGGTCATAAAGCTAATGAATGTAAGGAGAAACCAAAATTTGAAGGAAATTGTCACAAATGCAAGAAGCATGGTCACAAGGCATTCCAATGCAGATCCAAATCATTCAATCCAGTTGAACAACTTGTTAAAGAAATATTTGGATGGGACTACAATACCTAGTGTAGATGTCATTTTTATGGAGAATATGGACATATTGGTATAAACTATGCAAGACATCACCTAAGGAAGAAGGACACTACTGTAAGATGTTATACATGCACAGAACTCGGTCATATAGCTAAAAACTACATGAACATAAGAAGAGTTGAAGATGAAAAGAAAGCTAAAGCTGATAAAATTCAGAAGCAAATTAGGCAATAGTGGATTCCTAAATCTACCAAACAAGATAGTTCAAATGATGGCAATGTCATTCAAGAAGTGAGTGACTCCACCATCTCCAATTAAGATCCATAAATAAAGATATGGAACTACATCTTCTAGTGATATCTCAAGTAGTTCCAAAATGAAAGAAACTAAATGATCCAATCAGTATTTCAGATAGAAAGGGTCACAAGAAATTAGGTCATGTTGAGCAAGGTTAGTCACAGACTCAACCGAGCTAGGTCGGGAGTAACTAAAGTTTTGTTTGATCACCGAGTTGTAAGCACCTACCAAGCAAGTGAATAATAGCTTGTCAAGCACTATGTCATCTCAACTACCTTTGTACCAAGCATTTATGGCAAAAATTTTGTCAAAAGGGTAGAATTTGATTTCATTCTTCACTGCGATTACAGAGCTAAGAAATTTCTAGCAATTCCAAAGCAAATTCCAAGCGATTTCAAGCAATTTTCAAGCGTAGAATTTGTTTAAAATTTTCTTACACCTACTAAGTAGCAATGGCATTTGAGAGTATTAGTAGCACCAAGGAAAAAAATAGGTTCAAAAATGCTAGTTAAAGGTGTGGAGTGGAAGGCACCGAATTTCAAGCTAGTTTCAGTAATTGCTGAATCACTCGACCCTAATGGAGCTCAATCGCAAACTCCACCAAAGGTACTTCTCATAAACAAAATTCATACACATTTCAAATGTTCTATTCAAGAGATTGGAAACCTAGAGATGGACAATGCCCTAGGAGAAATGAGTGTTGATGGCTCTTTGAAACCCGAGCATAAGCATCTAGAGACCAAAGGGTTAACCCATATCTCGCATATGCCAAGAAGTTTCCAAATTAAGTGGATTAGGTACATACTCAGTCATGTTCACAATGGGAAACTATGGTTAGAGAAGCTAGTGTTAATCACTAAGAATATGATTCATAAGATTACCGGTCTCCCCATGCTAAGTAAAGCAAAAACTACCAAAACCCTAGGTCGAGAGGAGTTATAGAAGAAAACCCGAGCTGAATGGGATAGTAGAGGTTTGAAGGTCAGCACTGTATCTGATGTTGAATTAAGGTTTGGAATTCATGTCATTGCCCACAAAATTTATAGCTCTAGTCATTTGAACAGTGTGCCCTGTGAGGCTGTTGATTTGGCATTCAAAATCGTGAAGAAAAATCTTGAATTTGATCTGTCAGAATTGTTGTTGAAACAATTAAACAAGAATATGGATAGCATAAGGACTTCAAAGAATAATCCCTACAAATTTGGTTCCCTGTTAATTTTTTTATTTTTCTATATTCAAAAATTCTTTCCATCAAAGGGCTGAGTTGTATTGAGAAAAGATATTCCAATTTTATATCAGATTAATGAGTTTATTGCTGACATGGGTGAAAACTTTGAGAAGGTTATGGATAATTATTTTAAGATTTCAAGGAAAGAATGAATAATAGGTTCTAAATTCCACCAAAATTGGTTGAAGATTACAAAGATGATGTATGCTTCATGGTTGACTGTGATAGAGTATACATTCAGGTAGTCAGACCCCGAGTTGCATGGGTAAAACCTCTTCCTTATGAGGTGAATATTGATGAAGCCAAGGACATTATTGAAGCATTGGTAAATGAGCCTGTAGATCCTAAGCTTCTTGCCTTTGGCACTTATGATGAAGCCAAGACTAGAATTGAGCTTGAAATCAAGCTACCCCAGGCTATAAGCAAAGGCAAGAGAAAGATAGCAAAGTTGAAAACTACAACCAGCCCTTTTATGCTTACTGAAGGAAAAGGTGAGGATGAAGAAGAAGAAGAAGAAGAAGGTGAAGAACTTGAATCTAAAAAAGAAGAGGAACTTACAAAGAAGAAAGGGAAGGTGATTATCACCAAATCTAAGAAGCAACCTACTGCAATTTTTTCTAGAAGAACCAGACAAGGCAAGCAGGAAACTATACTTGTCAAGCCTCTACTCACATTTGAGGAAAGGCTAAAACAATTGGAAGAGGGAACTAGCATCACAAATTTCAAGGCATTGAAATTTGAAACAAGGATTGATGTAGAGAAAATGTAGATTGAGGAACTGGTACTCAATGAGATGGGAAAATAGAAATACTCCCCAAACCAGCTTGCCCCTCAAATCTCCAAAGAGCTATTGGAGAGATTGCAACCAAGATGGGAGTCAACCACCCAAATGACCAAGGACATATATGAGAAATCCATGAAGAACCTTCTACTGAGTCTTACTGAAGCAGAAATAAAGGCAGCAATGAAGAACAATGAAGGTAAAATGATGATTAGATTTCACACATGTTTGATTTTAATTAAGGACATTGAACATGTTGCAAGAGATGCAACAAACATGTGGAAGAACATCTATCATTTGCAAAAGCCCAGTGATGATCCCGTTGAAATCAAGGATGATGATAGAAGTGACAACAATGATTTTGATAGCACTCCATCCATCATAGTTACTCTAGGAGAGCTACATGCACTAATGGAAGAAAAAGAGGAAGAAGAAAAGGAGGAAGAAGCACTTGAGGAAGAAAAAGATGAAGAAGATCCAATAAAAATTATAGGAAAAGTTATTGCATCCCTTCCTCACTCTCCACCAAAGAAAATTAAATCTACTATGGAGATAGCTTCTATAAGTGAAATTTTGAGCACAACAGTCACTACCACAGCTCAATCTTCACTAGCCACCTCCTAGCTCCAGGTATCTGAAATAGATGTGCCAAGCACTTCATCTATCGAGCTGTCTATCACTTCTTCAACTACTGAGTTAGCCTCCTTAGCTCCTTCACCATCAGTGAGTGTAATAGTAAGTTCTATAATTTTATCTCCATCAATTCCAATAAGTTCTATAGTTTTTTTCTCATCAACATTATGTGTATCCACTTCGACTCCAATTAGTTTAGATACTACTATGGGTACTCTACCAAGTGTGATACCATTTTTGGGAAGCGTTTCAATTTTTGATCTAGTTAGTACTTCTGTTGGTATTCAATCCTTGAATCCTATCCCATTTTTCACTACTAGCCCTTCTATCTCCACTATTATGTCTATTCCTAAGGTCAAACCAGTCATCACAAAATTCAAACAAAAGAATCCATTAAAACTTCTAATCACTGGAAAGGAAATTGGAGAAGACATTGACTTAGACACAAAAATAATGATTCCAAAGATTGATTATGACAATGCTGATAAGTAGGAGATGATTTCCACAGCTAGTCAAATTGTGATGTGAATATCAAGATTTAACTGTGTGATTTTGAGTCAAACTCGATGACCCATGTTTCATGAGTAGTGATTCAACATGAATCCATCTCTCATGAGAATAAATAGAACACTTAGCACTCATTGGATCTAGGTGATGCTCATAGGGGTGAAGCACCGGGACTTCCCGGGAGGTCACCCATCCTAGTACTACTCCAGCCTGAGCGCGCTTAACTATGGAGTTTCCTCCACAGTTAAACCCAAAGCTTGCAACCCCATTTGCAAAACCTTCACCAAGTGTTGTGCCTTATGAACCATTCATTAGAAAGCCCCTTAAGCTCATCAATTGATAAGTAGGAGATGATTTCCACAGCTAGTCAAATTGTGATGTGAATATCAGGATTTAACTGTGTGATTTTGAGTCAAACTCGATGACCCATGTTTCATGAGTAGTGATTCAACATGAATCCATCTCTCATGAGAATAAATAGAACACTTAGCACATATTGCTCATTGCAAAACATTGGTCCAAGATTAGAACTTCTTAGTGGTGATCACATGATCCAATTATCAGCAGAAGTTCAAATTGCTCTCTCCACCTGTCAAATTTTGCAGTAGACTTGGGATAATACTTTTGCCACCATCCTTAAGGTACATCAAGATTTCCTATCTCACTTTGGTGTAGTCATATAAACTATATATGTAGTCCTTTGGCATTATTGTCAAAAAGGGGGAGAGATTCAACATAATAAGTGAGGAGAGTTATCACTATAAGTGAAAGGGGGAGTTAGCACTCAATAGAGTTAGCATGTGTACATAAGTATCTTTATATATACATTATAAGTCATCAAGAAGTTATATAGAAATGTATATGCAACAGTTCTACAAAGATCAATTTTGAAAAACCAAAAATCATTGAGTCAGGTTATGTACATATGTTTTGGCTTATAAGTGTTTTGTCACTAATGCCAAAGGGGTTGATTGTTGGCATTATATTGTATTTGTCATTAGTGACAATACTTACTCGATTTTGAATGATTACCAAGTTCATCACTCAGTCTACAATGTATACCAAGTATTCAGTGGTTACCTTGTAGGTTCATCACTTAAGTAGTTCATACCGAGCATTCCTGAAGCTACCAAGTGAGTGTGCAGTAAAGCAGTTCATACCAAGCATTCATGAAGCTACTGAGTGGGTGTGCAGCCCAACAGTATCTACCAAGCATACAGTGTTCACTAAGCTTCATATTGTTTACCGAGTGATGGAAGTCCAATGTTTACTGAATAATGAAAGTGTAGTGCTTGTAATACCCCAAAATTGGCTCATTGCCATGATACCAATTTTGGTCTATTTCTGACCAATCCTAAAGTCATATTCCATTAGGCAAATTCTTATTTGGCTACTTGCTACTTGACTTAATTGTCAAAGGCAGAAAACACTAATCTGCATTCATCAAGCTTATTATTTGATTCTTATTGTATTTACTCATATTAGTCACATTAAATCTATTGATTAATATTTAATTTAATTACTAAGTATTTATACTTTAATTAAATTAAATTATATCCTAAGGCTAATGTACTATGGAATTAAATTTATTTAATTTAATAAATGTGCCTATTTTAATTAATTAAACGAAATTATTTAATTAAATGGGAAGCCATTCCTAATTAATTAAATGAAGTTATTTAATTGAATAAGAAAAGTGTCTCTAACTAATTAAATAGAATTATTTAATTAAATAGAAAAGGTAATTATGAGAGCATATCTCATTTTATTAAATTAAATATCTCACCAAAATCTCTATTCAGGTCAAAAAAGGAAATTCCCAGTTCACTATTGATCAAAAAGGAATTAAATCAGTTAACTCCTTATTCTACTCAAATTAAATCAGTTAACTCCCTTTAATTTGGGAATCTTCCTTTATGACTGAACTTCACCTTTAATCCTGACCATTGATTGAAATCGATCTCAACCATTGATGGATTTTAGGAAAGTCTATTTAAGAGACCCTCATGTCTTCATTTTGGGGGAGGTTGACTGAGAATTTGCATCGAATTGCTGTTGGATTGTGCATTCATTCGAGCTCATTATTTTCATAAGATATTCATTTTCTAGTTTAATCTCATTTAGCATAATATGCATACATTTTAGCATAGCTTTCTTTTACATGTTCTTAGATTAAACATGCATACTCCATTCTAGATTAATCTGCATTCTCATATAGATTAGTTGCATTTTTTTAAAAATTCTTTGTTTGTAGAGGGTCTGGTTTCTTAACACCTCAAATCTAAGGATATCTAACAAGCAATTCCCTTTAAATAGAAGGCAATAGGTTGCCTTGCCAGCTAATTTTTGGATGAACAATCCAATGTTCATTTCGGGATGATACCCGCAAATAAGGACCATGTTGAAGTGTGTGTGTTAGCATAGGCCGCATTTTCACATATACATTTGTGGCGCTAACCATGGGGCAGGGAAAATCAAATTTTCTGGCCTCTTTCTACATTTTTTAAATCATTTTTTTGTTCGTTGTCCGTACTATTCCATACAGATTCGGAAATCTTCGAAATGTATATGTGAAAATGTGGCCTATGCTAACACATACACTTCAACATGGTCCTCATTTGTAGATATCATCCCAAAATGAACATTGGATTGTTCATCCGAAAATCAATTGGCAAGGCAACCTGTTGCCTTGTATCTAAAGGGAATTGCTTGTTAGATATCCTCAGATTTGAGGTGTTAAGCAACTAGACCCTCTACGAACGAAAGATTTAAAAGAAAATGCGACTAATCTATATGAGAATGCAGATTAATCTAGAATGGAGTATGCACGTTTAATCTAAGAACATGTAAAAGAAAGCTATTCTAAAATGTATGCATATTATGCTAAATGAGATTAAACTAGAAAATGAATATCTTATGAAAGTAATGAGCTCAAATGAATGCACAATCGAACGGCTATTCAATGCAAATTCTCATTCAACCTCTCCCAAAATGAAGAAATGAGGGTCTCTTAAATAGACTTTCCTAGAATCCATCAACGGTTGAGATTGATTTCAACCAACGATCAGGATTAAAGGTGAAGTTTAGTAATAAAGGAAGATTCTCAAATTAAAGGGAGTTAAGTGATTCAATTTGAGTAGAATAAGGAGTTAACTAATTTAATTTGAGTAGAATAAGGAGTTAACTGATTTAATTCCTTTTTGATCAACAGTGAACTGGGAATTTCCTTTTTTGAACGGAAGAGAGATTTTGCTGAGATATTTAATTTAATAAAATGAGATATGCTCTCATAATTACCTTTTCTATTTAATTAGTTAGAGACACTTTTCTTATTTAATTAAATAACTTCATTTAATTAATTAGGAATGGCTTCCCATTTAATTAAATAATTTTGTTTAATTAATTAGAAGTAAGTTCTCCATTTAATTAAATAATTTTGTTTAATTAATTAAAATAGGCACATTTATTAAATTAAATAAATTTAATTCCATAGTACATTAGCCTTAGGATATAATTTAATTTAATTAAAGTATAAATACTTTGTAATTAAATAAAATATTAATAAATAGGTTTAATGTGACTAATATGAGTAAATACTATAAGGATTAAATAATAAGCATGATGAATGCAGATTAGGGTTTTCTGCCTCTGACAATTAAGTCAAGTAGCGAGTAGTTGAATAAGAATTTGCCTAATGGAATAGGACTTTAGGATTTGTTAGAAATAGACCAGAATTGGTATCATGGCAATGAGCCAATTTTGGGGTATTACATTTTGCCCCTCTTTGAATGAATGTGCGAGCAGCACGTCCAATTCAAAGAAAATTAAAAAGCATGATGCGAAGATGAGATTGGTTTCGAAGTTGATGACACAAAGACCAATTGATAAGCTTTTTAAGGACTATCTCTAGAATAGAGCTTAATCCCAAGGAATCCAAGTAGAGCACCTAGATACCTAAGATTGGTAGCATTTTAAAGACTATCTCTAGAACAGAGCGTAATCTTTAAAGATCCAAACAAAACGTCTAGATACTTGAAATTGATAAGCATTTAAAAGGTTTCCTCAAAATGGAGTTTAACCTTTAAGGATCCAGATAGAACACTTGGATACCCAAGAGTAATAGCATTTAGAAGACTATCTCCATAACAGAGTGTAACCTTCAAGGATCCAGATAGAACACCTAGATACCTGAAATTGATAAGCATTTAAAAAGTTTCTTCAAAATGAAGTTTAACCTTTAAGGATCTAGATAGAACACCTAGATACCTGACAGTAATAAAAGATAACAAGGTCCAATCATGAGTTTTAGAATCATCCCCAGAATGAGGCTTGATCCTTAGGAGAAGGGGTTTAGACTGTCCCAATACCTATCCATTGAACTATGAGAAGAGTTTTTATAAGGTTGATCAATTGATGAAAAGATAAGATAGATGGCAAAGATGCCAGATAGAAGGGAACAAGATGCCCCGAGTGATGAGATGCCCAAAGTGATGCGGACATGAGATGGGAATGAGATGCCACAAGCAATAAGTATTCAATGATGTAATCATAGAAATGAGCCAATTTTGGGGTATTACATTTTCCCCCTCTTTGAATGAATGTGCGAGCAACACATTCAATTAAAAAAAAATCAGAAAGCATGATGCAAAGATTAACGCTTGTAAGTGGAGCATTTAATGCTTCTTTCCTGTAGACCCTCCCCTTTAACATGGTGTTGATCTTACAACCACAGGGTGAAGTGAGGGGTCGGTGGATTAGCGAGTCCAATAACCCAAGATAGCTAATTAGATCTATCACTAGTAACTAAGCTTGCTAGATGAAAACTAATGGAGATCACAAACTAGTATCAAATTATGCATGTGTTGTAAAATGAGAACATGGAAGGAAATACACACAAGCTTGACACGAGAGATGTTCATTTTAGGTCCAAATAAAGTGTTATCAGTCAAAGAGAATTACCTGGTAATCCTCGCAACACACTTAGTAGATGTTTTATCTATTTTTAGTAACTTTATCACACTTTTTCAATTGTCTCGCAAAACTGTTATTATGCTGTTCCAAAAAATCAAAAAACACTAAAAAACCAGAAACAGTGAGCAGTTAGCAAAAAAACTAGAAAACATGAAAATTAGAGCGAGCTAGTGTCAGCTACATGAGAATCTCATCCACACTCTAGCCAGAGAGCTGATTCCCTCTACTACAACATGACCATTTCAACAATTGGCCTTTGACTTGGTGGGAAAAATCCACCCAACCTCCTCTAATGGACATAAGTTTATTATCACAGCTGTAGATTATTTCACGAAGTGGGTAGAGGCAATACCTCTCACAATTGTTGATGGCAAAAGTATAGCACTTTTCATCACAAACTACATCATCTATAGATATGGTGTACCATCCTCAATCATTACTGACAATGGAGGACAATTCAAAAATAAAGACCTCAAGGAACTGTGCAAGAAATTCAAGATTATACAACATTGGTCTTCCATTTATTACCTCTAGGGTAATGGCCAGGCTAAGGCATCCAATAAGGCGATCCTCAAAATTCTTCATCGCACAGTCTATAAGTCAGGGAGAGATTGGCATCTCTAGATCAGCCCAGCCTTGTGAGCATATAGAACAAGTATCAGAACTCCAACGGGAACAACTCCCTTTTCTTTGGTGTATGGAGTGGATGTTGTGCTTCCAATAGAGGTTGAGATTCCTACCTTGAGAATCTCTATGAAAGGCCTTATCACTGATGATGACTACAGGATAGCTCAGCTTCAAGAGATTGTGTTACTGGATGAACGATGACAAGTGGCATGTGATCATCTGTGAGCATACCAACAAAGAATGGCCCGAAGCTACAATCGGAAGGTCAAGCCATGTGACTTCCAACTGGGTGACCTCATCCTGAGAGAGAACCCTAAGAATCAACAACAACGAGTGCAAAAGGAAAAGTTTGAATCAAACTGGCTAGGTCCTTACATCATTGCTGCAGTATATGGATCTAGTGCCTATCAGCTTTCCACAATCAAAGGAAAAATGTTTAAAGTGCCTGTCAACACTCTCCACCTGAAGCGGTTTTATAGTTGATTTAATCTTAGCACACTCTCTATACATATCTATATGTCCTGAAAAAAATCTAAAAATAAGAAAAAGTCTTGAAAAAAATTGTTACACTAGTGAAAACCTAGCAATAGGCACCTTGGTAACACCAAAAAAATTGAAAAATCTTAAAAATACAAAAAAAAAAATCAAAAAAGAGAAAAATACAATAAATTTTTAAAAAAAAAACAAAAATAGTGCCATTGGTGAAAACCTAGAAATAGGCATCATGGTAGTAAAAAAGGAAATCTTGCCAAGAAGGTAAAAACTTGGTAAGCAGGCGCCTCTTGTTACCAATGCTCCATCTTACAACACATCTTCTGGCTACTATGTATAGTCACTTTCATACTTTTTCTTTCCTTCTTTTCCTAATTTTTGCTCATGTATCCATGGATTGAGTCTTGTCATAGTTCGGAGGCATTCCCATTTTAGTGTCACTATTTTTGAGATTCTCCTCATAGAATCTCCTTTGTGATAGTCACCAATGGTTCTCACTGTGTTTGCCTACTGTCGCTAGTGTCACTATTTTTGAGATTCTCCTCAGAGAATCTCCTTCATGATAGTCATCAGTGGTCCTCACTACGTCTACCTACTATTTCCAGTGACACTCTCTTCAAGATTCTCCTCATAGAATCTCTTCTGCAATAGTCACTGGTTGTTTCAACTGTGTCTGCCTACTATTGCTAAGTTCATGTCTCTAGATTCCTTTATGGAAGATCTCTTTCGTGTTAGTCACCAGTCATCCTGGTCATGTTTGTCTATTGTCACTCTATCCTTCTTAGGTTCTTCATCATGAAGATTCCTCTTTGACCTCAGTCACCAGTCGTTCTGGCTGCATCTACCTACTGTTGTCACCCTATTGAAGAGATTTCTTTCAAACATGTTCTAGACACTGATACCTGACATCAATCCCAAAACATTGAACTCAAAAATGATATACTTGTTTGGATATGCTGAGATTTTTCTTTTTTTTCTTTGTTTTTTTCTTTATCATATCCCCTCAAGCAACTCGATGATATCATCTTCGACTAGAGAAGTAATGACTGGGGGCATGATCTTTTCTTTGCTTTCTATTTGCAGTTTAGTTCTAATAAGTTGATTTATTCCTATAAGAGGGGTGTCCACTATAAGAGCCTCCATCATGTATTGGATGGCCATGTGTACCCTGACTCTTTTTATACAAATACGTCAATAATGTCAGTTCTTTTCCTTGTTTGTTTTGGAGTAAACTCTTCATGCTACAGTAAATACTGATACTCGTCCTGCTAAGTGAACGTACAGGTCACTGCAAGTATATCTAGCACACTTCTATCTCAAGTTACAAACACAAGGGCCATTGCAGACAGAATGAATACTGAATACTTAGCATAAGAGGGATCTCCAATGTGTTTGGTGTGCCTTTCATGCAAGCAACATTTAGGTCATCCTAGCATTTATGCTCTAATGCTTATGTTAACTTGTTACATTAAAAGGGACAAATGTTCTAGTCATTCTAGCTTCTTGTGCCTCGAATGCTTACATTTAATCCTAAAAAACCAATAACTTATGTTATATTCATATTTCCACGATTGATGTCAGTGGGAATTGTATAACATACGAGCTTTGTTCTATATCCGGTGATGATTAAATATCGAGGCTTGGTAACCAAACCTAGGGTTGCATTTAACATAGTCTTGCATTACATACTTCATTTGCATAAGCACACAATTCGATGGTCATTCTATTCCTACCCTTTGTAATGAAGGATTGGGGGGAATCTCCACATGCATCAAATTCCTCCATGGCTACACAAGCATTTGGTTCATTGATTCATGCTCCTCAATGGAATACCTATGATTGTCAAACAAAAACACGCAACACTACGTGAGATGTTAGTCCATACATTTGCATTCTATTTATATACAACATACATCTCATGTACATCAAAGTAAAGCAAAACAGACAATGACATATACACAAGAATACTCGGCTCAAGATTTCGTATATATAGATCAAAAAAATGGGTCAGTACAAAAATGGGTGCTACTTGAGCGTAATCGAACAAAAATGATACATGTGGTGCTGGCACACCAATCGATACATAGCCAGGGATCAAAATCAAAGATCAAGCACAGTGTGTCTAACTCTGTCCTATACCCTCACCTCTAAGAGGAGCAAGAGCAACAAGTGGCGAAGGTGGTTGTGGCATATCTAGTCTGGAAGGAGTTCGTATGCCCCTAGACTCTCACACATACTGAGAAAAGTGCTGCACCTAGAGTGTCTCATCTGGCACCGTGCTGGTATATGTAGCATAGTAATATGTTGTACGAGCTGACTAAAACTAGATCTCATCCTGTGCTAGCTCCAATCTCTGCTCTGCAGTCTCAGTGTGCTCTCTCCAAAGATCTATGTCCCGCTATCGCTCTACTAACTGTACATCCCTGACTACCACTGCAATCTGTAACTCTCCCAACTGTCGGGAGGCCACACGAACTCGCTCTCGGTACCGTCATACCATGTCCTACACCCCACCTACTAGTTGATCTGGCATATCCTCATCTAACATCTCTAGTGCTTGCTGCTATGGAGGTGCTTACAGTTGTGGTGGAACCTGCTGCTGTGGAGCCTCCTGCTGAGGGGCCTCCTCCTCTGTCCTCTACCTGTAGTGCCGACTCTACCTAGTCCCACTACCCCTGGCACCTAGGTTTGATCCAATCTGACGTGGGGGAATCTACATCTACTGAACTTAGTGCTGGACCCGTGACTACTGCTGTGGCTAAACTGGTAGCTATGGTTGTGCCTGCTACTATTGGGTCACTTGTCTCTCTGCCTACCCTGCCATCCCCACTGGATCTGTAAAACATGGGAATGAATGGCTGATCAAAAATGTCTAATATGCAAGCGTCATCCCGACATCTACTACCTCTAGCAGGTAGTCCCACTGAATTGTAGCTAAGCTGTGAATGTCTATCGTGGATCACCCTGGATCCATCTGTGCTAGCCAGCCCCGCTCAACATCCTTTTGCAACCTGGCATAGGCACAGTACTCAACAAAAATATCCTATGGTCAGCCATACTACTGCGACACCTATGATATCACAAATCTCTGAATAACTAATGTCGTTCTACCCGCCAGAGGTCAAGAACTGAACATCCATGATAACTCTCTGGGAGCATCATCCCAGTCCTTTGTCTCTCACCAGGGTCACCATACAATAGACACCAGGTCATCAAGACGTATCCTCCACTACTCTATCTTAACTAGGTGGGCTTGGGTAATATGCCCTTGATATCTGCAAATATAGGGCTCCATGGGCTCTCAGGCATCCTCAAAAATTGGCCTACATATGAGAAGATGCTCCCAGGCCCAGATCTGTAACACATATACTTCGGCTACCATGGTCTTCTTCTCATGGAAGACGACCTCGTGCATCTCATGGAAAAGGTGAGCAAGCATGCACTGACCCCACCCAAAAATCTCAGGTGCCTCTAGCATCCTGCGGAGCATGACTCCCCACTCGCACTTCAAACCATGTTGTCCTCTGTCAGGACATAGGAAGTAGCTCAAAAATATAGCCAGCACCGATGCTAGCCTATGCATGGGTCCATAAGTGTGCATCAGCTCATCCTAGTTAATAGCCCTACCTCTTGGTAGCTCCCTCCCAAATATAATGGACAATGCCTCTGTCCTTGCTCAAGGCACTATATCATAGACAACCCGAGTGCCATGGAAAAGAATCCACAAAATCCTCCATATGTCCTCTGGAGTGATAGTCATCTCACCCATCAGCAAGTGGAAGGTGTTCATCTCCAAATGGAAATGCTCAACCAATGCAGTGAGAAGGTCGTGATTCACCATCACAACTAGAATTTGGCACAAAGAAGACAAACCCAATCGGGAAATGTGTGCTCGATCAGCATCATCAAGACTCTGCTATAGCTCCCCATATGGTGGGAAATGCGACCTGAATGCGATGTCACCAAAGACCTCCTGCATGCACAACAAGAAACAACAAAAAGAACCAATCAATATCAAGATGAAATGATGCATCAAAACAAATTAAAATGCAATTTTTGAGTGCAAAATTCAAACTTTTACACATGACTGTCACGGAATTTTGCACTAAATTCATAAAATCTCGCACGAAATTCTATCCGTTTTGTGCAAAAATATTATTTCTTCGTGCGAAGAATCATGCCTTCACGCGAAAAAAGAGCTATGCACGTGAAGAAAGAACTGTCCGTGTGAGAAAAGAGATTTTTGCACAATAAATGAATCGCCTCATGTGAAGAATCTCTTCCTTCGCACGAAACATAATGTCTCCCATGCGAAGATCCTCCCCACCGCACGCGAAGAAACAGTGAACCCTATTTCTTTGTGCGAAGAAAGAAGATCTTCGCACAAAATTCGATAGGTCTCGCACGAAGAGAGATTTGACCTTCTAAAAACATGCTAAAAAATGCAATAAATTACCTTGAAATGCATAAAAGTGAAAGTGCGAAGGAGGGGAATCAATGACTCACCGGTGGTCTGTAGTCTGCAGGGCGGCTGTGACGTCTAGAGTGCTCAAATCGATGATGTCTCACACTAACTGCCATGTCTCTCTCAGAGCTCAAATCAATAGAAGAAAAAAAGCACAAATGAATTGAAAATGACCCCTTGGACCCTTATATAGCTATTGACCCAAATTTTTCAAAGTGCTCGGATTTGTGCAAAAATCACACCCCTAGCTAATTGGACCGTTCTGGATCAATTTTCGAGATCGAATTCAAAATTTGACACACCTAAGAGCTTCAAAAATGCATTTTAAAATTTTGGGGACCGACACAATCAAACACTTGTGTATCCCAAATCTTTTTGATTCTTTGTGATTCTTGGCATCCTTTCATCTCTACATTCTTCATATTTTCAAAAATCATTTTCAAAATAGTCAACTCAAGTCAACCGTGGCTAAATCTGATCAACTTTTGGTCAAATTCAGTCTTTGCGACTTCGCAATAATTTCAAATCAACTCTTCTCTTTTCTTCAGATCATTCTAATCTCTTCTACATTTTGCTACAACTTGGATTTCTTCTGTATCTATTGCTATATTATTTCACATCTATTTCTAGTGTGTCATCTTTTGATTTTGCTCCCGAGGGGGCAAGATGATTACATCATTGAATACTTATTGCTTGGGGCATCTCGTTCCCATCTAATGTCCTCATCACTTGGGGCATCTCATCACTCGGGGCATCTTGTTCCCTTCTATCTGGCATCTTTTCCATCTATCTTATCTTTTCATTAATTGATCAACCTTATAACAACTCTTCTCAGAGTTCAATGGATAGGTATTGGGATAGTCTAAACCCCTTCTCTTGAGGATCAAGCCTCGTTCTAGGGATGATTCTATGACTCATGATTGGACCTTGTTATCTTTTATTACTCTTGGGTATCTAGGTGTTCTATCTAGATCCATAAAGGTTAAATTTCGTTCTGAAGAAACTTTGTAAATGCTTATTAATTTCAGGTATCTAGGTGTTCTATTTGGATCCTTGAAGATTACACTCTGTTCTGGAGATAGTCTTCTAAATGCTATTACTCTTGGGTATCTAGGTGTTCTATCTGGATCCTTAAAGGTTAAACTTCATTCTAAAGAAACCTTTTAAATGCTTATCAATTTTAGGTATCTAGACGTTCTGTTTGGATCCTTAAAGATTACACTCTATTCTGGAGATAGTCTTTTAAATGCTACCAATCTTAGGTATCTAGGTGCTCTACTTGGATTCCTTGGGATTAAGCTCTATTCTAGAGATGGTCCTTAAAAGCTTATCGATTGGTCTCTGTGTCATCAACTTTGGAACCAATCTCATCTTCACATCATGCTTTCTGATTTTCATCATGCTTTATGATTTTCTTTGAATTGAACGTGATGCTTGCACATTCATTCAAAGAGGGGCAAAATGTAATACCCCAAAATTGACTCATTGCCATGATACCAATTCTGGTCTATTTCTGACCAATCCTAAAGTCCTATTCCATTAGGCAAATTCTTATTCGGCTACTTGCTACTTGACTTAATTGTCAGAGGTAGAAAACCCTAATTTGCATTCATCATGCTTATTATTTATTTTTTATAGTATTTACTCATATTAGTCACATTAAACCTATTGATTAAAATTTAATTTAATTACTAAGTATTTATACTTTAATTAAATTAAATTATATCCTAAGGCTAATGTACTATGGAATTAAATTTATTTAATTAAATAAATGTGCCTATTTTAATTAATTAAAAAAAATTATTTAATTAAATGGAAAGTCATTCCTAATTAATTAAATAAAGTTATTTAATTAAATACAAAAAGTGTCTCTAACTAATTAAATAGAATTATTTAATTAAATCAAAAAGGTAATTATGAGAGCATATCTCATTTTATTAAATTAAATATCTCACCAAAATCTCTCTTCAGTTCAAAAAAGGAAATTCTCAATTCACCGTTGATTAAAAAAGAATTAAATCAGTTAACTGCTTATTCTACTCAAATTAAATCAGTTAACTCCCTTTAATTTGGGAATCTTCCTTTATGACTGAACTTCACCTTTAATCCTGACCATTGATTGAAATCGATCTCAACCGTTGATGGATTCCAAGAAAGTCTATTTAAGAGACCCTCGTCTCTTCATTTTGGGGGAGGTTGAATGAGAATTTGCATCAAACTGTTGTTGGATTGTGCATTCATTCGAGCTCATTACTTTCATAAGATATTCATTTTCTAGTTTAATCTCATTTAGCATATTATGCATACATTTTAGCATAGCTTTCTTTTACATGTTCTTAGATTAAACGTGCATGCTGCATTCTAGATTAATCTGCATTCTCATATAGATTAGTCATATTTTTTTTTCAATCCTTCATTCATAGAGGGTATGGTTGCTTAACACCTCAAATCTGAAGATATCTAACAAGCAATTCCCTTTAGATAGAAGGCAACAGGTCACCTTGCCGGCTGATTTTTGGATGAACAATCCAATGCTCATTCCAAGATGATATCTACAAATAAGGACCATGTTGAAGTGTGTGTGTTAGCATAGGCCACATTTTCACATATACAGTGCTTACCGAGTGAAAGCAAGGTAAACGAAGGATTCAATTTTTATCAAGTGATACTATATCTACCGAGTCTCCAATGGTTACCGAGTTCCAAGCTATGTTGTGTGATTAGTATGGACCGAGCTTCTACTTCTACTGAGTGCATGATGATGCCAAGTAATGCAGTGGATGCTTAGTATCAAAAGGTTACCAAGTTAGCTTGAAGAACCCAAGTTTTCTACTATTTGGCTGACTTAGTAATATTTTGTTCACTTCTCTTTTGGCCGACCTTGCAATTGTAATTATTGGAATGGTATATATGTAATGTATTATATCATTTACAATGTATGCATGAGAGTATCAAGATAGACATGTAATGTTTTGAGAAGAATGAAAGCGAATCAGCAGCAGAGCAAAGTATTCAACAAGGTCTACAAGGAGTAGTAAAGATTCATCAGTCACAAGAGGTGATCTCTACTTCAAGGATCTAATTAGCAATCAAGTATTAAGTAGATCAACTATTTTATCCTAACAAGTGAATCAATTTTTTAAATCCTTTAACAGGATAGATTTAACAGTCTTTGTATAAATCTCCTAACAGAGCATACTTCATTGTATGTTTGTAAATCCTCTAACAAGGTGGACCTAGCAGTCCTTTGTGCTCATAATAGGGTAGATCACCAGAAGTGGTCAATTTAAGCCTTAACAAGCTAACTTCCTACTAGAATAACAAATTTTTGTGAGTATCATCCCCACCCCAATTTTACTTTCTATTTGGAACGTTTCTAGGTTACCAAATCACTATGTGCATGTGTCATAAATGTTTGATCTCTCATATATGTAGTAGATTAGATGAATGAATGGTGAATAGTATGTATGGTTAAAGTGTTGAATTATTTAAAAGTTTTGAGGTTACTGATTCACCCTCCCCTCTCAGTAACCTGTCATATCTTGAATATTTCCAACACTTACATGCCATTAATTTCTCTTACATCCCTCTTAATTCCTCTTAAATCCATCTTACACACTCATCTTCCCTCATTACCCATCATTACTCCCTTTGACCAATAATTTTCACATCCCCTCACACTTATCCTCCTTGTGACAAGTGCCACTCCCCTATTGGCTCCAAACAAGCACAATCCATGTGCTCTCTTTTCAAAGCATCTTAGCCTTCCCTCACTATTCTTCCATCCTTGCATCCTAACCATCCATCTCTCTACCCCTTAGCATATAAATAAAGCCCTTCCCTCTCACAAATATCAATCCACTTTTATGCAAACTTATAATGCTCCACTAACCACTACATCGTAGCCTTTTACACTATCACCATGTTGAAATGCATCCACACCTCCATTGTTGAAACCCTCACTCATCTACACACTTGATAAAAACCCCCACCCATCAAAAACTTGAGCACATCATGAGGATACATCCCCTATCCATTAGGGACATAGCTTCATCATTGTAGGTTATGCCCAAGGACCTTACCATTCTTGGTTTTCCTTCCTTTTGGTGATAACCTTGTCCTATCATAAGTGTTAACTTATTTAGTTTTGTGAATGCTTTATTAGTTAGTATTTCTCTATTACACCACTAGATTAGGTGATACATTTTGGCATGCATGATGGAACCCTGCATTTGGGTCACTCTAATCACACTCTTTCTTGTTAATGTTTAAACTAACCAAACTGACATTTTGTGTTTGTTTATGTATCCAAGTGGTCTTCTAACATTTTTTTCAAGCACTAAAGTCCCTTGCTAAGAATCACACTCTCAGCCATAAAATCAAAATCCAATTTAACCAGCATTTTATCAGCTTGGTTTGCAATCCCACAATCATAGAATCACGAACCCACAGCCTCGAGATCGTGGCCTAAACTTGTAGGAACACATTCCTGCAAATGCAGGATCGCTCTCTGCTTCAAACTCCACCACCACATGCAATTAAAAATAGCCCCCTCATTCTTGCTGACCCTATTCTTGTAGGAATGCTAGTTTTTACCAATGGGATCACTGTAAAAGACCTGCAAGAATGCATGAGCTATTTAGTCAACCATTATACCTTGTAGATGCATCTATCCATGGGAATGCTTCCCCATAAAACCGTGGGATCATTTTATTACGAGATCATTGTTTTGCAAGATCGCTCTATTACTTTCTTCCCATGGCCTACTTTTTTGTTGTTTTCACCAGTCTCTATACCACAACCCCATGCTATTTGAGTGCATTGGTGGAGTCATTATTTTACCTGTGAGATTGTTGTTTTACTTGTGGGATCATTGTTTTACTTGCAGGATCATTGTTTTACTCGTAGGATCATTGTTTTTAAAAAAAAAATTACAAATGGTGGTTATGTAGGATAGGGGTAATTCTAAGGATTTTTATTCCTATAAAAAAGAACAAAAAAAAGTTTTTAAAAAATTTCCTTAGTTAAGCATTGATTTGGGGATTCTTAGGTGACTAATAAAATTTATTTTTTGTAGCATTGTAGATTGGAGCATCTTACAAGCCTAACCATGGCTTCTGCAGGTTTTTCTTAGAATGAACTTGCATGTTTAAACAAATCTTTCATTTAATGAATGTCCCTCAAATCAATCTTGAATGCCATTGACTAAAATCAAGTTTTTATTAGAATACATGATTAGAACAAAAAACCCAATCTTGAATGCCAAGGATCAAATAATCATTGCTATCCCTCACACTTCGACTTTGGGGTTTAAAAGGAAATCACTCAATCTTGAATACATAAATGAATTGACTTGTTAACTCATTCCTTATTGAATTTCTCATGTTAACGATGCTCAAATATCTTATGTTGACAAACTCTCAATTTTCATTATGTTGATGATGTTGTCAAGTTGGAAAGAACATTGTATGTTATAAACACGAGTGTCTTCAATCATAGATTGCAAAATCTAAATCATCAACTAGAAACAAACAAATGTCTTTTAAACCTAAGATCACTTATGTGGGCTTGTTTTACATTTTTTAGGAGACCTACTTGGGGATTTCATCACCCCTTGGGACGACCTCAACTCTGGCATTCTAGCAAAGTATAAATATTGGGAGGTGAATTGAAAGACACCTCTCTTGGAAGCATAATCTTGTCACTCTTGGCTAAGCCCCAAAGAACTTTATACCTTTGGGAAGTGAAGGTGGAGGTTTGGGTTACCGTCTCCTCCCAGCTATGTGGTGTTATTTTCTTTCATCTACATATTTGGGCCTCACATACTTTGTGTATATTGAGGACATGCCTAGCTGAGCTTGTATATCCTAGTAAAGCCTTATAGGGTTATTGATTTGTTTAACATGTTTGAGTGTTCCAAAACCCTCCCCTCATTTTGAAAAAACTCAAGTCCTTTTGCTAAAGAGATCACTTATATGTCCTTTACAATAGTTATTAGCAAGTCCATTTGCAACAACCCTAAGTCTAGTTTTCTCTTCTTTATCCATGGATAAATCATTCAACCCAAATGAAAGGCATACTTAGCATAGTCACTACCTTATCAAAGATTCATCCAAACTTCTAAAAGTATTGTCATCCTAATCACATCCTTTCTTATGTCATTCTAGTCTTCCATCAAGTCTTCCTTATCCTAAGCTAGCTTTTTCTTCTTAGTCCTTCCCCACCCCATTTCCATATCCTCTAGAGTCAATCTTTCCTTCTATCACGAGCTTAATCCACATGTCAATATTTCCTTCTATCACGAGCCTAATCCACATCCAAGTCCTAATCTACATTTTCATATTCATCCTTCATCCCCAAAAAAACATGTTACAATCCTATTATGATGAGTTTGGTTATCCCACCTTTTCTCCCACTCCATCCTATTCCAATGATGATGACGATCTTGTCAACTATGACGGGTATACTGAAAGCCTTAGAGGGATTGTTCCCAACATTCTCCAAAATTCAAACATTCCTCCCAACTACTCCATCATTCCTCCATGCATACCCGCTAGTACTCCTTATCATGCCTTTAACAAGGGAAATCCATTATTATGCTCATCCTTACCTTCTTCCTATATTGTGCCCACATATTCCTCTTATGCGTCAGTTATATCTCCATCTTCCTCCACCTTCATATCCCAATCTTCATCATTCCAGAACAACTCTAGTAGCTACATCCCTAGTCCAAATCAACCATCTCAATATCTTCCAAACCCCTTTCCAAATCCTCCAATCAATCCTAGTCATATAATGCATCACCCTAATCCCCTTACTCTTCCCAGCCCAAAAGACACATCTCTAATGAATTTTACAAGGAAACCCAAAGAAAATCCATCTCCTCCACCCATCATTCCTCTTACATCATCCTATCCCTATCATCCCTATTTCCTCCACCCCACTTATCAAACCCCTTCCATCTACCTCACATCCATCGAATCACTCCAAATCCCACCTACATCTCGTCCTCTTAGCATTATCCAAATCTTGTGTCAAACCTAATGAGTCCCTCCCCCATCAACTCATCCCCATTAAAGAACATCCTACCCATTCATCTACCTCACTTAAAGAAACAATCCATACTTCTCCTATCATACCATCCACTCCAATCAAATCTTGTAAAGATCTTGTCCAAAAGCATGTTGAAATATCCCATGACACAAAAGAAGATCCCACCATCTCACTTACTCCCCTACATGATCCACTTTTACCATCCCCTCCATATCTAAATCCTACCATCTTACCTACTCCATCTCAATATCCATTCCCATCAACCCATCCAAATCAAGACCCTATCCTTCCATCCCCTCAACTTCATTATCATACATACCCTATAATCCATGATGATAGATCCATAGAAGAAGAACTAACTATCATATCTAAAGATTCAACTCCTTCAGCTAGTAATGGACTCATATCTTGTGTTCCAAATAATGAACATCATATTAAAGAAAGAAGTAAAAGTGTATCTCTAGATGTTGGTATCCCTTCTATCCCCATATGGTCCCAAATCCTTCCATCTTCACCCCAAAGTTCCCATCTATATTATTCTCCATCTATTTTGGGCACTTATCCTACTACTTATTTTGAACCCTCCATTTTGGGTCCATTAATCCCTTCTCTAAGTCCCACACCCTTTCCATCCATTTTGGATCCTTATAGAGCTAATGAGATAGTTTGGGCATGGATATGGATCTAAATCCATCATTTTCCCCCTACCCCTACTATTCACCAAGGGCAGCACCCCACCCCTCCATCTATTTTAGGACCTACTCCTTCCTCATTTCCATTTTTTTTAGGCCCATATCCTTCATTCTCTCCATCCATTTTGGGCAATTATATGCATCCATATCATGTATTCTAGTCCATAATTCAATCTCCTCAACTCCACAAGCTAGATCATAAAAGGAACTCATCCTTGAATCCCTTCCAACCTTCAACCCCTATCACTCCATCCATAATCCCTCCATCTCATCCATGCTCTTATTCCCATACCATGGCTAATAAAAGCATATTGGATGCCAAATTTTTTTTTAAAAAGTATAAATCCAAAAATCCACAAAAATTCAAGTTTTGACATGTCCCTTCTAAAATACATGTTCCAAAAGAGAAACATTAATCCTAAACAAAGAAAAATTCAAGAGGCCATGAAGGCCCACACTAAAAAAGTCAAAAATCATGTGGATACCTAGGATGCTCATAAAAGAAATATATCTCAAAGAAAAATCTCAATTGGCATCCATTAATGCTACTCAAAAAGCCTCATCCATTCATACTCTATTTGAATCTCCATATATACATCCTTCATTCCCCCAATTCACTCTTAGTCCATATGCTCCTTATCCTAAATTTCCCATCCTCCATCTTCCAACTTTACTTATAGCCCTTATATTTATCTTTCTCCATTTTCTCCTTCACCTCCTTCAACATCATCTTTCCTGCTACTTCATCACCTTTCAAGGTGTGTGCCAATGATGATCTTTCCATTTTCCTCATCTATTTACCCACAAGTCTTATGTCTTCCCACCCCTTATCTGCCAACTTCCACCCACCATTCCACTCTTTTAATCCAATATTTTTCTCCCCATCCTACCAACATTCATGAGTAAAAATGCATCAAAAAAATCAAAAAGAAAAGTCAAAATGTCAAAAAAATGCATCCACTGGTGAAAACTTGGCAATTCAAGCATCTTGGACAAGTACCATGATGAAAACTTGGCAAACAAGTTTCATGCATAATCCTTTTATCCAAATTCTCTATATACTTGGGGGTACATTCCATCACCCACCGTACCCATATCATTACACAATACCATCCCCATCTTATCCATTCACTAGTGCATTTAACCCTAAATTTCAACCAAAATTTTTTACCAAGTCTTTTAAACGGATTGGTTGGTTGATTTATAAAGAAAAATTTTGTTTTTTTTAATAACATTCCCATGTTGGTTGCAATTGTGACCAATTAGTTTGGTCCCAATTGTGACGCACACAACAACATAAAACAAAAAAGAAAAAGGGGGCAAAAATCACATTTCATTTGAGTGCAAGTCTGTGTTGAGGGTTCCAGAGCATTCTAGAAAGTTGGTGTTGAGGTTCCTAGAGCATTCTAGCATTTCGCATGAGGGCATAATTGTAAGGAAACTTGGAAATAAAGAATATAACCATTTCCACATAACCCATAATAAATCTAAAATAAATACGGAATTAAAATCCACATGCAAGAGAATAGATGACATACCCACAAAATTGTGACACAAGATATACCCTGGGAAACCCTCATTGAGGGAAAAACCCAGCCTCCAAAAGCATCCATCACCATGTATTATTCAACAAAAATACCATTGCCATACAACCATGGAAGCCTTCATGGCCATAGCCACAACCGAGCAAACTATGTGAACAAGCATGAATCCACACATCCTATGCCATGCTTTCAACCTTCACAAATGCTCCCTTGGCTAACCTGTCAAGCCTTGTCCCGCTCGACTCTTGCCTTTTGTCTTCTCCTTGTCACACACTCTCTCTCTCTCTCTCTCTCTCGACAACAACTACCCTTGTGGCTTCTTATATAGTAGCAAGTCCCACAAAACCACTAAGTGGTATTACATAAACCATGTGCTAAAACCATGTGCTACCTAACCCACTGACCCCACATTTAATATTGGGCATTTAATTATTTTCCTCAATATTAAATAATTACATATAATATTATCACAATGTTACAATACAACTCATCAAGAATATTCCATGGGAATCTTTACATGTTGCACGTCCATCTAGGCACAACATTACATAATAAAATAACAATATTATGCAATGTGTGCAATACCCATTATCTCAACAATCTCCCACTTGTTGTATACATTGCATAGGGTCAATCCATAGCCACATAAATGAACAAGGGAAAAATCCCTCCCAATACATCCACCATCATGGATCAAAATACACCAAGTGCTCCATCCTGGTACTCGCAACAAAATCAAAGTATCCAGCATCTCGAACATGAATGATCTCACCTCCTATTATGCCACTCCCACTGGACATACATAGAAGCCATCCAAAGAGAAAACCACCCAACCTATCACATTAGAAGATCATAAAATCCTATACCAACTAAAATTTCAAGCACAAATAACCTAATCCAAAGGTAATCACATGTATCCGTAGTTGTCAAAATATCCATAGCTGAAATAGCACCCATAGCAAAGTGCCAAACCCATCCAACTATCCATACCTCAAAGGTATAACAAGTGAATCTCATATCACCGACATATCCAATCTGCAACCTGCAATCATAAGCCTCAAGAGAAATACCTGCCACATATATACCAAGAAGCTCCCACTACAAAAGATAATGTCAAATCTATAACCAATCCACTCAACACATCTCAAAGAAGTGAATCCATGTAGTATCAAGGACATCCACAATACATAAACTAATATCCTGCAAGAACAACTCTCGTAACAAACCTCCAATAGTCTCCCAAATTCTCCACAACCAACAAAGGAAAGAGAAATAAATAACCATGTCATCTCTCACATGACATACATGAGCACAAACCAGTGATCACAATCTCCAACCAATCTTAAATCCAATGTAGGCAAAACTGAACATCCAAGAAGATAACCAAGACCAGAGAAACCATGCAAATCATAACCTGTATCATGTCCTTCTACACACACCTCTAGATGTAAACTGTGCAAGTATGATCTCCTCCATAAAACCCCAACAAGAAGCCTCAACAACACCCAAACCATACCATATAACTAATCATGGATGTAAGCCTCTCACAAAAAGATCAAACTCAATAAAACCATTCCTAAACCAAGGAATAACCATTCCTAATCCAAGAAATATGCCCAATATAAAACCATCTCCCAAACTCAACCAGCATAACAACATATGCACATGGAGATAACCAATGCTAAACCATCTCTCAAATGAACCCTCCAGAACTAACTCATGTACCATAGCTCAAGATCCATATCCATGAAAGACAAGCATAAATATAATGCAACTGAGAGAAACAATGGGCTATACCTCTCAAGTAGCAAACCGCCGAGTAGACCAAGAGTGGGGAATGAGAATGCTCATCAAGATACCCAAGTCTCCAACCAAGACTCATCTAAGAACAATATCCTCTCAAGTCCATATCAGGTGACTGCCCCTCGGACTTCCTGCTGAAACCATCAACCATCCCAACAAATACTTCTCTAATCCAAGAGAAATCAGCATCACCACCATCTCTAAGTATCCATGAGCACCTGTAACCAATCAATCCATGCCAACTCCATATGCAACATAGCAATATCATGAAGTATCCAGCTTATGATCAGTGTACTCAATACCAAGAAACTAAACCAAGATCAATGTCAAAGTTCCAACCATGGCCTCAGGAACATAAACATGACAACATGATCTTACCATCTCAACTAAAGAGATAACATGCTCCACATGAACATACTATAACATATCACAACTCTAAACACGTATCAAGAGTATACCATGACATAATAATGAAACCATCCTCACACCAAGGATAACATGCCAAATAAAAGCATAAACCACACCTTTGCCAAGAACCCTGTGAGTCCTCAAGATGCAACCATCTCCACACACCATGAAGAAAACCATCTCCACATACCAGGAAGAACCATCTCCACATACCATGAAGATAACCAAGAACTCCATGAGTCCTCAAGATCTAACCATCTTCATACACCATGAAGATAACAAGTGCACCATGCAAATGTCAAAGACGCTTCTGTAGCAACAGGATCTAAGACAAACCTCCAACATCTGCAAACATTCAATAAATATATCAATGCCAAAAAATCCCACTCAACCGTGGTACCAAGTCACCTATGGCATCATAAAATCCATCCTCTCCAAACTAAGAAGATATAAACCAAACTAGGAACTAATCCTGCACTATCACCCCATCACTGTCACAAGCTCTCACTAAACCATGTATCCAAGCTATCCATGATATCATGATGAAAATACCATCCTCTATCCATGAGAATAAACCAAGACATCAAACCATCAAAGAACTCAAAGTGCACATCATGAGCTCCTCAAAATAAACTAAATAACCATGATCCTCAACCAAGAAGATGTACCACCATAACTGAATCAGAAATCCAAGCTAATGAACATCAAGGATGTACCTGTATAACCAATCATGTCATGCCAAAATCCATGACACCATGATCACATCCATGAACTGAGCATCTATCTCTCAATATGTCCAACCTGTCAGCATAGTCAACCACAATCCTCCACCATGACTGTACCTGGTAACAACATCTCATCCCTTCTACATGAAGATAAAATCATGTGACTTAGGGCATAGACAACCCAAATCCAAGCCACCAATCTGAATATGCATCAATAATGAAAGATCAATGGGGAAAGACAACCCATAACCAAGCTATAAATGCAACCTGTAAGTATAGACCGCTTACAACACTGCACAACTTGTAGACCCAACAAGTCATCATGCATATCCAAACCAAACACTGATAACCATATCATCATGAGACCAAACTGAAATATGAACTGAGTATACAATGACATCAAATCTTAAATTTTCAATGCCATAAACTCATAATGTTACCATAGTCAAAATATATCTATAAATTGTTTAGATCAATATATCAACAAATAAATCATGCCAAACCTGTACCAAATCTAAACCAATGTGTAGAGCTCTCCAAGAGCTTTCCGTTGACTACTTGAAGTCCAAAATCTGACTCCGTATGCCCAAGTTATGCCCCAATTTGTGCTCAAAATAAATAACATCTGACTTTAGGGCTCTTAAAACCTGAAAAATAATTTAAAATCATAGAACTAAACCTACACCATATTGTAGTGCTTTGAATTAGCTTTCTAACGCCTATAAGAACTCTAAAATCTGATATTCTGAGAGAAAGTTATGGCCGTTTTACTAAGACAATCTTTTTACCATTTTCAGTACGATTTTTCATTTTTAATTTTTTCAGTGACGAAAATTCCGACGGGATTAAATTTGACGGCCATAATGGGCTGAAACCAAAAAAACTCTTTCATTTCCTCTGAACATGGCCAAACTAGGGTATATTATATATCAAAATTTATGGAAATGTTGACTCGAATCCAATGGTGAGGTCTATTTTTACCCAGAAGGTCATTTCTGCAAGCTACCCCCCAAAACCCTCATTTAAATGAACATCCGAAAAAATCCTTTTTGTCCAACAATTTCACATGCCCAAAATATTTTAACATCCCATAATAATAGCAAACCCAAAAGCCTTAGATCTGCAATAAATCATTCATATACCTTGCCCTTTCTTTTACCTTCTCATGCATTCCCATGGATTCAATCTAGGGTTACAATAATAAAACCATAGCTCTGATACCACTTGTAGGGCCCATTTATCATTGCACCAAAAGTCATGACTGTTAGTGAACATGGAACACCACATAATTAACCACCTATGGGTAGGGGAGTGCGTCGCATCACCCAACAATCTCCCCCTCGACGCGCATACTAGGTGCTTATGTGAGTCGAGAAGGCACAGGGGAGATTTGAACCCATGACCAGGCCAAAACCAGGCTCTGATACCACTTGTAAGGAAACTTGGCAATAAAGAATATAATCGTTTCCACATAAACCATAATAAATTTGAAATAAATATGAAATTAAAATTCACATGCAAGAGAATAGATGGCATACCCACAAAATTGTGACACAAGATATACCCTGGGAAACCCTCATTGAGGGAAAAACCCAGCCTCCAAAAGCATCCATCACCATGTATTATTCAGCAAAAATACCATTGCCATACAAGCATGGAAGCCTTCATGGCCATAGCCACAACCGAGCAAACTATGTGAACAAGCATGAATCCACACATCCCATGCCATGCTTTCAACCTTCACAAATGCTCCCTTGGCTAACCTGTCAAGCCTTGTCCCGCTCGACTCTTGCCTTTTGTCTTCTCCTTTTTACTCTCTCTCTCTCTCTCTCTCTCTCCAACAACAACTACCCTTGTGGCTGCTTATATAGTAGCAAGTCCCACAAAACCACTAAGTGGTATTACATAAACCATGTGCTACCTAACCCACTGACCCCACATTTAATATTGGGCATTTAATTCTTTTCCCCAATATTAAATAATTACATATAATATTATCACAATGTTACAATACAACTCATCAAGAATATTCCATGGGAATCTTTACATGTTGCACGTCCATCTAGGCACAACATTACATAATAAAATAAAATAATAAAATAACAATATTATGCAATGTGTGCAACACCCATTATCTCAACAATAATGTATCTTGGCATTTGACTCATCCTCTATTACTTTCAACTTTGCAATTTTCTTATCAATTCAACCAAGGTATCATCTTGAACTGACATGTTTTTTCTAGTTACAACTAGATCATCCTTGGCATTGCTCTTAGAAAACTCTGTTAGATATCCATTGGTTCTCTATCCTCTATACAAGTGTCCAATAACAAAAAATTTATTGATTAATCGTCAGATAAGAAATCGAAGTGGTATAAAGAATGTTTTGAGTTGTGTGAAGTACTCCTTGCTAAGACAACACATATGCATTTCTATTTGCATGAATTCAAAGAATTACGATTTTCTAACTATAAAATTTTTAATTTGCATGAATTCAAAGAATTAGGGTTTTCTAACAAGATTACTTTATGTGAAAGGGCAAAGTTACTTTATTAGATCAACGGTGTCAGTCGTGTTAGAATAGTACGAGACATTTGAAACAGATCCACATATTTGAACAATTTTAGCCCTCTTGTCCCTTTATTCAATTTCATTGAAGTGCATGATTGACATTGATGACGAATCAATGTGTTGTTATTGGTAAATTCAACACTAATAAAATGTACCACGTCAACTTCATTTATAAATTAAACATTGATGTAATGTCCCATGCTTTCAATACACATCACCTATCTATGCATCCCCAAAAAGGGCATCTGGTATATTTAGCAAACACGTGTACAGTTTTAAATTAGAAATTTAAGAAATCTATGAGGTTTAAGAGTTTGAAGAGTTTTACTATGCCATCATGACCATTCTTCATATTTTAGTGTTATTTTGAAGGTTTTGGTAACTATTTTATAAAGCCTATAGATGTAATATTGTCTTTAAACAAATGTGATTGCTCCTTAAGAATGTATTATAACCATTCTTCAAGGATTAATGTTTGTTCTTCAATGATGTAATTTGATATTTCCTAGAAGCACTATCATTGTTCTTGACAAAAAGTGCGCACTACCCATGAGGGTTATTTCACTACTTTCAAGAGGATCAATGTCTATTAGACTAGTGGTTGTTTTAACAAATTTAGATCAATATTCTCAAAGGGATAATGAGTTCTCTTCAAACCAATGATTCTTGAATAAGATTAGCTACTTATCCTTAGAGAATATTCACTATTTCTCAAGGATTCATTCACTATTGTAGAGGATGTTGCTATTGTTTTCAGAGACAACAAGGATAATGTTGCTTTTGAGGATCTAGCAATTGTTTTGTCAAATATATAACTACTCTATGAGATATAGTGGACTAAGACCAGTAATAATTAAAGGATATAAAAGAATGAAGTCATAAAAATCTCAAAATATAAAATAGACATTAAACCAACTTAGACCTTAAAGGTAGACACAAATTAGTTTTGAAGTGAGACAATGGAAGAATATTCAATGCTCCATAATGTCTAAGGGATAAGTGATCATACCCTCTTTATCTAGTGGGATAGTCATCCATGACCATTTTAAGAAAAATGCAATACCACAATTTGTCTTGTTGGAAAAAAATATATCATACTTATGATTTACATTTGTCACTATCAAAAGGCACAAAGATATCAGTGATTTGTGTTCATTATCCAAATCACTAGGATGAATAAGAGGATACTGATGTTATGAAGAGTAACTATAAAACAAACCCAACCATTAAATGGTTATTGTTGAGAATCAGAGGCAAAGGAGAAGTCGCAATAAGTTCACTACGAAGTAGATAGAAAAGGTAGTATAGTAGTATTAGTTCAATCACCCAAAAGCTAGGAGAGTGAAGTTTAGAAAAGTATCATAATAGTCATGCAAGTGAGAGATTGCTAAAATAAGAAGGCAACTCCCTAATTTCAACAAAATGAGTCAAGATTTTTTTCTCTAATTGAGAAGCACAATTGACCTATGGGAGCTAATTTTGAATTTAAAACTATAGGATCATCAATGAAACCTAATTTTCATGACAAGAGAGTAGTACAAGAGGTCATTTTCCAAATTTTAATGATGCATCTGTTAGAGTAATTAGTTGTTCGCACTTATTAATTAAATCACTTTGGTTTAATTAATTAAGTTGCCTATTACTCTTGTTTTCTTAAGCTATCTTGTAGGTGCATATTAATAATATTTTATTAATTATATTGTGCAACCTAGCTTTTTTAGGATTTAGTTTCCCTAGTTAGGGTTTCGTGATTCCTTTATAAGGATTCACCTCTTTGTAATTATCAATTCCATTTTAATTCACTTACTAGATTATATGAGATATTTCCCTTTGCATGTCCATAAGATGGATCTGGCTTTTTAGCCTCCATAATTTTTTTCTTGCTTCTGTTCTTTACTTCATCCATGTGATAGGGTTATACATGCAGGTGTTCTTGGGAGATTAGTTTTTCACCTAATCTAACATGGTATCAAAGCAAGCTTGCTGCTCACTGTTCGTGGTTTGTTGAAGCATTTTAGAAGCTGCATTTTTCAAGGGTTTCAAAAGCTTTTTATGTGGATTTGGAGGGGACCTTATTTTTTGGTCACTTTGGGCTCAAACGAACATCACCATTGCGCTCAGAGTGCCCAAAAACCCCAGAATCCATATAAAATTTGTCCATTTTGGACACCGTTGGTCTAGGAGGCAAAAAAAATTTGTCCGACAAGGCCGTACGACCCCCTGCACATGTTTCAAGGTGACAAAAAAAAATTTCAAAACCTATCGCAATTTAAGAAAATCATCGACGGTCATGACAACCGCTTGCAGTTGGCAGTAACCGCCTGTGGGAAACCGCTGGCAGTCCCGCTGACCGCAGCGGCCCCTAGTGGCCAGTCGGCGGTGTCTGTCGCGGCTCTGCCTTGCGGCGGCGTCAGCCCTTCCGCCACCCCGGTCACCGCTTTGCCTGCGGTGTGGGGGTGGTGGATGTTTTTTGTTTTTTTAAAAAAATTTTTATTAAAAAAATAATAATTTTTTTTGTCCGGAGGCCTTGGAGGTTTTTTCTCCATAATTTGAGCATACGAACGTATTTTTTTAATCCAAAAAATGTGTCAAAAAGCTGGTTCCAAGACAGAGATGATGGTATAGGTATTTTTGGTTTTTGGTGCAGTTTGGTTGCCTGTTTTGGTAGTCAAAGCTAGATGTTTTGTTTTGCCTTCCGGGAGCCATATCTCGCTCATTCGGACTCTTATCTGGGCTCGCCAGATATCATTGGAAAGCTGGTTCTATGATTTATTCAGTTGCAGGGATCTTTTATCTAGATTCTACTCTAGGTTCTTTCTCCTCTGAGTTTTGCACTTTCACACTCTGGCAGACTACTTGGATTCTACAGGTCCTGGATCTCTTCTTCTGTTCTTTTGGCTCACTCTTCTTTCTGAATTTTGAGCATTGTATGCTTCTCTTTTGTTGCATTCTTTTTTCTATAAAAACACTGAGATAAAGTGCCTACTTTTGCATATCTAGGATCTTGTACACCTTGTGTTGTTTGTACTCGCACTTAGTTATAAAGTGCCATGGGGGGTCATGATGTTTTGCCATTTTGTGCTCATCCACCTTTGTCAAGTGAATTTTTCTTCCACGACATTAGCCCATGCATTGTGTCGGTGACACTGCCCTTTATCATGTGCTTGTACTTCTATTGCACTGTTGGTGTTCCTGATTCTTCTTCTTGCAGATGTTTTTGGCATTGCATTTCAGTGTTCCTGTCACCCCGCTCCCTATTAAGCATTATGGGGGGGGGGGGGTTCACCTGTTGGCTCTTTTGCTTCCTTGGTTCAGTTGAGTGATCTACGTATTCAATTTTTGTTCCTATGTATTAGACGAATGCAATGGCTAGGCACCTATGCATTTTGGTGAGATGGTTCATCTACTATATAGACACTCATTCATTCCTACTTTTGGAGGTCGCCTCTTCGATTGATCAGCTCTTCAAAATTTTTCTTCTCTACTTGGTCATGCACTATTTCAGTGGGATTCTAGCAGTGTCTTCTGATAGTGTTTGCAGCTTCATGCTTCAAAGATGCTTCATGCTCTTTTTTGTTCCTCTCTTTGGGACATTTCCTAGATTAGAGGCTTAGTTTTCTTCATCTAGTTCTTTTTCTTGTATTTGGGTACCTAATCAGGTCTTGTTGCCGGGACCCATCTTTTCCTACTTTCTTAGTTGTGCTAGGTTAGCTTACCTCCTGAGCTTCACTTAAGGAGGGGTGTTAGAGTAATTAGTTGTTTGCACTTATTAATTAAATCACTTTGGTTTAATTAATTAAGTTGCCTATTACTCTTGTTTTCTTAATCTATCTTGTAGGTGCATATTAATAATATTTTATTAATTGTATTGTGCAACCTAGCTTTTTTAGGATTTAGTTTCCCTTTTCGGGTTTCGTGATTCCTTTATAAGGATTCACCTCTTTGTAATTATCAATTCCATTTTAATTCACTTATTGGATTATATGAGATATTGCCCTTTGCATGTCCATAAGATGGATCTGGCTTTTTGGCCTCCATAATTTTTTTCTTGCTTCTGTTCTTTTCTTCATCCATGTGACAGGGTTATGCATGTAGGTGTTCTTGGGAAATTAGTTTTTCACCTAATCTAATAGCATCAACAGTGTAATTTTTAATTTCTAAAGAGAAGTATACATTGCAAATGCCTATTGTTTAATCTCAAAGGGGAGACATACATTTCCTAATTTGATGTTGAAGATTATAGTTGATTAGGAGCTAGCAAATAAATACATTCAATCACACTCATCTAGTCATCTTCAATCAAGAGAGATAATAGAGACATCAAATCTAGTTGATTGAAATTTCAAGTCAGAAGCTTTTTCTGAATAAAAAGTAGCTCCGAGTCTCATTTTTAGTTAGTTCTTGCTTTCTTTCTAGTCCACGGCAAAAAAGATTGTCTTGTAACTCTACTTTTCTAAATTTCAATCATTTGTGACTTATATTGTAATTAGAATTCTTTTATGATTAATAGAAACAACATGTGTTCATTCTAAATCCTCTTGTTCCTTATTGTGTTTATATGATTCTTGGGTAAGCCATAGTGATATGCATTCAAAATATTTACCGAATTCTTCACTATAAGAAATGTTGAGCAATAGGTTGTACACTTAGTGTAGGTCATCTATTGTGTTTAACTATTTATGAATATTTTGAAGTTATAAAATAATGTTTCCTTATTACAATTAGTAGAATACAACACCTTCATATGAAAATATATGCACTTCATGTTGTTGATTGATTTGTGAAAGGTCTAAGCTTTGTTGAATTGTATTGTGAGTTAAATTACCAATTTCACTTTTAGATCTTGGTGTATCACCTTCTAGTAGTACACTACATTCTCCAAACATGTATAATTTTTTCTAAATAAGACTTTTAATTGCTGGGGAAGTATAATATGAAATTGTAATATAATCGTATAAAATAGTCTTAAACATTATGATATTGATTGTCAAAGTCTGTGGTGATGATAGTTAGAATAAAAAAATGTGTTTGAATATACCTTTGTAAGTGCATTCCATTATTGATCAGAATGCCTTTTCAAAAAATCCTTATCATTCATATTGATTAGTAGTTGTAGCCACAACAACATTACCAGGAGCGTATTAATTGATTTAGGCAGTTTGCTCGAAGGTTGAATTTTAATCCACCTTCAGATCTATTCTAACATTAATGTAATGAATTTTTTTGGATTATTATTTTCTACATAGACATTTGTTAACAAAAATAATTTATATAGGGAGAAACTATCCAGATCTCGTCATACTAATTGTAAAAGAAATCTTGTTTCAAGCTACTTTCATAGTCTTGTGCATTCTAATCTACTCATTAATTTAATAGCTTGCAAATCTATGTGAACAGATTAATGCTTGCAAGGATTATTAATACATGACCATTTATTTATCATCCTCTTTAGAAGTTCGGTATGCAATTGACTCTTGTGATCTATTTACTTATATCGTATTTTCACCAATTAAATTCACTACAAACAAGACTTGGTGAAATGGTCTAGTAGTATTTACTATCTCATAGAATACTTTATAATGAAAAATAAGACAACTTTAGATGGATGCTCCCAAATACTATATGTAATTTTGTGAAATTTGGGTCATTTATGAAGTTTGGGTTACTATACTGATAGAAGTATTGGTGAAATCAATGCTATTCAACTCAAATTCTTCCTCTATAGCATGGATGTTAGATATTCAAAGAAATTTCCTCACAGGGAGTGAAAAGTCCTATACAATGATTGAATCAATGCTCTTCCTCAACCTTATGTAGGTGATTTCTTGAAAATATTATAATCCAACTACTTAGTGGGGATTATAAGGTTGGAGTGTTGATTTCCAAGATACAGTGCACACTAGATCACCCAATGAGTAGCAACCATATCATTATTTACCCATCTTCCCATAGTCACAATGTCCATCACTAAATTTTGTAGTGGGATCCTCCCAACTTTGATATGTGCCTTGAAGAATTTCCCATGCCTCAAGTCTCAACTGAAGAGCCCAATTCACAAAGCATTAAGTAGTAATATGATATTGCTTTCCCTACCATATGTCATGCACTTGCAAAAATGAAAATGGTAAGTTTAGCTTTTCATCCAAATAAGAGTATATACCAATTGAGAGCTGAAACACTTTGAATTCAACTACAGATTGCTAGCCTTCATTTAATATAAAAATAGTCCAATCTGACAACACTTGTTTCCATTAATGTCATGTTCCCTACTTGTATGATATGCATTTAGAATGGCCTTTGTTTGCACATAGTTCTCTCCTTTGTCTAAGTAGAGTATTTAAATGTTTCATCTTTAATTAGCTTACTAGTCTGCATAAAAAATAAAGGCAACTTCTAGGCTTAATAGCTTGTAGGATAAGGGAAATTAAATTATTGTTGACCTATCAACAACCACCCAAAAATAAAGAGAATATTTTGAAGAATGATTTGTGGTATTGTAAAGGTAAGCACAAATTTGGTAATATTGAAAAAATAATCAACTGATGAGGGAGAGCTTAAAAATCTAAATAAATGATGGTTATTAAACATGTTAAATAGGACATTTAGTATCCTTATAAAGAAGGAAATTCATTGGAACAAAAAGACAATGGTATAATGGATTTTAATGGACAAATTCCATTAATTTTTCCATCAATCCATCCTAAAATATAGGAAATGGAATTCTTTAATCACTTGGGGGTGGATGATTTAGAGTATGATTATATTCATATAATTTTATCTATTTACATATTGGTTATCTATCAATAATTCCTGGAACTTTTGGTTAGGGTGCATTAATGTCTTATAAATTTTGATAGTTCTTCATGGTTTAGAGGATCATATGACATGTTCATTAGAATATTTATATTTCCTTGACAAGATGCTAGATTATTTTATGATGATTTTTTCTAACTCTATAATTGAAGCTTTGGTAAGAATGAAGATAGGCTTTTTTAATGAAGTACATTGGTCATATTCTTGGAGCTTTATAAAAAAAAAAGTGTTGCATTTGGAATTCAGTATATAGATTTATTAGTCTTTAGGTGCTCATGATTATTTTAAGACTTGAGTGAAGGTATATTTCTTTTAGGTCTAGAGAGAGAGAGAGAGAGAGAGAGAGAGAGAGAGAGAGAGAGAGAGAGAGAGAGAGAGAGAGAGAGAGAGAGAGAGTTGAAGATGTATATATCATTGTTTCTAATATTTAATCTTATTTCCTATGTGATGTTCTTGTTAAGATCATCCTCTCTTATTGAGGCTATATGCACATGCAATATTTATTTCTTACCAATGGTGAATTACTTCCACCCTCCTTGGTTGCTGTAAGGCTATTGGAGTCCTCAGTATGCTACTAAAATAAGGTTTGATAACTAAGTCCAAATATTCATGTTACTTTGGGTTTCAATTTAAATGTTTCAAAAATTTCCAAGAATTAATGAAAATTTCCAAACCCAATTTGTTTATGGTCATTTAAACTCATTCTATTTTATGTTAATATTAGGATTAAATGGAATTTATAGAAGCAGAAAGTACCATCTGGCTTTGTGTTTCTTTGTTTGTTTTGAAGTGTAACTTGCATTTCATGGAAGTGTTCCACAACATAAATCTCCTTCAAAAAAATTATCTAGGTTGGACAATTGGTAACTTCTTTTCTTTCTATGGAAGATTGTAATTGACAAAATTTAAGACTTTGTTTGTTTGTAATCATCCATGCGAAGTATGTGAAATTTTTTTTGTGTTTGATGCTTCCCTATAATGTTTGGACTTTTAGGTTCTCTAAGCCATATCAAAGTGGTTGTTTGATGTTACAAGTGATTTTAGATCTCATATATTACTTAAAGCTCTGATTGTTCCATACACTCCTTTGGTTCTGACTATTCCAACATAGTGACCTTCAAAATGACTTAAAAACCATGAGCTTACAAAACAACTACACTCTATTTATATCCTTATCAATCCAAATCATCAATTGAGTCATGATCAATCTCATGTATGAAGCACATTAAAAGCTAAGGATTTGGAGTGACTCTGTCATTTCATTTTCTTCCACATCTTGTTCAAACCATATAATGCAATCTCATCTATGAAGCGTATTAAAAGCTAAGGATTTGGAGTGACTCGTATACAATTCATTTTTTCTCATTCATTATGTGGTTTGAACAAGTGTGGAAAAAAATCAGATTTTTATTATGAGTTTTCTATTCATCAATTTATGTTAAACTAATCAGCAAAGATTTGGTCCTCTGAGTTATGGAAGGTCAACTAAGTATTTGTTTCTTTTCATTTTTTATATTTCTTTATCTCTTTATCAATATATCTCTCTATCTATACCTCTTTCTATCCGTCTCACTTTAGTATTCATTTCTATATGTGTCTTCCTCTTACTACTCCATCTAGAGGTTGCAAACAAATCATCCTTCTTCCACCAACGAGTCATTCTAGTCAAGAAAGACCATGTTTGATGATATCAATGCACAAAAAAATAGGGAGACAATTGGTAGACTGTGGTCTAACTTAAAAATAAAAGGTGATGGAAAATTTTATTTTCCTTACAAAATTTGTAAGGGCTTAAAGACTCGAAGATATCTAATCACAACAACTAAGAAACATTATAGGCAACATGGTTACATTGAAGGGGGAAACAAATATTGTCCATTGGTATGTATTTTAATAGTTTCTAAATTACATAAGACATGATTTGATGATGACATCATGTTCATGGTTAATATAAGGTCATCATTTTCATATAGGTCAACATCCCTAAGTTTCATGTTATGAACCACGATAATTCAGAGAATGCGGATTTCCAAATGAGGGAACACAGAGGTGTGAATATTGAAGTAGAAGGTAATGATACAATGGAAGAAGACCATGATGATGAAGATCACGATGATCAAAATGATCATGATGATCAAGATGATCACGATGATCATGATGATGATGATGATGTTGATGCAGAGCTTGATGTACCTATACTTGAGAAGGCACATGAGTCCCAATATGAAGGCTCCAAGACAACTCTTCTTGTCATTGTATTGTTGTTGGTGAACTTGAAGGTTATGAATGGTTTATCCAATGTAGCAATGACATGTATGTTAAGGTATGCCATCTTCTTTCATTATTTTACTCATAGTTCCCTTACAATTAACATTGGGTTCATGTAGCAATTAATATTTTTTAAATTAAAAAATTATATTTTTGGTCATAGGTTGATAGGTGAGTGTTTATTACCACCATCAAACATTCTACCTTGCTTGTACTGAGAATTATCTGCCATCATGAAAGATATTGGAATGGAGTATCAAACAATACATGCATGTCTGAATGATCATATTATATATCATAAACAACGTGAATTTTCAACACAATGCCCTATTTTTCATATTAGTAGATATCAATTAGATCGATTAACAAAGAAGGTTCCTCGCAAGGTTCTTTAGCATATTCTCATTATTCCACATCTACAATGACTATTTGCAACAGCTTGGCATAACTTATGGATTACCATGCATGCAATAGAAGTCAATATGACATTATGTGAATGCCTACAGATGGTTCAACATTTAAGGAAATAGAGAAAAAATGGCCACACTTTAAAGAAGAATCTTGTAATCTCAAGCTTTCATTGGTAGTAGATGGTGTCAATCCTTTTGGAGAGATGAGATCTACTTACTCTGTGTGGCCTATTTTTGTTATCAACAATAACATACCTCCTTGGTTTTCCATAAAGAGAAAGTACATAATGTTGGCACTAATTGTTCCATGTATTTTTTGATTTAGTGGTCCTCTTAATTAATTTATTATTACTAATCCATCAAAATGGTCATAATAATTATGTAATGTTTTTGCTCATTCAACTAGGTAAGTACCAAGTTAAAGATATCAATGTATATATAGAACCCCTTATCGACGAGTTGATGGTGTTATGGAATGGGGTTACTATGTATGACATCTATAGACTAATAGGACAAAGGAAATTTCAATTTCATGCAATGCTTGTATGGACAATACATGATGCCCCTGGGCTAACACATTTTTGTGGTATGTTCTCTTCTTAACACCTCTTTTTTGGTATGTCAAATTAACACATTTAATCCAATTATACACGATCTTGTAGGTCTTCAAAAAAAGGGAAAATTTGCATGTCTAGTTTGTGGTCTAAAGATGAAATATCATCATTCAAAAATTTTTAAAAAGAAGGGGTTTGATGAGAATAGACACATTTTGCACAAAAATCATAAGTACCAAATTAATGAAAAACATCTTTTCAATGGGAAAGAAGAGACTATGTTAAAGCCACAGAGAATGACACATCGCCTATGGAAGTTGGCATACAATAAAATAAATTGTTAAGGTAATGTCATTCTATCTGATGGTTTTTGTTTCAAATTTATATTTTGATATTGTGTTTTGTTTATTGATGATGTGATTGATGCTTGTGAAGGTCATCAAGGCATCAATGAACAACTTCCAAAAGGACTAAAAATTTACGTGAGGCCTCGCCCCAACCCATCCTAGCATCGATGATACATTATTATTTTGATACTCATGACTCAATATGTCAAAACATTATTTGATGCACTGAACATTATTATGCTATTTATGATGTGTGATGCTTTACTTTCAAATTATTATTTTGTCATTTAATGCTTTATAAACATGTATGATGATGAAGTGAATGAATACAGAACTAACACCTTGATTTTTTCAATTTTAATGAATAGAATGAGATGAACAATTGATTATTAGAAAATGGATGTTTTAATTTATGTGATTTTTTTTAATACATAATTTACATAATGCATGTGATTTCTCGATCTACTGATGTGTGCAATGAGTGTGTAGGAAATTTAGCTGAGAAAACTCAATGGAAAGATGGAACTAAACCACTTGTTAATTTTGTGCTATCTCGCATTGTCTTCTTTGGAAGGTTGTTAATTGGTCTTAAAATTCTCCTAGCTTTTTTTGGGTTCTATTAAGTCTTTAAGGCCTAAAAACATTAAATTTAAGTACCCTAGGGGTAAGGATGTGGGTGGGGAGTAGTTTCCAACCCCTTAGCCTCTTGGGTTGACTTTTAGGGTCACTCAAAAACCTTATTTTTGGTTGATTACGAAAATTAATTGTATCCTCCATGTGTTGGTGACTCAAACTCCATCTTGAGTTTACTTTAAGTCTAGTTGAGTTAAGGATCATACATAGAGGCATTTTGGAGTAGTTTTGGGGTTGTTACCCAATCTCTAGTTTTTGGAGAAAGTTTGAAGATTGAAGGAAGAAAAGGAAAAGCTCTTCTCAACCCACCATTTTTGCCATAACTCTTTTGGTGAAGGTAGGAGTTCTTCACTTCTTTGAATTGTTTTCTTCATTTGTGCATGCTTGAATCATGCATAAGGCATTATGATGTGTTTGTATTGCTTTCTTGTGTGTTGGGGTTGATTGAGAGGGATCTTAACTTATTTTCTTTTGATGTTATTCTCATGCTTACTTTGATGTTTTGCATTTTGAGGGGATTTCATGGGGATGGTTTTGGTATCACTCACCCTTAGATAGGGAAGAAGTGGCCATGTATGGGGGAAGGGCTTTAGTTGGACCTCAATAGTGTAGAGTCTCCTCTCATGGTGAGAGGAGGGAAAGAGGGTAGGGTGTATGGGCCCCTACTTGTCAATCCATACCTTGTATGAAAAAATTGAATTCTTGAAGAAGGGAAAGAATGAACACCCTTGTTATATTGGTCTCGAAAGGGCATTATAGAAGAACAAAAGTTCTTGAATTTTAGCCCCAAAAAGGCTATGTTATGGTATGGTGATTGACATCTCCTATTGAAAAAATCCACTTCCCCCCTATTTTGGTTCATTGTTGAACCTATTGTGCAAAATCGGGTTGGGAATGCATGCTTAAATTATTCATCTTATTGTGTTGTTTTACCTCCATGTTGGTTCTTGTCTCTCCCATGGTTCCCTTGATGCATTGAAGACATTGGAAAAGTTTTCTTATGAAAGCCCTTGAAGAAAATTCAATTCAATTGTAATATTGTAAAAATGTATTTTAAATTTTGATGTATTTGGCAAAGACATTGGGTTTTCTTACTAGTTCTTTCCTAATGGAGCCTTGAACCAGGAAGAATAATAGAGAAAGAAAAAGATTATGAAAATCTCCTTGTATTGCTCTAATGTGATTTCAAATTATGCATAGGTATGTGAGAAAATAACTCAATAGATAATGTATTTGGACTATGAATTCTCAAGCTTTGAATCATTTTAAGGAAAAGAAGTTGAATATGTGAAGTTCCAATTCAATGTGTTTTTGTATTAAGAGGAAATGAATAATCCCACTTTGTGGGCAAAAAACTTTGGCTCTCTCCTTGTTAAAATATATAATTGGCAAAATCAAATTTGAATAAGAAATTTTGCATCACCTTAAATTCTGAATAAAAGGGACATATATCTTTGTCATATGATGATTGATAAAACATAAAATTTTAGGAGAGAAAAGAAAATATAACCTTATACACTTCTTTGTATTAGTATGCTTGCTAAAAGGGATTAATGTTGTTACTAGGTAGAAATCACTCCTTGTTATATATATATATATATATATATATATATATATATATATATATATATATATATATATATATATATATATAGCAAAGTAAAAACATGTCAACACTTAGACAAAAATTGGCTTTAAAAAAAAAGTGCATTCCCAGGAGTAAAAACCTCTCTGGTTTTTGTATGGAGAACAAATTAAAATTCTCCCCCTTGTGACAGAGAATCTTGAAGAATCTTTATTATCCTTAAAAAAAAAATATAACTTGCTTTCAATATCTAAGTAAACTAATAAATAAATAAATCTATATAAAAAAAACATAAATCTAATATCTTTTCTTACCCACTTTACTTTATGCATTTAACTATCTTCCCTTTAGTTGGTGCCAACTTTTGGAAATTTCTTAAAAGGTTTTGGAACAAAGTCAAATCTCATCATGTTGGAGTGACATCACCCCATCCCTTTTCCCCTTCAACTTGGGGTGCATGACATCACTGTATGGATGGGATTAAAAGAAATAAATAAATTTTGTTTATTTTAAAACCATATCCTTTCATCCTTGAGCGCTAACTTGGGTCTGCTCACTTATGACAAGGAGGGGGGGTCAAGATTGACACAGTACAGTCAGTATGGAGCAGCACAGTGCATGGGAGGAAGTGCAATGTCCTTAGTTCCCTTGGAAGTTGCATTTAATGTATCTCAAACTTCCTTTTTTTCTTATCTTGGTCACCACATCTTTTTGAAAGGTTGTATCAGTGCTTAGTACACTTGGGCAGCGCCCCTCTTATTTGGTCAAGTGCTTGGGAAGCACATGGGGGTAAGTGGTAGGGTTGGTTTGTTTTTGAGTTTTTTTAAAAATGTGAGTGGTATTAACTAAGTCTAGTTTAGTAAGATTTAGTTAGATTTAATTTAGATTAGTATTAGAGCTAGGTTAGTAATAATGTTAGGATAGTTAGTATTTAGTTAGTTGATTTGTTATTTAAAAGTTTTTGTAAGGATAGTCATATATTATGATTAGTTAAAACTTATGTTTGTTTACTTGTTTTATTAAAGTTTTTTTTTTGTTAATAAGTTGTATCATTTAATTTTAGTTAAATTTTAGTTAGTTTTCTTTTATTAAATGTAGATAGATGGTATTAAATTTAGTTAGTTATATTAGATATAGTTAGAAGGTATTTATGTTAGTGTTGATTTAAGTTAGTTAAGTTTTATTCATGTTAATTTAGTTTATATTTTAGTGTATTTAATTTTAAATATATTACTTTTATCATTAATATTATTATTACTTTAGAATAGATCCTTAATTCAACCATATTGATATTAGAATAAGGTTTTAATAAAGTTTCTTCAAATTTTGTGATAGACGTCATCTCATTATCAAGTTCTTCATCGAACGTTTAGACCTATTTTTTTAAAATGTTTTTTTTTCTTCAATGAGTGAATTTTTATTATTATTGATTAATATTGTCTAAATAGATTAATAAATGATCAAAGTTAATGGAACTTAAATTATGATAAATTATGTTTTTTACTATTGTTCTAGAGATGTAATATTTAAAGTGTAAATTGAAATTTGTAAAATATGAAGTCTTTTAATTATTGGAATTAGTAGTTATAAAACCTTAGCGAACCTTATTATGATTAAATTTTTTAAAAAAATTTAAAAAATTGTGTGTGTTTTTGTCCTCGTATTTTTGGGCATGACAATTTATCCTATGCAATTTACTAGGTTGTCGTACTACAAGCAACTCCCAATTGTGCATTTGTTTGATCCTATACATATTGGAAAGAATGTAGCACAGACATTATGGAAAATCTTGAATGGAAGGCATGACAAATACCAAATTGTCAAAACTTGTAGTGACATTGAAGAATCCAACTATGCAATGAAAATTGGCATTCGATCAAATAATAATGGAGACCAGATTGATACAAGCACCCTTAGTTGGTTATTGTCAGAGCACTAGAGCAATGCTATAAAAGAAGTCATAAAAAAAATACAATTTCCCATAGGATTTGTTGCAAACATAAACAATATCATATCAAAGAAAAGTGAATTTGGGTCAGGGTTGAAAACATATGATTGACATACATTTATTAAGGTAATTCATGTTATTTTGTATTCACTATATATTTATATACTGCATGTAGTTTTAATTTTATTATTTTATAAAATATTGACAAGATCATTTTACAAATATTGCAGTATTTTCTACCTTTATCTCTCCCACACCACTTTGCTAACAATGTCAAACAAATTATATATGATCTTGGAAAATACATGAGGTGGTTGTCATCTAAAGAAATCAATAAAAAAGATATAAAATATTGGAAATGAAAAATTCCTCTCCTGATGTGTGAAATTCAGAAGTGTCTACCTCCAAGTTTTTTCAATGCACAAGAACACTACCTCATACATCAAGTTGAGGAGATTGAATTGTGTGGACCTATACCAACCAGGTCAATGTGGATGGTTGAGAGGCACTTGAAATTTTTGAAAGGCTTGGTTCAACAAAGAGCACATCCTAAGGGTTCTATGGTGGAGGAATATATGGTATACTAGACCATAGTGTACATTAGTGAATATCTTCTTAAGTTTGTAGCAAAGATCCATGTAGATTGTATTTGGGATCCCAACTCAATTAAAAAATTCAAAGGGGAGTACTTGATGAGAAAAGGTAGATCAAGGAAAGTGAGAGTTAAATCTATGATGTTATTGTAGTTAATTAATTCTTATAAATCTTCAATATAAGTTATTTATAATTGGTGATTTTTTTTGAAACAAGTGGTCGAGAGTGGGATGCAATACATTTTTATAGTGTGAATAATCTTGATTGGATGATGGAATGGATTGAACGATATCAAAAAAATGGTTCCTCATTAACATGGGAAGGTGTTGCTTTATTGGTTATACAAGCTCATCATAATGGAGATTCCAATGTTATGCTGATGGTAGTTGATCTAGTACAGGGTTTAAGAGGTGGAGAGTTACGTAAAAATTTATTAATGATCATAACTAAATGTATGTTTCATATCAACTCACGATGCAAATAATTTACTACCTCAAAAATTGTAGGTCAAGCACCACAAAGCTATGTACTATCATGGCCACAAATTTTGCATAAAAAAGTTGGATGACACAAAGAACACTTGTGATTCTGGGATAACTGTAGTTTTTGAGGTCACCAATTTATCATCTAGAAATGACATACACCCTCAACAATCTCAAAATTAATACTATGGCATCTTGGATGATATAATTGAGTGTGAATTTAACACCTTCAAAGTAGTTCTATTCGTCGTCAACTGGTACAAGTTACTACTAAATCAAAATGATCCAAATAGAATGGTTATTCAATATGATAATGGATTTACAATGATTAATACAAGGTCATTTGAGCTAGTTGGAGATGAGCCCTATGTTCTTCCAAGACAATGCGAGCAAGTGTTTTACTCAAAGGTTCCACATAAACAGGGTTGGATATTTGTTGTTAGACATGATCCAAGAGGAAGGCCGATAAAGTATAATGTTATGGAAGAAGAAGATATTGAAGATGATGAAGAAAAAAATGATGGTGATGACGATGATGGTGATGATGATGATGATGGTGATGGTGATGATGATAATGATGATGATGGTGATGATGATGATGATGGTGATGGTGATGATGGTGATGATGATGGCGATGATGGTGATGACGATGATAATGATGATGATGATGATGATGAAGATTATCAATGACTAAAAACATCATCACTCCTTCTGTTGATGATCTTGCATTCCATATATAAGATAAATTTGTTAATGTTTATGATGTTGCATATTGTTCATGTTGTCTTCTAAATTACTTGTAGCATACATGTATCATGTAATTTTTAGCTAACTTAAGATAAATGATTAACATATGCAAGAAATTTGATTACATATTTATTGTGTTCATTTCTAATGATTACAACATATGTTATTTATAATTACCAATGTTTATGTTGTGTCTAATTATCACCCTTTTTGCAAATAGTCAATTGACTACAAGTACATATTCACCCCTTTTATTGAAAATCTTGCTTTTCATATATAAGGGAAATTTGTTCATGTTTACGATGTTGCCTATTGTTCATGTTGTCTTCTAAGTTATTTGTAGCAAATGTGTATCATGTAATTTTTAGCTAACTTAAGGTAAATGATTAACATATGTAGAAAATTTGATTACATATTTATTGTGTTCATTTCTAATGATTACAACATATGTTATTTATAATTACCAATGATTATATTGTGTTTGATTATCACCCTTTTTGCAAACAGTGAATTGACTATAGGTACATCATCACCTCTTCTGTTGACGATCTTGTATTCCATATATAAGGTAAATTTGTTCATGTTTATGCATATCATGTAATTTTTAGCTAACTTAAGATAAATGATTAACATATGTAGGAAATTTGACCCCTTTGGCATGGATTGTGCACAGTGACATGGATCAGCAAGTATAAGTTAATAAATAGATATAATTTTCTTATATTCTTCTCGTTTATCATTGAGCACGTATGTTATAAATAGACATATTATATAATCATATAATGTATATATAGACAAAGAAGGTCTATATAAAAATAGAATTGTATAATCACTTTCAACTTACTATATTTTATATTTGTCACTTTCACTTTCCATTTGATGGATTGCAGGACCCACCATATAGGTACTTGTCAGATCCATCTACATTGAATGAGGAAAATGAGGAAATGGTAGATGAAAGCTCTACATGTAGTGCGGCTAAAATAGGGAGATCAATTAGAGGTCAAAAGATTAGAAAAAAATTTGATAAATACATGCAATTTTTCCTTGCTAATGGGGGATCGTGTTCTTATGATGATGAGACCAAAGGCGACATCAAGGTGCCCTTTCGGTACACACACATTGAGAGAGAATGGGTACCTAATGAGCTACCTCCAATTAACATAGATTTTTGCGTTAACGAGAGGATATATCATATTGCTCCATCCTCATTACATGATTTGGTCCTATTTTCCATGGATGGGATAAAGGTATGTTACAAAAAAGTTGTCGAATTTTTCAAGTATGTTGGTCCATGTTACAATTACAATGATTGGATATGAATTTTTCATTATTAAAAAAGCATGGGTAGGTATGCACTATCAGCTAATTATATACAATGAAAATAAAATGATCAAAGTGAAAGATTTTCTATATACATTGATGGGAGACCAAAAGCAACAGGTAATATTACAGGTTTTATAAATAGTACATGACCTTCCTCAACTGGTAAGCAACCTAATTGTATATTTGAGGCATGTGAGGGGAATGAAGTTTTTTTTTGTGCAATAAAATTAATAAGTGCAAGGGAAGAACTACTAATAGATTACCATTTAAATTGCATAGATACAAACAAAGTTACTATCATGAGGGTTGTAAGTATTATATACCATTTTTTTAATAAGTTTTTTATTGCTTTCTATTGCTTTCAGTTAGCTGAATTTTTTAAGTTTAATCTTTGTGACAGGATGATATGGATCTGACAGATGATAGGGGCCACCAAGATGCTACTTCCACCCCTTCTTCAGCGAAGGTAAACCTTATTAAAATTATACAAATTAGATAGTTGAATTTTTTTTTTATTATTACTTTATTTTATTTATGATTTTTGAGTTTTTATGATAGTTTTACTAATATTCCTCTCACAATTTGATGTTTAGGATAAGGGTAAAGCACTAGTAGTAAGTACTGAGCCACTAGCTATGCCTTCTGATGAGGATATTGCTGAAACTCCTAATGTAACAACAATGTTGAAGAAAAAAAAATTTAAAATTAATTTGGAAATAATAAAAATTTTGGATGAGGCAAATATGGAATCTGAGGAGATGATGAAGAGGCTATCAGATTTAAGAGTGCAAGCTTGTTATTATGAAGTAAGCAATAATGAATCTTTAGTTATAACAAAAGTTCAATAAAGATTTATATTTTATAATTTTTTATGTTGTGAAGTAAAATATGTAATATGTGCAAAAATACTTTATTGATGTAATTTTTTTACAGAGTTGTAAGAAACTTTAACTACTAAATTCTTGTTATACAGGATTTTTTGGCAACTGATCCACAACTTGGTCAAGGACAATGTGGTGAGGCCAGTAGTAGCAAAGCTCTAATTGCCACTGGTAAAATAATCTTTTAGTTGACAAGTTAGAAGGGATTTTTTATTTTGAACATTCAAAACTTCTTAACTCTTACTTTTATTATTTCAGAATGTCTTTGCTAACAATGTATTGTTAAGGTCATCTAATGCAGGAGACTCCTATGAGGTTGACGGATGCATGTACAAGATTTTTGACTATAATTTCAGCAACAAGGGGATGTCCAGCTGGTAAATCCTTATTTTTCTATATTTGGTTTTGTGTTAATTATGAGTTGATAATTTTAACTTTAATCTTGGGTGCATCACATAGTGTATTATTTTTTTGTGGTAGGAGATGCACCATCTGGTACACCACCAAATGCAGATCATAGTGCATGTATTAGTGATAATTCACCATCGTTTCTTGGAGCTACCCATGTTTCTAGCACGGGAGCTATGCAAACATTGTTGTTGATTGACGATGATGAATCAATGCCTTTGAAATGTCCTAAGATTCCAGGTACTTTAAATAATTATTTTTTATATTGTAATAAGGATTTTCTTACAAGACGTAAACATGATAGGAAGTGGTGAATGCAAGGGCTTTTGATGTGGAGTGATGCCTCATGACCTTCTTTAGTATTTCATATTGTGCAAGTTGTTTAATTATTCTCGAATTCCTTTTTATTAGGAGTTTGGTAGGATCTTCTGAATTATCAATGACCTTTTGTCTATACCAATAATTCTCTAGTTTAGTAATTCAATTTGAGCTATGAAGTATTTGATTCAATACCTGTGGCGGTTTTAATTTGGATTGCTCAAATGGTAATATTGTTGGTACATTGATGGGAGATCAAAAGCAACATGTACATTTATATCACTTGTAATTTAGAGTTCATGATTTCCTCTATTGATATTTAACAAGTCTATTATGCTAGGGCACAACCCTATACAAATCTATTTTGCATTTTAATCTTTTTGAACTGGATCTATGAGTTCCAAATTTGATCTTAATATTTATACTAGCACTGTATGATCTAAATAGTGGAAGTGTGTGTACCATTCAGATGTGCCATTTGGTACATTGCAATATCATGCTTTCAGTATAAGATACTAACCAATTTTTCTATAGAGAACCAAAAGTGGGAGTCTTCTTTCATATTCAATGTTCAATTTTCAATGATTTCCAACATCATTGCTATTGCTTGTTAGAGTTTTAGAGTGCTCACTTTCAGATTCATTTTAACGGTTCTTACTATTAATTATCCCATGACATTTTTGCAGGAAACAATACATTTTATTGGAGGCTTTATGACCTCACGCTGTGAAGATTCGGGCCCACCATACGTACAAGTTGGAACATCATAACTGAACTAATTTTATACCACTATTTTTTTTTTCATATCATTAATTGGCACAACATTTTTCCTTTCATTTGGGTCTTTTATTATACTAGCTATATCTAACAATTTTGTGTTTTTTCTTAAAAGGTGGAACTTCCAAGATAAAGAAAAAAAGGATGAGCTCATCAAAGATATAGAGCATGAGTTTGGTAGTAATATTTTTTATCATAAAAAATTGTTACAAAAAGCTTTCAAACATCTTAAGGTTGTGAGGGACTCATATAGAAAGAGTCTCTTCCTAAACCTGAAGTATGAGCATCCTCCCTTTGTTTTAGTGAGGGACTAGAATGAGTTCATTTTGGATGCAAAGGAGAAAGGGGAACGTCCAAAAGAAAGTACACAAAAAAATTTGAAAAGGTATGCAATAGTATTAACTACTAGTACATTAATGTAATAATTCACTAATTAGTATTGATCTTTATATCTATATCATCTAACATATTTCAAACTTTTCATCGGTTGCAGGACACATCCAAGGCAATAAAGGCCAGGCTGGAAAAGGTTGGGCAACACAAACTTGGCTCTGGGGGATATTCGATAATCAAAGAATGTGTTGTAAGTAGCAGTAAATTAATTGCAGAGAAAAATTATTTATAAAATGCAAATAATTTTGTTAATTAATAAAAAAAATGCAGGGCACTTATTTTAATCTAGAGGCCACAGAAGAACACAAAAAAATTGCCTTCAAGCAAGGCTATGTAGCTGTGGCTAAACGCCTACGGCAAGCTTCAATTGCCCCAACTAAATAGTCTCCTGCTCATGTGCATAGGTAAATATGCCAAAAAATATATTAGAAATTGAATACTTGGCCAACAATCTATTTGATAATAATGTGCATGACATTGCAATGCAACCTGTTAATCGTGACACAAATCATACATAGCATCATGAAGCCCCTAATGTGCATCATACTGTCAATGGAGGTGCTTATTTGCTATTTAAAACTAATTATGTAATTATTAATACAATTTAACATCTTTAATTGAACTTGTTGTAACCTTTTTGTGTTGAGGATATAGAATCATGTCATGCTGAATGAGTGCTGGAGGATGTTTAGACTAATCAATAGGTAGGTCATGTCATACATTCTGGTAAAGAAAATCTATGTTTTGTTCTTTTAAATTAATTTTTTAATTTATAGTTCTTTTACTTAAATAGAAACTCGAAATTCACTATTGTAAAATGGTGTGAATTTAACTCATGAAGTACTTGTTATTGCAGTGGACCCCCCTTTGGTGCAGCAGCCTCATGATGTTCCTAAAAAAATGAGGAGGAGACATGTGTTACAAACAATAGAGGAGGGGGATGAAGTGGACATTGATATTCCTCTTAAAAATTATATGAAAAAATAAAAATAGCAAGAAAGCCAAAAAGTAATGATTATTCATGAATGACTTACTCTTGAATATTGTTAATGAATATTATTCATTAATGTTGGGTGTTAATGAATATTGTGTTAATGAATTATTCATGAATAACTTACTCTTGAGTGTTACATGTTAATGAATTATTCATGAATGTTATTAAATGTTAATGGGAAATTTAGAGTGATGTTAGTGGGGTGGGGGGTAGGGCTAGTGGGGGACAAATGAGCTTCCACCTTCATGTGGTTGGCCCTATTTAGTAGAGAATATTTAACTATTCTTGAAACCAAGTGAAGCTCAAACTTTAAAGATAAGCTTATAGTTAATAGTGACAACCAATTAGTAAGTTGAAATGAAATTCTTCGTTAAAAGTACCTTTTTAGTTTTTAAAGCATGATGTCATGTTTTAATATTGTGTAGTTTTTTTCTTAAGTTAAAGTATTATTTTACTATAACAACATAATTTATGACCATTTTAGTAACTATTCTAACATCGCTTTATGACTGTAGTGCCTGCCCCTAGTTCGCATTTTGTTATCATTGCTGAACTCTTTTAGAGCTAGTTTCATGTTGATGGTTAGTAACATTATTATGAGATTATCAGACATTGTGCTATGGATTCAGTTGATATGTGATGAGATTACTTAGACTCTACATTTCATGTATGTATGATGATTATTTTCAGTGTTTGCAGTTATTAATGATGATTAGTAAGATGATTTATTATCATATGTGTTTTTTTATGGATACTTACCCCATACTTGCATGTGTATGGTGTGCGTGTTTGCTTTTGTATGGTGTGTCTGATGTGGTTAAGGAAGGGAGTCATAGTCACCTGCTAGTCGGGATCTACACGATGCACCACTTCCTGCCATTGCCTATTTAGTTTAGTATATATTGTGCTTGTACATGCATGATTTTTATGCAGGTTGCAGGTACCGGGTATCGACTTCCCTAAATTGCCAAGATGAGCGTACCCTATCACATTATCTCAATGATAAGAGAGGGGAGATAAATTCTCAAGTCCAAATCTCAACCCTTTAAGCCATTTGTTCTAATTGAAAAATTAGGACAAGTATCTAAGTTGAGTACCCTCCGAATGCATCAGATGATGTAATTCATGATATAAACCCCTTGGTTTGATTTGTATGTATTTTGGCTATGATGGATTTTTCATATTTTTACCTTTGTGAGTCTTTGGAGTATTTTCTATTAATTAAGCCTAACTAAAAGATTTAATTAATGGTTTAATTAAATAAAAAATTAATATGATATTTTAATATTTATTTAATTTAATTAATTAGAAAATTAATTAAATAAAATAATTAAATTTGAAAATAAAATAATTAAATTGGAAGATAAAAGTTATAATATTAAATTTGGAATGTGATAATATTTATTTTAATAATAATATATTTGGAGCTCATTTTTAAATAAATGACTAAACAATATTATTATTAAAGCTAATAAATATTTTAGCAATAAAGTTTTGGAAAATGAAATTTAAAAGTGGAAAATATATTTTAAATTATTAAAAGATTCTAAATCTAATATGATTAAAATATAAATATATTAAGATTGAAAAGTGGAGATATTAAAGTTAGTGAATGAGACTTAATAAATTAATTAATTAAATTGGAAAGAGTAAAGTAAATTGGAGTTATAAGCTTGCATGGGAATTAACATGTGTCAACAACACGAGGGTTAGTGCATCAATTAAGCACAAGGTGTCTACAATTCTATGACTCATCAAAAAGAATTGAAAAAGACCCATGCTTAGTTGGTGACACCTTTCAGCGGTTTCAAGAAGCATTCCAAAAGTTTCTTGAGAGCTCTTGATATTCAGGCATTCATAGAAGCTTAAAAGAAAAGCTTAATGGAAGCTACAAGCTTAATGGAAGCCACGAGCTATAAGCAAAAAAAATAGAAGCTTCAAAGCTTACATGCATGGGAGAAGATTCATATGCTCATATATTTTCTACTTGCTTCTATGCTCCTTCTAACACTTCTAATCACTTGGAGGATTTGATCGGCTTGGATTTTTGGAAGAGTTGCGAATGATGGAGAAGGAAGGGATTTTCTATGAAATTTTGGGGCATGGAAAATTAGCATCAGTGTCCAGGTGCACTCGTGATATTCTCATATTCCCTTTGCACTCTTTCTCTTCCTATCTTCATCATATCTGTTTTATGTGTCTGAATACTCTCTGTGATTGAATCTACTATTTGAAATTGGAATCTAGATATTTTATTTGGATGAGAAGAAAACAATAGAAAAACCCTAGTTCCAAATGAGAAAGAAATTAGATTTTAATCGGGTTTGGGTTCAAATTTATATTAAATTAGAAAGACAAGATTTGGAATTAAAATAGAAATTTTATGATGAAAATTCGAATGATTAGATGTAATCTTTCTATCAATTATATTTTTAGATGCATATGAACAAACCCTTTTATGGTTAAATTTAGAGAACAATTATTTTAACAGGAAATTCTTAATTCATCATAAAATTGTCCTGTCGCTGCCCCTTGGATAGACCCGAATTTAGTCATTCATAACTTTTTATCGGGATCGAATTTATTTGATCGCTCCAGTTAGAATCGGTGCAACTTGGCCCTCTCCAACATATGTAAATTTCAGCCCAATCCAATGGTTCATTAGGGAGATATGGCCGTCGTACTAAGACTGTTTTATTCAAGAACGGATATCTCTTCATTTTTCATAACCAAGAGTTCTTTATGCTTAAACTTCACAAAAATAATATATCAAAGTAATATAATTAGAATTTAATAATTATTTAATTAGTTTAAATACTAATAAGAATGTTCTAAATGAATTAATAGAGATTTTTTAATGGAAAGTTTGTGGATGGAGCTGATGGATAGAGATATTGAATTCAATAGAGAATGGATGACTTTTAATATTAATTATTTAATGTATATTAAATACTATTTAATATATATTTAATAGGTGGTAATTTATAAAAGTGTTTAATGATGATTATTAAGAGACTCAAATTTTAATGATATTGGATTTAGATTTAAATAAGAATTATTATATTGACAAGGAGTCATAGTTACATTATAACATTGTTATAACATAGCTACAATTTGAATTATTGATATGCCTTAAAGGTTAGTTAAATATTAACTAATGGGGCTTATGGAAATATAGTTTGATGAGTTTATTATTTATTAATGTTTGTTGGGTCTAACAAACTATTAATAAATAATGGTTTAAATAGTTATCAACAAATTTGATTAGAGATAATCTAATGGAGATTATTTAATGAATTAAAGATATTATTGCAATCTTTCCTTAGTAGAATCTTATATACTAATCTAATTTAATTAAGATTAGTTAATAGTAGAAGAAGTATAATTAATCTATTTATCAACCAACATAAGAGATATTTAGTTGAGAAAATTATATATGATTTTAAAAGAACAATTCTTCTTAGAGATATTAACATTTACTTGATATTCATTGAATGATTGAGCGAGTGATGAATCTAATTTAAATATTGATCATTATAATAATGAAATTATTAATGGGTTTATTATTTATTAATAATTGTTAAGGTTAGCAATTATTCATGAATGATAAGTATAGATGGTATAACTATTAATTAATTCAATTAAATTCAAATTGAGATTAGTTAATAATTGAAGTATAGCAATTAGTTATAGATCAATAATCGGTTTAGACAAAATCTCAGGAGGTATAAGACATAAGGTTAAAGTAGGTCTTAGTTAATGATATTAAGAGATAGTTAACTTTATATCATTTGGAATGCATCGAAAAATAGTTATGGAAGTTTTTCTAGATCGATCAATATGAATTTGTTAAGAAAATATTAGTATGACGAATGAGGTCATAATGGATAAGATTTCCAAAGTAACTTATTATTATTATTGAAATATTAATACTTGTGTATTGGATTGAAGTTGACTTTCTACGTACAAACTATTGTTAGTTAATAGTCAACTGATATTCATTGGGTTGTTGATATGGTTATGTAATTATTAATTAAATCAATTAATTAGAGTTAATTAGATTTAATTAATAATTAAGTTATATAATAAAGTTTTTAATTGATATGATTCTTTAGCAAAGTTGCAAAGTAAATACATCGAAGTTGATAAGTCTTATTCTAATGACTTGAATAACGACTTAGATATTTTAATAGTTATTAGTGATGATTTAATTGTTATAATGATTAAATTAAAAGGCTCAAACTTTAGTAGTATTTAAATAAGTTTTACTTGAGAACCATTAGAATGTTAAAGAGTCATGGATTGTGTACCTATGTTAATTGGTAGATTAAATTGATCATTTTAATTAAGTTATATTCTTCTTATTCGAAGAATGATAATTGGTCCTCTTATAATATAACGAATAATGATCCTAGAAAAGTTGAAGGTTAATCAATTAGAATGTGGATCATAGTTAAATAAAGAGAACAATTTAATTAAAGGTTAATGATGATCAGTTTAATGAGTAAATATTTATCCTTAAGTTATTCTTAGAATGTAATTCTTAATAATGGAAGGATAATGCTATCGGGGAATAATTGGGTTGACTTGTAGGTCAAATGATGAAAATTAAGACACTTGAAAGTATACTTGCAAACAAAAAACTGGAAATCCCTACACTTTATTCAACTATGTGAATTTAGTAAACCAAAACATGTGTTTGCATCGTGTATTCTATATGCTTCTTGTTTTGAGTTTTGGGTTAACTAGTGTTGAGCAGTCCTAGGTTGTTACCAGAGGCTCGGGGCTTATGAGATGTGTTGGCATGTTGATCTTATTTGGTCTCGATCTTTATAAGCCCAACCATGGTTATGTGATCGTGTGCTCTATAAAATGTTTGTATTTGTTCATCAGTCTTTATATGTGAAGCTGAAATGTATGTATATGAGACACTTGAGCTAACCATTTTTGAGTCATCGATCGGTTATCCTTGGATTGCTTTGTAGTCACCATGATGGGACTAAAGTGTTGATTTATTTCTTGATGATGTCATGTTGTGACATGTTTGACTCAACCATTTTGGAGTCCTTGATCAGTATGATTTTGAGATATTCTTGGTTGCTTGTTGAAGAACCAATGGATATGGTCATTTATTTTGAAATGTATTTTGGTTATTGAGAACCAATTGATACTTATGATTATCAGTGATGACTTCAGTTGCCAATAGAGAACTATTGTAGTCATGATTTTCTATGGATGCTTTTCAGATGCTCATGGAGATTTGATGATTTTTATCTTGGAGATTTGATGATTCTTATTGTGGATATTTGATGCTTTTATGCATATTTGATGATTTTATTATGGATTATCTTTTGTGATTTTGAGATTTATGATTTCATGAGCTTAGGGTAGGTTATCTACTTATAGTGTCGAGAAGTGGCTTGCAATGGGGGTCGGGGCCTTAAGTGGCTGCCAGGGTAACTCATTGTAAGTTTTGTTAATAAGTGATAAAATTTACACACTAAATGAGGATTAAATGAATGTAAAAATATAATTTTTTTGATGTTCTCACCCATGCCTTGAGCGCTTGTACAGGCTAGGATGGGAGTAGTGAGAATGCATGGTTGCGACCGTGCATTCCATAGTATGCCTTGTCAGTATGAGAGGATACTAGTGGCCGCATGAGATCAGTATGGACACGTGGAGTTTAGCTAACTGCCAGGGTAACTTGTACGTGATAAATGCAATGAAACTTTTTCGCTTGCAGAGTAAGTTTCCTACATGTCTTTGTTGTGCCTCTGGGAATTAGATGTCGATTTTGTGTGTGATGAAACCTTTGAGTAGTGTACTTTTAGGATTCCTGGACTATAGAGATTTATGCTTTGTGGATGGATAGCCTATTTGGGACTTGAGATTATCTCCTCAGCACGGTGGGAGTGGACCACTTAGGTTCCACGCGGTTGGGTGGTAGTGTTTTTCCACTCTTATCATTTGAGATACGTCGGAGACACCGTGGCTGGAGCATTCTTGGTTGGTATTTATCTTCATTATGTTCTTGGAGCATTATGATAGATGATATACCTTATGATGGATGTATTTTTTGTTATGTTTCCTATATTGATGATTTACAAATGTTAGATGATGGTATCCTATGCTTTACTTTGTATGTTAGTAGGATGTGTTAGGAGTGACATTTCTACTATGTTAATACCAATGATCTCTTCGGTGATTTGGGATGTTACGCACGGAGGGATGGCTAGGGCCCACGATAGTCTAATGATGTTATTAACATTTGGGAGGAACCGTGCACTTAGTTTATTTTGTTTGATCTTTATGATAGATATATATATGTCTTCTATGATGATGTATCATGTGATTATCTCTACTTTGATGTATCATGGATTGGAATAGGATGATGTACCTTATTTCACATATGTATATTCTTTTAAGCCTTCATACCCTATGACATGTACAGTGGATGATTGAGCATTTGGAAATGTAATGTATGAACATTGGATTTATCATTATTATTCATGTGGATGTTGTACTAGATGGATTCATGTATGTTAGTTAGTTTAGATGTAACTCAACGTTAAGGGATTCTTAAAGAATGAAATCGGTTATGTATGTTATGTTTACTTTTAGATGGACATTGTTATTGCTTCCGTTATTATGTACAAGTTATATGTGGTATTTACTTTCATGTTATAAAAAAAAAATTGTTTGGCAAACTTAGTGAAATTCTTTGGATCCCTTGGCGGGGCATTACAATGACAAATCTTGTTTTGGAAAAGATGGCAATACGTGGTGTTCTCTATTCCTTAGGAGATTGGATTGCACAAGTTTGTATCTCAAAATCATTTGCATGTGATAGAAATGCATACTTACAACCATTTTATTCTACATTTAAAAACATTGATGATAATATTGCTTGTTTTAATTTATATTTTTGTCTATAGTCATTATAAGTGTTGCAACCATAGTCAACTTTTATAGGCTATAAAGAACATAGTTGAATACTACAATAATTTTGTGGTTAAGCATTTGTGTTATCCCTAGTCATAATCAAATTTATTTATAGTTTGGAAGGGTATGATTAGCGCACAATCTACAATTTTATACTCAATTCATATATTTATTTCATAATCAATTTTGTCATTGAGTTTTCTTGAAATGATTTGTAATAATATCTTTAATCTAGGGGCCTCTAATTTCAACTTCAATGGAAGAAAGAAGTTCAATACAAGAACACATCAGAAAGTCAAATCTATGAGTGTTGAAGATTCTTCCAATGTATTTAACTATATTACCTACTTTACTCTTTACATTTAACTATATATGTTGTTCTCTAATAACCACTCATCTCATTATATGGCAGGCTAAGAAAGAGAATAGAGAGAACAAATCATTTAGTTCGATGTGCATAGATGCTAATATTACAAGGATAAATATGTTGTTCTTGGAAATTAAGAAAAGATATTCATCTCTTTCTGCTTATGATACAGGTTGGTCTTTAAATATTATTTTATATAGTTTGATGATATTTTTGTAATGGTCATGTAAATGTAAGAGACATTTTTTTGTTGGTGCAGTATTCAATACTTATCCTATCAATTTTATTCTTGGCCTCTCAATGGTAAATCATTTGGAGAGCTTGGGTATAGCAAGACATTTCAAACATGAGATAAAAGAGGTTCTAGATGATGTCTATAGGTAATTGGGAGATATTTTTTCTGACTAATTGTAGTACATTTTATGAATTGATTTGCATATTGTTTGAAATAAATGTTCTTCTTGGGAAAATTTTGGATATAAAGAATAAACCTTTGTTCTAAACCTTACAAATTCTTCAAAAGAAGTGGTCTCTTCTTTTGATGGTGCATCTAATGAGGACTTTAAAACTATATTTACTCTAGAGATCTGCATTATACAACTCGACTATGGTTGGGCCCTTTCTATTTTAAAAGAGCAATTACAATTCTACAAGTGAAATGACTCTTTATTTAGGGATGTGTGATAATCTACCTAGCTCTAACATTTGTGACTTTGAATCTGATAACCTTTGGATATTCCATGAAGGAGATGATGTTTCTACACATCATTTGTGAGTAGTTGCATCTTACTAAAATATATTTCCAACTTAATGAGTAAATCAACACATCATTTGTGAGCGCTTGCATCTTATAGCCACCCTCCCTGATCAATTTTCGTTGATACTATTTTTTCCAACATCATGAGTAAATCATAGATGGATCATTGGCAACCAGCAAATTTTTTTTTGATAAATATAATGGGTATGACAGATTCTTATATTTAGTATTATCTGTGTAATTGTTTTTTGTTTGTTGGTTTCAAACTTTCACCAATGCCAATTGGGCAGATTCAATAGATAATGTAAAAACCATAGTAGTGGCTACTTTTGGCCTTAGAGCATGAATTTTTTCATGGAGTAACAAGAAAAAACAAACATTAACTCTTTCCTCCATTGAGCACATCATAGCTCCTATTCTCAAAGCTTAGTTTGGTTGAAAAGGTCGGTTTCTTAAATGCATGCCATTAAAATAGGGGAAGGAGTGGCTCACTGTGACAAGCAACATCCACTAATATAAGCATGTTCCAATCTCTCAGTGCACACAATGCATAATTTTCATTAAAACAAATGAATCAACCAAATTGATGATAGAATTACTACTTCTCAACTCAATATAATAGACATTCCCTAAATGTATAGGTACATTTTCTAATTGGATGTTCCTTTTACACATCACTTTGTTAAGTGCATTAACCATATATTGCATTCATTACATTTTCATTGCACATATTTCATTTACATCATAGTTTCATTACATTACTATATCTCATCAACGTTTCATATATCAATCAAATAACATATAGTGCATAAATAAAAATACTATATTACATACATCACATATCATAAAGCATGTTATTGAAGTCCATAATATACATCAAATATATTATATCCATATCATCAATCATGGTTTAATTTGCAGTTACATCATATCATCACATATACCCATACATTAATGTCATCATCCACATATTTCTATTTCATAAACCATTGTAATCTTAATTATAACTATTTCATATCATATGCATCACATAACACATATCCTACATCACAAAAATAAGTACCATTAACATATACATCATAACAACATATACACATAAGTACATTATTGCATCAACATAAGAATCATGTAGAACTAATTGTATCATCATATAGAACATCAAAGAAAATATATACGAAGTCCATAATATCCATAAAATGACCCATCAAAGTGCCAAATCATATATAATTGTATAAATATCATAATAAAAAATTGAATGCTACATCTAAAAATATATCAAAATGCATAAGTATTGACATAAATATCTTCCCATAAAGTCAAAATTATTTGTCACATGACTAGGTGGTGTTAATATAGATAGCTAGGGTGGACCCCCATCATGTCTTTTTGGTGGCATTGGTGGAATGCCCAATAAACCCTAGGATGCCTTGCTTATGCTCTATAACTATATCTACTTGGAGGATTGAGGCTTCCTCTAATTCTTTGTCACTTCTTGGTGTAGATTCCCATATAATATGTTTCCTCTGATCTTTCTATACCTTCCTCTCATAGTGAAACAAAGACATTGACCACCACCTACCTTACCCCTATAATTGTGGCTTCCTATTTAGTGCTTTGTTTCTCTTCTCTATAGGTATTTTTATCATCTCTTCTATTCATCTCACTCTACCATCAGTATCTAGATCTTATTTCCAAAATCCTCATCCTCATCCTCTAGACCTACAATCACAATGTCATCCCACCCTAATAAAACTCTAACTCATCCACCCTCCTCTATATATTTGGTAGTGAAATCTATAAACACACACTCTACATTTTCTTTACTTGCACACTGAAATACAATTTTGTCAAGTTTTTGACAGATATTTTTCTTCTGCCATGGCTTGCCGTTGAAGTTATATATATATATATATATATATATATATATATATAGTAGTTTAACCTCATAGTAACCAAGCCATTTTCTTGTTGGCCTAAAAATTTTTCCTCAATGGAAAGAGACAATACCCTACCACATCCCTAGTAAGTGAAATAAGCATGTTTCAATTTCTTAGTGTGCACACAATGCATACTGACATACATTTTCAGCAAATCAAATGTATCACCCAAATTGACAATAGGATTACTATTTCTCAACTCAAAATAACACATTCACAAAACCACATTGACCAAAAAAGTTTGTCAAGTTTAGAGATATTTTTCTTTTGCAATGGCTCACACTAAAGGAATCAATTTAAATATACATATTGGGCATGGCCATTTAACTTCACATTAACCAAGCCATTTTTGTGTTGTCCTAAAGTTGGCCTCTATGGGAGGAAACAATACCCTACCACATTCTTAGTAATGCACATGTACAACCCATTGGCCAAACCAATTTGAAACAAATGTCTTCTCTGCATCAATAATAGTAGACATTAGCATGAGAAGTACAATCAATAGCATCATGAATATTCAACAATATGAAAACATTATCATCAGTTCTAAGTAGCATCAAAAATATTTGGAACATGGCTAGAAATGGTAGGAATTTACAACATCAAAATCAATCAAAATAACCATAACATTAAAATCAATGGGCAATGCATCAATACCACACCCTTCATATCTAATATTGTGCTCCAAAACCCTTGGATTGTCTTCAAATGCTTAGTCTTTAACTCAAACTCTACACCATTATCCTTTCTAGAAGGCAAATATCCATTATGAAATTAGTCCTCTATGCTTGATAGGATTCATCAAAGAAAAAGTAAAATGGTGAAGATGAATGTCAATATAAATACCATGAGTTAATAGGCCAATTCTACATGGTTCAATAGTCAGTAAGCTTCTCATAGTCATCAAGAAACTAGGCTTCACTAGAATCTGCTATAAGTGGTTTGATCATGAAAGCCATCTACATAGGCTTAGCCTAATCATGGTTATTCTGTTCTACAAGCATCAAAATATTATAAGGTATACAATATGACAAGCTGAGTTCAAATGTCCAAATTTGGAATAGTATTGAACATGAGTGTGACTCCAAAACATAATTTTGACAAATGTGTTGTGTCTTGCATGTTGACATGCCTTATTGGTTTCTTATATGGCAATCGAGTCAATTTTTGGCTAGTCAACCTTTTCGTTTGGACAACAATTAAGAAATATTTAAGCCATTTTTCTATTTTTGTAACTTGACTGCATTAATTAAGATGAATCAATGATCAATTTTATGTGTAAATCTATGATTATGAAATCATATTTCATTTCTTATATGATTACATCATGTGATGTATGCCACTCATGATTATATTTAATGTTTATATCTAGTCATATTATCTTGGTTACTGAGTTGATATTTGTTGTCATATCCTATTTTATTAAATTAAATATTCCCTTCAAATCTCCTCTTTGATTCAAAAATAATTATTCTAAGTGAACTATCTCTCAAAATGGAATTAAATTAGTTAAATTTCTCTCACACTCAAAAGAGAATCGGTTAACTTTCCATCACACTTAGATTTGAAATAGTTTATTTCATTTGCATAAGGAACTTTCCATTCTAACTGAGTCTCATCTTCAAGCTTGACTGTTCATTCCAATTGTTCTTGACCATCGATCAATCTTAGGATTCTATTTAAGGAGCCTTCAATTCCTCATTACGGAGGTTGAATTGATTTTGCATTGAATCTATGCCAGAATATTTACTCATTTTCATACATCCATGACTTAATTTCTTATATTGCAATCTCATATTAGCTTAAAATGCATTCATATAGTGTAACTTGCTTTCTTTTTTCTTAGATTAAAAATGCATTTCATATAGATTAATTTGCATTCTCATCTAGATTTTATAGAATTCTTCATACTAGAGGTCTGGTTGCTAGCTTCTTGTTCTGAGAGCAATGGAAAAATCCATCTAGTTAGGAGGTAATAGGTAAAACTATTGGATTACTTGGATGAATAATCTCATGTTTATTCTAGGATGATCTCTCAGGTAATGATCGTGTTGAAGTGTGTGTGAGGATCAAAGGCCCACATTTTAGGCATACATATTTGGCACCCACTGTGGGGTCGAGAAATCAAGTTTTCTAGCTCATATATTCTATTTTCTACATTTTTAATTATTCTACCACTATCGTTTGTATAATTTTCCAGATTCTCACATGAGAAATCTCATTTTCATGTGAAGAATTGAAGTTTTTGCCCCTTTCATTGCACTTTCTCATGCAAAAAAAAGTATAAATGCATGGTTTCTCATGTGGTGCGCATCATTTTCTCATGTGGGCTTGTGCATGATTTCATGCAAAATTTTGCATCAACACATGCAAATGCAGTTTTTAGAATTTAATTTTATTATTATGTTTTGACTAACAGTGTTTTCTAAAGCATTTTCATTCAAATTTCTAGTTTTCTATGAGTTAATAATGGTTTGCAAGATGCTCATTGAAGACACATTATGAAAACACTTGAAACATGTACTGATAGTGTGATTGCAAGACAATTTTCAAAGATACACATGCCAAAGACTCATTTAAAACCCACTTAAACATCATGTCTTCTTTTATTTGTTTTTACACATAGTATAAATAGGGCTTGTGAACGTCATAGGATGCAAGATAGGGGAATAGGGGAGTATGCTCTTTACTATTTGAAAGTGATGCCCAAGAGTAAATTAGAAACCTAGAAGCCTCTAAAAGATGGTACCCGATGGAGGCAAGAAAGTTAGTGGTTCTCCTATATGAGTATTTTCTATGGAGGGATGATGATTTCCTTTTAAGAGGTCAAAATCTTGAGAAAGGACAAGTTAGGATCAATTAAGGTAACTCAATGATTAACATGTCTTGCATGTTTGGGCAAGGTGATGAGGTAGAGGAGAATGCTCTTTCCACTTGAGGGAAATTAGAAACTTGAACCCTTAGATCTGAACCACCAGTCTGAGTCAACCTTTCGAGGAACTGCTAGAGTGATCCAACCTTTGGGAATGACCTAAGTGCACACACTCCTTTTTTTGGAGATTCCAACTCATGATAATAAAGAAGATTTGTAGAGAAAAATCCTCCAAAGCCATATTAATTTCCTCTTCTTTATTATGATATCACATATCAAGAAGAGACTCTATAAACTACATTGGTCAGCACTAGCCCTAGTCTTGCTTTTCTAGTGTGTGCACTTATAGATGCTGGTGTGGGCTGCTAGCCTTAACTTTGTTTGTGAATCCACCAAGGGTTAATATGAATAGAGCCAAGTAAAAACCTTTTACTTAGTTGTTACATGGTTCACCTCTAAAAAGGGGCATAATCTTTATGTAAGGAGGGGGAAGAATCTCTCCTATAGATACTCACATAGGCATGTGCCTGGGCATTGGAAGGTGGTATACACACTTAACCCCTACCATACGGGTGTTCCATCAATATATATGTTATTGAGCCCATAGAATACACCAAAAACATGGGCACCCTCTAGTGGGGAGACATGATTGTGTGAGGTGAACGCATGCACATAAGTTGTGAGACAAAGGTTTTGCCTTCTCTATCATTTTTTGGTTTTAGGGATAGAGAGTGTCTTTTTTTGAGTCTTAAACTCGTCCAAATTTGTCAAACAAATAAAAGGTCAAGACTCCCCCTGTAGTGCCTACCCCTAGTTTGCATTTTTGCTATCATTTTCAAACTCTTTTAGGATAGTTTTATGTTGATGATTATTAGTGACATTATTTTGAGAATTATCAGTAATTGTTTAAGATTCAGCTTATTATATGATGAGATTACTTGGTACTTTATATTTCATGTATGCATGATGATTATTTAGTGATTTTAGTTATTGATGATGATTAGTTAGATGGTTTATTATCACATGTGTTTTCTTATGGATACTTACCCCATACTGCATGTGTATGGTGTGCGTGTTTGTTTTCTTAGAGTTTGGCATTTCTAATGTGGTTAAGGAAGGGAGTCGTAGTCACCTGCTAGTCGAGATCTACATGATGCACCACTTCCTGCCATTGCCTGTTTAGCTTAGTATATATTGTATGTACATGCATGGATTTTATGCAAGTTGCAGGTATCGGGTATCGACTTCCCTCAATTGTTAGGATGAGCATACCCTATTGCATTATCTCAATGGTAAGCAGGGAGATAAATTCTTGAGTCCAAATCCTAAACCTTTAAGCCATTTGTCCTAATTGATAATTATGACAAGTATCTAAGTCAAGTACCCTCTAAATGCGTCAGATGACATAATTCATGATAGTAACCCTTTTGTTTGATTTGGTATGTGTTTTTCTATGATGGGTTTTTGTTATTTACTTTATGAGTATTTGGTGTATTTTTTATTAATTAAGTCTAATTAGAAGATTTAATTAAATGGAAAATTAATATGATATTTTAATATTTATTTTATTTAATTAATTGGAAAATTAATTAAATAAAAGAATTAAATTTGGAGATGAAAGTTATAAGTTTAAATTTGGAACGTGATAATAGTAATTTAATTTAATAATAATATATTTAGAGTTCATTTTTAAATAAATGCTAAATAATGTTATTATTTAAGTTAATAAATATTTTATCAATTAAGTTTCAAAAATAAATTTAAAAGTGGAAAAGAAATTAATTTATTAAAAATTTCATGATAAGTGCATGAGATTTTAAATTAATAAATCAATTTTAAAATAATAAAAACAAATAAAGAAAATATTAAAATAAAGTAATGTGCATTATTTTAATACTTATTCACATAGGAGTTTGCACTCTAATTATACACATGTTGTCTACACTTAGGAGTTAACACATTATTGAGCACACAGTGTCTACAACATTCTAGACATCTCATCATGTTCATCTTCTTCTCATGGAAGTTATGTGCTTAGTTGTCATGCTTATCTCCTAGTTCTTTCTAGACACATTCTAGATGCATCTTAGAGGCCTTTATATACAGGCTCTCCTAGTGTGTATGGACATCCTCATATACTCCTACATGCTCATAGGCTTCTACAAGCTCATATGCTTTGACATGCTCATATGCTTCTACATGCTTCAAATAATAGCGAGCATTCATATTGATCATACTCTTTGGCCTACTATATGCTTGTGCCACCAATTTTGGAGAAGGAACGAATTTTTGGAAAGGAGGAGGTTCTGTGAAGAGGAATTTTCTCTACAATTTTTTGAGGCATAGCAAAGTAGCATCAATATCCAGGTAGGCACTCATGATTATTTCGCATATTCTATTACGCTTTCTCTCTTCCTGTCTTCATTGTGACTGCTAAATGACTGTTTGGATAATTCTTGTGATGAATGTTTTATTTTGTGGAATTTTGGTATGCATGTTGATTATTTTTGTGTGTTAAGAAATCAAGGCACTAGTACATTTGAGACCATTTTGAGACCATTAATGGTCAAACTTTTGAGTCAGAATTTTTTCGGTCGAAATTTTGAGTCGAAATTTTTCCAGTCGAAATTTTGACCAATACGTTGGTCGAAAAACCTCAATTTCCATTTGCAAGTTCTGAAAGGAATTGGTCAAAATTTTGACCAATAAAGGTAGAAATTTCCACCAATGAAGGTCGAAAGGTTCGACCAAGCAAGGTAGAAATTTTGACCAACGAGCATTAAAAATTTCGTGGATTAAGGTAGAAATTTTGACCAATGAAGGTCAAAAATTTTGACTAGTGAAGGTCAAAAATTTCGACCAATGAAGGTAGAAATTTCGACCAACGAAGGTCAAAGAAGTTGAACCAAAAAAAGTAGAAATTTTGACCAATAAAGGTAAAAAATTTCGACCAACGAAGGTAGAAATTTCTACCAACAGAAAGGTGTAAATTTTTTTCAGGCTTTCTATAAAATAGTCACATGTCTTGCGTATGATATGACATTTTGCATGCATCCTGCACTCTCTCATTCGGCTGATGATGGATTACGGAGAGTGATCTGAAACCATGATGCTAAAAAACACACACAATCAAATCCAAAATGAACTTGCATTAGAAATGGATTGTGGAAATCTGATATTGTTAATTTTGCATGCATGTCTACCAGGAAAAATATATGTTTAAGTTGTGATTGTCCTGGTAGACATGCATGCAATTTTACCAATATCATATTTCCACAATCCATTTGTAGTGCATGTTCATTTTGGATTTGATTGTGTGTTTTTTAGCATCATGGTTTCAGATCACTCTACGTAATCCATCATTAGCCAGATGAGAGAGAGTGCAGGATACATGCAAAATGTCATATCATACGCAAGACATGTGACTGTTTTATAGAATGCCTGAAAAAAAATTTACCAGTGAGTTGGTCAAAATTTTGACCAATGGGTTGGTCAAATTTGGTCGAAAATTTGATCAATGAAGGTCAAAAAATGAACCCAAATGCACTAGTATGCTCGCCAAGTTGACTCTTTGAGTTTGATCATCAAGTCACCCCACCAAAGTGCCTCAACAAGGTCAATCTTGAGGTCTACTCATCGAGCTTACTCACCAAGTCAGCTCACCATGTCACATCTCTAAGTGGCCTCGCTAAGTCGGCTCACCAACTTGCCCCACCAAGTTGCCACTTTAAGCCCACTCACCATGTTAGATCGCCAGGCCGGCTCCCAGCCAAGCCAGCTCACCAAGCTGACAATTGAAGTATGCTCACCAAGTTGACTCTCTAAGTTCACTCACCAAGTCCGCCCCCTAGGCCAACTCTCCAGGTCAGCTCACCAAGTCAACCCCACCCAGTCACCTCAACGAGTTGACTCATTAAGTCAGCTCACGAAGTTGACTCATCCAATGGTTTTACCACCTTGCCCCACCAAGTGAGCTCACTCAGTGTGCTTATGAAGTTGCCCCATACAGTTGCTTCTCTAAGCTTGCTCACCATGTAAACTCACTTGGTTGGCACACCAAGTTTTGTCATCAAGTCACCCCACCAAAGCACCTCATCAAGGTTAGTCTTTAAGTACACTTAGTAGGTCAGCTCACCAAGTTGCTTCGTGAAGTCACCTCACCAAGTGGCCTCGATAAGTCAGCTCACCAACTTGCACCACCAAGTTGCCACTTTAAGTTGACTCGCCATATCAGCTTGCCAAGCCGACTCTCATACTCAGCTCGCCAAGCTGACAATTCAAGTACGCTCACCAAGTCAACTCTTTAAGTTTTCTCACCAAGTCCGCCCTAGGTCAACTCTCCAGGTCAGCCCACCAAGTCACCTCAACGAGTTGACTCTTTAAGTCAGCTCACCAAGTCTACTATTCAAGTGCGCACGCCAGGTCGGCTCGCCAAGCCCACCAAGTCATGTCACCAAGTTGATTGTTCTAGCTTTGTTACTTTTATACCAACTAAAGCTTGTGCTTGGACTATTGACTTGACCTATCAGAGGCTCTGCAAATGATTCTTCTTTTACATTGATTGAAGGAAGTGTATAGCCTAAATTTTTTTTTGTACTTGCAGAGTTAAGGGCACTACTGAAAAATGGCCCAATTCCTGATGTTGATGGTTGAACTTCCTAAAATAAGAAAAGACGACATCAGTGCATCAAACAAATTGTTATGTGCTCTACTTTTCTAACAGAAATATTGGAAAAGCACCCAAATGCTATTGTAATAATCAATAAAGCACACAAAATAATAATATGAAAGATTAAATTGTATAATGAACATATAACCCAGTCAGACTTAAGCCAAGAAATATGACATAACTTCACATTTCATTACTTTGTAAGTCCAATAAGCAGGAAAGCCAACCTGGTTTAATATAGTTTTTCCAATTATAGTTACCTTTTGGTCAACTTAACTAAATTGCTAATATAATAATATTTTTAGCTCAAAAAAGGGACATGTCCCCTTCTCAGTCTTAATGCATATTAAAAACTTGGTGTATGCAATGTAAAGGCGGAAGGTGATTCAATGATCATTAGCCATGCCATTCAAAGCAGGAGATTTTCAAACTGGACAAGTATCAATATTAAACAAAAACATTGACTTATCTTATATCGTCAGAGCCCTTTCCCTACACCATGTATATAGACTTTAGAGAAATCAATGATGAAGCAACTAATCAACTAACTATACCATTGATAGAGAAGTGGAGTGCGTAATTGACAAACATGTAGATGCGTAGAAATCTTTTGATACTACAAAATTATTAAAAAGTTGTTGTCTCCAGCATTGATCTTCAATCATATAGTTTGGCAAAGGGTAAAATTTCATAGGATTTGGCCTTACATCATAAATTATTGATGAGTAGCATTTGTGACTTGAGAAGCATGCAAATAAACTGATTTCATAAAGAAACATAATGGGTGAGTACAAAAACTGTAATGACATTTATGTAGGAAGAATTATGAACATTAAGTTGAAAGTGGCATCTATGCTAGTTGTGATATTCATATCTATTGATATATGACAGCTTCGGTCAGATTATCTTCATAATAAGTCTGAAACTATACTAGCTTCATATCTAAGTAAGTTGAATCATGTGCATAATATATATATTCAATATCTTGTATATGGATCAATTATATTGGATTCAGTGAGTTACTGAACACCAACTAATTGTGACCTTTCACAATTAAGAGCCATGACCGATCCTAAAGTTGCTATTGAATATAATATATATATGCTTTCCTAATGGGAAGATACACATTGAAATCAATAAATGTGACATACTTCCTTCAGTTCAAAGATCATCATATTTGCAGAACAATACTTATCATCTTAATCAACTATCTCATTTTAGCTGGTATCAGAGCAAAATTTGGGAGACATAAAAGTTATAGTAGGATAGTCAATTGGCAGGTGAAAAGGATTCTAGTTGTCCTATATGAAAATAACTTCATGAAGCGATAATGGAAGAAGGGCATTAACATTAGAGGAATTATTTCAATACCTTCTTAAAATTGCAATATTAGAGCCACTCGATCTTAGGGGTCTTTCGAAGGACTAAAGTTGAATAAAAAATGGATTGCTGATAAACTTGAACTTATTATGAATATTTGGAGCACAGGTGGTGAGACAAGGAAGTGAGAGCACATGTCCCAAGTTTCAGATCTCCTGCACAATGTTGTGAGATCAATGTTTGGACGTGTACTTGTGTAGGTCATAGTATAGAATGGAAAGCTTCAATGATGAATCAGAAGTCTATGTCACTCATGAATGTATATACAATGCTTCTTCACTCTTCGCATGGATGTCTTAGCATCTGTGGCACATTTTGGGACCACTTGTAGCTCCCAATCCATGTTCAGGTTGTTGAACACTACAAAACTCAGGCGAGTTAGGCAATCAATTATCAATGTTGTGATAGATGTAAAACATGTTCAACATTCTTGTTTACACTTCAATGTTGTTGAATGTCGGAGGGAGATAAGATGGACAATGCCAAGAAGAGATATTGGAGAGTGTTCGATGTCAATGCTCATGGGCACCACGACTTGGGAATGTTAGAATGCCAATGGTTGATTAATGTCAGTGCTCAAGTCAGCACCAAATTTGGGCACTGTCGACGTTTGATGTTTGTTCTGGCATTGCAGATTAATCAAAGTTTGGATCACATGATGCTTGAATATGGTTGCTTAAAGGAAATTTCACATGATGTGCTTAATCTACTAATACAATGTTCTGGGAACATTCTGCACATCAAATGTCTAGTACAATCAACATTGAGATGATTTCTTTCAAGGCACAGTAGAATATACTGAGCACTCCCTATTTAAAGATGGAGATTTGCAATGAACACGGTAGATGCTTGTAGATGATGCAAATTTAAGAGAAATATTAATCTTTACAAGCACTTTTTGAATGGACTTTAGGGATGACATGATAGTGCTAAGCTGGAGATGTATCGTTGGGTTTGATGGATCTATATGCTATTGGGGGATTGGGCTTGCTAGGTGGATGTGCAATGCTATGACAAAGCTCTGCAATAATTGACTTCTCTAGATTGAAGATAAAGATTCATGGTGGCTTGGTGTAGATAGCTCAGCCACGATATGAATGCTACCTATGTGACTCAGCTGATCATTTGGAGTAGATTGGGTGGGTGCCAGGAGAGATATAAAGTAATAAACTTTGCATCAAATCAACCAGAGCTCTTGATTAATATCTTTCTTGTGATTTGATTGATTGCATTTGTACCTACTGAGAAATCACCATAACATATGAGGCAATCATTGTTGGGTAGTACGAGCAGTCATCTAAGAAATTATCGCCATGCAAGATTACAGAATCATAATCAGAAGAAACAGTGAATGAGATCAGAAATGATGAGTATGGGTTATCTAGAAAAGATTGAAAAGACTTTGAAGGGTTACTTGGCTTATTGTGGATTTGGACTCTTTTCTTACCTAAAGCAGTTGCAGTATTGGGAATCTTCTTCATTTGGTTTTATCAGCAATATCTACAAACTTGAGCTCACATGCACTAATTGAGTTGCCTAAGGAAGGAATTGTGGAGCATGATATCAGTGATAGGATAATGGATTATCTTAGTATTCCTTAGATGAATCAATTAACTGGATGGCACAAAATGCAAGGGAATGAGTCTCATGATAATGGAAAAATGATGATAGTGTGATAGGGAAGAGAATTCAATAATAGAGGCTAAGTATACTTTATTTTCTAAGTATACTAACTTCTGCTAATTCTACTAACTGATACTGATAATGGGGCTCTAGGACTGCCACTCCTTGTCCATGCTTGCATTGTATTATTCTTAATGAGAAGGGTTCAAAAAAGAAGACATTCCATCCAGGCAGACCAAAAGGTCAAAGGAATAACCTCCAACTCGAGCACCTGAAACAACACAAAAAAAACTGAAGTGACATAACAAAGTAGAAAGTCTACATGTAAAATTGAGCAAATAGAAGCTAGCAACAAGTATGTAAGGAAGGGTTGGGTACTCCTAAAGCAATCTCTCCATGTAGATAAAAATGTTCCTAGTCTAAAACTCATGGACATGTAACAAAGATTTTGGAACTATTATCCCTTGCTTAGCCACCTCAAAAGCATGCTTACAAGTGGCTTTGTCAACTGGCCTTTTCCTTCACTTGATTGTACACTCTTTGTATTCTTTTCCTTTTATGTTCTTGGCTATTTGGATATCTATGATAGCTTGAACTTCTTTTCTCTTCAGGGGCAGTTATCATACCCAACTTTTCTTGTAACCTTTTGAAGCTGCTCCTTGTTTTCACAATTTTGTTCTTGCTAACAATAATATGAATCAATATAGTGATCATTATAAAGGACTAAATTAACTAAATCATATTAATGAAGTAGAATTTTCTAAAATACAATGTTGTTTCACATGATGATACTTTATATAAAAACCCTACTCAAATTATATTTTCATCTAATACAAACTAATTCAACTCTCTCTACCTCAAGAAACTTGAAGTCTGGTTGAAGAGTGCCACAGATTCCTTCTTGAGTTAGCAATGAGCGAATAACAAGAGAAAACCTTTCAGGTATGCGTATTGGATACTGGTACACGAGTCTATTGAATTTTTCTACAAATAGAGACTACACATTAATTTCATTAAAAATGAGATTTCCAATAGGAGTTACAACACATGAAAATTAAGAGAATAAATATAAGACTAAAGAGAGTGGAGGACATGAGGATCACTCTTTGCAATTCTAAATAATATCTTTTGAATTAAAAAATTGATCTTCATGCTGCTGACATCAACGAGGAATATAATGGAAGAGGACACATTTGATGTCCATGCTGCTGACATCAACAGGCATATAGTCTGGCATTGACACAATGTCCATATTGGTGTGCATCTAAAACCATTCACATTCTATAAAAGGAGATTCTGCATCACTACATAGAGTAACTCAGAGAAACTAAACTAAACAAATCCAAGGGTCTTTTTTAATACATTGAAGAGAATAGAGATACTCCAAATCTATTCTGTTATTGAAGAGTACAATATAGATAGAAAATGAAGCTATGGTGCAGAATTTATGTAGAAGATACTGACCTGATGTTAATTATTTATTAACAAAGTGCTCTGGTCGTCAATATCCTTAAGACTGAATCATAAGCATTTTTGTAGTAAAATCATGCATCTAGAATTAGAAACAAAACAAATTAGAGAAAATGTCTTGTACCCTAGATAATTATGGTGCCTATTTGCAAAAAAAAAACATTGTAAATTATGATTTTGTACTAGACCATGTTGATTGTTGCATAACAAGAGAGTTTTTTGAGTTTCTATCAGTGCTCTAGACTGCAAGTTTAAGTCAACAAATTGCTCATCTATCTCATATAATTCATCTGATGTCATATTATATATCATAAACACAATCTTATATACCCTTGTATTATTTACACATTTCTAGAACTAAGAATTTTTTCAGTGTCTTGAGCTATAGTCAGAATCAGTTTTTATCATGCATCAGACAATCAAATTTTAGTTGAGCCATGGACAAAAGCTATTTTTATTCACGAATCAATCTGGATATTGTGCCAGATATCTTTTGAATGGCAACCATTTCCATGAAAGAATTTGACCATACATAAGACTTGCACAGGGGAAGCTAAAACGAAAAAATCCAGTTGATGCTTAAATGTTTAGGGAATAATCAATGGAACAATGAAAGCACCCACAAGGCCAGAAAATTGATACAGGCATTGGAAATATAGGCTACCAGATATCTTGGTTCTCACAATGTAAACCACTTTAATGAAAAAATTTAGCAGTCATTAAGTTTTGCAGACAGAAAGCTGAAAAGAATAATATAATTGATGTATAAATGCTTGCAAAGTCGAAGGATCAATAAAGCACCTACAGAGTCAGAAAAATCATAAATGATAGAATAAACATTAGAAATAAAGGTACGATTAAGTAAAAATTTTCATTACATCTCATATAGTAGATTCAGAATTACAGCCCATTGATATATCAAAGACTTCAAAAATAATTTGGCATCAACCGTAAGAGTGCATTGCGCTTGTTATGGCGCTTGGGAATGTAGTTTCTTCATGTGATGCATTGGTCTTGGGGATCAATCTCGATTCAGTGTCAATGTTGGGATTTCTCAACAAGAAGCAGCGGAACTGGTTGGGATTCACTGGAGTGACCTTGGAAGATATAAGGATGAAATTTTCAGACGTTTAGGTGTTATTCACCATTTGACTAGTCACTTTGTGTCCCTGTTTCATCTAGATATTGATTGGGACAAGATTCTCAATAAGGATTGGAGCATTGATCAAATTGGTACACTCGAGATCATTGCTTGGCAATCCTTGGTGAAGGAAGGCTCACTCCTTTAATTGTGAACTTACTGGTTGGTTGCAGACCAGCCACACAACTCTGTAGTTTGCCATAATAGTAGAGATTTGGCAAGTTCTTCTTGGCCAAGGTGGGGAGAGTTCATAGTCTCAGACTTGTGCAGGCTTCTTCCAGCCACTTCTAAGGCAGTTTGGACTGAGGTATTACTCAAAATTCATGCTAAGACTATAGGCCACTCCTATGCTTCAAATAGAGTGTTGAAATTGGTGATATCAAAATGTATTTCACAAATTCATGTTATGGGCAGCAGTAGTCGTGGATCATTTTAGACCTACCACATGCGAAGTGGCCATTTTATGTTAGTTTGAGCTTCACTTGGTTTCAAGAATACTATAATATTCTCTACTTAACAAGGCCAACCACATGAAGGTGGAAGCTCGTCTAGCCTCACCCCCCCCCCCTAACATCAATCTAAAGTATCCATTATCATCTAATTACATACTTCATTGATTCATTCATCCATTTATGAACCATAACATTCAATAAATACAATCACATAACATTCATTAATATGATATAAAATTCATTAATACACAATACTAATCAAGACTTCATTAAGACATAACAATATTCATTAACATAAGATAAAAATCAGTATTAATATGCATCATTCATACATAATTACTTAAAACAAAGTTCTTTCATTATCCAACAAGGTTTTTGAAAGAAGATTTTTAAAACATCATTTCTTTTTTTTGTTTTTATGAGCTCTCTTAAGAAAAGTGCTCATAGGAGCATCCATATCTACATCATTCTCCTCCTCTTCTAGCACGTGTAATGTCAAATTACGATGGCTCCTTCTCTTTGCAGGAGCAGGAGGCTGCTGCACTAAAGGGGGCTCTGTTGCAAGAACAAGTGAATGGGATAAATTGGCATACTCTTTTTCTTTTTTTAACTATTACCAGTCTATAATTAAGTACTAGTACAACATAACATGCATTTTTCTTACCTGACAATGCCACATCATGTACATTAACATTTTGATCCGCCGCCACATCAACATGTTGAACACTTGGAACATGTTCCACTCCTTCAATATGATGTTCAACATGCTCTAAAATATTCAAAAAAAGATTATCATGAGTGATGGATTCATTTTGAGCACTGCACATGAAATATGAGTCAATAAATTTGACTCAAATACTACACAGTTAAATCATGATAGCAATATCAAAATATTTACTCTATGAGATTTGTTAGAACAAATGATTTATCAAAGTACAGAGTTGGAAATCATTATCAACTACTGATCAAAAGCTTAAAGATCCCTATTTTAAAATAATGAATATGTTTCAGCAACCAGAGATAATCTTTAAAGTAGTGTTAGAGAAATAAGAACAAAACTATGTGAATGATCCAAATCATATAATAAATTTCCTTACCAATCTATAAACCTGGTTCTCATTGCTCAAGAATACCCTAAATACATAATACAAGAAATGCAAACTACTATGATTTAATAAACAACAAATAGCCAAGAGAAAAGTCTCAACTCAAACAAACAAAATCTCATGTACACTACAATGGAATTGAGTAGCAACACAGACACAACTTCCAGTGATGAAAACTATAGTTATGGATTTTCAAATCATACAGTAAAATAGCCTCAACGATCTGAAGACCTGGTGGTAATGGCTCACAAACTAATATCAGTCTTTAAACAATACATTTTCTAAAAGATCTGCACAATGAGCATAGAATATATGTTTCGATAAGAGCATGCTTGGACAATAAATGGAAGGAGAACATTTCATATTTCTGATTGCATAATTAATTTCCAATAGCAAATTAATACCTCCACCACTATAATGCACATTATGGCCTTCGTCACGAGCAAGTTCTGTGGTAGGATATGAAGGCTGCAATAAAATGTTATGCACATTGTTATGTAGTCAATTTACGTTCAAAACTAATACCAAAAAAGAAAAGGATCAACTATTCAATTTCATTTACTTTTCATCTAACCAATTTACCTGTGAGATATCATTTGGTGAACTGGATTCTTGAGCAAGGCTTATAGATTCTTTGAGTAGGCGTGCAGCCACGAATTTATAGCCTTCCTTCAAGGCAAGTTTTCTATCTTCATCTGTGACCTCCACATTGAATTCTGTGCCCTATATTTTTTGCTTAATATCATCAGTTTTGTATGTATGGTTTCACTAAACAAAATTGTTTGCAACATTATATTAAAAAAAATTATTTCATATCATTGCTCCTACTTACAACTCGAGACTGGAGATTCATATAGCCACCAGAGCCAAGTTTGTGTTGGCCAAACTTTTCTACTCTCGCTTTTGTAGCCACGGATGTGTCCTGCAATCTATGAACAATTTGAAACATCTTAGATTATATATTTACAAATATGAATAATTAGTGCATGATTACAATGTACTTAATACTATCATGACATACCTCTTTTTGCCCTGTGTTGCTTCATTACCTCTATCTTCAGATTGCCTTTTTTCCTTTGCATCTTCTACTATTTCATTCCACTCCATTGGTGGAATCATAGCTGGATGGTCATACTTTGGGTTATCCTTAAGAGCCCTTCTATATTGATCCCTCACAGTCTTTATATGCTTTGCTGCTCTTTTGAGAAGTAGGCCATTGTCAAACATGTCTTTTCCAAATTTCTCGTCAAAAGATGAAATGAGCTGATTTTTTAATTCCATGGTTTGTAAATTCCACCTTTTTAAAAACAAATAGATTGTTAGATCAATAGCTTTAATATATTACAGTAAATGAAAGAAAAGAAAAATTATGTAGAAATGATATGAAACTACGTACCTTTTACGTATGGTGGGTCCGAATAGTCTCAATGTCATATGAAAAATATGTTCAAAGAAAACATTATTACCTACAAAAACATAAAGGATTTATCAATCCAAAACAAGTAATATAAAAATAGATTTTTTTTACACTTTAAATAAAAACAATTTTAAAGCACCTGGAAGCTTTCGTTCTCTTAACGGAAACATAGTTTTCTTATTCAGCAATAATGTCCCTTCATATGAACCAGTACTAATGACACGAACTGCTCCAGGAAATGGATCAACTTCACCAGTACTGCTCTCTGCTAGTCTATCAACTGAAACATCGTGACAATTAAAGTAGACACCAAATGAATTAAAGCATACTTATGGATATAATCAAATTGAAGAAATTGACTAGCAAAAATGTTTTTTTCTCGCATTCCATTAAGGATTTAATTCAGGATAATCAAATAGTGTATTAAAGATACCATATTTTTAGAATTCATGATATATTGTTGTTTATGTTTATGATAAGATAATGTGTGAGTTAACATCATCTATGTTTAGGATAGCTTTCAATGGTCCATGGTCTGTTATCATAGTGACAGTTCAAGAATATAAAAGTATCTATGCACATACATCGTACAGAAACATAAAATACAAAATTAAAATATATATTTTTAATGATGTTTCAGTTTACTTTTGGATTCAAAGGTTAGACTATTTTTTCCATGTGAATCTGAAACATTAATTCAAAAAGTAGCACAAAATCTTGCCTATGTAGTACAATATATGTATGTATGTATGTATGCGTGGTGTGTGTATGCATGTGTTTGTGTGTATGCAAGCTTCTATAGACATCATTTAAGCACTGATATGCTACTTCGTTGTTCATCAACTTGTACAAATACATTACAAAATATAGCAAAACAAGGTTTTACCAGTTCTAGTGGGCATAGATGAAGATGTTTGCATGGCCCTTGTTGCCGAAAATGCACTAGGCAATAGTGGACCAACAACCGAAGGAGTCCGCACATCATAATGAGCTGAGGAATACAATATTGTTAGCAAAGACATTTGCAATGGATAAAGATCAAATCGGATACTAGCTAGAAATGTCCACAAAAAAAAAGTAAGTGTTATAATGTTGATGAAAACAAAGTGCTACTTACACGAAGGTTGTGCGCAACGACCATCACCATGTTCACCATGTGATGTCACAAATGGCACAAATGTCTATACAAGTACACATAAAATTAGAGATCAAGATCCATAAGATAGTATAAAATATTCATATCTATTGAACTTCTATTATTGCTTTAGTCAAATTACTGCTTACCTGCAAAGATTGGATTCTACGGCCCAATTCCATTCTCAGTGCCTCTTTCTCCTCACTTTTGTCACCCTCGATGATAATGTTAACAAGTTCATCAGTGTATCTTTGCTTGATTTTCTGGGTGATGAACACAGGGTCAGTACTAAGGGCGATGTTATGTAGATATAAAGCTCGTATTTCAAATCGCATTTGATCAGCAGTCATTCTAGCTATTTCCTATCATTTGTGACATTAAATATCAGTAAAATTTCATCAAAACAACTCCAAATCCATAAAGAAAAGAACATAATAATATGATATTTGTTTCTATATTAACATTTAAATTTACAATATTTAATGTTTACCTCTACTGAAGGTGTCTGAGATGGTGCATCCATATCGCCCTGTGAAAAAAATTAGTAACTCTTAGAAATGAACAGTGAAATTAAAGTAATAGACTTACCAAAAAAAAATATTAATAATAAAGTAGATTGTATATGTAAATCATTTGTCTTAAGTTAAAAATTTAGTGTAACTAATGTGTATATCTAAAAAAAATTTGACATGTTCTACTTAATGTTTATATGTGCACTTATGGTTTAAAAAGAAAAGTTTGGTCGTACAAAACCCCATCATAGTTGACATTGATCCTAGCTGGACATTTCATTGATCATCATGATCTTCATCCATGTCATCACCATCATCATCATCATCATCACCATCTTCATCACCGTCATCATCATCTTCATCACCATCATCATCATCACCATCATCGCCATGATCATGATCGTCATCAACATCGTCATCATCATTATCACCATTATCGTCAGCATGACCAAAATCATCACCATCTTCTTCATCTTCACCACTGGGTAACTGTTGTTCCTGATAATCATTTACTTCCTCTTCTGCTTCTTCAATTTCTTCTTCTTCGATCACATTATACTTTACCGGCCTTCCTCTTGGGTCATGTCTAACAACAAATGACCAACCTGATTTCTGTGGAACACCAAAATAAAACACTTGCTTGCACTGGCTTGGAAGAACGTAGGGCTCATCTCCGACTGGCTCAAATGACCTTGTATTAATCATAGTAAATCCACTATCATGTTCAATAACAGTCCTATCAGGATCATTTCGATTCAGTCGTAACCTGAACCATTTGACAACAAATAGAACTATTTTGAATGAATTAAATTCACACTCAAGTATATCATCCAAAATGCCATAGTATCAATTTTCAGATCGTTGAGGATGTATGTCAGTTCTAGATGAAATATTGGTGACCGCGAAGACAACACTTATCCCGGAATCACACGTTTTCTTCGTTTCATCTGACTTTTTGGTGCGAAATTTATAGCCATGGTAGTACATAGTTTTTGTGGTGTTTGACCTGCAATTATTCAAACATGTCAAGAATATTTGCATCGATCTATGAGTTGATATTAAACTTATGTGTGATGATTACTAATCTTATGCATACCTTTGTATCTCTTAAGCCATATATTAGATCAAGTACCATTTCTGTAACATTGGGATCTCCATTACGATGAGCTTCTTTAACCAACGATACAACACCATCCCATGTTAATGAGCGACCATTTTCTTGAGACTGCTCAATCCATACCGTCATCCAATCAAGATTGTTTGCAATATATAAGTGCAATGCATCCCACTTACGACCAACTATAAGGAAGACAATTACACTAGTTAGAAACAACTTATATATATTGATAATGAATAATAATTATTAAAATACAAAAAAAAAACTTATAATTACCTGTCACCCTCCTCAATCTAACTTCCCCCTCAGGTACTCCTCTTCAAATTTTTCATTAGAGTTGGGATCCCAAATGTGATCTACATGGATATCTGTTGCAAACTTTGGAAGATATTCAGTAATGTACACCATGGTCTGGTATATCATATATCCCTCTATCATAGAACCCTCAAGACGTGCTCTTTGTCGAACCAAGCCCTTCATAAATTTCAAGTGCCTCTCAACCATCCACATTGATCTAGCTTGTACAGGTCCACACAATTCAATCTCCTCAACTTGATGTATGAGGTAGTGTTCTTAAGCATTGAAAAATGTTGGAGGTAAAAAAAATTTCATTTCACACATAAGCTGTGGAATTTTTTTCTTCTAGTATTTTATGTCTTTTTTGTCAATTTCTTTAGATGATAACCACCTAAAAGAGATTCAACACACAAAACCACATAAACGAGATTTCAAATAAAATTATACAATAGATTTAAGAGACATCTACAAATCTAAGAAAAAACACTTCTAACCTCGTGTATTTTCCAAGATCATATATAACTTGTTTAATACTGTTGTCAAACTGTTGTGGAAGGGATAGAGGTAGGACGAACTGCAATCATTAAAAATGATCATTTCAATATATTATTAAATAATGCAATAGGTAGTACATTCAATCTTACAAATATACTGTAAATGGAGAACATGACTTACCTTGAGGAAGGTATGCCAATCATGTGTTTTCAACCCAGGCCCAAAATCACCTTTCTTTGATAGAAGAGTGCTTATATTTGCAGCAAACCCTGTTGGAATTTTTTTTTTTTTATGACTTCTTTTAATGCATCACTCTGTTGCTCCATTAATAACCAAGGAAGGGTGCTTGTATTTATGCAATCTTCATTGCTATTTGATTCAATGGAAGCTTTTAGTCCATGATTGGATTCATGAATGTCGGTACAAATTTTGGCAATTTGTTCTCTATCACACCTTCCATCCAACATTTTCCATAGTGTCTCTGTTACATTCTTTCCAATATGCATAGTATCAAACAAATGCATAATTGGGAGATCCTTGTAGTACGGTAACCTACTAAATTGAGTAGGATAACTTTTCATTCCTCTAGGAAGTTGGTCATTGATGCCTTGACGACCTTCACAAGCATCAGTTACAACATTAGTAACTGTAAGAAAAAATCAAAATACAAATTTTAAACTTCGAACGACAAATTGGATATTACCTCGACAATTTAGTCGATCATATTCCAACTTCCATAAATGAGGTGTCATTCTTCGTGGCCTTGATGATGTCTCTTCTTTCCCATTGAAAAGATGTTTATCGGCAATTCGATACCTATGATTACTGTGGAGAAAGTGTCTAAATTCATCAAACACCTACTTTCTTAAAGTTCTCGAATGACAAGATTTCATCTTCGGACCACAAACTGGACATGCAAATTTTCCCTTTGTCTGAAGACCTACAAGATCATGTAGAAGTGGATCATGTACAATTATAATGCACAACTTAAACATTTGATAGTAATGTGTAAGCATTATAATAGACCAAAAATATGTGATATTAACAATATAACATACCACAAAAATGAGTTAACCCAGGGGCATCATGTATTGTCCATACAAGCATTGCATGGAATTGAAATTGTCGATGTCCTATCGGTCTAGAGATGTCATACATAGTGATGCCATTCCATAACTTCAACAACTCGTCAATCAGGGGCTCAATATACACGTTCATATCTTTCACTTGGTATTTACCTAGAAATTGAATGAACATAAACATTACATTATTATTATGACCATTTTCATGCGCTATTTATAAATTAATTTAGATAACTATAAAATGATAAAAATACCTGGCACAATCATTGACAACATTATATGCTCCCTCTTTATGGACATCCAAGGAGGAATGTTATTATTAATAACAAAATTAGGCCACACTGAGTAAACAGATCTCATATCTCCATATGGATTGACACTGTTCGCTGCCAATGAAAGCTTCAAATTATGAGGTTCTTCTTTAAAGTGTGACCATGTTTCTTCTATCTCTTTAAATGCAAAACCATTGGTAGGCATTCGCATAATGTCATCCTGACTTCTATTGCGTGCATGGTAATCCATAAATTGTGCCAAGGTAGCGCACCTGAATAACCGTTGAAGACGTGGAATAATGGGAATGTACCAAAGAACCTTGTGAGGCACTTTTTTTGTTATTTGATCTGACCGATATCTACTACTATGACAATCAGGGCATTCTGCTGCAAATTCATATTGATTATGATATAGAATGTGATCATTGGGACATGCATGTATTGTTTGATACTTCATTCCAATCTGATCCATAATTTTAGATAATTCTCGGTACGAACAAGGCAAAATGTTTGATGGTGGTAACAAAAACTCACTAATCAACCTACAACAACAAATATGCATTGTTAATATAATGAATAGTAATTAAATGCTAACATTGAAAATGAAAAAAATGACATACCTTAGCATACGTGACATTGCTACATTAGATATACCATTCATAACCTTTAAGTTCACCAACAAAACTATAGCTGAGAGTAGAGTTGTTTGGGAGCCTTAGTATAAGGGCTCGTGTGCCTTCTCAAGCAAAGGTATATCAAGACCATCTTCATCATCATTATCAGATTCACTAGTACCATCATTGTGAGCCTCTTCATCACCTGCCCCAATACCATCTTCTTCAATCATGTCCTCTGGCACATTATCATCTTCTTCCATGAGAGTGTTATCCTCAGCTTGGATATTCACACCTCCATCTTCCTCCAGTAGGAAATCCATATTCAGAAATGGACAAAAATCGTGGCCCCCTTCAACATGACCATGTTTCCTACAATGACTCTGGGCTATTGTGATTAGAATTTTTCGAGTCTTTAAGCCTTTACACTTCTTGCAAGGACAATAACATTTATTAGGTTTTCTTTGGAACTAAGCCCACAATGCAGCCATTGTCTCATTTTGTTCAGCATTCATATTGTCAGGCGTGGTCTTTCTTCACAGGAAAATATATCTACAAATAAATTGGACATCATGTGATTAATGTTTATATCTGCACATATGGTTTTTCTTGATTAATGTTTTCAAATGTAACTAAAATGATCCTATAATTTCTAGAAGGTGTAGATGTTTGCAAAATGTGCAGTACCACCCTTCTACCAAAAAAACACACCTAGTATAGAATAATGGATAAGATCAAGACAACAATAATACTGGTCCTTCTATTGATACACCTTTTGAAGGTTGAATAAGGTCAAAAATTTTGCTAACCCGCTCTATTTTATCTTCTATACTTTCTGCTTTCAGCACAATTGCACTATGTGCTGGAATAGAAAGCCATGAAACAAAGATCAGCAACCATTTGAGCATAGAAGATGCCAATTTAATATACAAATATGTGCACTTGCAGTTTGAAACTTGAACCCCAAAAAGACACACACCTTTTAGTACTATTCTGTATGAAACCTTGTTGTTGATTTTGAATGTAAGACTTATAGCTACAGCATCAGAACCATTTGCCTTTTTTGAGTTTTTAGAACTTGATTTAGCTAGAGCTGGAGAATCAGAAGTACCATCATTAATTCATTTATTCAAAGACATTAATTCATTAAAAAATTTTGTGGTGCTTGCTAGATAATGAAGAAAACCAAATACTCCATATAAAATTACACAATGGATAAACAGACAGAAACAATCAATCTCATTTTTCTGTTACTTGATTTAGAAGTTTAAAGGTTCCAATTACAAAATAATTTTTGTATCCTTCGGGGAACTTTTGAAAAAGACCAAAAGCCTTTACAATCACAAGAGATCAACTTATAGTATACTTAAATGTTAGTAAAGATCTGCATTGTAAAGTTTCCTGGAAGTGACTGGCGCACATTACAATTACTATGCCACTTAGGCACCACGATATTGCCACATAGGCACTATGATAAACTTAACCATTTCTATTACTATGACACTAGTGTAAGAGTCCTACGCCTTATCAGTCAAATCCTACAACTCTTGTCATCTTGGTGTGACCCTTGACTAGAGGTGTATCCAAGATCTTAGGATTGTCCTATAGTTGAACTAGTGTACCTAGGCAAAGGATTTCAGAACTATGAAGTTAACCTCTCATCCTATCCCACTTGAACTTATGTCATGTTAGATCATGGGGTTACTAAGGAATAAGATTCCCTCCTTTGGTATTCGAATCCTAGAGATACATGAATTTAACTTCTAATTACAACTGCTGAAGAACATCATCTCATAAATTATAATGATTCTTGTCCATGGATTAGTTTGGTAAGTGTAATTGTAATTTAAAACTTGGCTCCAATGGAACAAATGTCGCTATACTTGGAATTGCCCCACATCTTGTCCATTTGTAAGTTTGATATGATAATTTAGAATTCATAAAATAGTTGAAAGTGTTATAATTTTCTAAATAGAAGAAATATCTTCTACCATCATGCTACATGCTAGAAGGGAGAGAGAACATACAAAATTTAGTTGTGTTACTGGTAGAGTCCTTTGACTGTTAAAGTATCACTTTCATATGCTTTGACTTTTGAGACACAAAAATTCAAAGCTCATTGTTAAGATAGTTTCATATTATAGCAGATGATTTTTTTTCCATTTACATATTTTATTTTCACATTAAATTCAGTCTCTTTGGTTTTGTCCATCCTATTGTCAACTAATGCAATGGTTTCTTCTTCTAGAGTATTTAGTCAGTTTTCTTATTTAAAAACTATGGTGATTAGCACTACCATTTTTTATTAACAAAAAGGATATACAACATACTAGTAAATGATGTCATTACAATTTTCTCAAGGTTTATTATTTCTAGGTTGTGTATGTTACTATCTAGGCTCAAAAGTTTAGTCTTTTTGAAGATTATCTTATAGGAAGAATTATTAATGTTTATATTTCAAGAAGAATGTAAAGTAAAAATGTAGACATGAATACCTTCTTGGGCATGCTATAACTATAGAAGATTCAAGATCACATATGGAAAGTTTTAAAGTAGAATAAAGAATTGATAGTCTCTAGGGAGCTACAGCTAAGAGGTCAGGAATTTTGTACATTCTAACTATATATGTTAAGGAATCTTAATGGAAAGATCAAATTAAAGTAAGATTTTAGAGAGATTGGCTACAATTAACATTCCAAAACCTTTGAGAGTTATACGAGGCATAGGTGACTTGTAGATGGAAATGTATGCTAGAAAACTTGGTGTAGTTCTTTATTACTTGAGAGGGGATCTCAGTGATAGTAATCAGTCACTACCTGTGCAGTATTCTAAATTAATGCAAAATTGCACCAAACACCAGCAAAAGGAAGGAAACAGAGCTGAATTTGCATAGTCTACTCACAGCACCCACCTATAGACACTTGGACCATTCTTGGCTCAATTTGTAAATCTCATTAAGAATGGTTCCAATTTTTTCCATCGCTAGATAACAAAGAGGGATGTCAGAGTCATTGCCAATTTTTTCACCATTCTTTATGCTGAAACAGAGATTCAGAAATGCCTGTAATAAAATCTATCGGATCGCACGTGTAAAATTCAAAATAATATACATCCACTATTCATGTCACATCATCCCCAAAATAAATGAAGATGCATAAAATAAATGCAACAATACTAATAAAAAGAGGATGAGGATAAACTAAATGTAGAAAAATGCTTCTAAATTGTCTGAAAGGCTCACTTAGATATAAACAGCGGGGAAAGACTTCTTTTGAAGGCATGGAAGACTGAATAATCATAAGATAACCATAGTAAATTCTGGCCTAAGATATAAGACAGTTCTGATATGCATAAAGGGAGCATAGGAATTAAGGAAGGATTGATGGAAGAAGGGAGGGGAAGATAGTAAGGAAGTACCTTCATTTGGTCAACAATGATGAAGAGTTTGACCTTATTTGAAGGGTGGTAATTGTGAAAGGCTGTGACCAATGCAAGGGGCACATGTGGTGAACAGAAGTGACTCTTACATTGTAAGATATAAAGAAGAGGTTTTGTTTGAGGAGGGCATCCAAGGGAGATAAAGTTGGGGAATAACATATTAATTTAAAGTGGTGATTCAATTTTTATGACAAGTGTTGAACCTTCCACGAATAATATATAAAAGAAGAAATTTTTTTTATGATCATTTACCATTCATCACTTCCAAATACATTAAATCAAACAACAATCATCACTCCTCAATTTATGAATTACAACATTCATTTAGTCATCATTCACTAACTATTAAATTGTCAAATCAAAGGAAATCATTCTATCATTCATCAAACATCAATTGGGAATAAAATAGACTTGCAATCAATTCTTCAATTAATTCAATCTATGTGCCTCCTTTATGTAGCTTATATTGCAAAGCCCATTCATAAAAGGAGTGTAAGCAATAACATCAGGTGGAATTTCTTTCTTGTCCATTTCTGCCCATAGTTTAAAAGCTTGTTCTACATTACCATTCTTGAGATGTTCATCAATCAATACACTGTGTACAATTTTGTCACGAATCAAACCTTCTCCAAACATTTCACTCAAAAGAAAATGTGCCTCCTATATATTACCTTCATTGCATAACCCAATTGTAAGAGTAGCATAAGTAATCACATGAGGCAAAATACCACTCTTTACCATATTATCAAATAGTTTGAATGCAACACTTGTGCAAGCAACCCTGCAGTGTCTAGCAATAATGATATTATACGTAAATTTTTTTTGAGCCAGACCATTTAGAATTAGTTGGTTTAAGAGTCTGACTACTTCTTCTAGCCTGCCAGCTCTACAATGACCTAAAATGAGCTGTAAGTGCACATATCAGGAGGTATGTTCCTTTCAAGTATGTAATGTAATATTTGATTGCCTAGCTTTTCTCTGCCAAACTTGAAATAACAAGCAATGAGAGTGTTGATCCCTAGAGCAACCTAGCTAATGTTGACAGAGAAATGTGCTTGGACATTGTAGGAGTGGATTGAACTTCAAGAAATTAATTTGGATTGTGTTAAGTATTTAAGGAAGATGAGAATTCTATGATAGTTGAGCAGCTATATTGGTAGGGTTTTTGCTGACATCTTGGAGATATTCTCAAGGACTTTAAATGTAACGCCAGTTTCGGTCCTTTAAATAAGGTAGACAGCTCTACTAATGTAAATAAAATCAAGATAAGATATTTCCACATTTCATTTATGATACATTGGGGTCCCAATGCAGACCCATCACTTCTAATGCAATCAAAGAAAAACTAAGTGAAAGGCCACCTTTCAAGTAACTCTTTACACACAATCTCTTCTAACATAAAGAAGGAATATAATTAACTCATAACTTGCATTTCATTTGAGCAACCAAGATCAACATAACATAAAAGTATTCAAAACTCAAGTTCTAATTACAAGTTGTGATCCATGAATCTAGTTGCAACTACATTTATTGGCACTTAACTGGCATACAAGGTCACCAAACTTTAGTACCCTTATTTTATGTACTATACTGTTAACAAATAACATCATCCTCAGTTTCTTTTTCTAACAACCCTTGTTGTTATTTCAACACCATAATTGATAATATCACTGTTTACCTTCAGTGTTACATCTATCTTTTCTTATTTTTAATCTACCTTGGCAGGATTCTTGGCTTATAATTCCACCAAAAGTAACCCATCTTTTTCAACGCTTTTTATCATGTATAGTATAGTCATCTACATACATGGTCAATATGATCAGATGCCAACAACTACACTCAACCTCCACTAATATTAGTTGTAGATAATTGTAGGTAATAAATATTATTATCCATACCAACTTCATAGTCAACAGTTAGAATATTGCCTAACATTCTTTAAAATGCTCAATAGTATAGTTGTTGCTATCATAATAGTTGCCAAAGGTCATGTAGTTCATAGGCTATGCTTGCAGAACTATCCCATTAAGAGCAAGTAGACATGAATTTTGAAATGATAATATCCAATTATAGTTCTTGCAACAATAAAGAGAACCCAAGAAATTGCAACCAAGAGAACATATAAACATTCAAATGAATTAGCAACAACTTTTAGTAGGAATGCACAAAAGGTCCAAATGATCTTGCACCATCTTATCCTTATTGAGATTTCAAGTCATTGGTTCTTTTCTTTCAAGGAAACTAGCTTTTAAGTCTTGTATTTGCATGGGTACACCCTATTCTCCATTCTAGAATGTCCATGCTTTTTGGTACATTTCCAAGATATCTCTTTGAACAAATGATTTTTAATGCAATGAATAACCATGGTACTAAATGGTGCAGACATTTGAGATCCTTGCTTGGGGTTTACTGATTAGGCATGGATTAGGAGGGTTCAAACCATTAAGCTTTAACATGTGATTTATGAAAATAGATGGTCCCTTGATGTGCCATCTAAACCAAAATTTCCACCCCACCTCCTTTGCCTCAAGAATATCTTCAAACTCTCCTAGTTTGTATATAAGTTTCAATATATAGGTGATTATGCTTCATCCTTTTTTGACATTTCCTTCCTCTTTGGAGATTCTCCTTGGGTCCTCTAAGCATTGGTGTTCTTGGTTTTTAAGGTCACTTTTATTTTCTAGTCTATTGACATTTCTTTGGAGAGGTTTCATCGTCTTTCAATTTAGAGGTTTCCCTCCTCATCTCTTTTTGGCAAAGAGGTGAACAATCAATCCATTATAGGATATATTTATTGTTGACACATCTAGATCGCTTGGACCTCCCTTTGAATTTTTTCATCCTCAAATTGGCTTCCAATACTTTTGACATGTTGTAAATGGGAACATAGTTGGACCCAACCATCTTCAATATCATTGTTCTCATGGTTTATGGATCCCACTTAGTTGATGAATGTATATTTACAAAAATTATAAGTTGAGACTAAGCACTATTTTTTATAAATTTAAAAGCGTGTCACATTGTTCTTTCTAGGAGTGGAAATTTGGGAGGATTTTATTTTTGTAGTGTCTTGTCTGCTTTATATGTGTGGGTACCATTGTTTATATAGAGATTTTGGTAGATCTAAAATGCTTCTGTAACCTTGATTAGAGATGCTTGCCTCATTTTATTCTTAATGTCACCACACTTTGTCATATCTATCTTCATGAAGGCCTAGAAACTACAAAACTTATTACTTCTTTATTTTAACTTCTTGTAGATGCATTTGAGCACAATTCCTAGACTTACCAAGTCTCACTAACTCTTAACATGTTCTTAGTTGAGTGACCTTGGTCGAGTCCTAGTGGTGCATGAAAATCATCTAAGATAAAACTCCTAGAAACTTGTTTTTTGTCGAGTCCTACCAAGTTTTAGCTAGTCTTGTTGAATTTTTTTCAAGTCCTGAGTTGGCTTAGCCTTGCCAAGTCTTGAGTTGGTTCAGCCTTACTAAGTCCTAAGCTAGTTTATCCTTGCCAAGTCCAAGACTCATTTCTAATCATTTAGTGCATTTTCGATACTCTCAATACAATCATAGACATTGAAGTTAGAATGATTGCATAAGCAGGAAAGTGAGCATGCTTCTATTGCAGATGTTCTTTTAGGATGCCTCACGCATCCAATATGGTTGTTGCATGTTGTTTGCATGAATGTTTCCCTCTGAAGCATAGGTATCGCATAACCTAAATATTTTTCAAAATGTTCCCCAATGGATCTAGAAGAGGCAGCATGGATGTGCAGATCGAACAACTTCATAATTCCCTTGTTTTATGACGTGCAACCCTATGATGTTTGATACTCTATTTTATGAGGTGCATTCGCTCAGGCATTCTAGAAGCATTGCAGCCATTTAGAGCGACAGGATGAAAACACTATCGAGGAATGGAAGAGAGCTCTTCATCAAATCTCTAGTTTCTTTGGTTGGTCCCTCCAAGAAGAATCTAGGTAAGTAGTTAACATAATCTTTTAATTGTCAAGTCAAGACCAAAGATATATGGCAGAATGGAAATAACCATGTACTACAATATAGAGAAAATTTTCCCATTGAGATGTAATTTACATCCTATTTTTCCTTCCTTTTAAATCAAGAGGAGTAGAAGCCATGGCCTTGCTTGCTTGAATATAAGTAGATTTAGTGTTGTTGAGGAGCTTCTCCATTTCATACATCGAAACTTGTATTCCTTCAGTGAGCAACTCTTCAATGGGGCTTTTGTATTTCTTACAATCATAATGTTCTTCATATCTTCACCTCCTTGAAATTATTTCTTGAGAGCCGATCCAACATTTTGTCCTATTTTCATGCCAGATTAACCATGACTATTTTCCCTTTTTTCTGAAAACCAAACTAAAATGATTAAGTAAAACTAGTTGTCAAACTTTCATTGTTAAGAGTAAAGAATAGAGTAGGTGTAAACCTTAATAACAAACTATAGCATGTATTGCGGAACGGTGTCAAAAATTGATTCCTTTCCTCTGGTAATGGGAGATACGCAATCAATAGCTAATGAATGCTACTTATTAGGGGATCCACCTTTTCCCACGCCTCATAACCCTACAATCCTATCAAATTTATTTCCTTTTCCCTTCGTTTCTTTCAGATCATTAAAAAAAAAAGGACGTTCTTCATAAATTATAGAGAGAACACAAATTAATGGCCTTAAGAGGCAGCAGGCAGACCACTTGCGAGGTTTTTAAGAATTAAAGCTAACAAATGCAATGAAAGATGTATCTTATTTGGAATCTTTTAAAAAACAGTCCGGAGAAAATAAAAAATCAGATTACATTAAATTATATAAATATGGCGAACTCTTTATATATTCACTTCGTATGAACTGAGAAACTGAGCGATGTAAATTCTAGCATTAAAAGTATCTGGCATGATACAGTACTATATCTCCAAAGCATGAAATATTGAGGGTTTTAATGAACGATGCAGCCTATCACTTTTTAAAAAAATGTATATGCTACCAGATCAGGTAACGACATGGACTTACCTCACCTCAAAGAGCTCCCACACGTGGTGCACATGCAGACAAACCCTCCTTCGGCCGGCGGCAAAATGATGACTTGTTTTTCCCTTTTTTTCTTATGATGGACCTGAGTTGATCGAAATTTCAACCAACTCGGGCATAAATGAGTTATGTGAACCCAAGTTGGTCGAAATTTTGACCAACTCGGGCATAAAAACAAAAAAAAAAATTATTCATCAAGCATTTTAAGAGCATTGGTCGAAAATAAAGGTTGAAATTTGATCTAAAATGTACTAGTGAGGGAAAACTCAAGTAGAAAACCCTCGTTCCATAGACGGAAGAAATTAGAATTCAAAATGGGAAGGGTTTGAGATTTAAAAGAAATTTTAATTTAAAAATTCAGAAATCAAATCAAAATTTGGGTTGAATCAATATGGAATTAAGAAATCAAATTTGGAAAAGGTTTAAAATTATAAGTGAAAATTCTAAGTTGGAAATTCGAGTGGTTGGTTGTAGGTTTTCTATCAGATCTTACTTACAAATGATTATACATACATACATACATACATACATACATACATACATACATACATACATACATACATACATACATACATACATACATACATACATATATATATATATATATATATATATATATATATATATATATATAGGGTCGAGAATATTGGTTTTTTTATTTGTTAAACAAGATCATATTAAAATATATATTTGTTTAACAAATAAATAAACCAATATTCTTGCCCCTATATATATATATATATATCCCTTTGAAATAAATCTGTAACATTTACAGGAAACGTTTTAAATTGAAAATGTATTGTTTTAAGATGAACGTTCAATTTGAAAACATTTTTATTAAAACAAATTTTCTTAAAAATAAATAAATATTATTAATTTGGGGAGGGACGGACCCGTACCCCCACAGTCTCTTGCAATGGAGTTTATTTAAAAATATATATATTTAAAACATATAAAATAGAGGGCGAGTTTATACCATCGCACCCCCTTACCCCTCTCACCCGGCGGCGACATTTACTCCTGTATAGGTCTACGTAATCGTAGAGTACTTGTGATTAGCAAGCTGCACATATTGCAAAGGCTGGCAATGATTTCAAAATTGCTTTTAATGATTGTTTTTTTAAAAATTATTATAAGATTAATGTTATTAAGTTTAACAATTGTTTTTTTTAGTATTAATATATGTTTTTGATAAGGTAAACAAGTTTTAAGGGGTCCTGAAACCCATAAGTTTAACAACAAGAAAGGCTGAAAATAAGCGAAAAATTGCCTAGCCAAATCATAATCCTTACGGCTGAAAATAAGCCCAAAGGCCCAGCCTGAAATAGCTGCCCACTAAAAAGGCCAGTGAACCAACCAGAAAAAATGGAGACCAGACAAAAAGCCAAAGCCAGGAGAAACAAAAACCAAAGGACAGAGACCGAACCTAGCAGACTACTTCTCCATCTCGAGCATGGTCTAGGCAGCTTCGGCGCACTCTTGTTTCTCTTCTACCTTATGATCCTGGGCGTTCGTCAAATCCTGCTCCATTGTGTTGTCCTTGGCTTTATCCCCATCCAACCTATCTTTGTCTCTGTTATGTTTATCATCTTCCTCCATCTGGTTCCTGTCTTTGAGATTATCCAAGAGAGAGAGGATGTTGTCATTGATCGAAGCAAGGAGGGAGATCATTTGACTAGCCAGATTGTGATTGTAGTTCTCAATTTTTTTACTCTCCTCTCCATCAGAGTCTCCTAGCTGTTCCGGTCGCCTTGGCTTTCAGCACCAGTCTTGCTCTTGATTTTTTCCATTTGGGATAGTATTAATATATGTTATTAAATATTATTTAGTATATTAATTAACATTAATATTTTTTATTTTGTAAATAATATATGTTATTTAATATATTGATGTTAATGTTTTATAATTGTTATTATTATATTAGCAATGTTAAATATGAATTATTAATTTAATAATAATTTGTTAATTATTATTAAATTGAAATAGATATTAATATTCATGAATCTGGTATTGTAAATTTATTAATAAGATTTTTAATATAACTTGTTATTAATTATTAACAAGTTATTATTAGATTATTAATTTGAGTATTAATGGAATTGGAATATAGTTGATTTTTTAATTATGAAATTATTGTTAATTATTAATCGACTAATATTCATTGAGTTGTTAATGTAGTTATGTAATTAATTTAATTAATTGTAGAATTAATTAAATTAGGCAATGGAGTTTTAATTGATATGATTATCGATAATTCCAATTTTTAAACAAATTGTAAATTATTTATTTGAAAGTTGATAAGTATTATTCTAATGTTTTGAATAATGGGAGATGCTTCTTGGAATTAAGGAAGTTTTATTTAATTATTAATAATATTGATTTTAGTGAAATAATGCAAATGATTCTATTAAAATTCAATAGGAATTAGTTTAATGATTTAAATAAGTAAATAATTATCTTTTGAGTATTTTAGAAAATTGTTTTAAAATAACGAAGGGATAATTCTATGTTTTAATCAAGGGGATAAATGGGTTGACTTGGAGATTAAACGAAGAATCTTATACACTTGAAATATACTTGAAACAAAAACTGAAACCTCATATTTGGCTTAACCATGTGATTGCGAAAGAAAACTAAAATATGTGTTTGTATCTTGTTCTTTATGCTATCCATGTTTTGGGTTTGGGTGGTCCTAGAGTGTTGACTAGTTAGGACGTCTACCAGAGGCTTGGGAGATATGTGAATGTGATGTCATGATGATGTATGATGTAGGAGCATCAAGGCCAAGGATGAAGAATAAGAAGACACTAGAGGAAAAAAGATGACAACATGACCATATTGGGTCATTGAATGTAATAAGACCTTGCAAAGGTCCTTTTTGATATGTTTTGTAATCCTTTTGTTAAAGTTCGAAATTGTTAGCCATTAATGGCATGATGAAAGGAAAAGGGGACATGAAGTCATACATGAGGTCATTCAATATAGTACAATGGAAAAGAGAGTCCTATAAGGTACTAGGATGATTAAATGTGGTCAAAAGGTCATAATGTGCATATAAGATGCAAATAAGTATAATGTAATTGGAAAAAATTATCTAACATTGTCAAATGTTGACAATAGGCCACCTATGGCACCATAATGGAGTCTAGAGGTTAAGTAGTGGTCTAGAAGTCCTTTAAGTATTAGAAGAGTCTTAGTTTCAAAAGTTTTATGAATATTTGAGTCTTAAAAGACCAAGGATAAAATAATTAGTATAGGAGCTGTTATTAAAAGATATTAAAAAATTGTTCAAAATTGTCCCAAGACAGTTAAAGGAGTTTTTGATCAGTTTTTGAAGTTTGGACAGTTAGATGGTGGAAAAGGAGTTTATAAATACAATTTATTCAGTGTCCAAGGCATGATGGTCAGAGATCTCAATGTAAAAGTCTTGAAAAATTAATAAAATTATGTGTTTCGCTGTCACATTATAATTGTCACAAATAGTGACTGATGCAATTTGGATTGTTTTAAAGTTTGTAAGTCTTTTGGCATCAAAAAGCTTTGTATTTGAATCCTAAATATTTAGAAGGCTTTGATCATGACTTATTAATTTTTGGATAGTGAAATTTTAAGAGAAAGAATTCATTTTGTTTGCTGTAATAAGACTGTCACATGACAGATTTAACATTCTTTTTCTATTTTAATGAGTAAAAGCCCCTCCCACTTTATGTGGGAGGAAGGTTAAACATATATTATACTTCTTGTAGGTATTTTTTTACGTAGGATATGCAAGAGATTGAATAAGGAGATCTCTAATTGAGACAAAGTGTTGTCTTGAGGTTACATGGTGATTGGACCAGTCAAGGTCTGGAGATTCTACCAAGATGAGGACTATATTTTATGGCATAGAAGGTCATGTTAAGGCTATTTGAAGGTGTTATATCCATTTTAAGGATCTAGAAACATTTGGAAAGGTGAGTTTGAGAAAACCCTAGGCTTAGGCACCTAGGAAGGAGGGTTTGATGATTGGGCAAGTGAAACTTGGTGGAATCTCCTATAAATGTGAAAATCCTTTATTTTGGATGATGCGACAACTTTGTTTTGGGTTAGAAGGTTTGGGGATGTGATCTATTAGTAGATGCTTTGTAAATGGAGGGCTAATAGGAAGGCTAATTGTGGAGCAGTAGTAATGGTTTGGGTATATGGTCGAAAGGAGTAGCATAAAATTTTGAGAAATGTTGTGTAACTCAGAAAAGGGTATCTAGATATGCTTTTATATTTATGAGTGTTTTGGGAAAAGTGGAAGAAAACTTTGGAAAACTAAATAGGCAGGGCTAATTGGGAAATAGGCCTAGTGAAGGGCTAGAAGTGAGTTTTTGTATCAGATGATGAGTTGAGGGTTTGGGAACCTTGGGAACCTATTAGTTGAAGTTTTTTGAAGGATTTGAAGGTGGAGGAAACACCTATTTAAGTTGAAGTCAAGTTTGGAGCCTATTGAGGCATTGTGGGCATTTGATAGTTGTTGAACAAATTGCTTGGATGAATCCATTGGATGGATTGAGGGACATTGGGAATGATTTCTCAGATGTAGAGCCTATCATGGCACAAGAAGTTATATGTGCACTCTAATAAGGTTTGGAGATGGCTTGGATCAAGGAGAGTGATCCTAAGAAGGTGCTATATTTGTGGTATGTGAACTCTATGGAAGTCCCTCTTGATATGAGTAATTGAAAGTCCACCTAGGTCTCTGCATCAATGTAGTTGATCTCAATCTTTTTAAAAACCAACCATGGTAATGTGATGGTATGCTCTATGAGATATTTGTATTTACTAATTGTTATTGCTTTCCAGTCTTCTTGTGTGAAGCTAAGGTGTATGTATTTGAGATACTTGACTTAACCATTTTTGAGTCATCGATTAGTTATACTTGGGTTACTTTCTAGTCACCTTGATGGGACTAAAGTGTTTGTTTTGATCTTGATGATGTCATGTTGTGACATGTTTTGACTTGACCATTTTGGAATCTTCGATTGGTATTACTTTGAGATACTTTTCGGTTGCTCGTTGAGAACCGATGGATATTATGATTATCATTGGATGCTTTTTAGTTGCTCATGGAGAACTGAAGTGATTATTTTGATTATCTTTATGATGCTATCCAGTCACTTGTATAGGACTAAGGTGATTTTTTGATTTGTGATTTGTGATTTCATTAGCCTAGGGTAGGTTATCTGCTCATAGTGTCGGGAAGTGGCTTGCAATGGGAGTCGGGGCCCTAAGTGGCTGCCAGGGTAACTCATTGTAAGTTATTTGATAAGTGAAAACATTTATACTAAATGGAGATTAAAATGAACCTAATAAGATAATTGTATGTTCTCACCCATGCCTCGAGTGCTAGTACATACTAGGATGGGAGTAGAGAGAATGCTTGGTTGCGACCTTGCATTTTGTAGTATGTCTCATTAGTACGAGAGGATACTAGTGGCCACATATGGATCACTAGGGGACTAAGGTCTATTGAGAGACTACCAGGGTAACTCTAGTATGATTTGTGTAATGACATTTTCCCACTTACATAGTAGGTTTCCTACATGTCATTGTTGTGCCTCTAGGTCTAGATGTTGATTTGTGTGATCGAACCTTTGAGTTAGTGTACATTTAGGATTCTCGAACTTAGAGAGTACTTGTGTTATGTGATTTTTTATCTTGTGTTATGTGATTTGATATCTTGTTTGGGACTTGAGACTATCTCCTCAGCACAGTGGGAGTGGGCCATTTAGGTTCCACGCGGTCGGGTGGTAGTGCTTTTTCACTCTTACCATTTGAGATCCATCTGTAGTTGTCATGGCTTGAGAATTATTTGTTGGCATTTACCTTCATTATATTCTTGGATAATTAGGATGGATGTTATTTATTAACACATATCCTCATATTGATTATTAGCATGTGATAGAGGATGTTATCTACTTTTTAGGATCATCTTATGTTTTATTCATGCATGTTAGATTTCTTTATGCACATGTAGTAGCTTATTTTAGGAGTGACATTCCTATGACTATAATATTGATGATCTCTTTAGTGACTTGGGATGTTATGCGTGAAGGGATGGCTAGGGCCCATGACGGTTGGGAGGAACCACACACTTAGTTAGTTGTGTTTTATGATGGATGGATATCTTTTACGATGGTTGTTATATCTTTATTGATGGATGGATGTATCATGTATGTTAATGGTTTCATTTACTTTATTGCACTTGTATCATGGATTTTATGAGGATGATGTATCTTTATGTTTATATATGTATATTCTTTTAATCCTTTCATAACTTGTTACATGTACAATAGAATATTGAGCATTCTAAATTTAATTGCCAAGAGGCATTCATAAAAAATGTATATTATGGACTGTGGACCTTTAACTATTCTTTCATGTCGATGTGGTAGTTTTTAGACTTAGTATTAATTAGATTAAATGTGACTCAATTTCTCAAGATCACTTAAGGAATGTAACATGTTATGTATGCTTATAGTTGATTGTACGTTATTGCTTTAGCAACTATGTGTTTGATATGAATGGCTTATCTTTCATGATAAAAAAAATTGGTTGGAAAACTTAGTAAAAATTTAGGTTAATTCTTTTGGATCTATTGTCGGGGCATTACACCCCCATCCATGTGAGTTTCTTTGTCCTTGGTTAGATTGCTTGCAACTACTAGTTGCTTCCCATGTCTATCTAAAAATAGCTGTCTTTTTGAAAAACACAATGCAGTCCAAAACTTGAAAACTTATCTTGCTACCTATTTGAAATCTATAAACACAACCAACCATCTCTCCCTAACTATCTAAAACTTGCAAAATCTCTTCAAATACAATCAAATTTTTTAGTCTATCTAGATTCTTGTGCCCAATTCCATGAAATTTTGTGTAAGAAAATACCTTGTCAGCACTTCCTCGTGCAGCTCTATCCAAGTTCTAATGCAACTCCCTGTGAATCTTCATTTGAGATCTTGCAGAAACATTGTCTTTTGTACCAAAATCCCATCTTCTTGTTAATCTAGCACATACTTACATGTCTTTGTACAAGTCCTTGCATGAGAAAACTATCTAAAATTTGTTGTTTTAAATATTTGCCTAGTTCTTTGTGTTTCCTCACATAGTTCTCTGAAGATTCGCATGTGGGATCTTGTCTTGAAAACTATCAAATTGTTCTATCAAAGATTTTTTCTATCGAAGTCTAATCTGTATCTACAATATTTTACCACTTCTTTATCTACAAACAACGTCAAACAATGGCTTCTTTCTTAGTTGACAACTTGTGACCTACATCCAAACTAGTCTCATTACATGTCTATCTTGTTCTTGTCATCTCATGTTTTTCATACTTTGTGTCATGATAGTCATAATTTTTGGTTGTTCTATCCATTACTCAAATGACTCGTACCTTGTATATAGCACTCTTATCTTGTTTTTTTTGAGACTGTGTTCTACTGTGGTCCTTGTCTAGGCTTTTGCTTTTTGTCCTTGTTTATGACTATGGAAACAAGAAGAAAAAACATGTTTAATCACCTTAGACTTTGACAAGGGAGAGCTAGGGGTTGTAAATGTAGCAGAGGTTATTTCTTATTTATACATGCTCTTTCTCTAGTTCATCTAGCGAGGAGTCTTCACAATCTTCTTTTCTTGTCAGATCACCTCATGTTTAGAGAACGTTTTCCATAAACTTACAAAAAAATAGGAACCCCTTGTATGAAGAGGATCCTAAAACTAGCAAAGGTCATACATCTCCAAACAACACAAGTGAATTCTTATTCAGACAACCTATTCAACCAACATACACTGAAACTTATCACATTCCTAAAATGGCTGATCAAGAACCCAAACACACAGAACATAGTAGACAATAGGATCATCAAAGGAAAATGTTTTAAGGACAAAAACTTCCAAAAATTCATGGAAATGTTTCTTAATGAAGAGAAAGAGAAATACTTTCTCAAACTTTCTCAAGCAAGAGCCAAGCTATCTCATCACTTTAATGTTGAAACTATCATTACACCTAAAGAGGAAACTAAAACATCTAAGTTGCAAAAATGACTAAAGATCATACAAGAACAATTAGCCAAAATGATGCATGATAAAGAAAAACCTAAAAAAACATACACCTTAGATGCTCTTTGTCCATTTCCTTTTTACAAGAGTATATACATGCCTCCTTTTCCAAGAGGAGTTGAGTTACCTAAGAACAATAAATACTTTGGAACTATTGATCCCCAAGATCATTTGCAAGAATTTAGTGCCTCATCTATGGAGTTTATGCATAATTAGACATATCTCATGCATCTATTATAAATAATTCTAGATGGTTAGGCTATGGAGTGGTTTTCATGCTTGCCTACTAGTATCAAAACATTCGATGAGATTGCTAACTTGTTTGTCCAACAATACTCCCATAACATACAACACCCAGTTAACATACGAGACTTGTGCAACTTTAAATATAAATTTGGGAACCTTTCCTCACATTCCTTTAGAGATGGAGACAACTTTACACCAAGTACTCATGCAAAATCCCTAAAATGATAAGCTTGATATCTTCACTAATAATCTCCTACCTAATTTTGGGTATAGAGTTCAACTTCAAACTCTATGCACCTTTGAAGACATGGCCATGCAAGCTATCTAAATTGAGGAATTCATGGTCAAAAAGGGGAAACTCACCCTTTAGAAGGATACTAAACAAGGGTCAACCTCTAATAAGGAAAAATCCAAGTATGTGAACAAAAACTAAGAGGTTGTGCATGATAGAGTTGTTGACAACATTACTCCTAAACCTGATAAGGCAACTTTCAATCTTACAGACAATCTCAAAGAATCCAAGAATGTTGAGAAACCTCCCTTTGAAAACAAGATGTTTGGAAACAAACTGAAGAACTCATCTTGGGTCACATGCCCAAAATGAGAATATACACCTCTTGGTGAACCTTTGAATGTGTTCTATAAGACCTTGCTACAAAACAAGCTCATTTCTCCATTGGATAACTCTCGTCCTTATGATCCACAATAGTAACCACCATGGTGGAATGAAACCACATTTTGCAAATATCACCAAAACAAAGGTCATAAAACCAACAATTCCATCAACTTGCATCACAAATTCCAAGACCTAATTGATGATGGTGACATTGTTGTGGATAGACATAACAAGAACTCAGATCACAAGGCTTTCAAAGAGTCATTCCCACATTATGAAAAGGGAGAAAATTCAAAGCAGAAATGTCATAACAAGATCAACTATACATACTCTAATGATGATGATGAGATAGTCTACATGGTTGAACTAGTGGATGTTGAGTATTGTGATGTTATCACCATCAAGGGAAAATAAGACAAAACTAAACCTAAGACACCATGTGTCTTAAGGGACCCTACTTCCAATACATCTGACAATAGATCATCACAATCTTATGCTAATGTTGTTACACATTCCTATGCTAATTTGGTACTCAAAGGCCCTGCACCTTCTACTCCTAAGCTAGAACAACACAAAGATAAACCTCTTGTTGGTTCATCTGGAAAAAGAACCAATCTTGCAACAACTTAAGTGGCTACTAGCTATAGTATCCTCGATCAATTATAGAAAATAAATTCTCAAATCATGATCTTTGAACCGCTCAAAATATTGCCTTCTCATAGGAAGATTCTTGACAAAACCCTCACTGAGGAAAACTTCCCTCAAGATCTTGATCTTGAGAGGTCCCAATCTATGGTAGGTTATCTGAAATCACCTTACTATATGTCCTTCTCTGAAGAGGATGAAAATTCATTGAGTCATCCACATAATCAACCTCTGCACATTGAGGTCATGATACACTATAAACATGCTCGTTCTGTGCTCATTAATAATGGATCTAGTTTAAACATTGTCTCTACTACTTTTCTCAAAAAATTTGACTATTCTGAAGAGTCCATTGATCCCTATCACAAGATAACTATCAAAGCATATGACAAAGTTGAGCATAAATCCTTGGGTCTTATTGTGTTGCCTCTCTACAGTAGTCTTATAGAAAGGGATGTCACTTGTCAATTCCTTGACATTTTGTTGGCTTACAATATTATACTAGGAAGACCATGATACATGAGATGCAAGTTGTGCCTTCCACCTACCATCAGTGCATAAAATTCCCATTTCATGGCTCTGAAGTCACTATACATACAAGTACTAGTTATACCTATAACATGTTGAAATATACTAAAAACTTTGTACCTACTAAAAGGGAATATATAGACCATCATGATAACAAGCTGAAGCAAATCAAGCAGTCACTCAAGCTGAAAGAAACTAGAATGGGTCAATATCACATAGATCTAGTTTTGTCTTTGACATCTCTTCTTGCACCTCCCTGTCATTATGGGAGACCATCTGAAGTGAAGAGAAATTTTGTGTTGACACCTCAAACTAAGTGCAATGGTACCTTTGTCAAAGCTATTGTCCCTCTTGAGGAGGAAATTGAAAACAAAGCCATTGTTGCATGGATTTACAAAGAGGAAACTCCAGTTGACCTCACAGAATAGTCTCATGAAATTACTCCTGAAAAGTATGTTGTAGGTCTTAAACTCAGGAAGTGCTTTGGCTACAAGGGAACTAGTCCTATTGGATGCGATAAAAATGTTCTGATTGATCTTATCAAAGTGATAGCTAGATGGAATCAAGATACATCTAGTCTAGGCTTCAAGAAGACTCCCTTCCATCTAGGGATTAACAAATTTATACCAGAACTTGAGAATTCATCTAAAAATGAGTCATAAGCTAAGTTTGACGACCATGAAGATAATTCTAATGATGAGGATTCCAATCCTTATCCAATTCTTGATGATCTTGCTAAATTCTTCATAGAACTAGATGCTTTTGTACCATGTGTTAGCACCATGGACATTGGATGGTGATAGTGTTTCTTCTAATGGTACTACTAATTTACATCATACCCAACAAGAACAAGGAGAGTGTAGTCATGCTTTACACATTGAATGCCTTTGTAAAAATCTAGATGATGAAGGAGAGTTTGGCCATATCATTTTTGGGGAACTCTACAATCTGACGCCATGTAGCATAGATTCTCAAGAATATGAATTTGACTCTCTCTAAGAAGCAACTAAAGACAAAGACATAGATCAAGTTCATGTTTATGAAAATCTCCTCGAAGTAGTTGAATCATCTAGGATTAGGTTGGATGAGTCTAATCCAACTAGTGTCATTGAGTCTTCAATTAATTATGGTAGAACTCAAATGTATTTGAACACACCTATGGTTGAATTCACTCTAGGCCTTGATTTTCTTGTCCATGCATTTGATGATTACACCGTGAATGCTATTGAACTCACCACATCTCTTTCACTCACCTATCTCGAGCTCATATATTGGAATTTCAATACATCTGGTGAAGTCCCTACATTCCAAAATGACTATGCTCTTGCCTATTACTTAAATGATGTTGAACCTATAATGTCTTCCACCAGTGAACAAAGTATCAACATGATTGAAGCAAACATCAAATATCTTAGTCATACAATCAAAAAGAAAATAAATAAAAGGTTTGATGGTGAAAAAAACATTGTTGTAGTGTCAAAACCTAAAATAGTAAAAATAAAAGACGTATCCAAAAGTGAAAACCTCTCTAAGGTACCTATAGATGAGATATTTGATGCACTTCCTAGTCATTTTCAAGAAAGATCATCAATGTTGATAGAACCAACATAGTCAATAAACTTGGGAATAGAGGAGCAACCTCACATGATACATCTTGCACAGTCACTACCTCCAGAAGAAAAAGAGGAATTCATCACCTTCTTCTAAGAGAAAAAGATAAAATTTACATGGGCGTACTCAGACATGCTAGGATTAGATCCCAATCTCATAATGCATCACTTGTCTATTGCGCCAAGAGTTAAACCAGTCAAACAAAACCTTAGGATAAGGCATCCTCATGTTGCATTACTAGTCAAAGCTAAATTGGAAAAACTTTTGAAAGTTGGTTTTACCCGTGCTATTGATTACACTAAATGGATATCAAACATTATTCCTATTTCCAAGCATGATAAATCTATTAGAGTTTATATAGTGTTGGAAATATGACCAATCAATCAAATAAGGTGATATATGTGGTTTTCATTTATGGTAACATTTGTTTTGCAGTTTAGTCATGATTATTTGTGAAGGAAAATTGTCTAAGTATTGCACAATGTTACAACAACATGAGAAGATTTGTTGATAGTAAAATATTCCCTTGGAATATTATCTTGCATGGTTAACCCTAGATGCATGATATCATCCTGATGATGCATACCAATGTGCATATCTGTATGAGAGAACTTGTTCAAGTTATGGAGGAAATGTTGATGTAGATACCTTACAATACAGAACAGAGCATGTCAGCAAATTGACTTGTACAACTTGCAGAATTGTTTTGATTACTAAATCTTGATGAGCCAAGTCTAAGGATGATATGTGAGCCGACTAAGAAAGAATTTATTGATATGTTTGGTATAAGTAAATAACTTCAATTGTGAAGTTAATATGGAATGCAAGAAGCAATGTTATGTGAGATATGATACAAATTGATATGTGTATAGTTGGTCTTTATATGAAGAACTAATAATAATAAGAATTACAAAATACAACAAGTGATCCAATATTGTATGTATATCTATTCTCTTGAAGAACTTATTATATAGTTGCATGTTAGGGTAGTGGACTCTTCTTGCACACATTTGTATGTGATCCAACAACTCCTAATAGGGTTGAGGCTTCTAACAAGGCCTAGTCTCCTAACAGGGACTCAAGACACTATACATCCTTCATAGACTCCTAACAAGGTCAATATCCTTAACCAGATTCTTTTATATAGTGAATCATCTAGTTGGTTTCATCCCCACCGAGGTTTTCCCTCAGCCAAGTTTTCCCTAGTTAACAAAATATGGTGTTATGAACTCTCTTTGTGCATGGTTGTTTATATTGTTTAGCATTATTGTTTTATCTTCTTATGCATGTGTTAAAGTAGTTAGTAATATCTAGTTATGGGAAAAAAGATTGAAAATACTGATTCACACCCCCCCCCCCCCCCACCCTCCCCAGTATTATCTATTTCTAACAATTGGTATCAAAGCTTACTTATTCAAAAAAGGCTTAACAACTTGAATAAGATCTCTACGGATATGGAATAGTTGAAGAAGAATCTCGAAGAACAAATTGATCTCCTTACTGATAAAAGAGATGGTCTAAAAGATAGATATACAAATACAAAATCTTACATTGGTGAACTAAAGGACAAGATAGATGACTTAAAGTAAAAAGGACCTAATGAGAAAATCGGTGATCATGATATTGATGATCTAAAGAAAGAAAATGAGATCTTGAAACATGAGTTAAAAATAGTTGAACTTAAGCTAAGTCTTAAGAAAAATGGAGGAAAGAATGACTCTAAAATAAAAGCTAAAAATGTAGATCTAAGATCACAGTTAAGCAAGGTAACATCAGAATTGGAATCTATCAAGTTAGAGTATGCAGAATTAGAGAAATAAAACACTATTGTGAAAGGTGAGTTGGTGAAAACCAAATAAAAACTTGATAAATTATATACCGACAGTGAAAATATTGAAGAACAAATATTTGTACAAAGACCTAGTTATGACAAGACTCAAGTTGGATTCTTCCTTGGACAATCCACCAAGAAATCTATTGAGAGAAAATAACTTGATACTCCTAAAGTCAAAAAGGATCTAAGCATAAGAAAAATAGATGATACATCTAAAGACAAGGAGGATGTTGCTCACTCTGAGAATTTGATCAAGATGAGGATAATAGAAGAAAGGAATCTCATGCCTAGTGTAATGAACTTGAACATGCTAGAGACGATTGCAAAGGTAAGTCTTTTAAACCTATTTCAAATTTTTATTGTCATAATTGTCATGGATATGGACATTATGTAGTAGATTGTAAGAAACCTAAATTTTATAATGATAATGTATATAGTAGAATATTTAGGAACACTAACTGTATAGGCAAGAGAAGAAGATCTCATAGCAATGAAAGTGGAGAATGAAGACAAATTGTTGTTACAGATGCAACAATCTTGGACACATAGCAAGCAATTGTAGAGCACATAACAACCAAAATAATGAACAAATAAGGAATGTACCTATATGCCAATTATGGAATAACTTTGGCCACACAACAAAGGTTTGTAGAATGGATAGAAGAAACCTTAACATGAATCACAATTACAGAATGAACAACAAAAGAAATGATCATAGTCTAAAGGAAGAAATGAAGGAGGTGATAGAAGAAGTTAAGGAAATATTTGTAAAAGCAAGAGAAGCTAGAAGTTCTCATATAGTTTAGGAAGAAGCTCATGATAATACCTGACAAGATAGTAAAGTCACTTATTGTCTATGACCCATCTTACCTACATTAAACACTCTTAGTAAAATAGTGTGTCAATTAATCATAACGAATGTTAGAAAGAATATCACAAGTTGTGCAATTAATAGTATATACTAGACATTAAGAGGAGTCTACAGTAAAGTGCACATTGCTAAATATGATCAATATAAGGATATATAAGATGAATAACCTCTCTGTTATACAGAGACAATATTTTGGACTAGTGGCAGATACACATTTAATGCAAAGTATAGATTGCAAAATATTTAAAGGATACAAATTGACTTATGAATATCATTTTCTCGTGCAAAATCTTAAGTGTAAGATTGAAGAGGGATTTGAAGTGTTGAAGAAGTTTGGAGATAAGTGAGATCGCTAAAAACCCTAAAATGAAAAATTAAGGTATTTTTCAAACTTGTTGAGCATATTTCAAAAATGGAAAGACAATAAGTGTTTAATGTCAGTAATAGACCTAGATATAACTTCAAGAAATGCCAATTTATTTCTCTACTTGATGACCCCATTGGAGTATTTTTGTAAGTACCATAAAATGTTCTTCATGTCGAGGACATAAGAGGTTATATTCACTATAAAATAGAAATCATATGAGATATTGAGATTCATAAGGAATTGGAGAAAATGTGCAACAATGATTTGTCATTGAAATTAGAATATGCATGCCTAGAACAACTTAACCTAGTTAAACATATATTCTATATAGACTTTGATAACCACGAATGGACAAGAATCATTCTAAGGAAAGTTCATGATGACCTTCTATGGTTGGAATATTCTATCATATGCATTGATAATGAACTAATTCACAAGGTCACAAGTTTGAGTAATAAAGGATGCAATCCAATGAACATAAAGAATGTGCGTAAGTCAGTTGAAACAAATCTCAACACAAGTTTTGATGGTAGAAATATGAAGATCAACTCTATTCAAGATGGTGGAGTAAGACTTGTCAGTAAAATTTTGGGATATAAGCTCAACCATGGATCTAGGATAGATTTAGTCCTTGTAGGATTTCTTCATGCAGCCTATGTGATGGCAATAAAGGGAGAAAAGGTTAATCAATTTGATATTATCTGAACACAGTTGTTGGATAACATATCAAAAGTCAAGAAATCTAGGAACACAATCTTTAGGTTTGAATCCAAATTGAATCATATATTCTTCTATGTAATAAAGAAGTTTCCTGGTTTCTCAAATTGAGATGGAAGTGAGTGCACAATGCAGACTATTACTCCTGCCTATAGAACTAAATTAGAAATAGTTAGAGATAATGATATTGATAGGATGATGAAATTATTCCAAGCTGAAATGAAGCAAAGGTATAGGATACCTCCTATTCTAGTGGAAAAATATAAGGATGAACTATGTTTTATGGTAGAAATAGATTACACATGCATGGAGGTAGTAGTCCCTTGAGTAAAGTTCATTGAACCTATGGGTTATGAAATAAGTGATGAACTGATTAAAGGATGTGCATAGATAATTCTATGATTTGAAGTTAATTCTATTGGTGTAAATATATATTATCTATTTACACTTACTTAAGTTTACTTATATCAATGCATTATTTTATTATTTCTTAGGTGAGACACTTAGGATTTTGCATACTCTCATGAGTTGAAATGTTGGCAACACTAGAGTAAGCAACTCTAATTCAACACATGGTGCCTACAAAACTAGAGTTTGCATAATTAACTAAGTTGTCATGTAGACAACATAATTATTCACACTCCTATTTTAGCACATGGTGTCTACAACATAATTTTGCATGCTACACCTTTGTAAGCTTATCCTCTCATCATCACACTTAATCCTATGCTTAATGGAGGATAATCCACTACTAGTGGACATGTGCTTGGTTGTAAGACATATCAGTATGTTGATTTCTAGGCATTTTAGAAGCATTCTAGAGGCCTTTACATATAGGTACTCCTAGTGTACCTTCATATGAAATTGAGTATCATATTGTTATTGTGTTCATACTCTTTTGGTCTATTGTTGTGCTTGTGCTTGAGTTCTTTGATCTTGGGTGATTTTTCCCTAAGAAAAATTCTTACATGGTATCAGAGCTATACCAAATTCTTACAAATTCCAAATGCCCTAGATGGGGGCTATATACTAAAAAGATAAGAGAATTCAAAACAAATCAAATAGTTATGGACTCTAAGAAGAAGTTAGAAAAAGTAATTGATTCTATCTTAAAGGAATCAGGAATGTCAAGAAATGAATTTGAAGAGGTGAAAAGGATAGCCTTGGAAATGAAGGCCAGTGGTTAATCTAAACTATTGACCCCTAAACCTATTATAGTGGCTGGACCTACTGAAGAGGTCACAATTGCATATACAAGTGTGCAAGCACCCACAGTGCCATATGCAACAATTGCATAGCAGCAACCTCTAAGGAATCCAAAGAAAATAGAGGAAGCATCCACACCTAGGAAGTCCACAAGGCTTGAGAAAACCAAACCTAAGAAGAGTGTCAAGAAGACTACAAGTGGACCTAGTAAGAGGAGAACCTTGCAAATTTTTTCCTCTGAATCTAAAGAAAAAATTGGTGACAAACTAGTAGAACCAAAAAATTAGGAAGTGAAGACTTCAACAAGAAGAAAAGCATGGAAACCAAAGGTAGAAAATATCAACATGCAAATTATTAATGACAATAATTTTGTGCAATTGAATAAGTATTATGACTTGTATAATAATATGGATAGAAGACAACTAGAGAATGTTGTAGTTAGAAATATGATCCTAAAAGATAAAAGGTTTGATATCATAAGAGGTCAAATACCTAAAGATTTGTACAATAGACTAAGAAATAGGAAAAGTAGATTAATTAAGGAAGATAAGAAAATAAGGATAAATATGGTGAAAAATTTATGTATAGTAAATAATGAGGAAGAGATAAAGGAAATTCTGAAAGGAATAGCTCCACTATTGAGAAATAAGAAGAGATCTATTCTTCTTATGGGAAGAAATTATGAAGAAGTGAATGAGGAAACTAAAAGGGCCATATCCACTATGCCTAAGAAGACTAAGGAGAGTGTGTAGTTAGAGAAGGCAAGTCCTATGCCTAAGGAGATTAAGAAGAGTAGGTAGGTAGAGGAAACAAGTGCTACTGTGGTAACAATCAGTCCACCTCATAGTCCTGAGAAACCAAGTTATTCACCACACATTACCATTGGCAGTGAATCTATGCAAGTAGATAATACCAATGTCATAGTGGATAGAACTGAAGACCCATTTAAAGATTTTGGCCCCGACATTATTGACAATATTGTTAATTACAACAACCCATCTAATAAGGAAAATGAACAAGAGAAAAAGGAAGAAGATGTATCTTCTACAAAGAAATTTGAATCTAGCACTAAAGTAGCTACTTCAAGTGAAACTTTAGCAAAAATAGTACTAAAACCTTCTACACCACCTACACAAGAAACAATAGTCACTACAATAGTGGTACAGTTAGATGAAGAGGATGAGACAGAAAACCTTATATCTTCTTTAAGAAAACTCCTTGAAAAGAAGAAATTAGTCAAGTCTATTGAGAAGACTTTAACTTTAGTTTTGGGTAGATTGGAGAAGACAGTAAGTTCTATTGATACACCTGCAGACATCCAACAGAGAGCAACAATTTTGTGCAAAACCTTTGATAATGAGTTTACAACACTTACCAATGTGGCTACAATTCAAGCCCAGAATGAGCATGATGGTAAACTTCTTAATACCATGTGTACAAATATAAGAAATGATATAGAAACTCTAAATGAATGCATTAAGGCATTGAGGTAGAGTATGGAGGAAGGGAAGTAGATATATGCTAAGTGTAACATGGCATATCTTCACCTTCATAGTTTTGATGAGCAAGTCAAAGAGAAGGTAACTAAGCTTCAGACGCTCACTGATAACTTTCTAAAATAGAATAAAAAATTAGAAACCTTTGAGCATACAATGCAAGCAATTCATGATAGCATTTGGGATACACAAGAAGAAAATCAGAAGCTCTAAAAAGATTTACTCTTTTGAGGGACCATTTATCCCCATAGATTACATTGTTACAAAATTAGTTGAAGGAATTTTTAAGAGCCAAGACCTCATATTACAAGTTCGTGGCTATAGATTTGAATGCAAAAAAGTTAGCCACACATGCTCTATGTGTGCTAATCAGTGTATCTAATGCACTAAAAGATAGTTGGAAGAAACACCTTGCGCAGTTGAAGACTAACTTTAGTGATTGTTTTTCCAAGTTTTGATGTAGCTTTCAAATTTTGACAAGACTTTCTTTTTGTTGACAACTTTGTCATTGATGTCAAAGGGGGAGAAATAAGGAAAATTGTAATTATAAGTTATATAATTGTATTTTGAAGTATAGTAGTAAGCTTTTCTTTAAGCAAGCTTTGTAATCTAATTCATAAGAGATGTAATTAATTTAAGCAAGCTTTGTAATCAGAGTTATAAGGGATGTAATCTTTTTTTTTCAAAACATGAATGCAATTTTTTTACCGTGTGATGGTTATTTACTTTAATTGGTATGACAACATGTTTGAGACTTAGCTAATTTTCCCAAAATGTTGTCATCAATGCAAAAGGGGGAGATTGTTGGAAATACGACCAATCAATCAAATAAGGTGAGATATGTGGTTGTCATTTATGGCAACATTTGTTTTGCAATTTAGTCATGATTATTTATGAAGGAAAATTGTCTAAGTAATGGACAATGTTACAACAACGTGACCAAATTTGTTGATAGTAGAATATTCTTTTGGAATATTCTCTTACATAGTTAACCTTAGATGCATGATGTCATCCTTATGATGGATACCAGTATTCTTGTCCATATGAGCAACCTTGTTCAAGTTATGGAGGAAATACTAATGCAGATACTTCATAGTGTAGAACAAAGCATGTCAGCAAATTGATTTGTACAAATTGCATAATTGTTTTGATTACTAAATCTGAATGAGTTGACTCTAAGGATGATATGTGAGCTGACTAAGGAAGAATTTATTGATATGTTTGATATAAGTAAAGAACTTCAATTGTGAATTTAACATGGAATGTGATATTATGATATATGATGTGAAGCAATGTTATGCGAGATATAATGCAAATTGATATGTGTGCAATCAACCTTTATATGAAGAACTGACAATCAAAAGAATTGTGAAGTACAAAAAGTGATCCAATATTGTATGTATATCTATTCTCTTGAAGAACTTATTGTATAGTTGCATGTTCGGGTAGTGGGCTCTTCTTGCACACATTTGTATGTGATCCACCAACTCCTAATAGGGTTGAGACTTCTAACAAGGCCTAGTCTCCTATCAGGGACTCAAGAGACTATACATTCTTCATAGACTCCTAACAAGGTCAATATCCTTAACTAGATTCTTTTATATAATGAATCATCTAGTGGGTTTCATCCCCACCAGAATTTTCCCTTAGCCAGGGTTTCCCTAGTTAACAAAATATGGTGTTATGAACTCTCTTTAAGCATGGCTATTTATATTATTCAGCATTATTGGGTTACTTTCTTATGCATGTGTTAAAGAAGTTAATGATATCTAGTTGTGGGAAAAAAGATTGAAAATATTGATTCACATCCCCCCTCCACCCTTTCAGTATTATCTATTTCTAACATACAAATTTCTAAGATCTAAACTTAGCATGTCTGAAGGATGATTTTCCACTCCCTAACATTGATATGACAATAGGATATGAAATGTACTCACTCATGGATAGATTTTCTAATTATAATCAGATCAAAATTACACCAAAAGATCAGGAAAAGACTACTTTTACTTGTGCATGGGGAACTTTTTGTTGGAACATGATGCCATTTGGTTTGAAAAATGCTAGTGCTATGCATCAAAGGGTAGTTACTACAATTTTTCACAACATGATGCATAAAAAATGGAAGACTATGTAGATGATACTTTGATTAAGAACACAAAATGCAACACTCACCTTTAAGATTTGCGACCTATCCTAGATTTCATGGAGAAATTCAGTCTAAGACTCAACCCCAAGAAATGTGCATTTGGCATAACATTTGGAAAACTATTTGGCTACATTGTGTCTGTAAAAGGAATCGAGGTTGACCCAGAGAAAGTTCCTGTGATCATGGACATGCCTTCACCTTGTAATATTAGTCAAATGAGAGGCTTATAGGGAAGACTTCAATCCTTTCATAGATTCATATCACAACTGGAAGATAGATCACAACCTTTTACCAAGACACTACATAAGGGTGTGAAATATAATTGGGGCCAAGAATACGATCAGAGTTTAACATAGATAAAGCAATACCTTGCTAATCCTCTAATCTTGATGCCTCTTATTCATAGGAAGCCTGTTATTCTATACATCTCAATAACAAAGTTATCTCTAGGTATCCTGCTAGCTCAAGAAGACAATAATAACAAAGAAAGAGCTATCTACTATCTAAGTTGCACATTGATTTCTTATGAAATGAATTATAATATCATTAAAAAGGCTTTCCTAGCAATCATCTTCACTTCCCAAAAGTTGAGACACTATATGCCTGCCCATACTATGTGATTGGTTGCTAAAATTGAATACTAAAATACTTACTTAGCAAGGCAACTCTAATAGGAAGGTTAGCTAAGTGGGTCATGATACTAAGTGAGTTTTACATCTAGTATGTTGAATAATAGGTTGTCAAGGGACAAGTGATTGTTGATCAATTAGCAGAAGCATCGATGCAAATTCTTCTCCCACTAAACATTGATTTTCCTAATGAATCAATTTTGACACTCACATACAAACTTGGGTGATATTCTTTGACAATTCCTTCATAAAACAAGGATTCGGTGCTAGACTCTTGTCCATAACACCATAGAGATACTCACTGCCTAATGTGTATGATATTTTGTTTCCTTGTACAAACAATATTTCAAAATATGAAGCCCTAATTAAGACATGAAAATTGCATTTGAATAGAGAGTAGATGAGTTAAACATCTTTGGTGATTCACAACTCATCATCAACTAGGTCAATGATGTATACTAGATGAAGGATGATAAATTGATCCCTTATAAATGCATGGTGGATGACTTGAAGGAATACTTTACTCATATCACTTTTCAACAAATTCCTCGAGTGGACAACAAAGTAGATAATGCCATGGCTACTCTTGCTTCCATGTTATAGATGCTAGAGAATGATCTTTGACATGAGTTCCTAGTAGAAATGTTACTCTCCCCTACCTATAATTCCCTTGAACCTCAGATGGTATGTTCTATTGCAAGACATGATTCATCCCACTACCACCATATATATGCTTACTTGTATGACAAAACACTTCTAGATGATCTAACCCATAACAAAAAAATTGATCTTATTCACAATGCTTTACAGTATGTTATTATTGCTGATGACTTGTTTAGGAGAGGTCTCGACATAACACTCCTTAGGTGTCTAGAACTTGATGAGTCCAAACACACATTACTTGATGTACACGAGGGCATTTGCAAGTCTCACTCTAATGTCTTGACAAGGCTCATAAACTTATTAGAGCTGGTTACTATTGGCCAAATATGGAGTAAGAGGTAATCAAATATGCCAAGTCCTACACATAATGCTAGCTCCATGGAAATCTGATTCATTCTCTAGCCAAGGAGCTGATTCCATCTATCATGTTGTGGCCATTCCAACAATTGACCTTTGTTCCTATGGGTCAAATTCACCCATCTTCTTCAAATGTACACAAGTTCATCATTAGAGCTATAGATTATTTCACTAAGTGGGTAAAGGTAGTCCCTCTCTCTATAGAAAATGGCAAAAATGTAGCTTTGTTCTTTATGAATTACATTATATGCAAGTATGGTGTACCTTCCTTCATTATTATTGACTATGGAGGATAGTTTAAAAACAAGTACCTTAAGGAGTTATGCAAAAAGTTCAAAATCATGCAACATTGGTCCTCTATTTATTACCCCCAAGGTAATGGTCAAGTGGAGGCATCTAACAAGGTGATCCGTAAGATCTTGCATCGCACAGCTAACAAATCTAGATGGGACTAGCACCTTCAGATTAATTTGGCTTTATGGGCTTATAGAACAAGTATCAGAACTCTAATCGGTACAATGCCCTTTGTTGGAAATATAGATGAAGTAACTGAGAGGGAAGGGGTGAATCAGTTACTACATAAATAAGTCCAAAAATCCCTTAGATGTCTAAAATGCTTATTTACTGCTGATACTTGGTAAATAGTGCAGAAATACTTTAACTCAGTAAGTTAACTAGTTATTGTTCATCTAGAATTCAAAGTTATTAATATGCATGCAAAGATTAACTAAATGAACACAAGAGACACCAGATTTAATGTGGAAACCCAATATGGGAAAAACCACCAAGTAACTAGTCACTAATTTTCACTCTTCTGAAGTGAGCCCTATTAGGAGCCAACCCTGTTAAAGGTTACAATACACACTGTTAGGTGTGATCTTGTTAGAGGATTTTAATCACCCTGTTAGGAGTGGCCTAGTTAGAGGTCTTTAGCACAATTCAACTAAATTGTCACCTTGTTAGAGGATTTACAAAATGGCTGTTAAACCAACTATGTAAAGAGATTTGAAGTCATTGCTACAATGGTTAGAAAGAAACAATGAATTGACCTGAATGATATGCAACTTATCTTTTGCTAAGTATAGATCTCTATTCTACTTTACTGGATCCTTGCTAATTGAATACAACTTTGCAGCTCCTCCAGGATATCTAATCCTTTATCAAAATTTGCTCAATTCACTTATTCCAACCTTCTCCATATATTCTCATTCATGCACACATAGATTCACAACTTGAGTATCTATACATATACCTTTCAGATTTAACAAGTTAGCTTAAATATAGGTTCCAATAACTAAAAAATCATTACATCAGTCGATCACATGAAGCAATTAAACTTAATATCAAAATAGTAAAATCCTTTGTTGGCCGACCAAGCTCAGTAACCACTGCTTCAGAATGGTTTTCTAGTGTTAACCAAGTGAAGCTCAGTAAACACTATAAAATCTTGCAAAAGTCCTTTGGAGACTGAGTGAACTCGGTGAGCATTGACTTTCCTTTGCTGTTGTAGTGAACTTGGAGGAAGTTAACTTCCCGCCGTATTTCCTTCGATGATTGAGTGAGCTCGGTAGAAGATAACTTTCCTTTGCTGACCAAGTGAGATCCGTAGAAGCTAACTTTCCTTTGCTAGCCTTATGAGCTTAGTAGAAGCTAACTTTCTTTTGATGACCGAGTGAGCTCGGTAGAAGCTAACTTTCTTTTGCTGACCGAGTGAGCTCGATAGAAGCTAACTTTCCTTTGCTAGCCTTGTGAGCTCGATAGAAGCTAACTAATGACTGATATGAAATTTGTGTAACATCAAAGACAACATTCAATTAACAATTATATCCAACAATCTCCCTCTTTGGCATTGATGTCAACACAACATGTCATAGCAGAATAAAATTTGAAAACAAGTCTAGCAAGTCTTTTCTTTAGCAAACTCCCTCTTTCAGTAATCTCCCTTTGTGAAGGAATTACTTAGCAAACCCTTCTTTCAAACAAATTTTAGAAAGATATGACAGTAAAACTCTCCCTCTTTGACAACATAACTCAAATGAATTCTAATGTACCTTTAGTACTGATTCATATGCAATGTTTTTTGTCAATGCCGCATCAACTGATAGATCTTCAATTTGGTATGCATTGATGCATCACTAAAACTTTGTTTTAGTGAACTTCAAATAGGGGATTGACCCCTAACTTACCTCTTAGATACAAGAATGCATCCTTAGGTGATGGCTTTGTGAATATGTCGACAATTTGGTCTTTTATATGGACATATTCCAATCTGGTATCCTTATCTTGCACCAATTCTCTGACAAAATGATATTTTATTGCAATGTGCTTGGTTTTGGAATGCATTACTGGATTCTTAGATATGTTGATTGCACTTGTGTTATCACAGAACATAACAACTGGTTCTTTGATTTCCACCTTCATGCCTTCCAATAACTATTTAAACCAAACAATATTAGAACAGTTTACTGTTGTAGCAACATACTATGCCTCTGCTGTAGATTGGGATGTGCAATTCTGCTTTTTGCTTGTCCAAGAAACCAACCTCTTTCCTAGAAAGAATACTCCTCTACTTATACTTTTTCTGTGATCAAGGTTTCCTGCCCAATCAGCATCAGTAAACACTTTTAAATCCAGATTACCTCCAAATTTGTACCATAAACCATAATCTTTAGTTCCTTTCAAATATCTCATTATTCTTTTGATTGCCATCATGTGATTTTCTCTTGGTTTTGCTGAAAATCTTGCTACAATCCCAACTGCAAGGGCAATATCTGGCCTAGTATGAACTACATACTACAACTTTCCAATCATAGATCTATACAAGGTTTGATCTACTTCTTTTGATTCATCTTCCTTGGTAAGTTTTAATCTAGTACACATAGGAGCTCCAACTAGTTTACAATCTTCCATACCAAACTTTTTTAATATCTCCTTGATGTATTTTGATTGAGTAATGTAGATACCATTTTTATTCTGTTGAATTTGAAGCCCAACAAAGAATTTTATCTCACCAAACATAGACATTTTAAATTCCTTGTTCATTTGTTCTGAAAATTCTTTGCAAAGATCATCATTTCCTGTGAAAACAATATCATCTACAAATATTTCTGCCAAGACAATTTTATCATCTGGTCCATCCTTTATATACAAGCTACTGTTATCATTAGTTCTTTGAAAACCAATTTGAATAAGATAGTTATGTAATCTTTCATATCATGCTCTAGGGGCTTGTTTCAAACCATATAGTGCCTTGTGTAATTTGCAGACCATGTTTCTTTTATCTGGATCAACAAAACCTTCAAGTTGTTCAATGTAAACCTCTTCATCTAGTATACCATTGAGGAATGCTAACTTAACATCCATCTGATAAACTGTGAATCCTTTGTGAGTAGCATATGCAAGTAAGGTTCTGACTCCTTCTAGTCTTTCAATAGGAGCAAAAGTTTCTCCATAGTCTATTCCTTCTTCTTGAGCATATCCTTTGCATACTAATCTAGCTTTGTTTCTTGATACCTTACCATATTTAGTCAACTTGTTTTTGAATACCCATTTAGTTCCAATCACATTTTTATCTTTATGCCTGGGTACAAGAGTCCATGTCTTGTTTTTCTTTATTTTCTCTATTTATTCATTCATAGCCTCAATCCAACTATCATTTTCTAAAGCATCTTTGATATTTCTAGGTTCAAAATCAGCAAGTAAACAAGTACCTTTCAACTTATTTCTTGTCATGGTTCCTTTAGATTTGTCTCCAATGATCTGATCTGCTGAATGATGTCTCCTAACATATTTTACTAAAACATGTTCTTTTCCTTTTGAATGAATTTTATTGTTATCCTTTTGCATTTCAACTTCAGGTTCTAGCTATTTTTTCTTGGTAGATATTGGCTTGGGTCCTTCAGACTCGGTAGCATTTGAGTGTAACTCGTGTTGTTGTAGCTCGATTTGAACTTCCTATAACTTGGTTAGTGATGATTCGAGAGTAGAAGATTTTTGATTGATTGGTACTGTACAAGGTTCAATGAAAACAAACCTTCTATAATCTTCTAGTTCCCTTTTGCTTTCTTCTTCAGTCCTTTCTGCAAACTCATCAACTTTCACATGTGCACTTTCTATGACTTTGTTAGTAGACAAGTTCAAACATCTATATGCTTTACTTTTGCAAGAATATCCCAAAAATATTCCTTCATCACCTTTTACATCAAATTTTCCTTTTCTAGATTCTTTCAAAATGTAACATTTACTTCCAAATACTTTTAGATAACTTACATTAGGTTTGTAGCCATACCATAGCTCATAGGGAGTTTTGAATGAGTCTTTCTTAAGTTGTACCCGATTCAAGATATGAACTGCAGTGTTGATAGCTTCCTTCCAGTATTTGATAGCAATGTTCTTTTCAACCATTAGGGTTCTTGCACAATCCATGATAGATCTGTTCCTCCTTTCAGCTATTCCATTTTGTTCAGGAGTTCTAGGGGCTAACACCTATCTTTTGATTCCTCTTTCAATGCAAAAGTTATTGAAGTCGTGTGAAATGAATTCTCCTCCTCTGTATGACCTCAAGCATTTCAATCTTTTTCCTGTTTCCTTTTCTACTCTAGCTAAATACCATTTGAATTTCTCAAATGCTTATAATTTGTTCCTTAGATACATGATAGTCATCATTCTTGAGTAATCATCAACAAAAAGAATGAAGAACTTTTCTCCAGTATAGCTTTCAATTCCAATGGGTCCACATAAATTAGTATGCACAATTTTTAATATATCTTTAGACTAATCGCTTCTATTTTTAAAGCTAGTGTTTCCCATTTTACCAATCTGACAATTCTTGCATAGACCGACCTTAGGTTTCTTTATATTAGGAATGCCTCTTACTTCCTTGAATTTTCTTATCTTTACCAAGTTATCAAAATTGACATGACACAACCTTTTATGCCATAACCAACTTTCTTCAAATTGAGCAATAAAACATGAGCATTCACCAAGTTCAAGATAAAATAAGTTACTTTTTGTTTGAGTGCCTGATCCAATCAGTTTTCCTTTGCCATCCAGCGGTCTTGCTTTTCCATGCATGAATTCTACTTTGAATCCATTATTGAGTAGCTATGCCACACTCAACAAGTTATGCTTTAGTCCTTCTACCCAATAGGCATTATCACATATAAGTTCTTTAGTTAGAGTGATTCTTCCTCTTCCTTTTATAAAACAAGTTTCATTGTTACGAAATCTTACACTGCCGCCATCATATTCTTCAAAATATTCAAACTTAGTTTTATCACCAATCATGTGATGAGAACAACCACTATCTATTATCCATGTATCATTTTTGCTCATATGAGAAATGAGTGCCATTTCCTCTTCATTATTAGACTCATCTTTCATAGCAATGTAGCCAATTTCATCTTCTTCTTCATCATTAGAATCATTAGAATCTTTAGCCATAAAACATGTTTTCTTACCTTTATCTTTGAATGATTTGAAGTCTTTCTTGCCATCTTTGTTTTGCTTGTTTGGACACCTAGCAACAATATGACCAATTTCTTCACATGAAAAACAAATTAGAGGAACTTTACCTTTATATTTTCTTCTGCCTCTAGAATATATCCTTGCTAGTAGAGCTTCAATTACTTCAAGATCACTATTTGAACTTTGGTCTGATTCATCTTCTCTTCCCGACTGAGATTTCTTTTTCTTTTTTCTTTTCTCCTTAAGTGAAAGCTTGGCTTTGAATGCTGATTCAATGTTCTTGGAAGCTAGAACATAGTTATCAAAGTTGTCTAGTTCAAATGCAATTAATCTTCCAACTATGGCCTCTAGATTTATCTTATTATTTGCTTCACATCTTCTTTCTTGAATTGTAGAGACTCTAATTGCATAGATTGGTAGTAATGTTCTAAGAACTTTACTTATAACTATCTCTTCATTGATATCTCTTCCAGAAGCTTTGATTGCACTGACACATGCTTTAACTCTTTCAACATATTTGGTAATGTTTTCATCCTCTCTCATTTTCATTTGGTCAAATTGTCCTCTCATACTTTCTGCTTTAGCTCTTCTTACATTATCATCTCCTCCATAGATTTCTTTCAGCTTGTCCCACATTTCAAAGGTAGTTTTGCAATCCTTGATGTCATCAAATTCTTCATAACTTAGAGCAGATTCTATATCTATCATCATAATGTTGTGAGTCTTCTTTTTAGCAATATCATTGACAAACAGTGTACCAGTAGGTTCTTCATATTTTTCATCAAGGGACTTTAGTCTTATATCATGAATGGATGCTAGGTGAAGTCTCATCAGTCCTTTCCATGCAGAGAAGTTGTTTCTGTTGAGTTAAAAAATTTCCCTTTTGTAAGACATCCCGATCTTTAGCTTAGATCCTTGAAATCTTTTCCTAAAAGCACCAAATGCTCTAATACCAATTGTTGGAAATATAGATGAAGTAACTAAGAGGGGAGGGGTGAATTAGTTACTACATAAATAAGTCCAAAAATCACTTAGATGTCTAAAGTGCTTATTTACTGTTGATACTTGGTAAATAGTGCAGAAATACTTTAACTCGGTAAGTTAACTAGTTATTGTTCATCTAAAATTCAAAGTTATTAATATGCATGCAAAGATTAACTAAATGAACACAAGAGACACCAGATTTAACATAGAAAGCCAATATGGGAAAAACCACCAAGTAACTAGTCACTAATTTTCACTCTTCTGAAGTGAGCCCTGTTAGGAGCCAACCCTGTTAAAGGTTACAATACACACTATTAGGTGTGACCTTGTTAGAAGATTTTAATGACCCTGTTAGGAGTGTCCTGGTTAGAGGTATTTAGCACAATTCAACTAAACTGTCACCTTGTTAGAGGATTTACAAAATGGTTGTTAAACCAACTCTGTAAAGAGATTTGAAGTCATTGCTACAATGGTTAGAAAGCAACAATGAACTGACCTGAATGATATGTAACTTATCTTTTGTTGAGTATAGATCTCTGTTTTTCTTTACTGGATCTTTGCTAATTGAATACAACTTTGTAGCTCCTCTAGAATATCTAATCCTTTATCAAAATTCGCTCAATTCATTTATTCCAACCTTCTCCATATATTCTCATTCATGCACACATAGATTCACAACCTGAGTATCTATACATATATACCTTTCAGATTTAACAAGTCGGCTTAAATATAGGTTCCAATAACTAAAAAATCATTACATCAGTCAGCCACATGAAGTAATTAAACTTAATATCAAAACAGTAAAATCCTTTACTGGCTGACCAAGCTCAGTAACCACTGCTTCAGAATGGTTTTCTAGTGTTAGCCAAGTGAAGCTCGGTAAACACTGCAAAATCTTGCAAAAGTCCTTTAGAGACCAAGTGAACTTGGTGAGCACTGACTTTCCTTTGCTGTTGTAGTAAACTCGGTGGAAGTTAACTTCCTGTCGTATTTCCTTTGATGATCGAGTGAGCTCAGTAGAAGCTAACTTTCCTTTGCTGACCAAGTGAGCTCGGTAGAAGCTAACTTTCCTTTGCTAGCCTTGTGAGCTCGGTAGAAGCTAACTTTCTTTTGCTGACCAAGTGAGCTCGGTAGAAGCTAACTTTCTTTTGTTGACCGAGTGAGCTTGGTAGAAGCTAACTTTCCTTTGCTAGCCTTGTGAGCTTGGTAGAAGCTAACTAATGACTGATATGAAATTTGTGTAACATCAAAGACAACATTCAATTAACAATTGTATCCAACACCCTTTATCTTGGTATATGGAGTGGATGCTATTCTTCCCATTGAGGTTGAGATTCATACTTTGAGAATCTCCATGAAGGGCCTCATTACTAATGATGACTAAAGAATATCTCAGCTTCAAGAGCTAGAATTGTTAGATGAATGCCAACAAGTGGTGTGTGATAATCTTCGAGCTTATCGGCAACATATGTCTAGGAGCTATAATAAGAAAGTTAAGTTGTTTGACTTCCAACTAGGTGATCTCATTCTAAGAGAAAACCCTAAGAATCAGCAATAATAGGTACAAAAAGGGAAGTTTGAACACAATTGGCTTGGTCCCTATATAGTTACTACAGTGTCTGGATTTGGTGCTTACCAACTTTCTACAATTGAGGGAGAGGCACTCAAGAATCCCATCAACACTCTCCATCTGAAGTGGTTCTACAGCTGATATAATTTCAAGAACTCTCTATAAATACTTAAATGTCTTGAAGAAAAAAAAGTCTAAAAATTGCAAAAAGTCCTAAAAAAAATCATTACCTTGGTGAAAACCTAGCAATAGGCACCTTGGTAATACCAAAAAAATCAAAAAAATCAAAAATACAAAAAAAGAGAAAATACAAAAATACAAAAAAAAAATGAAAAAAGAAAAAAGTGTCATTGATGAAAACCTGGAAAACAGGCATCATGGTAGCAAAAAAGAATCTTTGCCAAGAAGGTGAAAATCTAGTAAATAGACACCTCTTATTTCCAATGCTATATCTTGCAGTGCATATTTTTGCTCCTATAGAGTTTCTTTATAGCTTTAGTTTGCTACTTTCACTCATGTATCCATGGATTGAATCTTGTCATAACTTAGGGGCAACACCATACAATGTCATAGGAATTTTTCTCACGACAGTCATCGATTGTTCTAACTATGCCTGCCTATTGTCACTAGTGTCACTTCTGAAGATTCCTTTCATGGACAATCTCTTAAGCATCAGTTACAAATTGTTCTAACTATTTCTAGCTACTATTGCTCATGTCACTTTTTGAGATTCCTCTCATAGACAATCTCTTAAGTGTCAGTCACTAGTTGTTCTAATTGTGTCTACCTACTGTCACTTGTGTCACTTTTTGAGATTCCTTCCACAAAAGATCTCCCTCACATTAGTCACCAGTTGTCCTAACTATTTCTATCTACTATCACTCAGTTCCTACTAAGGTTCTTCTTACTAAATATTTCTCTTTGACTTTAGTCACTAGTTGTTCTAACTGTTTCTTTCTCCTGTTGTCACCTTACTGAAGAGATTTCCTTCACATATGTTCTAAACATTGACACTTGACATTAATCCTATAACACAAAAATTGAACTGAAAATGATGAATTTATTTGGGATATTTTGAGCTTTTCTTTTTTCATTTTTCCTTTTCTTTATCATGTCTCTTTAAGAAAATCAATGATGTCTCTTTTGACTAGAGAAGTGAGGATTGGGGGCATGGTATTTTCTTTACTTTTTGTTTATGGTTTAGTTCCAATGATCTGAAGCATTCATATAAAAGGAGTGTTCACTATAAGAGCCTCCATCTCATATTGGATGGTTGTGTGTACCTCGACTCCTTTTATATGGATAAATCAGTGAGGTTGGTTCTTCTCCTTTCTTGTTGGAGTGAACTCTTTATGGTACAGTAAGTACTGATACTCATCCTACTAAGTGAACGTACAAGTCACTACAAGTATACCTAGCACACTTTTGTCTCAATTGAAAAATGCAAGGGTCATTGTGGATAGAATATTTATTGATTACTTAGCATAAGAAGGATCTCTTGCGTGTCTGGTGTGTTTGTACACAAGAAACATTCTAGTCATCCTAGCATTTATGTTTTGATGGTTATTTTCACTTGATACATTAAAAGGGACAAATGTTCTAGTCATTCTAGCTTCTTGTGCCTTGAATGCTTACGTTCAATCCTGACAAAACTAGAACAAATGCCCTATTCATATTCCTATAATTGCAATGTTAGTGGAAATTGTACGACATTTGGGGTTTAGCCACACACTCAGTAATGATAATTGTTGAAGCTTGGTAACTAGACCTAGGCTTGCATCTAGCATAGGGCTACATTGCATAAGCACATCATTCGATCACTAATCCACCTACATCCTTTATGCTAAGGAATTGTTAGCTTCTTCAAAGTATCATTTTTCTTCATAGTTTCACAAGCGTTCACTTCTTTGGCTTTTTTATTGATCTTCATGGGATACCTGTCACTATCAGTAAAATAGAACACTACATGAGATGTTAACTCATCCAAATTTTTCATTTCATGCATACTATCATGATTCATCTCATCTACACTATATTCTTACATCATATCAAATTTTCATTTATAAACCATACCATAAACATCTCATGTATAAAAAACTATAAAGAGAGAAAGTGAAATATACAAATGGTACTCAAATCAAAAATAATTGTATATATATCAAGTCAAAAATGTACATCAGTGCAAAAATGGATGTTACTTGAGTGCTTTTGATCTCAAACATGGTACAAAATAGTGCTAGCACACCAATTGATACATAGCCAGACCAAAATTAGAGAAAAATGAAATTAACTTTCTCCTTCCCCCTCACCTCTCACTAGTAGCAAAGGAGGAGGAGGAGGAGGGGGCATGTCTAGTCTCACTGGAGGCCATGCTCCCCTAACTCTCATGCATACTAGGAAAATTGAGGCACCTGTTTGACCTCATGTAGCACTACTACTGCATATGCTGCAAAATAATATGCCACTCCAGCTAACTATAGCCAGACCTTGTCCTACTATTGCTTTGATCTCTAACCCTCTCGCTCTAGGTACTCTTTTAGCCTATGGATCTCATGATCTCACTCTGCGATCCAAGTATCCTTCACCAAAACTTGCATAAGGAGCTCTACTAGCTATCACTGTGTAGTCCTAACTCAATCTCTCAACCTCCTAAAGGCCTCCTAGGTCTATACCAGGATCTCTCGATGCTAGGCTCCTGCAACAGGCTGATCCTACATCTCCTCATCACCCTCACCCTGCTCAATTAGCTTCTTGGCTAGTCACTTCACCTCTACCCATGGCCTCTAAGTGTCTCCTCCAATGGCTCCTAGGGAGCCCATCTCACCTTGAGGATGTCTCTATCTTGCACCACTACCACTAGCACCTAGGTCAACTCTCATCTTTCGAGGAGATCTCTATACCTGGTGTGTCCTATGCCTAACTCCCTTCTACCATGGCTATTGTGGTGGTGCCTATGGTGCCTATACTAGCTAAATGGGCACAACCATCCCCATTAGATCTATGAATTAAGGGAAAGGATGGCTCACAAAATATGCCTAGTAAGCTAGAGTCATCCCTTGTCTACTACTACTTGCAAATAATCCCACTAGACTACAACTATAGTCTGCACATTGATCATTGATTGTCATGGGTCTAGTCTTGTTGACCATCCATGATCCAAATCTATGGCTAGCTCCACATATGAACAATACTCCTAAGATATATCTTATGGTTCACTGTACTATTGCCACACTCGTATTAGAAGAAATCTCTCCATAACTTGTACTAAGTAACCTTTCAATGGTTGAGAGGTGAACATGTATCCGAGCTCTACCTGTGCATCATCCCCATGTCTCTGTCTCCCTCCAAGGTCTCCACATTATGGCTACCAAGTCATCCAATTGAGCCCTCCACTTCTTAGTCTTCACAAAGCTATCTAGGTTAATTGGCCTCAATATCAACATATATATGGCTCCATGGGTTGCCTCTTGTCTAAAAAAATGGGCCTCATCATTGGCAAGTGCTCCCATGCCTATACCTAAAGAACATAGACCACAACAGCCATCCTCTTCCTCTCATGATAGACTATCTCATGCATCTCATGGAACATCTGAGCGAGCATGCATTGACCCCATCCATATCTTTTGGGTGCCTCCAGCATCAACTATAGCATCCGCTCCCATGCTAACCTTTGTTTGGCATCAAGAAATAGCTAATAAATATAACAAATACTAATGGCAACCTATGGGTGGGACCATAGATATGCACCATCTCCTCCCAACTGATGGATCTACCCATGATTAGATCCTCCTAGAATATGGCCCTCAGTGTCTCCATGTCTATTGTATTGTGTCATAAACAACCTATGGTCCATAAAATGGGATCTACAATATCCTGTAGATGTCCTTAGGTGTGATGGTCATCTCTCCCTAAGGTAAATAGAAAGTGTTTGTCTCCGAATGGAAATGCTCCACTAGTGTAGTCAAAAGGTTGTGATTCACTAGCAATGTTGGGATCCAACAAATATAAGATAATCCAAATCTATCAATATGTGTCATGTCAGCATCATCAAGCTATCATATCAATGCTTTGTAAGGTGGGTAGTGGGACCAAAATCTAACATTGGGAAAGGTAACTTGCACACATGAACAAAATAGGAAAACTATCAGTCTCAGCTAAATGAATAAGACGAAAGAAAGTGAAAAATCACAATGAAAAATTAAATTTCAAACATTTAAATTTGCATTTTACACCAAATTTTTGTGTAAAATTTAATGTCCTCATGCAAGATTGCACATCTTCATAGAAGGACATACTTTGCCACACAAAGAGAGATCAAGCAATGAGTGAAAAAGTCACCCTTTTTAGGGATTCTCATGTGAAACATGGGTGTCTTCTATGCAAGGAAACCCATTACACCAGATAAAGAAGTACTTTCCTGGTACTTCTTTACACGAAGTGCAATTAGGCTCGTGCAAGAAGAGACATCCTCGCATGAGAACCAACATAGAAAAAATTAAAAACTAACTAAAACATGCTAAAAATACCTCAAAATACATGAAAATCAAAATGTGAAGCAAGTTTATTGATTGCTCACCGGATGTCCATACTTCATCAATCGGCTATGCATCGAGAGCACTTGAATCGATGCGAATGTACAAGGACCACCATTTTCTCCTTAGATCTCTCTTCTCCACAAAAAAAAAAGCACAAATGATTTGAAAATGGCCCTTTTGGCCCTTATATAGGTTTTGACCTAATTTTTCAAAGTGCTTTGATTGGCGTGAAAATCACCCTCTGGCTAATTTGGTTGCTTGAATCCATTTTTGGGATCAAATTTGAAATCTAACACACTTATGTAGCTCAAAATCACATTTTAAAATTTTTGGATTGACACAATCAAACACTTGTGCAATCTATTTTTTCTGATACTTTATGAATCCTGGGATCTTTTCAAATCACATTTTCTTCAAAATTTTCTAAATTTTTGAAAAAAGTCAACTCAAGTCAAATTTGGTCAACTTTGGTCAAACTAGGTCTTTTGGACCTTGCAATCACTCTAAATTGACTCCAAATTTTCTTCTGATCATTCTAATCTCTTCTATATTCTTCTAAATCTTAGATTTCTTTAGTATCTCTTGAAAAATTGCTTTGTATCACATTTTTAGTGTGTCATTTTTTTATTTCACTCTTGAGGGGGCAAGATGATTGCATCATTAAATCTTTCAAATCTAGCTTCAACTTGATCTAAATCATATGTCCTAATTTCTAGGGGCATCTCATCACTCAAAGAATCTTGTCCCCCTCTATCTAGCATCATACATCATCTATCTCATCTTTTAATTAGTTGATCACATCTTATAGTAGTTCTTGTCAGAGTTCGATGGATAAGTATTGGGACAGTCTAAACCCTGATTCTTGAGGATTAAGCCTCATTCTGGGGATGGTTCTACAACTCATGATAGGCCTTTTTATCTCTTTCACAGATTAGTATCTAGGTGTTCTATCTAGACTCCAAGGGATTAAGCTCCGTCCTGGAGATAATTCTAAATTCTTGCTAAGGATTAAGCTTCACTCTGGAGATAATCCTAACTTTTGCTAAGAATTAAGCCTCATTTTGGGGATAATTCTAGGCTCTTACTTTTGATCACTATTCAATGGACAAGTATCATGATAGTCTAAACCCTGACTCCTGAGGATCAAGCCTCATTATGGGGATGATTCTATGAATCATGATTAATTTTGTCATCTTTTAATGGACAAGTATCAAGATAGTCTAAACCCCAACTCCTAAGGATTGAGTGTCATTCTGGGAACAATTCTATGAAATTTGACAATCTTCATGCTATCAATCTATGTATCTAGGTGTTCTATCTGTTATCCCCTAAGGTTAAGCTTCATTTTGGAGATAACCTTTAAAAGCTTATCAATCTTAGTATCTAGGTGTTCTATCTAGATCCCCTAAGGTTAAGCTTCATTCTGGAGATAAACTTTAAAATCTTATCACATCACAGTATCTAGTTGTTCTATCTAGATCCCCTAAGGTTAAGATTTTTTCTAGAGATAACCTTTAAAATCTTATCATTTGGTCTCTGTATCATCAATTTTGGAACCAATCTCATTTCTTGATCTATGATTCACACTTATGATTTCTTTGATTTGAACATGCTACTGGCACATTTATTCAAAGAGGGGTAACTGTAATACCCCAAAATTGGCACATTGCCATGTTAACCAATTCTAGTCTATTTAATCAATCCTAAGTCCTATTTTACTAGGCAATTATGATTCCAATACTTAATACTTGACCTAAGTGTTAGATGCAAAAAACCCTAATCTGCATTAATCAAACTCTTTATTTAATTCCTAAGTATCGACTCAAATTAGCCACATTAAAACCTATTGATTAAGTTTAATTTAATTATAAGTGTTCATACTTTAATTAAATTAAAATCATATCTTTAGCTAATGTACAAAGGAATTAAATGTGTATTTAATTTAATAAGATAATGTCATTATTTTAATTATTGAGTTTAACTATTTATTTAATTAAAAATATACATTTATGAGGTCATATCCTATTTTATTAAATTAAATATTCTATTCAAATCTCTTCTTCAATTTAGAAATGGAAATTCTGACTGATCTATCTCTCAAAATGGAATTAAATTAGTTAACTTTCTCTCACACTCTTAGGAGAATCAATTAACTCTCCATCACACTCAAATCTGAAATAGTTAACTTCATTTGCACAAGGAATTTTACATTCTGACTAAGTCTCATCTTCAATCTTGATCGTTCATTCTAATTGATCTTGACCATCAATCAATCCTGGGATTCTATTTAAGAAGCATTCAATTCCTCATTACGGAGGTTGAATTGATTTTGCATTGAATCTATGCTAGAATATTTACTCATTTTCATACATCCATGGCTTAATTTCTTGCATTGCAATCTCATATTAGCTTAAACTGCATTCATATAGTATAACTTTCTTCTTTGTTCTTAGATTAAGAATGCATTTCATATATATTAATTTGCATTCTCATATAGCTTTTATAAAATCCTTCATACTAGAGGTCTAGTTGTCAACTTCTCATTTTGAGAGCAACAACAAAATCCATCTAGTTAGGAGGCAATAGGTCCAACTATTAGATTATTCAGATGAATAATTTCATGTTTATTTTGGGATGATCTCTCAAGTAATGACCATGTTGAAGTGTGTGTAAGGATTAGAGGCCCACATTTCACATATACAGGATGACACCCACAAATCTTCACTATTGCAGTAATAAAGTTAACTAGATAAGGTTACAATGTTTAACCATAAAATATGATCTACCCTATGAGGGGTCTTCCTTGTTAAAATCTTAAGAGACTGCTAGGTCTCACCTTGTTAGAGGATTTAATACTTAAAATAAAGTAAGGAATCTATTAGGAGATTTACAAAGATTTGTTAAGACCACTTTGTTAAGAGATTTATCCTAATTCAAGTATGTTAGAATTGATTCAGTACTTGACTCTCAATTTTCTCTATAAGCTGATTTCAATTCTTCTCCTTGCTAATTGATCCTCTCCTTTGATTTGATATGCTTTTCTTTCCCTTTTAGTTCACTGCAATGACTAGGTCACTTAATTTGTTAGCTGATAGAAAAGCACTTTAATGACTTTGAATATGATCTCAATCCTTTTTTATCTATAGCTTCATGTTTTCACATGAACCCTTTTCATTTCCTTCTCTAATAGCATATGTTCTAGGTTAAGATAATTTCTATATAAAGATTTTGTAAAGAGTTTTGTAGATGGTTCTAGGTTTTTCCTCTTCATCCTGATCATCAAACACACAACATAGGGATCTGTAATCCACAACATGTAAAATTATTGTAATAACCTCTTCAAAAATTAAATATCCCTTCCAAGTCATCATGATAATCATTTTACCTAAAACTTCATTCCACTCCTAAATTTTAGGTAAACTCTACATAGCTCAGCCTTTAGTGTTTCCTAATGATCAACATTGGTTTTGCTTGGGAAACACTAAATAACTCAACACTTTTGTTCAAAAAAAATTTCTTGATTGTTGATGACTTTCTTAATCGCTAATGAGCTCAGTTCATATACAAAATACTTTTCCACCCAAATAGTTACTTAGCTCCTATATAATTAGGTATATACTTAATTATGTATATGGATCGACTTATATAGAGTAGCTCAATCATAGTGATGACTATCTGACTCTACCTTGTAAATGAATAATTGGTTGACACTGATAGACAACAATGGTTAGAGATACCAACAATCTCCCCCTTTGACATTAGTGGAAAAAATAGTTTGTCATATTTGCATTGTTACAATACAATCTGATAACAAGCTCTCCTCATGAATAAGTCTTATGACTTATGAACAATACAAAAATGAATAACAAGACCATTTCACCTTTATTCAAATATATACATTGTACATTATACATCTTCGTTACCTTTCTTTTGCATCTTTTTTACATCACATTACTCTATCTCTCTTTAATTCTCTTTTTCCACCATCATATCTCTTTCTCTACATATGTATCTTTCCCCCTTGTTTTTGAACACTATATGTCACTTCTTTTGGGGTTGAATGGGTGGAAGTAATCCATATGTTTCAATGAATTCCTTATGAATTTTGGCAATTATAGAAAGTGCATGATCCCATGTGATTCTTGTTTCCTCTAAAAAAATATTTTGCAACTACAATCAAGGTATTTTTTAGTGGCTAATATTCATAAATTGGCTAATTTTAGAAAAAAATTCTAGTAATTTGGATAATAATTTAAGATTTAATGCAACCTAAATTGCCACATTTTTATTAAATTTAATTCTAAAATATTTAAAATCGCTCAATAATAATTTATTTAAAATTTTAAACTCAAAGATTTACCACAATATTCGATACATGATTAGATTTGATTCACCCAAATATTATATATTATCAAAGAATTTAAAATTAATTCAACAATAATTATCATAATTATTAGTTACTTTAGGGATATATCACCAATATTTAGTTTTCACTATTGATTTAAAATATAATGTAATTATCCTCATAATTTCCTTGAGATAAAACATGTTCAATTTTGATTTGTAATATTCCATGATGATTAGCAAAATTCCTATTATTTTTGAGATTCACTAATATCTTCTACTCAAAAATTATGATTTCAAAATAATCGCCAATGCAAATAATATTTAAAATACAAAATTTGAGAGATTTGCCAATAAAAATAATTTGGTTTTTCAAAATAATGAAAGATTCGCCAATATTTTATATCTTTTTCTGGAGGGGGGTTTCTTAAAGTTTACCTTGACTATAATCTTATAGCTAAATTAGTTAAACTATCAACCACTAAAATATTATGATCTTCTATGATAAGATCTTGGGTTATTTTTAGTTCTCTTTGCATGACCACCAAATGAGATATCAACATTTCTTGAATAGATATCAATTTGGATCTCATGTTGTTATCAGGTACCTAAATCTCAGCCAATGTACCTTGAGCATTCAGTAGATTATTATAATGATCAATTCTTGATCCTACTAACTCTGAAATAATGTTGTTGGATATCTTCATCTCAGCCCAAGTCTTATTTATTTGTGCCTAAATATTATGTATAAATCTTGGTATGTCTAAAAAAATTGTGTACAAATATTGTACCTTTTGTAGTAACTCAATCATAATCTATGCATTCTCCTATAATTACACTTTCTATTCAACAATAGTTATGGAGACTTTGTCCACAACCTTGGTTTCAAATCTTGTTGCCAAAGAATCCATTAGCTTCACATTTGATTCCATAACTCCAACATTTACTTGATCAATTATATTTATAATCTGGTTTATGATTGTTGCATCTTCCTCTAAATTATGAATGTCAAAAGAATCAACAAAATATGATTTACATTATATAATATCTATTTCTATTTGTGCTCCCTTTTGAGCTCTTCTTGTCTCTTCTTCTTTGCCAACATTTCTTACAAAAAAATATTTTTTTCTCTAAGGTCAGATGTTCCAGATCCAATTGTGGGATCTTAATGATTTCATCTAGACTAATCTCAATATCTAACAAAAAATCTTTTATTTCTTTCCTCTTTCTGCTAGGTGAGGGAGTGTTTTTGCTTGGAACTTTCATGTGAGTTGATGAAGGGGTGTTAGTAATTGGTCTTTCTTGTGCATCTATGCTCAAGACAACAATAATTGCACTTTATTGAGATTTATTTGATTCTTTGTCTTCCTCAATATGAGGTGCTAAAACAATCTTATCATTTTCATTTGTTTCTCAATCTTCACCATCTTCCTCTTCATTTGTGATCCTTGCCTACTCAACTTCTGGAGTATTAGGCATGTCATCATGTATAAGAAACATGTTGCCTTATGGACTTGGCACACCTGATCTTTCTCAATAATTATATTCATCATCAATATTATAGTCTCTGCCTTCTTTTTTATTAGTCCAAAAATTCTCTTCCATAGCAACTCACTTTTCTATCATACAACTTCCTCATTATTCATCAATATAAAAATGTTCTTTATTTTGGAAAAAAATTGTTCTTATGGTGCTCCAAAAATATCTCCTTTTGATCTTGTGATAGGTCAAGCATAACTTTGACTGATGTGCCAGTCCTTATGATTTTCTTTACCTTCTCTTCCTATTCCCATCTCCCTTTTGATTTCTCATATAGAGCTTTTGGTATCTGTCTCTCTATTTCTCTAGGAGATAGCTTGAAATTTGACATCATTTCTATCATAGCCTCTTCAATCCTACTCTTGTCATCATTATCTAGTGTATCATATTTAACAAATTGAAAACTAGATAATCCTAGGGAATTCTTTATGTCTTAACATACCTCATCAATAGACTTTTGTTTCTTCTAAGGTGGTCCTTTGACCAATCTTTTTATTCTAGTTTTGGGGGCACTAAGCCCAGTAAACTCTTCTACTTTCTTCTTTGTAGTCTACTTGACGTTGGCAATTACCTTGTTCCTTGGCTTATTTGGTGGTGGAGGTGTCAATTCTTGCTTCTTCTTTGTTCTTTGAGTCTTATTGCTCAATGACATGATAACAACTAAGCCTTTACCCTTATCACCTTTTTCTATTTCATCTTCCTCATCACCACTATCTTGTTCTTCATCTTCACCAAGACCTTGAGTCAATTTCATTGGTTTTTCCCCCTTTCCTAGGGTTCCCAACTTAGCTTCTAGGTCTTCAATCATTTTCTTCCTTTTCTTTTCCTTGGAATCTATCTTGATGTTCACAGTTATCCTTGGTTTGGCTTCATCATATCTTCCAAAAGTTTTAGCCTCAGCATCTATCTCTTCTTTGAGTATTGCATCAATTTTTGTACTTACAACATCACTATCTATTTCATATTCAAAGCTTTTAAATATGCCTTCCTCGGATTAACTTCTTGTACAAAATTATTTCTCATGTCAACAAGAAAACATATGTCACTATAATACTTTTTGTGACCAACTCTTTTGGAATTCTCATTCTCCTCTTCATCCTTAGCTTGAATTTATCAAAATAAGCATTCATTGTATTTTCAAAGTTGTCTCCCAATTGGGTAATATGCTCATTGATTTTCCTTGTCACTATTTTGTCTTTCTCTCATACAATATTTCTAATACCGAGAAAATACTTCTGGATATAAAATAAAATACAAACAATGAGGGATCTAGATTTACACATTTAATTCTTCTCTTTTCTTATTGATGATAGATTCTTTGAAAGTTATAACTTTTGTAGCTCAACAAGATCATACTCATGATCTTTCATCACAATCTTTCACACTTGATTCACTACCATATAAGGTACATTGTTCAATCTGCATGATTGATAGAATTGATAGAAATTATTTCCACTAGTCCATTTTGTAACCAATACTTCATGTCATGAATTCAACACAAAAAAATAAAATTATCCATTCAACTTTGAATTTTTTGGGAATTTTAGGGCATGATTTAACCCTTTCCTTTCAACAATTTAAAATTAGTCCTTCAAGATTCTTTCATTACACAACTTCATATAAGCATCTCTTATTTTATAATCACCTACTTCTCCAATTTTTCACATATAATAGCTTTTGACATTATGGATCATAATGACCTTAGGTGGTATAGAAGATAACACGCCCATAGAGTGTCCTTTTATAGCAATCTCTAGAATAGCACAAAACTTAGGTGGAGGACGAGCATCACTCTTCACCAATTTAATTTTACTAACCCATTGACTTATTCTAGTGGTTGATGAATTTACCATGATAGTAGATAGGGTTTGATGTTCTTCCTTTTTGGGATACTCAACACTCATTCATGCGCTTTACTTATTCAAACTTCTTGATCAAATCACTCTTGAAATCTTTGTAATTTTCTTAAATTTATGAATTGTTATGTGATCTTAAAAATATGAATGCAAGGTATGAAATAATGTCTTCAAGTTTTTTATATATCTTCTCCATTAATGTTATGTACTTAGATGAGTGGAAGCTAGTTGTCTCTGTCAATATTGATGCCTTTCAATTGGGTCTACAACTTGGTCTCTTCCATGTCACCCAGTCTCTATTATTCTTGAAATTCTCAATCCATGTTGTAATGCTCGGTCAACATATGTAATTTCCTTACACCCCTAAACTTTTCATAAATTTGTTCTTATGCATCTTTTATATGAAGATATGAACTTTTAGCATTCAATCAAAATCTTTAAAAATTAAACTTATCATAGATTCATCCACATCTATCAATAACTTGTGCATGTAAAGCTAGTAATGTAATTTTTTATAACATTTGAATCTAATAAATCACATGCATTAAAGTAAAACACATAATATAGTATTTGTTATCTAGAAACCCTCCAAGGTGAAGGTAAAACTAGGGTAGGGATGACACCCACAAATCTTCACTACTATAGTAATAAAGTTAACCAGTTAAGGTTACAATGTTTAACCATAAAATATGATCTACCCTATGAGGGGTTTGCCCTGTTAAAATCTTAAGAGACTACTAGGTCACACCTTGTTAAAGGATTTAACACTTACAAAAAAGTAAGGACTCTACTAGAAAATTTACAAAGATCTATTAAGACCATTTTGTTAAGAGATTTACCCTGATTCAAGTCTATTAAAACTAATTTCATACCTAACTCTCAATTTTCTCTATAAGTTGATTTTAAGTCTTCTCCTTGCTAATTAATCCTCTCCTCCAATCTAATATTCTTATCTTTCCCTTTCACTTCATTGCAATAACTAGGCCACTTGGTCTATTAGATGATCTCCAAACCCTTTAATGACTTATAAACTGATCTCATTTCATTTTTTCTATAGCTTCATGTTTGCGCATAAACTTCCATCTCCTTCTCTACTAGCATATGATCTAGGTTAAGATCATCTCTATATAAAGAGTTGTGTGAAGAGTTTTCTAGATGGTTCTATGTTTTGCCTCTTCATCCTAATCATTGAACACACAACATAGGGATCTATGATCCATAATGTGTAATTTTTTTGTAACAACCTCCTCAAAAATTAAATATCCCTTCCAAGTTTTCCTAATAATCATTTTTCCTAAAACTCTATTCCATTCTTGACTTTCATGTAAACTCTACATAGCTCAACCTTTACTATTTCTTGATGCTTGACATTGTAATTGCTCGACCTTCATTGTGATTTGTACACACGAAGTAACTTGATACTTGTGCTCATGAAAACTTGCTTGATTTCTGATGAGCTTGGTTCATATAAAAAATACTTTGTGACCTTACTCAGCTCCTATAGAGCTAGGTACATACTTACTTGTGTACATGACTTGGCCTATATAGAGTAGCTTGGTCACAATGATGACCATATGAATCTACATTCTAAATGACTAAGTGGTTGACACTAATAGACAACAATGGTTAGAGATACCAAAAATCCTTTGAAGATTGTAATCACAACTATAATAGATATGTCTCTCCTCTACCATTTATACTACTTGGTATCCTTCTTATTGAATCTACTTAATATTATTCTTGTATTCCATATTCACTTTCTTCACTTTCTTACATCTATCTTATTCATCCATTCCATGCCTTAAAAAAAGTAATTTAGCTTTCTTATATAGCCATAAAATAGTATGTTCATTCTAAGTTGGCTCAAACAATAGGTTTCTTTACAATAATCAATTTACACCTTTAGGTTGGTTGAATGTTGATGCTTGGGTTAGACCATTCACTTGGGATTTATGTTGATGCTCAAACAATATAGTGAGCTTGGGTGATGCTCTAACACTCTAGTAATAATGAATGCCTTGATTGAAATGGATTTTTATTTCATATGGAGAACTCGATGAATAATTCTATCTTGGTTCACACTGAGAACTCAATGAACAGTGTTAGCTCGATTCATACTGATAATGTGGTTTACAATGTGATGTCTATCTATAAGATACAAGTGCTTGGTTAACATAGGATATTCTCAATCTTCTTGGGATACACTAAAGTATCCTAATTGAAGGAATGCTTGGTTTCAGTATTAGTTGACCTTCCTAGATGACTTAAGTGTTTTGTCACTAATTAACAATATGTCTTTCCATAGAGTCAACAATCTCCCCCTTTGGAATTAGTAATAAAAACACTTATTATGTGTAGTTTTGTTAGCAATCCAAAAAATATTAATAAAAAATTTCTAAAAAACTCACCCTTTCCATATTGTTGGATCTGCAACTTGGTTTGAACTAGAAAATTGTGGTTGGGTCACAAATGAATGATTTTTGGTTTTTCAAAGTTTTCTTTATCCATCTGTATATATGCTTTATATATACATATATGTTTCCTTTATACATATTACTCTATATATACAAAGATATTTCACCTTATACATTTTCCTCTACATATTCCCCTTTTTTTGTTACAAATGTCATATACATATATCTTTACATGGTTGTACAAAAATGATTGAGTAAATCATGATGAACTTTCAAAATTAAATATTTTTATCCCAAATTTCTTTCAATACCTTCAAAGCATCCAGAGTTCAATTTTAAGTTGAGCTAATAATTTCATCATGAGATCTACAAATTAGAAATGTGTATCATGAAATAGTGTCTTTGCGTGTCCAAGATGTTTTTGCATCACATCCATGTGAGAAAGTATCATACTTTTAATATCTAGTATTGTTTCCCTAATCCTAGCTTCCTCCCTTAGTAGTTCAGCCTATAAATTTGTCAAAAATATGACCTCCACAAAATGATTTGAGATGGAACTTGGGTCAACTTCTAACTAACTAGCACTATTCTTCAAGTCTTCATCAATGTTGACTAGTCTTTCCTTTATTTCCTTGCTGAAAATTGAAGTATCTCATAGTTTTGTAAATAAAGAGAACATTATTTACAACTCTTAATATAGCAATTAGAGTGGACACTTTCACTTGATCAAAAACTATCCTTTTGGCTACATTCTACAAAAATTTGTTCTTAGATTTTCTTTCTTCCCTTTGTAGAGATTTTTCTTGACCATTTAAATATTTATTGAATTTATGTTCAATATCAATTAATTTCTCAATGACAAGGGCTTTATCATTTAGCTCAACTTGTATTACATCAAAAATATGTTTTTGATGTCTTCAAGAAATTTTTGTCTCTCCCTTTCTTCTTTGATTTTCCTCTAGTAGGCCCTTTTTCTCCATAGTTCGCTCAAGATCTACATCTAGTTCGTAGGTTAGATTGATCCCAATTTGGAATCACAATCTATGTATCAAGGTCAATCTCTTTTGAAACCTTTTCTTTTCCTTTGTCTTCATCCTTCTTCTATTCTTCACTTGGTTGACTCTTGGTTTCTTCTTTTCTTCCTTTGTCAATCATGTCCTCATCCTTGTCTAATTTTTTCTTAGTTATACTAGGCCCAGAGGTAGTCAAAGTTTGCTACTCGATTTCTACTTGGGTGGATGCAAGATTTTCTTTCTCCATATCTTTACTCTCTATTTTCTCTATACTTGATGGAACAATGGTTTTTCTCAAAGAAATGGTAGAGAGGCTATTATTGCAACTGCCATCATCTCTGAGTTTGATTCTTTAATAGTATTTACATTTGATGTTTCATCTTTATCTACCTTATTCTCTTCTTCAAAAATAATTTTCCACAACTTTTTTTTTAATTGAACAACCTCTTCTATATTATTATAATTTTTTTGAGAATATTTGAATCTAGGAGTTTTCCTATTTTCATGCTTGGTCATGACCTCCTTGATTTATTCTCTAGTGAAATGTGGCATAACAATTTTCAATGTTTTTTCTCTCATGTCCTTCTCTATTTTTGCAACATTGTCCATCTTTTTATCACTTTCTTTAGTAATACTTCTGGAACTTGTCTTTTTAGCTCACTAGGATCATATTTCTATCTTACCATCTTTTCATCCAAAGCATCCTCTATCTGTTGCCTCTCCCTCTTTCTTCTAGATTCATATTTTATACATTTGAATCCATCCATGCAATTTTATTCTTTTAATCTCTTCAATTATTTCATAAAAGATAGGGGGGCTTCTTCAGTTGGATGAGAGGTGTATTTTCTTCCTCTTCATCATCCTCCTAAAGCTTCAATTTTGTCCTTGACTTCCTTGCAATGGTGATCACAAGGGTAGCTACTTTCCTATGTGTAGCTTTCTTAGGTGTAGTCTTGATCATTTTCCCCTCCTTTTTGGAGATTATTCTTCCTTTTCTTCTTCCTTTTCTTCTTCATCCTCTCACTTTCCCTTGGTGAGGAATAATAGGGTTATCCTTCTTGACTAATTTATTTTGAATGTTTTCCATTATTTTGCTTCCTCTCTTTAGAATGTGAGGAATCTCTATTTCTAGAGATATTATGGTTTTAGCCACCTCATAAGCTCCAAAATATGTAGCCTTAGGGTCAACTGGCTCATTTAGTACAACTATTAGCCAATTCCCCCCCCCCCCCCCCCCCTCCCACCAATTTTCTTGACACCATCATCAAAATTTGATCAAAAATACCTTTCATTGTGTGGAATTGCTCAAATGGTCAAAATCTACTAAGCCTATCTCTTCGTGCCATATATTTTCATATTTTATAAGGAGATCTACAATCTTACAATCAAGGGTTTTATCATCCAGTCATAAGACTTCATTTATCCTTCTCCTAATGTTACAAAGCAAGCCTTGTGGAGTGTAGTGCTAAATTTTGAGTCTCTCAATCTTACAATATCTCTTTTGATCATAGTATCGCAAATGTGAATTTTAAGGTTTATGATCTCACAATTTTCCTTTCATCATGACATTATAGGTGTCTTGTGAAGGTTGTAATGAAGTTACAATGTTACAACAAACTGGCAATCACAAGATCTTAGAGGCTCAGAATTAGTCATGTGACCATACAACAAGCAGTGTTTAGTGTGGCATCATGAGGTTGTGAGATTTTAAGATCATGAAACAAATTATTAGGGCCTTCAATGTTACAATGGATAGAACACTATGGGCCTACATTTTCTACAATTGTAAGATCTCCTAGGATCAATGGCTAGTATATATGCACTTTCTAAAGGTGCACAATGTTTAATCAGAATGAGGAAGTGAGTACTTTCCACATGGATTTTGTGTGACCAATTTTAGTATGTGGGTCATGCAAAGTTGGGATGTGTTAGAAGGTTGATAGGATGGCATATTTGGATTGGCTAGGGGTGTTGACTTTACTGAGTATTTCCAATTCTACATCAATCATTGATCAAATGAGGATCTACAAATGTCGCTTCCCTAGAATTCAAAGATTCTGACGATTTAACAAAACTAGAGAAACAATGATCTATCACATGGCATGATGGGCCAGGTTCAAGAGGGGCTTCTTCTCACATTGTTATAAGGGTCAAGGATATTTCATCAGGTGAGGAATGATTATTCAATCATGGCACTCCATCAATAAATTTTAATAGATTTAAGTTGTGACCTTGTGATTGTCAACAACTTAGTCAAATCCAGTTCATTCTAGCATCATGATTATAATATTTTGAGGTATTTTACCAATGTTATGCCAAAAGGGAAATTGTAAGATCATAAGGGTCAATTTACTAGTTGAAGATGCTATGATAGTCAAGTGATCATAAGATCATAGATGAAAGCTAAGGGATCCTCGATGTTACGAAATGTTGTATTCATGAGATCGTAAGACTGAAATGGCAGTGGTCATAGCATCATATGGTCATAACATCAATTGATCATAGGATCATAGGAACAAAAAGGGCTAAAGATTTATGTTCCAATGCTACAACAATGCAGTTATCATAAGATCTCAATGGTGATTTCTTGGGCTCCTGAAGCAGTGAAGTAGATCTTGTCACAACATCATATGATTCTAGGCTTCTAAAAGATATAAAAAGGTAAAGGGTCAGTTTCAAGATAGTCATTTATCAAATGAAGGTGACAAAATTTGAATCAAGACTTTCCATCAATAGAGGTGAGAAAAGAAGTCTTTCAAACTCATGATAAACCATTGTCATGAGATCACGAGGGTAAGTTGAGGAACTGCCAAAGTCATGACAAGGGTTAGTTTAGCATGATCATAAGATCATGAGGGTTATAGTTTCTCACTACCAATTTTATAATAGATCTCAATTGTGAGATCATAAGGTCAAATTAACTATGCTTGTAACATCATAAAGAAATAAAAAAGGACCCATGACCATACGAAAAGTTTTTGTGTTCATAACATCTCAAGGGCAGGTTGATGGATTTCCAATGCTATGTCAAAGGTGTTTCCATGAGATCATAGCATCATGAGATCTTAAGGCAAAGAGAAAGTTCTGATGACATGATAAGGAAACAATCGAAGGATCGTAGGAGTTTGGTTGCCTACTGTTGATGCTACATCAAGGTAGTTGTTGTGAGATCATAGGGGTTTAATTTTGATCAATCATAAGATCATAGAGCTAAAGTTCCCAGTTAAAGATGATACAAGGGGTTTGACTTCAAGGGTAATCATAAGATCATAAGTCCCTGGGTTGACCAAAAAGTGTTATGCTTGTCTAAGCTGGAGAATTAAGGGGTGCCATAAAATTGAAAGAAAGGTATAGGGATATGGTTAACTTCTTTTGAATGATGATAATAGCACATTTGGCAATGAAATCATGATAGATACAACTCTTTAATGGAAAAATGATCATTTGATTTTATCCATCTACTTTTTTGTGCTCTCCATACATGTTTTATGCAAGGAATACTCCATCACCACCTGGTTTGTCCATCTACTCAGTCAGGGTGATAGTGGCTACCATTTATATCTTTGTAGGGCTCAGATTGGTATGGGAGATACAATTTCCTACATTTAGATGTGTACTTTGATCAAATCTTCCCCAGATTGGTAGAGATTTTCTCTATAGGAATTATTTGTATTAGTTGAGCTTTGGCTTCTAGTTGAAGTTATCTCATTTATTCTTGAACCATAAAAGCAAGTTTTGTAGACCCCCCAAGGGTCTATCTTTTCTCTAATTCTATAGCACTATGTTCCATGCTTTGCTACTATAATTTCCTTTTTCCTATGAATGAATATAGCTCTCTGTTGTACCTCATTCTCCCATTAATACAAGTGCAAAACCTTATTGCCTTTGTTAATGTATTGCTTTCATTTTTCAATCTACATAATATTATCTATCTTTCCTATAATGATATTAATGACGGTACACTTTGATACCACTAATGAAGGTACAACTCTGATACCACTTGATAGAGGGCCACACCACCCTTACCCACTCACAATCAAGAAAGCAACAATATAGAGACCAAGAGAAATTAAAAAAAATGCTTCACAAGAAATTTTATTATACTTGAAGATCCTTACAACACCCAAAAGATGATATCAAGCTTCTCCTTGAGCTTCCACTCCTCGAGCTTCTCCTTGAGCTTCTACTCCTCAAGCTTCCCCCTTGAGCTTCTACTCCTCAAGCTTCCCCCTTGAGCTTCTACTCCCCAAGCTTCCCCCTTGAGCTTGATTACAAATGATAATAAGCCTTGCTTAAATAGGCACTTCTAACCCAAGACATTACAAACAAAACCAATGTGGGATAAAAGGTAAATACAACTATCTTTAAATAAATATTAAATTCTCACCCAAATACAACTAAGCACCCAACAAATATTAAATACATGATTTATCCAAAACCTTCTAGAATTTCCACCTACACACCTCGATTAATGGAATGACAACTATTTTTCTTATTTTTCTATTTTATGCCACCTATGCACCTCGAAAATAAAAATCCTCTTTTCCTTTCTTTTCTCCTTTTTATTTTTTTTATTATTTCTCCTCTAATTTTCATCACTTTCTCTCTCCTCCACAAATTTTTTTTTTTTTTTTTCCATGCAAGATGCTCCTGCATCAGACTCCCCTGGTAAATAGAAAAGTGTGTCCCACACTTTGATGCCAAAAGAAATATCTACCACCATCTTCATCTTCACCAAAGGCTTCCACCTCAATAGGAACAACAAAACCACCATGCAAATCTTCCACATCTGCATTACTCTATCAAACACTCGAATCTCAACCATCCAATCAGCATGCTCACCCTCAGAAATAAACTGAACATAATGCTTCATTACCAAACTTCCATTCACATCAACAACTAGTGAATCCATACCAGCAATAACAAGCTCTACATCAGCATCAACATGTAGATCTCCATCAACACATTTCACACTCACAACATCACCAACCTCATTGCTCACAACAAGATGCTCTGCAACATACAAGTCACCACCAACAACAACTGATTCATCCACAACCGAGTGCTCCACAATCTCCATGTTAGACTCAACCAACTGATCATGAAAACCAACCTCTGTCTCAACATCAACAAAATTAGGAATATCTTCAGCAACAACCTCTAGTTGCTCTGCAGGTTCTGCATCAGACTCGACAAACTGATTAGCAAAACCATCCTCTTCCACCTTGACCTTCTTAGCTTTAGCATCCAACCGAACAAACATCGTAGAAAAATTCCTCTCCACTATATCATGGATTTTTGCAATCATCTTAGGGTCCAATCCTCTTGGAGCCATCTTCCAAAAATTTAGCAAACCCTAAACAAATCCAACAATCTAAAAGATCAATCAGCCACAAGATCAACCTTCTTTGCAAATCCTAGTGTAAACTGCCTCACGTTCGGTGATCTGTCCACACACTCAAGAACTCCCGCTCTAATACCACTAATGACGGTACGCTTTGATACCACTAATGAAGGTACAACTCTGATACCACTTGATAGAGGGCCACACCACCCTTACCCACTCACAATCAAGAAAGCAACAATATAGAGACCAAGAGAAATAAAAAAAAATGCTTCAAAAGAAATTTTATTATACTTGAAGATCCTTACAACACCCACAAGATGATATCAAGCTTCTCCTTGAGCTTCCACTCCTTGAGCTTCTACTCCTCAAGCTTCCCCCTTGAGCTTCTACTCCCCAAGCTTCCCCCTTGAGCTTGATTACAAATGATAATAAGCCTTGCTTAAATAGGCACTTCTAACCCAAGACATTACAAACACAACCAATGTGGGATAAAAGGTAAATACAACTATCTTTAAATAAATATTAAATTCTCACCCAAATACAACTAAGCACCCAACAAATATTAAATACATGATTTATCCAAAACCTTCTAGAATTTCCACCTACACACCTCGATTAATGGAATGACAACTATTTTTCTTATTTTTCTATTTTATGCCACCTATGCACCTCGAAAATAAAAATCCTCTTTTCCTTTCTTTTCTCCTTTTTATTTTTTTTATTATTTCTCCTCTAATTTTCATCACTTTCTCTCTCCTCCACAAATTTTTTTTTTTTTTCCATGCAAGATGCTCCTGCATCAGATATAGAGTGAAGTTCCTTCCTTATAAAATATATTTGGTTCTTGATCTGTATGTGATTGCTGAATTAAAGTAAAGGTTGAATCAGTGTATCTTGAGAATGTGTTGGTGAATAGTGCATTTTTAGGAAGAGGTAAGGCTAAACAAACTATTTTTTTGTATCACCCCCTCTAGATTAGATTAGGTAGTTTTATTTCATGCATTCCTTCTCCCTTTTCCTCTCAAGAAGTAGTTAGGTGCACCTGATAGTAAGGAAGTTGACCTACTCTAGAGATTCAATCTCATTGTTCAAGTCCCATAACTTGGAGATTGTTTCCATGTTTCACAAGGTTTCCTTTAGGTAAGAACTTTAGGCAAAGGTGAAAAATTTTGTGGAACCAACAACCTCAATGATATCCTTAGTATCATAAATGTTCACTTTATAACCCAAAGATTTTACCCATGCTATCCTCTATATGACTTCTTTAATGTGAGTGTTATCATAGTCAACTAGGAAGAAAATATATTGCTCATACTTCTCAACTAATTGTTGAGGAATCTTCTACCTATTCTACATCTTTTCCTTGAAATTCTCAAATTATGCATCCATAATTCCATCAAAATTTTCTCCCAAATCATTGATGAAATTATTGATCTGGTATATAACCAGTCTACCTTTCTCCATTCCATATTAAACTTAGAAGGGAAAAAAATTTGCACATAGAAAAATAAACATACCAAAAGAGAACCAAACTTACATACATTCTTCTTTGATGTCTGACTACTCTCTATGTTCTTTCCTAGTTGGCTTAGCTACAACTCGACTAGGTTGAAAGGTAGGTTTTTCTTCACAACCTTGTAAGCTAGGTCAACTACCTTATAGGGTATGGTGTTAGTTCTTCTTGACTTGTAGATCTTGTGGGAAATTACATGGATTCCAAACTTGATTTCTATGTCTATGACATTGTCCAATTTCATGCCTCTGTCATCCCACACTACTAGGGTTTTGGTGGTTTTAGGTCTATCCAACATTGGGTAACCCATGGCTTGAAAGATCATATTATTTATGATCTTAATAGGTTTCTCAAGCTAGAATTACATATAATGAAACCTACTTAAAAAATATTTGATCCACTTTACATGATAATTCCTCGACATATTTAGTGCATGAGTCAAACCCTTGATTAATTCCAAATGTTTGTGCTTAGGTTTTGATATTCCATTCTCGCATAATTCCTCATTAATATTGAAAGAACCTAATTCATGAATTGTGCAATGATAAAATCACCTAATGTCATGGATCAGTAGTACCTTCAAAGGAATGACTTAGTGAGCTCTCAATAGATCATTTTGCACAACAATTACAGGATGAAGCTTGAATTTTGATGCTTTGCATATTGTATTCTTTAGCAACATCTTAGAACCCTTCTTTTCCTTTGCACTAGAGTTAGATTCCATTTCTCTTGGTGAATTAAGAGTTTCACCAATAGATAACCTTCTTGAATGTACTCTTGCAATTTTTCTTTGAAAACAATTTTCTCTTGGTCTCTTGGGGCTTCAAAACTTTCTTTGCTCAAACTAGTTTTTGAAATTGTGGTGAAACTATGAATTTTTTATTTAATATTTTGTAGAAATTTTGATTTTAGGGTCTAATAAATTATCCATAATTTTTAGGTGAGAATATTTGGAAAGGTCTTCAAATTTGAGCTTGGTATGAACTGTTTATCATGAAGCTGGATTAGAATTGGTTTCTAACTTGGTTTTTCTCGGTGATTCTTGATAGTGCGATTACAACTAAATTTTAACTTACCTAAAATGAAGTTCCCTCACTTGACCTTGTACATCTAAATATGCATGGTTGTACTATTCTTTCTTTCTTATCTAGAACTAATTTAGGATCTTCTTTGGATTTATAGTTCCATTCATCTCCTTGAATGCTTAGTTAGATGTGGATGCTTCACCCAACTCATTGGTTTGGGTGATAATAACTTCATTTTATTTCCTTATATTTTCCTCTGATTTCCTTAGCCATTTCTAGGTCATGTGAGTTTTAATCTCTTTAATATTTTTTCCCTTTATTTTGTTCACCAAAATTTTTAGTAGCTCAATTCATACAATTTCTTTTCAAATGACCTCTCTATTTGCATACATAACATCTAACATTGGTATGTCTTTTCTTGAATTGAGTCCTTATGCAATTTACTCCAATGTGGTCATATTATCTACATAGATGATATCTTCCCCATGTGTTGTACTCCTAACTAATAAATGATATGTTTTTGGTTCCATTGTGATGATTATTTGGATTCCATTAATTTGATCTACACTTAGAAGATCTGTGACCATGCTTGTCACATGTGAAATAGTTTCCTTCAAAATTTGATCTAGTTCTACATTTATTTTCCTTGTTACCATATTTGTTATAATTATAGAAATGACCTTTGAGCTTGGGTTTTATATTCTTATTCCAAAAATAGTTTGATGTATGGTCTATTTTTCAATAAGTGTTACTTGTAGAACTTTTGTTCTTCTATGCTCCTTCTTATGATGATTCTCCTTAATTAGTATACCCTAAGCCAATAGTGCCTTTAGGTCTATTTAGAGTTTGTTCATACGATTGATTCACACTTTCTTGTGAACTCAAGCTTCTTTCATTGAGTTCCTTTTCATCTCTTAGTTCATTTTGGAGTATGTCATTCTTTGTCCTTAGATTGGTGATTTCATGATTTGTATTATCTAGTTGATTTGTCACATCTTCTTGATGTTGAGATAGCTACTAGATTTCATTGGTATTTTCTTCTAATCTTGTTGCAAGTAATTTTTTATCTTCATCTACCATTTATTTTTCATTCACTACTTTTTTCTTTTGTTCCATGACTTCACATAGCCTAACTAAGTGACTTTCTTGTTCTCTTTTCAATTTTATTACTTCTTCTTGTAGAGAAGTATTCTTTCCTAGTAGGTCTTCTATGGCACCATCTTCTTTTTCTAAACTTCTTTCTTTGTAGAGGTCTTCTATTCTTTCTCCCAAGTATATATTTTCATTCATCTATATAGCCAATTCTTTTCTTCTTTTCAGAGAGTGGGTGATTTTCTCCTTGAGTTTCTTGACTTGTTCTATAGCCATATGTACATCAAGTTTTTAATTCTCAATAGATTTCTCTAACTTATACACTTCCATTTTCTTAGATATTTACTCTTAATTTATTAAGCCTCTAATAGAAGAACCTTGCTATGATACCAATTGTTGGAAATGTAATGACAAATAGATGATTGAGAGGGGGGCAGGGGGGGTGCAGGGGGGTGGTTGAATCATAACTAATTGAAACTTTACACTTTGAATATTTCTCCTTTACTTTATTAGATTGTCTAATCTACTATCATGCATGAACATGATACATTGAAGAAATAAACACCATAAGACTTTGACGCAATATTTGGTAACCTAGAAACACTCCAAGGAGAAGGTAAAATTGGGGTGGGAATGACACTCACAATGCTTCACTACTGTAATGATAAAGTTGGCCTATTATGACCTACAATTGATCACTTCTAGTGATATACTCTATTAGAAGTATGAAGTACTATTAGGTTCACCTCATGAATAGTTTTTATAATACAATGAAGTATGTACTAGATATTAAGATATTTTACAAATGACTGCTAGGTCCACCTTGTTAGAGTATTTACTTGATACAACTGTTAGGATAAAATTAGTGAGATGATCATAGTTTGCAATTGATTTAGTGATATAGATCCTTTGAAGATTATAATCACTTGACTGTGATAGATGTGTCTCTTCTCTACCCTTTATACTACTTGGTAGCCTACTTACTCAATCTTCTTCATCTTCTTCTTGCATTCCATATTCACTTTCTTCACTTGTCATCTATTTCATGCCTTAGACAAAGAAACTTACCTTTCGTATATATCCATCAAATAGTATGTTCATTCTAAGTCAGCTCAAACAAGAGATATCTTTACAATAATAAATTTACACCTTGAGGTTAGTTGAATGTTGATGCTCAATCAATGTAGTGAGCTTGGGTGATACTCTGACACTCAGGTAATACTGAATAACTTTCTTGAACTGGATTCTCAATTCATACAAAAACTCATAAAATGTTGTTATCTTGGTTCATACTATGAAATCAATGAACACTTTTATCTCTATTGATACTAAAAACTCAATTTACACTGTGATGTTTGTCTATAAGATAGTGCTTGGTTAATACATGTTATTCTCAATTTGCTCAGACTCTACTAAAGTATGTTGATTGAAGAAAAGATCAGATGTAGTATTAATTGACCTTCCTAGATGACTTAAGTTTTTTGTAACTAATTTAAAATATATCTTGGCATACGATCAACATAACCATCATTTACATCCATGTGCTATTAATAGACACATGTTGTTGCACATGAAGTAAACTAGTTAGAGATTGTTTGATTTTTATGTTTATACATGTATATGCATGGATTAAATTAAAAATACATTTAATTGAACTTCGATCTAGTTTAACAACTTGTGTAGAGTGTTTGTATAATACTTTGATAAATAAAATATTACATTTTTTGAAACATATTGTAAAATAAGTTCTATGCTATGTTCTTACTTCATTAAATGTTATGATTCTAATTTACATAAAATCAAACTTATTGTATTTAATCTTGAAAGACCATAATGTAAAAATGAACATTTTGATTGACATTTCTATGGATCTACCTTAATTGATTCAAAACTGAAATTTAGGTAACAATTAAATGGAATTAGTCCTAGAAATGATTATGAATTGTGGAAGTTAAACAGAGGGAGACAAGTAGTCTCAAATCTGAAGATATTATAGAACACTTGAAGAACTTTCATGAAGAGATGAGGAAACACATTACTAAATTGAATACATAGTACAAGGCTAAGCTAGATGAGAAAAAGAAGCATAAGGAATTGCATATTGGAGATGAAGTCCTAGTTCATTTGAGAAATGAGATATTTCTAGTAGGAACATACAATAAGTTCAAGGTGAAGAGGTTTGGACCATGCAAGATAGTAAATAAGTATGACTTGGGAAATTCTTATGAAGAAGAATAACTCACTAAACTAAATATCATACTAGTGTTGAACACTTTAAATCTAATAGAGTATCTTAATGGAGGTGTTGAGGATGAGGTCAAAGAAGCACAATGAAATATTTGAGAAACTACTGTTGGAAATTACTTACAATTGGAACAACTTTTATTTTGTCATTGATGTCAAATCTATAGATGAGACATATTACTACCTAATATAAATGTCATATATATTTGATTAATGAAGAGGATTTGAGAGTTACTCATAACTATAGCACCTAGAGGAAAGGTTGAAGTTATGAAAATGAAGTTACAATGGACATATGATTAGATATACTTTGATAAAGCAAAGTAATTGTTTATGTCAAGAAAGATGAGCCAAGTCCAGAAAAAGAGCAAAATACTAAGGAGTGTTGAGTAATGCTAGTTTCAACCAAGCCACAGTTAGTGCAAAGAAAATCTAGTGTTGACCGAGCATTAGCATCAACCAAGCAAGTTAGTTGATGTAAAGATAGAAAGTTTAAATAATGATCAAGTGTCAGAAATTAGTGATTGTTGAGTGATAATATTAGATCAAATTCAAAGAAATCATAAGATCGAGTTGACTAAGATGATTTCTTATGTGATGTAAAGAGTTTTAAAGATTAGATTGATTAGTTGGATCATTGAATTCAAGGTGATGATTAAGTAAATCTCTAACAAATGGATTCTAGAGATGTTTCTAGAAGATGATCAAGAATATGTACAAAGAAATTAAATCAAGTTGAATCTAATTGTAAATGCTAAGATCTACGGTGGTTGTAGAAAATGCTCAAGCACAAATTTCCTATTTAAAGGTATACTAAACCAAAATTTTGTTGTCATGTCTAGTCAAGCCTAGCCAAGCCCAACCAATGTGTATGAGCAAGTTCATATATAGAGAAAGGTTGAATAGAAGCACATGAGAGTGTGAATCCGTAGGTAAAGAGAAAGCTTTCATATGTAATGATGATGTTGATAAGTGAATTTGAGAAAAAGTCTTATGTGTTGATGAGAAGAGTGGATTGATTACTTGAAAGGTGTCCAAGCAGATCAAGATCAAAGATGACAAAGAAAGGCTTATCAAATGACCAACATAAGGACCAAATAGAGATCTAAACCAGAAAAGTGGGTTGTAATCACATAGATCAAAACCTATTATTTTCATTCTTGTCATTGTAAATAGTTTGTCTAGAAATCCTTTCAATAGAGATTAGCCTAAGAGTCATTTGAATAATTAACAGTCTGTGTAGATTCATTAACAAGATGACATTTTAAATGGAATGATCAAAGTCCTCTTACAAGGCCACTCCTAACAAGGTGATTAAATTCTCTAACTAGGTCACATTTAATAGTGTGTATTGTAACCTTTAATAGGTTTGGCTCCTATTAGAGCTCACTTTGAAAGAGTGAAAAAGATTGACATGTTGTTGGTGGTTTTTTCCAAATTGGGTTTCCACATAAAATCCTAGTGTCAAACTATGATGAATGTCTTATGAAAGTTTTACATGTAATGATGTTTTCATTATGCAATGCAAGTTAATTTTATGATAGTTTTAGAATAGAAATTGAGCATAATATGATCAAAAAAATAGTGATGCGCTTAGTGTTCAATAATTAAAGTGGTACATAAAGACCTTGAGTAACTAATTCACATCGCCCCCTGCCCCCCCCATTCTAAACATTTCTAACAATTGGTATCAGAGTTAAGTGCTTATAGAGAAACTTAAAGCTAAAGATCATGATGGACAAGAGAGATCTACCCAATTTGAATGAGGAGACTTTTCTTGTATGGTAGACCATAATGAAGCTAAACATATCCATTATCAGTGATGTTGTTGTCAATTTTCTAAGAAATGAATATGTAGAGGTAACAACTACTCCTCTAACTATTGAAGAAATGAGACATAAGTTATATCACAACCAAGCAATGTTGGAGATTGGCTCAACCCTAAGCTATGATGAGTTTGACGACCTACAATATTGAAATATTGCAAAGAATATGTGGGATAACTTGAAGACCATATATGGAGGTGATGACAATGTACTAAGAGTCAAAGCAAAAATCCTGAGAGGAAAATTTGATGATATGAGAATTATGGAAGGTGAGAACATAGGACAATACTACACAAGATTTTAAAAGGTTTTTAATGCTATTCAAGGAGAAAATGGAATAATTGAAGATGAAACAATGATAAACAAGGTATTAAGGACTCTACTCCCTATCTATGCCATTAGAGTCTCTACAATTCAAGAACTGAGATGCATATTGGTAACAATCTGACCTTAGAAGGTGTAGTTGGTAAACTTACTTCTTTTGAGATGTCTAATTATGATAACTACACACCTGCTATCATTAAATCTACTTTTACATCATAATTTATTCTTATTTAGAAGAAAGGAAAAAATATGAAGAGTGAAAGAGATAGTTCTAATGATGAGATTGAAAAACTCGAAACCCTCATTGCAAAAAGGTTTGAAAGAGGAAGAGGTAAATACAAAAGCAAATTATCTATCATTTTTTTTTTCATGAAACAAATTTGGGCATATTACTATTAGATGTCTTGATAGAGAAGATAACAATGAAAAAAAGGAAAGAAAGTACAAAGAAAGAAGAGATGTCAAAGAATACAGAAGGAGAAAGGATGAAAAAGGTAAGAAATATTGTTATATTGCTGAAGAAAAGACTAATAATGAATCTAAGATTGATGATCATGAAGTTTTCTATGTTACTATGAAAGAAGAGTCTAATGAAGATGAGAAAACTACATTAGTTTCTTATATGAACAAAAGTGATAGATGGATGATTGATAGTGGATGTTCCAATCATATGACTTATGATAAAGACAAATTTGAAGGTATTGGTCTATACAATAGTGGATGTGTTAAATTTGGTAATGATATCCAATGTGATATAAAAGGTAAAGGTACTACTCAATTAACTGATAAGATAACATGTGAAAATGTTTACTGGGTTGAAGGACTTAACTACAATTTGTTGAGTGTTTCATAGTTAAACAAATGATGTTACAGATTTGAATTTCATAATAGAAAGGCCAAGATACATGATGGTCCATAATTGGAACTGGTGAGCATACAAGAGGTAACTAATTCTATATAGACCTATCTGAAGAGACATGTATGTTTGCACAAAAAGGAGATGTTTGTTTATGGTACAAAATATTATGTCAAGTAAAGTTTGACAATTTAGTGAATATCAGTAAGATGAAGAAAGTAAGAGGACTTCCTTAACTAAAGAAGACTAACAATGCTATGTAAACAGTATCAATTAGGAAAGATGATTGGGTCTAGTATTAAGAGTAAAGCATATATTGCTAGTGATATTTTGGAATTGGTTCATACTAACCTATGTGGACCCATTGGTATTAAAAGTTTGGAGATAAATATTTCATTCTATTTGTGGATTACTACTTTAGAATGATGGTTGTGATGTTTCTTAAAGTCAAATCTAGTGCATTTTAGTTATTCAAGTGGTACTTAGCCACATTTGAAAAAGAAATTGGGAAGTGTTCGAAGTGTTTGAGATCTGATAGAGGTGGTGAATTCATTTTACATGAGTTCATTACATTCTACAATGACAGAGGAATCAAAAGACAAATGTTAGCATCAAAGGCCCCTCCTCAGAATGGGATAGCTGAAAGAAGAAATAGATCAATAATGGACTATGCAAGAGCATTAATGATGGAAATAGGTATATCATAGAAATATTGGAGAGAAGCGGTTAGTACTTCTATCTATACCCTAAATAGAGTTCAAGTCAAGAAAGGTACAAGTGCTACACCTTTTGAACTATGCTATGGTTATACTCCCAATGTTAAATATTTAAAAATATTTGGAAGTGGGTGTTATATATTGAAAGACAATAAGAATGGAAAACTTGATGCAAAAAGTGATGAAGACATATTCCTAGGTTATTCCACAAAAAGAAAATCTTATAAGTGTTTAAACTCTAACACTAACAAAGTTGTGGAAAGTGAAAATGTTAGAGTTGATGAGTTTGCAAAAAATGGTGATGCTTCATGTAATGAAGAACTTGAAGACTATAGTACATTCATTTATGCGGATGATGATGCTTCTAGTACTCAAAATTAAAAAACAAGTCAAGCTGCAAGTTCCCATCAGATAGGAAATGATGGAATGCAAATGCAAATTTCCAAGCACTAGAGAGTGGGTGTCAAGCAATAGATTAAAGATTTTGAGTCATAGATAAGCAATGTTGACCATTGGAAAGTGAACGTAGAGCATTCAGAACATGAAATAGAACCAAAACAAGGAAGAGCAATTGAGCCTGATATAATTTTTCTAGATGAACCTAAAGAAGAGCCAAGAAGAAAGCTACCTGCATAGGAAAATATGTAAGAAGGCATCATAAACTTGATCAAATCATTGGAGATGCTAAATAAAGTATTATGAGAAGGAGGAAAATCAAAGGTGACACATGCTTATTATGTGAGTTTGATCCCAAAATAATAAAAGTTGCTTTGGATAATGAAGATTTGATACAAGCAACGAATGAAGAAATTGACTAGATTGAGAAGAACAATACTTGGACCTTAGTTCTAATTCCTAAAGACAAAAATGGCATTGGGACAAAGTGGATTTTTATGAAGAAGGTCAATAAAAATGGTGATGTAACAAGAAACAAAGAAAGATTGGTATGCAAGGGTTATACAAAAGAAGAAAGAGTTTATTATGGAGAAACTTTATCTCCTATAGCCATAATTGAAGGAGAAATAACTCTTCTTGCATACTCAGCCTACAAGAATATCAAGGTATATTAAATGGACCTCAAATCTTCATTTTAAAATTGTATACTAGAGAAATAAGTATAAATTGAATAACCTAAAAGATTTGTAAATCTAGACAAGAGGAACATGGTATGTAAACTAAAAAAAGCTCTTTATGGACTAAATCAAGCACCAAGAGCATTGTATGAAAGGTCACATAACTATTTAGTAAAAATTGGTTTTGAGTAAACAAATGATAACAACAATTTGTATTTGAAGAATGGTAAGAACAATGAAGTATTATTTTCTAAGATATTTTTTGATGATATCATATTTGGTGAAAAAGAAGCATTATGTAAATCATTTGGTGGTGAAATGAAAAAGAAATTTGAAATGTCTATGTTTACTGAAATCAAATTCTTTGTTGGATTACAAGTGTGTCAAATGGAATTTGGTATTTTCATTTCACAAACCAAATACATCAAAGAAATATTGAAAACTTTTGGTATGGAAGATTCAAGTCTAGTGATCACAACTATGTCTATATAGATCCATGATAAGAAAATTATGATATGTTGTTCACAAGACTAAATATTGCATTGGCAGTTGGGATAGTAGCTAGATTTTTAGCAATCCTAAAGAGAATCACATGATGGTTGTAAAAAGGATAATGAGATATCTAAAAGGTAAAAAATACTATGGATTATACTACAAGAGAAGTGATAGATTTGAATTGAAGGTTTTCACTGATTCATATTGGGTAGGAAACACTAATGACATGAAAAGAACTAGTGGAGGTGTATTCCTTCTAGGAAAGAGATTGGTGTCATGGACAAGAAAGAAGAAAAATTGTATTTCCCACTCAATAGTTGATTAAGAAATTTTTGAAAGAGATGCAAGAAGAGATTATAGATCTAGTAGTTATCTATTGTGATAACACAAGTTCTATTAACATTTCAAAGAATCCAATGATGCACACTAAGACAAAGCACATTGCTATCAAGTATCACTACTTGACAGAATTAGTTTAAGACAAAGAAGTGAAGCTAGAATATGTGAATACAAAGGAACAAATAGCTAAAATATTCACAAAACCATTACCCAAAGATTCTCATAAATATCTTATAGGTAAATTAGTGGTTATTCCGCTAACTAAATCTACTTAAGAAGCTAAGGTGCATTGCATCACACATAATAAATATAAAATTCTACACATTGGCGCAATACATCTCTACTTTGAGACATGCATAAGGTAGAATACTTTAGTACAACATATAATATCAGCCATAGATAGATCACAAGTATCAGCCATACATAAAAAATATACGTAATTCAGATGTATGAAGAATATGAAGTTGAGACAACTACATGTCTTTGGAATTATTGTCAAAGAGGGAGAGATTACTGAGAAATTAAGTTGAAAAAGGGAGATGTTACTCAGAAGCCACAAGATTACTAAGAAAAGATAGATAAACTTTAGAGGGATAGAAAAATGATAGAGGGATTTTGTAAGTTTGAATGGATGAGAATAAGAATGAAACTAAGGATAGTGGTGACTCATGAAAAGTGAAATATTTTGGAATGTATGGTAACTAAGATATTGCTAATATTTTAGATATTTGAGTTATTTCCATCAATGCAAAAGAGGGATATTGTTGGAAAATTATAATTGGAATAATTGTTGTTTTGTCATTGATGTCAAATCTATAAATGAGACATATTGCTACCTAATCTACATGTCATATCTATTTGACTGATGAAAAGGATTCAAGAGACTTACTCATAACTATACCACCTAGAGGAAAGGTTGAAGTTATAAAAAGGAAGTTAAAATGAAAATTTGATTAGATATACTTTGATAAAGAAAAGTAATTGTTTATGTCAAGAAAGCTAATCCAAGCCGAGTAAAAGAGTAAAATACTAAGGAGTAATGCTAGTGTCAACCAAGCCACATTTTGTGCCCAGAAAATCTAGTATTGATCAAGCATTCATATCGATCGAGAAAGTTAGTTGATTCCAAGCTAGAAAGATTTAAAAATGATAAAATATTTTAGTATTTATTGAGTGTCACAAATTAGCGATTTCTAAGTGATGGTAAATGATCAAATTCAAAGAAAACATAAGATCAAGCTGACTAAGTTGATTTCTTAGTAGATTTAAAATGTGTTGAAGATTAGATTAATGTGTTGGATCATTCAATTCAAGGTGATGATTAGGTAAAGCCTTACAAATGGATTCTAGAGAAGTTTCTAGAGGATGATCAAGAAGATGTACAAAAACATTAAATCAAGTTGAATCTGATCATAAACCCTAAGATCTACAGTGGATGTAGAAAATAATAAAGCAAAAATTACCTTTTTAAAGGGATACTAAACCAAAATTTTGGTGTTGTGTCTAGCCAAGCCTAGCAAAGCTAAACCAATGTGTATGAGCAAGTTCATATATAGAGCATGGTTGATTAGAAGCACACAAGAGTGTGAATGTGAAGCTAAAGGAGAAATCTTGTAGATGTGATGATGTTGTTGATAAGTGAATTTGAGCAGAAGGCTTAAGTGTTGATGAGAAGAATGGACTAATTTCTTCAAGGGTTTTGAAGTAGATCAAGATTAGAGATGACAAAGAAATGCTTATCAATGAACCAGCATAAGGATCGAACATAATTCTAAACTTGAAAAAGTGAGTTGTAATTACACAGATCAAAACCTACTATTTTCTTTCTTATCATTGTAAATAGTTTGTATTGAAATCCTTTTAACATAGGTTGACCTAACAGTCATTTGAAGACTTAACAAGCTATGTAAATCATTTAACAAGACCACATTCTAAATGGAATGATCAAGTCATCTTACAAGGGCACTCCTAATAGGGTGACTAAATCCTCTAACCAGGTCACATTTAATAGTGAGTATTATAACCTTTTATAGGGTTGGCTCCTAACAGAGCTCACTTTGAAAGAGTGAAAAAGAGTAACATGTTGCTAGTGGTTTTTCCAAAATTCATTTTCCATGTAAAATTTTAGTGTCGAACTATAATGAATTCCTTATGAATGTTTTACATGTGATGATGTTTTCATTATGAAATACAAATTAAGTTAGGTTAAGTTTATGAAAATTTTACAATAGAGACCAAGCAACAACAAGATCAAGAAAAAAATGATGTATTTTATGTTTAATTGTTAAAGTGGTACATATAGACCTTGAGTAACTGACTCACCCCCTTAGTTATTCTAAAAATTCTAACAATTGGTATCATAGATAAGTTATTATAGAGAAAATTTTGAAGGTACTTAAAGCTAAAGACCATGACGAATAAGAGAGATGTACCCAACCTAAATAAGAACTTTCCTCTATGGTAGACCCTTATGAAGCTACACATATCTAGTATGAGTGGTGGTGTTATCAATGTTTTGAGTAATGATATGTAGAGGGTATGTGCAGGATCATGGTGTACCAAACTATGGCCTTAAGTGGCAGTGAAAAATCAACAAATCAGGTTTATGTCAATTTGACACATAATTTTGAAGTGGTTATAGACTTTATATCAAAAAGTTGTAAGAAAATAATCTGTAAGAAATTGAATGTAGTTTCTAAACAACTAGGCCTTATCAGGAGAAAAAAATAATTAATTGGTCAAAAGTTTGAATTTTAATGCAGTACTAAGAAAATTTTAGGGCAAAAATAAAAAGTAGGTGTATGTCTGACCACCTTAATCAAAATCAAATCATAATATTTTTTTAATATAATTATAGATATGAAAAGTATACTCATGCTCGGATGTGATGCATATTTTTTGGTATTTTTATTCCAAATAAATAATTAAATATGAATTTTCTACCAAAACTTTTTCAGAAAAAAAAAAGTCCCGTGTCTGACCAACCTAACTAATAGAAAATTTTACTAAATTTAAATTTATTTATTTTCTTATACTAGGCGAAGTATAGAATGTGATGCAACTTTTAGATTTAAAAAATGTTATATCGTTTGAAAGTTATAGCTATTTTTCAATCAGTATGTCAATTAGCACTTTATAATAATCTTCATTGATAATTAACTAATAAATACTTATCGAACTCAGAATTTGACAAAAACTATATTGATAGAATCTAGAGAGTGATATTAAAAAACCCTTTTCGTTTCATTCAATTTCGATCAAAATAACATTGTCAGACGGCTACCCGAAGTCTGAGTATCACTAAAACCCTCTTTAAACACGTCTTTTGGGTTGACCGGGTAGGCTTGGTAAATACCAAGCCTAATCGGATATCTGATCCAAAATCGAATATCCGATCTCAAATCGGATATCCGATATGCTCTGGGTGGAAAATTTGAAATATCAACCCATTTTGGAGGGAAAATTAGGTTTAAATGTTATAACTTATGATTTATAAATTATTTCACTTATATTACTATGTAAAGACGTATTTTAATATATTATATATATATATAATAACGTAATGTAAAGATATAAGATATAATCTAGTAATATATAATAATATATTATGTTAATCTTATTACAATCTATAAATATAATTTATAGTATTATTATTTTTACTAAATATAATAACGTAATTTATATATATATATATATATAATAATAATTATTATATATTATTATATTAATATGTATGTTATTAATATATATATAATAACGTAATATTTTTATTAAATATAATAACGTAATACATATATATATGTTATTAATATATATAATAACGCAATATATTTATTAAATATAATAACGTAATATGTATATATATATATATATGTATGTTATTAATATATATGTATATTATAAATATATATGAGTCAAAGGGGGTCATAGGTCAACCATTGACCCCCTTTGACATATTAAATGACATATTACAATAGTTAATATGGGTCAAAAGGGGTCATAGGCCATCTTTTGACCCATTAAATGAGAACATATGTCCCTATAGGTCCTAGGACCCCAAGGGACATATTTGAATTGTTCATATGGGTCAAAAGGGGTCATAGGGTGACCTATGACCCCCTTTGACTCATTAAACGATAACATATGTCTCTAGGGGTCATACGACCCCTAAGGACATATTTGAATGCGTAATATGGGTCAAAGGGGGTCATAGGTCCTTTTGACCCATTAAATGATGACATATGTCCCTAGGGGTCCTACGACCCCTAGGAACATATTTGAATGGGTACTATGGGTCAAAGGGGGTCATAGGGTGACCTATCACCCTCTTTGACCCATTAAACGATGACATATGTCTCTAGGGGTCCTAGAACCCCTAAGGACATATTCGAATGGGTAATATGGGTCAAAATGGGTCATAGGGTGACCTATGACCCCCTTTGACCCATTAAATGATTACATATGTCCCTAAGAGTCCTAGGACCCCTAAGGACATATTTGAATCGTTCATATGGGTTAAAGGGGGCCATAGGGTGACCTATGACCCCCTTTGACCCATTAAACGACGACATGTCCCTAGGACCCCTAGGGATATATTCGAATCGTTCATATGGGTCAAAGGGGGCCATAGGTTACCCTATGACCCCCTTTAACCCATTAAATGATGACATATTTCCCTAGGGGTCCTAGGACCCCTACAAACATTTTCAAATAGATAATATGGGTCAAAGGGGGTCATAGGGTGACCTATGACCCTCTTTCACCTATTAAATGACGACATATGTTCGTAGGGGTTCTGACATATTTGAATGGGTCATATGGGTCAAAGGAGGTCATAGGGTGACCTATGACCCCCTTTGACCCATTAAACGATGACATATGTCTCTAGGGGTCCTAGGACCCCTAGGAACATATTCGAATCATTCATATGGGTCAAAGGGGGTCATAGGTGATCTATGACCCCTTTGACCCATTAAACGACGACATATGTCTCTAGGGGTCCTAGAACTCCTAGGGACATATTTGAATCATTCATATGGGTCAAAGGGGGTCATAGGTAACCTATGAACCCCTTTGACCCATTAAATGACAACATATGTCACTAGGGGTCCTAGAACCCCTAGTGACATATTTGAATCATTCATATGGGTCAAAGAGGGTCATAGGGTGACCTATGACCCCCTTTCACCCATTAAACGATGACATATGTCTTTAAGGGTCCTAGGACCCCTAGGGACATATTCAAATTGTTCATATGGGTCAAAGGGGGTCATAGGGTGACCTATGACCCTCTTTGACCCATTAAACAATGACATATGTCTCTAGGGGTCCTCGGACCCCTAGGGACATATTCGAACAGGTAATATGGGTCAAAGGGGGTCATAGGTCCCTTTGACCCATTAAATGACGACATATATCCCTAGGGGTCCTACGACTCCTAGGGACATATTTGAATGGGTATTATGGATTAAAAGGGAGTCATAAGGTGACCTATCACCCTCTTTGACCCATTAAATGATGACATATGTCTCTAGAGGTCCTAGAATCCCTAAGAACATATTCAAATGGATAATATGGGTCAAATGGGGTCATAGGGTGACCTATGACCCCCTTTGACCTATTAAATGACCACATATGTCCTTAAGAGTCCTAGGACCCCTAAGGACATATTCCAATCGTTCATATGGGTCAAAGGGGGCCATAAGGTGACCTATGACCCCCTTTGGCCCATTAAAAGATGACATATGTCCTTAGGGGTCCTGGGACCTCTAGGGACATATTAAAATCGTTCATATGGGTTGAAGAGGGTCATAGGGTGACCTATCACCCCCTTAGACCTATTAAATGACGACATATGTCTCTAAGGGTCCTAGAACCCCTAGGGACATATTCAAATCGTTCATATGGGTCAAAGGGGATCATAGGTGACCTATGACCCCCTTTAACCCATTAAACGATGACATACGTCGCTAGGGGTCCTAGAACTCCTAAGTACATATTCAAATGGGTAATATGGGTCAAAATGGGTCATAGGGTGACCTATGATCTTTGATCCATTAAATGACGACATATGTCCCTAGGAGTCTTAGGACCCGTAAGGACTTATTCGAATCATTCATATGGGTCAAACGGGGCCATAGGGTGACCTATGACCCCCTTTGACCCATTAAAGGACGATATGTCCCTAGGGCTCCTAGGACCCCTAGGGATATATTTGAATCATTCATATGGGTCAAGCGGGTCATAGGTCACCCTATGACCCCCTTTAACCCATTAAATGACTACATATGTCTCTAGGGGTCCTAGGACCCCTATAAACATATTCAAATGGGTAATATGGGTCAAAGGTGGTCATAGGGTGACCTATGACCCTCTTTGACCCATTAAAAACATATTCGAATGGGTCATATGGGTCAAAGGAGGTCATAGGGTGACCTATGACCCCCTTTAACCCATTAAATGACGACATATGTCTTTAGGGGTCCTAGGACCCCTAGGGACATATTCGAATCATTCATATGAGTCAAAGGGGGTCATATGTGACCTATGACCCCCTTTGACCCATTAAACGATGACATATGTCTCTAGGTGTCCTAGAACCCCTAAGGACATATTTGAATCGTTCATATGGGTCAAAGGGGGTCATAGGTGACCCATGATCCCCTTTGACCCATTAAACAATGACATATACCCCTAGGGACATATTTGAATCGTTCGTATGGGTCAAAGGGGGTCATAGGTGACCTATGACCTCCTTTGACCCATTAAATGATAACATATGTCGCTAAGGGTCATAGAACCCCTAGTGACATATTTGAATCATTCATATGGGTCAAAGGGGGTCATAGGGTGACCTATAACACCCTTTCACCAATTAAACGACGATGTATGTCTTTAGGGGTCCTAGGACCCCAAGGGACATTCAAATGGTTCATATGGGTCAATGGGGGTTCATAGGGTGAACTATGACCCTTTTTGACCCATTAAACAATGACATATGTCTTTAGGGGCCCTCAGACCCCTAAGAACATATTCAAATAGGTAATATGGGTCAAAGGGGGTCATAGGTCCTTTTGACCCATTAAATGACGACATATATCCCTAGGGCTCCTACGACCCATAGGGACATATTCGAATGGGTACTATGGGTCAAAGGGAGTCATAGGGTGATCTATCACCTTTTTTGACCTATTAAAAGATGACATATGTCTCTAGGGGTCATAGAACCCCTAAGGACATATTCGAATGAGTAATATGGGTCAAAGGGGGTCATAGGGTAACCTATGACCCCTATGACCCCAACCTATTAAACAACCACATATGTTTTTAAGAGTCCTAGGACCCCTAAGGACATATTCAAATCATTCATATGGGTCAAAGGGGGCCATAAGGTGACCTTTGACCCCCTTTGACTCATTAAAAGATGACATATGTCCCTAGGGGTCCTAGGACCCCTAGGGACATATTTGAATCGTTCATATGGGTCAAAGGCCCTTTCACCCATTAAATGATGACATATGTCCCTAGGTGTCCTAGAACCCCTACAGACATATTCAAATGGGTAATATGGGTCAAAAGAGCTCATAGGGTGACCTATGCCCCTCTTTGACCCATTAAATGATGACATATGTCCCTAGAGGTCCTAGGACCCCTAAGGACATATTCGAATGGGTCAAATAGGTCAAAGGGGGTCATAGGGTGACCTATGACCCCCTTTGACCCACTAAATGATGACATATGTCACTAGTGGTCCTAGGACCGCTAGGGACATGTTCGAATCATTCATATGGATCAAAGGGGGTCATAGGTCACTAGGGGTCCTAAGACTCCTAAGGACATATTTGAATCGTTTATATGGGTCAAAGGGGGTCATAGGTGACCTATGACTCCGTTTGACTCATTAAACAACGACATATGTCCCTAAGGGTCCTAAAACCCCTAAGGACATATTCAAATCGTTCATATGGGTCAAAGGGGGTCATAAATGACCTATGACCCCTTTGGACTCATTAAACGATGACATATGTTGCTACGAGTCCTGGAACCCCTGAGGACATATTTAAATCATTAATATGGGTGAAAGGAGGTCATAGGGTTACCTATGACCCCCTTTGACCTATTAAACGATGACATATGTCTCTAAGAGTCCTAAAACCCCAAAGAACATATTCAAATCATTCATCTGGGTCAAAGGGGGTCATAGGGTGACCTATGACCCTCTTTGACCCATTAAATGATGACATATGTCGCTAGGGATCCTCGAACCCCTAGGGACATATTCAAAAGGGTAATATGGGTCAAAGGGGGTCATAGGGTGACCTATGACCCCGTTTGACCCATTAAACGATGACATATGTTCTTCGGGGTCCTAGAACCCCTAAAGACATATTCGAATGGGTAATATGGGTAAAAGGGGTTCACAGGGTGACCTATGACTCCCTTTGACCCATTAAACGATGACATATGTCTCTAGGGGTCCTAGAACCCCTAGGGACATATTCGAATCATTCATATAGGTCGAAAGGGGTCATAGTGTGACCTATGACCCGCTTTGACCCGTTAAACGATGACATATGTCTTTAGGGGTCCTAGTACCCTTAGAAATATATTCAAATCGTTCATATGGGTCAAAGGGGGTCATAGGGTGACCCATGACCCTCTTTGACCCATTAAACAATGACATATGTCTCTAGGGGTCCTTGGACCCCTAGGGACAAATTTGAATGGCTAATATGGGTCAATGAGGTTCATAGGGTGACCTATGACCCACTTTGACCCATTAAACGACGATATATAGGACCCCTAGGGACATATTCGAATGGGTAATATGGATCAAAAAGGATAATAGGATGACCTATGACCTCCTTTGACCCATTAAACGATGACATATGTTTCTAAGGGTCCTAGAACCCCTAGGGACATATTCGAATCGTTCATATGGGTCAAAGGGGGTAATAAGGTGACCTATGACCTCCTTTGACCCATTAAACAACGACATATGTCCCTAAGGGTCTTAGGACCCCTAAGGACATATTCAAATGGGTTATATGTGTCAAAGGGGGTTACAGAGTGACCTATGACCCCTTTTGACCCATTAAACGATGACATATGTCGCTAGGGGTCCTAAAACATCCAGGGACATATTTGAATCATTCATATGGGTCAAAGGGGGTCATAAGGTGACCTATGACCCCCTTTGATCCATTAAACGACAACATATCTCTCTAAGGATCCTAGGACCCTTAGGAACATATTCAAATCGTTCATATGAGTCAAAGGGGGTCATAAGTTTTGACCCATTAAATGATGACATATGTCTCTAGGGGTCCTCGAACCCCTAGAGACAAATTTGAATGGCTAATAGTGGTCAAATGAGGTCAGAGGGTGACCTATGACCCCCTTTAACCCTTTAAACAATGACATATGTCCCTAGGGGTCGTAAGACCCATAGGGATATATTTAAATGGGTAATATGGGTCAAAGGGGGTCAGAGAGTCACCTATGACCCCCTTTGACTTATTAAATGATGACATATGTCTCTAGGGGGTCCTAAGACCCCTATGGACATATTCGAATGGTTCATATGGGTCAAAGGGGGTCATAGGTCACCATATGACCCCCTTTGACCCATTGATGGATGGCATATGTCCCTAAGTGTCCTAGGACCCCTAGGGACATATTTGAATCGTTCATATCGGTCAAAGGGGTATATCATAGGTCACCCTATGACCCCCTTTAACTCATTAAATGATGACATATGTCCCTTGGAGTCTTAGGACCCTTAGAGACATATTCGAATCGTTCATATGGATCAAAAGTGGTCATAGGGTGATTTATGACCTCCTTTAACCCATTAAATGACGACATATGTCCCTTGCGGTCCTAGGACCCCTAGGGACATATTCGAATCGTTCATATGGTCAAAGGGGGTCACAGGGTGACCTATGACCCCTTTTGACCCATTAAATGATGACATATGTCGCTAAGGGTCCTAGGACCCCTAGGGACATATTTGAATGGGTAATATGGGTCAAAGGTGGTCATAGGTCACCCTATGACCCCCTTTGACCCATTAAACGACAACATATGGACATATTCAAATCGTTGATATGGCTCAAAGGGGGTCATAGAGTGACCTACGACACCTTTTGACCCATTAAATGACAACATATGTCTCTAGGGGTCCTAGGACCCCTAGGGACATATTTGAATGGGTAATATGGGTTAAACAAGGTCATAGGTCACCCTTTGACCCCCTTTGACCCATTAAACGATGACATATGACCCTAGGTGTCCTAGGACCCTTAGGAACATATTCGAATCGTTGATATGGGTCAAAGGGAGTCATAGGGTGACCAATGACCCCTTTTGACCTATTAAACAAGGACATATGTCCCTATGGGTCCTAAGACCCATAGGGACATATTCGAATGGGTCATATGGGTCAAAGGGGGTCATAGGTCACCCTATGACCTCCTTTGACCCATTTAACGACGACATATGTCTCTAAGGCTCTTAGCACCCCTAGGAACATATTCAAATCGTTCATATGGGTCAAACGGGCTTATAGGGTGACCTATGACCCTCTTTCACCCATTAAATGATCACATATGTCTCTAGGGGTCCTTGGACCCCTAGGGACATATTTGAATGGGTAATATGGGTCAAAGGGGGTCATAGGCTGTCCTATGACCCCATTTGACCTATTAAACGATGATGTATGTACCTAGGGGTCTTAGGACCCCTAGGGACATATTCGAATTGGTAATATGAGTCAAAGGGGGTCACAGGGTGACCTATGACCCTCTTTGACCCATTAAACGAAGACATATGTCCCTTGGGGTCCTAGTAACCCTAAGGACATATTCGAATGGATAATATGGGTCAAAGGGGGTCATAGGGTGACCTATGACCCTATTTGACCTATTAAACGATGACATATGTCCCTATGAGTCCTAAGACCCCTAAGGACATATTAAAATCATTCATATGGGTAAAAGGAGACCATAGGGTGACCTATGACCCCTTTTGATCCATTAAACAATGACATATGTCTATAAGGGTCCTAGAACTCTTAGGGACATATTCGAATCGTTCATATGGGTCAAAGGGGGTCATAGGTGACCTATGACCCTCTTTGACCCATTAAATCATGACATATGTCGCTACAGGTCCTAGAACCCCTAGGGACATATTTAAATTATTCATATGGGTGAAAGGGGGTCATAGGGTGACCTATGACCCACTTTGACCCATTAAACGACGACATGTCACTATGGGTCCTACGACCCCTAAGAACATATTCAAATCATTCATATGGGTCAAAGGGGGTCATAGGGTGACCTATGACCCTTTTTGACCCATTAAACGATGACATATGTCGCTAGGAGTCCTCGAACCCATAGGGACATATTCAAAAGGCTAATATGGGTTAAAGGGGGTCATATTGTGAACTATGACCCCCTTTGACCCATTAAATGACAACATATGTCCCTAGGGGTCCTAAGACCACTAGGGACATATTCAAATGGATAATATAGGTCAAAGGGGTTCACAGGGTGACCTGTGACCCCCTTTGACCCATTAAATGATGACATATGTCTCTCTGGATTTTAGAACCCCTGAGGACATATTCAAATCATTCATATGGGTCAAAGGGGGTCATAGGGTGACCTATGACCCCGTTTGACCCATTAAATAATGACATATGTCCCTAGGGGTCCAAGGACCCTTAGGGATATATTCGAATCGTTCATATGGGTGAAAGTGGGTCATAGGGTGACCCATGACCCTCTTTGACCTATTGAATGATGACATGTGTCTTTAGGGGTCCTCGGACCCCTAGGGATAAATTCGAATGACTAATATGGGTCAATGAGGTTCATAGGGTAACCTATGACCACCTTTGATGCATTAAACGATGACATATGTCCGTAGGGGTCTTAGGACCCTTAGGGACATTTTCGAATGGGTAATATGGGTCAAAGGGGGTCATAGGGTGACCTATGACACCCTTTGACCCATTAAACGATGACATATGTTTCTAGGGGTCCTATAACCCCTAAGGACATATTCGAATCATTCATATGGATCAAAGGGGGTAATAGAGTGACCTATGATCCCTTTTGAACCATTAAACAATGACATATGTCCCTAGGGGTCCTAAGACCCCTTGGGATGTATTCGAATGTGTAATGTGTGTCAAAGATGGTTACAGGGTGACCTATGACCCTTTTTGACCCATTAAATGATGACATATATCTCTAGGGGTCCTAGGACCCCTAGGGACATATTGCATTCGTTCATATGGGTCAAAGGGCCCTATGACCCTCTTTGACCCATTAAATAATGGCATATATCTCTAGGGGTCCTCAAAACCCTAGAGACAAATTTGAATGACTAATATTTGTCAAAGGGGATCAGAGGGTGACCTATGACTCCCTTTGACCCATTAAATGATGACATATGTCCTTAGGGGTCCTAGAATCCCTAAGGACATATTCAAAATATTCATATGGGTCAAAGGGTGACCTATGACCCCCTTTGACCCATTAAAAGATGGCATATGTCCCCAGGGGTCCTAGGACGCCTAAAGACATATTCGAATCGTTCATATCGGTCAAAGGGGGTCATAGGTCACCCTATGAATCCCTTTAACCTATTAAATGTTGACATATGTCCCTTGGAGTTCTAGGAACCCTAGGGACATATTCAAATCGTTCAAATGGGTCAAATAGGGTCATAGGGTGACTTATGACCCCCTTTAAACAATTAAATGACAACATATGTCCCTTGGGGTCTTAGGACCCCTAGGGACATATTCAAATCATTCATATGGTCAAAGGGGGTCATAGGGTGACCTATGACCCCCTTTGACCCATTAAACGATGACACATGTCGCTAAGGGTCCCATGACCCCTAGGAGCATATTTGAATGGGTAATATGAGTCAAAAGTGGTAATAGGTCACCCTATAACCCTCTTTGACCCATTAAACGATGACATATGGACGTATTCAAATCATTCATATGGCTCAAAGGGAGTCATAGACTGACCTATGACACCCTTTGACCCATTAAATAACGACATGTCTCTAGGGGTCCTAGGACCCCTACGGACATATTTGAATGGGTAATATGGGTCAAAGAGAGTCATAGGTCACCCTATGACCCCCTTTGACCCATTAAACGATGACATATGTTCCTAGGTGTCCTAGGACCCTTAGAAACATATTCTAATCGTTGATATGGGTCAAAGGGGGTCATAGGGTGACCAATGACCCCATTTGACCCATTAAACCAGGACATATCTCCCTTTGGGTCCTAGGACCCATAGGGACATATTCGAATGGGTCATATGGGTCAAAGGGGGTCATAGGATGACCTATGACCCCCTTTGACCCATTTAACGATGACATATGTCTCTAGGGGTCCTAGAACCCCTAGGCACATATTCAAATCGTTCATATGGGTCAAACGGGGTTATAAGGTGACGTATGAACCTTTTTGACCCATTAAACGATGACATATGTCTCTAGGTGTCTTCGGACTCCTAGGGACATATTTGAATGGGTAATATGGGTCAAAGGGGGTCATAGGGTTACTTATGACCCCATTTGACCCATTAAATGACGACATATGTCCCTATGGGTCCTAAGACCCCTAGGGACATATTCGAATTGGTAATATGGGTCAAAGGGGGTCACAGGGTGACCTATGACCCTCTTTGACTCATTAAACGATGACATATGTCCCTAAGGGTCCTAGAGACATATCTGAATGGGTGATATGAGTCAAAGGGGGTCATAGAGTGACCTATGCCCCCTTTGACCCATTAAACGATTGCATATGTTCGTAGGAGTCCTAGAACCCCTAAGGACATATTAAAATCGTTCTTATGGGTTTAGACACATTAAACGATGACATATGTCTCTAGGGGTCCTAGAACCCCTAGAGACATATTTGAATCGTTCATATGGGTCAAAGAGGATCATAGGTGACCTATGACCCCCTTTGACCCATTAAACGATGACATATGCCACTAGGGGTCCTATAACCCCTAAGGACATATTCGAATGGGTAATATGAGTCAAAATGGGTCATAGGTCCCTTTGATGCATTAAATGACAACATATATCCCTAGGCGTCGTAGGACCCCTAAAGACATATTCGAATCGTTCATATAGGTCAAAAGGGGCCAAAGGGTGACCTATGACCCCCTTTGACCCATTAAAGGACAACATGTCTTTAGGGGTCCTAAGACCCTTAGAGATATATTCAAATCATTAATATGGGTCAAAGGGAGTCATAGGTCACCCTATGACCCCGTTTAACCCATTAAATGATGATATATGTCCTTAGGGGTCCTAAGACCGCTACTGACATATTGAAATGGGTAATATGGGTCAAAGGGGGTCATAGGGCGACCTATGACCCTCTTTGACCCATTAAATGACGACATATGTCCGTAGGGGTCCTAGGACCCCTATGGACATATTCGAATGGGTCATATGGGTCAAAAGAGGTCATAGGGTGACTTGTGACCCCTTTTAACTCATTAAATGACGATATATGTCTCTAAGGGTCCTAAAACCCCTAGCGACATATTCAAATCGTTCATATGGGTCAAAGGAGGTCATAGGTGACCTATGACCCCCTTTGACCTATTAAATGACAACATATGTCGCTAGGGGTCTTAGAACGCCTAGTGACATATTCGAATCATTCATATGGGTCAAAAGGGGTCATAGAGTGACTTATGACCCCCTTTCACCCATCAAATGACGACATATCTCTTTAGGGGTCCTAGGACCCCTAGGGACATATTCAAATCGTTCATATGGATCAAAGGGGGTCATAGCGTGACCTGTGACCCTCTTTGACCCATTAAACAATGACATATGTCTCTAAGGGTCCTCAAACACCTAGGGACATATTCGAATAGGTAATATGGCTCAAAGGGCGTCATAGGTCCCTTTGACCCATTAAATGATGACATATATCCCTAGATGTGCTACGACCCCTAGGGACATATTCAAATGGGTATTATGGGTCAAAGGGAGTCATAAGGTGACCTATCACCCTCTTTGACCCATTAAATGACAACATATGTCTTTAAGGGTCCTAGAACCCTTAAGGACATATTCGAATGGGTAATATGGGTCAAAGGGGGTCATAGGTCACCCTATGACCCCCTTTGATCTATTAAACGACCACATATGTCTCTAAGAGTCCTAAGACCCCTAAGGACATATTCGAATTGTTCATATGAGTCAAAGGGGGCCATAAAGTGACCTATGACCCCCTTTGACCCAGTAAAAGATGACATATGTCCCTAAGGGTCCTGGGACCTCTAGGGACATATTCGAATCGTTCATATGGGTCAAAGGCCCTTTCACCCATTAAATGATGACATATGTCCCTAGGGGTCCTAGGACCCCTAAGGACATATTCAAATGGGTAATATGGGTCAAAGGGGGTCATAGGGTGACCTATGACTTGCTTTGACCCATTAAATGACGACATATGTCCCTAGAGGTCCTAGACCCCTAGGGACATATTCGAATGTATCATATGGGTCAAAGGGGATCATAGGGTGACTTATGACCCCCTTTGACCCATTAAATGATGACATATGTCTCTAGTGGTCCTAGGACCCCTAGGGACATATTTTAATCATTTATATGGGTCAAAGGGGGTCATAGGTCACTAGGAGTCCTAGGACCCTTAAGGACATATTCGATTCGTTCATATGGGTCAAAGGGAGTCATAAATGACCTATGACCCTGTTTGACCCATTAAACGATGACATATGTCTCTAGAGGTCCTAGAACCCCTAGGGACATATTCGAATCATTCATATGGGTCAAAAGGAATCATAGGTGACCTATGACCCACTTTAACCCATTAAATGATGATATATGTCGCTATGGATTCTAGAACCCCTAGGGACATATTCGAATCATTCATATGAGTCAAAAGGGGGTCATAGGGTGATCTATGACCCTCTTTGACCCACTAAATGATGACATATGTCTCTAGGGGTCCTAGGACCCCTAACGATATATTCAAATCGTTCATATGGGTCAAACGGGGTCATAAGGTGACCTATGACCCTTTTTGACCCATTAAATGATGACATATGTCTCTAGGGGTCCTCAGAACCCTAGGAACATATTCAAATGGGTAATATGGGTCAAAGGGGATCATAGGGTGACTTATGACCCCTTTTGACCCATTGAACAATGACATATGTCCCTAAGATTCTTAAGACCCCTAAAGACAAATTCAAAAGGGTAATATGTCTCAAAGGGGGTTAAAGGGTGACTTATGACCCCCTTTGACCCATTAAACAATGATATATGTCGCTAGGGGTCCTAAAACCCCTAGGGACATATTTGAATCATTCATATGGGTCAAAGGGGGTCATAGGGTGACCTATGACCCCCTTTGACCTATTAAACGACGTCATATGTCTTTAGGGGTCCTAAGACCCCTAGGGACATATTAAAATCATTCATATGGGTCAAAGGGGGTCATAGGTCACCCATTAAATGATGACATATGTCTCTAGGGGTCCTCGAACCCCTAGAGACAAATTTGAATGGCTAATATGGGTCAAAGCGGGTCAAAGGGTGACCTATGACCCCCTTTGATCCATCAAACAATGACACATGTCCCTAGGGGTCATAGGACCCTTAGGAACATATTCAAATGGGTAATATGGGTCAAAGGGGGTCATAGAGTGACCTATGACCCCCTTTGACCTATTAAACGATGACATATGTCGTTAAGAGTCTTAGGACCCCTAGGGACATATTCGAATCATTCATATGGGTGAAAGGGGGTCATAGGGTGACCTATGACCCCCTTTGACCCATTAAAAGATAACATATGGCCATAGGGGTCATAGAACCCCTAGGTTCATATTCGAATCATTCATATCGATCAAAAGGGGTCATAGGTCACCGTATGACCCCGTTTAACCCATTAAATGATGACATATGTCCCTTGGGGTCTTAGGACCCCTATGGACATATTCAAATTGTTCATATGGGTCAAAGGGAGCCATAGGGTGACTTATGACCCCCTTTAACCTATTAAATGATGACATATGTCCCTTGGGGTCCTAGGACCCCTAGGGACATATTTGAATCGTTCATATGGTCAAAGGGGTTCATAGGGTAATCTATGACCCCTTTTGACCCATTAAATGATGACATATGTCGCTAAGGTTCCTAAGACCCCTAGGGACATGTTTGAATGGGTAATATGGGTCAAAGGCGGTCATAGGTCACCCTATGACCCCCTTTGACCCATTAAACGATGACATATGGACATATTTAAATCATTCATATGGCTCAAAGAGGGTCATAGAGTGACGTATGACATCCTTTGAACAATTAAATGATGATATATGTCTCTAGGGGTCCTAGGACCCCTAGGGACATATTTGAATGGGTAATATGGGTCAAAGAGGGTCATAGGTCACCCTATGACCCCTTTTGACCCATTAAATGATGACATATGTTCTTAAGTGTTCTAGGACCCTTAGGAACATATTCAAATCATTGATATGGGTCAAAGGGGGTCATAGGGTGACCAATGACCCCTTTTGACCCATTAAACTAGGACATATGTCCCTATGGGTCCTAGGACCCCTAGGGACATATTCGAATGGGTCATATGAGTCTCACCCTATGACCCCTTTTGACCCATTTAACGACAACATATGTCTCTAGAGGTCCTAGGATCCATAAGAACATATTCAAATCATTCATATGGGTCAAACGGGGTTATAGGGTGACCTATGACCTTCTTTGACCCATTAAATGATGACATATGTCTCTAAGGGTCCTCAGACCCCAAGCGACATATTCAAATGGGTAATAGGGGTCAAAGGGGGTCATAGGTCACCCTATGACCCCATTTGACCCATTAAATGATAACATATGTCCCTATGGGTCCTAGGACCCTTAGGGACATATTTGAATTGGTAATATGGGTCAAAGGGGGTCACAGGGTGACCTATGACCTACTTTGATGTATTAAACGATGATATATGTCCCTAGGGCTCCTAGCGACATATTCGAATGGATGATATGGGTCAAAAGGGGTCATAGGGTGACCTATGACCCCCTGTGACCCATTAAACGACGAAATATGTCCTTAGGAAACTTAAGACCCCTAGGGACATTAAAATCGTTCATATGAGTCGAAGGGGGTCACAGGGTGACCTATGACCCCCTTAGACCCATTAAACGATGACATATGTCTCTAGGGGTCCTAAAAATCATAAGGACATATTCGAATTGTTTATATGGGTCAAAGGGGATCATAGGTGACTTATGACCCCCTTTGATCTATTAAATAATGACATATGTCGCTAAGAGTCCTAGAACCCCTAGGGACATATTCAAATTGTTCATATGGGTGAAAGGGGGTCATAGGGTGACCTATGACCACCTTTGACCCATTAAACGATGACATATGTCGCTAGGGGTCCTAGGTCCCGTAGGGACATATTCAAATCGTTCATATGTGTCAAAGGGAGTTATATGGTGACCTATGACCCTCTTTGACCTATTAAACGATTACATATGTTGCTAGGGGTCCTCGGACCCCTAGAGACATATTCAAATGGGTAATATGGGTCAAAGGGGGTCATCAGGTGACCTATGAGCCCCTTTGACCCATTAAATGATGACATATGTCCTTAGGGGTCCTAGGACCATTAGGGACATATTTGAATGGGTAGTATGGGTCAAAGTGAGTCACAGGTCAGGGTGACCTGTGACCCCCTTTGACTCATTAAATGACAACATATATCGCTAGGGGTCTTAGAACCCCTGGAGACATATTCGAATCGTTCATATGTGTCAAAGGGGGTCATAGGATGACCTATGATCCCCTTTGACTCATTAAATGACAACATATGTCACTAGGCATCCTAGGACTCCTAAAGACATATTCAAATCGTTCATATGGGTCAAAGGGAGTCATAGGGTGACCTATGACCCTCTGTGACCCATTAAATGATGACATATCTCTCCAGGGGTCTTAGGACCCCTAAGGACATATTCAAATGGGTAATATGGGTCAAAGGGGGTCACAAAGTGACCTGTGATCCCCTTTGACCCATTAGACTATGACATATGTCCTTAAGGGTCTTAGAACCCCTAGGGACATATTCGAATCGTTCATATGGGTCAAAGTGTGTCATAGGGTGACCTATAACCCCCTTTGACCCATTAAATGATGACATATGTCTCTAAGGGTCCTAGGACCCCTGGGGACATATTCAAATCGTTCATATGGGTCAAAGGGTGTCATAGGGTGACCTATGACCCTCTTTGATCCATTAAACGATGACATATGTCTCTAGGGGTCCTCGAATCCCTACGGACATATTTGAATAGGTAATATGGGTCAAACGGGGTCATAGATCCCTTTGACCCATTAAATGACGATATATGCCCCTATGGTTCCTACGACCCCTAGGTTCCTACGACCCCTGGGCACATATTTGAATGGGTACTATGAGTCAAAGGGAGTCATAGGGTGGCTTATCACCTTCTTTTACCCATTAAACGATGACATAAGTCTCTAGGAGTCTTAAAACCCCTAAAGACATATTCGAATGGGTAATATGGGTCAAAGGGGGTCATAAGGTGACCTATGACCCCCTTTGACTCATTAAATGATGACATATGTTCTTAAGAGTCCTAAGACCCCTAAAGACATATTCGAATCATTCATATGGGTCAAAAGGGGCCATAGGGTGACCTATGACCCCCTTTGACCCATTAAAGTACAACATATGTCCTTAGAGGTCCTAGGACCCCTAGGGACATATTCAAATTGTTGATATGGGTTAAAGGCATTTTCACCCATTAAATGATGACATATGTTCCTAGGGGTCCTAGGACCCCTACGGACATATTCAAATTGATAATATGGGTCAAAGTTTTTCATAGGGTGACCTATGACCCTCTTTGATCCATTAAATGACGACATATGTCTCTAGGGATCCTAGAACCCCTAGGGACATATTCGAATTGTTAACATGGGTCAAAGGGGGTTATAGGTGACTTATGACCCCTTTTGACCCATTAAATGATGACATATGTCACTAGGGGTCCTAAAACCCCTAGGGATATATTTGATCGTTCATATGGGTCAAAGGGGGTCATAGGTCACCTTTGACCCATTAAACAATGACATATGTCTCTAGGGGTCTTAGGACCCTTAGGGACATATTAAAATCATTCATATAGCTCAAAGGGGGTCATAGGGTGACCTATGACCCTCTTTGACCCATTAAACGATGAGATATGTCGCTAGGGGACCTCAGACCGCTAGGGACATATTCGAATGGGTAATATGGGTCAAAGGGGGTCATAGGGTGACCTATGACCCCTTTTGACCCATTAAATGATGACATATACCCGACCCCTAGCGACATATTCAAGTGGGTAGTATGGGTCAAAAGGGGTCACAAGGTGACCTGTTACCCCCTTTGACCCATTAAACGACGACATATGTTGCTAGGGGTCCTAGAACCCCTAAGGACATATTCAAATTTTTCATATGGGTCAAAGGGGGTGATAGGGTGACCTATGACCCCCTTTGACCCATTAAATGACGACATATGTCTCTAGGGGTCCTAGGAGCCCTAGGGACATATAAGGGGGTGATAGGGTGACCTATGACCCTCTTTGACCCATTAAACCTAAGGACAAATTCGAAGGGCTAATATGGGTCAAAAGGGTTCCTAGGGTGACCTATGACCCCCTTTGACCCATTAAAAGATGATATATGTCCCTAGGGGTCCTAGGACCCCTAGGGACATATTCAAATGGGTAATATGGGTTGAAGAGGGTCACAGGGTCACTTATGACTCCTTTTGACCCATTAAATGATGACATATGTCGCTAAGGGTATTGGAACCCCTAAGGACATATTTGAATTGTTCATATGGGTCAAAAACGTTCATAAGCTGATCTATGACCCCCTTTGACCCATTAAATGATGACATATGTCTCTAGGGGTCCTAAGACCCCTATGGACATATTCAAATAATTCATATGGGTCAAAGGGGGTCATAGGGTGACCTATGACCCTCTTTGACCCATTAAATGATGACATATGTCTCTAGGGGTCCTCAGACCCCTAGGGACAAATTCTAATGGCTAATACGGGTCAGAGGGGGTCATAGGGTGACCTATGACCCCCTTTGACCTATTAAACGATGACATATGTCCCTAGGGGTCCTAGGACCCCTAGAGATATATTCAAATGGATAATATGGGTCAAAGGAGTTCACAGAATGACCTATGACCTCTTTTGATCCATTAAACAATGACATATGTCCCTAGGGGTCCTATGACCCCTAGAAACATATTCAAATTGTTCATATGTGTCAAAGGGGATCATAGGGTGACCTATGACTCCCTTTGACCCATTAAATGATGACATATGTCTCTAGGGGTCTTAGGACCCATAGGGACATATTCAAATCATTCATATGGGTCAAAGGGGGTCATAGGGTGACCTATGACCCTCTTTGACCTATTAAACAATGACATATGTCGCTAGGGGTCCTTAGACCGCTAGGGACAAATTCGAATGGCTAATATGAATCAAAGGGGTTCATAGGGTGACCTATGACCTCCTTTAAGCCATTAAATGATGACATATGTCCCTAGGGGTCTTAGGACCCCTAAGGACATATTCAAATGGATAATATGGGTCAAAAGGGGTCATAGGGTGACCTATGACCCCTTTTGATCTTTTAAACGATGACATATATCTCTAGGGGTCCTAGAATGCCTAGGGACATATTTGAATCGTTCATATGGGTCAAAGGAGGTCATAGGCTGACTTATGACCCCCTTTGACCCATTAAACGACGACATATGTCTCTAGGGGTCCTTGGACCCCTAGGAACATATTCAAATGGTTCATATGGGTCAAAGGGGGTGATAGGGTGACCAATAACCCTCTTTGACCCATTAAATGATGACATACTTTGACCCATTAAACGATGACATATGTCCGTAGGGGTCCTAGGACCCCTAGGGACATATTCAAATTGTTAATATGGGTCAAAGTGGGTCACAGGGTGACTTATGGCCTTCTTTGACCCATTAAATGATGACATATGTCCTTTGGGATCCTAGGAGCCCTAGGGACATATTCGAATAGGTGATATGGGTTAAAGGGGGTCATAGTATATATATAATATATGTTATGTCTATAAAGAAATTATATACTATGTAAATATAAGAACAAATATATTACCCACTTATATATATATATATATATATATATATGATGCACAAAAACATCCTATAATATGCTACTATATACTAAAGCAAAAAGAGCAAATAATAATTATAAACAATGTCAAAACTGTGCATATATATACCCACAAATATATAAATATATTTATATATTTATATATAAATATATATTGATATATTTTTTTAATATAAATATATATTGATATATTTCTTAATATAAATATAAATTTAAAAATAAATACATATACATATTTATATAAAGCAAATATAAATACATAAACATATGTATTTATATTAATAAATACATAAACATATGTATTTATATTAATAAATACATATATACAAATATTTAATTACTATCACAAACTGTTTTTTGCTCCAAAATTTCATGGGGAACATATCGGATATCCGATTTTACTGGCATCAAATTCCAACTTATTTGCTGTCCCTGTAGACCCAACAACATCACTTTTTGACTCTTTTTTTACAGATTTTATAAAAAGTATTGTTTTGGGGCCTAACCAATCAAAAAAAATTTGAAAATACAACCTTAGGTGTCTGATATTGTCATCTGAATGGGGAGCAGCAGTTGTCGAAAGGCTAAATGCAAAAGGAAGTTATCCAATGAAGACATTGCGGCATATAGGGAAAGGGACAAAATTAGACACCGAAGAAAAAGACAAGGTATGATAAATATAAGTCAAGTTGATGATGAATTAGTCGAAGGTGAAATCATAGAATTAGATAATGAATATGTACAGTTGGAGAATGAAAATGCACCTATTGAAAACAATAATGCCAAAATTGATAATTTAGAGAGTGAAAATTTCGAGGACGAAATGCTACCAAGTCATAATCCAAATTGCATAATTGAGCATGTCGAACATGACAATGCATAGGAATCTAATGCACAAGAGCCTTACATATCTCCTAATTATAATCGAAATAAAGATTCTAGAACACCAAAATGGATAATTGAAATTGATGAAACGATTATTACCAATTTGGAAGGGAAAAAATCAGAAAGAACCATTCGATTATGGGCTACAAGACTAGATAACATGTTCTTCGGCAACAAGATAGTGGTGGAGAAATGTCAGCTTTTCATGCACTTATTAAAGATGCAAAAGATGAGACCTATGCTTTCCAAATTGAAGATTCGTGTCAATAAAAAGTTGGAAAGAAATGCCATTATTGTGAAGATCAATAGCATTGGAAAAAATAGCAGGGAGAAGGATAACAGAGTTGCTCGAAGGATTATTACAACCTCTTTGGTAAGTCATCATTTGTGAAAGGGTAGATATATGAGACAAACTTGTATTGATTTGAATCTAAATCGTACTACTTTGAAAAGAGCACTTAATCGACGAGAGAAAATTGATGATCCTCTTCAAAATGAAACATGGGCATTTGGTGGGAGACTTCCATGTATTGATAAGAAGCTATCCGATGATGTGAAGGAAGAAATTACATAGTTTTGGCACTCTAACTCACGGGTATCACCCAATGCTAAAGACGTGTTAAAGTTGAGAATTGGCATCAAAGACCACACACCACATCCTAAACAGTATTTGGAGGTAAGTCAAACTATGTTGTTCAAATAATTTATAAAGAGTCATCCAAGTCTTCATATATCACAAAGGGCTTTTGAATCTTTGAAGCCATTTTATTGTGTGCCACTCAAAATTTGAAATACACATTGTTACAAATATCATGTTGAGTTTTTTATGCACCATGAACTATTACGCTCCATCTATTCTACTTTGCATACTAAAGAAATGTTGGAGGATTGTGGGGCTAGTGGGCTTCCAAAATCATCAAGAGACTTGCTAGATCAACTTTTATGTCGTAGAGTTGATGGTTGTTTCTTTTATAGAAATACTTGCTTAAATGAGAAGTGTTCAGAATGTGGTGGTTTATCCAAGTTTGACACATGTTTCTATGAGGGGTGCGAACAAGATCTTGGAAAGACAATAGTGAAAAAAAAGTAAATGAAATGGTGAAATACAGATTGAATAGTGGGGGTGAGAGCTCTAGACGTGAATTGGTTGGAAAAGATATTAGTGTGGCTAGTTTTATTTTAGATTTCAAAGAAAAACTTTTCTACAAGTATGCAAGACATAGTCACAGGTCTCAGTGGTTGGATCAACAATTTAGAATGTGTAAGAATACTTTTCCCATTGGCACTATTGTATTAGTTGTTGATTTTGCTGAGAACTACACATTGCAACCTCAAAATGAGACACAATCTCAGTATTACAACTCCATTCAGATTGCTATTTTCATTCACATAACATATAGACATGCCCCTGATAGTGCGGAAGATAATTGAAAGATTATTAGAGAGTATCATTTTTATATGAGGGATGATAGATCTCACTCTCATGAGTTTGTGCAACATTGTTTCGAGAATTATTTTGATTTCTTACATGAGCATGCAATTGCTATGGATAGACATATCATTTGGTCAGATAATTGTATAGGTCAATTCAAGAATGCTCGCATGTTTTATTGGTTGTGTAGGATGCACGTAGAGAGAGGGGTGCCTCATATTTGGAGTTTTTTGAGTCCGACCATGGAAAAGGGGAACATGATGGAGCAGGGGCATGTGTGAAGAGAGCTCTAGTTAAGGAGCAATTGAAGGTTTCAACAACAAAGCTTCTTGATGCTTGTAGCATTGTTGATTGGTGTAGTTTAGCATTATCACAGGGGGGGACTCTTGATTCAGTGGTACGCAAGTTCTTTTGGCTGGTTAAGGAAGGGTCCATAGCTAATAGATCAGATTGTGGTACAGTGAGAGACTCATCAAAAATGCATTCATTTCAAAGCTCTGATTCTAGTACATGGACCATTTGGACACAACAGCTAGCTTACTTTTGTCCTAGTTTTTTTTAGTGTGATTGGGATCATTGTGAGTCAAGTGAGTGGGTTGACACATGGGCTCCACATTATCTTACTCCATTGTCTATCATACCCTCTATTAGAAATGATGACATGGAAAGTTCACTTGAGCATAACCATCTATCAGATTTACTTCAGCCAGGACATGTTTTTGCATTGGTTGCACCATAGGGGAATGATGAGAAATATGATTATTGGTTAGCACATTGTGTAAGAGGTAAACAAAAACTTGCACAACCGATCACAGATGATGATGGATTCACATATCCTACTGGTTCAGTGGTTTTCATTGGAACATGGCTATGAACATACATGCTTAGAAAGAATGGAATTCCTACATTCGAAGACTATCAGAAGCACAAAATAATTCTCATATATTCGCATCTTATTATAGCAACAAATGTAAAGTTGTTGAAGCATCAAGGAAGACCAAAAGTAAAAGAACCTTTTACTATTGCTAATGCTGATCATGAAGCCTTGTTGGAGACCCTAAAATAAAGAGAGGACCCTACTGGAACACTCGACTAGGTATATTTACTTCTTATGTTATTTTCTTCATAATGATTCAATGAACTGATGATTATCTTGTTTAATACAATAAGTTACTAGTTTTTTTTATGATATTGCAATGTAGGTACATCATGAAGAGCTGGGGAGGGGGGAGGGGGCGGTGGCGTTTGGGAGAATTCATAAGATTTATGATGTATTATGATGTAAAATGTGAACTTTTTTTGTATATGATTTTTGTAATAACGAAAAAGATAGGTTAAATTAGTTGCACATTGTAATTTGTATTTTGGTAGGTTCTTTGTAAGGAATTATAAGAGGAATATATTGAACAAGTTCTTGCAAATCATATTTGCATGTGATACAAGTCTATAAGGACAATTTTAAGAGCATTTATAACTATATGAAAGATAATTGCTTGCGGATATCTTATTACAAGTTTGGCTATTTTCTTATTTGACATAGAGGTGACATTATGATTATTAAAACTATTTTTATCAAACTAATCAAATAAGAAAAATCTAGGAAATAGATGAACAATTATAATACTTGATTTCTTAAAAAATAATTTGGGGAACGTGTCAATAAGTTTGAATACTCATTCGCAATGAGACATTGAAAGAAAAAGTGATTTTATGATTACAAGTACATGTAAGCCTTTTACTACAAGTCTTATCAATGCATTTCATTATTTTTTATGTTGTGAGGTTTCCATTGTATATTTTACTTATTATTTTTACTTTTGTAATGGATACAAGACCCCATGGTGCAACTATAAGCCTATTTTTTAGGTGGTCTAGGTGTTTATAAAAATAGTAGGGTCCCTAGGCTTTTGTGGAATCCATTTACAAACAAATTTGCAATAAAAATTGTAACTCCTAATAGCAAAGGATATGAGGATTTTACTGGATAATTGACTTTTACAAGTTTATGTTCACCTTACTTTGTATCCAACCTAAATAGTTACTGGATACTAAAATCCATTGGGCTCATGATTAGCACCGAAAAAGAGGCATATCATATTCTATACTAAAATTCAAAGGAATAAAAAATATTGAAATCATAAAGTAAGGTATTTAGATGGAGAAAAAGAAAAGGAGAGAAAACCCAGATGAAAGAGTGACCAGAATTTTCACTCCTACTAGAAAAAACTTATCAAAATTCTCACCCAAAAACCATATTCATGTCCTTCGTAAATAGGGAAACCTTGAAATTGTTTACATGATACACACACTCCCTAAATCCTCTCCTTGAGTTCTTAAAATTGTCATCTATTTATTCACATGACTCTCCCATTTTGGTATGAGCAAGGTAAGGGTCAATTTTAACAACAAGACAGTTGACTTGAGAGGCCTCCCTAAAGTTGGTTTTCCAAGATGGATGGAAATCAACTTTTAGAAGCATGACCTTGGTTAGACAACCTTTCATTTTTGTGCAAAGACTTTTTTTCCTTTATAAAGCCATTTTTCTAGTTTCTAAACTTAGAAGTTGTAAGGGTTTGGGAAGAGTGACCAATGAGATCTCACATTTTCACCAAGAGAATTATAGGAAATGTGTGGATCTCTTTTAGGGGTTTTCTCCATGGTTAGAAAAATCATTCCCCACTCTCCAAATTTTGGAGACAAGCTTAGGAGTTAAAGAATTTTTGAGAATTGGAAGGGAGCTCTTCATCAACCATCTTTCCATAACTTGGACCAAGGTTGGTTCTCTTCTCATGTTGTGTAACTGATGTTCTTACTGCAAAATTGGTATTGTAAATGTTGTTGCTTTCCTATAATGGGTAGTTTGGATGACATTTGTTTGTCATTATTTTTCCTTATGTGTTGTTGTGGTTTTTTTTTTCTTTTCGATTGTTATGGGTGTTGTTTTCTTCTTTGTGTGTTTTTATGGGTGTTCAAGGCATCACCCACCCTTGGGAGGGAAGTAGTGGCATTATGAGTTAAGGGGCTAGTTGGGCCATCCCATAAGTGTAGATTCTCTTCCCTTGGAGGGAAGAGGGAAAAAGAACGAAGTATGGTCTCCATGTGACACAACTTATTTTACACTTGGGGTGATAAGGGGAGAATTTGTGAAAAGAATTAAATGTGCATCTTGAAGCCTTGTGAAGGCATGATACTTGGTGATTTTCTGGCTTCTCCACTTGGGTTTGGCACACCTTCACTCTATTTATTGGGCCCTTAGAGTGGTCTATTGTGGAAGCTTGATAAAATAGTGTTTATTGTTGTTTTGTTGAAGCGATCCATTATTGACAATTGTAGGTCATTATGAGGCTTGGGAATGAAAATGGAATTTCTTGGTTTGTTTATATTCTTGTTTGTATCTTATTTTGTTTTGTGTGTGGTGTGTGTGTACCCTAGTTTGGTATCTAGTTCTCCTATCTCCTTGAAGGTTGTGTAGGAGTTGGCTTGATCATTTCTTCCATTGTGCTATCTTTGCATCATCCATGGTCAAGGAGTCAAATGCAGAGCCAAGGAGGTAACAACAATAACTTCACAAAGTTGAATGATTTCACAAGGTTTTCTAGGCTTCTTCAAGGCACCTAATGGCTTCACATGCACACTTTTGGAATATACCTCCAGAGGTGTTGAAACTTGAAGATGATGTTTGGAACATGTTAGATAGGCTAGAACAAACCTATTAAAGTCTAAAAACATCCTACAGTTGACTGTTTGTGGGATTTTCCTATTAGGACCTAAAAGGGTCACTAGGAACACAACCACAATCTTGCTCATTTTGGGTGGTTACTTGGGTCCATCACCCTATCCTCTACACTAGAAAGCTTGTTAATCGATCACATACCAACCACATCTCATCAAAAATAAATAAATCAAGTAACGCATACATGATGTATGCACAATCACTAACCATTATATGCACCTTTTTTATCACATCAATACATGGAACACTAGTTCTGGCCATGGAGACCATCCATCATCCATGGAAACCCCGTACCGAGGAGTCTCCAAGGTGCTCTAAGTGAATTTTGAGGTCGATCTTCTGAGGGTTATAACTCATAGCTCCTGAGGGCTATTGATGAGATATCAAATGCTACATGATGGTGATGTTGAGCCCTAAAATAAACTATCTCATTTTTAAGAGATCACATTCCATTTGGAGTGGGCACAATGATCTCGCTCGATGTAAAAACTCGCAGTGTGCCTCAGTTCATAGGTGCACCACAACGTAACTTTGAAACCACTGATCTTGGAATCGAATTTTCAGTGCCATTAGCTCTGGGTGGGTGGGTGAACCCTTGTGACACCCTTGTTCTAGCCATGGAGACCATCCATCGTCCCCAGGCACCCCGTACCAAGGAGTCTCCAAGGTGCTCTAAGTGCATTTCGAGGTCGATCTTCCAAGGGTCATAACTCGAAGCTCGTGAGAGTTATTGATGAACTATCAAATAATACAGGACGATGATGCTAAGGCCTAAAATAACCTATCTCATTTTCAAGAGATCACATTCCATTTGGATTCGGCATAGCGATCTCGCTCGATGCCAAAACTCATATTGTGCCTCAATTCATAGGTGCACCACAACATAACTTTGAAACCAATGATCTTGGCATTGAATCATTAGCACCATTAGCTCCAGGTGGGCAAGTGAACCCTAGTGACACCCTTGTTCTGGCCATGAAGACCATCCATCATCTGCAGGCACCCCGTACTGAGGAATCTCCAAGGTGCTCTAAGTGTGTTTCGAGGTCGATCTTTTGAGGGTCATAACTCGAAGCTCATGAGGGCTATTGATGAGCTGTTAAATGCTACAGGATGGTGATGTTGAGGTCTAAAATAACATGGAGCTCATGAGGGCTATCGATGAACCATCCAATCAAGTCTCTTAAGTTGATATATTTTGAGGTTTTGTTGAAATTGAAAAGTTGTAGTATGAGGATAGTAACAAAGTGAAGTGCTAGTTATCAAAGATTATGAATCTATGAATGGCTTGGTGGTTGAGAATAGAATCCATGGTTGAGGAGTGGAGTTGTTAACTATGTTGAGATTATATTTGAAGCCAAGAGTTAGTTTCAAGGTTGAAGGTGGAGTTTAAAATCAGATTTGGGGTTATCTGAACCTTGTGTAGGATGTTAACAATTGTGTTTATGTTATGATAGCACTTCAAATTATACATTGCATCCAAATTTGATAATAAAGGTTGTTAAAATGCTATTCAAAAATTATTTCAATTGAATCAAATATAAAAAACATAATCAAAATTAATGATATTCCATAAACATGAACAATACACATGATCCATGATAAATTGAACATTACTAGATACTAAATTAATATGTATATCATTGTGCACATAAATGACAAAAATATATATCAGAATACATGTATCCATAGAAATTTTTTTACACAAATATATATCAAAGATCATGTATCCATAGACAAAGTACTCAGATTATATCAAAATACATAAATCCATATACAAAATGTGGCTGATCATGTCATCAGAATGTGTATAATATCAATGTTTCTGTATACAATGTGGCATATGCCATCTCAAAATGTCTCATGATTCATCCTATGACAACTATACTATCCTAGGGTGCTGGTGGATGATAAAAAATGCAACCTCTTCACTACACTAGGTGAATTGGATGCCTCCTACATAAACAAAAAAGGAAAACCAAAAGTTAGACTACTAAATTTATATGATTCTTTATATCTAACATTGAATTACTCAAATGCATAATGATCTTTTTTGTAATGAAGATTTATACTATCAAAATTTTATAATAAATACCTCTCTCGTCGACCTCCTACACTGGTTAGGAGTCCTCTCGTATGCCATCAAAAATGATGGTACCTCACTAATTGTGGGCTGTATATGTTCAAATACGTTTGTTAGATCAATCTACAATTTAAACTATAACAATATAACTCATCAATGCTAAATTTATAACATATTTAATCATGAATTCAAACTACAACTTACTATTGTAAGCTCCACCTGAGGAGAGAGTGGCCGCATCATCAAATCTACATAACTCTCCCGCCAGACCTCATGTGCACTAGGAGTCTCCTATGAGATACAGAATAGTAGTTGTTAATATCACAAAAATTAGTTTTGAATTTATTTATGAAGATAAGTGATGCAGGAGCATCCCATGCTCATCAGGGGAACATTGAAGATCCAAGGCATTACAGAGGTCATGGAGCATCTCTTGAAGTCAATTGGGCAATCCTTGCACCAATTATGGCTCATGGAAGCATAAAAAGTTATAATGTTGGACTCATATGTGGAAAAAGGTTGTAATTGGGCATGAGATAGGATTTTAGGATTTCATATGGTAGATGAGTCATTTTATAGGTTCATGTAGGTTTTCATGATCATATCTTGTCATTAGACAAGTCAAAACATTCAATAAGCCCATTAAAAGCATAGTTTAATAGTTAGAAATTTGAATAGTAACGGTTATGTGTTTTTTGGAGGGAAACTCCATAATTTAAATTTTATGAAGAGTTAAAAAATGAAACTGATTGGAGGTGGTTGAGGGGGTTACTAACCATCCCTTGAAACTTATAAATTGTGATTGTACGGCCTGGAGGGTCAAATTTGTACGGACTGTCTCAGAAAATTGAATGAAAGTGCTTGGTTTTCAAGAGCAACTTGAAGAATCCTTTGTTTTGTAAGTTCTTTTTGATATTGGAATGAGTGGTAATATCATATTAGATATGTAAATTCATGGTGAATGCTTAAGGAGAAGTTCTAGAATTGAGTTTTGGGGTTTGAACAAGTAGGCCATGGTTTTTAAGCCATTTTAAGGAGGGTTTTGAAGTTTGGGTGTTTAGGAGTGTGACCAAGACCTATAATATTCAATATCCTTTGATTTAGATCATTAATAGAGACTATGAAAAAGGATTAAGTTATATTACAAGTTTGAAGGGTACTTGCTTTGTAAAAGTGGTCTAATTAGGCCTAATTCTGAGACAAACTACCCTGTTTCGTACAACATTTCCAAAGGAGTGATATCTAATTTTTGGATATGTTATAAAACTCAAAAAAGGGTATCTGAAAAGCTAGTTTATTTTCTTGGTGTTTTGGAAAGTTTGGGAGAAAAATCAAGAAAACAAGGTCTGCTGATCCAAAGAAGAGAATAGCCTAGTAAAGGGCAAAACTGGTCTCTTTTGTATCTACTAAAGATTTGTGGGTTTGGAAACCTTAGAAACATGTTGGTTTAAGTTTTTAAAGGTGTGTAGAGGTGGAGGGAACACTTGGTGAATGTAAATCCAAGTTTGGAGTCCTTGGTGGCATTGTGTGCATTTGGGATCAGCATTGAAACATAGGGGTTGGGTCCATATTGTGCTTGAATTTGCAAGTTTGTGGTTAGATCCTCCACCCTCTGCATCAAATGGTATTAGAGCATCAACAAGGTCTTTTGGGAGTAGATAAGTTGTAGGTTTCATCATCATAGGAGTCTTTGTCATCCTTAGTGTGTTGGTCCCTTTGTTGAAGCCTTGGAGTGTCTAATTCCTCCTTGTGTGTCCAAGAGTTGAAAGGTACATAAGTGGTGTCTAGAGATTTCTTGGTGAGGAAAGATAGAGAATCAGTGAGTTGGCCATTGGGAAGGAAGAAAACTTGTTGTGAAAATCCCTCCTAAAAATCAAATGGCTAGAGAATTTGAAGAATTGAGAGAAGAGTTGGCAAGAGAGAAAAGAGAGAGGAGAGAACTTGAAGCATCTAGAGTGAGGGAAGAAAGACAGATGAGAAGAGAGAGGCTACAACTTATTACAAGGATAGAATCCTTAGAAAAGGAAAGGCAAGAACCTAGAGGAGAAGAGATTAGAGGAAGAAATAATGGAGAGAACCATGTAGAAGAAGAGGTTGGTAATGCAAGGCAAGAGCATGAGACAACAGATGATCCTAAAGAAAGGAGATTTATGAGAATCATTAAGGTAGTACAAGGTAATGGTGGGAAGAACCATATTGATTTGCCAATATACCAAGGTAAAATGGATAGTGAAGAAGTGCTAGGGTGGATAGAGGCCATTGAGAACTACTTTGATCTTGAAGACATAGAGGCACATAAGAAGGTAAAAGTAGCAAAAGCAAGACTAAGAGGAACAACACTCACTTGGTGGACTAGTGTTCAGAATGAGAGAGAGGAAAGGTGGTGCAGGGCACCTAACTTATGTGGCAGAGGGGAACAAGTATCTATGTTTCCGAACACCTTGCCACTCCATGAAAGCGAGGATTCAAGTAGATTAGGAAGTTGGAATAAAGGTTTGGTCCATATTTTACAAGTTGGTCTATGTTTTGTAATAAAGGCACATGTAAGGCCCACGAGCATTTTGGTGTGGTTATAAACCAAGTGACTCCATGGGAACAAAAGGCCTTAGAATAGGGTAATTAGAGTCTAAACAGTATTAGCAAAAAGTGGTTGTTTATTTTTTTTATGGTTGGGAATGCCTATATGGTTGTTCCAATGGTCATGTAGACCTTTATATATGTCATATATGATCTCAGTTGAAAGGGGGAGATAAGAGTGTACGGTGGTTTGGAGAAAAAATAATAAAAACTTCAATTTTCTAAAAATTTACTGGTAATCGCTTGGCTGTTACACTGGTATGGATCTGTATGGAACTTTTATGATTGCTAAGTGTATGAAATAGTTGCAGGGGTGGGTTATGAAACTTTTGGTTTTGGTTTGACTCAAAAAGGAGTTGGGGTTTAAAAGTTATCTGCATTTTAGTAGAAGGTGGTCTGAAAAACCTTGTTTCCTAGACCCTTCCACAAATGCATCCCTAACTTGTATTCCCACTAGTGGAACCCTCTAAAACTAAGGGATATGAAAGTTAGGAGACTAGGAAACATAATGCCAAAGGTTGGAGGCTTGGAGATAAGGGAAACTATTTTTCCAAGTTGGCCCTAGGTCAAGCAAGCCCATGTGCTTGATCGGTTTTTGCAAGGTAATTGGTGACAGTCATGGTTGCAGGCACTTCTAATCAGTTTGAGTTCTGGAGTTGGATGCATTGAGTGTGTTGGAGATTTCTTTAAGAATTTTGGTTCTTGGGAACCCACCTTTCCCATTCTTCCTTGAAGCCCTAGCCTAACTTGATCAACTAGGCCTAGGTACCAAGAAGCAGTTTGGAGGGTGATGGAGCAAGATCAGCCCAAAAGCTTTTGGATTCTTAGTAGGTGCCAAGAAGGGTGTTTGGACCTATAGAGAAGTCCCTATGCTGTTAAGGGATACTGGGAGAAAAGTGAAAAGAAGCTAATTGGAAGGCTACAAGGTTTGTAGGCCTAGAAGTGCAAAGGTGTGTTGAGAGTTTGGTGGAACCAAACAAATTGATGATTTTGGGTTGGAATAGTATGTCCATGATTGTCTCCATTTTTGGTGATAGTTGGTGAGGCTTTTGAAGTGGGATTTCCTTGTTTATCTTGGAGGTTGAGTATAACCAAAGTGGGTAAGAGGACTTGTGAGAAGTCCTAGAATCCTAAGTTGGATTGTGACACCCATTTATTGGCTTGTGGAAGGTAGTTGATGCAGACTCTGCATCAAAAGGGGATTGAATAAGATTTTAGATTGGGAGAGAATGAAGACCATGGTGAGAAATCAATTCTTGCCATCTGATTTAGCAATCCAAATAAAGATAAGATGGAACAATTTGAAACAGAGGGATATGGATGTCATGTCCTATATTGAGAAATTCCATACCCTGAGTATTAGGGGAGGACTAGAAGATGAAGATGAGAAGGTGGCTAGATACATTAATGGCCTCAAGTACAATATTCAAGATAAAATAGGATTGAATGTACCAAGGACACTTGGAGAATGTTTTCAGTTGGCAATTCGAGCAGAGGAGAAGTTGAAAAGAAAGAATGAGAGGCAAGCAAATCAGAGAGGAGGTGGAACAATGAGAGGAAGAGGTGTAAGAAGTCAGTTTGACACTTCGAAAAATCAAGACAAAGATAAAGGAAAAGAGATTACATCTGAGACAAGAGGAAGTTTCAGGGGAGTAATATTTGGAAGTGGAAGAGGTAATAGTGCTTTCATAGGTAAATGCTTCAGATGTGGAGGAGTAGGCAATCAATCCTACAAGTGCCTTGAGAAAGGTGTGGATTTCAGGAAGGAGGAGAGGAGAGTCACCTTGACCCAAGGAGAAGAGGAAGAAAAGAAGTATGATAATGCAAACCCTGAACTTGAAGGAGAATCTTTGATGGTGAGAAGAGGACCACAAATGCAACAGCAAAAGGAGACTAGACCATCCATTTTCAGGACAAATTGCATGAGCCATGGTAAGATTTGTAAGATGATAATAGACTCTAGTTCCTTTGATAATTTAGTGTCTTATGAAATGGTAAATAAACTAGGATTGAAGAAGTATCCTATTGATAGACCATATAAGGCATCTTGGGTCAGTGATGCACAAAATATTATTGTAAGGGAGCAAGCAATAGTGGATTTCTCTATAGGAGAATATAAAGATCAAGTTATATGTGATGTCATTCTAATGACATGCTACCATGTAATCCTTGGAAGGCCTTGGCAAGCCTCAAGGAACACTATTTTTTTTGGATCATCAAATGTTTATATAGTACACAAAGATGGTGTGAAGTTTAAGCTAAATCCTTTGACTGGTCATGATGAGGAAAGAGTTATTTGTTTTGGCAAGAAAGAGTTTGTGGAATCGCAGGAGCAGAGGGAGAGTAAACATGATATGACAGATTTGCTACTGAAGCCATCTCTTTTGGTTATGAAGGATGAGATTGTTCAAGATAAAACTCAGAATTTTGCTTACAAGTATATAGTGATAGTAAAAGGAGTGATGATAGGAATAGTATGGTGTCCTTTGGTGATGAGAGTGAACAAAGAAGTGAACATATCCATGGAGGATAAGAGACAGGGTCAGCATGACCTCAGACAATAAGTTATTCAGCATTTGTCAAGGATAAAACATGACTGTTCACAATCAACAGGCAGTAAGGTTACCATGACTAGTAACAAGGATCCAATGATTTTGTTTCTAATGATTTGTATGCAGGTGTACAGGGAAATACATTGCACGTGCAAAGTTGCAAACATTCCTCTAGAAGGATGGGAGGAAAGAAGATAGTACCCCTTAACTCTTGGGACAAGAGTTGCTTTGAAGGTGGGGTGTTTAGTGCAAGGGCACCTATTAAATCATCTAAGAGAGCCTTGGTACCAGATGAAGATAAAGGATCAAAGACATCATTGATTGTTAATTCGGATATATTAAAACCAATATGGAATTATGTTATAAACAATGTACTTTGAAAGACAACGGTCATAAAAGTCCTAGTAAGGACCTAAGGGCAACATGATGTAAAATGGACAAAAGAGCCATATGGGGTAGTCTTAGGATAGTTTCATACTTAGTTTCATTTAATAAATCCATATGACCAATTTTGAGTCAATGGAATAGTTTAGAAAGTTAGGGAATGCATAAAAACTATAGTTTGAAATTTGAATTTCAAATTCAAACGGTCATATTAGTTTTGGAGGGAAAGTAGTAATTTGGTATTTGTTTGATTAAATAAACCTTTGTAACCAACTTGGTTGGTTGGACAGGTGCATATAAGCCTATTTAAATTGTAATGAACATATGCAAGACATGAATCATTATTGGTACGGAAAAAATCACAGAAATTGTATGGAACAACAATCATACTTTCCTCTACATCAATAAGAAAAATAAAAAATAAATGATACTTATACATACAATGGGGCTCTCTGTGCGGATGGAAATCCTTAATTATCTAGGACGCTAAATCTGTACAGGCTCATCGCTAGTAGCCACACCCTATATACAATAAAGAATGTAATTAAATGGGATTACCACACACGTTTTACAAGAATGCATCGATATTTAATCAAATAGAAAACATCTAATTGCCTTTCCTTTGTTAGTGCATGCTGGCTCACCCCCCGCACTTTGTCCCCCTGGGGCAGGTGGTATCTGTAAGATAAAAGAAAGATTAGCAACCATATATGCTACAATATCAAATAGAAAAAAAAATGCAAATACAACATAATGTACCATAGATGTCTCAAGGCCAAATGAAATGGCCGAGAGTGTAGCATCGTCTATCTGTCTGAGCTTCTCCTCAGTCATCAACTAAACATGAATGAAGATCACATACATGTAAAAGTCAGTATGGCTTAAAAATTAAAATTACTCTATTATAAAAATTAACTTTAAATTGCATATGTCATAAAAAAAAATGTATACACATATCGACACTAAAGGAGTCCATGCCTCTGCATTCTCGTCCTCTCTCGCATCAGGGTTTGTAGCCTCTGCATGTGCATCTGGTGTATCCTCGTCTAATACAAAATGATACTCAAGAAGATCACCTATGGAACCCAGGAAAATATTCTTGCATGTAATGCAAGTTTGAGGCACAAAAACATGTGATGAGCTAGCCGATGATGAAATGGCACCAACATCATCAACATGAGGAGGCAGGACTAACCTAGCTTGAGATATCATTAGGCTACTCAGCTTATGAATGGCTCTAATGGTCTGAGAGCTAGCCTCTGCCATAATATCTGGATGCTACACTCGAGGAGGGGGGGGGATATCAGTGGGGGGGACAAAAGTGCCAAGTTTCTTCTGCTGGGAAGAGGGTCTATCCTGAGGAGCTCCTAGTCCTAAGCCCATGTTGGGCTTCATGCTCCAATAGTTCACTTTAAGTTTCAACACAAATTCTGCATATAATTTTCTAAGAAAATAAAATGGTCTGTCTAAATTGCCATGTGGAGGGATATCAAAGATCATCCACCAACGATCCCAAAAATTTGCACGTATGGCATCATTTATGCACCATTTAATCGATAGTTTGGTTTTTTTTGGGTCAACTGGTATACCCATTTTCAGGTTAGCAAAAAGGCTAGCCAAATTGTCTTTGGTTATGTTGAGGGCCATGACCTCATCATAATCCAAACCATCATCAAACATCTGGTGCATTTCATCACGCCAACGACGAGCGACATTTTGTTGGTTCATAAGGCTTTCAATGTTATCCACTATGGTGTTTAACGTGGATAACATAGGAGCCAGTACAGGTACATTATTATATGTTCTATGCAAACCTCTCAACTCGATGAGATTTTCATTTATCAAATCCTTGATTCGAGGAGGGTTTTGAGGAGTTAGAGGATCATTTGGTGGACAATTTTATGGGTATACTGGATTTTTTGGTGGTGGGTTACGAGGAATATTATTCCTCGCCTCAGTGTCATCATTCCGATCAGCCATTCCTATTGAATTCCAAAACATAATATATATTTAAAAAAATTCTAAATTTTAACCATTTTTGTCAAAAAAAACCCTAGATTCAACTAAAACAAACAAAATCATCCTAAAATCTATTAAATTTAGGTTAAAAATGAGTTGGGGAAAAAAAAAATACCTAAATATCTGATATCCGATCACTAATGGTAATACTAGCCCCAAATTTGCGTGAAATGAGGGCTCGCGGGTCTGTGATTTTATTTTATCCAATGTGCAGGTATCGGATATCTGATATTATATCGGATATCTGATAATATAATGAATATAATATATATAATATAACATATAACATATAATATATATTACATTATATTATATTTTATATATTTTTATATTGTATTTTATATATATTATATTAATTTACTATATATTATAATATTATATTAAATAATAATAATATCATATTAAATAATAATAATAATAATAATAATAATATATCATAATAATAATAATATTATTATTAAATAATATATCATACTATTATATAATAATAATAATTATTATAATAATATTAAATAATAATAATAATAGTGGTATAATGTTATTACTCTAATTATCAGATATCTGGTCACATGGCGGATATCCGATTTAAAATCGGATATCCGATGTCAAATTAGATATTCGATAAGGCTCGGCCTTACCTTCCAAGTTTGGTTCCTGGATAGGTGAAAAAAAGTCAGAGCGAATTTTGAAGCGCTTTTAGGCATCTTCAAACTCTTTTTTTTTCACATCGCCACTTTTTGGCACACCATGATCTTGCACATACCCTAGAGGTAACAACTACTCCTCTGATTGCTAAAGTATTGAGCCATAAGTTAGATCACAACCAAGCAATGTTGGAGATTGCCTCAACCCTAAGCTATGTCAAGTTTGATGACCTAAAAGATTGTAATATTTCAAAAAAGATGTGTGACAGATTAAAGACCATATATGGAGGTGACGATAATGTAATAAGAGCCAAAATAGAAAGCCTGAGATGAAAATTTGATGATATGTGAATGATGGAAGGTGATAATATAGTACAATATTGCACAAGAGTTAAAGAGGTTGTTAATGCTATTTAAGGAGGAAATGGAAAAATTGAAGATGAAATAGTGATAAGAAAGGTATTAAGGACTCTACTCCCTATCTATGCCATTGGACTCTCTACAATTCAAGAATTGAGATGCACACTAGGTAACAATATGACCTTAGAAGGTATAGTTGGAAGACTTTATGCTTTTGAGATGTCTCATTATGATAACTACACACTTGCTACCATTTATTAATGCTTTTAAGTCACAACTGATTCTTAGTAAGAATAAAGGAAAACATGTGAATAGTAAAAGTGATAGTTCTAATGATGATATTGAAAAAATTAAAGCCTTCATTGCAAAAAGGTTTAGAAGAGAAAGAAGTAAATCCAAAGGCAAATTATCTATCATTTTGTTTTCATGCAAAAAAGTTGGTCATATTTCTTTTAGATGTCTTAACAGAGAAGATAAGGATGAAAAGAAGGAAAGAAAGTACAAAGGAAGAAGATATGACAAAGATTATAGAAGGATAAAGGATGACAAAGGTAATAAATCTTGTTATATTGCTGAAGAAAAGACTGATAATGAATCCAAGAGTAATGATGATGAAGTTGTCTATGTTTCTATGAAAGAAGGGTCTAATGAAGATGATAAAATTGCATTAGTTTCTTATGTCAACAAAAGAAATATATGGATAATTGATAGTGGATGTTCCAATTATACGACTCGTGATAAAGAAAAATTTGAAGATGTTAGTCCATACATTGGTAGATGTTTTAACTTTGGTAGTGATATCCCATGTGTTATAAAAGGTAAAGGCACTATTCAACTGACTAATAAGATAACATGTGAAATAATTTTCTAGGTTAAAGGACTTAACTATAATTTGCTGAGTGTTTCACAATAGAACATATTATGTTAAAGAGTTGAACTTTACAATAGAAAGGCCAAGATACATGGTGATAGTACACTAATTAGAACTGGTGAGTAGACAAGAGGTAACTTATTCTATCTAGACCTATTAGAAGAGATATGTATATTTGTACAATAGGTAATGGCATAAAACATTATGTCATGTGAATTTTAATAATTTGGTGAATATTAGTAAAATGAATAAAGTAAGAGGATTTCCTAAACTAAAGAAGCTTGACTATGCTATGTGTAAACAATGTCAATTATGTAATATGACTAAGTCTAGTTTTAAGAGTAATGCATATACTACCAATGATATTTTGGAATTGGTTCATACTGACCTATGTGGATCCATTGGTGTTAAAAGTTATCGTGGAGATGAATATTTCATTATATTTGTAGATGACTAGTCTAGAATGATGACTGTTATGTTTCTTAAAGCTAAATATGATGCTTTTTAGTTATTCAAGTGGTATTTATCTAGAGTTGAAAAAGAAACAAGGAAATGCCTTAAGTATTTGAGATGAGTTCAATACATTTTGCAAAGACAGAGGAATCAAAATATATATGTCAAGACCAAGTACCCTCCTCAGAATGGGATAGCTAAAAGAAGAAGCAAATCAATAATGAATTGTGCAAGAAAACTAATGATAGAGAAAGGTGTATCATAGAAATATTGGAGAGAAGCAGTTAGTACTACTATCTATACCCTAAATAGAGTTCAAGTCAAGAAAGGTGCAAATGCTACATCTTTTAAACTATGGTATGGTTATTCTTCCAATGTTAAATATTTCAAAAAAAATGGAAGTAGATGCCATATTCTGATAGAAAATAAGAATGGAAAACTTAAAATGTGATGAAGGCATATTCCTAAGTTATTCCACAAAAGGAAAAGCTTATAAGTGTTTAAATTCTAACACTAACAAAGTTGTGGAAAGTGTGAATGTGAGAGTTGATGAGTTTGCAAAAAAGGTGATACTTCATGTAATGAAGAACCTAAAGACTATAGTATATTCATCTATGTGCATAATGATGCTCCTAGCACTCAAAAATAATAAACAAGTCAAGTTACAACTTCCCATCAGATAGGAAATGATGAAATGCAAATGTAAATTGCCAACCAGTAGAGAGTGAGTGCCAAGCAATGGATTTAAGATCTTGAGTCACATACAGACAATATCAACCATTGCACAGTGAGTGTTGAGAATTCAGAACCTAAACTTGAACCTAAAAAAGGAAGAGGAAATGAGCCTAAGATTGTTTTTCTAGATGAACCTAGAGAAGAGCCAAGAAGAAAGCAACTTGTATTACAAAAATATGTAAGCGGACATCATAAAATTGATCAAATCATTAGAAATGCTAAATCAAATGTTATGAAAATGAGGAAACTCAAAGGTGACACATGCTTATTACATGAGTTTGAGCCTAAAAATATAAAAGATGCTCTAGATAATGAAGATTAGATACAAGCAATGAATGAAGAAATTGACTAGATTGAGAAGAAAAATACTTGGACCTTACTCCCAAGACCTAAAGACAAAAATATCATTGGGACAAAGTGGATTTTCAGGAATAAGCTCAATGAAAATGGTGAAGTAACAAGAAACAAAGAAATATTGGTATGCAAGGGTTATGCAACAGAAGGATTTGAGTATGGAGAAATATTTTCTCCTATACGCCTAACTTGAAGGAGTCAAAACTCTTCTTGCATACTTAGCCTAGAAGAATTTCAAGCTTTATCAAATGGATGTCAAATTTGCATTGAAATGGTATATTGGAGGAAGAAGTATACATTGAACATCCTAAAGGATTTGTAGATCCAGAGAAGAGGAACATAGTATGTAAAGTGAAAAAAGATCTTTCTGGATTAAAGAAAGCACTAAGAGTATGGTCGGAAAGGTTACATAACTATTTAGTAAAAATTGGTTTTGAGAGAAAAAATGATAACAATAATTTTTATTTGAAGAATGGTAAGAACCATTAAGTACTATTATCTAACACATTTTTTTATGATATCATATATGGAGGGAAAAAACTATCATGTAAATCATTTTCTAGTGAAATGAAAAAGGAATTTGAAATGTCTATGTTTGATGAAATCAAATTCTTTGTTGGATTACACGTGTAAAATGAATTTTGGTATTTTTCATTTCACAAACCAAATACATCAAGGAAACATTGAAGACTTATGGTATGGAAGATTCAAGGCCGGTGAGAATACCTATGTCTATAGGACATAAGCTATATAGAATGATGATTCTACTAATGTAAAATACACCCTATACAGATCCATGTAGGAAAATTGCAATATGTTATCATAGAAGACTAGATATTGCATTGGCAATTTAGAGAGCTGCTAGATTTTTAGAAAATCCTAAAGAGAATCACATGATGGTTATAAAAAGGATAATGAGATATTTGGAAGGAACATAAGACTATGGATTATACTAGAAGAGAAGTGATAGATTTGAACTGAAGATTTTTATTGAATCAGATTGGGAAAAATATATTGATAATAGGAAAATCACTAGTGGAGGTGCATTCTTTCTAGGAAAGAGATTGGTGTCATGGACAAGCAAGAAGAATTTTTTTATTTCCCAATCAGCAGTTGAAGCCAAGTATGTGGTAGTTATAGTGAACTATTCAAATATAATGTGGATTAAATAATTTTTGAAAGTCATGCAAGAAGAGATTATAGATCCAGTAGTTATTTATTGTGATAACACAAGTGCTATTAACATTTCAAAGTATCTAGTGATGCACACTAAGAAAAAGAACATTTCAATCAAGTATCACTACTTGAGAGAATTAGTTCAAGACAAACAAGTGAAGCTAGAATATGTGAATATAAAGGCATAAATGGATGACATATTCACAAAACCATTACCCAAAGATGCTCATGAATATCTTAGAATTAGAGGTTATTCCCCTAACTAAAGCTACTTAAGAAGCCAAGGTGCATTACATTACATGTGCTAAATAGAACATTCTACACAGTGGTGCAATTCAACTCTACTTTGGGACATGCCTAAGGTAGAATACTTCAGTACAACATAAAAGATCAATCATAGACAAATCACAAGTATCAACCATACATAAAAAAAAATACATAATTCAAATGTATGAAGAATTTGAACTTGACACAACTACATATCTTTGGCATTTTTGTCAAAGAGGGGGAGATTAATGAGAAAATAAGATGAAAGAGGGAGAGATTATTAAGAAGTCACAAGATTACTAAGAAAGTAAAGATAAACTACAAAGGGAGAGAGAACTGATAGAGGGAGTTTGTGTGTTTGAATGGATGAGAATCAAAATGAAACTAAGGATAGTTGTCACTCATGAAAGTGAAATCTTTTGGATTGTGTGGTAATTAAATTGTTAGTATTTTAGATTTTTTAGATGTTTCCATCAATGCCAAAGAGGGAGATTGTTGGAAACTTATAATTGGACCAATTTTTGTTTTGTCATTGATGTCAAATATATAGATGAGAAATATTGCCACCTAATCTATCTATTTTTTTGATTTATGAATAGGATTTGAGAGTTACTCATAACTATAGCACCTCAAGGAAAGGTTGAAGTTATGAAAAGGAAGGTACAATGGACATTTAATTACATAGAATTTGATAAAACAAAGTAATTGTTCATGTGAAGAAAGATAAGTTGAGCTAAGAAAAATAGGAAAATACTAAGTGTTGAGTAATGCTAGTGTTAACTATGCCAAATTTGTACCAAGAAAATCTAGCATTGACCTTACATTAACATCGATTGAGCAAGTTAATTTATGTCGAGCCAAAAATATTAAACAATGATTGAATATTTTAGTATTGATCAAGTGTTAGAAATTTGTGATTGTCCAGTGATAGTAAAAGAACAAATTCAAATAAATCATAAGATCAAACCTATTAAGTTGATTTCTTGGGAGATGTAAAACATGATGAAGACTAGATTGATGAATTGGATAATCAAATTCAAGGTGATGATTAGGTAAATTACCAATAAGTGGATTCTAGAGAAGTTTCTAGAGGATGATCAAGAAGATGTATGAAAATATTGAATCGAGTTGAATCTAATCATAAACCCTAACATCTACGGTGGATGTAGAAAATGGTAAAGTACAAATTACCAATTTAAATGGATACTAAAATAAAATTTTGGTACTATCTAAGCCTAGTTGAGCCTAGCTAGTGTGTATCAACAAGCTCATATACAAAGCAAGGTTGATTATAAGCACATAAGAGTGTGAATGTGAAGCTAAAGGAGAAAAATTGCAAATGTGATGTTGTTATTGATAAGTGAATTTGAATAGAAGGCTTAAGTCTTGATGAGAATAGTGGACTAATTTCTTGAAGGTTGTCCAAGAAGATCAAGATTAGAGATGAAAAAGAAAGACTTATTAGTGAACCAACATAAGGACTGAACATAGATCAAAACTAACAAAAGTGAGTTGTAATCACATAGATCAAAACCTAATTTTTCCTTTCTTATGATTGTAAATAGTTTTTATTGAAATCCTTTTAACACAGGTTGACCTAATAGTCATTTGAAGACTTAACAATCTTTGTAAATTGTTTAACTATGTTACATTCTAAATGGAATGATCAAAGTCCTCTTACAAGGCCACTTCTAAGAGGGTGATTAAATCCTCTAACCATGTCACATTTAACATTGTGTATTGTAACCTTTAACATGGTTGGCTCCTAACAAAGCTCACTTTGAAAGAGTGAAAAGAGTGACATGTTGCTAGTGGTTTTTTTTCAAATTGGGTTTCTGCATAAAATCCTAGTGTAAAACTATAATAAATGCCTTATTAATGTTTTAAATGTGATGATGTTTTCATTATGCAATGCAAGTTAATTTTATGACAATTTTACAGTAGAGATTGAGAAAAAGTAGGATCAACTTAATAGTGTTGTGTTTAATGTTTAATTGTTAAAGTGGTACATATAGACCTTGAGTAACTGATACCCCCCCCCCCCCCCCCCCCCCCCCCACACCACAATTATTCTAAACATTTATAATAGCTAATTTAGCTACAAAAGTGATTTAAGACATTTTTGATAGCCATGTTTGAAGAAGCACAATAAATAGGACATATGAATAGTATATGGTCAAGTGGAAAGGAATGCATATTGAATATTCATCTAGGTTGATAAGGAAGAGTTTCCCCATATTGGTTTTCCTTTTAACACCTAATAGGTGATCATTTCACTTCTCAAACTCCCCTAGGTGTCTAATGTAGGAGCATCCAATATGTAAGGGCAATCTTGTATCACCCAAAAATATTATATGGGTTATCTTGTCAATAAGGGATACCTCAATAAAAGGTATTATTTTTGGAACCTTACCTTTTTTAGTAAGTTGATCATTATATCTTAGAGTATTCTAATTTCTTCAATAAAGGTTTACTTTAGATATACTAGTTCAACAATAAAAATTTATTGCAAGATCATGTCTAGGTTTGTAGATTTGTTTCTTTGGTATTGGAAATAGGGTACAATTTTTTTAACTTGGTTCATTTTGGCTTATATATGATTATATAACTTTCCCATAATCTTGAATGTCAATAGAGTTTATCCTTATCCACTGGTAGGAATAAGCCTTCTTTCAAGTTTGAAAGAATGTGGTCAAGGCATCCCCATTTCATGTCATTGCTTTGGAAATGGTCGGTCAATTCCCCTTTCTAGTAGGGAACCAAGATGTTTCAACTTCATATAACAATGCAATATGTGAAAGGTCATATCACAATATGGAACAAGGTCTTCAAAAACATTTTTTCTTGAAAAGAGTTGATTCAAAAATAGCCAGTGGAAACCAAAGAAGACATTATCCAAAATTACTTGGACACAAAAACATTTGATAAGAAAATAAATCTTCAAATGCACTGGGACAAAGACTACAAGATGGAAGAGGAATACTGGAGGCAAAATTCCAAAGAGATTTGGCTTAAAGAAGAAGATTAAAAAAAAAATTCTTCCATATGTTAGCACAACAATGAAGGATATCTTGCAAAATCTTCATAATTGAAGAATTTACCTCAGGAAATGTAATGTTGGATGCCAAAGACATTCAAAATGATGATGTTATTTTCTTCAAAAAAATCTTGGTCCCTCTTTAGATTGCTCCTCCAAATTTGGCATAAGAAAAATCTCTCCTTGACATCATTCATATGTTATTAACACCTCGATATAATCAAACACTATTGGATCATTTTTCATTTAGTGAGATTCATATGATTTTCTTTTCATTTCCACTAGACAAGGCCTTGGGACCTAATGGTTTCTCTACTCTCTTCTTTCAAAGAATATTGGGATGTAATAAGATTTGAACTTCTTGATGGAATAAAAGATTCAAGGAAGAGTGCATCAATTCTTCAAAATTTCAATAGAAAAATATTTGTACTCATTCCCAAGGTTAGATTTCTTAGCACATTTGCAGACTTAAGAATAATCTTCACCAATTTATTCAAGACTATAATTCCTCATCAAAAAGATTATTTCTCTAGGACATGGTAGTTTTGTGCTAGGAAACTAAACAATGGAAGGTGCATTGATGCATTGATTGCACATGAAGTTTTCCATTCCATTAGTGCAAATTAGACCCCTTCTTTTGCTGCTATGTTGGACATGATGAAGGCCCACAATAAAATAAATTGGTTAATTCTCTTTGAGATTCTTCATAAATTTGGATTCTCCAACAAATGGTGCAAGTGGGTAAGAGAATGTAATTCTAACACCTTTTTCTTTGTCATTATAAATGGTTTCTTCGTTCATTTTTTTTCATATTCACAAGGATTTAGGCAAGGTGATCTTTTGTCTCCTTTATTTATAATCATGACATAGAAATTTATTAGTATCATTACCTCTAGACATACTCATGAAAATTGATGTGGGGTCCACATTGAAGGTACTTTAAATTTTATAACCTACTTTTTATTTGTAGATTATTCTTTACATTTTGGTAGTTCAAACATCAAGGAACCCAACAAAATTTAAAATTAAATATATTTGTAGACATCAGCCTCATGTTAAATGATAAATTCTCATCTAAAAATATTCATTTTCAACACAAATAAGGTCATGTCAAAGAAGATATTTAATGTTATGGGCTTCCCTATAGAAATTTCCCCCATCCACATATCTTGGTATACTTTTATTTGTGTGTCCTAATGGGACAAGCTATTAGACATCTATTATTCAAAGAATCAATGGAATATTTTTAGCATGGAAATATCATTGACTATCTTTATTAGGGAGAATTGCACTTTTAAAATTAGTTTTCCTACAATTTCAAACCACATGTTAGCTCTTGAGGCTGCTATAAGGATAGTCCAATAAATTTAAAGGTTGCTCAAAAATTGTATTTGGATAGATAACATGTTTGAAGAAAAAGAGATACCACTATTAGCCCTAAAGGATATGACAGATTCTAAAGGTGTCAAGGGTTTAGGTCTTCATGATTTAACATAAATAAATAAAGCATTTGGAGGTTAAATTGTATGGAAAGGGTATAGTAAACCTGAGATCAGTAGATGGTGTCAAATAATGAAAGAAATATATTTGGATTCCTTGAATAACTTGAGGACTATAACTATTTAAAACCCTCCCAAAGGTTTTTTCAATATGGTATTTCATGATTTCTTCCAAAGTGGTGATTACAAGGTCTGTGTTTTGGAAGGTGAGAATAGTGAAAATTTTGATTTTGGGAAGATTCTTGGAATAGGGTCCCTCCCATGATTTTATGCCCAACATTGAAAGACCATTATTAGGTTATCAAAGATAGTTTGGGATCCTATCTCATTGATTATGTAAATGTAACTAATATTTTTTCTACCAAAGTCATTTTGAAGGACCCATTTATCCTTCCCATAAATGATGTGCAAAGGAATTACCTTTGCTAGTTACTCGAAGATAGAAGACTCTACATCACTAATCAATAGGAAAAATTAATTTAGTCCCCTTCAAATAAAGTTGAGTATACAATCAAGGTGGGGTATATTATTGTTTGATAAAAGAACAATTAGTTGTCAAACGTTTTGGTACAGGAGCACAACTAAGAAACCTCCATTGTTTGATTAGTTTTTGGCTTGCACTTGACTCTAGCCAAGTCAAGAGCCTAGTTAGGTTTTTTTAGACCATAGCAAGTCTCTTGCAATGTTGGATAGTTGAGTTAGTCATTAGGACTAAGGTCACACTAATAGCCTTTTTTAGTTGTTTTCACATCTCATAATATTAGGAGTTAGGGAGATTGAGTCTTTAAGGTGTCTTAGATCTTAGAGTTTTTAATGGTTGTGGAGATTCTATTATGGCCTTAAAAGTATTTGGATCCTCAAGAAATGGAGGTTAGAGGTCCTAGAAACAAGGGTAGAGGCATAAGTGCAAAGATGCCAAATGTTGCTAAAAAGTTGTCATGACAACCTTTGTAATTATTGCAAATGTTGCATGCAACATGGGCAACTTTGGATTCCCTAAGTTATGGGAAGTTATGATCAAATAGAAAGAGGGGAAGTTAATTTGTATCATTTTGGTGTGAGGAATAGAATTTTGGACTATGTTACAACAACATTATGAGCTTTTGTGTTAATAGTACCACCTTAATCCATTAAGTGTACTGATGTAGTAATTGGAATGTTTTCTACAATGCATTAGAAGACTTTTTAATTTTATAATTTAAGGATTTAGATTAGGTTTAGTGTTCTTAATAAATTGTTTTAAGTTGGTGGTAGTTTGTTGGTCTCAGTTAGGTAGATTTAGGAAAAATGGCTCCCACATGAGATTAGACCATGGGAACTCCAAATAAGTGGTTGAATCTTCAAGTGGGGACTTTTTAAATGTTGTATATAAATCTAGGAGTCTAGGGGATTCATACTACTATTTTAAATGTATATCCCTAGGTGAGATAGGAAGGTCTGGTTAAGGGTTTGATAGTGTCGAATCAAGGATTTCATGTAGGGGATAGAATACTATATGGAACAAGTATAGATTTAGGAAGGGGATACTCCTATCTTGACATATCCTAGAGGTTGAGGTCTTACCAATCCATTTAGGTGAGTTTCTTAACAAATTTTTGGTCTAGTGCTAGGAAATAGGTCTTTTAGTCCTATTTACCCTATATAATAGGAATCACCTATACGAACAACTTGGGGTTTCGAGACTTAAAAAATATTTTAGAGAATCAAAAAGGGTATTTGAATCTAGAGTTTATTTACTAGATTATTTGGAGATTTTTTGCAAGAAAGAGGAATTAGTAGATTCCAAGGGCTAATTGAATTAGGCCTAAATAGGCTTCTTTGAGGCAAATACTTGAAATCATTAAGGAAGAGGTCTAAATATCTTTCCAAAAGGACACAAATGGAATACAATGGAGTAATATTATGATTATGGATCACCCTGCATTGAAGGATGAAGTTAGTGAGCAAGTTAAACTTGGATCCTTCTAGGTGAGTGTGGAGAAGAGTACTAAAATAGAGTGTTAGTCTTCTAAGGCTAAGAACAAAGGATCAAACTCTTGGAGAGGAGTTTGGATTGGTGTTAGTTAATCACCTGAACCAATCAAGGAGCTAGGTGGATATGTGCCTAGAAGAGACAAGCTAAGTCTCTTTAGAAGTAGTGTGAGCAACCCTTGGAACACTCACCCTATATTGGTATCAGAGCTTGTTTGATCAGACTTCTAGTGGATGTTGTAGCCTATAGAATCAGTGTGAGATAATAAACCAAATGGGATAGTAAAAGACATAGCCATGGTGACTAACATTGAGGTAGACAAGATGGTTGAGGAGCAAAAAGAAGATAACAAGTTACTAAGGGAGAGAATAGCTCAAATGGAGAAACTCTTGGGTGAATTCCAAGACAAAGATGATAGGGTCAAATAAAAAATTGACCTAAAGGAAGAAAAAGAAGCAAGGGAGAAGGAACTAGAGTTGGAAGAAGAAGCACCAACCCCTGACACTATTCTGCCTAAAGAGGCATTCTTAAAGGCATTAAAATCATTGAGTGGAAAAGCTCTAGAAGGAGTACGGCTATTTAGTGGACAAATGGATCCATACTCAGTTGTGGACTAGATTGGTAACATTAAGAATCATTTTGAATGTGATGGTATCTCTAAAGCACAAAAAGTTATGGTGGCGAAGTCTAGATTAAGAGGTTTAGCTCTTACTTGGTGGAAGTTTCTGCAAACTAAAAGAGAGAAGGATAGAAAAGATCCTATTGTTAAATGGAAGGGTATGGTAAGTAAAGTGAAGTAGACCTATCTTCCTGATGACTATGAAGTTTAGCTTCATAGGAGGAGACAAAATCTCTGACAAAAATATTTGGATGTCCAAGAATACACTGAGGAATTCCAAAAGCTATGTTTGAGATCTAAGGTGGTTGAAGAGGAAAGAATTAAGCTTGCAATGTACTTGAATGGCCTTGAATGGTCAATTCAAGAATAAATGAGTGTAGTGGACTTTAAAATCATTAGGAAATGTTACCAAATGGCCTTGGAGATAGAAGATAAAAGCAAGAGAAAGCAAGAAACCTCTAAAAGTAAAGTTAAGAGAAAGAATAATATGGGTGAAAGAGGTGGCTACGGTGGAAAGAGTTTAGATTCAAGGACTCAAGGTGAGGTGAAATTCAGTGAACAACAAGAAGGAAGATCAAGTAGAGGTGGTAGAGGAAGAAACTCTAATTCTAGAGGAAGGAGTGGTGGACAAGGATGAAGAGGCAACTACTTTTCTAATATGAAGTGTTACCATTGCAATCAAATGGGGCACCCAACTTATAGATTTCCAAAGAAAAGTAGTTCATCACAAGGAGGTGAAAAGAGGACAAATCTAGTTCAAGATGAGTCCAATACAATAGAAAAGCATGATAAAGTATCATTGAATTTAGAAGAAGGGGAGAACCTTATGATGAGGAGAACTTTGATCAGAGAGCTAGTGAAGGAAGAGCCAAGTCAAAGAAGATCTCTATTTAGGATAAAGTGCAAAATGATGGGGAAATTGTTTAGAGTCATTATTGACTTAAGGTCTATTGACAACTATTACTAAATTTTTGCACATGTGTAAAAATTTAAGCATGCATGCAATAAAAGTATAGAAGTTTTTTTCTTTTCATTTAAACAATAGAAATGTCCTTTTATTTATTTATTTTCAAATATACATTGATGTTTTCAAACAATGAAATGAAGTGGTATGTTGAACGGAAAAAGATCTCACATAAGCCATGAGTATAGCTCAATATGCTAAGTTTCTTTCATAAGGAAATACACAAATAGACATAATGATGAAAGAAATAAAGAGTAGGGATAACCAGTCATTGCTTTTTGCTTTGACTGGTTATGCATTTTTCCTTGGTGCAACAAAGTCTAGTTCTGAGTTCTTTGATCTCAAGTAGCTGTTAAAAAACATGAAAAAAATTGATGTTAGATCCTGAAGGATCTAAGCAATGACCGCCTATCTCTACAAAATATACTCTATCTGTGGATGCATTTCATTATGAAAGAATGCAAACTAAAATAAAGAAATAAAATTTATTGTGGGTTTCACGAGCTTGTGCTCGAACCTCACAGAATAAGATGCTTCAAGAATATAGCAAAAAAATAAAGATTGACATCACAGATTGCCAATGTATAGTTACCACAAGAAAGAAGCAGAGCAATGCATTTATTACAACATAATATCAAACAAAAAAGAAGGTGGATCATCTCTATTTGGAAAAGGAAAGTGATAAAAGCATGGGTCTATGGATTATTTGGAGTTGGTGTTGTGATTATTCTTATTCTTGCCTGTTTACTTTTTAACAAGCTAATAACTTATGGCTTCCATGATGTTTGAGTTGATTGTTTTGTATGGCAAGTCTATAATAGCGCATGAAGTTGGGAAAGACATTACAATGCAACTAAGACTTGAGCTATTTCTTTTGATTGTGGCTTTGAAAAGAGAATAATTGTTAATAGTGCCAAGCATGGAATGATGTACTAGTGAGGATTTGAGATGCTAAAAGCATTATGGATAGACATAAGCAGATACTGTTGCTCCATCAACTACTTGCTCAAAATAAATGGAGTATTAGAATAAAGGAAAAAAGAGGATTTCTTATATACCAAGTTTTAGTATCTTTTACCATGGCATACATAATACCATACTATTGTTCTACTGTACAAAAGTAGAGGAGTAGTCAGAATATAAAGAAACCTAGAAAGACAAAGTATAATCCTTCACCTACAGTGAAATAGAAGCATTTTTTAAAGGACATAATGTAATCTTGTAGGAGAGGGCTCTACCTCCTGCATTTAAAATCATGCATATCAAAAATCCTATTTTGAGGCAGACTGTTCCAGTAACCAGTTTCCAAGAAGTAGACTAAAGTTGATTAAAAATAGACATCAGCTTGTAAGACACTCTCACATGCAGTAGTTAATCACAAATGATGATATCTTAAATACTTTTGAATTTTGAAATAAATCCATAAGGCAAGGTCCATGTAAGGCTGGCCACAGTATTAAGAAAAACAACTTGTTCTATGTTGGGATCCAAGTTCTAGTAAACTTCATGGACAACAAAAAGCCAATGGACATAGAAAAGTAGCCCAGTCAGAATGAACACAAAGGAAATAAATGTTCAAACAGATGCAAAATGGTGGAAAATGGATGAAACATACATCTCTACCAACTCAACTTACAGGAGAGCCCATGTTTTGGGTTTTAGTTAAATGAAATTATTATATAACCCATATGTAAGAAAACCCAATTTGGATTTTTTATAGGAATGAAATGCAAGTTTCAGAATTCATTTTTACATTTTCAAAACCCATAACAGAAGTATTTCATGGTGACATAAATAGACCTAGCAAAGTCACAGTGACAACAAAAAGTAACAAAAAATTTGTACATGGAATGGCCTTCATAATAGATTAATACAGGACACTGGAAACTATCAAAAGCACATATCCAGCAAAGAAGATAGCATGCTAACAACAACAAAAAAAACATTGAGTCAGGTTCTTACCTTCACATACAAGGAAAACATAAATGAGGTCATGTCCACAATAGAAGATACAACAAATGCAAACAGTGAATCAAGTTCAGTTGTAAATGTCAATCACGTTGTGAAGAAAGTCTAGTCTAGACACGACACCTGTGCAAGAGCCATCGGATTTCTACCAAAAATGATTGATGAAACCCTCACTCCTCCTTTCCACTTTGAAAGCTTCAAAATGAGAAAACAATATAACTTAGGTTTTATTTAACATGTTATACCCTTTGCCCTTTTGAAAAGTCATTTGAAATCCATGGGTAATGAGATTTTATCTCATTTTAGCATTTAAAGTGAAAGGTGTAAATATGTTGTATATAATTTTAAACTTTGATAATCCTTTATTTGTTTTGCATACGTTTTAAATATGAATCATTAAAATGAGTAATCATTTTAATGATTTTGTTATGTAGAATAAAGGATTTATTTCCTTTTTGCAATAAATCCAATATTGTAAAAAATTAACATTTAATGATGAATTATAAATCATTGAATATTAATTCTTATTTTTACAAATGCAAAAAGAAAATATGAGTCATTAGGTTCTCCTTGTTATGGTCTTGATGAAGCCTAAAATCAGTTGGAAACATTGAGAGCCAAAATAGGATTTATGGGTCAAGTTTTGCTTCATCATAATAGTTAAATGACATTTGTTAACTGTTAAGGCCTATTTTAGAGATATTTTTTAGTGAGTCATAGGGTGCTTTATGACTGAATGGAGCTTTTTAGGCAAAAGATCATTATTTTAGAAGGTTCTAAGCCCTATTTTGGAGGCTATCATTCTGCATACGACCCAAATAGTTGGGCATTGTACTTATGGAGTTTTAATAACTCATTTTAGGGCATTCTAATTTTATGAGGGGTTTTGGAGACTCATTTTCTAAGTCCTAAGCTTTATTGCAGAGTCTATAATTCATCTTTTGGAGACATAATACAAATGACAGTAGTGTGATGATGTTATTTTATGTTTAGTGCTAAAACCTTCTTTCTTTCTGCAAGTTCTGTGTGCATTTCATGAGTTATTTGAAAGAATAACTTGAGAATTTTCCTTATTCCTTGTTTTTTCTGTCTCATTCCAGCACCTATTTGTAGAAAAGTAAGTTTATTTGCAGGTTATGATATGTGTTTATAGGTGAAATTGATCAAAGTGAGGTGTTAGTTTGTCCTTCTTTTGTCATTTTAGTACTGGAACCTTATCATAAATCATTTGTGCAAGTCTTTACAAGAAGTTGTGCTTTATTTGCATTTCATATAGCTATATAATTCTCTCTGTCAAGTGTTTTCTAAGTCTTCATAATCACTTTGGTGTATCACCTCCTTTTCTTAGTTTAAGCTTTAGGTTTTAGGTTTACTTTTAGCAGTTTCTTACCTTTTCCCTACAAGTTTTATTAAGTTTTAGAGTGTTTAACTGAAGAATCCAACAAGAGCCAGCCTAGAATCCAGAGGTTTCATTTCATTAGTCAGTCTCACATAGTGAAATGACTCCCATGTTAAGTAAGGGTTATTGAACATTACTAGTTCAGTAGGGTGCAAATCTTGAAACTTAATAGTTTTTGCATGCCCGGTGGGACACGAGCACATTTTTCAACTACGATGGTATAGATGAAGGTCATTTTTCAACCAACTAGTAGAGGGTGATGAATTTATGAGAAAGATTCAAACACAAAGTTCCACTTCTTTTGAATATCTGCAGTTGGAAACTCCAAAAAGATGTGGAAGGAGTCTTTCTAGAACAAAGCCAACATCAAGGAGGCAACTTTTAGCTCTTGGGTTTCATGTATACAACAAAACACGTCAAAGAAAAGTTAGACATTCAACATGTCCATCAATAAGAGCTGATTCTTTTGACATATATGTTCATTCAATTGAAAATTTGGCAAGTATTGGTTTTATACTAGCAAGTATAATCAATATAAGTTTTTAGCAGCAACCAGTACAATAGCCTATACAACAATCTCCACTAATGGCGAGGGCATATGCTTTTGTGCCTTTTATTTAAGGGAGTCCCTTGACTTTTTCTCAACACCATGACATACCACTGGCTGCATTAAAGAGTCTACTAGATTTTACTGGAGAAAACCAGACTATAGCTTATGAGCACATAAGAGATGTTGCAACTTTGTGCAACATACATCATGTTACAGAAGAAGATGTAGCTACCAAGCTACTAGTAACATCATTTAAAGGGAAAGCACTTTAGTGGTTTAGAAGCCTAGCTGTTGGTTCTATAGGCTCATGGGATGATTTGGGTGATGCTTTGACAAGACATTTTGAGGACAAGTCAGACTTTTTTTTCGCTTGTGGAGTAGCTCACAACCATAAAGCGTGCACCACAAGAACAAATGATGGATTTTAATAACCGATTTCAAAGGACCTGGACTAGAATACCCAATACGGTAAGACCTTCAGCAGATCATGCTTTTCTTTATTATTTAAGAAGCTTAAATAGCAATATTTCAATAATGATTCAATCTATGGGAGGTGTTTCACTACCTCAAGCTTATGAGATTGCTATTAGAGCTGAAAATAGTCTTATCTAGGCTGGTAAAATAGCCCCTAGGCCTCCAATGCCCATTTTTTTGGACATTCAGTCAAATATACCATTGGTAATCCCACCATTTAACCCATTACCTACCATTCCCATCCAAGAAATTACCATGGTAGGTCCTTCAAATACCACAGGTCCTTCTCTAGAGCTATAGGAAATTAAGAATAGTCAGCTCAAAATGGAAAATATGATGCAAACCTTTAGTAATGAGCTGGTTAATCTTAAAAAGCAACAATTTCAGCCTAGGTCATCTTACCAACAATAGAATCTAGCTGTAAATCCACCTTACCAGCAACAAAATCAAAGCCAACCTCAAGGTAATAGGCTGCCATTTCAAGGTAATGCGATGGGTTATAGGTAGAATATTAATCAAAGACATTTTTCGCCATATAATCCAGTTCCTCTCAATTCTGCTAATCTAGTTAGAGGCATTGTGCCCATGTAAAATAATCTTGTAGTGGACTTTGGGTGGTGTTATCCCTATAATGAACCACACAATCAGGCTATGTGCACAAATGGAGTTATAAATCAGGCATTAATGGTGCAAAATACAACAATGGGATAGTAAAATGTCACAAATGATGCACTTGAACAGCAGCATGATGCACCAACTCCTGAGACCGCTTTCCTCAACTGGTAGAGATATGAGTTTTGTGCAATCAATAATGACTCACCAATATCAGCAAATACCTAAGCTAAGAAAAGAGCTCTTGAAACAAACCAAACAACAAACAAAGGTAAATCACCTGATATAGCTGAGCCATCATCAAGTACTAAAAACACGGTGGGAGACACTCACGTCCCTATCACCAAGGAAATCACTCACAAGCCAATAGAACATGCTACTATTAAAGCACATCAGAAATCACACTTTGCTACACCATTCAACATAGTGGAGAATATGAAGAAGATGAACGTGTCTATGTCAATGTGGGAGACTTTAGTTATTCCCAGTCAAACATATATCTTGCAAAAAGCTCTCTTGGATGAAGTAATCTTGCAAAGGTGATGGATGAACCAACAAAGGCGATGTTAACCAACGTTGATGAAAAGAAGGATGACAATGAGAAAACTGCCAAGGAATCAAATAAGGTAATAAAACTACCTCCTTTCTACAATTCCTTGATTATTGGTGACAAGTTAGTCCATAAATGTATGGTAGATAGTGGACCTACAAGCTCTATCATGCCAAAAAAGATAGTTGACCAGTTAGGACTAGCATACTAGCCCATTGAAAAGCGTGTTGTCCAACTTGATGGGACATTTGTAGGTACTATAGGTGTGATTAAAGATGCAAGTGTTACCCTTCATGCCTGACCTAATTTTTCCATTCAGCAAGATATATATGTCATAGATTTACACCTTGTACTTTACTATCTGCTTGTCTAGAGACTTCACTGCTAAAATTGGTAGCTATTTGTCATCTGATTGGTCCCACATGCTATTTAGGACTAGATATGGTACGAAAGTAATGATTAAGTCTGAGTTACTTGCAAAAAATCACATAGAGCCCTATGTACCCAGTGCTGTCAATGCAAATATGCTTGCATTTAATGAAGAGGAATGTCATACAGCTGCTGAAAATTGAACTCAGCTAGATAACGTCCCAAATATTCTTCTTGATGAATAGGCATCCAGTCAAACCTTTGAAAACCATTTTTATCATGTGACAAGTGCTGACTTGGGGACCTATATTATCCATGAGAAAAATGAAGTCATTCCCAATCTGGTCAAACCAACAAATTAGCTAGGAAAGTCCAAAGATCAACTATGGAGCATGTTTTTGGATGGTTCAAGGGGTAGACAAGGTGCTGGTGGAGGTGTTATGTTGATTTCACCTAATAATGAGAAATATTATGCTGCATTTAGATTCAGTTTTTCTTGTACCAACAATACTGTAGAGTATGAAGGATTAATCCAAGGGTTAGAATGGGCAAGAAAATGAGGAATCAAGTGTTTAAAAGTGTATGGTGATAGTGAATTAGTAGTAAATCAAATTAGATGTCTAAATGCTGTAAAAAATGATATTTTAAAATCTTATAGACATCGTGTTTGAGATTTACTTGAATATTTTGATGCATTTAACATACTGGCTGTTCTTAGAAACAAAAATTAGTATGTTGATAGGCTAGCAACTGTAGGAGCCCAATATGATATTATTAACAGTGTGTCTACACATAATGATCAACAACATATTAAAATCATTACCAGGCCTTCAGTTCCTGATATGATATTAATTGGCAAGTTTTTGACAGCGATGAACAAATTTTGCATTTTTAGCTGGAAGAAAATGTTTTTTCCAATTCTAATCAACAGAGGTATAAGGATCAATATGGTGATTAGGTGATCTAGTTAAAAAACAATAAGTTGCCAAAGGTTTTGGTAATGTTAGAGAGTGTTTTCAATTCAAATGATTAGCTCAAACGTGGAAAGGCTAACTTGCTAGTTAAAGAAAACTAGTATGCAAACTTAGAAAGTGCACCAGGTAAATGCCTGAAATTTGGCAAAGTAAATTCAGTTGAAGAAAAAGAAGCTTTTCTTCATTTGTTTCAAGAATTTAGTGATGTGTTCACTTGGTAGTACAATAATTTGAAAGGGTTTAATCCAAAGCTTGCATAGCATACAATAGAGTTGGAACCAACTGCTAAACCAGTGCGGTAAAGGAAAAGGCCTATAAATCCAAAGCTAGAACCCTTGATGCAGAAAGAGGTTCTCAAACTGATCGAGAGTAAAATTATTTTTCCTATTAAACATACTAGCTAGGTTGCTAATCTGGTCCCTGTAAGGAAGAAGAATGAGGAGTTACGGTTGTGTGTAGATTTTAGGGATTTGAATTGAGTCTCGCTGAAAGATAGACACCTGCTTCCAACCATGGAACAGATTTTGTAAAGTGTATCAGGGGCTGAAAGGTTTTCTTTATTGGATGGTTATTCGGGTTATAACCAAATACTGGTAAAGGAAGAGGACCAATCTAAAATAGTGTTCACCACAAAATGGGGAACAATGGCATACAAAAGAATGCCATTCAGATTGTCCAACACTGGAGCTACATTTTAAAAAGCCATGGAGATGGCTTTCAGCAATTTGATGTACAGGTTCATCTTGGTCTATTTAGATGATGTCACAATCTACTCACAGAAAATAGTGGATCATATTGATCATTTAAGATATATTTTTGAGCGTTGTAGAGAGTTCGACATCTCATTAAACCCCCAAAAGAGTATATTTTCTATACATGAGGGGAAATTAATTGGATACATTGTATCTAAGGTAGGCATTACGGTGGACCCTGAACAAGTTGCAGCAATTCTAGAGCTACCTTTACCATAGCACAAGAAAGGCCTTCAAAGTTTCATTGGCCGCATCAATTTTGTGCAAAGATTTCTACCTAATATTGCAGCACTTCTCAAGCCATTGACAACTATGCTGAAAAAGAATGTAGTTTTTGCATGGACAAAGGAGGCCAAAGAAAAATTTTAGGCCATAAAAATGCATTAGCATCAGCACTTGTCCTAATCAATCCTGATTTTAGTAAGGATTTCATTCTTTATGCATATGGGGGTGATGATGTGATTTCAGCCATGCTAGTACAACAAAATGTGGAAGGATTGGAACAACTAATCACATTTTTCAGAAAAGGACTAGAAGAGTATGAACATCGGTATAGTTTTGTTGAAAAACACATTCTTGCCATTGTGAAAAGTCTTAAGAAATTTAGGCATTTTTTAACACATAAAAACTTTATTTTGCATGTCACACACCCAAGTGTCAAGGAGTTCCTCCTAAGTAAGGACTTGAATGAAAAGAGAGCTGGTTGGATTACACACATCATGGAGTATGACGTAGATATTTAGATAACCAAGCCGGTTAGAGGGAAGGGATTATGTGGACAAATTATAGATAAGGATATTTTAGAACTTGAGAAGCAAGCAAAATGCAATTTTGCTGATTGGAGTTACTGGAACTGATGATCAACCAACAAGCTGGTTAAAGGATATGATGCATTTTTTGAAAACCAATCAATGTCCAGCTACCTTGGATAGAGAAAAGTGAAGATACTATCACTTGCAATCAATCCCTTTTGTGCTAATTAATGACATTCTGTATCGGAAATATTTCAATGGAGTCCTTCTCAGGTGTGTAGATTCAAATCAGATTGCTCAGATATTGCATGAATTTCATGATGGGCATTTAGAAGGACATTTTTCCCCTAGGAGAATAGCCTATAATATTCTAAGAGTAGGCTATTACTGGCTTGATTTGTTCAAAGATTGTCAGGCGCATGTCAAAAAATGCACTAAATGCACTATGTTTGCAGGAAAAGAAAGGCTACCAATTTTTCCCTTGTAGCCAATTAAAACAGAACAGCCCTTTTAGAAGTGGGGTGTTGATTTTATAGGGCCCATTAGCCCTCCATCTAGTGCAGGTCACAAGTGGATTATCACAACTACTGATTATTTCATGTACTGGACTGAAGCAGTAGAGTTAAAGGACACAAATGAAATAGCAGTCCTAAGTTTTTTATGATGATATTGTGAATAAGTTTGGAGTACCTGATTCCATTATTTCTGATAATGCGCTTTCTTTCATTGGGATGAAAGTAACTAATTGGGCCTTTACTCATGGGATTTATCTTATCACTAGCTCTAATTACTACCCATAGGGTAATGAATTAGTGGAGTCTTCAAACAAGAACCTTATAAGGATTATTAATTGCAACTTGCAAGAGAATAAGAGGGATTAGCATTCAAAGCTGAAAGCTACCTTATGGGTTGACAGGATTACTCCAAAGCAAGTTATTGGAAACTTGCCTTATAGGCTTGTTTATGGAAAAGAGGCCAAATTATCCATTGAGATAGAATTACCCACACTTGACCTTGCTACACAGTTGGTTTTGTTTGAAGATGGTGATCCTATTTTAGTGCGGTGTGCCCAACTAATGGAATTGTAGGAAATAAGAAAAAAGGCCATGGAAACCATGGAGTATCAACAAATGCAAATAAAGAAGAGTTTTGATAGAAGAGCTCAAGCTTGGGAGTTCCATGTTGGTGACATGGTATTGAAATGGGATGTTTTAAAGAGCAGGCCAGGCCAGCACAATAAATTTGATCATATGTGGGTTGGGTCATTTCAGATTCCTAAATGTAAACAACATAATGCTTACCAGCTTGCTACCATGGAAGGAGATGTACTACCAATCCCTATGAATGAGATCCACCTCAAACCATGCCTTGGGGTATGACTTTTATTTCTACTTTTTACATACTAGGATAGTTTCCCTTGTTTTCAATAAATGCATCTACATTTAGTTTTGTTTTTTTTTCTGTTCTATTTTGGTTTGGTAGTCTAGGTTAGTTAAGTTGTTGGTTTACATTGTTTTTCAGTCATAATTGCCCATTTCATTCATGCATGCATAGATATATGTGCTTCAATGCATGCACATATCCAACTTACACACATACACACATATATATCACTAACACTAAATACGACTGGCTATCAGCCATACATATCTACATATACATGCATATGTTGCATACATACATCCATGTAAGTCCATACATCTACATATACACCAATCAAATGGTTGACTATGATGATTCGACTCCTAAAGTTGATACTTGAGTTCTAACCCTGCATACCCATCAATTTAATAAGAGTTTCCAATCTTATTAAATTCATGAACATACATTCAAAACTGAACCAACAACTTTAGGAGTCTCTTTGTGTCAGGTTTAGGTGCTAGGATTGCATAATCAGAGTCTATGCCCAAAGAATAAAGACAATTTAAACACTGGTCAAATGTCAAGCAAGCAAACATACAATAGAAGTTGCCAAGAATGTTACTAAATTTTTGCACAATGAAAGTATAGAAGTGTTTTTCTTTTTATTTAAACAATAGAAATGTCCTTGTATTTATTTATTTTCAAATATACATTGACGTTTTCAAACAATGAAATGAAGTGGTATGCTGAATAGAAAAAGATCTCACACAAGCTATGAGTATAGCTCACTATGCTAAGTTCTTTCATAAGGAAATACAAAATAGACATATATATGATGAAAGAAATAAAGAGTAGGGATAACTAGTAATTTCCTATATCTTTGACTGGTAATGCATTTTTCCCTGGCGCAGCAGAGTCCAGCTATGAGTTTCGTGATCTCAAGTAGCTGTTAAAAAAACTGAAAACAACTGATGTTAGATCCTGAAGGATCTAAGAAATGATTGCCTATCTCTACAACATATACTCTATCTATGGATGCATTTCATTACAAAAGAATGCAAACTGAAAGAAAGAAATAAAAGTTATTGTGAGTGTCACGAGCCCATGCTCGAACCTCATAGAATAAGATGCTTCAGGAATACAGAAAACAAATAAAGATTGACATCACAAATTGTCGATGTATAGTTACCACAAGAAAGAAGTAGAGCAATGCATTTATTACAGCATAATATCAAACAACAAAGAAGGTGGATAATATCTATTTGGAAAAGGAAAGTGATAAAAGCATGGGTCTATGGAGTATTTGGAGCTAGTGTTGTGATTATTCTTATTCTTGCTTGTTTACTTTGTAACAAGCTGATAACTTATGGCTGCCATGATGTTTGAGTTGATCACTATGTATGGAAAGTCTATAATAGTGCATGAAGCTGGGAAAGACATTACAATGCAACTAAGACTTGAGCTATTGCTTTTGATTGTGGCTTCGAAAAGAGAATAATCATTAACAGTGCCAAGCATGGAATGATGTACTAGTGAGGATCTGAGATGCTAAAAGCATTATGGAAAGACATAAGTAGATGTTGTTGCTCCATCAGCTGCTTGCTCGAAATCAATGGAGTATTAGAATAAAGGAAAAAAGAGGATTTCTTATATACCAGGTTTTAGTATCTTTTACCATGGCATACATAATACCATACTGCTGTTCTACTGTACAAAAGCAAAGGAGTAGTCAAAATATAAAGAAACCCAGAAAGACAAAGTATAATCCTTCACCTACTGTGAAATAGAAGCATTTTTTAAAGGAATTAATGTAATCTTGTAGCAGAGGGCTCTACCTCCTACATTTAAAATCATGCATATCAGAAATCCTATTTTGAGGCAGACTGTTCCAGTAACCAGTTTCCAAGAAGCAGACTAAAGTTGATTAAAAATAGACATCAACTTGTAAGACGCTCTCACACGTAGTAGTTAATCAAAATGATGATATCTTAGATACTTTTGAATTCTAAAATAAATCCATAAGGCAAGGTCTTTGTAAGGCTAGCTATGGTATTTTAAAAAAAAAACTTATTCTATGTTGGGATCCGAGTTCCAGTAAACTTCATGGACAACAAAAAGCCCATGGATACAGAAAAGCAGCCCAGTCAGCAGGAATACAAAGGAAATAAATGTTCCAGTAGATGAAAAATGGTGGACAATGGATAAAACATACATCTCTACCAACTCAGCTTATAGGAGAACCCGTGTTTTGGGTTTTAGTTAAATAAAATTATTATAAAACCCATATATAAGCAAACCCAATTTGGGTTTTTATGGGAACGAAATGCAAGTTCTAGAATTCATTTTTACATTTTCAAAACCCATAATAGAAGTATTTCATGGCGACATAAATAGACCCAAAAAATTCATAGTGACAACAAAAAGTAACAGCAAATTTGCACATGAAATGGCCTTCATAACAGATTAATACGGGACATTGGAAACTATCCAAAGCACATATCCAACAAAGAAGACAACATGCTAATAGCAACATCAAAAACACCGAGTCAAGTTCTTATCTTCACATACAAGGAAAACATCAATGAGGTCACGTCCACAATAGAAGATACAACAAATGCAAATAGTGAATCAAGTTCAGTTGTAAATGCCGATCATGGTGTGAAGAAAGTCCAGTCTAGACACGACACTTGTGCAAGAGCCATCGAATTTCTACCAAAAATGACTGATGAAGCCCTCACTCCTCCTTTCCACTTTGAAAGCTTTAGAATGAGAAAAAAATATAACTTAGGTTTTATTTAACATGTTATACCCTTTGCCCTTTTGAAAAGTCATTTGAAATCCACGGGAAATGAGATTTTATCTCATTTTAGCATTTAAAGTGAAAGGTGTAAATATGTTGTATATGTTTTTAAACTTTGATAATCCTTTATTTGTTTTGCATAAGTTTTAAATATGAATCATTAAAATTAATAATCATTTTAATGATTTTGTTATATAGAATAAAGGATTTTATTTCCTTTTTACAATAAATCCAATATTGTAAAAAATTAATATTTAATGATGAATTATAAATCATTGAATATTAATTTTTATTTTTACAAATGCAAAAAGAAAATATGAGTCATTAGGTTCTCCTTATTATGGTCTTGATGAAGCCTAAAATCAATTGGAAACATTGAAAGCAAAAATAGGATTTTTGGGTCGAGTTTGGCTTTATCATAATAGTTAAATGACATTTGTTAACTGTTAAGGCCTATTTTAGAGATATTTTTTAGTGAGTCATAGGGTGCTTTATGACTGAATGGAGCTTTTTAGGAAAAATATCATTATTTTAGAAGGTTCTAAGCCTTGTTTTGGAGGCTATCTTTCTGCATACGACCCAAATAGTTGGGCATTGTACTTATGGAGTTTTGGTAACTCATTTTAGGGAGTTTTGATTTTATGAAGAGTTTTGGAGACTCATTTTTCGAGTCCTAAGCTTTATTGCAAAGTCTATAATTCATCTTTTGGAGACATAATACAAATGACAGCAGTGTGATGATGTTATTTTATGTTCAGTGCTAAAGCCTTCTTACTTTCTGCAAGTTCTATGTGCATTTCATGAGTGATTTGAAAGAATAACTTGAGAATTTTCCTTATTCCTTGTTTTTCTGTCTCATTCTAGCACCTATTTGTAGAAAAGTAAGTTTATTTGTAGGTTATGATATGTGTTTATAGGTGAAATTGATCAAAGTGAGGTGTTAGTTTGTCCTTCTTTTGTCATTTCAGTACTGAAACCTTATCATAAATCATTTGGGAAAATCTTTACAAGAAGTTGTGCTTTATTTGCATTTCATATAGCTATATAATCCTCTCTATCAATTTTTTTCTAAGTCTTCATAATCACTTTGGAGTATCACCTCCTTTTCTTAGTTTAAGTTTTAGGTTTTAGGTTTACTTCTAGTAGTTTCTTACCTTTTCCCTGCAATTTTTATTAATTTTTAGAGTGTTTCACTGAAGAATCCAACAAAAGCCAGCCTAGAATCTAGAGGTTTCATTTCATTAGTCAGTCTCACATAGTGAAATGACTCCCATGTGAAGGGTTACTGAACATTACTAGTTTAGTAGGGTGCAAGTCCTAAAACTTAACAACAACATTGTATCAAAGGAAGCAGTCAGCAAGCTAAAACTAACAATGATACCTCACACTAATTCTTATAAGGTCACATGGCTAAATAAGGGTCAACATGTGTTAGTAAATGAGCAAGCATGGGTGGAGTTCTTAATTGGAAGGTATAAAAATGAAGTGTTATGTGATGTGTTACCTATGGATGAATGTCATTTTCTCTTAGGTAGACCATGGAAATTTTATTGCCAAGCTATCCATGATGGAGGAAAGAACTCCTATACCTTTAAGAAGGACCATGTGAATTTCAAAATACAATCATTGATGGAAGATGCTAAAGCAAAGACAATTGGTCTAAATGTTCTCATGGTGAGTGAAAAAGATATCCTACAAACCATGGAAGAAAGTGAAAGTGTAGGTTTTTCATTGATGTTGATACCAAAGGAGGGAAGTGAAAATAAGGAGACTAAGAAGGAAAAGTTACCTAAAGAGATTCAAGGGATGTTGCAAGCTTACTATTGTGGTATTCACAACACACGCCCCATTCCTCACTAGGAATGGGGACCCCCTACTCTATTTTCAAACTCCCAAACTCACAGTTCAAGAGTAGGGAGAAAATTGTTAGAGTTAAAAGTATTAGAATCGTCAAAAATTGAAAAAACACAAAAAAAAATATAAAATTGAGAAAACATAAAAATCAAAAATCAAAAATTAAAAAATCAAAAAACAAAAAAAAATTCAAAAATTAAAAAATTTCAAAAAAAAGGGGGGCATGCACCCATGCAAGACCATGGGTAAGTGGGGGTTATAAAATCCCCCCACCAATCCCTTTTTTTTTTCAAACTCACTTAATATCCGACCTTAGTGTTTTGTCTACAAGGTGAGAGATATTGCTCATTGACACCTGAGGAGGCAGTGCTAACTTAACACCTACGGCGCTAACTTAGTAATGCCTACGACACTCACATATGCCTGCGGTGCTCATTTATATGCTCAGGGTTTCTATGCCCTTGGCCCTCACTAACACCCACAACATTTTTTTTCACATATGCCTACGACGCTTATTTATGCACATAGGGTTTACCATATCCATGGTGCTGACCATGCCTGTGGCATTAACTTGACACTCGTAGCACTCATTTATGCATGTAGGGCTTACCATGCCCATCGCGCTAACTTCATACCCACAGTGCACACTCATGCCGCGCGACACTCATTTATATGTGTAGGGGTTTCTATGCATGCTGCTCTAACTCATGCCCATGAAACTCATTAATGCTCAAGGTGCTCATTCATGCATGCAGCACCAACTCATGCCCGCAGTGCTCATTCATGCACATAGTGCCAACTCATGCCCACATGCTCATTGACGAGTGTGGTGCTAACTCACGCCTATGATGCTCATCGATGTGCACGGTGCTAACTCATGCCCATGACACATCAACCTCCTCACACCATCAAAACTCTAACCACACATTGCACGTGCTTCGTCTCACACGCACACCTGCTCCCCTCTCACACACTGTCACTTCCAGCCACACATTTTTTTTATCTTTCCTATTTTTTTTTAGAAAATTAAAAAAAAACATATATTAAAAAAAAATTTTAAAAAAAAAAATAATAATAAAATAATATCAAAGAATAAAAAATATAAACATACCCAAATTGGACCTTTTTTTCCATGGCTTTTACGTTTTGTCTTTGGACAAATAAATGTTTTTCTTACAATGTGTAGGTGATTAAATGGCATCCACATTTGGAGTAGCACCCAAACCTGTAGTCTTCAAATTTGAAGGTGTGCCTTTGAAGTCAAGATTCCATGATGATTATGCAAAATTCTGAGATACTGACTTGGGACACATAGATCTAGTGGAATTCCTAAGAATTTTCAACAAGCCAATAGAGAGGTCAGCTTTGGTGTCTGCGTTGATCCATCTTGGGTTAGTGAACGCGGTGTCTCACCCCATGTTAGTACAATTGACTAAACTAATCATTGCCCTGTCACAACATTTTTTTTCTGAAGAGTGAATTGTTAAGAGTGTCACAAGAGAGGTGGTGTTGGATCTACAACCTGATAACATTGAGAGGGTCTTCAATCTTTTGAGAGCGGACCAATTCATAAGACTCTCCTATGAAACAACTAAAAGATGGTATAGGGAGCATCAACAAGAGGCCATTGAAATCATACAATCTTTATACCTTATTGAGAAGCCTCCTAGGGGAAGGATAACAGGCAAAGTGAATATGACTCGAGGATACATGAAGGAAGACATTGGATACTCTATCATTCTTTTGAGCAGGGTCATGGGTTTACTCGCAGTAGTTCACCTCAACACCTTCATGGTCAACTTTATTGAGACCATCAAACAAGGGAAGATACCACTAGACTGGGCCGCTTCACTAAGTAAAAACTTGTGTGAGCAACTAAGGATGGTGAAGGATAAGAGGTTTTACATGACTTCTTACATGGTGTACCTTCTTGTAACAAGGGTGACAAACTATCCTAGTTTGTAAAGGAGAGGCAAAATGTAGGATCCTAATGCCTGGCCATACATAGTCTACCCTCAGTTGGTGAAGAAGAAGCTCTCAACATAAAGCAAGGAGTATAGAATCATGAATGATGTGTTCATCTTTGTAATCATTCAATTCATTGAGAGAGATTATGGGGAGAGGTTATCTGATGAAGCCAAAGCACAAGTCACAGCTCTTGGAGCTTACTTCATCCAATTCAAATCATTCACCTATCTACAGGTAGTCAGTGCCTCCATCAAACCTAAGAAGCTCCTAAGATATCCAAGTGACAAACTGGTGCTATAGGAGATTTTGAGTTAGCCTATGAAAAGATAAGGAGACAACAAAGACCTTGCAAGGCATGGCCATTGGTCATTGGACCATACCAGGTGAAGTGGAAGCAAAATATTCCATCATTTACGTGGGAGTGGGAGAATTATCCCATTGAAGAATATTGTAGGATTTGAGCAAAAGCGCACAACAAATGCACAAAGCCCAAGAAAACCTGCATCCAAAAAACCTGTCATGGAGAAGAAAAAGACAAGAGGCAAGGGTTTATTTGAAAAACTCAAACAAAGAAAATATTATTCAACGGATCTTCATAATTAAAAATATAAAGAGATCAATCCTTATAAAAGGATATCAAAACCCAAAAAGGGTAGCCTAAAGCCTAAAAAAGCTAGGTTGCACAATATAATTAATAAAATATTAATTATATGCACCTACAAGATAGCTTAAGCAAACTAGAGTAATAGGCAACTTATTTAATTAAATCAAATTGATTTAATTAATAAGTGTGAACAAATAATTACTCTAACAACCCCCCTTAAGCGAAGCTGAAGAGGTAAGCTAACCTAGCACAGTAATGAAAGCAAGAAAATTGGGTCCCAGCAACAAGGCCTGATCAGGTACCCAATCACAAAAAAATCTCTATAAAGAGGAGAAATAGAGAAAACCACATGGGAAAAACCCTACTCCAAAAAGAGATAGCAAAAAATGTTCTAGAAGAAGGAACAAAGATATCAGAAGAGAATCACTGAAGCATGAAGAACCGCAAAACTCTATCAAAATGTTGATCAATAGAACCTCCATGGAAATAGAATGCATGAACCAAGTGTGTCTATATGGTAGATGATCCATCTCACCAAAATGCATAGGTAGCCAACTACTACAATCGCCTAGTATGTAGGATCAAGTACTAAATACATAGCTCACACCAATGAACCATCAACCAAAGAAGCATAGAACAACAATATAACCCCCCCTTAATACAAGTGAGGTGACATGAAACTAAAAAGGAGGGTCAAAGAATCTCCTACAACACAGGAACCAGACACATCAAGAGTGAGGTAAAGACACCAATAAAGGCATGTGTCATTGACACTGCATGAGGCAAAAGAGAAACAGGGCCTATAAGTGGCAAATAACTATCCCTTCCATGGAACTTTATAAAATAGTGTGAGTACAACAAATCACAATGATGAAAAGGATCCCTAAATGAAAGAGTGGCACTTTATCTTAGTGTGTTGCATAAAGATGCTTACAATGAATATCAACAATCATTAGGAAAAGTATAACGTTGATACAATAGAAGGAAGAGCCCAAAATGAAGTATCTGAAGTAACAAAATCGATCCCTAGACCTGAAACAATAAAGATATCCACCGAAATGCTAAAACACAAAAGACTGAATAGGACGTGCCTAGAATAGAATATGGAACAACAACCAGCATCACTAGAAAGAGTGCAAAAAGAGCTATCCAGCAATATAAAGAAGTCCAAAAATAGAGATCGGATGCTCAAGATATGCCTCCCGAAGTGCAAAATAGAACATCTAGCTTTGACTACCAAAATATGACAACTAAACTGCATCAAAAACCAAAAAAACCTATGCTAGCATCTCCATCTTGGAACCAGCTTTTTAAAGCATTTTTTGGATCGAAAAAATACGTTCGTATGCTCAAGTTATGAAAGAAAAACCTCCAGGGCCTCCGGAATGCAAGAAAAAGAAAATTGAATAAAAAAATAATAATAAAATAAAAACAAAACCACCCCCCCAACCACCAGTGGAGTAGTGGTTGGGCAGGGCTACGGCAAAGCCGTTGCGGGCTATGATGGAGCTGCTGGATGGGCTGCCAGTGGTTATCGTGCGACGCCGCTAGTGGTTAGTTAACTACTTCAGCCAAAAAATGCCGCAAATGTTTTTTTATTTTGAAATTTTTGCCTTGATCCATGTGCCAGGGGGCCGTATGACCTAGTGTGCAAAAATTTTTTACCTCGTGGACCAATGTTGTCCAAATTGGACAAATTTTATATCAAAATGGGGGTTTTGATGCCTTCTGAATCCACCTGTGATGTCTGTTTTTCCTCAAATTGCTCTGAAAATTAGTGACCCCCTTATTTTCTTAGAAAAATCTTTAAAAAACATGAGATCTAATTTTCTAAACCCTTGTTCTCCCTTTTACTCCAAATTTTGAACAAACTACAATAGATCTGGCTCTGATACCATGTAGGATTTGAGCAAAAGTGCACAACAAATCCATGAAGCCCAAGAAAACTTGCATGCAAAAAACCTATCATGAAGAAGAAAAAGATAAGAAGAGGCAAAGGTTTGATCTTAAAAACTCAAACGAAGAAAATATTATTCAACAGATCTTCATAATTAAAAATACAAAGAGATCAATCCTTATAAAAGGAGATCAAAACCCAAAAAGGGTAACCTAAAGCCAAAAAAGCTAGGTTGCACAATATAATTAATAAAATATTAATTATATACACCTATAAGATAGCTTAAGAAAACTAAAGTAATAGGAAACTTATTTAATTAAATCAAATTGATTTAATTAATAAGTGTGAACAAATAATTACTCTAACAAATATAACCATCCCTGGCCCAATTTTGATAATGTTTGGAGAGTGGAGAGTCTGGCAAGAAAGGACTTCCATCATGAAGATGTTGTTAAAGATCACTGGATGAATGTGACAAATGACTATGATGTCCACATTAGGGACTATTGTAGGATGACTTTGTATCTAGCAAAAAAGGCTCTCTAGTTGAACATCTTGGAGGAGATAAAGCAACATAATTCTAAGAAGTTACTAGATCCCTTGTTCAACATAGAAAAAATTGGTGAAAGACCCATTATGAATGCTCAGGTTGACAAGGAGGAGGCTAATGATATTAATCATCAAGCAAGGCATGTCATCAAGATGACAAAGGATTGGATCAAGAAACCTTTTCCACTTGATCCAATTCATAATATAGTGATCTTCCAGGCACATGCTCACCTAGAAAGAGGTAGAGGAAAGAAAGTCACAATTCCTACCTTTGCAACCCAGTCTCCTAGTAGGCCAGAGACAATGTACTAGCTTGATTGCCCGGTTGGGTATTATCACCCTCCTCAAAGGAAGGGAAAGAATAAAAGAAAGAGGACCTCTCCCTAGAGGATTCAAATGAAATAGGCACTTCCCCAATAGTAGGAATAGAGTCCACAAGGGTCCCAAGATACTGGAGCTACCCAAGTCCAGGATGAACCGCAGTTTCCTCCCATTGTGTCTAGGCAACTAGAAGAGGGAGAGATTCCACAAGTCTCCATTTATCCTATGGAAGATGAGCCAACTTCTCCTTCTACCTCTAAGAAATAGAAGAAAATAATTAGGATTTGGATGAAGAAAAGGTAAAGGATCAGTAGAAGATTAGTGTCTAATCCATCTATTCCTAAAAGCATTCCTAAAGGAGATGAAGAGGAGGAAGAAGAAGAATCAGAAAAGGAAGAGGAACAAGTGCCCCTACAGGGAAGAACTCAGCTAGCTAGAGCCATAGAGTTACAAAGGAGAAAGAGTGCCACGAGAACACTACGATCCACTCAAGTAGAATCCTTAGAGCTCTCTTCTTCGAAAGATGAAGTACAATAATGGGTGGATGAGTAGAGTGAAGAGAGTGATGATTTTTTCTCAATGTTAGATTTTGATTTCATGCCCATACGTATAGAGTTGATTAGTGATAAGATCAGGGACACCCCTATAAGTGAACCTCAATAGGAAGACTGGACACAAATGCCACTAGATACATAGGGTCTTGATATTACTCCTCCATCTCCACCATGAGTTACAGTGGTAGAATAGGGCTTGGTGACTCCTCCACCTTGGAGTTCAGAGGAAGAGCAAGTTTAGAAGGAGTTATCATCAGAGGAGAGACCAGAACAAATGGTGGAATATTCTCAACCACTTTTCCAAGATATTGACGTTTAGGTTACAAGGTCTACTGAGACTGAGGCTACAAAAGAAGAGCCCTCCCAACAAGATACAACTTCGAGTAGGAGTGATAAAGGGAAGGAAATTGTAGAACACACCCCTTCATCATCAAGAGCCAGGTCCTCAGTGGGATGTACCCCTAGATGGATTCAAAAGGAAATAATGAGGAGTACTAAGCCTCAATTCCATGCTTTAGAGGAAGATATTTTTGACATTATAGAGATCTTGAATAAACCTAATTCTCCATCACACGAGGGAACACCATTAGCATTTGTCACTAGCATAAAGAACTAGGATTTATTTGCACAAATGGCTCTCCCTCCTGAAGGCATAGATGCAAAAGGCCTTAGCCTCGAGGATTATGAATTAAAGGATGTTATGTTGGGAAGACTCACATGAGATTCAACCCAAAAAATGATGACTATGGGAGTCAAAGAGGTCATCAAGTACATGGAACAAGAGGATATTGAACTCCAAGCAATTCAAAGGTAGGTTGAGATCCTAAAAGGATATCTAGCTGAAGTTGTTTGTCCTCTTGATCCTAAACACCTCAAGAAAACTCTGAATACCATACTTACAGAAGGGGGGTGTGCAACTTGACCCATTTTTGAAGGCTTGTCAGGAGTGGCAAGAAATTTTTGAGGAGAAAGGTGTTACAATCATCACAAGGAATTTGAAGTTACTGTATGCTATGGAGTAGAATGTGAATAAGATTGTAAAAGTTTTTGAAGTAGGACTTCAGTATCATGGATGAGGTATGTGCTTGGAGAAAGGATATGTAGACTCTACAAGCCATAAAGGGCCAAATATACCTAGTTTCGATTGGTGTATATATCAGAGAAGAATTAGATATGATTGATGGCTGGATAGAGAAAATAGTAGATAGAAATAAAGTAATGGAGACATTACATGAGGAGATTCATCGGCTCAAGGACCAAGCCCGAGAGTGAATTTTGGAAGCAGAGAGACACTATAGTGATGCATGCTTGGATATTTTTGAAGATGAGGAATGAGAAAAGTTGTTACCTATAGAGATAGTAGTGGAGAATTTCAAGAATATTTTTGTGGAGGTTTTTGATGATGAGGACATCCAACAAGCCTTTAGGAAAAAAGAAGCTTTGTTAGAATTGGATACCAAACTCGAGGATTTTGCTGACACCTAGATTGAGGTAGACAATTATTGACAGAAGGTAAAAGGCAAGTATGAGGCTTTAGATCTTCTGGATGTGGCCAAGATTGCTAAGATGATAGAGAAATTCAAGGGAAAACATCCAAACATAGCTTTGGGGTGAAGAAGAATAAAACCCAAATGCCAGAATTTCAATTTTGACACTCAATAAAATTTTGAGATTTTTAACCCTGTCGAGGTCCACAGCTCCACAAGTGCAAAAGTTTTTAGGTATGCAGGTTTGCAGCTCCACAATTTAGAGGTGCACTGACAGTTAACTACTTGTTTCAAAAATAACACTTCCCATGCATCGAGAATGCATTTTGATGGCAATTTAACTTCGACACACACCTAGTAAAGGACCAATTTCTATTTTTTGCACATCCAAACACTCCTACTTTGACTAAAGGCTTCCTCCTACTTTCTTCCTCCTACTTTCTCTCTCATATTTTCTTTTTTTTTTCGACATGTAAAGGGCTCATGCATCCAATTAATGAATAAAATATAGATGGAGTCCCTCTAAGCACCAGATTAATTGTTAGTTTGTATATATTTAGTTTGTTTTAATGTTTTAAAAGTATTTTATTGCATGAAGATATCTCTCACTCTCAACACAAATTGAGGAGACAATTTCTTATAAATACCCCATTGTAATATGTAACAAAGGCCACCATTATTATGCAATTATGCTTTTGCTGCTCACATTTAGAGTGTAGTAATTCTTCCTTGAATGTGTCATTGTTTTGTAAATTTTGTTCATGAGATTGTGATTGCAGTAAAGGTTTATTGCGTTGTTTCTTATTGTGTGATCTTTTAGTTTTGGTATTTGCTACAGATTTACGAATTTTGTTGATGTATCAAGCTTGAGAAGAGATCATCAAATTGTGTTTGCATAACTTTTTGTCTCACATGAGTGCACTTTTCATGGCCTTGCGATTTGATCAAAGGTGAAATATCATATGATGTTAAATTTTCTCACTGACGATTGCATCAGTTGATTCTAGGAAGCACTGCTCCTATTTTCATTTGTTTCCTATTGATTTCTACAAACGTTTAACTCACAACATTTTGTTTTTTGTAGCTTATTTCTGTTTAAGATTTCAATTTCAAGTTATTTCAATTTCATGTTATTTGCTTTGCTAACCCCTTGTTAGAATAGGAACTCATTTTAGTTGCATTGTTAGAATTGCATTCATTGAAAACTAGAAAATACAAAAATATTGTTTTTTTTTTTGTGTTATTTTGAGACAACAAACATATTTTACTTCATTCTGAGATCATAATAGAACTAGCAAAGGCCTCCTCGTGAACAATCACATTTATCTTCAACTGAGCGAATTTTGGTACGTCGCAAGACAAATACAAAACCTTGGAGTTGATCCCAAAAGATTGGCTTTTCAAGAAAGGAATTGCACAATGGATTCCTACCATTGACCTCGTGCATAATGATTTCCCAATAGAAGTGGTGCTAGAAGGAGGGCCATTTAGACTCCCAAAAAGGAAGAAAATTTTTCAAAGTTTTGACATTTTTCACTTCTACAAAAATCTGCACTTCACACAAGTTCAAATTTTTTTTTGATTTTTTTGAGAAATTCAGGTTCATAGCTTCACAAGCATATAGGTCCATAGATCCTCAAGTACACAGGTTTGTAGATCCACAACTTACCAGGTGTGCAAAACTCTATGGTGCACAAAATTGAGAGAGGTGAGAAAGTGTACTTCTATAGAAGTGCACTTTTTCCAAAATTGATGCAAGCTAGAGGATATTGATCCAAAATCCCCATTTCAGTGAGCATTAAGGTCCATGCCAACTGCACATGAGTTTCTTGAGCTTAACCACTTTCGCAAACCACGTAGTGACAAGGGAATACCCCGAATTCAACCACTTCCATTCAAACTTTCATCATCTTCTTCAACTCCACCTCCACTCCAACCACTTGGTGGACCACCACATATTTTGATAGCTACTCTTCAACAACCACTGTTAGGTTTGCCAAACCCTCCAATGGCCTTTTTTACAAATGTTGTAGACTCACCAATAAACTTGAGAGGTGCACTCCATGACCTCCCTAAGAACCATGAGAAGTTTTGCCCCAGATTCATCTATGGTGAAACATGAACTGCTAAAGATCATGTCAAGGTATTCAAAGAAATTTGTAACCAAAACTAGGTTGCTAATGAGGACATCATTCTTCATTTATTCCCCTACTCTTTGGGGGAAATTTCCTTCAATTGGTATGTCAATTTACCACTTGGATGCATTGGAGATTGGGATACATTCAAAAAATTGTTCTTGGAACAATTCAAAATATTCATCAACCCAGTTGTGATACACCAATAATTCATATCAATGAAAAGGGACCCAACTAAGAAAATTTATCACTTCAACCATCGCTTTCATATGGCCTACCATAAGTTGGAAATGCCATACACTATACTAGTTGAAGCTTCTATTTAGATTTATCTGAATGCTATGGACCATCTTACTACAATTTTTCTATGAAGACTTCTTGTAGTGAATATCGACACACTGGATAAAGTTTTTGTAGAGGCAATCACATTTATGAAGTAAGCCAATCCTAATGGAGGAGGAATGATGCTTCCAGCACAAGTAGTCACTACGATGCCAACATACCCTGTGGGAGCACCCACGGTGCCCAGCCAGTTCATACCTATGAATCCAATTCCATTATAGTAGGCACCCGCTCCACAAAATCAAGCGATAACATATCCAGGGTATGAGCCTCCAAAAATAGCTTTCTTTGAATAGAAGGCCATAGTTCCCATGGAAATAGAGAATAACCTTATTTCAAAAGTTGGTAAAATGAAAAAGACTATGTCACAAATGAACAATGAATCGACATGACTTAGATTTTCACAAGGACAAAATAACAACTTCCAAAGAAACAATGCTGGCCCCTATAATAATAATTTTGGTCAGAATTACAATAGGAACTTCAACGGGAACAATAATAGCAACAATGCAAGAAACAACAATGGAGGAAACAACTTCAATCCTCCTGATTGCAACAATGGCTTTCAAAGGTAGAACCAACAATGGAACACCCATTTGAATAATGGAAGCATTTCTACTAATAACAACAACAATGTTTAGTATGCTGATATCAATCAATATGATGATAGCCAAAATGCACTTAACAATGATGATTCATACTATAATGGAAATTAGGAGATGAATCAAAATTCACAGGTAAATGACAATCCTCCTCCTATAAAATTCTATGCTATGCTATTGGAATCCTACAATTCTGCATAGAATACACAAGTGGAACAACCAACAAGTGAGGAATTCTCATTCCCATTCAGTCAGGAACCTAATATTCAGGATGATGAGATGTTTTCTTTTTGCAATGACAATCAAAATACATACAATCTTAGAAATAGAAAGGATCCCTTAACAGATGGAATTCCTCCAAGTTTACAACCAACTCCACCTAATCCAAGAGCAAGTAACAATTTTCCACTGGTAAGACCAGTGTACGAAGGACAACTGAATCAGAATCAAGTGAATGTACCAAATATATTGAAGAATCCCTCTTGGTCCACTAAAAAGTATAATGTGGTAGAGGATTTGAAAAGGACTAAGGCCAATATGTCCATGTTTTACATGTTATAGAATTTTCCTCAACAATGAGAAGCTATTATGAAGACATACAAAGGTTTCCCACAATATGAATACTTTTCCTCAAAAGATAGTATCTCAACAAGTGAATGCTTCAGAAGCAATGCCCACTATGTTCAAAGACAAAGTTGAGGTACCTCCATTTTTTCTCAGCATCAGGATATATGGGAAGAATCTTCCCAATTGCCTCATTGATTCGAGGGCTTCATGTAACATAATGCCATTATTAATAGCTCAAAGGCTAGGAGTTAATCCTCAATCCTCTAATCGAGTGGTGATATAATTGGATAAAATAAAAGTAAAAGTCATTGGTGTATTGAAAGATGTGCAGATACAGTTGACGGTTGACCCTCAAATTTAGGATGTTATTAACATACATGGGGTTGATATCCTAGAAACATATGGATTACTTTTTAGTAGAGAATGGATGAAATGTCTGAGAGGATGGTTTTCTATAGACTTCACTCAATTGTGGTTTCCATGGAAAGGATTGAACAATCAAATCAAGATAGATGTTGAGCCCAAATTGAAAATTATGATTATAGATTACAATGCCCTGAATGAGATAGCATTCTTACAATCAAATTTAGGTTCATACAAAGTGATGGTATTGGATATGCTTCCAACCAATTCACCTCAAGATCATAATAAAGAACCTAAGGTGCTAGTACCCAAAAGTGAAACTATGACACAGTTCATAGATAGTATGGTGACTAATTTAGAATGTTTAGAAGAGGAAGCTTATCGTAGCATCCTTCTCCTTCTAGGATTTTGTTGGTTACTCAAAATTAGTCACTCTGAGTTTGAATGCTCATCATGCCAAGAAGCAGTTGCAAAGGTACTAACACACATAATGGAAAATAAGTATAAAAGGACCTCAATAGCTAAACTCACATAAAGTCAAAATTTGGTGAACTCATCCACCCTTGTTGAAAAGTTCAAAGAAGAAATTGAAGATCTAAATGTGTCATACAGTGATACCTCTTTAGATGGGGGAGGTTTGTCTTCTCCTCCTCCAGGGATGGTTAAAGTTAAAAGAAGAAGACAATATGGAAAAGGTAAAAGGTGGACTTCAGTAGTCACTCATCCTAAACCCAAAGTCAAGGAAATCAAAGAACTAATAGGGGAAATTCAAGATAAAGAAAAAAAGCATACACTTCCTCTATCCACCAATTATGAGGGGGAGCCATCAAGTCCTACACAAGGAAAGTTACAATGGATCCCTGAGAAACAATCATTCAAGGCTCAAGTGAAAGAAAATTTAAGGACAAATAAGCATAAAATCAGAAAACCCAAGGAAAATGCAATTTGGACACTTTGCTTCGATGGTTCTAGGTGCAAGATGGGAGCCAGTGTAGGTATCAAATTGGTCAACCCAAAAGGTAGGTATTTCTATGTCGCATATCGATTATAGTTTAGATGTACTAACAATGTTGTAGAATATGAGGCTTTAATTTGAGGACTTCTCTTTGCACTAGAGAAAGGAGTCACAACTCTCATAATCAAAGGGGATTCTCAATTGGTCATACGACAAGTAAAATCCATATACTCTTGCAATGATAAAAGGCTACTTGCTTACAGAAAAAGGGTATGGTATATATTGGATGACTTTGAAGCTTTAAACATCAAATCCATTCCAAGAAGAAAGAACATGGTAACAGATGCTCTCCCCATTTCAGCGAGTGCTTTATAGCCAGTTGAAAGAACCAAGTTGAAAATATTCTCAATAGAATTGGTTTTTGTTCTGTCGATTCCTAATAATATCACCAACTTTTAGGTCTTTCAAAATGATCAACATATGCTTGAGTTCATCATGTGCAATCGCCATTTTGAGGGACAAGAGATTGATGATACACCAAATGACAAACTTGGAGATGATGAGCTTGAGGATGAGGATGAGATTCTTAATCTAAAAACCAACACTATTCCAAAGGGAATGGTTGAACTAGAATGCATCTTTGATCATGATGAATTAGTGCTCAATAGAAGGATAACCCAAGAAAAGGGAATCAAAGAATGTGACTCATACAATTTAGGTATTGATGAAGAACAAAGAATGGTACAAATAGGAAAAGCATGCAACTCATAGGAAAGGGAAGACATGCTTAAATTACTAACTGAGTATAAGGATGTCATTGCTTAGATCTATGAAGAGCTGAAGAATTATGATCCTAAGATTATCACACATGACATCTTGCTGAAACTAGACACCAAACTGTTTCGACAAAGACAAAGACTGGTAAATCCTATCATTGAACCACTGATCATGAAAGAAGTGAAGAAGCTACTAGATGCTAAGATCATCCCACATGGGTGGAAAATTTGGTTTCTATGCAAAAGAAGACTAGGGAGATTTGTCTCTATGTTGACTTTTGTAACTTGAATCTAGCATCTCAGAAAGACAACTATCCTTTTCCTTCACTCGATGAGGTCCTGCAGATCGTTAATGGTTCAAAGATGATGTCATTCCTAGATGGTTATTTAGGATACAACCAAGTGATGGTCGATGAAGAAGACCATTTGAAGATGGCTTTCACAACCAAGTGGGGAACTTTTTCTTATAGAAGAATGCCCTTTGGACTGATTAATGTAGGAGCTATGTTTCAATGGGCGATTGATGAAGCTTTCAAAGGATTGATCAATAGATGTATAGTCATCTACATGGATGACTTGACTATCTTTTCAAAAGATCAAAGTAACCACATTGCTGATCTGAGATAGGTATTCAATAGATGTCATAAATACGACATATCTCTCAATCCCAAGAAATGTTCATTTGGTGTTACTAAAGGGAAGCTCCTGGGACATCTTATTTCTGAAGCCAGAATCTCTATTGACCTAGATAGAGTTGAATCTATTCTGAAATTAGCACCTCCACATAGTTGGAAGGAATTGAAGTCTTTCTTCGGGAAGATAAAATTTGTGCAAAAATTCATAAGTGGATTTTTAGAGATAGTCCATCCCATTAATGATTTACTTAGAAAAGGAGCTAAAACAAAGTGGTCCCCAGAGATAAAGAAATCATTTGAAGATATCAAGGTTTCCATTTCCACAGCCCCAATTTTGGTGAGTCTAGATTATGAGTTGCCTTTTGAGATCTATTCTTTTGCCTCCGAACATTCTTGTGCAGGGATCCTAACACAGAAAAGGGAAAAGGAAGATGAAAGACCAATTGCTTTTATGAGTTGCCCTTTGAAGAATGTAGAGTTGAATTAATCAAATCTTGATTAAAAAGAATGTAGAGTTGAATTATTCAAATCTTGATTAAAAATCCTTTGTGTTAATCAAGGTAGTAGAGAACTTTTTTCATGACATACTAAGAAGTAAGGTGTATGCAATTGTACCTAATCTAGTAGTAAAGAAGCTTTTAATGTAGAATGAACTTAATGAAAGGAGAGGGAAGTGGATGGCCATACTTCAAGAATTTGATCTCAAAATTCAATCTATGAGATTAGTTAGAGGTCAAGGGTTGTCAAAGATGATAGCAAATAATCAGGATGGAAATGAAAAGGAATTCAAGTTTGATAGTGAGACAAATGAGGATGATCAAAAAAATATGGTTGTGTCACAAGTTGATATTAATTGGGGAGTGGTGACAGATGTGTGGTACCAAGACATTGTTTACTATCTCCTACAAGACCAATGCTCCAAGTGGATGAATAGTTCACAATGTAGGGGACTTAAGATGAAATGCAAGTTCTACATGTTACATGATAACAAGTTGTATAAAAGGAACTACGAAGGGATATATCTAAAATGCTTAGGATGCAAAGAAGCTAGAGAAGTCTTGGAACATTTTAATGACAAGTATGGTACAAGACATGGTTCAATAGAAGAAATGACTCACATGATTCTAAGATCGAGTTATTTTTGGCCCTCAATATTCAAAGATACTTTCGAACATGTGCATTCTTACCATATATGTCAAACTAGTGTGAATAAAGAGAGGCACCTGACAATGTCATTACAACCGGTATATGAGGTGTGCCCCTTCGCAAAGTGGGGGCTAGATTTTATTGGTCTAGTCAATCCATTTTCATCAACTAGGCATGCATTTATTCTCATAGCTATGGATTACTATACATGATGGATAGAGTTAGGAACTTTCAGAAATTGCATTGCTAAGGTGGTAACAAACTTTTTGGAAGAACACATTGTTACAAGATTCAGAATGCCATTTTCTCTTGTGTGTGATAATAGGTTTGCATTTTCTCTGCATCCTTGACCTAGTGGGCATTTGAAAACAAAGTCATTATCAAGTTCTCTTCAAATTATTACCTGCAAGGAAATGGGGTAGTAGAATCTACAAACAAGAACTTGATCACAGTAATAAGATGATTGTTGAAGGAGAATCCTAGGGATTGGCATAAGAAACTCAAATATACCCTATGGATAGATCAAGTGAGAGTCAAAAATGCCTTGGGGACTTCTCCATTTACAGACAAGAACCAGTGTTCCCACTTAATCTTAGGATTCCTATTTTGAAATTCATGAGTGGGTATGTTGAAGATGTCAAAAAAGTACAAATTAGATTGATGAATCTTTTAGAGATGGATGAGAAATAGATAGCTACATTGGAGCACATGGCTAAACATCAAGCTGTTGTAAAAAGATGGTTTGACAAGAGAGCCATGATAAAGTCATTTAGGATTTTTGACCTTGTTCTACTTTGGGATAAGGTATAAGAAAAGTTGGGCAGCCATACCAAGTTTCAATGCTTGTGAAAGGACCCTTATTAGATCATAGAAATTCTTGGAGAATGCATTTTTAGGCTTAGTTCCTTGCAGGGGGAATCACTTCCCTAGCCCATTAATAAGTAGTTCCTAAAGCATTATTTTGAAGCTAAAAGATAAAAACCAAAAAAGAAATTTAGTTAGATTTCATTTTTGCATTTAGCTTAGATTTTTATTCCTACAAGTGTGTTTTCTTTTAGTCGTGCATTTCTATTCAAGGTTGTGTTAGTCCTGGGAGGTAAGGTGTACTTGAGATTTCTCTCAAGATTTTACTAACCACTCTTTGGTTCTGATTTCAGGAAGAGGGATTTCTTTGTCAAAACATTTGGATGATTGTGTCTCTTATACCAACTGAGCAAAAGATATTTCTTGTGGAAATAGGGGACTTTCAATTTGGAAATTAGAAGCCTAGACCAACAAGTTCTCAACACTTTACAAAGTTTAAAAATTGGATTGTTTTAGGTGTGGTTGAATTGAAGTCAAAGATGACAAGGGATGATCCAAACTTCAACTGGTTCAAACGGGAGGGATCTCCTCGAAAGGTAGCCAAGATCATTGTTTGGCATGAGAGTTTCTAAAAAAGTTTTAAAAGAGGAATGCAAGGGATGTTCACAAGGGATCAAATCCAAGAAATGACACCAATGTCCTGACTACATAGTCTAAGCGTAGTCAAGATATAGAAAAAGAGAAGAGAAAGAGAGAGAGAGAGAGAGAGAGAGAGAGAGAGAGAGAGAGAGAGAGAGAGAGAGAGAGAGAGAGAGAGAGAGAGAGAGAGAGAGAGAGAGAGAGAAATATAGTGTTAAGACTAAAGGATTCTAAAGATCTGAAATGGCAAAAGGTATGTTTTCAAAACAAAATATCTCATATTCAAAGTATTGCTTTATCAAAAGTAAGATTTTGAATGATATGGAGCAATTATTCAAATGGCCAAAAAACTAAAAAATGTGGCATCCTGCCAAGAGCCCTAGAACTGATTCTCTCATCTGGTCAAGCAATTGATTGATGCAAAGCTTTCATGGATATTCTGAATGAATGAGCTGAGAGGAGTGGAAGATTGATTTCAAGTTGTCAAAAAACTTTGATAGAATGCATCCTAAGGCATCAAAGGGAATGAATACACAACACACACACACTGAGTTTGAAGGTTTTGAATTTTGAGATTTTGATTGTAAAGTAATCTAAAAGACGCTTAGGATGTTCAAATTTTGGTTGGTGCTTGACAAATGTTGGAGAAATGTTTGCTAATGAAGAAATGCCTTGGTCATTTCTTCCTTTTTTTGGGGCTATTTGTTGTGGTATTCACAACACACGCCCCATTCATCACTAGGAATGGGGACCCCCTACTCTTTTTTCAAACTCCTAGACTCATAGTTTGAGAGTCGAAAGAAAAATTCTTAGAGTTAAAAGTATTAGTCATCGAAAATTGAAAAAACACAAAAAAATTAAAAATTAAAAATTGAGAAAACATGTTTAAAAAAAAAATTAGAATTTTTTATAAAAAAAAAATCAAAAATTAAAAAATATATCAAAATTTCATAAAATAAAAAAAGGGGGGGCACGCGCTAGCACATTGTGCGCTTGTGTGCTTGTGCAAGACTATAGGTAAGTGAGGGTTATAAAACCCCCCTGCCGATCCCTTTTTTTTCAAACTCACTTCATATCCAACCTTAGTGTTTCATCCACAAGGTGAGACATATTGCTCATTGACACTCACGAAGGCAGTGCTAACTTAACACCCATGGCACTAACTTAGTAATGTCCGCAACACTCACATATGCTCGTAACACTCATTTATACGCATAGGGTTTCTATGCCCTCAATGCTCACTAACACCTGTGGATTTTTTTTCACATATGCTCACAGTGCTTATTTATGCATGTAGGGCTTACCATACTCATGGTACTAACCATGCCCATGACATTAACTTGACACCCACAACGCTCATTTATGCGCATAGGGATTACCATGCTATAGCACCAACTTCATACCCATGGCATACACTTATGCTACGCGGTGCTCATTTATATACATAGGGGTTTCTATGCATGTGGGGCTAAATCATGCCCATAGCACTCATTAATGCCCACAGTGCTCATTCATGCATGCGGCACCAACTCACGCCCACGGTGCTCATTCATGCATGTGGCACCAACCCACACCTATAGTGCTCATTGATGTGCGTGGAACTAACTCATGCTCACAGTGCTCATTGATGCATGTGGTGCTAACTCACTCCTATGGTGCATCATCCTCCTCGCACCATCAAAACCCTAACCACACATTGCATGCAATTCATCTCGTGCGCCACGCCTGCTCCCTTCTCACACACTTGCACTTCCACCCATGCATTTTTTTTTTATCTTTCTTAATTTTTTTTAGAAAATAAAGAAAAACATATATCAAATTTTTTTTAAAAATAATAATAATAATAAAGAAAAAAAAAAATAATAAATAATAAAATAATATCAAAGAATAAAAAATATAAAAATACCCAAATTAGGCTTTTTTTTTCATAGCTTTTATGTTTTATCTTTGGACTAATAAATATTTTTCTTACAATGTGTAGATGATTAAATGGCATCCACATCCAGAGTAGCACCCAAACCTGTAGTCTTCAAATTCCAAGGTGTACCTTCGAAGTCAAGATTCCACGATGGTTATGTAGAAATTTGAGATATTGACTTGGGACACACATATCCAGGGAAATTCCTAGGAATTTAAAACAAGCCAATAGAGAGGCCAGCTTTAGTGTTTGTGTTGATCTGTTCTAGGTTAGTGAACGTAGTGTCTCACCCCATGTTAGTACAATTGAATAAACTAATCATGGCCCTGTCACAACATTTTTTTCCTGAAGAGAGAATTGTAAAGAGTGTCACAAGAGAGGTGGTATTGGATCTACGACCTGATAACATTGAGAGGGTCTTCCATCTTCTGAGAATGGACCAGTTCATAAGACTCTCCTATGAAATAGCTAAAAGATGGTACAAGGAGCATTAGCAAGAGGCCATTGACGTCATATATCTTTATACCTTATTAAGAAGCCTCCTAGGGGAAGGATAATGGGAAAAGTGGATATGACTCGAGGATACATGAAGGAAGACATTGGATAATCTATCATTCTTTTGAGAAAAGTCATGGGCTTACCCAAAATAGGTCACCTCATCACCTTCATGGTCAACTTTATTGAGACCATCAGACAAGCAAAGATACCACTGGACTGGGCAACCACACTAAGTGAAAACTTGTGTGAGCAACTAGGGATGGTGAAGGACAAGAAGAGGTTTTACATGATTTCTTACATGGTGTACCTACTTTTACTAAGGGAAAAAAACTATCCTAGTTTGTATAGGAGAGGTAGTATGTAGGATCATAATGCTTGCCCATACATAGTCTTCCCTCAGCTAGTGAAGAAGAAGCTCTTAGCATAGAGTAAAGAGTACAGAATCATGAATGATGCATTCATCTTTGTGATCATTCGATTCATTGAGGGAGACTATGGGAAGACGTTATTTGATGAAGTCAAAGCACAAGTCCCAGCTCTCGGAGATTACTTCATCTAATTCATAACATTCACCTATCTATAGGTAGTTGGTGCCACCATCAATCCTAAGAAGCTCCAAATACTTCCAAGTGACAAAATGGTGCTATTGGAGATTTTTTTGGCAAATTGAGTCAGCCTATGAGAAGATAAAGAGACAAAAAAGACCTTGCTAAGCATCGCCATTGGTCATTGGACCATACCAAGTGAAGCAAAAGTAGGATATTCCATCATTTGAGTGGGAGTGGGAGAATTATCCCCTTGAAGAATATAACCATCCTTGACCCAATTCTGATAATGTCAAGAGAGTGGAGAGTCTGGTAGGAAAGGACTTCCATCATGAGGATGCTATTGAAGATCACTAGATAAATGACACAAATGACTATGATGTCCGCATTAGGGACTATTGTAGGATGAATTTGTATCTAGCAAAAAAGGCTCTCCAATTGAACATCCCAAAGGAGATAAAGTAATAGGATTCTAAGGATTTACTAGATCCCTATTCAACTTAGACAAAATTGGTGAAAGACCCATTATGAATGCTGAGGTTGATAGGGAGGAGGCTGATGATATTAATCACTGAGTGAGGCATGTCATAAAAATGACAAAGGATTGGATCAAGAAACCTTTTCCACTTGATCTAATCCATGACATAGTGATCTTCCACGCACATGCTCACCCAAAAAGAGGTAGAGGAAAGCAAGTCACAATTCCTACCTCTGTAGCCCAGTCTCCTATTAGGCTAGAGACAGTTACCAACTTGATCACCTGGTTAGGTATTATCACCCTCTTGAAAGGAAGGGAAAGAATAAAAGAAAGAGGACCTCTCCTCAAAGGATTCATATAGAATAGGCACTTCCCCAGTAGCAGGAATAGAGTCCACAAGGGTCCCAAGATACTGGAGCTACCCAAGTCTAGGATGAACTGCAACTGCCTCCCATTGTGTTTTGTCAAAGAAAAGAGGGAGAGATTCCACAAGTCTCCATTACTCCTACACAAGATGAGCTAGCTTCTCCTTCTACCTCAAATAAATAGAAGAAAAGAATTAATATTTGGATGAAGAAAAGGAAAAGGATCAGTAGAAGATTAGTGCCTAATCCATCTATTCTTGAAAGAATTCTAGAAGGAGATGAAGAGGAGGAACAAGAAGAATCAGAAGAGGAAGAGGAATAAGTGCCCCTACAGGGAATAACTTGGCTAGCTAGAGCCACAGAGTTGCAAAGGAGAAAGAGTGCCATGAGAACCCCACCATCCACTCAAGCAGAACCCTTAGAGCTCTCTTCTTCAAAAGATGAAGTATAGTAGTGGGTGTATGAGTAGAGTGAAGAGAGAGATGATGTTTTCTCAATGTTAGATTTTGATTTCATGCCCATAGGTATAGATTTGATCAAGGATACGATCAAGGACACCCCTATAGGTGAACCTCAATAGGAAGACTAGACACAAATGCCACCAAATATACAAGGTCCTGATCTTACTCCTCCATCTCCACCATGAGTTATAGTGGTAGAATAGGGCTTGGTGACTCCTCCACCTCAGAGTTCAGAGGAAGAGCAAGTTCACAAGGAGTTATCATTAGAGGAGAAACTAGAACAAATGGTGATCGATGAAGTGTTTGAGGGACAAATGGTGGAATATTCTCAACCACTTCCCAAGATATTGAGGTTCAAGTTACAGGGTCTGCTAAGATTGAAGCTATAGAAGAAGAGCCCTCCCAATAGGATGCAACTTCGAGTAGGAGCAATAAAGGAAAGGAAATTATAGAACACACCCCTTCGTCATCAAGGGCCTAGTCCTCAATAGGACGTACCCCTAAATGGATTTGAAAGGACATAATGAGGATCACTAAGCCTTAATTGCATGCTTTAGAGGAAGACATTTGTGATAAAAGAAAGAGGACCTCTCCCTTAGAGGATTCAGATAGAATAGGCACTTCCCCAGTAGCAGGAATAGAGTCCATAAGGATCCCAAGATACTAGAGCTACCCAAGTCTAAGATGAACTGTAGTTGCCTCCCTTTGTATCTAGTCAACAAGAAGAGGGAGAGATTCCACAAGTCTTCATTCCTCCTACACAAGATGAGCCAGCTTCTCCTTCTACCTCCAAGAAATAGAAGAAAAGAATTAAGATTTGGATGAAGAAAAGGAAAAGGATCAGTAGAATATTAGTGCCTAATCCATCTATTCCTAAAATCATTCTAGAAGGAGATGAAGAGGAGGAAGAAGAAGAATCAGAAGAGGAAGAGGAATAAGTGCCCCTACAGGGAAGAAATTGGCTAGCTAGAGCCATAGAGTTGCAAAGGAGAAAGAGTGCCATGAGAACCCCACTATCCACTCAAGAAGAACCCTTAGAGCTCTCTTCTTTGAAAGATGAAATATAGTAGTGGGTGGATGAGCAGAGTGAAGAGAGAGATGATGTTTTCTCAATGTCAAATTTTGATTTCATGCCCATAGGTACAAATTTGATCAAGGATAAGATCAAGGACACCTGTATAGGTGAACCTCAATAGGAAGACTGAACAAAAATACCGCCAAATACATAGGGTCTTGATCTTACTCCTCCATCTCCACCATGAACTATAGTAGTAGAATAGGGCTCAGTGACTCCTCCACCTCAGAGTTCAGAGGAAGAGAAAATTCAAAAGGAGTTATCATCAGAGGAGAGACTAGAACAAATGGTGACCAATGAAGTGTTAGAGGGACAAATGGTGGAATATTCTCAACCACTTTCCCAAGACATTGAGGTTTAGGTTATAGGGTCTACTGAGATTGAGACTACAAAAGAAGAGCCCTCCCAACAGGATGAAACTCTGAGCAGGAGCAATTAAGGGAAGGAAATTGCAGAACACACCCCTTTGTCATCAAGAGCCAGGTCCTCAGTAGGACATATCCCTAGATGGATCCAAAAGGAAATAATGAGGAGTACTAAGCCTCAATTCCATGTTTTAGAGGAAGACATTTGTGACATTGCAGAGATCCTAAATAAACCTGAGCCTCCATCACACGAGGCGACCTCCATTAGCATTTGTCACTAGCATAAGGAACTAGGATTTATTTGCACAAGTGGCTCTCCCTCCTGAAGGCACAAATGCAGAAGTCCTTAGCCTCGAGGATTATGAATTAAGGGATGTTATGTTGGGAAGGCCCACATGAGATTCAGCCAGACAAATGATGACTATGGGAGTCAAAGAGATCCTCAAGTACATGGAATAAGAGGAGATTGAACTCCAAGCACTTTGAAGGTTGGTTGAGATCCTAAAAGGATATCTAGCTGAAGTTTTTGGTCCTCTTGATCCTGAGCACCCTGAGAAAACTCTAAATACCATACTTAGAGAAGGGGGAGGTGTGCAACTTGACCCATTTTGAAGGCTTGTCAGGAGTGATGAGAAAGTTTTGAGGAGAAAGGTGTTGCAATCATCATAGGGAATTTGAAGTTACTACATGCTATGTAGGAGAACATGAATAAGATCATAGCAATTTTGAAGTAGGACTTTAGTATCATGGATGAGGCATGTGCCCGGAGAAAGGATATGCAGACTCTACAAGCCATAAAGGGCCAAAGATACCAAGTTTTGATTGGTGTATATACCAAAGAAGAATTAGATATGATTGATGACTGGATAGAGAAAATAGTAGATAGCAATAAAGTAATAAAGACATTACATGAGGAGATTCATTGGCTCAAGGACCAAGCCTGAGAGTAAATTTTGGAAGTAGAGAGACACTACAATGATGCATGCTTGCATATTTTTGAAGATGAGGAATGAGAAAAGTTGTTACCTATAGAGATAGTAGTGGAGAATTTTAGGAATATTTTTATGGAGGTTGTTGATGATGAGGACGTCTGACAAGCCCTCAGGATAGAAGAAGCCTTGTTAGAATTGGATACCAAACTTGGGGATTTTGCTGACACCTGGATTGAGGTAGACAATTACTGACAGAAGTTAAAAGACAAGTATGAGGCTTTAGATCTTCCAGATGTGGCCAAGATTGTTGAGATGATAGAGAAATTCAAGGGCAAATATCCAAACATAGCTTTGGGATGAAGAAGAAAAAAACCTAGATGCCAGAATTTCAATTTTGACACTTAATAAAATTTTGAGATTTTTTACCCTATCGAGGTCTGCAGGTACATAGGTATGCAGCTCCACACTTCAGAGGTACACTGACAGTTAACTGCTTGTTCCAAAAATAGCACTTCCCATGCATTGGGAATGCATTTTGATGGTAGTTTAACTTTGACACATGCCTACTAAAGGACCAACTTCTATTTTTTGCACATCCAAACACTCCTACTTCAACTAAAGGCTTCCTCCTACTTTCTCTCTCATATTTTCTCTATTTTTGAGATGTAAAGGGCGCATGCATCTAATTAATGAACAAAATATGGATGGAGTCCCTCTAAACACCAAATTAATTGTTAGCTTGTATATATATATATTTTTTTATGTTTTAAAAGCATTTTATTGCATGAAGATATCTCTCACTCTCAACACAAATTGAGGAGATGATTTCTTATAAATACCCCATTGTAATATGTAACAAAGCCCGCCATTATTGTGCAATAAAATTATTCTTTTGGTACTCACATTTGGAATGTAGTAATTCTTCCCTGAATGTGTCATTTTTTTGTGAATTTTGTTCATGAGATTGTGATTGAGCCAAAGGTTTATTGCATTGTTTTTGGTTGTGTGATCTTTTAGTTCTAGTGTTTGCTATAGATTTACAAATTTTGCTGATGTATCAAGCTTGAGAAGAGATCATCAAATTGTGCCTACATAACTTTTTGCCTCGCATGAGCATACTTTCCATGGCCTTGTGATTTGATGAAAGGTGAAATATCATATGATTGTTAAAGTTTCTCACCGATGATTACATTAGTGGATTCTAGGAAGCGTTGCTCCTATTTTCATGGGTTTCCTACCTATTTCTTTGAAATTTTAACTCACAGTGTGTTGTTTTCTATAGCTTATGTCCATTTAGGATTTCAATTTCAAGTTATTTCAATTTCATGTTACTTGCTTTCAGTTTTTTAATTTTCTTTGCTAACCCCTTGTTAGAATAGGAACTCATTTTAGTTGCATTGTTAGAATTGCATTCATTGAAAACCAAAAAATACAATTTTTTTTTTTTTTTTTTGTGTTATTTTGAGATAGTGAACAAATTTTACTTCATTCCAAGATCATAATAGAACCAGAAAATGCCTCCTCATGAACAATCACATTTATCTTCAAGTGAGTGGATTTTGGTATGTCTCAAGATAAATACTGAACCTTGGAGTTGATCCCAATAGATTGGCCTTTCAAGAGAGGAATTGCACAATGGATTCCTACCATTGACCTCATGCATAATGACCTCCCAACACTTACCAATGTATTGTAAGTGATGGACAACCATCAAATTTACCCCCTAAAGGAGATATAAACTATAGGATAGACCTAATCCTAGGAGCTACCCTACCTAACAAAGCATCCTACAAGATGACCCCTCAACAAAATGAGGAAAAAGAAAGAAAAATGCAAGAACTCCTAAACCAAGGCCTAATTAAGAAGAGTATTAGACCATGTTCCATACCTATTGTACTTGCATCAAAGAAGAGAGGAACTTGGAGGCTTTGTATGGATTCAAGAGCCATAAATAGGATAACCATTAGATAAAGATTCCCTATTCTTAGGATTGAAGACCTAATGGGCTATCTAAGTGAAGCCAAGTACTATAGAAAGATAGACTTGAAGAGTGGCTACAACCAAATAAGGATACATGAAGGAGATGAATGGAAAATGACCTTCAAGACCAATGAAAAGCTATATGAATGACTTGTCATGCCATTTGGATTGTCTAATGACCCCTCCACATTCATGAGACTCATGAATGAAGTTCTCAAGGATTACATAGGAAATTTTTTAGTAGTGTATCTAGATGATATACTAACTTATAGCAAGACAAAGAGTGAGCACTTAGAACAACTTGACATTGTTTTCAAGAAGCTACATGAGGAGAAGTTGATGATCAACTTAGAAAAGTGTGAGTTAATCAAAATAGAGCTAGTGTACCTTGGGTTTGTTCTAGCACGTGATCAACTAAAAAATGGATACAAGCAAGGTTGAAGCTATCATGAATTGGCCTACTCCAAATTCAGCAACAGAGGTAAGAATTTTTCATGGTCTTCATTATACTATAGAAAATTCATAAGAAAATTTAGTGCAATGTTAGCCCCTATTTTAGCTACTATCAAAGGAGGAATGAAAACCAAGTTTGTGTGGAATGATAATGCTAACAAGATTTTTGAGTTACCCAAGGAAAAGATAGCTACTCAACTTTTTTTAGCGTTACCAAGCTTTGAAAGGTTGTTCACTATTGAGTGTGATTCTAGCAATGTAGTAATTGGGGCTATTCTAAGCCAAGAGGGAAAACTAGGAGCTTTTCATTCTGAAAAGTTAAGTGAGGCTAAAAGGAAGTACTCCTCATATGATTTGGAAATGTATGCATTGGTACAAGCACTAAGAAAGTGGAGACATTATTTGCTTACCAAAGAGTTCATTGTGTATTCAGACAATCAAGCACTTAGTTTCTTGAATTCAAAACAGAAGTTAAGTCACAAGCACACGAAGTAGATTGAATATCTACAAGAATATACCTTCAATATCAAGCATAAGAAGGGCATCCTAAACAAGGTGGCAGATGCATTGTCTAGAAGGGCACTCACACTCCAAGAAATTTAGTTGAAGAGTATGGAAATAGATCATTTCAAGGATCTATATGTAGATTATGAGGACCGTTCTGACATATATAAGGTATGTGTTGAATATAAGAATCATTTTCATAGTAGTTATGTTGAATATACTTTGAAAAGTGATCTTTTATTCAAGGGAAATTAGTTGTGTGTTCCTAGAGACTCTATTAGGGAGAATTTGATATGAGAAAAGTATAATGGAGCTTTGAGTGGAAATTTTGGAATCACTAAGACCCAAGATCTTGTTTCAAGGTTTTACTATTTTCCTAGAATGACTCTTGATGTTAGGACATATGTGAAAAGTTGTGTCATATGTCCAAAATCTAAGGGCACTTCTACAAATGTTGGTCTTTACCAACCACTACCAATCCCTACTAGGCCATGGAAATGTCTAAGCATGGACTTTGTAGTTGGATTACCCAAGAAAAGAGGAGGAATGGATAGTGTGTATGTGGTTGTAGATAGGTTTACCAAAATAGAACACTTTGTGTGATGCAAGACCAGTAGTAATGCCACTCACACAGCTTTCCTAATCTACAAATAGATTGTGAGAATCCATGGGTTACCAATCAGCATTGTGTCAAATAGGGACACTAAGTTTATGAGTCATTTTTGGAAGACTCTTTGGCAAAGGTTGGGCACCAACTTGTCCTTTGGATCAGCCTACCATCTCCAAACTAATGGTCAAACTAAGTTTGTTAATAGGAGATTTGGAAATCTTCTAAGATGTTTGATGAAGGAGTAAAAACAACAATGGGATCAATTGATTGCCCAAGTTGAATATGCCTATAATGACACCATAAATAGATCCACATGGAGGAGTCCATTTGAAATAGTTTATGGAATACATCCTAGGGGTTTCTATGAGTTGAGAGATTTGAAAGATGGAGTAAAGGTAAGTGGGTATATTGATGATTTTGCATATGCCATGAAAGAGGTTCATGAGATAGTGAGGAAGACATTGGCAAAGAACACCATGAAACACAAAGCTAAAGTGGATGAAACTAGAAGGGAAATTGAGTTCAATGTTGGTGATTTAGTCATGGTGCATCTTTAGAAATCAATATTGAAGAAAGGATTCCCTCACAAGTTGCAAATGAAGAGGATAAGACCCTATCCTATATTAGATAAGTATCGTGACAATGCATTCAAAATTGAATTGCCTAAAGATAGTGGACTATCACCAGTCTTCAACATTGTAGACCTAGTTCATTATAAGGTAACATAGTAGGAAAATGACCACACCATACATGAGATAATCAAGGATGTTGAAGACTTACAACTACCTACTACCATAGCTACAGGATCAAACAACATATTGGACACAAGAGTCTACAAGAAGACTAAAACAAAGAAATACAAGGAACACTTGATAAAGAAGCATGGACATATAGATATTGATGTAGTATGGATAAAGGAATTAAAGTTCAAGAAGTTGGGGATAGATCCACATATCCTCAATCCAAGGGTGGATTGATCCTTTCATTTTGGGGAGGATGGTGCAAGAGCACACCTAAGAAACCTCCCTTGTTTGATTGGTTTTTTGCTTGTACTTGACTCTACCCAAGTCAAGAGCCTAGGTTAGGTTATTTTTAGAACTTATAAGGTCTCTTGAAATATTTTCTAGGTGAGTTGGTCATTAGGACTAAGGTCACACTAGTAGCCTTTGTTAGTTATTTTTACATCTCATAATGTTAAGAGTTAAGAAGATTGAGTCTTTAAGGTGTTTTAGATGTTAGAGTTGTTAATGGTTGTGGAGATTCTATTATGGCCTTAAAAGGCTTTGGATCCTTGAGACATGGAGGCTAGAGGTCCTAGACACAAGGGTAGAGGCATAAGTGCAAAGATGTCAAATGTTGCTAAAACGTTGTCATGACAACATTTGCAATTATTGCAAATGTTGCATGCAACATGGGTAAATTTGGATTCCCTAAGTTATGAGAAGTTATGATCAACTAATAGGCCCTTGAATGATGGAGATAGCATGATATTTTAGCCAAGATTTGAATCTAGCAATAAGGGAAGTTACTTTATATCATTTTAGTGTGAGGAATAGAATTGTGGACTATGTTACAACAACATTTTGAGATTTTGAGTGAACAGTACCACCTTAATCCATTAAGTGTATTGATAAAGTGATTGGAAATTATTCTATAGTGCATTAGAAGACTTTTTAATTTTATAATTTAAGGGTTTATATTAGGTTTAGTATGCTTAATAAATTGGTTTACGTTAGTGATAGTCTACTGGCCTCAGTTAGGAAGATTTAGGAAAAATGGCTCCCACATGAGATTCAACCATGGGAACTCTAAATAAGTGGTTCAATATTCAAGTGGGGCCTCTATACTTTTTTTATATAAACTTTGGAGTCTAGGGGAGTCATAATACTATTTTAAACATCAAGCCCTAGCTAAGCTAGGAAGGTCTAGTTAAGGGTTTGACAGTGTTGAATCAAGGATTTCATGTAGGGAATAGAAGTACTATATGGAAAAGTATAGTTTTAGGAAGGGGATAGTCCTATCTTGACATATCTTGGCATTTGAGGTCTTACCAATCCATTCAGGTGAGTTTCTAAACAAGTTTGTGGTCTAGCCCTAGGAAATAGGTCTTTTAGTCCTATTTGCCTATATATAATAGGAATTACTTGTACAGACAACTTGGGGTTTCAATACTCACAAAATATTTTAGAGAATCCAAAAGGTTGTTCAAATCTAGAGTTTATTTACCAAGTTTTTTGGAGAGTTTTTGCAAGAAAGAGGAATTAGTAGATTCTAAGGGCTAATTGAAATAGGCCTAAATAGGCTTTGTTGAGGTAAAAAATTGAAATAATTAGGGAAGATGTCTAAAGATCTTTCCAAAAGGACATAAATGGAAGAAAATGGAGTAATATCATGATGATGGATGGCCCTGCATTGAAGGATGAAGTTAGTGAGCAAGTTACACTTGTATCTTTCTAGGTGGGTGTGGAGAAGAGTACTAAAAGAAAATGTTAGTCTTCTGAGGGTAAGCACAAAGGATCAAACTCTTGGAGAGGAGTTTACATTGGTGTTAGTTAATCACCTAAACCAATCAAGGACCTAGGTGGATAGGTTCCTAAAAGAGACAAGCTAAGTCTCTTGAGGAGTAGTGCAAGCAACCCTTGGAACACTCACGCCACTTTTATAAAGGAAAAAGTTAACAACAATAAAACTGATAAACCTCAATGACCAAAAAATTGATAATTTTTTCAAGAATTTGAAGATGATGTAAATTGATAGAATGTATAAAAAAATGAAGATTATGAATATAATTTTTAAAAATTTCTATTAATAAGAATTGACAATTTTAAAACAAAATTAAAGATGATTTTTGATTGGTGAAAAAAGCTAAAAATTAGGGCATTTTTGATAATTTTTATCTCCCACCATCATTCCCCTATCAAATTTATACCAAAAAATAACATATTTATTCTTGAAAAGGACTCTCTCCTCTAGTGCAAAATATAAATTTTATATTTTTTGGATACAATTTACTATTTTATATATTTTTTTGAATCTACCTCTTTAAAAAAAATAGTATACCTACTTTCATTATTTAATAAATTTATTATTATTTTTTCTAAACAAAATTCCATAATACTTATATGCTCAAATTTTTCATTGAGAGATCTAAAAAGCTGTATTTTTGGTTTTTCATGTTTGTCAAAATTCAATAGGAAAATTGGGCCTTAAAGTCCAAAATTCCATTAAAACACATATTTGGGTGATGTGGCTACCAAATGGCAAGCCACTTCAACAAACTTGGTCGAGTCCCCCTGAGCTAAGTACCACTTGGCTGATCCAATGTATGATTCATCCCATTGCATATGGTTGCATGGTTGCTACCATCTCATATAAATGAGGAGTCAAAATATATTTTTTCAAATCAAATTATTTAAGTAATTCACTCCTAGTGATTATTTGACTACTTAATTGGTGCTTTGGGATGAGGTAGTGGAAAACCAATTTTCTTATTGAGGATCATTGAAGCGACTTATTTGACTACTTCAAGAAAAATAGAAAGTCAAAAAAGAGAGGAAGGAAATATGATCAAAATATGAACAAAAAAATGAAATGATATACAAAATATGTTCAATAAGTTGTTGATGATAAAGAGGTATTTGTTAATGTTGAAGAAAATTCAAGTCAAGATCAAGAATATGTTGGTATTAGGCATCAATTTTTTTTTGCATCAAACATTTGATGGAATTGAATGAAGATTCTCTTTTAGATCAAGTTCCATAAAAAAACATGGTATCTAATAGCACAATGAAATTGCATCTTACAAAAATGTGGGAAGAATATTTTGAGACTAAACTTTTATAAGAAACACACAATTATTTGTCAGGTTATTAAGAAAAAGATAAATGAAACTAGTTTTGGAGTTGCTGGGTGTCAACAATAAGAAAACCTTGGGAAGTACAAATGACATAATCAATACTTGAAAAAAAAATTAGTGCTTTGAATGTTCTTAAGAGCAAACTTCCAGGAGTTGATTCAGCTGATGCACGCAAAACATTGATGACTACAATTTATAGCAAGAGGTTGACATCTAAAAGACAAATGTAAAACACAAGTTCAAGAAAATTTTAGTTTACTAAACATATCAAGAAGAATTGTTCAATTATATATTTGGAAGAGAAATATGTTAGATGAAAATATTAAAATCAACTATGTAAGTATTTTTAGACTTTCTAAAAAGATAGAATTTCTAAAGATGTAGAAAGATGTGTCACTGAATACTAGAATAGATGCTCTCATGTTTCATCTAATAGATGGAATGTTATAAAAATAAGTGAAGAAGAGATAGGTAGAAATATTCCACATCTGAAACATTTTATCGATACAATATAAAGTGAGTTGTTTGATACATTCAAGAAAGGATTTCTAGATGTGAAAATATGTCAAAGAAAGTTTGAGATGTTGTACCCTTCCTTTGTACACATAAATAAGGTTTGTGAAGCTTTCTTTTGCCAAAACCATTTTTATTTTCATCTATATTTTCAATCATATAAAATATTTCATGATAGAATTTAATAAAGATATGGTTGTCTCTAGAATTACAACACAATTGTGAAGTCCATTCTATGTGATGAATTAGATGATGTAGATGAGTTCAACATCCAGTGTATAAAAGGTGAATACATTAACTATGGATATTTACAAAAAATTCCATTTCAAAATGAGAATATTGATATTATAAAGTTATCTGGAAGAGATTTGAATACTAGATATACAAAACAAAGACTAAAGAGGAATAAAAAAAAATTAATTGAAGGAGAGTTGATTGCCCTACCTTGAATTTATGACCACATTTTGTACCATAATTTAGCCACATATTCAACATTTTCATGGTGCACAATTGCAAACAAATATTTTTTTTGAATCTAAAAATTATTTTCCATCTGGTTGTATTCTTTCAATTGTGGATTTTTCTGAGAACTATAGATTTTCCTCTGATTTGCAGCTTCAAGCAAAATATTTTCATTTTGGCCAAGTTGCGATATTTGCACAAGTGACTTACAAACATGCACAATTTGATTTGAATGGGATAGAAAGTACTCCAAATGAGCACATTATCATCAAGGAGATGCATTTCTATATTAGTGATGATAAGGTACATGATATAATCTATGTGACTCATTATTTTGGAATGTTTTTTATGATCTTGCACATGGGATAAATGTTTCACAACACTACATTTGTTATGATGGTTGTGCAAGTAATTTATATATCTATTAGATCTCTAGATTTTAAATTTAATTATAAAAATTGTATGTCATTTAAATTTAGAATTTATCTATCGATTTATACATGAAAATGTACATATTATATTAACAAATTTATATTGCAAGATAATTTAAATCTAAAAAAAAGTTTAATTAGTTAGCAATGTGACATGGTAGATACAATTTTAAGTTCATCTAGAACTTTTTTGAAAGTGAACATGGAAAAATTGAGCACTATGGAGTAGGAGCATTTGTGAAGTTTTCACTTTGACAACATGAACTTCAAGGTAGAAATGATTGGTTTTCATTCTTTTAATGTTTCATGTAGCTCATTTGTATTCTTTTTTATAGATAACATGATAGAGAATTCAAATAAATTTGTTAAATGATGCCAATCACATTTTGCTAAATGGAACACAAGATAGAACAAAGATTAGTTTTAGGAAGTGCAAGGTAGAAAGTGTTGAATTCATTTAGATAATTTAAATTAATTAATTTTAATGAATTTTAACTTGTATATAATTAAATTACTTATTATCTATTATTGGTAGATAATTTAATATCATATTTTCATGCACATGCTTGACAGATATTGATTGATCTTATCCGTATCTTTATCAACCCATTGTTGGTATTAGAAGTATGGATCAAGTAATGATTACATGAAAGCATAAGTATCTATTGATTCAAGTAAGAGATAAATTATTTCTTTATGAGGACTATGTTGAAAATAATCCAACAAGTGAATGTGAGAATGTTGCAAATGGATATGTTTCACAATGAGATTTCAATGAGTTAATTGTAAATGCTCCTTTTGAAGAAGATGATGAAAACCTAGATATTCATGATCCTACATATTCAATTGATTAGGAAGTTTTCTTTGAATTAGTTTTTATAGGTGTGTATTTTTGTGTGCAGATGTATATATACATATATACACATTTGTACATGTATTGAAATTTGATATTAAACAATAAAGTTATGGCTCATTCACTTTAATGAAGTTAAATTAATGTGTATATTTCTAATCTAGATTCATGTGTGCATTTATGGGTGATATTTTTGTTGTGATTGTTGATATGAAGAATACAAAAGGTGTGGACTACTATATTCTTAGATGCACTAAAGGAAAATACAAGTTTCCAGAACTAGCCATAGATGATGATGAACAGTCTTATCCAACTAGTTTAGTTGTTATTGAAGGCACATATTATCAACAAGAAAATATTGGCAAAAATAGAGTTCAATTTATTGAATAATTGTGTGGGAAAAAATGTTCAACATTATAGTCCCATGGCCATAGTGATGAAACTAGAATTTAATACAATGCCAAAAAGAAGATAGGGAAAGACAAAGTAGAAGTTTCCTATTGAAGAGCATGAATGACTTTTGGAAATCATAGAAGATAGGGAGGATCCAAACTATATGTATCAAGAAATTTAGACTATCTAGACTTATTTTTTGTAGATCTCTAGATTATATTTGAATTTGAAGTTGAATATGAAAGTGAATCAATGTGGCTTTGATGGTTTGATGACTTTATTATTTCTTGATGATTTCTTTGTTTTGAAATGACTTTACATTATTTTGAGCTATATTAAAATCTAGATATATTACTTTTTTTGAAAGTTATATTGAGATCTAGATATATGTGTTAGATAAATAGGGGGGCTGAATTAGTTATGTTCAATTATAATACAATCCCTTCAAACATTTCAAAACCAACTAAGCATCATAAAACTTCAATCACTTGGTGTAATTATCTAGCTTAATACTTTAACTCTTTCATTAAATTCATAAAAAAATTGTTAACAAATTATTATTTGCATTATTGATAGATAGTAAAATTCCACTAATTACCTAGTGATATCTTAGTTATTATCAACACAATTAACACCATGATTTTAACGTGGAAACCTTATGAAGGGAAAAACCACCTGGGACTGACAACCCAAAAATTTCACCAAATGATCATCTTGACCTTATCACTCCCTGTCCTTGACTAAAATGAGTGGTATGACAATTGACTTTAAGGACTTACAAGCATCATTAATCGATGTTACCATATAGGATTCCAAAGACTTGCTATGTCCACTTGGTTTTTCCAAGTGCTACAATGATTAAATAGTAATAGTATGCAAATGATCTGTTATAATAGAAACTACCTTTTCTTGTTAAAATCTCTTTTCTTTCTCTTTCTCTATCTAATCTCACTTGGTTGATTTACTCTTTTACCAATCCTAGGTCTTATCTTTTCTTTGCTCTCCTCTGCTCAACTAGATCAACTCTTTACTCCTTTTCTTTCAACAATTTCACACTTCACAATAACCTTGAATCAAATCCTTATCATCATCATCAACTCTTGGTCAGTAGCCTAAAACTATCTCCAACATCTCCTTAAATAGTTTTCTCAATGCTTCCAGATCCTTCCATATTTTTTTTCTTAATCAACATTGTTGATCTTAGGTTCATAAAGAAATTCCTTCATACAATGAATGTAGACACTTAGAGAATGTAACTATCATAGAACTTTGTGTCCATCCTTATCTTCATTCAATTTCCTTCATCAGATCATCCTTGAATTTTCTCAATCAATGATCTTGTAAAAAATATTTGAGTCATGCCTTAGACCTTCTCAAACTTTCCAAACTTCCATCAAAAGTTAGCCCAAGATTCCTATTTCCCAAACTTGTTCATCGAGTTGTCACTTGGTAAGAATTATATTTACTCAAGTAATATAACACTTGATTAATACTGAATTTCTTATGCAATACTTTTCTCTCTCTTTTTCTTTGCCAATCAATCAAGCAATATAGCAGCCACTAGGTGAATACACCCTTCATTAACCTTGTAACTCATTGAATCTTGTCTTCTTCATTATATTGTGACAATCATGATCATAAAAAAATTAAATCAATATTACATTATTATTATCTAGCTCATTCAAGTACCCTTTGAATAACTTACATATCACTTTTGTCTTCATCATACTTTCTTCAAATCCTCTTCATCAATCAAATGATATGGTACTCTATTGAGTTATCATAATGTCTAGTCAACTAAGACTTTGACATCAAAGATAATATAAAAACTAGTATGACTCTCTTACATTCATTCATAGCATCATCATCTAATAATCTCACACTCTTAATTAAATTATCAATTGGGGCTAACAATATCCCCTTTGGCATTGATGGAAAGACAAAACATAATATTTTACATTACATAAGATAGTCAGATGCATGCATTGAAAAAAATACAACTTTGTAATTTTGTTCCTTCAAACCAATACTCAATTTTTATCTTTAACAGTAACAATCTTCATCTTCAACATTTCTCCCCCTTTGATTGTGATCTCTTATTTTAGGTCTAGTCTTCTTCTAGCCTCATCTCTATAGTACTTTCTATCTCCTTTTCCTATTTTTGTACTTCTCCTCTTTGGGTATATGCTCCTCCTTTATCATTTCATTTCAATAATCTTGTCCATTATCAACAGTCTTCTTCTTTGACATACATTTCTCTTACCACTCAATTTATTCTCCCCTTTGACAACAATACCAAAGGTCACTAAAATTTTCAACATCAAACATATTAAACCTTGTAGTTATTTGTGTACCTCACATGCACTGATTACATCAATTCCATCATAGTTGACTTCACAACTTCACATATGTTCCTAAAGTGTGAAAACTTCTACATCAACTCCATAAGGTTATTACAACTCATCCATGAATTTATGCAAGTTGCACCTTCATCTAATGAATTTTTGATAGGGGTTGGACCTCCAATTTACCTCTTTGATACTCAAAAGCATCCTTAGGTAATGGTTTAGAAAGTATGTAAGTTATTTTCTCCTTAGACTTCACATACTCAAACATCACTTTATTTTGTTGTACTTTCTCCCTCTAGTAATGATACTAGATTGATGTGTGCTTTGTTTTTGCATGCATCACTAGAATTTTTGAAATATTTATGGCACTTTTTTTTATCATAGTAAATAGTCATAGGCTCAATTATAGCTTGTATTCCTTCTAATAATTGTTTAATCCATACAATATTTGAACAAATGATTGTAGTAGCAATATAATTAGCTTTAGCAATATATTGTGAGGTACAAATTTGTTTCATGCTTATCCATGTAATCAACCTTTCTCCTAAAAAGAAAGATCCACCACTTATATTTTTTTGGCATCAAAATTACTCGCCCAATCAACATTTGTGTAGACTTTAAGATTAAAGTTGTCAGCTTGTTTATACCATAGGCCATAGTCTTCAAATCCTTTGAGATATTTGAATATCCTTTTCATAATTTTCATGTTTTTTTTCTTGGATTAGATTGAGACCTTGTAACAATTCCAACATCTAGGGAAATATCTGGTCTACTATGTACAATATACTATAGCTTTCCAACCATAGATCTATATTCTATTTGGTCAACTTCACCACTAGTGTCTTCCTTTGATAATTTTACTCCACTCACCATAGGTGTACTAACTCATTTAGATTCATCCATCCCAAAAAATTTCCTTCACATAATAAGACTGAGTAACATAGATACCTTTCCATGTTTGGTAGGCTTACAATCCAATGAAAATTTTAATCTCTCCAAAAATTGAAATTTCAAATTAATTACTCATTTGTCCAACAAATATCTTACTCAACATGTCATTTCCTCTAAATATCATGTCATCCTTAAATATCTCAGCAATCAAAACCATATCCTCAAATTCATTCTTCAAGTATAGATTATTATTTTCACTTGTTCTAGATAATCCAATATTAATCAAATAAGAGTGTAATCTTTCATACTATACTCTTGGGGATTGCTTCAATCCATACAACACTTTTTTCAACTTGCAAACCATGTTCTTATTTTCTGGTTCAATGAATCCTTCAAGCTTTTCAATGTAGACTTCCTCTTCAAGTATGCCATTTATAAATGAAAAATTCACATCCATTTGATGGACCTTGAACTTCTTGATTATAGCATAATTCAGTAGTGAACTTACTCCTTCCAATCTTGCCATAGGTACAAAAGTTTCACCATAATCAATCCCTTCTTCTTTTGCATATGATTTACAAACTAATCTTGCCTTGTTTCTTACCACTTCTCCAATCTTATTTGACTTTTTGAAATCTTCAAGTTCTTTCTTACTTTCCATATCATTCCTCTCTCCAAACTCATCAAATCTTACATTTTCACTTTCAATCATCCTGTTAGTAGCCTTTTTCAAAAATTTGTAAGATTTTCTCTTAGATGAATAACAAAAAATATACCTTCATCTTCTTTAACATCAAGCTTACCATTCCTAGAATCTTTGTGAATGTAACACCTAATTCCAAAGATTTTGAAAAATAATTCATTTATGTATGACCATACCGAAGTTGATAGGGTATCTTGTGTGTTCCTTTCTTCAATTAAACTTGGTTGAGAATGTAAACAATATTATTGATTGATTCTCTCTAGAATATCTAGAGACCTCCTTCTTAATCATTAGTCTTCTTGCACAATCTATGATAGATCTATTTATCCTTTTAGAAATATTATTATGTTGTGGCATCCTCAGTAAAGCTAACTATCTTTTAATACCATTTTTAGTGTAAAAGTTAGTAAATTCAGTAGACATAAACTCACCACCTCTATCTGATCTTAAACATTTTCAAGTTTTACCATTTTCCTTTTTAACTCTATATATATACCATTTGAACATATCAACAGGATGTCATTTCACTTTCATGAACATTACAATCATCATCCTTAAATAATCATCCACAAACAAAATGAAGCATCTATCACCATAGTAATTATCAACTCCAATTATACCAATAAATTAGTATTTTCTAATTCCATAATATATTTTAAAGTGTGTGTCTTTCTTAAAAAACTTGAATTTTCATCTTTTTGAGTTGACATTCTTTGGACATAACAATCTCTAGTTTTTGCAGATTTAGTAAGCCTCTTACTCTTTTCTTTCTACAGATTTTTACCATGTTCTCAAAGTTTACATGAAATAACCTTTTATGCCATAACCACACATCCTCAATTTTATCAAATAAGAATGTCTCAAATATAGGATAAAGGTAGGATAAGTTACCTTTTGTTTACATTTCTATTCCAATCAGATTTCCCTCATCATCAAAGATCTTGACCTTCATTTTCTCAAATTCTAGCTTGTGACCCAAGTTGTGCAACTAATAAACACTCAACATATTATATTTAAGACCTTGAACCTAAGTGCATCATCACATTTGATCTTATCATTCAACATTAGTGATATTTTTCCTTTCACCAAGTATGGAACATCACTTCCAAACTTAACAATTTCACTATCATCAACTTCTTCAAATTTATCAAACTTACTTAGATCACCTATCATGTAATGTGAAAAACCACTATCATAAAATTATCCATGAGTCATTCTTAGTAACATATGAAATAAGGACACTTCATTCTCATACCTTTCACCATTTAGATCTTCCTTAACTACAACATAAACCATTTCAACTACTTCCTTGTCACCATTAGAACTCAACTTGGTATGTTATTCCTTAATAATGTAATGTGAGTTATTTTATTTGTCTTTGTAATCCATGTTCTTCCTGTACTTAAAACATTTCTTATCATTTCCATCAGACTTATTTCTCTTAGGAGATTTGACAACAAAGTAACCTGTCAAAAATTACAATTGGAACAAATGTTATGTTGTCATTGATGTCAAACCTATTGGTGAGATAGTTTGATATATGATCTAAGTGTCATATCTGTTTGATTGATTATGGGGATTTGAGAATTTGTTCATAAAAAACTCATCTAGAGGATAGGTTGATTTATGAAGAAGAAACTACAACTACACATTTGATTAGTTGGATTTTGACAAGATAAATTGATTTTTTTAATCATGTTACAAATGCAGAAGACAGTAATGATAAAGCCCTAAATATTTGATCAAAGATAGATCAAATTTTTAGACTTGACCAAGCAATAGAGAATAAGACTAAATAATTTTGAAGTACATGTCAAGTGATGCTAGCATCCACCGAGCTACAGTGAGTGCCAACAAGAATTAGTGTTAACCAAGCATCAATATTGGTCGAGTAACACTATATGTACCAAGAAAGAAATTTAGAAGAGATTGAGTAACCTAGTGATGATGAAGTGTCAGAACATAGTGTTGGTCGAGGAATAAAATTTTAACTATTTATGAGAAATTGTAATTTCCAGCCAACTAAGTTGATTTCTTAGGATATGGAAAGTGTGTTGAAGATAATGATCAATGAGTTAGGTCATTTAATACCAAGAGAGGACCAGGTAAATGACTCAAGGGATGGATTCAAAGAGGAGTTTCTAGAAAGGAATAGATAAAAAAAATAGAAATCAAATACATTGTATTTGATGAATCTAATCATAAACCCTAAGATCTGCAGTGGTGTTTAAGTGACAAAATACTAGAATTACCTATTTAAGGAGGTATAAGGCCTAGCCCAAAGTGTATATGTGGATGTTACTATTTGGGAGATGTTCTAGAAAGTGTGAAGGTTGGAATAATTTTTGATGTTATTGACTAGAAAATCTAAGAAGTCTAAAAAGAGTAGAGAAGGAGAGTGATTTATTAAAGGATTGCCAAGCAAATCAGAGACATTGATGACATTGGAGGCTAGATAGTGAATCATTACATGAGAGATGAACAAATATCTATACATGAAAAGTGAGCTTTACTTAACAAATCAAAACCCTATTGTTACTTTCTAATCATTGTGAACATTATTTGAAACCCTTTAATCAAGGTTGACCTAACAATCATAGTGACCTAATAGTCATATGAAAAACATATAATAGGGTAAAATTCTAATGGAATATTTTAAAGTCCTCTGATAAGGCCACTTCTAAAAGGGTGATTAAATCTTTGAAAAAGGTCAAATTTAATAGTGTTTTTTGTAACCTTCAACAAGGTTGGCTATTAGCAAAGCTCGCTTCAAAAGAGTGAAAATTTGTGACATGTTGCTGGTGGTTTTTCCCAAATTTGGTTTTGACATTATATCCTGGTGTTAAACTTGTGTGGATGTTATTAAGGTGTTTTAATGTTTCATGTTTACATTCTACAAGTCTATTATTTTAGAATAGTGTATAGCTAGCTAATGTTACTAAAAGTTTACAGTAGAGACTGAGTAATGAAATGATAAGATCTCAAGTTGTTTATTTGTTTATTTGTTCAATTGGTACATCTGGAGCTTGGATAACTAATTCACCCTCCCTCTCTCACAATTATTATAAATATTCTAAGAATTGGTATCAAAGTATTAGTGCTTACAAAGAGAATTTTGAAGGTACTCAAAGCTAAAGATCATGACATACAAAAGGGAGATACCAAAGTTGAACAAGAGAATTTTCCTACATGGAAAATGTTGATGAGACTACATATATCTAGTATTGGTGATGTTGCAATAGAGTTTTTGGACAATGCATATGTGAATATTACAATAGTCCCTCTGACTTCTCAACAACTAAAACAAAAGAAAGAACACAATTAGGCAATGTTGAGTTTGATGACATGAAAGAGTACACGAATTCAAAAAAAATGTGGCATAAATTGAAGACCATATATGTAGGAGATGATAATGTATTGAGGGCCAAATTATAATGTTTGAGAGGGAATTTATATGAAATAAAAATGATAGAAGGTGAGAAAATAGTTCAGTATTATGCAAGAATCAAAGAGGTTGTCAATTCTATTCAAGGTTCCAATGGAAAGATTTAGGATGAGATAGTCATTAACAAGGTATTGATAACTCTACTTCCTATTTATGCAATTAGGGTTTTTGCAATACAAGAACTGAGTTGTACTCTAAGTAATGACGTAACTCTAGAAGGTGTAATTGGTAGGCTTACTACTTTTGAGATGTCTAATTTTGATCATTATACTCTTGCTACTATTGAATCTACTTTTTAATTGCATTTGGTTATTAGCAAGAAAGGAAAAGTAAAACATGTGAAAAGTGAAAATGACACTTTTGATAATGAACTTGAAGAACTAATTTCTAGGAGATTTGGAAGAGGAAAAGGTAAAATTTCCATTACCTATTTTTCATGCAACAAAGTTGGTCATATTGTTGCAAGATGTCCTGACAGAGAAGATAGGGATGAGAGAGAGAGAGAGAGAGAGAGAGAGAGAGAGAGAGAGAGAGAGAGAGAGTAAAAAGAAAGAAGAGATGGTCGAGAGTATAAGAAAAAACAAGGACTACAAAGATAAAGGTAAGAAATCTTGTTATATTGTTGAAGAAGAAACTGATACTAAATCTAAAAGTAATGATGAAGAAGTAGTCTATGCTTCTATGAAAGAAGATTCTAATGAAGATGAGAAAACAACATTAATCTCTTATGTGAAGAAAAGTGATAGATAATTGATAGTGGTTGTTTGAATCACATGACTGGTGATAGAAGTAAATTTGAGGACATAGGACCATATAAGGGTAGTTTTATTAAATTTGGAAATAATGTTCCATGTCTTATGATGGGTAAAGGATAAATTCAATGAACTAACAAGACTAAATGTGACAATTTGTATTGGGTTGAAGGACTTAACTATAATATGTTGAGTGTTTCATAGTTAAACAAATCAGGGTATAGAGTTGAATTCCATCACAAAGAGGCCAAGATATTTGATGCAAATGGTAAAATGATTGGAAGTGGTGATCAAACAAGAGGTAACTTGTTCTATCTATATTTATCTGACGAGACATGTCTTTTTGCTAAACATAAAGATATTTAGTTCTAGCACAAGAGATTATGTCATGTAAATCTTGATAATTTGGTTATCATTAGTAAAATGAAAAGAGTAAGAAGTTTTCCAAAATTGAAGAAAACTAACAATTTTATGTGTAAACAATATCAATTGGGAAAACTAAAAAAATCTAGTTTCAAGAGAAAACATACTCATCAAATGATATTTTAGAATTCGTTCATACTGACTTACATGGAACTATTGGTGTTCAAAGCTATTGTGGAGACAAATATTTCATTATATTTATTGATGATGAATCTAGAATGATGATTTTTATGTTACTTAAAGAAAAATATGATGTTTTTCAGTTATTTAAGTGGTATTTGCCAAAGTTGAAAAGGAGATAGGGAAGAATTTGAAGCACTTAAGTTTTAACAAAGGTGGTGAATTCATTTCCAATGAGTTCACCATATTATACAATAATAGAGGAAACAAAAGATAGATATATGCACCTAAGACCTCTCCTCAAAATGGAATAGCTAAAAGAAGAAATAGATTAATCATGGATTGTGCTAGAACATTGATGATGGAGAAAAATGTGTCACAAAAATATTGGAGAGAAGCTATAGGTACAACTATTTATGCCTTGAACAAGGTGCAAGTCAAGAAAGGTACAAATACTACACATTTTGAATTATGGTTTATTTATGCACCTAATCTAAAACATTTCAGAATATTTGGAAGAAAATGGTACATATTTAAAGATAATAGAAATGAAAACCTTGATGCTAAAAGTGATGAAGGTATATTCCTGGGATATTTCACTAAGAGAAAAACTTATAAGTGTTTGTACTTTAACACTAACAAAAATGTGGAAAGTACAAATGTGAAATTTGATGAATATATAGAGAATAATGAAGTTGAATGCAACAAAGAACTTGAAGATTACAAAACATTCATATATGTAAATGACAATACTCCCAACATTGCACCTGAATAAGAAAACAAAGTTGCAGCTCCTCAATAGACTGGGAATGTTGAGTTGTAATAGCTAGTTATCGAGTAGAAATTGTGGGTACTGATAAACATGGGAATGATTCAATTCAGATAAAGAGGAATTTGAACCTCAGGAAAACAATACAAAACATGTAGAACATGAAACTAAACCTAAACAAGAGATAGATAAGGAGCTTGAAATTATATTGTAAGATGAACCCATTGAAGAAAAAAAAGAAAAGAGTCTTAGAAAAATATGTTAGATAACATCATTCACCTAAATAAATTATTGGAGAAAAAGAATCTAATGTTATGACAAGAAAAAGACTCTGAAGTGATACATGCTTACTTTGTGAGTTTGAACCCAAATCTGTGAAAGATGCTTTGGAGAATGAAGATTGCATACAAGCAATGAATGAAGAAATCAAGAAAAGAGAAAAGAAAAAAATATGGACACTAGTACCTAGACCTGAAGACAAAAATATTATTGGAATAAAGTGGGTATTCAAGAACAAGCTAAAAGAATTTTTTTAAGTCACAAGGAACAAGGCTAGATTGGTATGCAAAGAATATGCACAAGAAGGTGGTGTTAAATATGAGGAAACATTTTCCCTTGTAGCAAGAATAGAAGGATTTATAACACCACTAGCATATTCTTCTTATAAAGGATTTAAGGTATATCAAATGGATGTCAATTCTACATTTTGAATGGGATACTTGAAGAAGAAGTATACATAGAACAACTCAAAGGATTTGTAGATCCTATCCAAAAAATATGTTGTGTAAGTTGTACACAGCTTTACATGGATTGAAACATGCCCCTAGAGTATGGTATGCAAGATTGCATAACTATTTGGTGAAGATTTTTTTTGTAAGAGCAAATGACAACAATAATCTGTACTTGAAGAATAGCAAAAACAATGAGGTATTGTTATCTAAATTTTTTGTTGATGATATCATATTTGGAGGTAAGGAAGAATTATGAAAATCTTTTTTTGATGAAATGAAGAATGAATTTGAAATTTCAATGTCTGGAGAGATCAAATTCTCTATTGGCTTACAATTATATCAAATTAAGCAAGGTATCTTCACTACTCAATTTGAATATATCAATGAGATACTAAAAGCTTTTGAGATGGAAGATTAAAAACCAATGAGTTCACCTATGACTATTGGACATAAATTATCTAAGAATGAAAATTATGTTGATGTGAAGCAAACACAATATAGATCAATGATTGGAAAATTGCAATATGTTGTTCATAGAAGATCTAATATTGCATTAGTAGTTGGGATAGTTGCAAGATTTAATGAAAATCTTAAGGAAAACCATATGATAGTAGTGAAAAGGATATAATTATACCAAATTAAGCAAGGTATCTTCATTACTTAGTCTAAATATATCAATGAGATACTCAATTTTTTTGGGATTGAAGATTCAAAACTAGTGAGTTCACTTATGAGTGTTGGACATAAATATTCTAAGAATGATGATTCTACTTATGTGAACCAAACACAATATAGATCAATGGTTGGAAAATTGTAATATATTGTTCATAGAAGACTTTATATTGCATTAGCAATTGGGATAGTTGCAAGATTTTATAAATCCTAAGGATAACCATATAATGAAAATGAAAAGGATACTAAGATATCTAAAAGTAATAGAAGACAATGGATTTTATTACACGAAGAATGATAGGTTTGAACTAAAGGTATTCACTGAATTTGATTGGGTAGGAAATGTTGATGACAGAAAAACACAAGTGAAAGTGAATTCTTTCTAGGAAATAGATAGATTTCATGGACAAGCAAGAAGCATAACTATATTTCCCAATCAATAGCTAAATTCAAATATGTGGTAGAGATAGTTAATTATTCAAATATCATATGGATCAAGAAATTGTTGGAAGGTATGAAGGAAGAAATTACTGATTCATTAGTTATATATTATGATAACACTAATGTTATTAACATATCAAAGAATCATGTAATGCACACAAACACAAATCACATTATTATCAAGTATCATTACTTGAGAGAGCTAGTACAAGACAAAGAAGTCAAATTGGAGTATGTGAACACTAAAGAGAAAACTTCTGACATATTCACTAAAGCTTAACCTAAACATACTCATGAATATCCTAGAGGTAAATTAGGGGTGATTCCCCTAAACAAAGTAACTTGAGAAAATATGGTTCTTTGCTTCAAATGTGTTGATCAAACTAGCTTACAAGTTGATGCAGAACCTTTTCTACTTTAGGAGTTGCCTAAGATAGTAATAAGGAAGAATGTTAAAATTATGGATCAATCATGCAACATAGTAGATTAATAATTCAAAACTAACATAAATATATCTATATGATCAAGATGTATGAGTTAAAGGTGTCTTTGGCATTTCTATCAAAGAGGGAGATATTATCTAGTCACCATGAAGGAGAAACTATAATCTAGTTACCCATGCTATGATCAACATGAGGGAGAGATTATCAAAAGCTATCCAAAAAAGAGAAATATTAATTCAAAAAAGATCAAAATGAAAGAGGGAGATAATGAAAGCTAACAGAGATACCTAAGTAAGAGGGAGAGATTAATTAGGAGTTCATAAGATTTACCTTGAGATGTTTCATATCAAAGTTATAGAATGTAACTAAGGATGAAGGTCTAATGCATTGAGGGTGTTTCTCGAGTTAGTACAAGTTTTGGATTGTATGCTAAGTAGAATTATTCTAGATGTCTTTAGAGGTGGTTCCATTAATGCTAAAGAGGGAGATTGTTGGAAATTACAATTGGAACAATTGTTATGTTGTCATTGTCAAACCTATTATTGAGATAGTTTTCTATCTAATCTGTCATATCTATTTGATTGATGAAGAGGATTTGAGAAGCTATTCATTAAAAAAGTATCAAGAGCATAGGTTGAGTTATGAAGAATAAAATACAAATGGACATTTAATTAGTTGGACTCTGACAAGATAAATTGATTTTTCAAATCATGTTGCAAATGGAGAAGATGATAATGGTAAGTCCCTAAATATGTGATCAAAATGCATAGACTTGACCAAGCAACAGAGAAGAAGACTAAAGAATTTTGAAGTACATACTGAGTAATGCTAGTGTCAACCAAACCACAATGAGTGCTAAGAAAAATTACTATTGATCAAGCATCAGTATCAACTAAGTGATAGTGTGTGTGCCAAGAAATATATTTAGTAGCAACTGGGTAACCTAGTGATGACTGGAAATGTTAGAACACAATGTTGGCTGAGGAATAACATTTTTATTGTTTATTAGAAATCATAATTTCCAGCTGACTAAGTTGATTTCTTGGGATATGGAAAGTGTGTTGAAGATAAGGATCAATGAGTTGGATAATTTAATACCAAGAGAGGACTAGGTAAATGACCTAAGGGATGGATTCCAAGAGAAGTTTCTATAAAAGAAGAGATAAAAAAAATGACAATCAGATACATTGTATTTGATGGATCTAGTCATAAACCCTAAGATCTATTGTGGTGTTTAAGTAGAAAAATATTAGAATTGCCTATTTAAGGAGGTAAAGAGCCTAACATACAAAGTGTCTATGTGTGTGCATATGTGGGAGATGTTCCAAAAAGTGTGAAGATTGGAACAATTGTTGATGTTATTGAATGGAGAATCTAAGCAAAAGGATGAGAAGAGTGGAGTGGTGCAAGAGCACCAAAAAAAGACATAAAAGGAGTCTATAGTATTTATAATTAAATTCAATTATATTTTCAGTGGTAATGTAATTTTGAGTCAATGTGAATCTCTATGTAAGGCTAGATAAAGCTATTTGTAATAGATTGTCAAAGTTGCTAGTATGGTCAAATTTTGTAAATAAACCCATGGAAGGGTAAACTGTCATAAAATGTCATATATAGTCTATTTTGATATGTTAGTAATGGTTTTATAAATTTAAAAGGTCATTTATGGGAAAATTCAAAAAAATTCAAATATGTATTAAAATATTGTTATAAAACATTGACAATATGTAAAGTTGATGTAAAGAGGAAGGTCAAAGATCATAGGAGGTATCCAAGAGGTTAAAGGAATTGAAAAGAAATTAACATATCATGTAATGTTAGTTATTTACATATTGAAATGGTTGGAAAATTCTTTGAGGAGAACAAAAATGAAAGGAGATTTTTTTTTGCAAGTTTGATGTTAATTTTCTGTGTAATTTTCTAGAAACTTGATGAGTTGGATCATTTAATACTAAGAGGGAACTAGGTAAATGACCTAAGGGATGGAATGCAAGAGAAGTTTCTAGAAAAAATAGATAAACAAAATGGCAATCAGATACATTATATTTGTCATGCCCAAAATATAGGGCAAAAACACACAATTTTTTTTTAAAATTGATAATAATTAAATCGGTTAATTAATTAAACAATCTAATTTTAATAAGTTAAAAGGTTTAACTCAATAACACCTTTATTTACCTTTAAAATATTTAAATAATTCGAATAACCATTTAAATAATTACCAAACTAATTATTTTGAAACATTTGAACTTAAAAAGAACTTCTAATTAAAATAACATTACATCCTCCGTTAGACTTTAATTAAAATTTCAATATTATTTAAACCTATAATTTAATAGAAATAAAAAAATATTCCTAATAATAACAACAATATTAATAAAACTAAATATGATTATACCATAAAACAAAACAAAATAATATTACCTATTAATTTAACATATATTCACTACCATTAAAAAAAACACTAAATTAAACTATATTATTAATAACATTTATTACATATCATCTTAATTAAACTTAACCTAACTTAAAAATTAAACAATCCTTATTTAAAACTGAATTAATGCAAACTAACTTAAAATAAATATTAACTAAAAACAAATCTTAACTAAATTAAATACTAATAAAACAAACTAACTTAAAATAAATATGAACTAAAAACAAATCTTTAACTAAATTAAGTACTAATAAAACAAACTAACTTAAAATAAATATTATCTAAAAACAAATCTTAACTAAATTAAATACTAATAAAACAAACTAACTTAAAATAAATATCATCTAAAAACAAATCTAAACTAATAAGAAACCATCCATTACTAACACTAAAACAAACTTACCTTTCTAAAACTTTTATCTACCCTACTTTTAGGCTCATGTGAGCCTTCCTTTGATCCTTTTAAAAAAAACAAACTTAAACAAAATTACCCCATAAACAAATCAGCATGTGAGCTTGCTATTTATGCCAATTTATGTTAATATTTGTTTGAAACTTTATTTTTAAATGTTAAACTATTCAACTGCCACCCTCCCCCCACCCCCCTTAGAACTTGCCATGAGATCAAGATTTAACTACGAATTTAATGGAAAAGCAAGGTGACATCATCCTTGTAATGGCATGTGAGGGTTAATGTTTCAAAAAGTTTTATTGATAAGGAGAAGAGTAATGATATAAAGTTAAGTAGATGCTTTTTAGATATTTCTTTACACTTTTTTTGTTTTTGTTTTTATATTAATTAATAAGAGCAAAGGTATTATCTATTTTTATTGTTATTATTTTTTTAAGAATCAATTTAGAATATTTTCTTATTCTAAGGGATTTAATTTTTTTTTACATACAAAAAGAAGAGAGTTTTCTTTTCCTCTTTGGGGGCATTTTTTTTTCTAATTGTTATTATTTTCTTAGGAATACAAATTTTGTTAGGTGTCATAACTTTTTTTTTAACAAAGGGTATATATATCTATTCTTTTTCTACTAGGATTTACACTCAAAATATCAAATTAACTAAAGACAATATTATGAATTTTTTTCTTAATGTTGATTTGTAGTAATGCAAAAGTAGTTCTCATCTAATACGATTTCTCTTTAACATAAATTTGAACTTGAAAATTTCATAATTGATCATCACCATTTAATCTATCTATCAACGCACATATGCAAGATCTGAAGAACATAAAATACAATACAAGAAAATTTCTCAACCTTTTCTCTTCTATTAATCAACCTAGTTCAAGGCTCCATCGGGAAAGAACCAATAAGAAAACCCGACATCCTTGCCACTACAACAAGAGTTTGAAAACATTTTTACATCATAATGCAATACAAATTTGAATTCTATTCTTGGTCCTTAATAAAGGATCCTTTTCAATATCTTCAATACATCACGGTGATCATGGAAAAGACAAGAACTGACTCGGAGACAAAACAAGCATATCATAAAGGACAAATCAAGCATGCATTCTCATCCCGGTTTGCACAAGAGGTCCAACATTGAACCTGACTAGGGAGAAGGTGTATTTTCTCAATAGGAGACGTCGATCACTACACCACAACATAGCCCTTTCGAGGCTAAAAATTCAAGAACTTCCGTTCTTCCACAAATGCCCTTTCGAGGCCAATATTACAAAGATTTTCATTCTTCCATTTATTCAATTTTTAAAATTCCAAAACACGGTATGTGATGACAAGTAAGGGCCCATAACACCTTACCCTCTTTCCCTCTTCTCATCATGAGAAGAGACTCTACACTATTGGGCTCCAACTAAAACCATTCCCTCGTACATGACCACTTCTTCCCTATCCAAGGGTGAGTAATGCCAAAACAACCCACGAAATCCCTTCAAAAAAACAAGCAAAACAAGAAGGAAAAACATTCAAGAAAACATGTTTCAATCCCTCCCAAGCATACCCAACATACATACAAGCATACCAATGAAAACACAATAACATATGCATGAAACAAAGCATGAACAACATGAGCAACATAAACAAAAAGAGCTGAAGAATCCTACCTTCACAACAAGAATTCCCATCCTTCTCCTTCTCCTTCAATTCTAGATTTCACTCTAAAACTAGAGGTTGGGTAACAACCAAAACACTCTCAAAAATGCCTCTAAATAAGATCAAAATTCAACTACCTCTAAAATGCAATAATTTCCCCCACTTGCCTAAAATTCTAGAGGCTTCTAACTCAACTAAACCTAAGGCTAACCTCTAGGTGAAGTTAAAGTCATTCAACACATGGTAAAAAAAATTCAATTTTCGCACTAAAGTAAAAATAGACTTTTTGAGTGACCATAAAAGTCAACAAAAGAGGCTAAGGGGGTGGAAAATGCCCCCAAACCATACCCATACCCCTTGGGTACTTAAATTTCATATTTTAAGGCATTTAGAAATAATTAGGGACCTAACAAATGCTAAAAATTTTTTTAGGACTAATAACAACCTTCTAAAATGCAGATTACTCACTAATCAAGATTAGGGTAATTAACCTCGATTACCCACTGATTAGCAAAAGAGGTCACTAACCTAATCCGACTTATATCTTTAGGTCACTTGGTTAATCCTAACTATCATGTAGAAGTGCATATACAAATTCACGAGTGTCAAGTGACACTATAAAAACACTATTACAAAACACTAACATTTAAAGATTACAGAATGATACATTCATTCAATCCATGACACAGATTCAACCTTGGTTTCTACAATTTGATACATAGGGTTCAGTTTCATCTCTCTATTAGATTTCTTGGCTAAAATATCCTGCACACTCATTGCACACATCAGTAGCTCAAGAAATCACATGCATACATGTATATATCGTATCAGGGAAATCACATAATTAAAACATCCATCTTTTAAATAATCATTTATTTATCTTGTTCTACTCATATTCCTAATCATTAAAATTGCATAATCAAAGCATTAATTTTGCATTCACTTACTTTATCAGTATACATGTTCATAAAGCATTAAATGATGAAATCAAACATTTGAAAGTAAAACATAACACAACATGAAATAACATAATATGTTCAATGTATCTAGTAGTGTCTCGACATATCGAGTTGTGAGTATCAAAATAATAATATATCAACTATGTTATGATGGATCGGGGTGAGGCCTCACAATATTTGATGGATCTAATCATAAACCCTAAGACCTATCGTGGCATTTAAATGACAAAAGATCAAAATAACCTATTTAAGGAGGTACAAGACCTAATCTACAAAGTGTTTGTGTATGTGCCTATGTGGGAGATGTTCTAAAAAGAGTGAAAGTTGGAAAATTTTATGATTTTATTGACTAGTGAATCTAAGTAGAAGGTTGAGAAGAGTGGAGAAGGATAGTGGTTGCTTGAAGGGTTGCTAAATGAATCAAAGTCAAAGATGACAATGGAGGCTAGATAGTGAATCAGTACATGAGAGATGAATAGAGATTTGTACATGCAAAGTGAGTTATACTTAAAATATCAAAACTTTGTTGTTATTTTTTAACCATTGTGAATAATATTTGAAATCCTTTAATCAAGGCTAAGCTAATAGTCATATTGACATAATAGTCATATGCAAATCCTCTAACAAGGTGACATTCTAATGGAATGTTCTAAAGTCCTTTGAAAAGAACACTCCTAATAGAATGATTAAATCCTTTAACAAGATCACATTTAATAGTGTATTTTTTAACCTTTAACAAGATAGGGTCCTAATAGAGCTTACTTTACAAGAGTGAAAATTAGTGACATATTGTTGGTGATTTTTTCCAAATTGGGTTTCCATGTTAAATCCTAGTATCAAACTTGTGTGGATGTTATTATGATGGTTTGCTAATTAATTTTTATATTTTTCAAGTCTATTATTTTAGAATAGTGGACAACTAGCTAATGTTATTTAAAGTTTACAATAGACACCAAATAGTGAAATGATAAGATCCAAAGTTGTTTAATTGTTTGTTTGTTCGATTGGCACATCTATACCTTGGATAACTAATTCCCCTCCCCCCACCTCTTAGTTATTATAAATATTCTAATATAACCATCCTCATTAAATTTAAAATAGATCAAGGGTAGTTTACCTTACCTCTTGACAACCTTATTGCAATAAATGTTTAAATCTCATCTAGATCATCTTCAATTTTGGACTCGCTTTCTTCTTTGCCATTATGATAATTGTTTGACTCAAATGTAGTTAGCTGGACAACTAGAACATCAAGTGTTAGATCATTTCCAAACATATCTCCTACTTCTTGAATAGTAGAAACTTTCATTGCATAAATAGGAAGAAGAGTTTTAAGAATTTTACTTAGAATTAATAACAGCTCCTCTAGTAGCTCTAATTGCACTTACAAAAACCTTTATTCGACTCATGTATGAGAAATATTCTCAACATATTTCATTCTCATGTCATCATACTTACCTTTGAGACTTTCTACTTTGGCTCTTCTTATATTATCATCTCCTCCATGTAATAGCTTTAGTTTATCTTGCATTTTCTTTGCATTGGTACAATTCTTGATATCATCAAACTCAACATCATTGAGAGAAGATCCAATCTCAATCTTCAAAACATTATGATTCCTCTTCTTATTCATTTTCTCAATAATTAGGGTACCAATAGAAGTAGTCTATTCATTCTCCAACTAATGTGTGACATTATCTACAATACCAGAAAGATGCAACTTCATTTGGTTTTTCCACGAGGAAATGTTCTCCTTGTTCATCTTTAGTTTGTCTCTCTTATACATCTTTGATCTTTAGCTCAAGTTCCTTTAAATTATTTCTTCAAGAACATAGCTCTAATACCAAATTGTTAAACAATTGAGGTGGGGGGGATTAATTAGTTATTTTTAGTTATGATACAATCTCTTGAAATATTTCACTACCAACTAAACATCATAAATATTAACTCCAATCACTCAGTGTAATCATCCATCTTAATAATTAACTCTTTCATTCACTTCATAGAAAATTAATAAAAAATTGTTCCTTGCATTATCGACTGACTATTCAATTCTAGTTATTACCTAGTGATAGCTTAGTTATACTAATTTGTAGTAAAGTATAAAAACATATAAAATAATATTGAGATAGTGGGTGTTGCACACATTGCATAATATTGCTATATTGTATTATTATATGTTATTATGTAATGTTGCACCTAGATGGACATGCAACATGTAAACATTCCCATGGGATATACTTGATGAGTTGTATTGTAACATTATGATAATATTTCATGTAATTATTTAATATTGGGGGAAAGAAGTAAATTTTCAATATTAAATGTGGGGTCAATGGGTTAGGTAGCACATGGTTTTAGCCTATGGTTTTAGCACATAGTTTATGTAATACCACTTGGTATTTTTGTGGGACTTGCTACTATATAAGTAGCCACAAGGGTAGTTGTAGATAATAAGACAAAAGCCAAAAAGGGAAAGAGTCAAGTAGGACAAAGCTTGATAAGTTAGCTAAGGGAGCATTTGTAAAGGTTGAAAACATAGCATGAGATGTGTGGATTCATGCTTGTTCACATGGATTACTTGGTTGTGGCTATGGCTTTGAAGGCTTCCATGGTTGTATTGCAATGGCATTTTTGCTGAATAATGCATGGTGATGGATGATTTTAGAAGCTAGGTTTTTCCCTCAATGAGGTTTGCATATTTATTCGAGATCCTTTATCAATTATATGGAGATGGTTATATTATTTATTGCAAGTTTCCTTACAAGTGATATTAGAGCTATGGTTGTGTCGTTGTGGCCCTAGATTGAATCCATGGGAATGTATGAGAGGATAAAAGAAAGGGCAATATATATGGGTTTCATAAGTTGTTAATTGTAGATCTAAAGCTTTTGGGTTTGTTGTTATGATAAGATATTGGTAGATTTTGGGCATTTGAAATTCTTGGCCAAAAGAATTTTTTTTGGATGTTTCATTTAAATGAGTTTTTTAGGGGGTGGCTTGCAGTAATGACCTCCTAGGTAAAAACATACCTCACCATTAGATCTGGGTCAATGTTTTCATAAATTTGATATATAATATGCCCTAGTTTGGCCATATTCAGAGAAAATGAAAGAGTTTTTTAGTTTTTGTTTGTGATGGCTATCAAATTTAATCTTGTCAAATTTTTTTGTCACAAAAAAATTGCTATGAAAATGGTAAAAGGACTATCTTAGTAAAATGACCATAATTTTCTCTCAAGATATCGTATTTCAGACTTCTTATAGGCATTGAAAAGCTAATTCAGAGCACTACAACTTAGTGTAGGTTTGGTTTTATGATTTTGATATTTTGTTATGTTTTAAGAGCCTAAAATTTAGATGTTATTTATTTTGAGCATAAATTAGGGCATAACTTAGGCATACAAAGTTGGATTTTTGGACTTCGAGTAGTCAATAGAAAGCTCTTGGAGAGCTCTATACATTGATTTAGATTTGGTGTAGGTTTGGCATGATTTATTTAGTAATATATTAATCTAAAAAATTTATGATATATATTGACTATTGTAACATTGTGTGTTTATGATATTGTATATTTTGGAGATTTGAGTTTGATGTCATTGTATACTCAATTCATATTTCAAATTGGTTTCATGATGATATAATTATCAATATTTAATTTGAATATGTATGATGACTTGTTGGGTCTATAAGTTGTGCAATGTTGTAAGTGGTCTATACTTGCAGGTTGCATTTATGGCTTGGTTATGGATTGTCTTTGCTCATTGATCTTTTGTTATTAATGCATACTCATAATGGTGGATTGGATTTGGGTTTTATATGAACTAATCACATGTTTTGCTGATATTTTCTTCATTTAGAAGGGATGAGATGTTGTTACCAGGTACAATCATGATGGAGGATTGTGGTTGACTATTTTATGCTAATAGGTTGGACACATTGAGAAAAAGATGCTCAGTTCATGGATGTGATCATGATGTCATGGATTTTGGCATGACATGATTGGATATATGTAAGGTCCCTCCTTGTATGTACTTATTAAATATAAATTTCTCTATTAAATTTGTTATAGGAGATTGAAATGGATATGAAGTAATATTTGATGGTTTAGATGTCCTAATAGAAACTGAGATCAACTAATACATTCATGTTTTGAATACCCAGTAATTTGAGAACTACTACGTTATCTTGACTACTTAAACATGAAATTTCACTAATGATGATATGAGGTGTTTCATCTTATGAAGATGATGTTGATTATGGTACCTTGATGATTAGGTTATACACATTCATATAGTTTAGTATTCCTTATTGGTGATGTTTATGATATTTAGGTATATGCATGCCTAACAATTATTATTCTAGTATTTTAATTTGAATTAATGAATAAGGTATGTTAAATTGATTATGTAATTACTGATGATTAAATGTGTGCAAAAATGAGAAAGGGTTATTTAAATAAAAGTTGATGTTTTGATTTATGTGATTATCCTGATGAGTTTTAAATATATGCATGTGATTTTTCTCGAGCTACTGATGTGTGAAATGAAGTGTGTAGGATTATTAGCTGGAAAATATAATAGAGCATCAGTACTAGACCCTATGTATAGTTTTTGAAAACTAGGGTTGAGTCTAGTGAAAGATGCATACCCTATTGTTTCATATTTTATTTGTATCTTAAATTGAATGTGTGTATCATTTTGTAATTGTAAAGTGTTTAATATTTTGTAACAATAATTTTATAGTGTCACTTGACACTTGTAATCCATATATGTATATCAGCATGATAATTAATTTAGCTAATTAACCTAATACTAATTAGTTGGTAATCAAGATTAATTACCCTAATTAGGGTTTAGTAGTAAGTTTTCATTCCTTGGTTTTTTAGAAAGTTCAAATATTTCAAGCAATTTAATACATCCCTAAATAGTGCTAGAGGCAAAAATTAATGAAAAACTAAGTGCCTAGGGGGTATATGTATGGGTTGGGGACATTTTCCACCCCTCTAGCCCTTTTCATTGACTTTTGTGACCACCCAAATATCCTATTTTTATTTTAGTGCAAAAACTAAAACTTCACCATGAGTTTGACACCTTATATTTTACCATAAAAAATTTCTTAATGACATGATTAAGTTAGAAGACTCTAGAAGCCCTTAGTCAAGTGGAGAGTTATTGCAATTTTTAGGTGGTTGAGTTAGGAACCTATTTAGTTGCAAATTTGAGGGTGGAAGAGTGTTCACCCAATCTCTACATTTAGAGAGTAAAGTTAGGATTAAAGGAGAAGGAGGGATAGCTCTTCTCAAATTTTAGTTGCCATAACCATTTGTGAAAGTAGGAATCCTTCAAGTTCATGTTTTCATGTTGTATTTTCATTACTTAAGTAGGCTTTTGCATGTGCGTGTTCATATGTATAATGAAACATGTAAGGGATGGAATTGTGATGGGTTTCTAAAATGTTTTCTTTTTGTGGTTTACATTTTGATTTATGAGGGAAACTATAAGGTTTGTGTTGGCATTAGTCACCCTATGACAGGGAAAAAGGGGCCATTTATGGGAGGAGGGCTTCAATTAGACTCCGTGTAGTGCAAAGTCTCTCCTTAAGAGGAGGAGAGGGAGAAAGTAGGGTGATATGGGCCCGTACTCATTAGTAAAAACCATGTTTTTGTTTTGAGAAATTGAGAAGTCAAAGAATGGAAGTTCTTGTGAGTATAGCCTCAGAAAGGGCATATGTTATGGTGTTGTGACCGACTTCTCCTACCTAGACAAATCCACCTTCTCCCTAGTCTGGTTTGATAAAGAACCTATTGTGCAAACTTGGGGTGGGAGTGATTGGTAGAATGTTTCTTTATGTTGAATCTAATTGTCTCCTAGTTAGTTTTCATTTCTCCATGGTTACCTTGATGTGATTTGCAGATTTTGTAGTGGCTACCTTGATATGGAGCCAAGCATGAATTTAGAGTTATTTCAATTCACATGTATGGGAGACTTCTCCTCAGGATAATGATCTTGTTGTAAAAATTTATTGTTAACCTTATTTTTGAAATGATTATGATCTCAAGTTTTCTTCCCTGGTTCTTTCTTAAGGGAGTCCTTGGATTAGATGATTGAATAAAATGATTAAGAAGTGGCTAGCCCATGTATGTTTCAAAAAAAGAGTATTTTCCTTTCATGTGATCTTATTTATTATTCAAATTTGTATTCATATGATTAATGATAATTAGGTACAATGATCTTACTTAAGTTTTACAATTTGATCTCAGACATGGATTAGAGAAAATGCAAGTCCTATGATTGGTGTATCACTTTGTATTTTTGTAATGGTTGAAAGAGAAATATGCCCATGTTAATGAATAAACATAACATCAACATTATGCTACTTATTTATCCTAGAAATTTTTTAAAAAAATAATATCCCCTTTCCATATAAATTAAGTTGTATTTAAAAATCTTACACTTAAAAAAAAGGGGACTCTTAAAAAAAAAGTTACCTTTCCTAGAGCAAAATTGCTCTTTGCCCTTTGTATGGGAAAAATTTAATTCCTCACTTAGAATAGAGAATATTCTTTCTCAAGATCCCATTAATATCTTTGATACCATTTAAAAAGAAAATTATATAATTGAAAAATGAAATAGCATTAAAATTTAAATCAATAGAAAAAAAGAGACTACCTATCCTATCCTAAGTCTCACCCTCTCAACTTTTAAACCTAACTACTCTTACCCTATCACATCACTATCTTATCTTAACCCCCCCACTATTATTCACTCATGCAAAAAATCCCTTATATGTATTTAATAGTCAAAGGAACAATGATGAATTTAGAGACTTATCCTAAGTTTGGATAAAGGCCTACCATTAATGCAAACAAAAAAAGGAAACATAGCTTTAGACAATGCCTCCACTGACCCCTTCCACTTGCCTTTCCCCCTCCAAACAAGATTCTCTCAAACCATGCATGGAGGTACCTATCAAATCCCTGACATATGTGGGTATCCCTCTAATTTTAAATGGGGCAAGTTTGGGAAGATTAGCAAGTACCCATCGCAAGCATCGATTGGTTTACTTGCCTTATTTTCCTCCTATCCCATCCCCATGTATATCAAACTCCACATCAAGCATACTTCATGAAGAATTTCACTACCCAAGGAAGGAGGATAGACCTACCAACATGGGGAAGTGCTCAATCCTTTGGGGAACACTCCAAGGTTCTTTGGAAACAGAAAAGGACAAGTAGCCTAGTTTAGGTAGATGTTTAGAGTAGTTAAGTAGGATATTTCAAATTTAAATGTTGATTAGTAATTTGGTGATTGGAACATGATGCTTTATAGAAATTCTTTATTAGTAAAATGTAATAGGGGGATGCCCAGTGGCCAAGTGGCCCACTTGTTTTTAGTAAGGGATTGGGATAGTAGTTTGGCATGTTAATGTAGCTTAAGGGGTAAGACGAGTTAGTTAGGAGTAGTTAGTAAATGTTAAATTGAATTTAGTAGTTAGTCTAAGATAAAGTCAAAGAAAATGTTTAGTGGTTAGTAAAGAATGTTTAGTCTAATTAGTTTTATTTTAATGAAAATGATTATTTCTTTTTAATATGAATGTTAAATATTTTGAGATAGAAGTTATGGGTGAGTAGTGAATCTTTAGAAAATATAGGTGAATAAGATTTAAGTAAGTGTTAGTGGTAAGTAAACATTGTTTAATAAGTATAAGCTATATGGTTATGATTAATGAAATGTCAAGTGCACCATGGATTTAAATTAAAATGGTATTTATATGGTTTTATTATAATGTCATAAATATTGCCTAAGGGGGCCAACTATAGGAGCTAGGAGTTTATATTGATGAAGTAAGTGTGTGGGTTGGTTTTTATTATAAGGTCAAAATATTTTGTAAGATTAAATTATTTTATTTAGGAAAAAACTTTGATAATGCCTTATAATAATCTTTTTGTATTTAATTATGAGTTTAGTTAATTCGAACTACTAAGGTTATAGTTTTGAAGGGGTTATTGAAGGGTTCTTGTATAGCCAAATTGATGGTAGCATAGGATTATTTTCCACTAGGTAAATTTATGTTGTAATTGTTTTAATGATGAATATTTAATGTCTTGATTTAGTTTTGATAGGTTATGTTAATATTCAAGATCAAGTATTAAGGTGATAGGTCAGCTTCCTAAAGATGTAGAACCAACTCACTGAGGACTTGAACTAGTATAATGAAATGAATTTAAGGTATCATAGCAACCTCATAAAACTTGTGTTATTGATCAAATAATTTTTTGAAATGAAATATAATTAAGAAATGTTACCTTAACTATTAAATAGGGTTAAAACCCAAATGTGTCAATTAAGGGTTATGTTTCCACCCCCATGACTGAAAAAGAAATGTGTGTAAACTAAACCTATCAAACTCAATTCAACTTAGGAACTTGGAAACCCTACATAATCCTCAAATATGATGGTATACCTAGGTAAACATGTTACTATGGTTTAGATCAATTGACTTAACCTACCCGACTTAAGTGTTCTTGTAGCACTAGAACTTAAGGTTTTAAACTTATGCAGTGTGTTGGAATACTGACTTTACATCTTAATGATATGTAATTGAAACTCACTTTTAATCCTTTGTTGAATTTCCTTAATCTTCTAAGTGTAGCAAATTTTAACATAGTGGATTAATTAAAAATAAATTAAATCTATGTTTTTGCCCCATTATTTTGGGCATGACAATATATGGGTACATCCTTAATGCTCATTGGTTTGGATTCCTAATTTGGTTATGGTGGTATATATTCTTGGTTAAGGATCATGGTTATTTGGTTTCTTTTGAGGAGCTCATGATGTGTACTTTGAGTTCTTTGGTATTTTGATGCCTTGGTTGATTCTCATGGTTAGAGGATGGTTTTTTCATCATGATGTTATGGATAGCTTGGATATATGGTTTAGTGGGAGCTTGTGGCACTAATGAGGTGATAGTGCAGGACTAGTTCTTGGTTTGGTTTGTATCTTCTTAGGTTTGGAGATCTTGGTTTCACTTGGTGCTGACACTTTGGTTGTGTGTATAGACCTTAATGAAGGGTGCTCCCCTTAATACCATAAACTCATAACAAAAACAAAGAAACAACAACAAATGTGAGAACAAAATATGAACTTCTTACTTGCACCACAAATGTGGTATTACAAAATTTACAAGTACAATATGCTAACCCACATGGGTGCCTTCATTACAATCATCTACAAGACAAGATACGAACTATCACCTAGAGCTGTTTTAGACAATGTTTGGGCCTGTCTTAAATAGGAAATTTTATGTTTCCTGGGAAGTTTCTAGACAATGAAACTTAATACCTAGGGCCAATAGAGCCTAACAATAATATAGAGTCAGCCAAATACATCTTTGACAATTATTTTAGATATTTCAGGTAGCCCAACCTTGGAAGTTCATAACTCTTGAACTGTTGCTCTGATTAGCTATTATAACAACTTTTTGGAAATGTCAACTCCTAATCTACAGGCCTTGAACAACAAAAGCACCTTTTTATCAATTTTTGGACCTCATCTAAGCACTCTAAGGTCTCCAATGGTGAGCCTAAAGATTTTTCTACAAAAATTTTCCACCAAAAATCTGCAATAACTTCTTTGATACTTAAGTTGGAGCAATGAGATTTTTATGGTAAGCTTATAACTCTAAAATGAACCTTTCTATAGAAAATGAGAACATTCTAATCTCATATGAAAAACTTACTAAAAATAGAAATTTCCTATAAATAGTAACCACATTGTCTACTAGTCCTTATTAAAATAGAAAAGATTGAAAATTAAATATTTCTTTTGGGTGATGCAAGATTGCTCTTACACCCAGGATGCTCCCACATCAGACACTTGGGGTAATTTGAGAAGTGACTCCATCATGTCTCAGGTGTTTAGAGGAAAACCAAGATGATTAACCTCCTCCTTTGCTAGCCATGATGAATACTCAACTAGCCTCCCTTTTCCATTTGACTAGATATCCCTCATAAGTTATATTCTTAGTACTTTTTCCAACGTGACTGTCCAGTATCTCCTCAATCTCCTTTGTAGTTGAACTAGCTACTGGAATACTCCACTACGCTTCTGTAACTTCATCTTCATCACCTCCTTCATAATACTCTGTCAAATCTAAAATGTTAAATACTGGTAAAATATTTAATTTAGTAGGCAACTCCACTGCATAAGCATTTCTAGCATAATGCCTTTTCATTATCTCGCACTGTCCAAACTTCTTCATCTTTAGCTTATTATATGTACGTATTGAAAAATACTCCTTTCTCAAATGAACCATTGTTAGAATCTGAAAAGATTAATAACCCAGAAAACTAGTGCAAAGAGTAAATATCTAAACTATGAATGCAAATGATACAAAATCAAAATAGCATCATAGAGTTAGTCTCCAAGAGAGTAATGCAAATGCTTGAAGCAAAATAGCATTAAGAGGATGCAAAAATAAGAGATGCAAATACAAGCCAGGTAGCATGCTTATATAGGCTAGGAAGAGGGAGGAGGTGGCAACACCAACCAATGAGGAGCAACCATCTATTGGACTAAAGATAGCAAAGTATCTTCCCAAGATAGCTAATGGATGCTCACATGTAGGAAGGTGACACCTCACAACCATTCACCTAATAAGACATGCTTTATTAACCTAAGCGAGATTATTAAAAAGTGTAGAAAAAATCTAGCAAAAAAGGAAAAATAAAAAACTACACTAACACCCCCCCATAAGCGAAGCTTAGGTGGATGTAGAAATGGGTCCCGGCAAGTCAAGCCTGATGAGGTACCCATGTACATAAGATTTCTCAAAAGAGAGAGAGAAAAGAAACCCCCCCAAAAAAAACTCAGGACTCCGAGTGAGAGGAAGAGGCCCCCCCAAAAGATGAAGCATCCCGCACCCCCAGTAAAGCTCGCAAATGAAGGAACTTGCTCTCAGTGAAGGGTTTGGTGAAGATATCAGCAACTTGCTCGGAAGTCAGACAATAGTGAAGGTCAATGACATGACCATGGATGAGCTCCCGGATGTAGTGCATGTGGACCTCTATGTGTTTGGTCTGTTGATGATGAACTGGATTCCGTGAGATCTGAATGGCACTCCGGTTGTCACAAAATATGACTGATGGCCGTCTGATCTGGATACCAAACTCAGTGAGAAGATGTTGAATCCAAATGGCCTCAGTGGCAGCATTTACAGCCCCCCGATACTCAGCCTCAGTAGAAGACAAAGCAATAGCAGACTGCTTTTTACTCGACCAACAAACAGGACCTGACCCAAGTGAGAAGCTATACCCTAAAGTAGACTTGCGATCCTCAGAATCACTTGCCCAATCTGAATCTGTGTAGCCCACCAAATCAAGCTCAATACCTGCTGCATAGTGAATCCCACAACTATGAGAACCCTGAATGTAGTGAAGGATCCTCTTGGCTGCTTTCTAGTGTAACTCATGGGGCTCTTGCATGAATCGAGAGACCATGCCTACAGCATAGGAGATGTCAAGTCTCGTATGAGTCAGATAAATGAGACTCCCAACAAGTTGGCGGTACAAAGTGCCGTCAACAAGTGGAGAAGAACATTGAGCCTCAAGTTTGACTCCAGAAAGGAAGGGAGTCAGAGCAGGCTTACAGTCAGCCATATGAAACCTCGAGAGTAAATCTAGAGCATACTTGGATTGTGTGATGGTGATCCCAGAAGGAGACTGAAGGATCTCAATCTCGAGAAAGTAATGCAACAAGCCCAAGTCAGTCATCAAAAAACTGTCCTGAAGGGCCACTTTGACAGCCTTAATGGTGGGTGAAGAACTTCCTGTGATCAGCAAGTCATCAACATACAAAACCAAAAATAGAAGTGAATCACCCTGTTGCAAAATGTACACATTAGGATCAGAATGGCACCGAGTGAACCCAACTGATAGAAGGAAGGAGTCCATCTTGGCATACCAGGCCCGAGGAGCCTGTTTGAGGCCATAGAGAGACTTTCAAAGATGACACACAAGTGAAGAATCCTGAAGGAAGCCCTGTGGCTGCTCCATGTAGATCTCCTCATGAAGGTCACCATGAAGAAAAGCACTATTCACATCCATCTGATGTACTTCCCAACGATTAGCTGCAGCAATGGCAAGAACAATTCGAATGGAATTCATTCGGGCAACTGGCGCAAAAGTCTCAGAGTAGTCAATCCCCGAAACCTGAGAGAATCCTTTGGCAACCAAGCGAGCCTTGTGTTTTTCAACTGACCCATCTGCTGCAAATTTTGTCCGATAGATCCACTTACATCGAACAAGTTTTCTTCCTTTAGGAAGAGGGACAAGATCCCAAGTGTGGTTCCTCATCAAGGAACTATACTCTTCCTGCATACTTGTATCCCACTCAGAAATACCAGAAGCCTCATGAAAGGACTGTGGATCTGAGGCAGTAGAAATGAAGACATGTGGAGCATCCTGGAATTGTGAACGAGTTCGCCTGGTGTCTGATGGATCCCCAACCCAATCACCTACAGACTGCAAGGTCTGTCTAGCCCAAAGTGGGCAAGAAGATGGAGAATCTGATGGGGAATCATTAACCTCTGAATGATGACTAGGAGAGGAAGGAGGTGAGTTCTCTGAATCACTTTCTGCATCAGAAGTAGAGGTAGAAGACTGTTCAGGTGAATCTGACTCATCAGAAGATCTGTCATGTATTCCAAGTGACTCTAATGTCAAGGTAGAAGTTGGAGAAGTGATAGAAAGTGAGCTTGAAGATCCCTCCTCAAACTGAACACTCCTCTCAATGAATAACTCATGTGTAGTAGGGTGGAGCAACCGATAACCCTTCACACCATCAGGATAACCTACAAATATGCAAGGTCTGCTTTGCGGATCCAAGGCCTTACGTTTCTCTGTAGGAATGTGGGCCCATGCAGGGGAGCCAAAAACTCGAAAGTGCTTAACTGATGGTTTTCGACCGCTCCAAGCTTCAAAAGGAGTAACTCCCTTCAAGGCTCAGTGAGGAACACGGTTCTGGATATAACAAGCACAATTAATGGCTTCTGCCCAATACTGTGGTGCAAGAGATCTAGAGTGAATCATACAGTTTGCCATTTCCTTCAAGGATCTATTCTTCCATTCTACAACACCATTTTGCTGAGGATTGTATGGAACTGAATGCTGTAAATCAATCCCCTCTGAAGTGCAAAATCTTTCAAACCGATGGTTGACATACTCACCACCATTGTCTGTGCGCAAAATCTTGATGGCTTTCCCAGATTGCTTTTCTACAAAAATTTTGAAGTCTTGAAAATGGTCAAATACCTCTAACTTCTGTTTGAGAAAGTACACCCATGTATATCGAGAAAGGTCATCAATGAATGTGAGGACATATCGAGCCCTGCTGAAAGAAGGATGTTGAAATGGACCAGCCAAATCACTGTGAACTAACTCTAGTATCTGTGAAGCTCTCCATGCCTTACTTTTGTCAAACTTTTCCTTAGGATGCTTACCAAGAATGCAACCTTGGCAAACACCTCCTGAGAATTGAACCGAAGGCAACCCTGTGACCATGCTCTTCTGGTTGAGCTGATGCAAATAGCGGAAGTTAAGATGGCCAAACCGCTCATGCCATAATTTACTCACATCATTAGAGTGAGTGAGCAAAACAGATGAAGGAGGATCAGGAACAAAGTGAGAAAATAGATAGAGCCGTGACTGATGATCTGCTCTCCCAACTGCAACTACAGAATCACTATGCAACTCACGTATCTCCACTGAATCAGGAGTGAACTCAACCCGCTTGCCTAAACCTGTGTGAGTGATTTGGTATATTGATAGGAGATTAGTTGATAATGAGGGTACACAAAGAACATCATGGAATGTGCCATCCCCCACATCAACAGACCCTCTCCCACACACCTCAATAGGAGTGTCATCACCCATCAAAATAGAAGGCATAGTACATGGCTCTAAGGATGCAAGTTCTTCCTTAGATGAAGCCATGTGGTGTGAAGCACCCGAATCAAGAACCCAAGTGGATGGTGAGGAAGCAACTGCAACAAGAGCTTTTCCCTTTCCTTTCCCCTTGTTGTTTTCTTTTGCCTTGTTAGACTCTTCATTAGAACTTTGTTTGATAGACTCAGGAACACTAATATTATTCTTCTCAAGAATGTATGTCAAGTGATCAATTTGTTTCTTCAAACATTTATGTTCATCATGACCGAGTCTTTTACAATAGGCACATTTAACCTTTTCTTTCTTAGGCTTATCGCCCTTGGAGGATGAGGTATCAATAGTTGCTTTTGAAGCAATTGGTATCTGATCCTTCTTTTCCTCACTATTATTTTGTTTCTCATCCTTACTATTGTTGTTACTACTTTGTCCTTTTTGTTCTTTTGTGCCTTGGTTGGTTGCTAAGGCATGTGACTTAGAGGACTTAAGAGTGCCCATCTGGATTAGCTTGTCCTGTTCTCGAGTAAGATTGACAGCAAAATCATCTAGAGATGGCATGGTGAATTGAGTACCAAGTGCACCCTTAGTAGCATAGAAGGTAGAGACAAACACAGAATATTCTGAACTTGGCTTAGAGAGAATACTGAGAATCAGTTGTTCATCTTTCTTTTCAATTCCACATTGTTTTAACTGCAGCCTTAGTGATTTCAATTTGGTGAAGAAATCTTGGATTGTGTTGAAATTTCTTGGACTCAAACTAATTAATTCATTTTCCAACATATGACCCCTCATTGAATCTTGTGTGCCAAATAATGTTTCTAGCTTTGTCCATACTTCATTTGGTGTATCCAAAGACTCAATGTGAAATAGCAAGTCAGGAGAAACAGACAAACACAATGTTCCATATGCCTCATCACATTTGTTAAACCACTTAGGCTTGTCTTCATCTTTAGCAGGTTCAGTTTCAAGTCCCATAGTTATCCTATTTAATCCAGCTTTCCTTAAGTGAATTATCATGCGTGATTTCCACTCAAAGTAATTGTATGGAGTTAGGATGGGCATATTTGTTTGATCCATGATGAAGGAATGCAAAGAAATGCTAAAAGGAAGAGAATCCAGCTACGACAATGCCCCCCCCTTTTTACTCAATCAAAGAACCCCCCCCCCCCCCCCCCCCAAATAAATATGATTTGGCACTTTATTTTAGTGCATTTACAATTACCACTAGAAAGAGATGTTTAGTGGTCTTGATTTCAATGCATTACAAACCCTCATGAAGAGCATATGCTAAAAGTGAAACTTGGGCACAATAATCAAGGAAAAAAATAGCACCACTGCGATCTACTCGAAAAATCATGCACTTTCAAAAAAAGAATTGCCTCGATACGAGGTCGTATGAGAAAGTTATGATCCTCCGAAGTTTCCAAAACGAGAACTGTGCACAGTCACGGCTGAGAATCTGCAATTTCTGAAGAATTCATGCATGAAAATCAAAAACTAACTCCATTAGTGGATAGAGCACAAAAAAATAGCCAAGTTCATAACAAGAATCATCAAAATCGGAGTCCGTATGAGCAAGAACGAGACATTTGAAAACTGCATTCAGATCTGCGGCTGCCAACGGAGAGGGGTATGGCTGTAGCTTTGCATGCTCGATTCTGAAAAATATACAACTTGCATGCAAAATCTAAAGGATACCCAGATGGTTTTTCAGGGCTGCAAACAAAACCTAGAAAGCGTTTTTCTTGCTGATGAACAGAAGATGTTGCTGTAGTGTAAATCAGACGCTTTTAACAGTAAAAAACGGCTCCAAAAATCAGAAAACGACCCCAGCAACCAAAATATGACATGCAAATGTTGGATCAACTTCTTAAGTCCATCAATGGCATGCTGGAACCTGCAAAACTGATTGAAAACTCCAAATATGCAAGTTGGTTGTCAAATTTGAGATTGAAACCCCAGAGAAAAACTGTTTTTGTCAAAACTTTTCTGATTCTCAGGATCATCCAAAGATGCAAGAGAAGAGCATACTTTTTTTTTCAAAAAACTACAATAAAGTTTATTTGCCCCCCCCGAATCTCTCAAATAAGGAAACTAAAATCTACTCTTGCACATAGAAAAGCTCTGATACCATGTTAGAATCTGAAAAGATTAATAACCCAGAAAACTAGTGCAAAGAGTAAATATCTAAACTATGAATGCAAATGATACAAAATCAAAATAGCATCATAGAGTTAGTCTCCAAGAGAGTAATGCAAATGCTTGAAGCAAAATAGCATTAAGAGGATGCAAAAATAAGAGATGCAAATACAAGCCAGGTAGCATGCTTATATAGGCTAGGAAGAGGGAGGAGGTGGCAACACCAACCAATGAGGAGCAACCATCTATTGGACTAAAGATAGCAAAGTATCTTCCCAAGATAGCTAATGGATGCTCACATGTAGGAAGGTGACACCTCACAACCATTCACCTAATAAGACATGCTTTATTAACCTAAGCGAGATTATTAAAAAGTGTAGGAAAAACCTAGCAAAAAAGGAAAAATAAAAAACTACACTAACAACCATGACTTCATCTCCAATCTAAAATTCATTATACCTCCTTTTCACAACTTCTCTAGTATAGGTAATTGCTGATATAACCTAGTATTCTACTTCACTCCTTTTTTCCATCTAACATACTCTGCAACTTTGTACAAACTTCTTCACATCTTGTTGCAATTATAACTAGTAATAATTCTTAGCAACCAAAGCAATGGTCTTATCTCTGCCAAAAGGTCTAGTCAATCCTCCATTATGCTTCGCCTTGATGAAATTTTTTCTCATTGAACTTCTTGGAATGCACAATTGGCTTCCTTTGAACAACATACTATCTTGGATTATGAAATCCAACCACTTTGTCCTATTAAGTGTTACAGGTTTTATACAAGTCTTCCACGCTTCACCAAAATTAGGATCATCTTGATACAAAGTACTGAGTTCCTTAAATGCAACCACATCTAACTATATTTATATTAGCTAAAGTTTTATTCTACTAAGAGCATCTACAACTCTGTTAGACTTCCCACTCCTACTTTGCAAAAACTCAACCCACATCAAATGCCTTTGGTTCAATTTTCCTTGACTATTCAAATATTGCAAAGCTTGATGATCAATACACAAAACTTCTTCAATGCTTGAACTATAGCATAAAATTCTTCATCATAAAAATAATATTTTCTTTTTGTATCATTCAACTTCTCACTAAAAGAAGCAAGAGGTGTAGCTTCTTAGCTCATAATAGCTCCTATTGCAATACCACTAGCATCACAGTCTATTTGAAATACTTTGTTAAAATATGGAAGTGTTAAAATAGGTTGATCAGTAACTTTCTATTTCAACAGATTAAAACTCTTATCTGCTCTGATAGTCCACTCAAACTCTTTCTTATCCCATCTCATTTTTTTAGTTAAGGGTCCACAAATATTGCTAAAACCTCTTATAAACTTTCTATAAAAATTAGCCAATTCATGAAAAGATCTTACCTCTATTGTACTGCTTGGAGTAGGTCATTCAAGGATAGTGTTTAATTTCTTTGAGTCTAGTTTTAGACCTTCTAATGAGACTATAAATCCTAGGTACACCAACTCCTTTACAAAACTTCACTTCTTTAGGTTTATCAACAACTTTTCTTCCCTCAATTTATCTAACACCTTGCCAATATGAATCAAATGTTCCTCTAGTGTCTTACTAAAGATCAATATATGATCTAGATAAATAATGAAAAACTTACCCAGAAACTCCTCCAATACCTCATTCATGAGCCACATGAAATTTCTTGGTGCATTGGTTAGCCCAAAAGGCATGACTAACCACTCATACATTCCTTCTTTAGTCTTGAAAGTTGTCTTCCATTCATTTCCTTCTCTAATACGAATGTGATGGTACCCACTCTTCATATCTATCTTTGTGAAATACTTAGCTCCACTTAAATAGTCCATAATATCATCCATCCTTGGTAATGGAAATCTATACTTGATTGTGATCTTGTTGATAACATGAGAATATATACACATCCTCCATTCTCCATTCTTCTTTGGTGCTAATATTGTTGGTACAACACATGGATTTAGACTCTCTCAAATCAACCCCTTCTACAATAACTCATGAACTTGTCTATTCAACTCTTCACTTTCTGCTAGTGTCATTCTATGCACTGCCTTGTTTGGAAAACTGGCTTCTAGAACCAAATCCATCTGTTGATTGATCTTCCTTATTAGGGGCAATCCATTAGGTACATTATCTAATGCAATATTAGAAAGCTCTCCCAACATGTCTATAACTTCTATAGGTACCTCCTCTACTTCTTTGTTACTATCATATACAACATGCCTGTTAAACTTCCATGGCCTACCCAACAAAATACGAAATATGCCCATAGGTATGATATCACAAAGTACCTCATCCTAGTAGCTTCCAATCTTGAACTTCATTGAGCATTTCTCATTGACCATGACCTTGTGGTCATCTTACACCCAACCAATATGGTATGGATGTGAGTGTTTCTACCTCTTCAGCTTCAACTTGGTGATCATCATTTCTAACACCAAATTATCAGTACTTCCACCATCAATGATCACATCACAACATTTATCTTCACATTTGCACCTTGTGAAAAATAAGCTCATTCTTTGATCAAGTTCATTCTCACCACTTAGTAGGACTCTTCTGTTAACTGAGAATTCTCCTCTTTCAACATCTTCAAAATGTGATGATCTTGCATCTTCATCAACATGTGCAATTCTAGCCTGGCCTTTTGTTCTTTGATCTATTCTTCCTTGGTGTTGGGTACATTCAAATGCTCTATGTCCTTCTTCTCTGTAGTGAAAACATTTCCCATGGAAGTCTCCTCTTTTAGATCCTTGTCCTCTTCCTCTTCCTCTCTAATCTATATTGTTCTATTCATGGAAACAATTAGAATTTTTTCCCCTTTGGTTATGATTGCTACTTCTATCCTCATCCTTGTTTGTCTAATCATCATTATGACCTCCATAAGATTGTCCACTAGATCTTACACCATGATCTTTGTCGCTATTCTTGTTGTCAAACTTCTTGTTCAATTTTTCTTTAACTCGTAGGACAAACTAATATGCCTCCTCAATATTATTCATTAAAACCAAACTCAGCTCATCCTAAATGCTTGGCCTTAATCCATTAAGATGATGGGTGACTTTCTCCTTATCAGCTTCTACATGGCTGGTTCTATTCAAAACTTGGTAGAACTCTTTGGTATACTCTTGAACAAGTTTTTTGGCTTACTTCAACCCTTGCATTTTCTTCAATAGATCAAGCTCATAATACATAGGAATGAATTTTTTCTTCAATTTATCTATCATCCATTCCCATCTGGTGATTTTTTCCTTTCCCTTTCTATTTCACTCCAACTAAACCTCTTGCCACCAAATCTTTGCATGTCCCTTCAATTTGACCTTCGCAAACTTGACCCTATCAGGATCGTCAATATCTTCATACTCAAAGTACTCCTCCAATTCATTGATCCAATCAATTAGCTCCTCTGGGTTAAGATTTTCCAAAAATATGGGAACTTCAAACTTAGGTCTTTTCTAATCTTGGAGATGGCCCTAAAAATACTCTCTTCCTCTAGGTTTAGAATTGCCTCTACTTCAGCATTTTCTTCTACTTTGTCCTCTTCCTCACTTTCATCTTTTACAAGAAGATTTATTCCTCTATGCATTTGTTCATCCATTGCTTGCATTTGTCTTTGGAGGGCTCTAAAACCCTTAAGTGCAACACCTATAGCTCTTCCACTATGCACTCTTCATGGAGGCATTTTTCACACTTCCACTGAAACTCTAGTTCAAACTGCCTTACAATCAATGATCTATTTATACACTCAACCCAAACCACAATCCTAGTGTGAACTACCTCATAGTCGGCGATCTTTCCACACACACAAGAACTCTATCTCTAATACCACTTGATGGAGGTTGCTCCCCTTAATACCATTAAATCATAATAGAAATAAAGAAACAATAGCAAATGAGAGAACAAAATACAAACTTCTTATTTTCACCATAAATGTGGTATTATAGAATTTAGAAGTACAATATGCTAACCCACATGGGTTCCTTCATTACAATCATTTGCAAAACAAGCTATAAACTATCATCTAGAGCTATCCTAGACAATGTTTGGGGATTTCTTAAATAGGCAATTTTATGTCACCCAAGAAGGTTTTAGACAATGAAACTTAATACCTAGGGCTAAAAAACCATAACAATAAATATAGAGTTGGCTAAATATATCTTGGACAATTATTTTAGATATTTCAGGTAGCCCAACTTCAGAAGGTCATAACTCTAAAATTGTTTCTCTGATTGGCTATTATAAACACTTTTCAAAACTGCCAACTACTGATCTATAGGCTTAGAACCACATAAGTGCCCTTCCATCGAGTTTTTGGATGTCATCCAAGCAATCTAAGGCCTACAATGGTGAGCCTACAAATTTTTCTGCAAATTTTTCCACAAAAAATCTGTAATAACTTCTCTAATACTTAATTTGGAGCAATGAGATTTTTATGGTAGGATTATAACTCTATTATGAACCTTCCTGTAGAAAATGAGAACATTCCAAGCTCATATGACAAACTTACTAAAAATAGCAAGTTTTCATAAATAGTAACCACCCTGTCTACTAGTCCTTATTAAAATAGAAAAGACTGAAAATAAAATATATTTTTTGGGTGATGCAAGATTTCTCTTGCACCCAGGATGCTCTTGCATCAGACCTAGAGGATCTTCATGTAGGAGATAGATTTTATGATGCCATAAGTGACTTGGTACCACGATTGAGTGAGAGTTTTTTGGCATTGATATATTTATTGAGTGTTTGTAGATGTTGGAGGTTTCTCTTAGATCCTATTGCTGGAGAAGTGTCTTTGACATTTGCATGGTACACTAGTTATCTTCATGGTGTGTCGAGATGGTTCTTCGCGGTATGTGGAGATGATTTTCTTCATGGTTTATGGAGATGGTTACATCTTGAGGACTAATAGGGTTCTTGGTAAAGGTGTGGTTTGTGCTTTCATTTGACATGACATTCTTGGTGTGAGGATGGTTTCATTATTATGTCATGGTATACTCCTAATATGCATTTAGAGTTTTTGACATGTTATAGGATGTTCATATGGAGCATGTTGTCTTTGTTGAGATGGTTAGATCATGTTGTCATGTTTATGTTCCTGAGGCTATGGTTGGAACTTTGACATTGATCTTGGTTTAGTTTCTTTGTGTTGAGTACATTGATCATAAGCTAGATACTTCATGATATTGCTATATTGCATTTGGAGTTGGCATGGATTGATTGGTTGCAGGTGCTCATGGATACTTAGAGATAGTGGTGATGTTGATTTCTCTTGGATTAGAGAAGTATTTGGTGGGACTATTGATGGTTTCAAGAGGAGAGTCTGAGGGACATTCACCTAATATGGACTTGAGAGGAGATTTTTATTGGATGAGTCTTGGTTGGAGACTCAGATATCTTGATGAGCATTCCCATTCCCCACTCTTGGTCTACTCAGCGGTTTACTACTTGAGAGGTATAGCCCATTGTTTCTCTCAAGTGTATTATATTTATGCTTATCTTGCATGGATATGGATCTTGAGCTATGGTACATGAGTTAGTTATGGAGGGTTCATTTGAGAGATGGTTTAGCATTGGTTATCTCCTTGTGCATATGTTGTTATTTTGGTTAAGTTTGGGAAATAGTTTTATATTGGGCATATTCCTTAGATTATGCATGGTTATTTCTTGGTTTAGGAATGGTTTATGAGTTTGATCTTCTTGTGAGAGGCTAACATCCATGATTAGTTATATGGTATAGTTTGGTATTGTTGAGGCTTCTTGGTTGGGGTTTTATGGAGGAGATCATAATTTCATAGTTTACATCTAGAGGTGTATGTAGAAGGACATGATACATGTTATGATTTGCATGGTTTCTCTTTGGTCTTGGTTATCTTCTTGGATGTTCATTTTTTTACTTACGTTGTATTTTAGATTGGTTAGAGATTTTGTGATCACTAGTTTGTGCTCATGTATGTCATGTGAGAGATGACATGGTTATTCCTTTATCTCTTTCCTCTGTTGGTTGTGGAGATCTTGGGAGATTGCTGGAGATTCCTTATTAGTATTGTTCTTGTAGGTTACTAGTTAACGTGTTGTGGATGTCCTTGAGACTAAATGGTTTCACTTTAAGATGTTGTGAGTGGATTGGTTATAGATTTGACATAATATTTTGCAGTGGGAGCTTCTTGCTTTATATGTGATAGGTATTTCTCTTGAGTTTGGCACTTATATGTGATAGGTGTTTCTCTTGAGCTTCTATAGAAATTAATTTATAACACAAATAACAATCACACAATTAACACCATAATTATAATGTGGAAACCCTATGAAGGGAAAAATCACCTAGGACTAGCAACCTAAAAATTTCACTCTTTTGAAGTCATCTCTGCTAAGAGCCAACCTTGTTAAAGGTTACATATACATTGTTAATGTGACCTTGTTAGATAATTTCACCAAAATATCATCTTGACCTTATTACTCCCTTTCTTTGACTAGAAAGAGTGGCCTAATTTAAAGGACTTACCAACACCATTAATTGATGTTACCATATAGGATTTTATGGGCTTGTTAGTTTCACTTGGTTCTTTCAATATTTTATGCTACAATGATTAAATAGTAAGAGTATACAAATGACCTATCAAAATAGAAACTATATTTACTTGTTTAGATCTCTATTCTTTCTCTTTTTGTGTCGCATCTCACTTGAGTGATTCACTCTTTTACCAATTCTACTTCTTATCTTTTCTCTACTCTAATTTGTTCACCTAGCTCAACTCTTTACTCCTTTTTCTTTCAACAACTTTGTACTTCATAACAACCTTCAATTAGATCCTTATCAACATCATCAACTCTTGATCAATAGCCTATAAATGTCTCCAAAATCTCCTTAAATATTTTTCTCAATGCTTCCAAATCCTTTCATCTTTTATTTCTTAATAAACATCTTCGATATTAGGTTAATAATGACTTTCCTTCATACAATGAATTTAGAAACTTAGAAAATATAACTAGCATAGAGTTGTGTGTCCATCTTATCTATATTCAATTTTTTTCATCAAATCCTCCTTGAATTTTCTAAATCATTGATCTTGTAACAATCTTTGACTCATGTGTTAGACCTTCCCAAAATTTCCAAATTTCCATCATAGGTCATCCTCAAATTCCAACTTCCCAAAAAAATTCATCCAACTACCACTTGGTAAACATTATATTTACTCAAGTAACATAACACTAAGCTAATACTAACTTGCTTGAGAAACACTATGTTTCTTTTTTTCTTTACCAATAACTTGAGCAACACTATAGTCACTTAGTGAATATAGTCTCCATTCATTAACCTTGTAAAACTCAATTAAGCTTTTTTTCTTAAATATATTATAATAATACATGATTTTAAAATAATCAAACCAATATTACATTATCATTGTCCATCTCATTCAAGTACACTTTGAATACCTTACATGTAACTTTTTTCTTCATCATGCTTTCTTCAAATCCTCTTCATCAATCAAATGATATGGTACTCTATTGAGTAAGCATGATGTATAGTCAACTAAGACATTGAAATTAGTGATATTAGAACAATTGATATAGATCTCTTACTTATATTCATAGCATCATCAACTAACACTCTCCCACTATCAATTATATTATCAGTTGAGGCTAACAATATTATACGTACATTCTTTTGAGTTTTTTTTTTCACATATGTAATGTATATACTTGATTTGTTCAATGGTCCTATATTAAATGTATTTATGAGTTTATTATTTCTTGATAACTTTATGTCTTATTAAGACACATTAGGACTCCATAATGAATCTCTCTACTATACCATATATGTGTACCATAAGGGGTCACTATATGTCATTGAGTAATATAAGGCTCATTGTTACCTAATGAAACCTATCATGCCCTATTGAGAGGCATTGTGAGCTATTAGAACCTATAACACACATAATGGCCTAGTAGGACTCCCTAGGTCCCTTTGAAACAAACATGTATCCTAATTACCTATATGTGTACCATAACGGGTCACTATATGTCTTATATTACTCAACAAAACATAGGGACCCCTTATGGTACACATATAGGTAATTAGGATACATGTTTGTCTTAAGGGGGCCTACATAATCTATTAGGTTGTTATATGCATTATAGATTACATAATAGGTCCTAATGCCTCTTAATAGGCTTTAATATGTGTCATTAGGTAATAATAGGTCTTATATTACTCAATGACACATAGTGATCCCTTATGGTAGACATATAGGTAATTAGGATACATATTTGTCATAAGGGGACCTAGGGATTCTTACTAGGTCATTGTATGTGTTATATATTATATAATAGGTCCTAATGCCTCTTTATGGGGTGTAATAGGTTTCATTAGGTAATAATAAGTCTTATACTATTCAATGACACATATAGACCCCTTATGGTACACATATACTTAATTAGGATAAATGTTTAAGGGGGCCTAGGAAGTCTACTAGGTCATTATGTGTGTTATAGCTTACATAATAGTTTCCAATGCCTCTTAATAGGTTGTAATAGGTGTTATTAGGTAATAATGAGTCTTGTATTATTCAACAGCACATAGGGACCCCTTATAGTAAGCATATAGATAATTAGGAAATATATTTGTCTTAAGGGGACCGAGGGAGTCCTACTAGGTTATTATGTGTGTTCTAGGTTATAATTTATATATTATATAATAGGTCCTAATGCCTCTTAATGGGGTGTAATAGGTTTCATTAGGTAATAATAAGTCTTATACTATTCAATGACACATACAGATCCCTTATGGTACACATATAGTTAATTAGGATAAATGTTTATCTTAAGGGGGCCTAGGGAGTCTACTAGGTCATTATGTGTGTTATAGCTTACATAATAGGTCCCAATGCCTCTTAATAGGTTGTAATAGATATTATTAGGTAATAATGAGTCTTTTTATTATAAAAAAAACACATAGGGACCCCTTATAGTTGTAATACCCCAAAATTGGCTTATTGCCACGATCAACAATTCTGGTCTATTTCTGATCGATTCTAAAGTCCTATGTCACTAGGCAATTCTTATTCTACTACTCGCTAGTTGACTTAATTATCAAATGCAGAAAAACCTAAATCTGTATTAATCAGACTCTTTCTTTAATTCCTATAGTATTGATTCATATTAGTCGCATTAAACCTATTGATTAAGATTTAATTTAATTATTAATTATTTATACTTTAATTAAATTAAATTATTTCCTAAGGCTAATGTACTATGGAATTAAATTTATTTAATTTAATAAATATGCCTATTTTAATTAACTAAACAAAATTATTTAATTAAATGGAGAAGCTACTTATAATTAATTAAGCAAAGTTATTTAATTAAATGGGAAGCCATTCCTAATTAATTAAATGAAGTTATTTAATTAAATAAGAAAAGTGTCTCTAATTAATTAAATATAATTATTTAATTAATAAGAAAATATATTTATGAGAGCATATCTCATTTTATTAAATTAAATATCTCTCCAAAATCTCTCTTCAGTTCAAAAAATGGGAAATTCCCAGTTCACCGCTGATCAAATTAGAAATGACTCAGATCACATACTCTAATAGTAAAGTCTATCTGAGTTGACTAACTCTTACACTTAGATCTGAGTTAGTTAACTCCCTTTAATTTGGGAATCTTCCTTTATGACTGAACTTCATCTTCAATCTTGATCGTTGATTGAAATTGATCTCAACCGTTGATGGATTCTAGGAAAGTCTATTTAAGAGACCCTCATTTCTTCATTTTGGGAGGATGGATTAGAATTTGCATCAAATTGCTGTTGAAATTAATACTCACATTTTCTCACATTTTCTCACATTTTTTCTTACATCTTGCATTCTTAGTTTAAATTCATTTAGCTTAATTATGCATTGGTTAATCTAGTTTTGTTTCAATTGTTCCTAGATTAGAATGCATTTCTCATTCTAGATTAATCTGCACAATCATATAGACTAATTTCATTTCTTAAATCCTTCATTCTTAGAGGGTTTGGTTGCCAACACCTCAAATCTGAGGATATTAAACAGGAAAAATCCCTTTATATAGAAGGCAACAGGTCAACTTGTTGGATGATTTTCAGATGGACAATCCAATGTTCATTCTGAGATGAATCCTCAAATAAGGACCATGTTGAAGTGTGTGTATGAAGCATAAGGGCACATTCTACATATACATTTCTAGTGCCCACTGTGGGGCTAAGAAAATCAACTTTTCTAGCCTCTTTCTACATTTTTTTACTCATGTTCGTGTTCTCTGTCCATACTGTTCCATACAAATTTGGGAATCTTCATGCGAGACTGTTCATTTTTGCACAAGAATCTAGAATCTTTGAGTGAAGATTTTTTGTGTGTCACATGAGAAAGTGCCTGAGTGCGTGAAACTTTGCATGACACCTATTTCTTCGTGTGAGCCATAAAGAAATTTTGTGCAAGCCTGAAATAATTTCGTACGGCTATGCCAAAGATCTCGCGCGAGATCTTGTAACAACAGCTTCAATTTTAAGCATTTTTCAATTTATAGATTATCTGATTTTACTAATGTATGTTATTTTGAATCTATTTTTCTAATTTCTTGTAGCTTAACTATTGTTTGCAGGACGTTTGCCAAAGAATCCTTTTAAAAACCACTCGAGAACAGACTGACTATTTGCTTGCAGGACGCTTGTCCAAGATATGCTTGTCAAAGACCATATTTCAAACCCACAAAACAATGTGTGTCTTCTTTTCCTGCTTTCAAAACTAGTCTAATTAGGGGCTTGTGAACTTCCTAGGTTGCAAGATGGAAGAATAGGGGAATATGCTCTTCACTTCTTAGAGGTCATGACCAAGAGTGAATCAAAAACTTAGATGCTTCCGAAAGATGACATTTCGGAGAAGGCAAGTAGCTTGGTGGTTCTCCAAAGCTTGTTTTCTTCTATGATAAGACAATGATTTTCTTTAAGGGAATCAAAATATTTAAGGAAGAATGAGTTTGGATTGATTAAGCCAAGTCGGTAATTAATTTGTCTTGCGTGTTTGGGCGAGAAAATAAGGTAGAGGATTATGCTCTTTCCCCTTGAGGGAAATCAGAAACTCAGACCCTTAGATCTAAACCACCAGTCTGTATCAATCCTTTAGAGGGCCTACTGGAGTGATCCAACCTTTGGGAATGACCCAAGTGAGCACACTCCTTTTTCCAGAGATTCCAACTCACTATAATCAAGATGCTTTGTAGAGCGAAAGACTCCAAAGTTAGATTAATTTCTTCCCCTTAATTCTTGATATTGCATATCAAGGGGAAGCTCTGTCTGTGTACTGGTCAGCACTGGCCCCTGGCTTGTTAAGCAAGTAGTGTGCACTTTTAGATGCTGGTGTGGGCTGTTAGCCTCAACTCTACTTGCGGAGCCACCAAAAATTAATTTGAACGGAAGCCAAGTAAAAACCTCTAAGTTAGAAGTCACCCAGCTCACCTTCGAAAGGAGGCATAATCTTTGTGCAAGGAGGGGGAAGAATCTCTCCTATAGAACTCACCATAGGCATGCTACTGAACGTTTGAAGGTGGTATACATGCTCATCCCCTTCCACAAGGGTCCCCGTTCAACATATACTATTGAGTCCTTTGAATATACCAAAAATACAAGTGCCCTCTAGGGGGTGACACGGCTGTGTGAGGTACACACATGCACATAAGATGTGGGAAAAAGGTTTTTCCTTCTCTACCATTTTTTCTTTCTAGGGATAAAGTGTGTTTGTTATCGAGTCATCAACAAAGTCCAAACCAATTACAACAAACAAAAGTCAAGACTCCCCTATCTTGTTGAGTTTCTTTTTCCTGGATAGGACTATTTTCAACTACTGCTTGTTTTCCACTGTCTTGTTTAAATACTTTTCCTAGATTGAAGAATTGAAACTTTGTCCAAATGTCTTACTCGGTCAACCTTTCTACCTATCCAATCAATTTTTTCTGATAAATTTGTCTACTCTATCAAGAAAAGTCCATAAATCTTGTCAAATTTAGTCATTGTTGTAAAATTGGTCTATCTTCTCACGCAAAAACTTTTTCAGTCTCACGCGAAATTATTTACTCCTCGCACGAAATCATTTTGTTCTCACACAAAATTAAACTGCTATCATGAGTCTTCATGCAATCTCTGCATGTCCTCACATGAAATTAAACCACTATCACTGACCTTCGCATGATACAGGAAACTTCTTCGCACGGCTCAAAAAACTTCTTCACATGGCCTATAAAGGTTTCTCGCACGAGATCTTGTGTTAGCATGTCCACTTTTGGTCTAATTTAGCTATTTGCGGCCTGTACACTACCCTTTTCTACATTTATTTGTCACTTTCTATTTGCGAACATTTCTAAAATAGTGGCACTTTGCTTTGCTAAGGGCTTGTATCTTGCACTTTGACTAGTCTTGTCTCATAAGTTATTTTTTGTCCTTGTCTTGATGCTTTTCATACTTTGTGTTGTATTGGTCATAATCTCTGGTTGTTCTAGCCTTTAAATCAGACCATTTGTGCCTTGGTGGATAGCATTCTTGCTATTATCTTATCCTTTTTGAGACTTAGTCTTAGTGTAGTCCTTGTCCAGGTTCTAGCTTCTTGTCCTTGTCTATGACTATCGCAACTAGAAGCAACAAAGTGTTTTATCCCCATAACCTTAGACGTGATCGTGCTAGGGGTCGTAATCATGGTAGAAGTTACTTACCTTTCATTATGCAATTTGTATCTAGTTCGGCTAGTGAGGCATCTTCACAATCTCCCTCACCTACCAGGTCATCTCGAGTTTAGTGAAAATTTTCCATAAACCTACAACAAATTAGGAATCCTTTATACCAAGAGGATACTGAGATAGGTAGAGATCTTGTATTACCAAACACGATGTCTGATCCTTTTTACAGAGGATCTTTTGAAACACAACAGACTGAAACTAAACACATTCCTATGATGACTAATTGTGAACTTGAACATGGTAGTCATAGTCGACATTAAGAAACACCTAAGAATGACAAAGAGAAAGAGAAAGACTATGACACTGATGAGGAATAGGAAGAGGTGGAAATACTCCCTGAACACATAGAAAAATGTTGAAGAGACAAAAAATTTCAAAAGGTCATGGGAATCCTACTCAACGAAGAGAAAAAAAATTACTTTCTCAAACTTGCCCAAGAGGGAGCAAAGTTTCCTTCTCATTTCAATGTGGAAACCATTGTCACACCTGAAGAAGAAACTACGACCTCTAAACTCCAAAAACAATTGAAAATTATGCAAGACCAATTGGCTCAAATGATGCATGAGAAAGAGAAACCCACAAAGACATACACATTGGATGCTCTTTTTCCATTTCCATTTGAAAAAGGCATAAACATGTCACCTTTCCCATGAGGCGTAGAACTACCCAAATATGACAAGTACTTTGGTACTACTGATCCCCAAAATCACTTGCGAGAATTTAGTGCTTTGTCTATGGAGTTTATACATGATCAAACCTACCTCATGTATTTATTTCCTAGAAGCTTAGGTGGTCAGGCTTTGGAGTGGTTCTCACATTTACCTCCTGGTATCAAGATGTTTGATGAAATTGCCAATCTCTTTGTTCAACAATATTCTCATAACATTCAACATCCTGTCAATATTCAAGATCTATGCAACCTCAAACAAAAAGTTGGTGAACCTTTCCTCATTTTCCTCCAAAGGTGGAGACAACTATACACTAAGTATTCCCATAAAATCCCAGAAACGGAGAAGCTTGTCATTTTCACTGATAATCTCTTACCTAATTTCAAGTATAGAGTCCAACTACAAGGTCCATGTACATTTGAAGACATGATCACACAGGCTATCCATATCAAAGAATTTATGGTCAAGAAAGGTGAAATCACTCTTTAGAGAGACATAAAACAAGGTTCCACTTCCAGCAGGGATAAAACCAAACATGTCAACAAGAACCAAGAAATTGTGCATGATGGGGTTGTTGACAATGTCACACCCAAACCTGCTAAAGCTGCATTTAATCTCATAAATGGCCTCAAAGAGGCCAAAAATGCTAAGAAACCTCTTCCTGACAATAAGACATCTAGGAATAAACCAAGAAACTCTTGGACAACATGCCCCAAATAAGAGTATACACCTTTGGGAGAACCTTTGGATGTGGTTTACAAAACATTGCTACAACATAAGCTTATTTCACCAATGGATAACCCTCATCCCTATGATCCACAACCACATCCACCATGGTGGAATGAGACCTCATTCTGTGAGTATCACCAAAACAAGGGACACAAAACTAGCAACTGTATAAACTTGCATCATAAAGTCTAGGACATGATTGATGCTAGTGATCTTGTGGTAGATGGACATAACAAAAACTCGGATCACAAGGCATTCATAGAAGCTTTCCCAGCTTATGAAAAAGGAGAGACTTCAAAACCACAACCCTACAACAAGGTCAACTATACATATTCCAATGATGACAATGTCATTCACATGGTTGAACCTATGGATTCTGAATATTGCGATGTTATTACCATTAAGGGCAAACAAGATAATGACAAACCCAAGACACCATTTGTCTTGAGGGGCCCTACTTCCAATGAAATGGATAATATGCCTTCATAGCACTGTGCTAATGTTGTTACTCACTCATGCTCCAAGTTGGTGCTCAAAGGCCCTGTGCCTCCTACTTCAGATCTTGAACAACACAAAGATAAAACCTTTGCTGGTCCATCTAGAAAAGGTACAAAACCCACAACAAACTTGATCACGACTAGTCATAGTGTTCTCTATCAACTGAAAAGAACTAATGCTTAGATTTTCATCTTTGAGCTACTTAAAATCTTGCCTACTCACAGGAAGATTTTGGATAAAGCCCTTGCTGAGGAAAATGTTCCCCAAGATCTTGATCTTGAGCGATTTCAATCCATGGTAGGTCACCTGACCTCACCATATCTTATGAATTTTTTTGAGGAAGATGAAAAATCGTTGAGTCACCCACACAATAAACCTCTACACATCGAGGTTATGATCCACAAGACACGTGTTCATTAGGTACTCATTGATAATAGTGCTAGCCTAAATATTGTCTCTGCTTCTCTGCTTAGACAATTGGATTATTCTAAGGACTCTGTTGATCCTCGACAAAAAATCACTATTAAAGCATATGACGAAGTGGAATGAAAGTCTTTAGGTCTTGTGCTTTTACCAATTCGCATCGGTCCTATCGAAAGAGATGTCACTTGCCAGGTGCTTGAAATTCCCTTGGCTTACAAAATTCTATTAGGATGGCCATGGATACATGAGATGCGCATTGCGCCATCCACATACCACCAATGCATCAAGTTCTCATTTCATGGCTCCGAAGTTACTATTCCTGCCACTACTAGCTACACCTACAATATGCTCAAAGTTGCTGAAACTTTTGTCCCTACTAACTGTGAGTCCATTGATTATCATGACAATAATCTGAAACAAATTGAGCAGTCATTCAAACCGAAAGAAACTAGAATGGGAGAGTACCACATTGAACTAGTACTGTCATTAACATCTCTCCTCGGGTCTACTCAACATTATGGGAGACCCTCAGAGGCAAAGAAGCTTCTCGTACTGACACCTCGGACCAAGTATAATGGCACTTTTGTCAAGGCTACAATTCCCTTAGAAAATGAAAGTGAAAACAGAGCCATTGCTGCATGGCTTTACAGAGAAGAGGCTCTAGTGGACCTAATAGAACAAGTTCGATAAATTGCTCCTAAGAAATATGGGCCTGGCCTTAGGCTTATGAAGCATTTTGGTTACAAGGGAACTGGCCCTATTAGGTGCAATAACAATGGCTTAATTGATCCTATCAAAGCAAGAGCTCAAAGCAACCATGATACAATTGGCCTAGGATTTAAGAAGGTTCCTTTTCATTTGGTATCAAATAAGTTCATACCAACACCTGAGAGTTCATTTGAAAGTGAGCCACAAGCTGATTCAGATACTCAAGAAGAAGAATCTGATAATGAGGATTCCTATCCTCATCCTATCCCTTATGATCTTGCTAAATTCTTTACTAAGCTAGATGACTTTGTGCCACATGTTAGCACTGTGGATAATACTAGCAATTATTTTGAGGAAAATATTGAGCAACTCAAATATCATTCAGAAAAGGGAGAATCTACTCAATCATGCTGTGTTGAGTATTTGTGTAAGAACCCAGAGGATGAAGGTGACTATGTCCCTATCACTGTTGGGGAGTTCTATAATCTCTCGCCATGTAGTACTAATTCTAAGGAATATGAGTTTGACTCTCTTTTAGAAGTGACTACTGATAAAGACATTGACCAAGTGCATGTCTATGAAAACCAAATTGAAGTGGGTGAAATGTCTAGGGTTAGGTCACATGGGTTAGGTCCAACTAGTGTCCTAGAATTGTCAATTACTAATGTTCATACTCTGAGGCGTTTGAACACACCTATGGACAAGGTCGCCGTAGCTCTCAAATTACAGGTCCAAGCACTTAATGACTATAATGTGAATGCAATTGAACTAGCCACTACTCTCTCACTCACACATATTGAGCTTATAGACTGGAACCCCAATGCATCTAGCAAAGTCCCCATCTTCCAAAATGACTATGCTCTTGATTGTTACCTAAATGCTATCGAACCTGTAACGTCTTCCACCAATGAGCAGAGTGTCAACATGACTGAGGCTGACGTCAAATATCTCAGTCACACAATTACAAAGAAAAAATGCAGAAGGTCTGATGGTGAAAACCACATTGTGGCAGTGTCAAAACTCAAAAAAGTAAAATCAAAAGATGTATCCAAGGGTGAAAACCTCTCTAAGGTGCCCACAGATGAGATATTTGATGTCCTTCCCAGTCACTTTCAAGACAGATCATCAGTATTGGTAGAGTTGATGCAACCAATTAACCTAGGCATAGAAGAACATCCTCATATGATACATCTGGCATAGTCACTGTCACCTAAAGAGAAGGAACAATTCATTGCCTTTTTCAAGGAAAAGAAAATAAATTTTTCTTGGACATACTCTAACATGCTAGGATTGGATCCTGATCTTATCATGCATCATTTATTCATAGCACCAGGCATTAAACCAGTTAAATAGAAGCTTCAAAAAATGCACCCTCATGTTGCAATGCTCGTCAAAGCAGAATTGGAGAAACTTCTAAAGGTTGGTTTCATTCGTGCAATTGATTATGCTGAATGGATTTCCAATATTGTTCCAGTTTCCAAGCATGATAGATCTATCAGGGTTTCTAAAGACTTTCGTGATCTTAACTTGGCATGTCCTAAAGATGACTTTCTACTCCCTAATATTGATATGATTGTGAACATGATAGCTAGCTATGAGATCTATTCACTTATGGATGGTTTTTCTAGATACAATTAGATAAAAATTGTACCAGAAGTCCAAGAGAAAATGGCTTTCACATGTGCATGGGGAACCTTTTGTTGGAATGTGATGCCATTTGGTTTGAAGAACATTGGTGCTACGTATCAGTAAGCTGTTACTACAATTTTGCATGATATGATGCATAGAACCATGGAGGACTATGTTGATGATACCTTCGTAAAAAGTGCTAAATGCAATACTCATCTGCAAGATTTGGGACCCATCCTAGATCGTATGGAAAAATTCAATCTTTGACTCAATCCTAAGAAATGCACATTTGGTGTCACATCAAGGAAGTTGTTGGGATACATTGTTTCTGCAAAAGGAATTGAGGTAGGTTTGAAGAAAGTACAAGCAATAATGGACATGCTGCCACCTTGGAACATCAGTCAAATGAGAGGGCTATAGGGAAGGCTTCAATCTATTTGTAGGTTTATTTCACAATTGGAAGATAGATCACAACCCTTCACAAAGACCTTGCATAAGGGTGTGAAATTCAATTAGAGCTAGGATTGTGAGCAAAGCTTAACACAGATTAAACAATATCTTGCCAATCCGCCAATCCAAATGCCTCCTATTCATGGGAAGCCTTTCCTTTTATACATTTCAGCCACTGAAACATCTCTAGGCATCCTATAGGCTCAGGAAGATAATGACAACAAAGAAAGAACTATTTACTACTTGAGCCGAACATTGTGCTCTTATGAGAAGAACTATAGCATTATTGACAAAGCTTGCTTGGAAGTTGTCTTTGCTTCCCAGAAGTTGAGACACTACATTCTTTCCCACACTATATGGCTCGTGACTAAAATAGATCCACTAAAGTACTTGCTTAGTAAGGCAGCTCTCATAGGAAGATTGGATAGGCAATTGCAGACCAGCTGGCTGAGGCACCCATATAGAGTCTTCTACCAATGAACATTGATTTCCTAGATGAGTCAATTCTGACACTCACGCACCACACATGGGTTATGTTCTTTGATGGGTCCTTCACACAACAAGGATCAGGTGCTAGATTACTCTTCATTACACCATAGAGATACTCATTGCCCAAAGCGTACAAGATTTTGTTTCCTTGTACAAACAACATTACTGAATATGAGGCTTTGATCAATGACATGAAAATTGCAGCTGAATGGAGAGTGGATTAGTTAGATATATTTGGGGACTCTCAACTTGTTATCAACTAGGTTAATGATGTGTACCAAAAAAAGGATGAGAAACTAATTCCTTACAAGTGCATGGTTGATGAATTAAAGAAGTATTTTGCACATATCACTTTTCAGCAAGTTCCTCGAGCAGATAATAAAATGGCTGATGCTATGGCCACCTTGGCCTCCCTACTACAAATGCCTGAAAATGATCTCCGACATGAGTTCTTGGTGGAAGCGTTACACTACCTAGCCTATGGCACCCCTGATTCTAAGATGATCTATTCCATTATAGGACAAGAATCATCTCGCTACCATCACATCTATTCTGACCTTCATAATCAAACCATTTCGAAAGGTTTGACCTAGAAAGAGAAACATTACCTAATTTGTAATGCTTCACATTATGTCATTATAACTGACGATCTGTATAGGAGAGATCTCGATGAAACACTCCTTAAGTGTTTGGAACCCGAAGAGTCCAAACATGCACTGATTGACATTCATGAGGGCATTTGTGAATCTCATTCCAATGGCCTGACACTATCTCACAAACTCCTTCATGCTGGTTACTACTGGCCCAAAATGGAGCAAGAAGCTATCAAGTATGCTAGGTCCTTCAATTAGTGTTAGTTACATGGGAATCTCATCCACACTCTAGCCAGAGAGCTGATTCCCTCTACTACAACATGGGCATTTCAACAATGGGCCTTCGACTTGGTGGGACAAATCCACCCAACCTCCTCTAATGGACATAAGTTCATTATCACAGCTACAGATTATTTCACAAAGTGGGTAGAGGCAGTATCTCTCACAGTTGCTGATGGAAAAACTATAGCACTTTTCATCACAAACTACATCATCTATAGATATGGTGTACCATCCTTAATCATTACTAGTAATGGAGGACAATTCAAGAATAAAGACCTCAAGGAACTATGCAAGAAATTCAAGATCACACAACATTGGTCTTCCATTTATTACCCCCAGGGTAATGGCCAAGCTGAGGCATCCAATAGGGTGATCCTCAAAATTCTTCATTGCACAGTCAGTAAGTCAGGGAGAGAGTGGCATATCCAGATCTATCTAGCTTTGTGGGCATATAGGGCAAGCATCAGGACTCCAATGGGTACGACTCCCTTTGCATTGGTGTATGGAGTGGATGATGTGCTTCCAATAGAGGTTGAGATTCCTACCTTGAGAATCTCTATGAAGGGCCTTATAACTGATGATGACTATAGGATAGCTCGGCTTCAAGAGCTTGTATTATTGGATGAATGACAACAAGTGGCATGTGATCACCTACGGGCATATCAACAAAGAATGGCCAGAAGATACAATCAAAAGGTCAAGCCACGTGACTTCTAGCTGGGTGATCTCATCCAAAGAGAGAACCCCAAGAATCAACAACAAGTACAAAAGGGAAAGTTTGAACCAAACTGGCTTGGTCTGTACATCATTACTGCAGTATATGGATCTAGCACCTATCAACTTTCCACAACTGAGGGAGAAGTCCTCAAAGAACCTATCAACACTCTCCACCTGAAGCAGTTTTACAGTTGATCTAATATCAGCAAGCTCTTTGTACATATTTATATGTCCTGAAAAAAATCTAAAAATCAGAAAAAGTCCTGAAAAATTGTTACCCTGGTGAAAACCTTGCAATATGCACCTTGGTAACACCAAAAAAGAGTGAAAATTTTCAAAAATACAAAAAAAAATCAAAAAGAAGAAAAATACAAAAAAAAAATTGAAAAACAAGAAAAGTACCATTGGTGAAAACCTAGAAACAGGCATCATGGTAGCAAAAAAAAAAGAAGGAAGATCCTGCCAAGAAGGTGAAAACCTGGTAAACAGGCACCACTTGTTCCCCAATGCTCCATCTTACAGTGCATCTTCTAGCTATTCTGTACAGTTTCTTTCATGCTTTTACTTTCCTACTTTTCCTGCTTTCTGCTCATGTATCCATGGATTGAGTCTTGTTACAACTTGAGGGCATTCCCCTCTAGTGTCACTCTCTTTCTGAGATTCTCCTCATAGAATCTCTTTCATGACACTCACTAGCTGTTCTAGCTGCGTCTACCTACTGTCACTAGTGTCAATCTCTTTCTAAGATTCTCCTCATAGAATCTCTTTTGTGACAGTCACCAGCTGTTCTAGTTGCGTCTGCCTACTATCGCTAGTGTCACTCTTTTCGAGATTCTCCTCATAGAATCTCTTTCACAATAGTCACTGGTTGTTTCATTTGTGTCTACCTACTATTTCTTGGGTTATGTCTCCAGATTCCTTTATGGAAGATCTCTCTTGCGTCAGTCACTAGTTGTCCTGGCTATGTCTGTCTACTATCGCTCAGTCCCCTTTAGGTTCTTCATCTTGAAGATTCCTCTTTGACCTCAGTCACCATTCATTCTAATCGCGTCTGCCTACTATCATCACCCTACTGAAGAGATTTCTTTCAAACATGTTTTGGACATTGACACTTGACATCAATCCCAAAAATATTGAACTCAAAAATGATATACTTGTTTGGATATATTGAGCTTTTTCTTTGTTTTCCTTGTTTTGCTTTATCATATCTCCTCGAGCAACTCAATGATGTCATCTTCAACTAGAGAAGTAATGACTGGGGGCATAATCTTTTCTTTACTTTCTATTTGTGGTTTAGTTCCAATTAGTTGACATATTCCTATAAGAGGGGTGTCCACTATAAGAGCCTCCATCTCGCATTAGATGGCTGGGTGTACCTTGACTCCTTTTATATGAATGCCTTAATAAACATTGGTTCTTCTCCTTGTTTGTTGGAGTGAACTCTTCATGCTATAGTAAATACTAATACTTGTCCTGCTAAGTGAACGTATGGGTCACTACGAGTGTATCTAGCACACTTCTGTCTCAGGTTACAAATGCAAGGGTCATTGTGGATAGAATAAATACTGAATACTTAGCATAAGATGAATCTCCCGTGTGTCTAGTGTGTTTGTATGCAAGCAACATTCAGGTCATCCTAGCGTTTATGCTTTGATGCTTATGTTAACTTGCTACATTAAAATGGACAAATGTTCTGGTCATTCTGGCTTCTTGTGCCTCGAATGCTTATATTTAATCCCGACAAACCAATAACGTATGTTATATTCATATTTCCATGATTACAATGTTAGTGGGAATTGTATGACTTACGAGCTTTGTTCTATATCCAGTGATGATTAAATATTGAGGCTTCTTAACCAGACCTAGGGTTGCATTTAACATAGTCTTGCATTACATACTTCATTTGCATAAGCACACAATTTGATTGTCATTTTGTTCCTACCCTTTGTAATGAAGGATTGGGGGTATCTCCACATGTATCAAGTTTCTTCACAGATGTACAAGCATTTGGTTCATTGATTTGTGTTCCTTGGTGAAGTACTTATCACTATCAAGCAAAAACATGCAACACTACATGAGATGTCAGTCCATTTCCATATGCATTGCATCCATATACTCATAATATCTACTCTACATGCTCATAATCACATCACACCACATCACAATACATAGGCATCATAATCAAACTCAAACATACATCTCATCATCATCATATTGACATCTCATGTACATCAAAGTAAAGGACAACAAACAATGACATGTACACAGGGATACTTGACTCAAGATCTTGTATATATATATATATATATATATATATATATATATATATATATATATATATATATATATATATATATATATATATATATATATATGTATATATATATATATGTATATATATATATATATGTATGTATATATATATATGTATATGTATATATATATATGTATATATATATATGTATATATATATATGTATGTATATGTGTATATATATATATATACATACATATATATATATACATATATATATACATATATATATACACATATATATATATATATATACATATATATATTTATATATCAAAAAAATGGATTAGTACAAAAATGGGCGCTACTCGAGTGCAATCGATCGAAAAATGATACATGTGGTGCTGGCACACCAGTCGATACATAGCCAGAGATCAAAATCACAGTCAAGCATAGAGTGTCTAACTCTGTCTCATACCCTCGCCTACAGGAGGAGTAGGAGCAGTAGGTAGTGGAGGCAGTGGTGGCATATCTAGTCTACCAGGAGGTATATATATATATATCAAAAAAATGGATTAGTACAAAAATGGGTGCTACTTGAGTGCAATCGATCAAAAAATCATACATGTGGTGTTGGCACACCAATCAATACATAGCCAGAGATCAAAATCACAGTCAAGCATAGAGTGTCTAACTCTGTCTCATACCCTTGCCTACAGGAGGAGTAGGAGCAGTAGGTAGTGGAGGCAGTGGTGGCATATCTAGTCTAGTAGGAGGTCGTGTGCCTCCAAACTCTTGTGCGTACTGAGAAAAGCATTGAACCTACAATGTCTCATCTAGTACTACACTCATATATGTAGCATAATAGTAGGCAACCCAAGCTGACTGAAAATGGATCTCATCCTGTGCCAGCTCCAATTTTTGCTCGGTAGTCTCCACGCGCTCTCTCCATCAATCTATCTCTCACTATCTCTCTACTAGCTACACATCCCAGACTACCACTGAAATTTGCAAATCCCCCAACTACTGAGAGGCCTGACAAATCTACTCTCGGTACCATCGTACCATGTCCTGTACCCCACTTGTCAGCTGATCTAGCATATCCTCATCCAGCATCTTTGATGCTTGCCACTGTGGTGGTGCCTCCTACTGTGGTGGCACCTACTACTATGTAGCCTCTTGCTGAGGGGCCTATGCCTCTGTCCTCTATCTCTACTACCAACTGTTTCCTATCCCACTGCCCCTGGCACCTAGGTCTGATCCCATCTGATGTGGGGGAATCTGCATCTACTGTACCTAATGTCAGACTCGTGACTGCTACTGTGGCTGACCTGGTAGCTATGACTATGCCTGTTGCTACTGGGGCACCTGCCTCTATGCCTACCTTGCCATCCCTAGTGGATTTGTAAAGTGTGAGAATAGATGGCTGATCAAAAATGCCTGATATGTAGGCATCATCCTTGCATCTACTACCTCTGGTAGGTAGTCCCACTGAACTGTAGCTAGGCTATGAATATCTATCATGGACTGCCCTAGATCCATCCGTGTTGGCCATCCCCACTCAACATCCTTCTGCGACTTGGCATAGGTGCAACACTCAGTAGAAATATCTTGTGGTTGGCCATACTGCCGCCACACTTGTGAGATCACAAATCTCTCAATGACTGATGTGGTTCTGTCCGCCAGAGGTTGAGGACTAAACATCCATGGTAGCTCTCTGGGGGCATCATCCCATTCCTCAGTCTCTCACCAAGGTCGCCATACAATGGACACTAGGTCATCAAGATGTATCCTCTAGTGCTCAGTCTTACCTAGGTGGACTTGGGTAATGTGCCCTCGATATCTACATATATAGGGCTCCATGGGCTCTCTAGAATCCTCAAAAATGGGCCTGCATATGGGAAGGTGCTCCCATGCCCATACCTATAAGACATACACTCTAGCTGCCATCATCTTCTTCTCATGGAAGATGACCTCGTGCATCTCATGGAAAAGATGACCCAGCATGCACTGACCCCACCCAAAGATCTCGAGTGCCTCCAACATCCCACAAAGCATGGCTCCCCACCTACACTCCAACCCATGGTGTTCTCTGTCAAGACATAAGAAACAACTCAAAAATATACCCAGCATAGATGCCAGCTTGTGCATCAGTCCATAAGTGTGCATCAGCTCATCCTAGCTAATGGCCCTACCCCTCGCTAGCTCTCTCCCAAATACGATAGATAGTGCCTCTGTACCTGCTCTAGGCACTGTATCATAGATGACTCGGGTGCTATGAAAGGGGATCCTCAGTATCCTCCATATATCCTCTGGGGTGATCATCATCTCACCCATCAGAAATGAAAAGTGTTTGTCTATGAATGGAAATGCTCCACCAAAGCTATTAGTAAGCCATGATTCACCATCATGACTGGAATCTAGTACAATGAAGACAAACCCAATCAAGCAATGTGTGCCCAATCAGCATCATCAAGACTCCGCAATAACTCCCCATATGGTGGGTAGTGCGATCTGAATGCGACATCACTGAAGACCTCCTGCATGCACAAAAAAAATGACAAAGGAAACAATTAGTACAAGTCAAAATGATACATCAAAACAAATTAAAATGCAATTTTTTGGCACGAAATTAAAACTTTTAAGCATGTCTGTCACGGGATTTTGCAAAATTTCATGAAATCTCACATGAAGCCATCAAATTTTGTGCGAAGTTCTTCAAGTCTCACGCAAAGATCTTAAACCTTGCATGAAGAATCATGTCGTCGCGCGTGAAAAATTAATTCCCTTCATGCAAAGAATCTCGTTCTTTGTGCGAGACATAAATACCTCCCATGCGAAGATTCTCCCGCCACATGTGAAGAAACAACACACCCTATTTCTTTGCTTGAAGAAAGAATATCTTTGAGTGAAAAAAGAATATCTTCGCACGAAAAAAGATAGGTCTCGCATGAAGATTGTTTGGACAACCCTAATACATGCTAAAATATGCAATAAATGACGTCGTAAAGTGTGAAAGTGAAAGTATGAAGATGGGAAATTTATGACTCACCAGTGGTCCATAGTCTGCTGGCTAGCTGTGTCGTCTAGAGCACTCAAAATGATGGTATCTCACATTCACTGTCATATCTCTCTCAGAGCTCAAAATCACTAGAAGACAAAAGCACAAATTAGTTTGAAAATGACACCTTGGAGCCTTATATAACTGTTGACCAAATTTTTCAAAGTGCTCTAATTTGCGCAAAAATCACCTCCCTAGTTAATTGGACTATTCTAAATCCATTTTTGGGATTAAATTCAAAATTTGACACACTTAAGTGCCTCAAAAATGCATTTTAAAGTTTTGGGGACTGACACAATCAAACGCTTGTGTAGTCTAAATTTATCTGATATCTTGAAATTCTTGAAATCCTTTCAATTATAAGTTCTTCATATTTTCAAAATTTATTTTGAAAATCTTCAACTCAAGTCAACTTTGCTTGATTCCAGTCAACTAATGGTCAAACTTGGTCTTTTGGATCTCATAAGCACGCTAAACTAACTCTGAATCATCTTCTGATCATTTTGATCTCTTCCATATTCTACTAAATATTGGATTTCTCCAATATCTCTTTATGCTGCCTACATCATATTTTTGGTGTGTCATCTTTCAATTTTTCTCTCGAGGGGGCAGGATGATTACATCATTGAACTAAATGTAACTTAATCTGAATCTCATTGCTTGGGGCATCTAGTTCCCATCTCATGTCCTCATCACTTGGGGCATCTCATCACTTGGGGCATCTTGTCCCCCTCTTTCTAGCATCATTGTCATTTGTTTCATCTTTTGATCATTTGATCACATCTTATAACATTTTTGGTTTGAGTTTAGTGGACAGGTATCGGGATAGTCTAAACCCCATCTCTTGAAAATTAGGCCTTGTTTTGGGGATGATTCTAAGACTCATAATTGGATCTTATCAACTCAAGTATCTAGGTGTTCTATCTAGATCCTTGAAGGTTAAGCTCTATTATAGAGGTAATCTTCTAAATGCTATCAATCTTAGGTATCTAGGCATTCTATCTAGATCCTTGAAGGTTAAGCTCCGTTCTGGAGATAATCTTCTAAATGCTATAAATCTTAGGTATCTAGGTGTTCTATCTGGATCCTTGAAGGTTAAGCTCCATTCTAAAGATAATCTTCTAAATGCTTTCAATCATAGGTATCTAGGTTTTTTATTTGGATCCTTGAAAGTTAAGCTCTATTCTGGAGATAATCTTCTAAATGCTTTCAATCCCAGGTATCTAGGTGTTTTATCTAGATCCTTGAAGGTTAAGCTCCATTTTGGAGATAATCTTCTAAATGCTTATCAATCTTGGGTATCTAGATGTTCTTTCTAGATCCTTAAAGGTTAAACTTTGTTCTGAAGAAACCTTTTAAATACTTATCAATTTTAGGTATCTAGACGTTCTGTCTAGATCCTTAAAGATTACGCTCCATTCTGGAGATAGTCTTTTAAATGCTTATCAATTTTAGGTATCTAGGCACTCTACTTGGATCCCTTAGGATTAAGCTCTGTTCTAGAGATAGTCCATTAAAACTTATCAATTTGTCTTCATATCATCAACTTCAGAACCAATCTCATCTTTGCATCATGCTTTTTGATTTTCTTTGAATTGAACATGTTGTTTTCACATTCATTCAAAAAGGGGCAAAATGTAATACCCCAAAATTGGCTTATTCCCACGATCACCAATTTTGGTCTATTTCTAATCGATTCTAAAGTCCTATGTCACTAGGTAATTCTTATTCTGCTACTCACTAGTTGACTTAATTATCAAATGCAAAAGAACCTAAATCTGCATTAATCAAACTCTTTATTTAATTCCTATAGTATTGATTCATATTAGTCGCATTAAACCTATTGATTAAGATTTAATTTAATTATTAAGTAATTAAATTAAATTAGCTCCTAAGGCTAATGTACTATGGAATTAAATTTATTTAATTTAATAAATATGCTTATTTTAATTAATTATTAAAAAAATTAATTAAATGGAGAAGCTACTTATAATTAATTAAGCAAAGTTATTTAATTAATAAGAAAATATATTTATGAGAGCATATCTCATTTTATTAAATTAAATATCTCTCCAAAATCTCTCTTCAATTCAAAAAAGGGAAATTCCTAGTTCACTGCTGATCAAATTAGAAATAACTCAAACCACTTACTCTAACACTAAAGTCTATCTGAGTTGACTAACTCTTACACTCAGATCTGAGTTAGTTAACTCCCTTTAATTTGGGAATCTTCCTTTATGATTGAACTTCATCTTCAATCCTGACCATTGATTGAAATTGATCTCAATCGTTGATGGATTCTAGGAAAGTCTATTTAAGAGACCCTCATTTCTTCATTTTGGGAGGATGAATTAGAATTTGCATCGAATTACTGTTGAAATTCATACTCACATTTTCTCACATTTGCTCACATTTTTTCTTACATCTTGCATTCTTAGTTTAAATTCATTTAGCTTAATTATGCATTGGTTAATCTAGTTTTGTTTCAATTGTTCCTAGATTAGAATGCATTTCTCATTCTAGATTAATCTGCATAATCATATAGATTAATTTCATTTCTTAAATCCTTCATTCTTAGAGGGTCTGGTTGCCAACACCTCAAATATGAGGATATTAAATAGGCAAAATCCCTTTAGATAGAAGGCAACAGGTCAGCTTGTTGGATGATTTTTGGATGGACAATCCAATGTTCATTATGGGATAAATCCTCAAATAAGACCATGTTGAAGTGTGTGTGTGAAGCGTAAGGCCACATTTTGCATATGCAATAGTAAGCATATAGATAATTAGGAAATATATTTGTCTTAAGGGGAACTAGGGAGTCCTACTAGGTTATTATGTGTGTTATAGGTTCTAATAGCTCCTAATGTCTCTTAATATGGTGTAATAGGTTTAATTAGGTAATAATGAGTCTTATATTACTCAAAAATATATAGGGACCCCTTATGGTACACTTATAGGTAATTAGGATACATTTTTCCTTAAGGGGGCCTAGGGAGTCTATTAGGTCATCATTTGTATTATATGTTCTAATATCTCCTAATGCCTCTTAATAGGGTGTAATATATATCATTACATAATAATAATTCTTATATTAGTCAACAACTCATAGAGGTCCCTTATGATATTTTCATTTAATTTTCATATTTAAATGATATGTGTATAGTCATTTCATGTTTACAACTTATATGTCTATGTTTCTTTCATGTTTAGAACTTATATGTGTATGTTCATTTCATGTTTAGGGTTTATATGTACACATGTTTATTTAATTTTCATATTTAAATGGTATATGTGTACATATTAATTTAATATAAATGATAGATACAAGTATCTAATCTCATTAATCATGAAATTTATAACATGTTGAATCATCTAAATTGAATCAATCATCGCTAATCATAAACTAGAAACATATATATCATGTATGTCTAATTTCAAAAACCATATAATGTTTAGTCATCTATATTTGAATAAATCACATTTAATCATGTAAACCTATAAGTTAAATAACCTAAATTGAACCAATCACATGTCTAATCATAAACTAGAAAGATACATCTCATTAAGTTAATCATAAACATTGAAGAAATTATTATTAGACCAAATGAAATATATATATATATATATATATATATATATATATATATATATATATATATATATATATATATATAAGACTTGAGTCCAAGAAATACATTTTGATTTGAAAATTTTTTAAATTTAAAAATTAAGTGAATTAATGTCTTGATCAATAGGATCACTAAATGCTTGTAAATCTCCATATGAAAATAATGTCATCATAGTGTGAGACTATTTTCACATAGGATTTATATAATATATCAAATTTTTTATATAATATACAAATGTGTGTGTGTGTGTGTGTGTGTGTGTGTGTGTGTGTGTGTGTTTAACATGAAAAGTTTAATCCATTTTTGGTTTCAAACCTAGAATGAATGTCCAATCTCATAACTCGAAAGAGTGTATGGGGACCATGTTAGGATCAATGGTCTCATACATAAGAAGAGATGATAATTTAGTCTTGAATCAGGGTGTTGTAGTTATGTACTGAAGATAGGGAGGTGTAAATTATATTGGAGGAGGTGCAGATTGTAATACAAGAAGTCTTCTCTAGATGAGGTCTTTGAGTTGTAGGATGTATCAAAATGTCCTCCTATCTACAACCACTAGCCCTTGCATCTCCATGTGCCTGGCTACTACCAATAGAGGATCTCTTAACTTCTCCTCTAATGAAGTCAAAAAATTAGTTGAACTAACCCCATGGAACATACCAATAGTTTGATATACATCAAGGAGATCTCTTACTAGAATAGTGGTCATTGTGTGCAAACAAGGCTCAACTAGTCATGTTATCTCATCCCATGTAGGAAGATCATAATGAATGTATGGATCATAAAGTGGATGTGATGGATCAATAGTTGGAGTGGTTGAAGATCTTAACAAAGACCTACTAATCAAATCAGTGGACAACTCATCAACCTGAGTCACAATGGATACAATTCTAGAGTACAACTCTACATGAGTATCCTCACCTACATAATATCCTACTCTTGTATATGCCTCCAAAATTTTTGGAAGAAATAAAAGGTTTTGACACATCATAGCCCTCTTATTAGGGTGATGTGATAGGTCAAGTGATCTAAAATTATCCCCAAATCAACCCTTCCCCTGGCCTACATGTCTTAGATAGTTTGTATAATCTACGTCATAACCCAAATAAAATTATGCATACAAATAATTTTAGAAATAAAGAGGTACCTCATCCTTTTGTAGCTAGATATGATGTGCTACCTATAATCACCCAAAAATGGTCATCCAAACTATGATCCCCCTTTCTATCATTTTGCATAATTTATTCCTTGCTTATTCTTGATCAAATCCTCAAAAATCTATTTATTTGATTATAACCTATGGTTTGACCACTATATTCTAAGTCCATATTAAATAAAAAGGAACTTTCTCCCCTTATATTAAATAAAAATCCCCACTTTCCTTAATTGTGCACACATAAATAATTTTCCCCCTTTAAAAAATAAAATAAAAGGCTCTTTGTATAATGTGAGGGACACAAAAGTCAACTCTTTATTGTGATTGGTTGAAATGATTGTGCACATAGATCATTCAATATTCATCTTCCACCCTTTATTAGATGAATCTTCTCCTTTGGCCTCTATCATCCATTTATCTTTAAAAGGGAGAGCTCTCTCCTCATTCTCATATCTCATGCTTTTGTACTAAGGTTATGTTGCAATATTTTTATGTAGTCTTTGGAGATTTGGAGAGCTTGTGATATCATTCCATTCACAATTCTATTTTATAGTAGCATTGTGGAATATTTTCATTATATTAGTTTCTTTTAATGATTTAGACTAGTTCATATAGCTTAAATAGGAGGACTTGCAACACTCTCATACTTGTTGGTTCAACTTGTATTTGGTATGCATTTAGCTTAGTTTTCATTTGCATTGCATATCTCTTGTTCTATGGTGCACCTTGCAAGGGCTGCATAACTAAGATCATTTCAGGGCCACAACACTTAAATTTGTACCTCTTGCATATCATATATAGGGAGCTCTAAGTCACCATTCAAAGTTCCTAAACCATGAATCCCTTAGATAGAATGTCTTAGATAAGTGTACCCATTTTGAGTATACACCACCATCCACCTAGGATATATGAATGGAACAATAATAGCATCCTGACACTTTGTCACTCTATTGGCTTGTTGGTTCTTGGACACTACAAATATTTATCTAATCTTTGAATCTCTCATTCTATGGTGCACCTTGCAAGGACTATAGAACTAAGCTCATTTGAGGGCAACAAACCTCTTGTATATCATAGATAGGGAGCTCTAAGTCACCATTAAATTTTGCTATTCCATGGATTCCTTAGCTAGAATGTCTTAGATAAATGTACCCTTTTTGAGTATACACCACCATCTACCTAGGATATATGAATGGAACAACAGTGACATCCTAACACTTTGTCACTCTATTGACTCTCACTACACACATATTTAAGTAATCAAAGAATAATGTGCTCTTAACTATTTGCATCAATACATCTATCTATAGTTCTAAATCCCATAGATCATGAGACTGTGTGAGCTCACATTCGGTAAAATATCTCAATGGATGCATCATTATAAGGGTTTTATGATTCAATCTTCTAAATCATACTCAAAAGATCAGTCCTAATAGAATATATTTTCTAACTATTAGAGAGGACAAAAAATTTTTGCAACATCCACTCTATATTATCTAGAGAATTGCACAATTCTATGAGAACATCATGTCTATGGGTCACCATACTCTAGGAATTACAATCTTAAGATGAAGTGCATGATGTTCAACCACTAGCAGCCCCTACATTGGGCTTTGAACCACTAGATGCCATGACATATATTATAGTATGAAATAATATCTGACAGTGGAATATCTAAACATTATAAGTGTGCACATGAGAATGGATATAAATAAGTATATTTAGTAAAAGAATTTATTCTAATACATGCAAGTGTATATGTGTGTGTATAAATTTGTAAATTACATCATTCAAAAGTTACATATATTCAAATAATCTTTAAAATTAAGCATAATTGAACTTAAAAATATTAGAACTTCTTCAATTTAATATGATTAAATTAACCATACATCCCCTTAAGACACATGAACATTTTTATTATAAAAAGAATTAGATCTACATGCTTAAATTATATAAAATAAAAATGTTAAAGTGAGCTCATAATGAGGAGAGAGAAAGTGAGCAGAGATGTGATGAGGAGAGAGACATAATAAGGAGAGAGACATGAAAGAGAGTTAGAAGAGAGAAAAGTTGAGCAAAGAGAGAATAAGGAGAGACATGACAAAGAACAAAGAGAGAGAAATATTGACTTGAAAGAGAATGAAGAGAGAGATGAAAGTGAATTAGGAGAGACAAAAATTTCAAGAAGAGAGATAGTACGAACTACTCAAGTAAGGAGAGAGAGTGAGGAGAGCTCAAGGAAAGTGAGTTAGGAGAAAGAAAAATTTCAAGAAGAAAGATTTAACTTAAGCAGAGTGAGTGAGTAGATAGAAAGTGAGGAGGGAGAAAACATGATGAGACAGAAAGTGAGGAGAAAATATGATGTTTCAAATGTTTTCTAGTGTTTAATTTTTTCACGTATGTGCTTTGAATAGGAAAGAAAAAGAGAGAAGAGGCATTGAAGGAGTGGAAAGGTGAGAGAAGTAGTAATTTTAGTTATCTTTGGGTTGTGTAGAATAAGAAAATGGCAAGGAGGAACCAATAATAAAGTGAGAGGTTTGGAAATGTTAGAGAGATTATATGGGAATGAAAGAGGATGAGAGGTTGTGAATGGGCCAACATCTAGAGTTTGTATTTTCTTATTTGAAGAGAAATAATTTTAATTATATTGTTATAATTTAAATGTCAATTCAAAAGTCTAGGAAGTCTTTGCAATGTTTTATTTGTATTTGTGCTTTTATAGTTAGAGAAGAGTTTTCATCATGCATCAGTAGGTTGGATCTTGTAGAATTATGATAGTTTTTGTACATAAAGGTGTTCACAATTTAAAGTTTTCCTAACTAACATGACTAAAGTAAAAAAATCAAGTTTTTATAATTAATATCACTAATGTTTAAAATTTCAAGTTTTCCTAATGTTTTTCAAATATTAATACAAATATTATTTCGAATTTCAGATTTTCCTAACTAATACAAATAATGTTTAAAATTTCATATTTTCCTAACTAATACAACTAATGTTTAAAATTTTATGTTTTCCTAACTAATAAAAAAAAATTAACATTAACATTAAGTGGTACTAGGTCAAGTATGACTCGATCGAGTAGTCCCAATTAACCAAAGTTGTGCACTTGATTATGCTTTCACCTTGTTAAAAAAATGGATAACTAGGTTACTAGACACATGGAATATACTTTATATTGAATACTTGAATGCAGGTTACTTTTCTTAGCTTGCTCTATGGAAAATAATCCTAACAAGTAAAAGCTCAATATCTCTAAGCTTTTTGTTTCTATAATGATGAATTTGATTTAGTTGATCTTTATTTAATGTTGTCACTTTTCCCATAATTTTTGGTTGTCCATTGTGTTTAAGTTAAATTTATCCATTCCATTCCCACACTCATTATGGAAAAATTTTCAATTTTGGTATATTAATTTTCAAAACTTATTTTTTGCTTGTATCTAGTGGTGCATACCACATCAATAATTTGGTCAATCTAGTGGGAAAGGAATGAAAGGATATCTTTCCATAATGTTTCACCATTACATCCAATTATCGATGGATTTGAGAAGTCAATATAAGAATTTGTGATTAGTTATGTTATAAAAAAAAATTGTAGCTATATCTTCTCACATTGGGATAGCTCATTGCTTAAGGAATGGAAACACTTGGTTCTTCCTCCTTTTATATCTGTAGTTTCTAGGAGTAGAATCCTGAGTCAATATAGGAAGAAGTTCAAAAGGAAACCCCCTTCTAAGTGATTTGTCAAGATTAATTTTGATGAATTGTCATGTGGAAAACCATGTGATTCAAGCATTGGTATTTGCACAAGATATGAATGGAGCAATTTAAAAGCATTCAAGGCTACCCCAATCCCCCAAGGTTAAAAAAAACATGACAGAGGCTAAGGATCTACTTTCTGGTTTAGTTCTAGAAAATAATTTAAATTTCACCAAACTCCATGTTAAAGGGGACTCCTGTGTGATCATATTTGCATGTTGTTGGAATTCTTTAGAATAACTGAGAGGGGGTGAATCAATTACCCAAGGTCCAAATATACAAATAAAAAATTTTAGTGCTTAACAAATCCATATCAATATATACCCATATCTTGCATTCATCCATTAGATCATACAATATCTTAAACATTTGCATATTGTTGTTCTAGGTCAAAATAACTTTGTCGAAATGTAAACATGAAATACCATAAACACATTTACACAATTTGACACAAGGATTTTACATGGAAACCAAATTTGGGAAAAACCACCAGTAACATGCTACCAATTCTCACTCTTCTAAAGTGATGCCCTGTGAAAGGCCAACCTTGTTAAAGGTTACAATACACTCTTAAATGTGACCTAGTCAAAGGATTTTAATCACTCTATTAGGAATGAGCCTTGTTAGTGTTGGCATTATATTGCATTTTTCATTAGTGACAACACTTATTTGATTTTGAATGATTACCAAGTTCATCACTCAGTCTACAGTGTATACCGAGCATTCAGTGGTTACCTTGTAGATTTATCACTTAAGTAGTTCATACCAAGAATTCTTGAAGCTACCAAGTGAGTGTGCAGTCCAACAGTATCTACCAATCCTACAGTGTTCACCAAGCTTCACAGTGTCTATCGAGTCATTAGTTTGTGTGATGGAAGTGTAGTGTTTACCAAGTGAAAGCAAAGTAAATGAAGGATTCAATTTTTACCGAGTGATACTATATCTACCAAGGCTCCAATGGTTACCAAGTTCCAAGATACATTGTGTGATTAGTATGACCGAGATTCTACTTCTACCGAGTGCATGACGATGCTGAGTAATGCAGTGGATGTCGAGTATCAGAAGGTTACCAAGTCAGCTTGAAGAACCCGAGTTTTCTACCATTTGGCCAACTCAAAAATATTTTGTTCACTTGTGTTTTGGCTGACCTTGCAATTGTAATTATTGGAATGGTATATATGTAATGTATTATATTATTTGTAAGATATGAGTATGTGAAGGAATGAACATGTAATACTTTGAGAAGAATAAAAGTGAATCAACAGCAGAGCAGAGTATTCAGCAAGGTCTACAAGGAGTAGTAAAGATTCGATAGTCATAAGAGGTGATCTGTACTTCAAGAATCTAATCAACAATCAAGTTTTAAGTAGATCCACTGTTTCATCCTAATAGGTGAATCATTTTTGTAAATCCTTTAACACGGTAGACTTAATAGTCTTTGTATGAATCTCCTAACAGAGTGCATACTTCATTGTATGTTTGTAAATCCTCTAACAAGGTGGATCTAGCAGTCCAAATTGCTCTTAGCAGGGCAGATCATCAGAAGTGATAAATGTAAGTCCTAACAGGCTAACTTCATACTACAATAGCAAAATTTTGTGGGTATCATCCCCACCCCAGTTTTACTTTCTATTTGGAAGGTTTCTAGGTCACCAAAATTCTGTGTTCATGTGTTATAAATTTTTATCTTTCTCATGCATAAAATAAATTAGATGAATGAATGATGAATGGATCAAGTATTGAATTGATTTAAAGTTTTTAAGGTTACTAATTCTCCACTCCCCTCTCAGTAACATAGCTAGTCTTGATTATTTCCAGCAATTGGTATTAGAGCATTGTGGTTCTCGGGACAAAGTTTGACAGCTTGAGCAAAGATCTAAAGGAAAAATGAAGATATTTAGACTTGACAAAGCAATTGAAAATGAAAAGCTAGATCTGGAAATGGCCATGGCTCAACTCAAAGAAGCAAAGGAGCATCTTTCTCAATCCCTGAAGAGAAGGAAAGAACTTGCAAGACAAATGAATGACCATTAGTATGTTGAGGAAAAGATTGAAGACCTTTTACCATCAAGCAGCTCAAATGAAGAAAATGAGGCAAGCAAGGAACTCCTAGCAAAGAATGGATCTCTACAAGAAGAAGTAAGAAAACTTAAAAGAGAACAAGAAATCCAATCAATCAGGCTATGTGAAATCTTGGAACAAAGAAACAAATCTGAAAATGAGACAAATGAAAGGATCAATGCAAATCAAAGTCTTATCAATCAACTATCCAATGCAAATGAAGAAATCATGAATCTAAGATCTAAAAATGAAAGCCTAAGGATTGATTTAATCACTAAAAGACAAATCAGTGAAAGATTAGAAAATGACCTAAATGATGAAAAGAAAATCATTGAGAGAATGATGAAGTCTGAAGAAGATATGAATCAATTAAACCAACAAAATGAGTAGAATCTTCATAGACAAAAGGGTAAACCAAGACTTGGATATAATGAAGAAGGTGAATCTTCCAAACAAGGTGCTCAAAGGAATCAAAAACCTACTTGCAATCACTTTGGTAAGTTAGGTCATACATCAAACAAATGTTGGAGTAATGGAAAATAAAAATTCAATGGAAAATGCTACAACTACAATCAACATGATCACAAAGCTAATGAATGCAAAGAAAAACCAAAATTTGAAGGCAAATGTCACAAATGCAAGATGCATGGTCACAAGGCATTCCAATGTAGATCAAAATCATTCAATCCAATTGAACAACTTGTTAAGGAAATATTTGGATGGGATTACAATACCTAGTGCAGATGTCATTACTGTGGAGAATATGGACACATTGGCAAAGACTGCTCAAGGCATCACTTGAGAAAAAGACATACAATAGTACGACATTATACATGCACTAAACTTGATCATATAGCTAAGAATTGCATGAATATAGGAAGAATTGAAGATGAAAAGAAAGCTAAAGTTGATAACAGTGGATTCCTAAATCTATCGAGTAGAATAGTTCAAATAATGGCCATGTCACTTAAGAAATGGGTGACTCCACCATTTCCAATTAGATTCATAAAGGAGGATTTGGAACTATATCATCAAGCTATATCTAGAGTAGTTCCAAATGAAAGAAAGTAAAAGATCTAATCAATATTTCAAATACAAAGGGTCACAAGAAATCAGGTCATACCAAGCAAGGTCAGTCACAAACTCAATCAAGCTAGGTTGGGAGTAACAAAAGTTTTTTTTGATCATCGAGTTGCAAGCTTCTACTGAGCAAGTGAATGAATGAAAACCTATCAAGCACTATGTCATCTCAGCTACTTTTGTACTGAGCATTAATGACAATTTTTTTGTCAAAAAGGAAAAATTTGATTTCATTCTTCATCACGATTTCAGAGCTAAGAGATTTTCTAGTGCACTCAAGCAAATTCCAAGCAATTTTAGGCAATTTTCTAGCAAAGGATTTGTTCCAAAAATTTCTATCTTTTATCGACATCAATGGCATCCAGGAGTAGCAGTAGCACCAAGGCAAAAGGAGGTTCAAAAATGCTAGTTAAAGGTGTGGAGTGGAAGGCGCCAAATTTCAAGCTAGTTCCAACAATTGCAGAATCACTCGACCCCAATGGAGCTCAATCACAAACTCCACCAAAGGTACTTCTTATCAACAAAATTTTTACTCATTTTAGATGTTCTATTAAAGAGATTGGAAACCTAGAAATGGACAATGCCTTAGGAGAAATGAGTGTTGATGGCTCTTTGAAACCTGAGCATAAGCATCTAGAGACCAAAGGATTAACGCATATCTCACATATGCCAAGAAGTTTCTAGATTAAGTGGATTAGGTACATCCTTATTCATGCGTACAATGGTCAACTATGGTTAGAGAAGCCAGTATTAATCACCAAGAAGATGATTCATAGGATTACTAGTCTCCCCATGCTAAGTAAAGAAAAAACTACCAAAACCCTAGGTCGGGATGAACTTTAGAAGAAAACCCTAGCTGAATGGGATGGTAGAAGTTTGAAGGTTAGCACTATTTCTAATGTTGAATTAAGGTTTGGCATTTACATCATTGCTCACAAGATTTATAGCTCTAGTCATTTGAACAATGTGCCTTGTGAGGTCGTGGATTTGGCATTCAAGGTTGTGAAGAAAAATTTGGAATTTGATCTATCAAAATTATTGTTAATATAACTGAACAAGAATATGGAAAACATTAGGACTTCAAAGAAAAACCCTTACAAATTTGGTTCTTTGTTGACATGTCTTTTCTTCTATGTACAAAAATTCTTTCCATCCAAAGGAACAATTGTGTGGAGAAAAGATATTCCTATTCTATATCAGATAAATGAGTTTGTAGCAGAAATGGGTGTAAACTTTAATAGCATCATGGATAATTATTTTGAAGATTTCAAGGAAAGGATGAATAATAGGTTTTGAATTCTACCAAAATGGGTTGAAGACTACAATGATGATGTATACTTTATGGTTGATTGTCATAAAGTATACATTTAGGTAGTCAGGCCCCGAGTTGCATGGGTGAAACCTCTTCCTTATGAGGTGAATATTGATGAAACTAGGGATATTATTGAAGCACTGGTGAATGAGCCAGTTGATCCAAAGCAACCAATTTTTGGAACATATGATGAGGCAAAGGCTAGAATTGAGCTTGAAATCAAACTTCCTCAAGCAATTAATAAAGGCAAGAGAAAGGTTACCAAGTTAAAAATTGCTACCGAGCCCCTAATGATTACTAAAGGAAAAGGTGAGGATGAAGAAGAGGAGTAGAAACTAGAAGATATAGAGGAAGAATCAGAGAAGGAGGTAGAGCCAATAAAAAAGAAGGGCAAGGTAATCATTACCAAGCCACCTAAAGCCTCCATAGCTATTTTCACAAGGTGAGAAAAAGGTAAGAACAAAGGTGAAGTAGTATTCAACAAGTCCCAACTGACCTTCCAAGAAAGATTGAAACAAATGGAAGAGGGAGCTAGCATCACACATTTTAAGGCATTGAAATTTGAAACAAGGACTGATGTAGAGAAAATGCAGATTGAGGAACTAGTACTTAACAAGATGGAAAAATGGAAATACTCCCCAGACCAGCTTGCCCCTCAAATCTCTAAAGAGTTGTTGGTGAGATTGCAACCAAGGTGGGAGTCAGCCACCCAAATAGCCAAGGACATATATGAGCAATCCTTGAAGGATCTTCTACTAAGTCTTATTGAAGTAGAAATAAAGGCATTAATGAAGGACAATGAAGGTAAAATGATGATTAGATTTCATACATGTTTGATTTTAATTAAGGACATTGAGCATGTTGTAAGAGATGCAACAAACATGTGGAAGAACATCTATCATCTGCAAAAGCTGAGTAATGATCCTGTAGAAATCAAAGATGGTAATGATGACAGTGACAATGATGAAGGAGATAATGCTCCATGTGCCACTTTTGATGTTGAGGACTATCAGGCACTAAAGGATGATGATGAAGCTGAAGAGGAAGACAAAGATGAAGAAGATCTAGTAAAAAATGTGCAAAAGTTATTGCATCCCTTCCTCACTCTCCACCAAAGACTGTTGCATCTACTATGGAGATAGCTTCTGCAAGTGAAACTTCAAGCATAATTGCCACATCAATAGCTCAATCATCAACTACCATCTCCCAGATGCAAGTATCTTTAATGGAAGTGTCAAGAACTTCATCTACCAAGCTGCAACCCTCTTTATCAACTCCTGAGTCATCTATTGCAGCATGTACAGTAAGTTTGCTAGTTTGTTCTACAGTTTTTTCATCCATAGCTTCAATTGCATCAATTTTTGTTCCAGTTAGTACTTTAGTTGCAAATATTACAGTTGGTACATTACCTATTGATACTTCATTTTTGAGAAGCACATCAATTTTGGATACAGTTAGCACCTCTCTCAGTTTTCCTCTAGTTAGCTCAATTCAAGTTTTTTCTGCTAGTCCAACTTCATCAACTATTGTAAGCACTGAAGTAAAACCAAAGACTCCACTAAAACTTCTACTTATTGGCAAGGCAATTGATGAGGATATAGACTTGGACAAGGAAATTATTATACCTAAGATAGATCTAGATACTACCACAGTTGATGAAATGAGACTGGTCAGTCAGTGTTTAGAGAAAATAGCAAGGTAGAAACAACTTAGAGATGAGAGAGATAAAGAATTCACTATAATTGTAAGTGCTAAAAATATAATTACTGAGGCAATACGTGTTGATGTGGATTCATCTCAACACAAATTTGTTACAATTAGAAGAGGTCATAGAAAAGTTCAATGAGGACACTTATGGTCAAGAGAAGCTTATAGAAAAGGTAGAGAAGAAATTTGATAATAAAGTGCTTGAGCACATTGCAATAAAGCAGGTTGAACTATCTTCAATTTTGAGCAATCTTGCAAATTCTTTTACAAATGTAACATACCTTTTTGCCAAGCTATGTGATGTTACAAAGTACACACAAGAAATAAAGGTAAAATTGAATAAAATTGATGAAGATCTGAAGGTCAGTGCTCAAAACTTGCAGCTTGACCCCAATTCAAGCTCTGCACATCACATAAAGATCAGATTCCTATCAGACATGTAGGCAGAACTATTTAGAGAGGAAGCAAGGATCTAGTCTACACTATTAGACATCTAGAACATGATCCTTCCTATTATGGACATAATGCAGAAGCACATTGCTTATTCAAAAACATTGATCCATGATAACAATTTTTCTATAAAAAATCATATTATTGAACTTTCTGCAGAAGTTCAAGTGGCTCTCTCCACCTACAAAATTTTGCAAGAGAACTTGGATAAGACATTGGCTCTAACTCTTAAGGTACATTATGAGTTTTTCTCACATTTTGGTGTCTCTGTATAAGTATGATTAACTTTGGCATTTTTGTCAAAAAGGGGGATATTATTGTAAGATATAGTAAAAGTCAAAGAGGGAGTAAGAGACAATGGAGAAAATAAGAGAGAATATATTGATATATGTACAATGATAAGCTATGTATATACCATGCCATATGTATGGGGGAGATATGCAAAGACATGTAAGAAATGTATATACAACAGGTTTACAAAGATCAATTTTGAAAAATCAAATCTAGTATGTCAGTGTACACAATGTTTGGTTGATAAGTTTTTTTGTCACTAATACCAAAGGGGGAGATTTTTGGCATTATATTGTATTTTTCATTAGTGACAACACTTATTCAATTATGACTGATTACCGACTTCATCACTCAGTCTATAGTGTATACTGAGCATTCAATGGTTACTTTGTAGATTTATCACTTAAGCAGTTCATACCGAGCATTCTTGAAGCTACTGAGTGAGTGTGCAATCCAGTAGTATCTACAAAGCCTAGAGTGTTCATCGAGCTTCATAGTGTTCATCGAGTCATCAGTTTGTGTGATGGAAATGTAGTGTTTACCGAGTGAAAGTAAGGTAAACAAAGGATTTAGTTTTTATCGAGTGATACTATATCTACCGAGTCTCCAATGGTTATCGAGTTCCAAGCTATGTTATGTGATTAGTATGGACCAAAATTCTACTTCTACTAAGTGCATGATGATGCCGAGTAATGTAGTGGATGTTGAGTATCATAAGGTTACCAAGTCAGCTTAAAGAACCTGAGTTTTCTATTGTTTGGCCAACTCAGTAATATTTTGTTCACTTGTGTTTTAGCTGACCTTGCAATTGTAATTATTGGAATGGTATATATGTAATGTATTATATCATTTGCAAGATATGATTATGTGAAGGAATGGACATGTAATGCTTTGAGAAGAATAAAAGTGAGTCAACAGTAGAGCAGAGTATTCAGCAATGTCTACAAGGAACAGTAAAGATTCATTAGTCACAAGAGGCGATCTGTACTTCAAGGATCTAATCAGCAATCAATTTGTAAGTAGATCCACTATTTCATCCTAATAGGTGAATCAGTTTTGTAAATCCTTTAACAGGGTAGACTTAACAGTCTTTGTACAAATCTCCTAATAGAGTGCATACTTCATTGTATGTTTGTAAATCCTCTAACAAGGTGGATCTAGCAGTCCAAATTGCTCTTAACAGGGCAGATCATCAGAAGTGATCAATGCAAGCCCTAACAGGCTAACTTCATACTATAGTAGTGAATTTTTGTGGGTATCATCCCCACCCCAGTTTTACTTTCTATTTGGAAGGTTTCTGGGTCACCAAAATTATGTGTTCATGTGTTATAAATGTTTATCTTTCTCATGCATATAGTAGATTAGATGAATGAATGATGAATGGATCAAGTATTGAATAAATTTAAAGTTTTTAAGGTTATTGATTCACCCCTCCCCTCTTAGTAACATAGCTAGTCTTGATTATTTCCAATAGTTAGAGGACTTTATAACATTCCATTAGAATGTGACCCAGTTAAAGGATTTACAAATGACTATTAGGTCAACCTTAATCCAAAGGATTTATCCACACTAGTATAGTTGTTAGAAAGTAACAACAGGACTTAATCTAATAAAAACTTACAACTCACTTGTAGATTACATATCTCTGGTTCAATCCTCCATTCTACTTGGCATTCATACTCTTCAACTCTAACAACTTTTTCGCCCTTCAAGCATTCAACCTCTTAAGCCTTCTTTCTTTGTATGCCAACTACAGTCTCTTCTATTTAGCCACTAGATGAAGCAACACCCTAGACTTCTTGTCTTCCTTAAGTTCTTGCACATGAAAACCTTTGCTTCTAGCCTTCTATCTCTATAAATAGATAATTCAAATCTTTTTCCACTTAATCATAATTATTTATTTTAGGGTTAGATAAGATTCAATGAATGTACCCATTTTTCTATTTTAGTTCCTCTAGAAACTTCTTCTATAATCTTCATTGAATTTTCCTCAAAATAGCTTATCTTGAATTCTGTGCCACCAACTCATCATATTTATCTTCCACACACTTCACATAATTCAAGAAATCAAATTATGTAGCTCAAATTTGTCAAATATTCAATTTAACACATTTTATTGTCACTCAACATTTACATTATTTTGTCACTTGGCCAATACTAGTTCACTCGGCAAACACTAAAGTTTACTCGATAAACACTAAAGTTTATTAATGCTCAACAACAACTAAACTTTACTAGGCATATACTAACCTTCTCTCGGCTTCCACTATTTTTCTTCTTTGCTCAAAACCCATTGATTTTCACTTAGCTTCTACTATTTCCTACTTAGCTTGCATTGTTGTCTCAACTAGACTTGGCAGACACTTTTCTTTACTTGATCTTCTTCTAGAATGTACTTGAGTAACCTTTCATTACAAACTTTAAGTAGATAAACAATAAACTATACTATCAATGTCTAACTTGGTCTTAGTTCTCCTTTTATACACTAAATAACTCAACCTATCTCTAGGTCCTCTTGTTATCTTCTCTTTTCAAATCCTCTTCATCAATCAAACAAATGATAGCATTCAGACCAAAAAGAAATTGTCTCTCCAAAAATTAGCAAGTTTTACATCATTGAAAAAAGAAATGATTGTTCTATGATAATTTCTTTACTTAAAACAATCTCTTTTCAACACACGTCTCTATAAAACATTACATAATTAAAAAAATTGTCTATATACTGAAATAAGTTCAGAAGATGTTACATAACTTTGTGGAATGTGATATATCATACACATTCAATGAAAGAAATCAAGTTGCAGACCTTTTAGAAAATATGGGCTATGATAAGTTGGGTTCTTGATTCATTGACCCTCAATCATATCACCATGGACTTTCCACAATTATATGAGCTTGTTCAATAAAAAATGAGTATACAACCCAACCGATAACTTTTTTTATATAAGCTCACTTATTTGAATTTGCCAATTTTTATGGGGTTTCTCTTCTTGATTTATTACATGATATTTGAATTCAAGTTTGGGTCACTTAGTCACATTTTGGGACATTTTCCATCCAAAAATATTTGAGCCTAAAAGTTAACATACATGATGGTTGATAAATTATGGTATGTGCCAAGATAAATTGGAAAGAGATAATATTGGCTTGATAATACCTTGTAGACCTTGAAAATTTCCATGAAAAAATAACAACATATAATTTTAATTTATCCTTAAATAATACCTTGGTAAACATGTTTTCACCATTTTGGAGGAAGATATTAGGAGTACCCATGCACTAGTGATATTTTTCTATTTTGTGTGACACAAGGAAAGTACCTTCCAAAGTAGTGATTTATCATTATTTCAAAAAATTGAGGATGAAAAGCCCACGAAATAGGGATTTTCACAAGATCACATATAACAACACAAGGTGACCACAAAATAGTAAATTTTGTTGTTTTAGAGATACACTTGAGAGGGGAGTACAAAGTAGCATTTTTTGTTGTTTAGGAAGGGGAAGTTGAACCACAAAGAAAAGTTACGAAGAAGGATTAATGAACAATTCAAATGCTAAAATATGCCATTTTATGTACCTCAAAGTATGAGACATTAATGGAAGAATGTTTGAAATCATGGATGAGAGAGATAGAGAAGTGGCCACTTGTGTAAATTTTTCGAAGTCATAAATGAGAAATAAAAGGTGAATAAAGGAAATAAGTTATTTAAGGAAAAAAACCATTCCCTGCAAAATACCACTTCAAGTTGTAGAAGGATTTAAAGAACAAGTGAGTGAGCTATGAAACTACATTGTCAAGATTCAAAAATTCATAAGTTTAATTCTCTCTTTGAATTTGAATTCCTAGTCAAGTGGCATCTAAGAAACAAGCTACTACTAAGAAGGAAGTAACTGTTAAAAAAAACCAAGCTCAAAACATAGAAAAAACCATACAAAAGAATATCTTAGAGTTATTTATTTACTCTTTAGCTACTAACTATATTTATATTCTCTAATTAATTTAGGGGGTGTAAGGATGCAACTTTATCAATTTATAATAGGTCCTTATTTAGGTTATTTTATCCAAATAAGGATGAAAAGGAACCTAGGAGTAATTCTTGGAAACTTGACCTAGGAAAAATCCTTCTTCCAAATGTATATGTGGACATAGTACTCGTCAATATTTTAGTTGGATGTTTTAAACAAGTTACAAGAACAATTAGGAATCCAGATGGGATGCCCTTGCTAGTTATAACTAAGTCTTGTAATGAGGATTGTTTCAAATTAAGTACTCAATCCCTAACTAAAATACACAAGAATTAGTTTAGGGTGGATTTTGAAAGGACAATTAAATTTAGGCTCACTAAAATCACACACACTATGAATAAAGGTTAAAATAGTATATTAATGTTCATTTAAAACATGGGTCCCCATTCCATTGACAAGTTTTTTTTTCAAAAACACTTATTATGGGTGGGCTAAACTATGTAGAGAAGATTATAAAGAGAAAATATATTTGGATTATATGTACACATCCATGAGAATTCAAAACCCTCATTCCTATCTAGATTTTGATTTTGCAAGTGAGATTGAGGGAGTCCTTCATACACAGTTGGCTAGATGGAAAACTACCAAGTCATTCAAGAATTACTCTTTGTTGTGTCATCTCCTACTATTCAAAAATGTTCACCAATTTAAGATTTCTCTAAATCATACTACCACTAATGAAAAATGTAATCATTACCCATTTAGATGTGATGCAAGGCTTGAGACAAACATGGAAGAGATGGGGATTTCAATACATCTAGGGATGTGTTTGTTGTGTGGATTACTAGACTATTTGGAGGTTACATCACCAAAATACCCAAAAAAATAAAGGTCATGTTTAGGCCAAAGGAGTATCTACCTAATGGGAAAAATGAGTTTAGATTTGGGGACTAGATATGCAATCCACATTTCACACTAATTAGGTTGTATGGATGTAAAAAACAACCACACATGCTACCCCAATTTGTGAGGAAGGGTAGGTTTCCTTGAATATGTTTAGAAATTGATATGGATTGAAAATGACATTGCAAAATCTAGGATAAAGGGGAATCACATGCTCCATTTTATGAAATTTGATGTCTTCATAATTAGGTACTTAAGTATAAAGAAGGTACAAGAGTACATTGTGAATTGTTTTGATTTTAATAGTGCAAAGGCATGACGTTATGATCTTGATGGATATAATAAGTATTTTGTCAAAAAAAAATCATAAAATTAGTTTAGAGAAATACATCATAAGTAATTATGATCATGTTCCTGATATTATATAGAGGATGAAGAAGTGGAGTATTTTTCTTAACATTGAGAAGAAAAGGTTAAGTGTAGGACTTCCCCTTTTTTATGATAAAATTGAATTGGAGGCCATTAGGTTTGATAAATGTATTAAAAAATTTGATGAGTTACATTAGGAGTATATTAAATATAAAAGGGAAAATAAGTTGGACAATATCAACTCTCACTTTCTCAAAATAAGATAAAATTTCTAGTAAGAAGTTCAACCTAAAAGCCCAAGACTAGTGTCTTTGAGACAACAACACCCCACTGGTTAGTTATGAGGATTCATATGAGGAAGATGGATAAAAGGAGGTTTTCCATTTATTAAAAATTCTAAAGGAAGGTACTATAGTTAAAGAAGTTGAGCTTGCACCCATCCTTAAGGAAGAGATACATGGCTATCATGCATTAACAATGGAAAATGGTACACCAATTGACATGAAAGATGAAAGGGAACAAATTTTTCAATAGCTCATTAAGAATAAGGCCTTTACTATTACATAGGAGTTTAAAGACTTCTAGAAAAAGTCCAAAATGAAGGAATCTAATGAAAGAAAAAAATAAAAAGTTGGAATGGTTGACAAATCTCAACATGCTACTATAATTCAACAAATGATTGATGAGCTTCACCTTGATGATATTAACTGCACTTTGGAAGAATCCAAAGAAGAGTGATATCCTCATTGTATCTAGCCTAATAATTAAGGAGTTGTTCCTACTAGATTAGGTAAGGAAACAATATGATACAACTTTTTCCACTAAAATTGAAATTTTGGAGAAAATAGAATGGTCGGGATTTAGTCTGCTCACTTTTAAATGTGAAAATACCAAGCTAATTTTTTTTTATAGGGGTACACAGTGAATGTTAATGGTCCAAAATTTTGGCAATACAAACCCCTTAGTTTTTTCAAATGAATTGATGCATAGAGCCATGTTCAATAGTGCTCAATTGAGGTATATGAAGGAAATAATTGAGGAATTGTAGATGAGATAAATGGACATGAATTCAATTATTAATAAAATGCATACAAAAATAAGGAGGTTGGAGAGTCATCTTAATATCATGAAATCCCTTCTAGCACTTAGAGCCATTTTTGTTCACCAACCTACAATCTTTGTCATTGAGGTCAAGGAAAAGAAAACTAAAGAGATCAAAGATGATGAAATAGATAAAGAATGTTCTTATAGGAACCTTGAGGATATCCTTGCATTTAGGATTAAAATAATTCTAGGAAAGTTCATTCAAGTGTATGAAGGCTTTCAATGTATAAATAATATGCTTGATTTCTTTGAAGACAACAAGACTATATTATTGGATTTGGAAAGGAAATGGAATCCTTCCTTATATGAATTGGGTTGGATGTATGAAATAACTAAGAGGGATCCAGATGCTCCTCATCTAATCAAGGATATTTTTGATGTGTTGGAAACTATACCAAAGAACATATCCTAAATGGAGCAAAACAACCAAAAATTGAATAAAAGGTACTTCTCATTTCCTTTGTTGAGAATTGTGTCATATCTTATTTGATGGAAAATGATAGGAAGATCAAAATCTTGCAAAAATAGAAGGGTGAAATTTTTCTATTGACACAAAGGGCTATGGATCACTTTACAGAAAAGGAAAGCTTTCAGATAAATGATTTCCACACCCTAATGGATAAAGTAATTATTTTGGAGAGCAAGTTTGTTAAATTTCAAACTAATGTTTGGGTGGATATAGGAAAGAAATGGAAATACATACATAAGTACCTTCTCGAGGTTTCCATATTCATATGGCCCACACATGCACATATCTCTAAGTGGATCAATGACTACATGGAAATGCATGAATTAGTGCAAGTAGAAGTGACAATAAATGAAGAGGAAGAGGCTATTGTTGGAGAGTGAATGACATAAAACCCTTATTAAAATAATTTTTATTTTGTATGCAGTAGTACTTGATTAGTTATGAATAGTCATGTAATAAGGAGATTTGAAGATTTGTTGCACCCTTTCAATTTGTTTAAGAAAGGGTACAAAGATCTTATTTTAGATATAGGTCATAAGATATAAGATACATACAAGTTATTCATGATGCAATTCAATATTTTTGATATATATTCCCCTTTTTATGCAACATTATAAAGTAGTTTGAATTTTAATGGTTGATGCAATTTCAAGATTTATACAATCTTCATTATTTTATTTTTTTCTTTATTTCATATAGTAATACAAGATACTTTATTTTGATACTCTATTTGCATATCTAGATGTTCAATAACTCATATTCAATATTGTTCTCTTGAATCTATGTTATTGTTGATGGATTGAATTGTATATGTATCTTTGATTATCAAATTTTGAATGCTATGTAATGCTTGTCTAATTGGTCTCCATTACTAGGATAAGGTCCATATCCCACAAGTTCTCTATCCAATAATTGATGGTGTGCACATTATTTTTAGGGTTTGATGATACTTTGTTTTAGGGTTAGACTCTATTTACCCAATAAAAATGGATTGGTCTAACTATTTATAAGTTGACCAATAATTACAATTATTAAGGTTATCTATATGATTACCAACATTAGATTAAGTCACTATTATCATTTTCATCACACATTTACATTTAAATCATCCTTTTAAGTATTATAAAGGTATTTAGTTCAATAGTTGTGGTTTATCCTTAAGAAAAACTTATAATCTTAAGAGTATCTCTAGTAAAATCTTCATGAATCATATCATAAAAGTTTCATTAGGTACACCCACCTAGGTTAGCAGATCTTGAAGTGAAGAGGATTTGATCACTAAGTACCAATCCTAATCATTGGCCAAATTGTGTTGGATTACCCATCATGGAGAAAGAAAGGCTCATAGGTTCTCCAACTAACAATTTGAGGAACCAACAAATTGGTGAGTCTACTCTAGAGAGTTTCTCACAATATTCATTGGGAAGATACCCATGATTCATAGTTTCAAAGACTAGAAAATTTGATTCTACTGGAGAAGAAATCCCAGACAATACAATAAGTTTATTATTTCCTCAAAAGGAGGGAGCAATTCTACCCAAATAATGGTTAATGAATTTGTGAATGGAAGATAGCTATGAAAAAATAATCTCCTAGAAAGAAATGAATTGTTTAAACCAAAGAAAACCATTTATTCTCAAAGGTATTAGACCTTTGAATCTCAAAAGATTCAATTAAAGACCAAAAAAACTATGTTTTAATTTACTTAATCCACTACCAAATTTTTATGAAGAATGGAGAAAATCAACAATACATCATTTGGATACATTTTATAACTTTTTTAATGAATATAAATTGCATGAAGAAATTAGTATTATGATTCTCTTTGGAAAATTTTTGAAAGGAGAAGCTAGAGAAAGTTATGAAGCATTACCCTTAGGAAGCATTTCATCATGGGGGAGATATGAGCTATGGTTTTGCAATACTTTCCAAAAGTATAGTCAAAGAGAAATAAAAGATAGATACAAACCTCTTATTAGGAAAAACAAGCCTATTTGTTGCCATTAAGTAATTTCTAGCATTTGTGTACCAAAGATGATGCCTACATCAAACAATTATCAGGATGGGGTTAAAAGAATTAAAAACTCTAATATGGTAACATCAAAAAGGTGTGAGAGAGATTAAATATACAAAGAGGATATAAAGAGAAGAAGGAAAAAAAGCTAATACAAAAAATTGGGATAACATGTTTGGGCATACTCAAGGTAACAATGAAAACCTCCTTAGTAAAGATGAAATCTCACAATTACTTGAGATTGGATACCAAAGAAGAATAAAAGGAAATGGTCAAATGTATTATTCAAGTTTGGACCCTAAAATTGATGCACCTATATATGATGAAGAAAATAAATTGTACCATATGATATCATATAATGAAATAGGCCCAAATAATAATAAGGAGAGTGGCCTTGAAAGATATGTGATGCAAGATTCAATAAATAGCATTTCAATTACTATGGATGAAGATGTCAAAATTTTCAAGGAACATAAACCATGAAAAAGACAAGAAGAGCTGAACTTTTATGGTAAAGAAACAAAGAGAGAAAAAAAAGGCAAGGGTTCACCCTTTATGTATAAAAAGAAAGATGACCACTACAACACCAAAAATAATCCACAACACCTAAGCACGTGAATTTTTTGAAAGATTCATATGACAGTGAAGATATCCTTTTTGAAGATCTATTTTGTATAAAAGGTAGTTAGATGTTAAAAAATAATGAAACATGTTAGGGTCATGTTGAGCTATCATTATGCATGATGCTAAATGGTAGAAACCCTTGCGAATTCCTCTCTTGAAAAGCTAATTTTTTGAATCAACTCCAAGGTTCTAGGTTGTATTGTGATGTACCAAAATCCACTCAGTTGAAGATAAATGTGATTGTTCACAAGGAGGCCTTTGCTGGTTTGTTCCAATTCTAGAAAAAGATGAAGAATCTGCATGTTGCTTCAAAATAACACTAAAGAACTATGTTTTTGTATTTTTATGTTTTCTGATGAATGCAAGCTAACAATGCAACTAAAATGAATTCCTACTCTAACAAAGGGGTTAGCAAAGAAAATAATGAAACTTGAAAGAAAATAACATGAAATTGAGAATCCTAACGAACATAAATTATGGGAAACGACACACCTGCGAGCTAAGCTTTCAAAGAAATAAGTAAATAACTAATGAAAGAAGGAGTAGTGCTTCTCTGATTCCACTAATGCAATCTTTAGTGAGAAACTTACTAGGCATATGATGTTTCACCCTTCATCAGATCACAAGGCCACAGAAAGTGCACTCATGTGAGATGAAAAGTTATGTAACCTCAATTTGATGATTTCTAAATAAGCTAGTTATGCAGTGGAATTTGTTGATACCATAATAATCACTAGAACTAATGAAATGCACAACTAGAAACAAAGGAATAAACCTTTGGCTCAATCGCAATTTCATGAAAATAAATCCACAAAATAATGACACATTCAGGCAAGAATTACTACACTCCAAATGCGAGCACCAAAAGCATAATTGTATTGCAAAATAACAGCAACACCCTTACATATTACAATTGGGGTATTTATAAGAAATCATCTCCTCAATTTTTGTTGAGAGTGAGAGATATCTTCATGCAATAAAATGCTTTTAAACAATAAAACAAACTAACTATATACAAACTAACAATCTAATTGGTGCAAAGTAAGACTCCATCCACATTTTAATTCATTAATTGGATGCATGAGCCTTTTACAGGTTCAAAAATAAAGAAATGTGATAGAGAAAGCTTCAAGTCAAAGTGGGGGTGACTGGAAGTGCCCAAATTAGAAGCTGGTCCTTCACTAGGCATGTGTCAAAGTTAACCTATCATTAGAATGTGTTTCTGATGCATGGGAAGCTCTATTTTTGGAATTAGCAATTAACTATCAGTGAAACTTTTCCAAAAATGTGGAGCTACAAACCTATAGATCTATGTAGCTATGGACCTACATAACTGTGCAACTCAAAATGGTCCAAAATATCAAAATCTTACTAAGTGTAATAATCAAATTTTTTGCATCTGGGTTTTGTTCTTCTTCATCCCAAAGCTATGTTTGGTATCCAATTCTAACAATGCTTCTTTAGTTCTAAAGGCTTGTCAAATGTCTTCATCATCAGCAACTTCCACAAAAAATTTCGTAAAATTATCCACCATTACCTCAATAGGCAACAATTTCTCTCATTCCTCATCTTCAAAAATATCCAAGTAGGCATCGCTATAGTGCTTCTCTGCTTCCAAAATTTTCTCTTGGGCTTGGTCCTTGAGCCAATAAATCTCCTCATGTAATGTCTCCATTAATTTATTGCTATCCACTATTTTCTCTATCCAGTCATCAATCATATCTAATTCTTCTTCGGTATATACATCAATCAAAACCTAGTATCTTTGCCCCTTTATGGCTTGTAGAGTTTGAAAATCCTTACTCCAAGCCCATACTTCATCCATAATATTGAAGTCTTGCTTCAAAATTGTTATGATTTTATTCACATTCTCTTGCATAGCATGCAATAACTTCAAATTCCCTATAATTATTGTAACACCTTTCTCCTTAAAACTATCCCACCACTACTAATAGGCTTTCAAAAATGGTTCAATGTGTACCACTCCCTCTTCTCTAAGAATAATATTCAAAGTTGACTCAGCCTACTTAGGATCAAGAGGACCAACTACTTCAGCTAGATATCCCTTTAGGATCTGAACCTACCTTCGAAGTGCTTGGAGTTTGGCCTTATCCTATTCCATGTGCTTAAGAACCTCTTTGACTCCCAATGTCATCATTAGTTAGGTTATATCCCATGTAGGCCTTCCCAACATAACATCCTTCAATTCACAATCCTCGAGGCTAAGGCTTTCTGCATCCATATCTTCAGGAGGGACAGTCACTTCTACAAATAGGTCCTGATTCTGTGTATTGGTGACAAATGCTAATGGTATTGCCTCATGTGATGGAGACTCAAGTTTATTTAGGATCTTTGCAATATCAAAAAGGTCTTCCTTTGAAGCACAAAATTGAGGCCTAGTACTCCTCATTATTTCCTTTTGGGTCCATCTAGGAATTCATCTTGTTGAGGACCTAGCTCTTGATGATGAAGGGGTATGTTCTACAACTTCCTTCCCTTTATTGCTCCTACTCAGAGTTGTCTCCTACTAGGAGGGTTCTTCTTCTAAAGCCTCAATCTTAGTATACCCTGAAGCCTGAACCTCAGTGTCTTGGGAAGGTGGTTGAAAATATTTTATTACTTGTCCTTTCTTTGATGCCTCATCGATTGCCACTTGTTTTGGTCACTCTTCTTGTGATGGTTCCTTCTAAACTAGAGGTGGAGGAGTAACTAAAACCTTATCTACCACCATAATTTGTGGTGGAGATGGGGGAGAAAGATCAAGACCCTCTGTGTCTAGCAGCATTTGCATCCAATCTTCCTGTTGAGGTTCACCTATAAGGGTGTCCCTGATCTTATCCCCAATCAACTCTATTCCCACGGGCATAAAAGCAAAATCTAACATTTAAAAAATGTCATCACTCTCTTCATTTTTCTCATCCACCCACTATTGTACTTCATCTTCCAAGGAAGAGAGTTCTAAGGGTTCTACTTGGGTGGATGGCACGATACTCATGGTACTCTTTCTCCTTTGTAATTATGTGGCTCTCGCTAGCTAAGTTCTTCCCTATAGGGGCACTTGTTCCTCTTCCTCTTCTAATTCTTCCTCCTTATCCTCTTCATCTCCCTCTGGAATGCTTTCAGGAACAGATGGGGAAGGCACCACTCTTCTGTTGATCCTTTGCCTCTTTTTCATCTAGATCTTAATCCTCTTCTTTTGTTTCTTAGGTGTGGAAGGAGAAGTTGATTCCTCTTGCATAGGAGGAATGGAGACTTTTAGAATCTCTCCCTCTTCTAGTTGGCTAGGTACAATGGGAGGCAATTGAGATTCATCCTAGACTTGAGTAGCTCCAGTATCCTCAGACCCTTGTGCACCCTATTCTTGTTGTTGGGGAGGCACCTATTCTTCAGCCTATTCTATTTGAATTCTCTGAGGGGAGGTCCTATTCCTTTTGTTCTTTCCCTTCCTCTCTAGAGGATGATAGTATCCAACTAGGTGATCAAGCTAATATACCATCTCTAGCCTGATAGGAGACTAGGCCACAAAGGTAGGAATTATTACTTTCTTCACTCTACCTCTTTTTGGAAAGGCATGTGCATGAAAGATCATTGTGTTAAGAACTAGATCTAGTGGAAAAGGTTTCTTGATCCAATCCTTCATCTTTTAGATGACATGCCTTGCTCGATGATTAATATCATCTACCTCTTCCCTATCAATCCCAACGTTCGTAATGGGTCTTTCACCAATTTTGTCTGTGTTGAATAGGGGGTCCAGCAACTCCTTCAAATCATGTTTCCTTATCTCCTCTGGGATGTTCAACTAGAGATCCTTCTCTACTAGATACAAATTCATCCTATAATAATCCCTTATGTAGACATTGTAGTCATTTGTATCATTCATCCAATGATCTTCAATAGCATCCTCATGATGGAAGTCTTTTCTTTCCAAACTCTCCACTCTCCCAACATTGTCAAAATAGGGTTGGGAAGAGTTTTATTCCTCAAGGGGATAATTCTCCCACTCCCACTTGAAGGATGGATTATCTTTCTTTTGCTTCATTGATATGGCCTAATGACCAATGGCAATGCCTAACAAGGTCTCTATTGCCTCTTTATCTTCTCATATGCTGACTCAATTTGTCAGGCAATCTCTAATAGCACCAATTTGTCACTTGGGTATCTTGGGAGCTTCTTAGAATTGATGGAGGCACCAGCTACCCACATATATGTGAACATCTTGAACTAGATGAAGCAGGCTTTGAGAACTGTAATTTGTGCTTTGGCTTCATCGGATAACCTCTTCCCATAATCTCCCTCAATGAATCGAATGATCACAAAAATGAATGCATCATTGATGATTATGTACTCTTTGCTCTATGCCAAGAGCTTCTTCTTCACTAGTTGAGCGTAGACTATGTATGGCTAGGCATTGGGATCCTACATACTACCTCTCTTGTACAAACAAGGATAGTTTGTTGCCCTTGTTGCAAGCAGGTATACCATGCAAGAAGTCATGTAAAACTTGTTTTTGTCCTTTACTATCCTCAATTGTTCACACAAATTCTCACTTAGTGTGGTGGCCCAGTCCAGTGGTATCTTCGCTGCTCTGATGGTCTCAATGAAGTTGACCATGAAAGTGCTGAGGAGGCCCATTGCGGGTAAGCCCATGAATCTTCTCAAGAGAATGATAGAGTACCCAATGTCCTCCTTCATCTATCCCTGAGTCATGTCTACTTTTCCTATTATCTTCCCCCTGGGAGTCTTCTCAATAAGGTATGATGATTGTATAATGTCTATCACCTCCTATTGGTGCTCCCTGTACCATCTCTTAGCTGATTCATATGAGAGCCTAATGAACTGATCTGCTCTTGGGAGATGGAAGACCCTCTCAATGTTATTGGGTCGGAGGTCCAACACAACTTCTCCTATGATGCTTTTGATGACCCTTTCTTCAGGAACAAAATGTTGTGCCAGGGCCATGATTAGTTCTACTAATTGTACTGATATGGGATGTGATGCTACATTCACCAACCTAGAACAAATCAGTGAAGATACGAGAACTGATCTCTTTGTGGGCTTATTGCAAATTCTTAGGAATTCTCTTAAATTTGTGTGTCCCAAGTCAGTATCTCTGACTTCAAGGGAATGCCTTGGAATTTGAAAAATACGGGTTTGGGTGCTACTCCAGGTGTGGATGCCATTTGATTACTTGCACATAATAGAAAAAAAACATTTGTTAGGTCAATTAAAAACTTAGAAATAAAATGTAAAAGCTAAAAATGAAATGCCCAATTTGGACATTTTTATTTATTTATTATTCTTTTCAATCATTTATTTTATTTTTAGAACTTTTTTTTTTTTAAATTTTTTAAAATTATATATATATATATATATATATTTTAAATTATATATATCTTTTATTTTTTTTAAAAATACAAATGAGTGGAAAGTGGATTCACATGTGGCTAGGGTTTTAAGGCCACACAGTTCATGGTAGCGCACCACAGATGCCAAAGGCACTGTGTGCAGTAATGGTGGTTCTATGGGCGCAAAAGGTTCCATGTATGATGATGGTGTCGAGTAGTGTCACAAGTAGTGGGGAGTTGGCACCGTGAGCGCAAAGACCATGAGTGGAGTAAATGGAGGCACCGTTGGTACAAGGCACACCACAGGCGTGAGGAAATAGGGGGAAGATAGCGCAGGCTATGCTGCATGGGGTGCACAAAGCGGGCATGGTGCAGGGTGTGTCATATGTGTGCCTCATGGGAACCACATGAGGTGCACCGCATGAGTGTTGCAAGGTGTGGTTGGTACTACTAGCATGAGTGGTAGGATGTGTTAACTTGGCACCACAGGCACCGTGTGTTTGTTTGGCACCACGGGCATGAGCACCGCTTGCCGTGAATGCGATGTGTTAAGTGCTTACCTTGTGCACTTGTTGAAATTCCCATGAAAATGAAAAAGTGTTAAGTGTGAAGCAAGGGGGGTGTAGGGGTTTTATAACCCCTTGCACCGGATGAGATGTGCGGTGCGCATCTTGCCTACACGTGCATGCTTGCGTGATGTGGATACATTTTTTTTAAAAAAAAAATCCAATTTTTATAATTTTCCAATTTTTTATTTTTTTGTATTTTTGGAATTTTCAATTTTTTATTTTTTATTTTTTTTATTTTTTTATTTTTGACTCTAACACTTTTGATTTCTGATATTTTCTCTTGACTCTCAAACTGTGAGTTCAAGAGTCAAAAAAAAAGGTAGGGGGTCCCCATTCCTAGTGAGGAATGGGGCGTGTTTTGTGAGACCACAAAAAATAACCCCAAAAAAAGGAAGAAATGACCAAGGCATTTCTTCATCAGCAAACATTCTTCCAACATGTGTCAAACACCAACCAAACTTTGAACATGTCAAGCACCTTTTGGATGAATTTACAATCAAAACCTCAAAATTTGAAACCTTCAAGCTCAGTGTGTGACTTGTGTATTCATTCCCTTTGATATCTCAGAATGCAATCTATGAATTTTTTTTGACAATTTGGAAACAATCTCCCACTCTTCTTGGCTCATTCATTTAGAATCTCTACAAAGGCTATTCATCGATCATTTTCTTGACCAAATGAGAGAATTAGTTCGAGGGCTCTTGGTGAGATGCCACATTCTTTTAATTTTTTGGCCATTTGAATAATTGCTCCATGTCATTTAGAATGTTACTTTTGATGAAGCAATATTTTGGATACAAGATACTTTATTTTGAAAACATATCTTTTTCCATTTCAGATCTTTAGAATCCTTTAGTCTAAACACTATATTTTTCTCTTTTTTTTTTTTCTTTTTTTCTGTATCCTGACTATGCTTAGACTATGTAGTCAAGACATCGATGTCATTTCTTGGATTTGATCTTTTGTGAACATCCCTTGCATTCCTCTTTTAGAACTTTTAGAAACTCTCATGCCAAACAATGATCTTGGCAACCTTTCGAGGAGACCCCTCCTGTTTGAACCAGTTAAATTTTGGATCATCCCTCATCATCTTTGACTTTAATTCAACATCACCTAAACAATCAAATTTTAAATTTGCAAAGTTTTGAGAACTTGTTGGTCTAGACTTCTGATTTCTAAACCAAAAAATCCCCTATTTTCACAAGAAATGTTCATTGCTTGGTTGGTACAAGACACACAATCGTCCAAATGTTTTGAAAAAGAAATACCTCTTCCTAAAATTAGAACCAAATAGTGGTTAGTAAAAATATTGAGAGAAAATCTCAAGTACACCTTACCCCCCAAGACTGACACAATTTTGAAAACAAAACACATGATTGAAAGCAAACACGCAACATGAAAATAAACACACTTGCAGAAATAAAATCTCAGCTAAATGCAAAAATAAAATCTAAATTTTTTTTTTTGTGTGTGTGTGTCTTTTAGGCTTCAAAATAACACTTCAGAAACTTCCCATTTACGAGCATGGGAAGAAATTCCCCCATAAGTAATTGAGCCTAAAAGTGTTTTCTCTGAGAATTTCCATGATCTGATAAGGGCTCGTCCACAAATGTTGAAACTTGGTATGACTTCCTAGCTTTTTTTTCACCTTATCCCAAAGTAGAACAAGGTTGGAAATCCTAAATGACTTTATTGTGGCTCTCTTGTCGAACCATCTTTTCGCAATAGCTTGATGTTTAGCCATATGCTCCAATACAACTGTCCATTTCTCATCAATCTGATTTGTACTTTGTCAGCATCTTCAACATATCCACTCATGAACTTTAAAATAGGAATTCTAAGGTTAAGTGGGAACACTAGTTCTTGTCCATAGATAAGAAAATACAGAGAAGTACCAAAGCATTTTTTACTCTCACTCAATCTGTTCATAGGGCATATTTGAGTTGTGTATGCCAATCCCTAGGATTCTCCTTCAACAATCATCTTATCACTATGATCAAGTTCTTGTTTGTAGATTCTGCTACCCCATTTCCTTGCAGGTAATAATTCGAAGAGAACTTGATAATGACTTTATTTTCAAATGCCCACTAGGTCAAGAATGTTGATGCAAAAGCAAATCCGTTATCACACACAAGGGCGAATGGCATTCCAAACCTAGTTAGAATGTGCTCCTCCAAGAAATTTGTTACCACCTTGGTAGTGTAATTCCTATAAGTTTCTTCTTATGTCCATCTAGTGCAATAATTCGTGGCCATAAGAATGTAAGTGTGTCTAGTTGACGATGGTGGGTTAATTGGACTAATGAAATCTAGCCCCCACTTTGCAAAGGGATGTATCTCATATATAGGCTATAAGGGCATTGCCAGATTCCTTTCTCTGTTGGCACTGGTCTCATAGATATGGCAAGAGTGTACATGCTTAAAAGAGTCTCTAAATATCAAGGGAAAAAAATAACCTGATCTTAGAATCATGTGAGTCGTTGCCTCTATTGAACCATGTCCTATACCATACTTGTCATGAAAGTGTTCCAAGACTTCCTTTGCTTCCTCATGGCCTAAACACTTCAAATAAATGCCTTCATAGTTTCTCTTATACAACTTGTTGTCTTGTAGCATATAGGATTCACATTTCATTTTAAGTCCTCTGCATTGTGAGCTATTCATCCAACTCGGGTATCAATTCTATAGAAGATAATACACAATGTCCTAGTACCAGACATCTGTCACTACACCTTGGCTAATATCAACTTGAGAAACTATCATTTTCTTCTAGTCATCTGCATTTGTTTCACTGTCAAACTTGAACTCCTTTTCCTTCCTGTCCTGGTTATCAGCTATCATCATAGACAACCCTTGACCTTTGACTATTTTCATTGGTTGGATCTTTAGGCCAAACTCTTGAAGTATTACCATCCATTCACCCCATCTTTCACCAAGTTCATTTTGCATCAACAATGTCTTCACTGCTGGGTTAGCCACAATACCATACATCTTACTTCTCAATATATAATGGAAGAATTTCTTCACTACCTTAACCAAAGAAAAATACTATTTTTCGAGGTTAGAATAATTCAACTCGACATTCCTCAGTGGGAAACTCATAAAAGCAATAGGTCTTTCATCTTCCTTCTCATTCTTTTGGGTCAAAACCCCTGTGCATGAATGTTCTGAAGAAAAGGAATATATCTTGAAGGGAAGGTTGTAGTCAAGACTAACCAATACTGGAGCTATGGAAATGGCTCCTTTCTTAAGCAAGTTATTAAGTGGACACAATTTTTGCAAATCCACTTATGAATTTTTGAACAAAATTTATCTTCCCAAAGAAAGACTTTAGTTCCTTTTGATTGTTCGAGGCTGACAACTTTAAAATAGCTATAACTCTATCAGGATCAATGGAGATTCCACCAAAATGATATGACCTAGGATTTTTCCTTTAGTCACCCCAAACAAACACTTTTTAGGATTGAGAGATGCACAGTATTTACAACACCTATTAAACACTTGTCTCAGGTCAGCAATGTGTGTAGTTTGATCTTTTGAAAAGATAGTCCAGTCATCCATGTAAATAATTATACATCTATTGATTAATCCCTTGAATGCTTCATCCATGGCATGCTGAAATGTAGCTCCTACATTAATCAATCCAAATGGCATCCTCATGTACACAAAAGTTCCCCATTTGGTTGTAAAGGCAATCTTCAGTCTGTCTTCCTCTTCAACCATTACCTGATTGTAACCCGAATATCCGTCCAAGAAAGACATCATTTTTGAACCGTTAACAATCTGTAAGACCTCATCTAATGAGGGAAATGGATAATTGTCCTTCTGGGAAGCCAAGTTCAAATTGCAAAAATCCACACAAAGTCAAATCTCTCCGATCTTTTTGCATATAGGAACTATGAAGATAATTTTTACGTCCAAAAATTCCTTAACTTCTTTCAGTATCAAAGGTTCAAGGATGGGATTGACTGGTCTTTGTCTTTGTTGGAAAGGCTTGGCATCTAGTTTGAGGGGAATATCATGTGTAATGATTTGAGGATCATACATCTTCAGATCTTCATAGCTCCAAGCAATGATATCCTTATATTTGGTGAGTAATTTGAGCATGTCTTCCTTCTCCTACAAACTGCATGCTTTCCCAATCTTTACCATCTTGGGATCATTTTTAGTTCCCAAATTGTATTCATCACATTTTTCAGTCCCCTTTTCTTCTAGATTTCTTTTTTTGAGTGTCAATTTATCATGATCAAAGATACATTCTAATTCAACCATCCCCTTAGGAATGGTATTGGTCATTAGGCTCAAGATTCCATCTTCGTCTCGAATGTCGAGATCCTCTAATTTTTCATTTGGGGTGTTGTCTATTTCGTGTCCCTTAAAGTGACCAGCACAAATGATAAACTCTAGTATGTGTTGATCATCCTAAAAAAATTGAAAATTCGTGATATTATCTAGAATAGAGGAAGCAACAACCAATTTGACTAAAAACTATTTTAACTTTGTCCCTTCAACGGGTTGCAATGTGCTTGCCAAAATGGCAAGGGCATCAGCTACCATATTCTTCCTTCTTGGAATAGACTTGATGTTCAAAGCTTGGAAGTCTTCTAACAACTCCCATACCCTTTTTCTATAGGCAATCAATCTCTTATCATTACAAGAGTACAACAATTTTACCTATTGTATGACCAATTGAGAATCTCCTTTGACAATGAGGGCTATGACTCCTATCTCAAGTGTAAAGAGAAGTCCGCAAATTAGGGCTTCATATTCTGCAACATTATTGGTGCCTTTGAATTGCAATCGGTATACTATGTAGAAAGATTTATGATTTTGATGCAGGAGCATCTTGCAAAAATTTATTTAAAAAACAAAAAAAAAAAAAAAATTGTGGAGGAGAGAGAAAGTGACGAAAATAGAAAGAAAATAATTTAAAATAAAAAGTAGAAAAAAATCAGAAAAAGAGAAATTCCTATTTTCAATGTGCATAGGTGGCGTGAATAAAAAGAAAAAGAAAATAGTTGGCATTCCATTTATCAAGATGTGTAGGTGGAATTCTAGAACGTTGTGGATAAAAATGTATTTAATATTTGAAGGTGTGTAGGTGGAATTCTAGAAGGTTCTGGATAAATCATGTATTTAATATTTGTTGGGTGCTTAGTTGTATTTGGGTGGTAATTTAATATTTATTTAAAGGTAGTTGTATTTACCTTTTATCCCACATTGGTTGTGTTTGTAATGTCTTGGGTTAGAAGTGCCTATTTAAGAAAGGCTTATTATCATTTGTAATCAAGTTCGGGAAATAGAAGCTCTTCGAATGTAATCTCTTGTAAGGAAGCTCTCAAGGTGTAGCTCTTCAAGTAGAAGTTTGGGAAGTAGAAGCTCTTAGTGAGGAATCTCTCTTATATTATAAGAGTTTGGAGTTTTTCCATGTGGAGAATATTGTAATGAATTTTCAAGTATTAATGGATTCTTTATGAAGGATTTTTCCATCTCTCTATCTCCATGTTGTTGTGATATTGATTGTGAGTTTGTAAGGGTGGTGTTGGCCCATCATCAATTTACCCTTAGGCGGAACTAGCTTGATACCTGCACCAGCTCTTGATTTACACTTGGAACCATCAAAGCAAAGAGTCCAAATTGAGTTTTCCTTAGGTTTTCTAACCTTGTGCTTATTCATTCTTAATTTCTCTTTTATTTGAGCTTTAAAGGATTGTTTCTTAGGAACCCATCATAATTTTCCAAGAGGTAGACTTGGTGATTCATCATTGTGAATACTTGATAGAGGAGGTGTGTTCTTTTCTTGTCTATCCTGAATTTCCCCTATCAGTTCTTGAATTTCCTCAACTTTTAGCAGAGGGTGCATGACCACTGAAGTTCATTCCTAGCCTTTTATGTACCTTCTTCTTCTTTGTACTTTGATCATTTTGGGTGAAAGAGAAGACAAACCTTCACCATCAAAAAAGGTATCACTGTATGATGCATTCAAATCTTTAGTTTCCCCTTCTAGATGCATTTGTAGGAGTTTGATTTTTAGAAGGTTCCTTTTGTGGATCATCAACTTTCTTTACTTTGACCAACTGGGTCAATACTCAAGTGACTACTTCTTGGCATGATGAACATTTGAACTCAGAATGATTAACTTTATGTAATCAACAAAATCCTAGGAGGAGGAGAATATTGAGATCAACTTCTTCTCCCAAACATTGTAGGTTAGCCATCATCTAGTCTATGAATTGCGTCATGACCTCATCCTTTGGGGCTGAAATTGTGGAGTCCATATCATGTTCATTTGGTTTCTTGATTGACATAGTATCAAAAACCATGACCTTATAGGAGCCTAAATTTATTTGCAAGGTTACTTCATTAGGGGCATTGTAATTGGTGATCATCTTTTTCAACTTGGGCTACACATCTATCTTGATTTGATTGTTCAAACCTTTCCATGGCAACCAAAACTAGGTGAAATCTATGGAGAACCACCCCTTAGACACTTCATCCATTCTCCATTGAGGAGAAACTTGTATGTTTCTACAATATCAACCACATGTATATCAATGATGTCTTGAATTTGAGGGTTGATTTTCAACTAAATGCACACATCTTTCAATACACCGATGACTTTGACCTCCATTTTGTCCAACTATATCACTACCTGATTAGTGGGTTGTGGGATGACCCCTAGCTTTTGTGCTATGGAAAATGGCATAAAATTGCACAAAGCTCCTGAATCAATAAGGAAATTATGAAGATTTTTCTTGTATATCCTTATACTGAGTAAAAACAAGGGCACCTCCACCTTGTCTTTGAACATAGTGGGCAATGCCTCCATAGTGTTAACTTGCTGTGACACCACCTTTTGAGGGGTGGTATTCATAGTGTGGGAAGTCTTTGTATAGTCCAGAGTCTTCATGAGCACCTCTCTTTGCTATGGAAAGTTTTGCAACATGTCAAACATAGACATATTGGCTTTTTTTTGCTTCAAGTCTTCCACCACACTGTACCTCTCAATGGACTTAGTAGGATTCTTCAAAATTGTTGGCACATTGGCTTGGTTCTAATTTTTTTGCCCCATAGTTGGTGGTTTAACTGGTGTTGGATTGTTACTTGCCCTTGGATCAAGAGGAGTTGGTTTTTGTGCTGGAGGAATCCCATCCATTAAAGGTTCCTTTCTACTTCTCAAGTTGTATGTATTTTGATTATCGCTATGAAAGGCAAACATCTCTTCATGCTGAAACTCAGGTTCTTAGCTGAATGGAAATGAGAATTCTTCATTGAGGAATTGCTATACTTGTGAATTTTGAGTGGGGTCATAGGACTCCAACAACATAGCATTAAATTTCATAGGAGTAGGATTATCACTTTCTTGAGAACTTTGAGCCATTTTTGGGTTCCCATTATAGTGCAAAATGTCCATTGCTAGGTGCACTATGGCCACCCTCATACTGGTTGACATCTGCATATTGAATGTTTTTGTTGTTGTTGTTGTTATTAGCGAGAATACTTCCATTATTGGGACATGTATTCCACTATTGATTCTATCTCTGAATGTCATTGTTAGGATCGAGAGGATTGAAATTGTTTCCCCTGTTACTGTTTCCTACATTGTTGTTGTTTCCACTAAAATTATTGTTGTAACTTTGACCATAATTGATATTATAAGGTCCGACATTTTTTCTCTGAAAGTTGTTATTCTATCCTTTTGATAGCCTAAGATGAGTTAATTTGTTGTTCATTTGTGACATAGTCTTTTTCATCTGATCAAATTCTGAAATGAAGTTATTGTCTATTTTTGTCAGAACCGTTGGCTTCTTCTCAAAGAAAGAAACCTTAGGGGGCTCATACCCTAGATAAGTTAGTGTAAGATTCTATGGAGCAAGTGCTTATTGTAGTGGAACTAGATTCATTGGTATGAATGGACTTGGCACAATAGGTACTCTGACTGGATATGTTGGCATCATCGTAATTGCTTGAGGTGGGAGCATCAATCCTCCCCCATTCGGATTGGCTTGTTTGATGAAAGTTATTGCTTTTGCAAAAACCTTCTCTAATGTATCAATATCTATTGTAGGAAGCCTTCTGAGAAAGATAGCTATAAGAGGATCCATGGCATTTAGATATATCTGAATAGCTACTTCAACTTGTATAGTGTATGGTGCCTTCAAATTGTGATATGCCATATGGAAGCAATGGTTGAAACGGGAAATCGTCTCAGTTGGGTCCCTTTTGATTGATATGAATTGTTGGTGCATCACAACTGGGTTGACGAAAGTTTTGAATTGCTCCAGGAACAATTTTTTGAAAGTATTCCAATCTTTGATACATCTAGGTGGCAAATTGATGTACCAATTATAAGAAAATTCCCCCAAAGAGTAGGGGAAAAGATGAAGGACTACATCCTCATTGGAAATCTACTTTTGCTTGCAAATTTCTTTGAAAAATTTAACATGGTCTTCGACAATTCAAGTTTCTCCATAGATGAACCTTGGGAAAAACTTCTTGGGATTCTTAGGGAGGTCATGGAGTACATCTCTCAAGTTTATGGGTGAGTCTACTACATTTGCAAAAAAGGCCATTGGAGGATTTGGTGGGCCTAATGGTGGTTGTTGTGGAGGTAGAATTGTGGGTGTATGTGGTGGTCCACCAAGTGGTTGGAGTGGAGGTGGGGTTGATGAAGATGATGAAAGTTTGAATGGAAGTGATTGAATTCAAGGTATTCCCTTATCACTGCATGGCTTGCAAAAATGGGTAAGCTCAAGAAACTCATGTGCCCTTGGTGAAGACCTTAATGCTCACTAAAAAGGGGATTCTAGTTTGGAACCCTCCAGTTTGCATCAATTCTAGAAAAAGTGCACCTCTATAGAAGCACACTTTCTAACCTCACTAAATTTTGCACACCACAAAGTTTTGTGCACCTGCGTAGCTGCAGATCTACGTACCTACAAAGTTGGGCACCTGAACACTTGCACACTTAAATTTATCAAAAAACTTAGAATTTTTTTTTGGACTTGTGTGAAGTACAAATTTTGTAGAAAGGTGCAAAATTTTGAAATTTTGGCAAATTATCTTTCCTTTCCTGAGAATGAAAAGTGTGGACCTCCTTCTAGTGCCACTTCTGTTGAGCTATCGTTATGTACGATGCTAAACGACAAGAACCCTTGTGAATTCCTCTCTTGAAAATTTGATTTCGTGAATTAACTCCAAGGTTTCAAGTTTTCTTGTGATGTACCAAAATCTTCTCAGTTGAAGATAAATGTGATTTTTCACAAGGAGGCCTTTGCTAGTTCGTTTTAATTCTAGAATAAGATGAAGAATTTGCACACTTCTTAAAAATAACACTAAAGAACTATGTTTTTGTATTTTTATGTTTTATGATGAATGCAAGCTAACAATGCAACTAAAATGAATTCCTACTCTAACAAAGGGGTTAGAAAAGAAAATAATGAAACTTGAAAGAAAATAACATGAAATTGAGATTCCTAACAGACATAAATTATGGGAAACGACACACCTACGAGTTAAGCTTTCAAAAAAATCGATAAATAACTAATGAAAGAAGGAGCAGCACTTCCTTGATTCCACTAATGAAATCGTTAGTGAGAAACTTAATAGGCATACGATGTTTCACCCTTCATCAGATCACAAGGACATAGAAAGTGCGCTCATGCAAGACAAAAAGTTATGTAAGCATGATTTGATGATTTCTTCATAAGTTAGTTACATAGTAGAATTCATTGATACCATAATAAACACCAGAACTAATGAAATACACAACCAAAAACAAAGCAATAAACCTTTGGCTCAATCAAAATTTCATGAAAATAAATCCACAAAATAATGACACATTCAGACAAGAATTAATACACTCCAAATGCAAGCACCAAAAGCATAATTTTATTGAAAAATAATAGTGGCCCCCCTTACATATTACAATTGGGGTATTTATAAGAAATCATCTCCTCAATTTGTGTTGAGAGTGAGAGATATCTTCATGCAGTAAAATGCTTTTAAACAATAAAACAAACTAATTATATACAAACTAACAATCTAATTGGTGCAAAGTAAGACTCCATCCACATTTTAATTCATTAATTGGTTGCATGAGCCTTTTACATATTCAAAAACAAAGAAATATGATAGAGAAAGCTTCAAGTCGAAGTGGGAGTGACTGGAAGTGCCAAAATTAGAAGCTGGTCCTTCACTAGGCATGTGTCGAAGTTAAACTGTTGTTAGAATGCATTTTTGATGCATGGGAGGTTCTATTTTTGGAACTGGCCATTAACTATCAGTGGAACTTTTCCAAACATGTAGACCTGTGGAGCTATGGACTTGCGGACTTGTGTAGCTATGGACCTATGTAGCTGTGCACCTCAAAATGGTCCAAAATCTCAAAATCTTACTAAGTGTCAAAATCAAAATTCTAGCATCTAGGTTTTTTTCTTCTTTGTCCCAAAGCTATGTTTGGATGTTTTCCCTTGAATTTCTCTATCATCTCAGTAACTTTAGCTACATTTGGTAGATCTAAAGCCTTATATTTTTCTTTGACTTTCTATCATTAATTGTTTACCTCAATTCAAGTATCAATAAAATCCCCAAGTTTGGTATCCAATTCTAACAATGCTTCTTCAGTTCTAAAGGCTTGTCAAATGTCTTCATCATCAACAACTTCCACAAAAATTTTCCTAAAATTATCCACCACTACCTCAACAAGCAACAATTTCTCTCGTTCCTCATCTTCAAAAATATCCAAATAGGCATCGCTATAGTGCTTCTCTACTTCCAAAATTTTCTCTTGGGCTTGGTCCTTGAGTTGATGAATCTCCTCATGTAATGTCTCCATTACTTTATTGATATCCACTATTTTCCCTATCCAGTCATCAATCATATCTAATTCTTCTTTGGTATATACATCAATCAAAACTCAGTATCTTTTCCCCTTTATGGCTTGTAGAGTTTGCAAATCCTTACTCTAGGTCCGTACTTCATCCATAATATTGACGTCTTACTTCAAAATTGCTACGATTTTATTCACATTCTCCTGCATAGCATGCAGTAACTTCAAATTCTTTATAATTATTGTAACACCTTTCTCCTCAAAACTATCCAGCTACTACTGACAGGCTTTCAAAAATGGATCAATGTGTGCCACTCCCCCTTCTCTGAGAATAGTATTCAAAGTCTGCTCAGGGTGCTTGGGATCAAGAGGACCAACTACTTCAGCAAGATATCCCTTCAGGATCTCAACCTGCCTTCGAAGTGCTTGGAGTTTGGCCTCATCCTGTTCCATGTGCTTAAGAACCTCTTTGACTCCCAAGGTCATCATTAGTCAGGTTGTATCCCATGTAGGCCTTCCCAACGTAACATCCTTCAATTCATAATCCTTGATGCTAAGGCTTTCTACATAGGTATCTTCAAGAGGGACAACCACTTGTGCAAACAAGTCCTAATTTTGTGCACTGGTGAGAAGTGCTAAAGGAATTTCCTCATGTGATGGAGACTCTGGTTTATTCAAGATCTCTGCAATATCACAAAGGTCTTCCTCTAAAGCATGGAAATGACACTTAGTACTCCTCATTATTTCCTTTTGGATCCATCTAGGAATGCGTCCTATTGAGGACCTAGCTCTTGATGACGAAGGGGTATGTTCTACAACTTCCTTCCCTTTGTCGCTCCTACTCAGAGTTTTCTCCTACTGGGAGGGTTCTTTTTCTAAAGCCTCAATCTCAATAGACTCTATAGCTTGAAACTTAGTGTCTTGGGAAGGTGGTTGAAAATATTCCATTACTTTTCCTTCCTTTAATGCCTCATCGATCACCACTTGTTCTGGTCACTCTTCCTATGATGGTTCCTTCTGAACCAGATGTGGAGGAGTAATTGAATCCTTATCTACCACCATAATTTGTGGTGGAGATGGGGGAGTATGATCAGGACCCTATGTGTCTAGTGGCATCTACATCCAATCTTCCTATTGAGGTTCACATGTAGGGGTGTCCCTGATTTTATCCCCAATCAACTCTATACCCATGAGCATAAAATCAAAATCTAACATTGAAAAAATGTCATTGCCCTCTTCACTCTACTCATCCACCCACTGCTAAATTTCATCTTCTGAGGAAGAGAGTTCTAAGTGTTCTTCTTGGGTGGATGGCATGATACCTATGGCACTCTTTCTCCTTTGTAATTCTACGGCTCTTGCTAGCCGAGTTCTTCCCCATAGGGGCACTTGTTTGTCTTCCTATTATGATTCTTCTTCTTCCTCCTCTTCATCTCCCTCTGGAATGCTTTTAGGAATAGATGGGGAAGGAACCAATCTTATGTTGATCCTTTGCCTCTTTTTCATCCAAATCTTAATCCTCTCCATTTTTTTCTTGGGGGTGGAAGGAGAAGTTGATTCCTCTTGCACAGGAGGAATGGAGACTTGCGAAATCTCTCCCTCTTCTGGTTGGCTAGGTATAATGAGAGGCAATTGAGATTCATCTTGGACTTCAGTAGCTCCAGTATCCTCAGACCCTTATGCACCCTATTCTTGCTGCTAGGGAGGTGCTTGTTCTTTAGCTTATTTTTTCTGAATTCTCTGAGGGGATGTCCTCTTCCTTTTGTTCTTTCCCTTCCTCTCTGAAGCTATATAGTATCCAACTAGGTGATCAAGCTGATATACTATCTTTGGCCTAATAGGAGACTAGGCCACAAAGGTAGGAATCATTACTTTCTTCCCTCTACTTCTTTCTGGGTGGGCATGTGCATGAAAGATCACTATATTAGGAACTAAATCGAGTGGAAAATGTTTCTTGATCTAATCCTTCATCATTCTGATGACATGCCTTGCTTAATGATTAATATCATCGACCTCTTCCCTATCAATCTTAACGTTCATAATGGGTCTTTTGCCATTTTTTTCTATGTTGAATAGGGGGTCCAGTAACTCCTTCAAATCTTGTTGCCTTATCTCCTCTGGGATGTTCAACTAGAGAGCCTTCTCTACTAGATACAAAGTCATTCTACAATAATCCCTTATGTAGACATCGTAGTCATTTGTGGCATTCATCTAGTGATCTTTAACAACATCCTCATGATGGAAGTCTTTTCCTGCCAGACTCTCCACTCTCCAAACATTGTCAAAATAGGGTCGACGAGAGTTGCATTCCTCAAAGGGATAATTCTCCCACTCCCACTCGAAGGATGGAATATCTTACTTCCACTTCACCTTATATAGTTCAATGACCAATGGCCATGCCCAACAAGGTCTTCGTTTCCTCTTTATCTTCTCATATGCTGACTCAATTTTTTGGGCAATCTCTAATAGCACCAGTTTTTCACTCGGGTATCTTGGGATCTTCTTAGGATTGATGGAGGCACCAGCTACCCATAGATATGTGAACATCTTGAACTAGATGAAGTAGGCTCTGAGAACTATAATCTGTGCTTTGGCTTCATCAGATAACCTCTTCCCAAAATCTCCCTCAATGAATTGAATGATCACAAAGATGAACACATCATTGACAATTTTGTACTCTTTGCTCTATGCCAAGAGCTTCTTCTTCACTAGCTGAGGGTAGACTATGTATGGCTAGGAATTGGGATCTTGCATATTGCCTCTCTTGTACAAATTGGGATAGTTTGTTTCCCTTGCTGCAAGCAGGTATAGCATGTAAGAAGTCATGTAAAACTTCTTCTTTTCCTTTACTGTCCTCAATTGCTCACACAAACTCTCACTTAGTATGGTGGCCCAGTTCAGTGGTATCTTCACTAGTCTGATGGTCTCAATGAAGTCGACCATGAAGTGTTGAGGTGGCCTGCTATGGGTAGGCCCATGACTCTACTGAAGAGAATGATAGAGTACCCAATTTCCTCCTTCATGTATCCCCAAGTCATGTCTACTTTGCTTGTTATCTTTCCCCTACGAGGCTTCTTAATGAGGTATGATGATTGTATGTCTATCGCCTCCTAGTGCTCCCTATACCATCTCTCAGCTGCTTTTTATGAGAGCCTAATGAACTGATCTGCTCTTGGGAGATGAAGGACCCTCTCAATGTTATCACTTGGTCAAAGGTCCAACACAACTTCTCCTGCAACACTTTTGACAACCCTTTCTTCAGGAACAAAATGTTGTGTCAGGGACATGATTAGTTCAGCTAATTGTACTGATATGGGATTTGACACTACATTCACCAAATTGGAACATATCAGTGAAGATATGAGAGTCGATCTCTCTATGGGCTTATTGCAAATTCGTAGGAATTCTCCTAAATTCGTGTGTCCTAGGTCGGTATCTCTAATTTTTGCATGGTCATCATGAAAACTTGACTTCAAGGGAAGGTCTTGGAATTTGAAAATTACAAGTTTGGGTGCTACTCCAGATGTGGATGCCATTTGATTACTTGCATGTCATAGAAAAAAAACATTTGTTAGGTCAATGAAAAACTTATAAATAAAACGAAAAGCTAAAAATGAAATGCCTAATTTGGGCATTTTTATTTATTTATTATTTTTTTAATCTTTTATTTTATTTTTTAAACTTTTATATTTTTTATATTTTTTTTATTTTTATATTTTTTTTTATTTTAAAATTTATTTTTTTTAAAAAAAATTTTAAATAGAAATAAGTGGAAAGTGGATGCGTGCACGGCTAGGGTTTCAAGGTTGCGTGGTCATGGCAATGTGCTGTGGATGCCAAAGGTGCCATGCGTAGTAATGGTGGCTCCGTGGGTGCAAAAGGCACCATACACAATGATGGTGTTGAGTAGCGCCATGGACGCAAAGCGCTGCAGGTGGTGGGGAGTCGGCACTGCAAGCATGGTATCAAAGCACCGTGGGTACGAGGCAGTGGCGGGAAGACGACGCGAGCTATGCCATGTGGGGGGCTCCACTCAAGCACCACATGGGGTGCACCATATGGGTGCCACGCAGGGTGCATCGCATGAGGTGTACTACATGAGTGCCGTGAGGTGTGGTTGGCTCTGCTAGCGCAAGCGACGAAATGTGTTAACTTGGTACCATGGGCATTGTGTGTTTGTTTGGTGCTGGGAGCATGAGCACCGCTCACCATGAGCATGATGTATTAAGTGCTTACCTTGTGCGCTTGTCAAAGCTCCCACAAAAATGAAAGTGTTAAGTGTGAAGCAAGTGGGTGTGGGGGTTTTATAACCCCCTGTGCCAGATGAGGTCCGCGACATGCGGATGCACGGTGCACATCTTGCCCTTGCGTGCGCTCCTGCAACGTGGATGAATTTTTTTAATTTTTTTAAAATTTTCCAATTTTTATAGTTTTCCAATTTTTTATTTTTTTTGTATTTTTGTACTTTTCAATTTTTTTTATTTTTTTTATTAATTTCTTTTTCGACTCTAACACTTTTGATTTCTAATATGTTCTCTCGACTCTCAAACTGTGAGTTTGAGAGTTGGAAAAAAAAGGTAGGGGTCCCCAATCCTAGTGAGGAATGGGATGTGTGTTTTGAGACCATAGCAGGTCACAGATTTCATGAGGTTGATGCAAGTTTTTTTTTCAAAAGGAATATATTTTGCATTTAAATATGTAATGAGTAAGGAAGCTAAAACTATTATATGTTTGAAATGCATATTCTCCTTCATGAGAAACACACAAATTTGATAGAGGTAAAGTATGAAAACATTATCCTTTCTATTGGTTTGCTTCTCTCAAAGATAGTAGAGATCTCACTATGTTCCAAGATAAAACATGTCCCTAGAAAGAGCCATTGGTAGACCTTGAAAATATCCATGCCAAAACTAGAACATAAATTTTTTAATTCTCTTTAAATAATACCTTGGTAAACATGTTTTCTCCATTTTGGAGGAAGAAATTAAGAGTACCCACAAAATAGCAAAATTTCTCTATTTGGGGTGACACAAGGAAAGAACTTTGTGAAGAAGCAATTTATCTCTATTTTGGATAACTATGGATGATAGACCCATAAAGTAGCAATTTTTCCAAGATCACACGTACCAACATAAGGTGACTTTGAAATTTTGAATTTCATTGTTTTAGAGAGATACACTTAAGAGGAGAGTTCAAAGTAGTGATTTTTCCCATTTCAAAAGGGCTACATGAACCACATATAAAAGTTATGAAAAGGGATTAATGAACACTTCAAAATGTAAAATAAGTCATTTTTTGTACCTCAAAGTATGAGATGTTTGAAATGATGGATGAAAGAGATAAAGAAATTGACACTTTTGAAAAATGTTTGAAGTCATAAATGAGAATTAAAAGATGAATAAAGGAAATGTGTTATTTAAGGAAAGAAGCCATTCTCTACAAAATACCACCTCAAGATGCAGAAGGATTTGGATAAAAAGTGAGTGAGCTACAAAACTGCATTGTCGAGCTTTCAAAATTCATAAGTTGAATTCTCTCTTTGAATTCAAATTCTTACTCATATAGTACCTAAGAAAGAAGTTGATGCTAAGAAGGAAGTAACTATTAAGAAAGACAAAGGTGAAAACATAGAAAAGCACATATAGAAGATAGTCTTAGAGTTATGTCTTGACTCTTTAGCTACTAGTATTATATCTATATTCTTTGATGAATTTAGTGGGTGTAAGGATGCAACTTTTCTAATTTATGGTTGGTTCTTAGTCAGGTACTTCTATGCAAATAAGGATGAAAAAGAACCTAGGAGTAATACTTGGAAAAATGACCTACAAAAAATTATTGTTTCGAATGTATATGTGGACATAGAACTCATTAATATTTTAGTTTAATGTTATGAACTAGTTACAAGAATAGTCAAGAAGCTAGATTGGATACCCTCACTAGTTATAACTAGGTCTTGTATTGAGGAACATTTCAGATTAAGTACCTAAGCCCTAACTAATATACATAGGAATTAGTTCAAGGTGGATTACGAAAGGATAATGAAATTAGGGCTCACTTAAATTGCACACTTCAAGAACAGAGGTCAAAACAACAAATTAATGATGGTTGAAAACATGGGTCCCCATTCCATTAACAAGTTTATGGGTTTTTTCAAAAACACTTATTATGGGTGGTCTCAACTATTTGGAGAAGATTATAAAGAGAAAATTCCCTTTGATTACATTTACATGTCCATGAGAATTCAAAATTCTTATTTGTATCTAAAGTTTAATTTTTCTAGTGAGATTGAGAGAGCCCTTCATACACAATTGGCTAGATGGAAAACTGCCAAGTCATTCAAGAATTACTCTCTAATGTTTCATCTCCTACTACTCCAAAATGCTGACTAATTTAGGAGTTCTCTAAATCTTACTACCACTAATGAATAAAGAAATCTATTACCCATTCAAATACGGTGCAAGGCCTGGGACATACATGGAAGAGATGAGGATTTCCATACATTTAGGGGTGTGTTTGTTTAGTGGATTAATACTAGACTTCTTGGAGATTCCATAGCCAATACCCAAAACAATCAAGGTGATGTTGAGTCCAAAGGAGTACCTACCTAATGGGAAATATGAGTTTAATTTTGGGTATTGGATATGCTAGCTTCATTTCATATTGATTAGGTTGTATGGATGTAGGCAGTATCCACATATGCTACCTAAATTTGTGTTTGAAAGTGTAGGTTTCCTGGAATATATTTTCCACTTGATGTGGTTTGAAAAGGAAATCACACAACATAGGAGAAAAGGGAATCACATGCATCATTTTCTGAAATTTGATGGATTCATAATTGGGTACTCAATTATAAAGGAGGTAGAAGAGTACATTATGAATAGTTTCAATTTTCAGAGTGCAAAGGCAAGACAATATGATCTTGAGGTACATATTAAGTTTTGTGTTGTAGGATTTGATCATAAATTTAATTTTGAGAAAGATACCTTAAGAAATTGTGATCATGTTCTTGAGATTATGTAAAGGATGAAGAAGTGGAGTATTTTTCTTAACATTGGGAAGAAAAGTTTAAGTGCAAGACTTCCCCATTTTTATGATGAAATTGAATTGAAGGCCATTAGGGTTGATAAATGTCTTCATAACTTTTATGAGTTACATTAGGAGTATATAAAATAGAAAAATGGAAAAGAAGTTGAACAACCTTAAACCTCGCATGCTCAAAAGAAGAGAAAATTGCTACTAGGAAGTTCAACCTCAAAGCCCAAGACTAGTGTGAATAAAGAGAGAAACACCCCATTGGTTACTTACGAAGATTAAAATGAGGAAGAGGGGTCAAAGGAAGTCACCCTTATATTGAAAATTTTGTAGGAAGGTACTATAGGTAAAGAGCCTTAGCCTGCATTGATGTTTAAGGAAGAGATACATTGATATCACACAGTAACAATGGAAAATGATACACCAATTGACATTGAGAATGAAAAGGAAAAGAAATCTCAGTGGTTCATTAAGAAAGAAGACTTTATTAGGACACAAAAGTTTAAATACTTCTGGATAAAGTATATAATAAAGGACTTTGATGATAGGAAAAAGAAAAGGTTGGAAGAGGTTGATGATTGTCAAAATGCTACTGTAATTCAACAAATGATTGATGAGTTGCATCTTGATGATATAAATTGCAATGTGGAAGAAGCTAGAGAGATTGTGCACAAGAATGATATCCTTATTTTTCTTGGCCTAACACTTAAGGAGTTATTCCCTTTGGATTAGACAAGGAAACAAGATGATGAAAACTTTGCCATCAAAATTGAAACTTTGGAGAAAATAGAAAGGTCAATATTTGATCCAAAAATCTAAAAATTGGCTACGTAGGTCATCTTTAAAGATGACAATCCCAAGTTGATTGATATTTCAAGGGGGACATGAAGAATGTTGGTGGTCCAAACTATAGAAAATACCAATTCCTTAGTTTCCACAAATTAATTGATGCATAGAACCATTTTCAATATCGTGCACATGAGGCATATGAAGGAAAACATTGAGGAATTGTAGATGAGAAAAATGGACATGAATGAAATTATTAATAAAATGCATACAAAAATAAATAGGTTAGAAAGTTAGATTAATATCATGAAATCCCTTTTAGCACCTATAGCCATTGTTGTTCACCAGCCTATAGTCCTTGTAATTGAGGTCAAGGAAAAGAAAATTGAAGAGATCAAAGATGAGGACTATATAAAGAATGCACTTATAGGAACCTTGAGGATATTGTGGCATTTAGGATCAAAATGATTCAAGGAAAGTGTAGTGAAGTGTGTGAAGCCTTTCAATGTATAAATAACATGCTTGATTTCTTCAAAGACAACAAGGCTATATTGTTAGAATTGGAAATGAAATGAAAACCTTTCTAGCATGAATTAGGATAATTGTATGAAATAAATAAGAGGATATAGATGATCATTGGCTCATCAAGGATATTATTGATGTGTTGGAAGCTATGTCAATGAACCTGGCCTATATGGAGCAAGAACAAGAAAATTTTGAAAAAAAGGTATTGCTCATTTCATTTGTTGAGCATTGTGTCATACCTTCTTTGATGGACAATGATAGGAGGATCAAAATATTGGAGCAATGAAAGGGTGAAATGATGAAACTGCCAAAAAGGGATATGATTTGATTCAAACAAAACTAAAACTTCTAGATACATGATTTTCACACCCTATAGAATGGATAAGTTCACTGTTTTGGAGAGGAAGTTTGTTAAATTTCAAATTGATGTTCAAGTGGCTACAAGAAAGAAATGGAAATACATTCATAAGTTCATTCCTAAGGTTCCTATATTCACATGGCCCATGCATGCATAGATCTCTAAATGGATCAATGACCACATGACAGTACCTAAACTAGTACAAGTGGAAGAAACAAAAAATGACAAACCAAGGTTGAACTATTCCTAAAGAAAATTTGACCCACAATATTCTTTTATTGATCACTTGTTCAAACATTACATTCTAAGGCTAAACATGTAGTTATATTTAGCTTAGGGCATCGAGTTTGAAGTGGAAAACAAGATTTTCGTGTCCTAATCCTTTAGGGTCTTAAAATACACCCTAATTAATTTCATTTCACTAAAGGATATCAATTTCCAATGCTGAAATTGCAAGTCAAGGCCATTTCTTGGCTCTAAACCCTTGAATTGAGGGTTTCAAACCCGTAGTCAAACAAAATATTGTAACTATCTCCAAACTTAATCAAATTAAACCAAACCAAGTGACAATTAAAGATAACATAGATATCTAACTTCACATGTGCATTATTTGTCCTCACCAATCTGTATAGGGCTAGCCATACAAGACAAGATTGCTCCAAAAACTAGGTTTTTCCTTCATAAAAATGTTAATTCTTCCACACAACTTGATGATCTGGTATGAGAGGGATACAATAAGTCTTATATACCTTCATCCAACTAGTTCAAACCAACTCTTGATGGTTATAAACATTGAGAGGTTAAAAAGGTCTTTTATGATAACTTTTCAAAAATTGTATTTTTGCACTTTTGCAATTTCTTGCTAAACGTGACAACTTTTTGCAATTTTTATCCTAATTAATGCCAGATGATCCCAAACCTTTATGAATGGTATGAAATCTATATCTAAGGTAAAAATAAACCTTTTTTCAAATTCCAATGATGAAACCAAATGTTTTTAGGTCTAAAATATATAATGGGTTTGCAGTGTTAGCCACCTAGTTTAGGCTCAAGTATCCACATATTACAATTAGTGTATTTACATCATCTACTCTAAATTTTTCTTTTTATCTCATTATAGATCTATTTGGTTTCGACAAAATTGTCTTAAATTATTTTAGGGTATCATCAATTCTTTCTTCCATAGTTCATAACATTAGAATGAAAATTTTGGGTTATAATGTGTTTGTTCATTTGATCATCATTTCATATTACATTTTGAAAAAAAAATCATCAAATTTTTTCCCTTTCATTTTCATATTTCTTGGACACTATAAGTGATTCATTCACATAAAAAAAAATAGTTTAACTTAAAACTTTGTACTCTATAGTTGAATTCTAATAACAACATTACAATTTTATTTGTTGTGAAAAATATCCCCTTCTCATCATTATTTTTATAATTCAAAAATTCAATATACACTATACAATGAATTTAGGATTTGTTTTTGAGGTTTGATAGAGTAATAGTGAAAATTGCTTCAATCTGAATCAAAAGTCATAGAAGATATTGGAGGAGATGTCATCAACTCCAATTGGTAGAAGATCCATCCAAGAATCTTTCAAACTCTACAAGTAAAATTATAGTTTTTGGTACAAATATTTTTCAATATTTTATAATTTTTCTCATTAGTGCATAGATAGTGATGTTGATAAGGTGGAAGGCTGGTTGAATACAACTTATTTTGAATCTACAGAAGTAGATTATCCAATCCCTACTAACTTCACATATTAATGACATTTTTTTAAAATTGATGATAGTTGATTAAATCTTAATTTATTATTTGCTTTACATTTTAGTCAGTTCATGAACTACCTAATGGTCATGGCCAGACAATCTTTACATCTACCACTAATGTTATTGTTCCGACGGTATATTTTGAGCCTATCAACTAAAGTATGATGGCCATGCCAACAATTTTGAAGAGGTGATTATTTTATATTATAATGGATCTAAACTAGGAAAGACTAGAGTAGAAATAAAAATATCTATGTAGAGAATAGTGACACAAACATGCTTTATTTTACTCTTTGGTTGATTTGCATAAAGTAAAAGTACTTTGAAGGTTGGAGTAAATCTTATTAGAGTTCAAATTTATCTTTTGTAAACTCTATCACTTTTACTACTCGTTATTTTAATTCATGACTTTTCTTATATCATTCCTATAGTATACTCAATGCATAGACATAATGTAGAAAAGAATGAATGTGTCTACTTAACATGTAGGCACAAGGTAAGAAGGAATGAGTGTTTTAGATAAGTTTCTCCACATATTATTCTAAATTATTGATTTAGATAACATTTATGAGTTTAAAAGTTTTGAATTATTGATTCACCCCTCCCTCCTCTCATTATTCTCTTTAGAGTTAGGTTACTGGTGCAAGCGCACCTAGGTAGGGACAATGGTAAACCTAGGGTTCCTAAGTTATTTTGTCTTGTAGTGGTCCTAACCACACCACTAGTGTAATAAGGGGACTAGCTAGTCCTAATGTGAGGTGTGTTAGATTAGGAAGCCTTAATAGTTCCTTAATGACCTTAGTTGCAAGTATGCCCTTATCAAGTTACATAGGGTGTTTTTGTGATTTTGGTGGTAAATTGGCCAAGCAAGGGACTTGAGGTCCCTTTTCAATGTTTTAAGACATTAGCAATTTGGTGAAGTTTGGTGGACTTATAATCAAGTTTGGATAGCGAATCCAAAAAAATGTAAAAGTTGCCAAAAAGTTGTCAATATTGTCATTCACAATATTGACAACATTTGTTGCATAACTGCAACTTTGAGAAATGGATTTCATAGCTATCTAAAACCATTGGTTTTGAGCCTTGGTCAAAAATTTAAGGCTATTCTTGACCTGATCAAGTGGTTTGCTTAAGTTCAGAAGAGTGTGTACATAGTGGACAACAACAAGAACAATCCCAATTTTTGTTTTTATGAGCATTTGGTGTTTTAATGGATTGAATTAAGTGTTGTAACCATTGGAAGTGTTAAAGTAGTTCATTTCAAGAATTTTTTTGGTGTTGGATTTTTATTTTGTAAGCTTTTAGTTAGTTTTGTAAATTCTTTTGTTTTTTATCAGTTTACTGGTCTGAACAAGGCAACTAGTGAAGATGGGATCATAGGTCCTCTTCCCACCATGGCATCTACATGGAATTTTTGGATTAAGGAGGTGACTCCATGTACATATTTCACAGTGAAGGATGAGCCCTAGAAAGAAAGCAACATATTTTTAAGGTGATGCCCTAGGCAAGACAAAGTTGCATGGATAGGGATCACAGTGAGTTGCAGAGGTGATAGGGTGGATTGAAGGAATTAATAGCTTCAATAAAATCTTGGAGGGAGGTATAAATATGAGGGATGAAGTCCCAAGTTCCATGGGAAGTGATAGTGAATGATTTTTGGAAGGAAAAATAGAGTTCTTGTCAGATAGGCTTTGAATGCCTTAAAACCCTGATTTATAGGCATGTTTGTAGGTCATACTATATAGATAGTTTGAGATCCAAAGACCTTAATAATATTTTAGTTATATGAAAAGGGTTTCTAGATCAAGGTTTAGTTTGCCTCCTTGTTCAGGACTTTTTCAAGTCACTAGAGATTTTCACCAAAAGTAGGCCTAATTGCTTATAGCCCTATTTGGGAAGAAACTATTGTGTTTCTTGGAACTTGATTAGGGTTCCAATGAAAAATGTGGTTGTTGGCTTTGTAAAGGGTCCTAATTACCTTTGATAAGTCTACATCTCTTGGTGGGGTGATTATTGAACATGCTAACATAAATTGTGGAATTGGTGAAGAGGGAGTAAGAAGGGATAATGCAAGCTTAGGAAGTGGTATGTGGAGCTATTGTTCTATCTAATTGGTGTTCACTAGTTGAATAAAGTAGGGTATAATATATAGAATCCTAAGGAGAGTAGGTTCCATAAGAAACCCTATTATGTCAGAAGAATGGCCTAAGGAGACCCTAGAGAAAGATAGGGTAGGAGCAAGATTAGTGTTGCATCAGTTACATTTTAAGAATTTTTCATAGGTATAATTAGATTTTTCATTCCCCATTCAGTACATATTGAAGTATCTTAACAAATATATTTTGTCAATAAAATTCAAGGAAATATTATTGTGTGATTACTCTAGCATTAGAAATAAGTCTGCAAGTGCATTCCTTCATGGGTGAGGTGGTGCTCTTATTCTTTCATATTTTCTTTCTATTATTTGGCACATTTCCAAATTTATTTACTTTCTTGCACATTTATTTAGGGATGGAACAAGTGGCATCAAACTTCTATTGGTTCTTATTGAAGTGTTTAAAATTTATATTGTAGATCCCTAGAGTTATCTGATTGGAGAACAAGGGAATAGGTTTTTGGGATGGGGACCAAGGGCATAATTTTTTGGGTGGTAGGGAAAAAATAGAAATGTGGTTGCATAACTACATACTATACTTGAGAAATTCCTAGTGCAAGCTTTCAAGGTGCATGTAAATGATCCTCAAATCAATAACATTTTCTTAATCCCATCAATGGATGTCACCTACATAGTTGATTGTTCCTAATTAGTCATGAAAAATCTAATGTATCTCATGTGATATTGCTATTAGATGAGTATTCTTCTTCATTTTATAATTATCCAATTAGGTCTATTGTTAGATTTTTTGGACTTTTATTTTGAAACTCTCCAAACAACCAAACAAAGAAACAGTAAAAACCTGAAGATAAATATCCAAACTAATCACCAACCAGACTATCATTGGTGATTGCTTTGGATATTTATCCTTAGGTGATTCTTTTTAGAAAAATCATGTTGGTCAAGATTTTGACCAATTTTGATCAAAATTGGTCAACCTTTTGACCAATTTTGATCAAAATTGGTCAAACTTTTGACCAAACTTTGGTTGAACTTTTGACCCAAGCATTGACTAGGATGTCATTGTGGGTTTGGAATCCTAGTTGATCGAGGGAGCCATTTCAACCAAGTTTGGTTGAAATTTTGACGGACCTTCTTGCAAACAAGGGAGGAAATTTTTGACCTTATTTTGCATTGACATTATGAAGTTAACAAGGATTGGTCAAAGTTTTGATGAGGAAAATAGTGAGAAAACAATTTGTAGATCATTTGACCAACATGAGTAGAAAATTCAACCAATTTTCATCGAAAAATGAGGCCAATTCTACTAGTGATGTCTTACCTCTTAGCATTATAGAGGGGCTATCTTGGATTTATTTCATTATTGGTTTGATATAGTGAGCTATGTATTTAGTATTTGATCATATTTACTAGGTGATTACAGTGGCTAGATACCTATGCATTTCAGTGAGATGGATCATTTACCATACAGACATTCTTTCATCCCTATTTTTGGAGGCCATGAAGATATCTTTCATCTTTTATTGATCATCTCTTTAGACTTAGGCTTCCCTAGTCATGTCCTATATGGTGGAGGTTCTTCAGATCACTAGTTTGGCATTGTTTGCAACTTCATGCTTTAGTGGTGTTCTTCATGATCATCTTTTGTTCCTATCTTCTAGGTCATTCCCTACTTTGGAGGCTTCTTCAGTCTTTCACTAGTTCTTTTTAGCATTATTTCCATCTCTTTTTGGATTAGGGTTTTCCCCATGTGGTTTTCTCTATTTCTCCTCTTTTCAGAGATTTGGTTGTGCTTGGGTACCTCAACAAGCCTTGTTGTTGGGACCCAAATTTACTTTTAGTGGTAGTTTCTAGGTTTTTAGCTAGTCCCTAAGTTTATATTAAGGGGTGTGTTAGAGTAATAAGATATTTCCTTATTATCAATCATTTTGATTTAATTATTAAGTCACATATTATCTCTAGTTTACTTAAGCTAAACTTTGGACATATAATAATTAATTCTTTTTATTAATTATTATCATGTAACCTAGGCTAGTTATCTATTAGGGGTTTGATATCCTTTTATAAGGATTGATCTCTTTGTAACATTGGTTCACTTTTTCTTAATAGCAATTTATCTTTTTGCTCTTCAAGGATGTATCCTCTATGGATCTGGGAATTCCAACTTCCATAGCTTTTTTCTTCTCTCTTTCTATGAGAGGTGTTTGCATGCAAGTGATTCTTGGGAGCTGTGGGGTCGATCTTTCATCAACTTCAACATTTCCAAGTTTTGTCAATTTATTTTGTTTTGGGTGCATGGTAAATCCCAATTTTTTAAATTTTGTTTCCTATGAACATTTGTTGATTATGGTTTGTGGCTTCATTACAACAACCATTTTCTTAAGCTTATCTTTTGGGTTCATAATATTGGATTTTGTTATTTGGACTTCGATACTTCTCTAATCCTACGAGCTCTATTTGGTGTCTATAATTTCCTTTCTTAGCTTGGCCTTAGTGTATAGCCTTATGATTGCCTTTTGTTATAATACATTTTGGTGGTTTTTAATTCCATTCTTTAACACATTTGATCCCCTTCATTCATGTTACATCTATGCTCCTCTGTAATGTTTGAGTTACATATCAAAGTGGCATATGCATTGTATTGAAAGGGTTTCTAGGTTGTATTGTATTTTTAGTTTGGGGTTTCTCTATGTAATGCCATATATCCCTCCCCCCAAAACCTATTTTTTTCATCCTTTTTAGCCAAGTTAGTCTTATTAAAGGTATCATTATGTTTTACTTTTAGTTTCACTAGTTAGGATTGGAGGTTTTCTTGAATGGTTCTTTCCTTAATGATCTTGTATACCATTTGTATATATATTTGTACTAATATATTAGTGGCTTGTCTCTCTCTCTCTCTCTCTCTCTCTCTCTCTCTCTCTCTCTCTCTCTCTCTCTCTCTCTCTCTCTCTCTCTCTCTCTCTCTCTCTCTCTCTCTCTCTCTCTCTCTCTATAGTTGGCCTCAAATTTTAGGGTTAAAATTTCTATAACCATTTTGGGTGGCTAAAAATTGCTTATATAAAGAAAACTTGTAGGTTGTCTAGGATGATTCTAGGGATGTATGTCGTAGCTCTGGCTTATAGAATATTGTAAGAAAACTTCTCATGTGGATTTTTTGTCATATTTTTTAATATTGCATTTTTATTTTATTGGAGATAATAGAAAGAAAGTCTTGCATTCTTGTAATTTGTTATTATTTATATTTTTGGTTATGTGTGTTTGTGTTTATAAGGGGAGTACTCATCTTTGAGAAATAATAACTCGAATAGGAGCTTAATAATTTCATGATGGGAAATAAAATTCTATTTAATAAGAACATGAGACCACAAGAATTAAAAGACACTAATAATTTGTTGAAGAAGTTCAATGAGAGTTATGCAAATCTTGATGAGTGGATCAAGAACCAAATAATGAATGGTGAGATACATGGTTTAGGATATACTGGATGAAGTTAAAGAATCTCCTAAAACCCAAAAGAATGAACACGATGCTAAGCCTCCACCAAAGCTAAACACAAGGAGTTTCTAGTAAGAAATTCTATAAGTCTCTTTGTTTCAATGGTCACAATGTGGAACACACGACAAATATTTGTAGGGATGTTTTCTTTCAAATTTTCCTTCTCCTTCTAAAAGAGGTTTGTACGAAAAACTAACATTTTAAAAGATTGATAATCACTTGTTCTCATAACATATTTTATAGAAATGATAATGATGTAGTTATTTCAATGCTAGTTTTGTAACACTAATATTTAGTGGATCCAATTGGTTTCATTCAATTTGGTTGAGAATTTTATAGTTTATTGAGTTTCAAAGTGGCATCAACTATAACTTGGACATAGGTCCACTCAAATCACTCTAACTTGATCCTAAAATATCAAAAATATTTATTTTTCTTTAGTAGAAAGCTAACTCAAATGCATGTTTCCCATATATTTTTCCATTATTTTCTATTTTTTTTAAGCATTGAAAAGAGAAGGTGTTTGATGGTTAAATAACCTATATCCAATTAAACTATTATTGATAGGTCCTAATGAATTCAATATATATACTAAAATTCTAGCTAGTTGAAAGTTTTTTTTGAATAACACCATTGGGTATTTTTTTGTTTCTAAATATCATCTCAATCAATCCATGTTTGAGGGCTTTAAATCCCCATTTTCTACAAAATTTTGTTAAACTTAAAATAAAATCAATTTAGACCTCTTCAGTCAAACTCCCCATTTGACCAAAAGGTTCCATTTAGCTCTCTCGAAGGGGCAGTTGGTTCAAACCACCTTGAGAGAAACATAGAAAAAATCCAAAAATATAAGGCCCACTAAGAATTTATCCAATTATGTTTTCCCAAACTATGTCAATTAGATAAAAAAAATTATTTCAAAAATTATATAAATAGGTTTTTTTTCAACTCAAAAAATATTTTTATTCATACTTCTTGGGTTAAAAGAGAATTATTGAAGAGCTATTTTTAAAAGATTAATAATGGGAAAAATGAACAGAAGGAAAATCACAAAAATAATATAAAGCTTCATTAGCATATTGTCACATAACTAAACAAGGTATGTATGAATCTCTAATTTTTCACATGTATCAAAAATTATGTCCTAGTTTGATTTTTTCTCTAATTTGATTTGTTAATGTGAATATATCCTGATGCAATCTACAATGTCAAGTTCAAGGAGATGTTCAAAGTAAAGGAGGTGTTCAAAAATGAAAGTTGGAGAAGGTTCAAAATCACTCCCTACAAAAACTCAAATAATAGATGTTGGAGAACGGACATAATCACATGCTCCTACTGGTATGGATGGAATAAAAAATTTAGGTCAAACTACAAAGAAAAGAATTACTCAAAAAAAATTTGGTCATTTTTTACAATGGATGTGGATAAAATAAGATCAATTGCTAATGTTCAACCCTTAAGTCTCTGTAAGAAGAGGTCAATGAATAAGATACCAAGGGAATTAATGACTAATTTTGATAATCTTGAAACACTTGAATAAACCCAATTTCTTTCTTTTGTATGTACATAGAATAAGTTGCAAGAGGCATTAAAATTATTCCGTGTCGACACCTTGAAAAAGGAGCTTTTTTTCTAGCATGCAAACAAATATGATTGAAAATCTTAAGAAAGGTTTGAGCGACATAGGGAATAAATATAAAATAAAAGATAAGACCAATTTGAGAAGAGTGGAGTTAACATCCATTATAAGTAACACTATGCCCTAAAAGAGTCAAATATCTTCAATCTCATCTCATATTGGTTTTAATGGGAAAACAATATCAAGATGCTAAGAGGAGAATACATTTGAATGATAACACCTTGGAAGGTGATTAAGAAATTATGTGTAGAGCTCCTCGATTAGATAGGACTGGTGAATCTAGAATTTAGTCACATCATTTTGGAATGATATTACCCATCCTTCATTGAATAGTAGAGATATTATTAGACATAAGATTGCACCTAATCAATATGAAGACTATACAAAACATTGGTTGGACATACCACAACATGAGATCAATGTGTTATTTTGTAGTGAATGTCCTAATATAAATATTTGCAAAACATTTTTGAAATATTCATGCCATATTATGTGAGAAAAAAAATTGTTTGAATCTCGTTGTCATTGTCATATTGAATTTGATCTCCACAATCATATTTTTTGAAAGTTTATAATAGACACTTACAATTTTAAGAATGCTCCCCTAGTAGAAGACATGAGTTTATCTAATCCATTTTATGTGAAAAAAAATGATCCATTTGGTCAAATAAATTGCATAAAAGGAATATGTGATATATATGCAAATTTGGCTATTTTCCCTTTAAAAAATGAAGATATGATTCATATAACAAAGATCGTGAACTACACGAGTTAAAAACATTTACAAAATGAAAAAAAATAGAAAAAAGGTTAGAATAAGTTGAAGAGGAGATAACTATTAGAACATTTATGGAGAAATTTTGTTAAATGATTCAACCCTACAATCATCATGCATTTTGTGCACAGTGGCAAGGACACAAATTTCAAACATTGAATGATAATGTCTCACTTTGAACTATTCTATTAGCTATTGATTTTGCAACAAACTATTCCTTTGTTCATAAAAAATAAATTCAATTAGTGGTGAAGTATTTGGTTTTAATTGATGGAAACAAAATCACAATACACAGAGGGATTGATCAACATGACAAGGAAAGTGATCAGTGAGAATGAAAATGACAAAGTGTTATAATTGATATGTAGAAGGAACAACGATATGTTAGATATTTTGGTGACAATTGTAGTGTAGTACAAACAAAGGGGATCAATCATAGAGGAAGCCTCTATGAGATGTATATGTAACATATATGTAATCACAATGTATAATGATGACATGCGAGAAAGGTTTTATATGTCATAAGATGATTGCCAAATATATTCCTTATGTTCTCAAGATACCGTTAGATTGTTTATTAGTGATCAATATAGTTGATGTGGTGATAGTAGAAGGTAAAATAATGTGTTCCAATTAGTTAAACGTATGATGGGTTGGTAGTGGTGTGATCAAAGAAGTATAAAAAGTTGATTCCAAAAGAAGTTAGAAAAGGTAAAACACATTTTAACTATTCTAGTGAATAACACATAAAAATCTAATATTTATCAAGGTGATGATAAAAAATGTGTTAGGTACATTGGGATATGTAAAGTACATGTCGTATGTGTGTGAAAAGTTTAAAATTTAAATGGATTGCAAAGATTAAGAGGCATTAGAACTAAGTATTTGTATGATGTTGTTCTAAGAGGAAATATAATGAGAGCAGTGTGAATGCGATAGAAGCTTTTGAGATTAAAAAAGTTGTGATTAAGATGTAATGCTCATATTAAATAGTGAATAGTATCAAAGAGGATTGAGTAGATTGGATTTGATAAGAAAGAAGTACTATTCACAAATCATTCAACTTGTTTTTTTCCTAATAGTTTTAATGAGGAAAATACCTTAACTAGGTTGACTTTAATAGGTATCTTTTTGTAAATCCTCTAATAGTGTGGACTCACAGAAAGAGTTCTAAATTATCTAGTGAGGTAGATCTTAGAAGATCTTTTTGGTACTCCTAACAATTTACAAATCATTCCTAACAGGGTAAACGTTGGAAATGGCATTTTTAGCTCCTAATGGGGAAAACATTTTTACTATGGTGAAGAACTTGTGGGTGTCATCCCCATCATGGATTTATTCCTATATTTGAGGGTTTCCACATATAAAAGTTAGTGTTTTATGTGTGATATTTGATGCTATTTGATTTTCTTTCATTTTAGCAGTTATATGGTACTTGTTTGAGAAGTCACTTCAAGAAAATCATATAAACAATCAAGTAGCTCTTCTGGTTATTTCTCTAAAGGTTACAGATCTATTTTGATTGAAGAAAATGAACATGAGGAATTCAAAGTGTCACCTGCTAGGAGTTTACCTATGGAAATGGAAATTACAAAGGTATATTTTCTTTAAAGAACTTTTCATGCAAAAATATATTGGACATCTTTCTTTTAGGTGCCCTAACAAGGTAAAGAAGGAAAAGGAAAGAATATTCAGGGAGAACAAGAAAATATGATACCTAGGTGAAGAAGGTGTTACTGATGAGGTATTTTATGGAAGAGATGAACAAGAAATTGTGTTCATTGTTGTTAAGGAAGATCTCTCTCAAAGTAGTGAGAAAGCTTTGGTTTCAAGTATGAATCAAAATGAGTCTGGATAAGTGACAATGGTTTCTCTTATGAAATGAATGGTGATAAAAGAAAATTTATCAATATGGAAGAATATGATGGAGGATCAGTAAGGTTTGGTTATGAAACTCCTTGTGTAGTAAAAGTTAAAGGATCCATTGCTTTGAACAATAAAAAAAATTGTGATGATGTTTATTAGGTTGAAGGTTTGAAATACAATTTGTTAAGTGTTACTAAGTTGAATAGAAAAGGATACAAATTGGAATTCAATGAAGGAATGTGCAAGATCATTGAGAAAATAGGAAATGTAATTTCTACTAGTGAACAAACTAGAGGTAACTTGTTCCATCTAAATTCTACTATTAAGAGTTGTTTGATTGCTAGAGTGGAAGAATGCTAGTTCTGGTGTAAGAGGTTTTGTCATGTCAATTATTATAATTTAATTAATGTGCCTAAGATGAAAGTAGTGATAGGTTTGTGTAACCTAGTGAAACTAGACAATGTAATGTGCAATGAATGTCATCTTGGGAAGTTAACAAGTTCTAGTTCATTGGTAAAAGTCATTCTTCTGAAGTAATCCTAGATGTAGTTCATATCGATAAGTGTGTCCCAATAGGAACTCAAAGTTACTATGTATATAGATATTTCATGATGTTATATGGATGATTATCCCAAAATGATGTGAGTTGTATATTCAAAATGCAAATATGAAGCCTTCCACATGTTTAAGATCTTCAAAACTAGAGTAGAAAGGGGGTTTGGTAAAATATTGAAATGTATTAGATCATATAGAGGAGGTGAGTTAACTTCACATGAGTTTACTACATGTTGTGAAGAAAAAGGTATCATAAGTCAAATATTAACTTAAAAAACAAATTAGTAGAATGGTATTGTTGAAGAAACAAGCGCATCATTGATTGTCCAAGGACACTGATGTTGCAAAAATGTGTTGATTAGAAAATCTAGAGAGAGGCAATGAGTACTGTAGTTAATTACACATTAAATAGGGTGGAATTGAAAAAGGGTACAAACAAAACTCCCCATGAGTTGTGCTATGGTCATTTACCCTATGGAAGTTACTTAAAAGTATTTGGAAGAAGATGCTACATAAAAAGAGATGATTCTTTAGGAAATTTTGATTCATGAAGTGATGAGGGAATATTCTTGGGATATTCCACTAACAATAAGGCATACAATTGTTTGAACAAAAGAATGATCAATTTAGTAGAAAGTGAAAACATGAGTATTGTTGAATACTTAGAGAAGAATGATGAATCCATCAAAAGGGAACCTAAAGATTATCATGGATTTGTCTATATGTAATTGGCTGAAAAGAATCCTCAACAAAATTGATGGAAGAATAGGTGAATGAGCAGGAACCAATCCAGGCACCTGAATAAGCACCCAAAATAGAATTGGAGTTTACAAGGTATGTTAAATTAAATCATCCCCCTAATCAAATTATCAATCAGAAAAATGTTGATGTGTTAAAAAGAAGAAAGGCAAGAGAAGGTACGTGCTTACTATCATAATTTGAACCAAAAATAGCGAAAAGATTTTTCTTGAAGTGGGGAAATAATGTCCTAACATAGAAGGAGAATGTATAAAAAGGAATTAAGCCTAGTAAAAGGGGGGTCATCTAAAGAAGTGGAGAAATATAGAAGTGGAAACATTTTGTGTTTCCTAGTGCTAATTGTTGATGAACAAGTTTGTGCACAAAGTAAGGACATAGAAGTACAAATAATGTTTCCATCAATGCCAAAAGGGGAGATTGTTGGCATAATTGATAGTGTGATGATAAGTAATGTTAGTAATCTTATTATACAAATGTGATTACATAATGATAAATTATTGTGTTGTTATTGATGTCAACTATTGACCTATTGTTCCTAGTATGTTTCCTAGCATAGGCATGTTGAGCCATGTGTTAGGGTTTTGATGGTTGTGATCATTAAGTTGTTGGCATGATTGATAGTGAGATGATAAGTAATGTTATTAATCTTATGGTACATATTTGATTAAATAATGATCAATTATTGTGTTGTTATTGATGTCAACTATTGGCCTATTGTTCCTAGTATTTTTCCTAGCATAGGCATGTTAAGCCAAGTGTTAGGGTTTTAGCGGTTGTGATAATTAAAAAAAGCATTGGGGATGTCTTTAATGGTCCATGTTATGACTGCTACTATTGAAGTGAAGAAAGGGATGATCAGGTGAATTGATAGTGCAACTGCTAGAACAATTAGTGACAAGTAATATGCAATTTGATTGGTTTGTAAAATCTAAGACAAGTAAAGTGGAGTGATCTCAAAATGATGTAAATACAATAGTACAGAGGATAATTTTATTACTCTACCTCTATATTGTGATTGATGAAGTTGTGACAAAATGGATAGATAATTGATGAAATGGTGACAAAGTTGATGAACAAATTAAAGAGTAATGAGTTGTTGGGTCATAACAATTAGTAAATTGATGATCAATGATTGGTATTAAGGTTGTAATAGATTTATATGAGTCAATTATGATATGGTAACATTAATACATGATTGGAGGTGATGATCTAGCATCACATGGTTTGATGACGGTGTATGGAGAGGATTCTAGAGGAAGCAAGTGTTTGGTAAAAATGTGTTTGACCTCTAACACATAAATCTATGAATTGGTTGGTTTGATTATGTAAGCATTTTTTGTGGTTTAAGATTTTTCTTCTAGTGGTTGGCTTTGAGTAGTATATTTCACATACACATTGTTCTTAAATTCTAGGGCTTGATCAAGGCAGTGGGCTTTAAAGTCCAATGTACACTTGTAAAGGTTGAATAGTTTGTTGTTGATCATGGTTGAGCAAGTATGGTAAAGCGTGTAGGGTGTGATCAATCCAAAGAACAGTTGAGTATGTTGTGAAGTGTGTTAGAGCTTCAATGGATATGATCAAGCAGAGGTAGTGCTACTATAAATCATTTTTTCTTGTTCTTCTGTAAGACTTATAGTAATTAAAATCTCTAAACCAAGTGGATCCTAAAAGGTCCTTTGTTATAAATCCTTAAACATGGTGACACTTTAATTAGTGTTTAAAGCCAACAAGGTAGATCTCCTAACAGATCTAAAGGTAAATCCACTAATTAGGTGATGCCTAATAGTCTTTGTAACTCCTAACTAGGTTAAGATCCTTATAGGATGTATTTCATAAGAGTGCCCAATTTGTGGGTACTGACCCCCACTGTAGTTTTCACCCAAGTTGGGTTTTCGCAATACCAAAATTTATGTGTCAATCTTGTGGATGTTCATACGTGTCAAATTTTTTTCTATGTTGCTATTAAGTTGTTCTTGAGATAAATATTTATAGGTTAAGAAGTTTATTATTTGGTTGATTACTACTTCACCCCCTACTAATCTGATCGCTTTGGACTCACAATCTGGGCATACATTCATTACAAATTTGAGGAACTAGGTGTGTATGGTATCATCAAGGAATTTGGAAAATAATGTGAGAACAATGTGTTGAAAAATGAGCACAAACATTTGAGAATGACGGGTTTGGCAAATGTAATTGATATACTAAATAACTTTTATCATGAATATTTTAGATATGTGTTGAGTAGAGTACACAAGGAAATGTTTCGATTGGACAAATCATACAAGATCACAAAGGAATTCATTCATGCAATTTTAGGATTTTATGCAATTGGTGAGCTACCTACCCTAGGAATGATTTCTGCAAACTTGATTACATGCCTAACCAAAGCTAAACCCAATTATCGAGCTATAAAAGTGTAAGACCCCTCCTCATATGTACTCATTTAAATTTGAAATAACATTTTATGGTTTACGTATCCTAATGGATTGAGATCAGTTGATATGTTCATGTTTTGATACTTTGTGATTTGAGACTTACTATATTATCTCGACTGTTTAAACATTAATTTGCACTAACGATGATGCAAGGTGTTTTCACCTTATAATGATGATGTTGATTATGGTACCTTGATGATTAGGTTATATGCATTCAGATAGTTCAGTATGCCTTATTGATGATGTTTATGATATTTATGTATATGCATGTCTAATGATGATTATTCTAGTATTTTAATTTGAATTGATGAATAGGTTATGTTATATTGATTATGTGATTACTAATAATTAAATGTGTGCAAAACTGAGAAAGGATTATTTAAATAAAAGTTTGATGTTTTAATCAATGTGATTATGAAATTTGATTTAAATATATGAATATGATGTTATCAAAATACTGATGTGCAAATTGAGTGTGCATGATTATTAACCAAGGAATTTATCAGAGAATCAGTAACTAACCTATGTTCAATCTAGAAAACTAAGGTTGAATCTAATGAAAAGACACAGACCTCTTTGTTTCATATTTTAATTATATTGTAATCTAAATGTGTGTATCATTTAATATTTTGTAAGATGTTGAATGTTATGTAACAATGAATCTTATGGTGTCACTTGACACTTGTAATATGTGTGTGTGTGTTATCATATTAGTTAGGGTTAGCAGAGTAACCCGTTACCCAAAGATTTATTAAGTTAGTAATATAATACTAATTAGTTGGTAACCTAGACTAATTACCCTAATTAGAGTTTAGTGGAAAGGTGTCATTCTTTTAAGTTTTAAAAAATAAAATTCTTTAAGCCAATTATATAGGTCCTAAAATGATCCTAGAGGCCAAAATTAATGCAATTTGAATGCCTAAGGGATATGTGTATGGGTTGGGGACATTTCCCACCCTTCTAGATCCTTCCGTTGACTTTTATGACCTAAATATCTTATTTTCTCTTTAGTGCGAAAGTTGAACATCTCCATGAGTTTTGCAAATTTATACTTCATCAAAAGGGTTATCTTAATGGTAAGATCAAGTGGGAAGACCCTAAAAGGCTTGAGTCAAGTTTGGAGTTATTGTCATTTTATGTGGGTGAGTTTAAAACCATATTTAGTTGTCATTTTGAAGGTTGAAGGGTGTTCACCCATTCTCTACATTTAGAGAAAGTTAAACTTGTAATTAAGGAGCAAGAAGGATTAGCTCATCTCAAAAACTCCATTGCCATAACTTCTGTGAGGGTAGAATTCTTCATGGCCTTGTTCTTCATACTTTGTTTTTATTTTCTTAAGTAAACATCTTGCATGTGTATGACGAAACATGTGAAGGATCGGCTATTGTGGGTTTCTTATTTGTTTTCCATTTTGTTTTGTGAGACAATTTGTTAAGGGTGTGTTGGCATTACTCACCCTTAGATAGGGTGGAAGTGACCATGCATGAGAGGAGGGTGTTAGTTGGACTTTGGGTTAGTGCAGAATCTCTCCTCATAATGAGGAGATGGAGAAAGCAAGGTGTTATGAGCCCCTACTTGTCAATAATTATTTTGTGTTTGGGGAGATAATGAGTTAAATAATGAAAGTTCTTTGTGTTATAAGCCTAGGAAGAGGCATATGCTTGGTACTATGACATCTCCTACCCTAGAAAAATCCACCTTCTCTCTAGTCTTGGTTCAATATGAAACATGTTGTGCAAACTTAGGATGGGATTAGTTGGTTAAATCTATCTATGTGTTGAATCTGATTGTCACTCGATCAATTTTGGTTTTCCATGGTTATCTTTATGTAAATTTGCAGATTGCTTAGTTGATACCTTGATATGGAGCAAACTTGGATTTAGAGTTTTTGGTGTTCTTGAGTCCATTGTTATGGAGACTTCTCCTCGAGAAATATGATCTTGATGTATAATTTATTGCTAACTTTATATTTGTAATGACAAGGATATCGATTTTTCTTCCCTGATTCTTTCCCGATTGACTCTTTGAATTAGTTTTTTAATAAAATGATAGTTCCTTATAAGAGAAAAGTTTCATTGAATTATTATTATGTTTCAATAGTTCTCTCATTGTGATTATTATTAGTAAATGGAAATATCAGATGCAATTGTTAAATATTGATTTGTATCATATTGAAAATCCATCCTCTTGTAATTGGTATCAATCATGAAAGAAAAATGATTGTTTTATTATACATTAGTCATAACATTGTATGAAGAAATCAAAATGAATTTTAGAAAGATTTACTTGAGTTCACTAATCGAATTTTATGTTTGAAATGACGCACTTCCCTATAGTTGCACCTTAATTTTAAATATAATGTTTAAATGTTAGACTAATATGTTTACAACCATATTAGATCTATTGCATTCTACCTTATAAATCACCCCAACCCATAAGGAAATTGAATTATATCGTATAAATAGACCAAGGAACAAACACCTTATGTAAGAGAGATTTTTTTAATTTAAAAATCACATAAATATTTTCCAAAAAGTGGAAAAAAAGCATCTAAAAGATCCTATTCTTTGTATGGGGAAAAATATTTAAATTTTCCCAATCTATGACAAGTCTATATATATATATATATATATATATATATATATATATATAAGTTCTACTTGCTTATTTAATATTTGAATTAGACAAAATGCTCAAGTGGAAAAACACATAAGTCAATCTAGGATAAAGAGAAAGAGACCCCATTAATTGCAAAAGAAGGAATAAAATTCTCATATATATATATATATAATCATTAATATGCAACTTGAAAGGGGATAGGACACCATATGGTCCCCACCCCCACCTCATACCCTCCCCTTCCAAAATGAGCACACATAAAGAGGGAGTAAACTTTGGTTTAATATGGTCAAAAAAATTTATGTAGGACATTACCTTTCTAGCCCCTCACCTACCCACCATCTCCCTTGTCTAAACTCATTCCAAACATACCAAACATGTAAGGGAATGTTGCAGACCTTGGGCAACACTCAAGAGTCTTGGATAGTGCGCCCAAGTGCTTGAGGAGTGTCGTCTTGCATGGGGTGAAGAACAACCACTTGTCAAGTGGCTTCCGATAAGGTAGTTTAGTAGGTTAAGTATAATTAGTTAGTAGTTAGTGTTATGGGGATGTTAAATTAGAATTAGAAAGTAATAATGTTAGTGAGTTTTAAACGTTAGTAAATAGATTTTTAGAAAGATATTTGCTTTCCTTTCTAACTATCAATTCAAATTGTCTTAAATTAGAAGTGTATATTAGGTTTGCTTAGATTTTATTGGAAATAAATTTGATGAGTTAAGATTGGGATATTATTAGTATTTAGATTTAGTAATTTGTTATTAATTATTATCATTTTGTTTTATTATATCTCATATCATTTAGAAAGTAAATTGTTGGTATATTTTTCAAAAGGAAGAAGGGTCATGCTTAGTAGTTTAAGAGATAGAAGTTATATGTTTGGGATTTAGTTTTAGGATTTAAATAGTTTTAATAGACTTTTAGAAATTGAATTTCATCATTACAATTGGAAATAATAAATTTAATTAAGTGGATAAGAGAATTAGGGACAATAGTCTATCAAGTTAGTATTAAGGCTAAATCAAATTAGGGTTGCAAATGGAAAGTTATGATAGATAACTAGGGTTCAAGGTCAAGTTGATATTAAATGTTGAAGTAACATAGGAAATTCTATTATATTAATGGAGAAGAATTTAAATGATGTGTTTTAATGTTTTAATATGTTTTCTTAAGTATGCAATTAAATAAACTACCAAGGTTGTAGAATTGAAGGGTTTTTGCAAAAACCTTGGGTTGATAACTTGATAGTGTTTAGCAATGTGACCTAAAGCTGAAACGAATGTCGTGAATAATTTAATAATTGATATTTAATGATTTTAAATAATTTAAAAGTTCATTTAAATAATGGAACCAAAATATTAAGGTAATTAGATGAATTTTCTAAAATGATGAAACCTGTTCACCTAGGAGATTGAATTGACACACCAAATGAATATGAAATAACTTGATAACCTAATAGAACATTTGGAACTTTATGAACTAAAATAACATGACTTACGGAAGGGCCAAATTAAGGTTGACTTAGTCAACAATTAGAGTTTAGTCAACTCAAACTCAATTTTCCTATAACACCATGGCTTGAGTGTCCCAACCTTGTATAGTATGGTCGGAATGTGAACTCTACATCTTATTGACAATAACCGAAACTCACTCCAATGCTTAGCCAACCTTTTGTAACTTTCAAGGTAACATGTATTAACACAATGGATTATTTAACTTTTTTTTTAAAATGTTGTGTTTTTGCCCCAATATTTTGGGCATGTCAAAAAGACAAAAGTTAGATATGCAGCTATGTTGATTGGTTACAAAATTTACCAGTCTAATCGATTAAATAATGTGTTCGATGGAGCTATTCATGTGCCCTACAGAATGGTGATAGAAGATGCCACATATGATTTGTGCAAGACACTAAGGAGGCAACTCCTAGTATACAAGGACAAGGTGAGGAGGGATAATAAATAATAATTCAAGTATGGTGCAATTCTGGTATGAATCTTTTTCTCAATGCAAAATTTCTTTCTAGGCAAAGGTGCAGTACAATGGTCTACTAATAAACTAGTGATTGTGAAAATAAGAGATTTCATTAGAAAGTTAGAAGATAACTTTAACAATGTTATGTGGGGCAACTGTAAGGACTTTCAATCTAGAATGCAAAAAAGAGAAACGATTCCTTCTAATATGGTTAGGGAATACAAAGAGGACATATGTTTTCTTATAGATACATACACTTCTATTTTATACGATTATTAATCTAGATCATTTTGGTTACCATCTATGGGATATGAGAGAGATAAGGATGAAATGAGATTGTATGCAAGTGTATTGATAAGGAGAATAATTCCAACAACCACACTAAAGACCTATGGCATTATATATCTCATACGATATAAGAGTTGCAATATCTCCCAAGAATAGATAATCTAGAAAAATATTTTGTAGACATCTCTAATGTAAGCGACATTATCTATTTCAAAGAAATATCCTAATGAAGTATAATACCTATTAAAAAATATAGGAGAGCTATGGTCAATGACATTCATTCTTTCATAAACATTGAACATTGTTAAAAATTACTATAGGGAGACCCCTAATCACAGTCACAATCAGCTAATCACTATCATATTTCCTAGAATTCGGAATCATTCTCTCTATATACAAAGATATATAAGACTACTTGTAATCACAGAGATTACAATAGCATAAACATAAGTTCAGCCTTCTAATATGCACTGGAATTGAATAACTGACATCTTTAAACATGATAAATTCAAGATTAGTCAAATGGTTCACTTATATAAGAAGATAAATTCCAGCTCAAAAAGAGAATCAGGCATTCATCAACTCATCAACGATATGAGTTATTGCTATGGCTGGATCATCTTTGTTTCCTGCTTCATTTTCCTCATATTTCTTCTTAACTTCACTACTCACTCTCAATAACGTTGCTCGCATATTTTTTAACATATCTGGAGATTTGAGAAGATCGATGACCTTCATTGCAACTTCTTTTGGTTCAATTCGACTAACAAGTTCAGGTACGATCTCTTCTTGTGCCCACCTGTGAATTTCAGGTTAGTTACCAAAAAATAGATATATAAAATTATAATGCAATCAAGGAATACACAAAATAGAGAGTAAGAATATCAGAAAAAGATTATTAGAGTAGTTCTTCCCGTCAATTCTACGGAGAAGCTAGCTTGCATACCACCATATACAGTGTTCTTGATACAATTGAATTAAGATTCAGATAAGTCTATAAAAGTTAAACCCGACTTCTAAATTTAAGTACCAGGCAGATTGGTTTATCTAGAATCTCTATCTCAATTCTTCAACTAAATAATAAAATACCTTTGATGCTCAAATGTACACTGAAAAAGAGAAACAAATGAGACGAACAAAAGAAAATAATAAGGCTCCAGATATATCAACTTTTGGATTTTTCCTAGCCAAAGTGCTTCAAAATAAGTTAAACATCCTATAGTTCTAAAGCAGATTTTTCTCCATGTCAGCATTTGATAAGTCGAATAGGATTAGAAAACTGCTATGTAGAGTTAGTGCTGCGAATCCTTACAAAACATAGGGTTCCAATTAACTCTAGAGCAAGGCTTCCAAGAAATCATCAATATACCATTTAAAACTAGTGGTGTACAGTTAACTCTAAGGAGAAGATGAAGATGTGTCATTCTGCCAGTCATCACTGATCACTTTATGATCCACAAGTCGAATCGTGATTCCTCCTGAAATCATCCCTTATAATTTTACTCAATTTGGGGTCATTTAGAATTCGAAGCATTGGCCTTGTGTTGTAGTAGAGGACAAAATAATCTAAATTTGTTCAATTGTTTAACGAGAGGATTGCAAGCTAATGCATTCATAATCCACTTCTATCTTGTGCATGCAATAACCAACCTTAAACAATAGCCTTCTGGCCTCCAACATTTTTATTTCCCTGTATACCATGGCTATTCCATTTTGTCTCAATAAGACTTAAAGGACGAGTTTTCATCGTTGTCCAAAGATCAATCCTATTGTATCGGGTAAATCACAGTTGTGAAATACATAAGATGGACCAGCTAACAGATAGAAAAAGTATTCTAGACCTATTAAAATTGTCTTTTTGATGAAATTAGAGTAAGCTTAACATTCTCATAGAGCAGCAATTTTCTCATAAATGCATATTTGAGACCATTAACGTTCTCGAACGTGATATCGTATGAAAGGAACATTGATCATTTAATTCAGAAGCGCTCGTCGTGCATCACAACCTCTTTCCAAACACAGTCTACCAACTTGGGAAACAAACAAGAAAAGAGTAACAAAAATTGAATTTTATAATAAGAATTGTTGCAAGAAATTCTTGAGCATCTTGTTTGAATTTAATTTCTATAGCATCTTTGCTAAAAGTTGACCCAGTGCAGTTGATAGTTCCAGATTCACATCCTTCAATTGCTGTAGCATCTTTGCTAAAAGTTGACCCAGTGTAGTTGATAGTTCCAGATTCACATCCTTTATATTTTGAACTGATTTAAGGCTTTTTTTTTGTTTGGCTTAACTGATTTAAGGCTATTCTTTGTTTGGCTTCTCAAAAGTACAAAAGACGTGGATGGTCATGAAAGAGGAAACTAATGCAAAAATATTCAAAATATAAGAGCAATCTTGCATCGAACAAAAATATTCTCTTCACTATTTGTTCGTTTTGAAGGTACTTCACTTGCTTTCTGGATATTGCGTTAGTATTTGTTAAATTTGTAGCCACATTTCACCATTTATATGTTTTCATGGTCTCATAAGTTCCTATCTTAACAGTACGAACATCCAAACCATCAATGTGTCATGTCCCTATTTTAAGATATGGTAATAATAATTATATAATACAATATTATTAAATAAATAAATGATAATAAAATGATATATAAGAATTAATATAAAAATAAAAGATTATAATAATGTATTATTATATTATATAAATAATAATGCATATAATATATTTAAATAATTAAATAAGAGTAGCATTACAATGAATAAGTAAATAAAATTAATTGTAACAAAGAATATTGTAGAAATTATATATCTTTATAAATAAGATTTAATAATAAATGATGAATAACATAAAATAAATAAGTAAATAATATAATATTAAATAATAGAATTCAATTAAATTTAACAAAAAGTCAAGAGATGTGTAATAAAGAGATGTGAGTCCTTCCAATCAAGATATAAAAGGAAGGAGAGTTCATTTGACAAAGGAAGGAAGAGGAGTAAAAGAAGGATTGATTAATGGAAGAGGAAAATAATGAGAAGAAAATAAGGAAAGTAGTGTTTTAAAAGGTTGGAATGATGAAAGGGTGTGACTTTTTGAAAGTAATTATGGATGGTTGCAACTCTTCGAAAGGGTTGTAATTATTAAGTGTTGTGACATTTTGAAAAGATTGTGATTATGAAGGATTGTGACTTTTCAAGGATGTAGATGACAAATATAATATGGTAGGATTGGGAAACAATTATACTCAAGAGTTGGGCTGCTGAACCTTAAAGTAGAGAAAGTAAAAGAACTAAACTAATATATATTTTGAATGAATGCTACGAACTAATATAGTATATATTCTATGTTCCCCCGAGTTTTTGGGATGGGGACAACAAGGGACAGCAGGACGAATTTCTGTGTTGGCAAACTTTTTTGTCGATCTTGGGGATAGGGGGAGACAGCAAATGGGAACAACTATATAAAAATAGCGAAAATTAAAATATATAGAAAAATTTAAAATATTTATATGAAAACATGGATAAAATATCTACCTATACATAATAGAACCTTAAAATATAAGAATCAACAGAATTTGTATGCCAAATTTGTGTTACTTTGAGAGTTAGTCTAATATGTTCTAGAACTTAAAGTTGAAGACCCCTAGGTGTCCCCAAGACTCCAAGATGTGTCTAGGACAGGGACGGCTGAAAATATACCTGAGATGCATCCCTGGATAACACTGTATATATTTTGTGAAGAATTATACAATGTAGAACGATAGGAAATCAAAGGTATGTTCATGATATTTTGATAATAGAGATAAATATGAATCATTTGGTAGATAAAATTATCAATCAAGAATTGATAATCATGCTTGAGATGAGAACTTTCTAGTTCTCATAGAAACCAAGTAAGATGGTAGGGGGCATTCACTAGAATGACAAGTTGCTCTTAAGAGAACTTAGAGATTAGAGGGCATTCTTGACTGAATGTAGTGATTATAAATTGAAACCTAGTGAGAGATTTGTAGAGAATCTCTTAAACACAATATATATCTATTGTAGTGGTTAATCATATGCATATGTTAGAGACAAGAGGCTTGGTTAGAGGTGGAATCTCTACCAAGTATGTGTTGTTACTCAATTCACTCAGTAATAGAGATCTCAAAGGCCTTAGAACACACTCTTAACATGATGGTTTCCTAACTGGGAGCTATTCTCATCAGAGGGTTGGGTAAATCTGAGTAGAGCCTCTTTCTAAGGATTAGGTGGGTTTAGTATGGGAATTTGTGCTTAAATGATTTAATTATTATTTATCTTGTTAATTGCTAATAATTGTTTCATAATGATATATGTTTATGCTATCTTTTCCATAGACTAACAATTGCTAATAGTTTTTTTCAAAATCATATATGTTTATTCCATAGTAATTTTGCTCTGTCTTCTTATGTAATCTTCTCATGGTTGGTTATTGCAACCAACTTTCAACAACCTTTAAACATGGCCAATAGTCATCTTTATTTTTTATTGCCAAGCACAATTAGAAAATGTTTATTCTTCAGTGTCATTGTAGAGCACAATTCAAAAATGTGTATGTCCTGGAAGGACTCTGCAAGACTCGACTGAGTTAGAGCCCTGACTCGGCTCGAGACTCAAAGAATCTTGTAACGATGATTAATATTATAACAAATAGCCATATATAAAAACAATAATAACTTAATTATAGATTATATAGTAATAATTTATTGTTTATTAATATCATAATAATTAACAATGTATAATTAAAAATATATAATAACAATAATTATTGTAAACAATAAATAATAATAATACTACATTATTCATAAACATATGTATTAAACATATATTTCTATTAACCTAAAAATCCATACAAAACATATTATAATATATATCTATATATATATATACTTTAAAATAATTGGAGTAGTAATGTTAAATCTTTGAAACATTCCGACCTTGGAAGGCCTTTTTCCTTTTTTCTCCACATGTAAGTATAAAAAGGGGAAGATAAAAAACAAAAGGGAAGAAACACTAAGAACCAATCAAAATGGGAGTTGTGTGTACAGTCAGCAAATGTCCCTTCAGCAGGAACATCAAATTGGAGAAGAGGAATTGGAGGTTGGAATTAAAACAGCAAACAATATATATCAAGGTCTGTAGTAAACATACAGTCAGCAATTAATAAAAATAAAACTAAGGAAATCATTACATTTATTTCATCAAATAGGATAAGAATAGATAACTCATTTTAGGGGCATTATCTACAGAAGGCATGAACACTGCAAATAATCTCAAACATTGTTCAAGAGTCAGGAGACAATAACCTATGTTCAAGTAATTACAACTCAGTTCCATTTCAGTGCACCAGCAATTCATTTAAAAAAAATATTATTTGTGGGAGTCCAAATATTGAAAAACAAATATCTGATTCATCCATATCAGATCTGCCCAATAGAGTTTCTAGCCTTCTTCAGACAGAAAAAGACACTGCGATCATACAAATAGGAGACAATCTGAAAAAGTGATATAATTAGATTTGCAAGCATTCAAGTGTATATTTGAAATAGCGCCTAAAGTGTTATGTCTCCATACATATTATTTTACCAGACATAGGAGAACAATTTTCTGAAGCAATCTCTCTCTCTCTCTCTCTCTCTCTCTCTCTCTCTCTCTCTCTCTCTCTCTCTCTCTATATATATATATATATATATATATATATATATGAAACAGATCATTCTACGTGATTGTATATCAGAAACAGCTAATCTCTGTCACTATAAGTAACAGCGGGATCATGCTTCACAACATATCTCATATTGTCATATTAGTTTGACCAATCAAGATCTATTTTAAATTGCATAGATTGTGATGAGCCAGGCTGGCTCAATTTCAAACTAATTTGATAATTTACCGGTGGTTGTTTTGCAAAGATTAACCCTTTTAAGTCCTTTTTGAAAAAAATATAAATTGCAGATTACATATAATAATGTGCACATGAACAAGAAATTGTAAATACTTGTAATTAACCAGCAATGATTTGTCTTATTCATTCAGTAGACAATAGAAATACATTCTCTTGCAATCGACATCCAAATGAAATTGCAACAAATTATAGGGAACCTGAAACCTGACGCAGCCCTGAAGTTTAGCTGAAATTGATCAAAATCTTCATGCAATGCAAGGGAACTCCTAGGCGTCAGTTTGACATCAAGCCTAGAAGGCTCATGCAGCTGCTAGATGGAACAACTACCTTCAAGAAAACTCCATAAACCTGATCCCTCGTTGTGACTCATAAACAATTACTCTGTCAGCATTCTCAAACTCCTCTAAATTGTCTTCACCATTAAAGCTCAAACATAGCTCTGATTTAAGACACTCCTTACAGAAGTTTTCAGTGTTTATTTCAACACCTTGAATACTGAATCTCTGAAGAAAATCATGTTTCACCAAGCTGCAGAAACCCTTGGAAGTCACACCAATTTCATGATGAAACTCACACCAAAAAAATTATCCAATTCATAATAAATGCATAATGGTCGATTTTCTTTATGAGGCCTTTACCTATACTTCACTCCAAAAACAGTTGCTTTTATTTTTAATTTAATTCGTTAAATGCTCCTCATGTGAGATTCCCTAGCTTTTTCTCTAAAACATTAAATACATTTACTTTTTCATGTGCTCACGTTGACTTAGGAAAATATTAAATAATTGGCCTCCTTTAACAAGTGTTATTTAAAACCACATAAAGTTATTTGACCTCTTTCATTAAAACAAATTTGTAAATTAACATTATAGTAGCTATATCATTAATAAAGTGACTTTATTAATGATCAAATATTACTAGTGCACCAAATAAAGTCATTCCACTATCCAACTACAAATGAGTCAACCATTGTGTAGACCATGAGTCTAGTTGCCTTGCCAAATACAATAACTCCTCAACATTGACTTACTATAAATTGTGTTTCTACCAAATATGATAGAGCCCCATGAGTCTAGTTGCCCTGCCAAATACAATAACTCCTCAACATTGACTTACTATAAATTGTGTTTCTACCAAATATGATAGAGCCTATTGCCAACTACAAAACTTATATGCCAAATATAGTTTGCAATGTTATTAGAGCATTTATACTACTAAATGGAATAGTGCACATGAATGGCAAAACATACATTTATTGATCGTGCCGAAGAATTTACATTACCAATACCTATGATATCTAGAATTACCATATCCCTTCCCATTCCCTATGCTCCTTACATATAGCGCTCGGATTGGTTACTAGAACCAACCGTCGCGACCCTTGGTACATGACTTTTCCTAAAAACTAGTTAAAGTATTTTGTTTTTACGTAATTACCATCTACAAAATCCCCCCTAACAAAGAAGTCGTTTTCCAAATGATTGTATCAACAATTAACTTATGAAAAAGGGTAAGATCATGTCCCTAGAGTGGTGGATGCTTGCAACTGTGCAAATTGTTGTCTGAAAAGCCTCACATCCATTCCACCACCATTTGTTTAGTGTGTGCACCTTGTAGAAGCCGCACTACGTCCATTCTATCTTTTTCCACTATTGCCAATTGTTTTGCATGCATAGATGTCTCTTGTGCGAGCCTAGATTCCAATCTCTCCACTTGCTCCCCTAGAATAATCCAATCACCCTCCGTCTTTGCCAATTCTCAATTAGCTTGTTGTAGCTCCATAAAGGTAGGCCAAAAAACCCAATCTCATCTCAGATAGAACAGCCAAGGAAGGGCCATGTGCTTGTACAATTGTAGATACTTGTCATTATTGAGACTGTCCCTCTACTTCTTCAATAGGCCATCGATGTTCCATGAATAACTTCTTGAACTCCTCTTGGCAACTATGCTTCATAATTGCAAAAGTGATTTAGCTACGAAAACTAAAGTGGTCATGTCCGCTTCCTTGGCTATCCTTCTAATCTTGCGCCTAGCTCTGGTCATAGCCTCCAGTTCCTTGAGGAATCATTGGGTGCACTCTTTTAAGTGTGTTGGTATTCCTTCTTCTATGTACTCACTTTCCACTTCCACGTCTGCAAGCTCCAACTCTAGACACTCTTTATCTTCATGAAGCTCTAGAGATGGTTTCTCTATCATAAGTGGTGCAAGATCCCTCATCAAGGTTGGGGAAGGGGACAGTATGTGCTCCATTCCAAGCTGAAATTCAGCATGTAGATTATTTGCCTCCTCCACCATACCAAATTACTTTTATTCCTATGGCCCTATCAACTCTCAAGTTTGGGGTGTTGCCATTGTTTTGCTCATTCCTTCTGTAGGTGCCACCACCAATGCAATTAGTTGTGTTGTCTCAATGCCCTGAGGGGTACTAATTCGTACTGTATGGCCTACCCCTTTTGTGGCCCTTCAACCCACTACCTTAGTACTTGGTGTTTTGCTCACTAGAACAAGATGAGTCATAGATGAAATTTGGGAAGGTGCAAAATTCATTCGCTTAGCTCCCCAATCTTGACAAGTGGGCTCACTGCCTGCTCATTTTTTGCTTGTGCCTTCAGTGCTACCTATCTGTTTTGTGTGCGTACAACCCTCCTAGCTTGTATGCGCAATGTCTCTTTGATGCATACAGCCTATGCTTTCTTCACCCGTACGACCAATGCTTTCCTTGCTCGCACAGCTATCCTTTGTATCCAGACTTGCTTCCCTTGTAGTCGTATGCCCTTGATTTCCATCCTTAGAAGTCGTATGCATACGAACCCTATTTGTACGACCTTGGTCTGTACATACAACCTCTTCTTTTGTCCAGCTCGAATCTTTGGTGTACATACAGTCCTGCCTTGTGCTTCTAGGTTCGTGCATACTACTTATTGTCTTCGAAAGCAGACCCTCTACCACCTACACCATTCTACGTCTTCTGAGGTTCCTTCCCTTGTTCTAGAAGTGCAATCTTCTCTCTCTTCATCCCAGCTAGATTCCTCCTGCTCTTCAAATGACACTTCTCCATCCTCTTTAGTGTTGCCTTCTTCCTATCTATCCTGTGTGTTAACTGTTGTGTTCTCTCTTGCCTTTTTCTTGCGTGGCTCTACATTTCCTCCTTCCATGGCACCCAAATGTAGCCAGTAGAGCATGGTAGGCTTATACAGCTCTACCCTATTCGCTGGAACAAATTTTCCCTAATGTTTACTATAAATAGTTTTTCAAAATGGAGCCAAAACTCACCATTGGCCACTGGAGAGCCTAATAACTCCACAAGGTCCTCTAAACACCAACATCAGTCTACAAGGATCCAATGATAGACCAAATCCATCAACTCTATTGCAACTCAAAAATAGGGACATTACAAAATTCTATTTGCAAAGAAAGTGGACAGATGCAGAACTTAGTAGAGAAAGTTGTTTAGGCTTAGAGGAATGATGAGGAGTGATGGGGACTTTAAGGCTCAATGGCCAAATCAACGAGGAAGTTTTGGAATGTTCCCAAATTCCCTTCTTTACAACTATGATAGCTTAATGCTTCAAATAGGGCAACCCTCAAGCTTGACTTAAAAAATGACTTCCCAAGGCTTCAAATGCTTAGTCCAACCTAGAATAACATGTTCTGATTGGTTACAAAGTTTTATCCTTCTATCTTTCCTACAAACCCCAATTTGCCCATTTTAGGCATGGTAGCCCAATTAGCACTCTAGTGGCTATTTTTTACCGTTTTCTCCAAATCTTTCAAAACAACCCTGCAAGTGGATCACTTTTTCAAGTACCCTTTTCGGATTATTAAAACATATCAAAAGATTAGGCATGATTGTTTCAGACCAAATATGCTCTGCTGCAAATGTGGGCAGTTTTTAGGGGGCAGTTTTTAGGGCTTAAACACCCCACTTTTCCAAAGGAATTCTATGATATATTCAATCCCCAACCTTGAAACTCAGGAAAGAGTTACATTATGAACCAAATCAAATAAATATCAAATCAATTTGATTCTATGATCTCATTTACTAGAAAAACCCTCACCAATTTGCTCCAAAACCTAGGGCTTTCTAGTTAGATACTTTCCCAACACTTCTAGACTTCAAATAAAAGACCGAACACCATCCATTCAACTATATTAAACGACTTCAAATATGAAAATACCACTTTATTAAGTTGGATCTTCTACTACTGTAAGTAAACCACCAAAACTATGTGCTTTTCTTCACTCAAAACTCGGGATATCCCTATAATCAACACTTTCACCCACACTATTGAAGTCAGTAATGTATATTACATGTTACTAGGGGTCTATTCCATGAGAAAATATAGAGACATTCATGGAATTACTCCCCAAAACATCAGATCTGTCAAACAGTGACTTTTATACCCAAAACCCTTAAATCCTATCAGCACAATATATTGAATTGATTGAAAACAGAATTACACTATCATCAATGGTAGGAGAGTGACTTAGAGTTTGAGGGTTTATGGGATCCATCCAAGATGCTTTTTTGAACTCAGGGATTTAGGAGTTTTATTGCATCTAAAATCACAAGTTACTCACAAATATCAAGGAACCATTCAAATTGCAAGAACAAACTATTCTTCTTATTCCCAAAATGCTGAACAGTTCGTACAATAATGTGCTTATTGCTTCCTTGATCACCAAATGCCTTGAACATGCTTAAATAGGATGTGAGTCAACTTCCACAACCGACTCCAATCGGTTGTAAGTCATTAAACCTTAAAAAAAACCCAAACTATGGTTTCTCTCCTAAATGCAACTAACCGTTACAATTCAACAATTTGAATTCGTAACTCTATTTTAAATGACCTCTACGGACTTCTAACTTATCAAACTTTGTAATTTGATCCTTCTATGATCCCTTTACATTATTCATGACCTAATGAACCTTCTCTGATCCACTGGAGCACTATGGGCCCTTGTTACATTGATTTTGGTCCTAGGGTCCTAACACTTGATTTTTTACATCATATATTTTGTTGTCAAATGCCATACTTGGCTACAATAGGTCCCAATTGACCCTCATGCCTTCTTGACTTCCTCCATACTTCCTCAATATCTTCATGTAATGTTGTTGTCTTAGTTGCTTCTACACCAAGGAAGTCTTACGGAATGAATGGCATTGCGCTTGAGGACCAGTGGGGATGGACAGTGATCCTAGGCAATGTTGAGAAGAATGAAAGATGTCATAGGGTACCATTTGGGACGTGTGTAAGAAGACAAAGGTCATGCCGGAAATGAATCTTATGAAGGCATTTAGGGATTGAGTGTAATCAGTCCTTGAATTGTGATCAGAGATTGAGAAATGCCAGTATGTGGAGCATGATGCTTAAAGAGGCTAGGGTGTGAGGGCTTTAACCATTAAAAGGTCTGGAGGGAGCCATTAAGTGGATGAGATACTTCGTGATCAGTTGAAGGATCCTGGGAGTTGATCCAGAAAAGTTGCAAAATTATTCCTTGTACATAGGACATGTGATTAGAACAACTTTGCTCCTCAACAGAAAGTTCGTAATTAGGTTCCAAGGTATTTGGGGAGGACCTCCTAGGGCTCTAGTTTCCTTATGGCCATTCCAAAATATTTCTCAAGCTATGTCACCATATCATTACAAATTTCTCCTCATAAGCCCTTATGGATATCCTTTACTTGGTATATCCATCCTTATAATCGTTGGGAAGAACACCATCTCTTCCTAGGCATTATGGATATGCACACTACGCATATCCATCCTCACATATGCATTGTTATCAACTCTAACAGTATATACTGTCCTTAAGACATATTTAATCTCTAACCTAATTCCTTTCTACAAATTTCAACATTTAGCAAGAATATCTTTATGATCTCTTGATCGATTCACTGAAAGTAAATTGAATATGGATTCACAAGAAATGGTTGTCTTGATGATATTTTATTTTATTCATTGAACCTCTATCCGCTCATTGTACCGTCTTTAACTTCTATTTTCTATGAGACTTGACTTTGCAATTTTTGATATCTTCCTATTATGAATGTGATTATTTATTTGAAACTCGCTGACTTCTACAATCAATACTCCAAAACATCTTGTCCAATCCAAATCGACAACCAATAGCAGCAACAAGGAATCATTGATAACGGATGCCTAGATAGTGTTCTATTGGAGTTCCTTCCCAATACTAATCATACAAGGAATATTAATATTATGTCACCTTGACTTTGGTATAGTTGTAATTTTCTATGCATTGGCTGAATTATATTAGTCTTCTAGTATTACTCGTATTATCACTAGCTGTTGAAGATTGTAGCTGCAATAGAGATCTTTATCTCTAGTCTTATGAAGTAGAAATATGTTTGTTATGACCATTATGGTCATTTTCAGCTGAAAGAGACATTTGTGATAATATTTAAGGTAATATTATATAAAAAGACGTGTCATACGTTATGCGAAGAGGCATGCATATGGAATATGAACTATTGAATATTTGGAAATATGAAGGGTCTTGTATTTGAAATTTGAAGAGACCTTTGTGTGCAATATGAAGTCTCATTTCAATCTATTTAGGTGATTGCTCAGTGCATTGTAGGCAATCAAGTGAAATCTTTGCACTTGAACCATTTTTATTATCAATAAAAAGGAATTTTTTTTTGTGTGGTTGGGTTTTTTCCTTCAATCTTGCATGGTTTTTTCCAAGGTAACTTTGTGTGTCTCGTATCTATTTTGCTCTCTTATTGCTGTTTATCATTTATTTCTGGGCTAAACTTAACACTACCTTCATAAATATCTTCCAAGCCAACTTTACAATAGCCGCCATTATATATATCGTGTTAGAAAATTGATATTCCAAATTATAATTCTCTCTGAATGATAGTAAGACCTTGATAGTATCAATCTCACTTTTTAGAGAGTGATTAAAAAATAAATATTTGATTTCCTTATGTCCCATTTTATAATAATTTATACCAAGTAGGATGAATAGTATATGGTTTCCCTCAAGAATATTCCTCCACAAGATAGTACTGAGTTATTAATAGTAGGAAAGAAGATTGACTGTAGTCTTCAGCAGCCAATTGTGATGTCCCTTCTTTTTATAATTATATAATTATGATTTATTAATTATTTATTTTTATTAGTATTATTTATTCTTAATACTTATATTGAAAAGGGGATGGCACAACACTTTGGTAACTGAGCTTGTATAAATACATTTTGATCAACCAATTAGTGTGAATAAAAAAGTAGGAGAATGCAAGGTAGATAACTTTTATCTAGATTAAAGGCAATATTGGAGATTAAAGACACTGACCTTGTAAGGAGTGAATATATCGGGTATCTGACAAACAATATGTTAGAGCAGCAATAAAATTATCGCAGTGACTTCATAATAGCAAGACTGTGCTACTGTTTATTTAAAAAAGGAGAAACTATGTATTAATGAATGAAAAGCAATTGATATTAGAAGTGCTGATTTTGAGATGTAATTACCTTTGAGAAGATTAGTAATATTGCTTATGCTGGATAGTCAAAACTAATAACAGAAACTCCACATATCAATAAAGAAACAAATGGCAACACATGCAAGTTATGGAGACTTCATGAACAGCGAAGACATCTGATAAATATGCTTGGTATTAGTGCCACCTAGTATAAACTCTCCTTTTTAAAAAGCATATTCCAAGAATGGCTCCAAATGAGTGCCTTTCCCTGTGCCAGTTTTAACAGGTGTTGGGTCGCTATTTTCAAACAACGAGTATATTTGTGTACCAAGGAACCAAAAACCCAGCATAAGAGAAGCAACATTTGTTCCACTCTTTTATTCTATTAGAATAAAGTGGCGAGAGAAACTGAGAGATCAGATGTTTGAATCACACTAAGGAATTATTCAGAGAAGTGAAGGAGAATCTTCCAATGACAAACAAGCATCGAGTTCAGTTACTTCCCAGCCGCTCTACCTGCTACTCAGAATACTACTTCTAAGTATGATTTTGTCAAGGTTAAATTTGGCTTGGAGACATTATAATGTGATGTCCAATTTCCTTCTCGGCATGATGCTAACTGTCACCAAGGCCAAGTATTTTAGTGGAAGATAAATCACTGAAGAGAAGAATGAAAACATCAATATTTATAACACAGCAATTGCATTATAACCTACAATATAACAAAACAAAACAAAAATTGCATTATAATGGAAGAGACCATGTAAAAGAAATATGAATATAAGTGATGAGGATCATGATTAATATGCAGAAAATGAGAAGTTGAAGGCAGCAATGATATGTTATAAAGAGCAGCAATTTCATTGTTTAATGGATGTGACTGCCTTTAACGGTGTAAGATTTGTTTGGCATTAACAAAAACAAAATATTAATCACCGAGGCACTATCATACAGAAGTTGATTGATATTATTAATTGAGCCTAATAGAGTTTTGATAGTCAAATGGTAAGAATAAAAAGATGTCTCACAATGAGACAATATATAAGAAGCGGTCATTTTGAGAGATGACAAATAAAAAAGATGTGAGAAAGATACAAAACTAAATATCTATAAAAGTCATCCAAGGAGGGTAAAAAAACAGCAATGGAGCAAATGAAATAAATATAAAGAAGATGATAATATTGTAAAGACATCAATAAATGTGTATGTAGTACAATGGGTATGTGTGAGAAATAAAAGAAGAATCTTTTATGGAAAAATAATTGCGATGAGTTTGTGTTGACCAAAAGTCAAATCAGAATTTGATGAGTGCAAGTTGCCTACTAAAAGGTGTATCTCAAAAAGAAAAATGCATCTCTTGGGAAGCATGGTCTCTTCAAAGAAACGTTGAAGATATAAATGATATGTGAAAATAATATGAAGATTATGTGCTGTGTATGAGAGAATATAGAGGAATACACACCAAATTGAGGAGCAGATTCGAGAGATCATTAACAGCATATGTAGCAGGTTTAAAGGAAACCTTAAGGCAGATTCACAGCAATTAAAATTGCGTCTACATGTATTTTGAGAAGAGAACTTGAGAAAGATCCAAAAGGGATATAAGTGAAGAATATAGTGCATTTGGAGAAGATTAAAAATTGCAATCATTCATCATCCATTGTAGAAGCAAAATTATAAACACCCAAATCCGATCATTTAAATGTTTGATCATACTAGATCACAACTTATTCCTCTAGAGTCATATTAATCAAATAATTCATTTATTTAATTAATTGTTTGTCTTCTACAGTCCTAGGTAAATTAATTCATTTAATTTATCTAATGTCCCTGATCCTATTTAATTAACGAATCTCTACTTTGTTTAATTAAATAATTAATCCTAATTCTCCTATAGTCGTCCTATTGATTATCTATTTAATTAATCCTCCTTGCTAGCAAATCCTTCTTAGTTAATTAATTGATCTATAATTTATCTAAAGTCCAATTCCTTTAACTAAATAAACTCCTCAATTTAATTAAATAGCCTTTCTTCAAATTTGATTTAAAAAGAATTCAAAATTCATAAAACCCCCATCCACTTGCAAATTCTTAAAAAGAACACTTGCACCATTCAATACCAACTCAATTAGGTGAGTGCATCATTTGCTTAATAACCCCTACCTATTTTCTCACCGTCCACTTGGATTTTCTACCAAGCCTACATGCCCTTTAATAATTTTTTATTGCCTAAACCCTAATTAAACATGTATACATTCCTACGCATAAAGATTAGGGAAACAAAGTCAAGATTTGGCCATCCATCCCAATCCCAAAAGGGCATGAAATAAATCTTCCCTAAATGATCCTAAATCTTGTCCTCTTTAAAAGGTTTTAATATTCTTTTTCACATTCCTCCATATCCCTTTTGAGATTTGAGACAATAAGTGCCTTTATGGCATGTCCCTTTCTTAGATCCCAAAGTCTATTCACCCACTATTGGGTTGATATTTGCCAACCTCTCACTAATAGTTGAAAACCCTAAAACCTTTCCTAGCATAGACGAAAATAGCCTCTCAATTCCATACCCAAGATGATTATGCAATTTTTGAGAGCTCTCTATATGTGTGCAACTTTGAAGCTATTTTAAATGTAATATCCCTTTCTGGATATTTACTGTAAAACCCCTTGATATAAAAGTGTAGATTTAAAACCGAACAGAAAGCCAATATTTGATACAAATACCAAAACTTTAATTGATTTGCAACCTATAGATTTGCATACAAGAAATTCAAAAAAGTTTGTTTTATTCCTCCGATATTCAAAAGTACATACATAAATTAGGAATTAACACAAATAGCTGCCAAATAACGTTACTGTATTATACAATAACAATACAATAACATGCAACAACCCAAATAATTCAATCTTATAAACAGAAATAACAGTCAAATTGGAAATATAAATTAAACCTGTAAGAAGGCTAGGTTTGCGTCCAACCTCCAAAAGCTTCTTCAAGGGTTTGTGTCCTCGAAGAGATAACCAGTCACTGTTTCCAGCTCCCAGATTAATATTTGTTTATAAATATTATCCTCTTCATAAATTCCCATGTGGAGCTTCTTGTACTTTTTATCACTTTTCCCAATGTGATGCACGCTCTTTTAAACAATGTGGGATAAAGCACCTTTTTGTCTTTTAGTTATTTAAGAGAACATAGTACCTTTTTAAAAATAAAGTGACAAGTTAAATGAACTTTAATAGTCACTTAGTCAATAAACCATATAATCATCAGGCATTAAAATAACTGATCAAACGAACTCGGATAAGCACGTGCAATACCTCATTGGAAAGCTCTCGGCAAGACGCTTCCAAACCAACACTGGGATATCATGAATACTGAGCTCTGTTTACTTACTAAAAATAGTAAGTATCCAATCAACCTACCACAACTGCTTTGATGGGTCTGAAACTGGAAATGTCTAGGCCAAACCTCGAACTAAACCCCGTAAAGAACCTTTTCACCTCCAAAACCTAGGCGAAGTGAGCCAGCAACACAGAGTTATAATGTCCCAGAAAAAGGGGACATTACAAAGCCTCCCTTCTCAAAGATTGCTTGCCTTCAAGTAATCCGCTCATACCTGCAGAAACCAAATGCTAGGATCCCATACTCGCCTCGAGAATGAGATTCTACTCCTCAGCTGATGTAACCTGGCATGCATCATCCCAAATCTAGAATGGTGAAACAATACAATAGGAGTCAATGTGCCAAATAATTGAACGCCAGGATCCCAAGTCTCACCATAAAGGGACACCAACAGCCATGTGCTGCTGTCTTGTGTGCCAATACCCTCAGTCAGCATGAATGCCTCATTCCCTGAGTGACTTTGCGAGTCTCTACTATCAAGTGAAGATGGGAGCTCAACAATATACCAATATCCACCCCAAGATGATAGCAACCAAACTCTCCAACAAGCTCCCCAATTAAAAGCAATACATAGGGAAGCTCCACCTGGATCCTAAGTTAGAACTTGTGCACTGTCTGAGATACCCTTGACCAGCTCCTAAAATATTTGTACCACTGTACTACTGTAATATTTGTATCGATGACAATGATAGATCTAGCCAATCTGACTCCACCATCATATCACCCTAGTGAGAACGGTGTAATCCTAATCTTTGGAACTCTGATGTGTTAGAAGGTTGAAACAAACAGATCATAATCATGTGACTATGTAACAACACAGCATGATCTGCCAGATGTAAGATACTATTAACACTTGGATTCCTGATTACCCAATCAACATGACCCTGGGTAAAGGAAAGAGTGGGTGGTGAATCATCAACATCATGAGTGCTAACACTATCTTCAATATCCCGTTGAATAAAAAATGTAGACACCTCATGTGGAACGTAGGGTAATGTGTGTTCTCCCCACTCATCTGCAAATAACTCATTGACCCTTGAAGGCCAAATAGAACTAGCGAATATATTACCAACATAGATGGGAAAATCACTGATAGCTGGAATATACCAACAAGAAAAATCATCAATCAACAAGTAGGCCGTGGCCATCTTGTAAGAGCTGGGTGATAAATCTTTGGGTAAGCTGAACACCCCTTTAGAGCAAGCCAAGGATAAATCTAAACTTCCTACCCCACCATAAGTATTCTTGCTCAAGTCAAAGTCTTCATAAAAGGAAGGTTCACCCATTAATTGAAATCTCTGAATTATCCTCACTTGTGGTATCACTAACCATGTGCTTATGTGAAAATGTACAGCTGCTGTCATAAAATTCAGAATTTCCAAACTCATCAACTTGCTAGTCCATAGAATTTTTCTCATCATGGAAAGTCTCAAATGGAAAACACATGATTGAATTACATTGTTTGCCTTCACATCTACCCACGTTATGAATTTCTTCAATGATTTGTGTGGTTTCTTGTGCCCTTGAACCACGGTTGTCTTCTTCATAAGTGGCTGCCCCACTTGTTTGATTTACAGCTTAGTGGATGGTGTAATGTGTTAAGCTCAATTGAAGGCATAGCTCATCTACCTCACTCTCCTTGTCCCTTCCAAATTTTATTGCTAGATCTCTATCCATTAATAGTTGCAAGTACTCATATTTTATCATTTTCAAAGTTTCAAAGATAGTATGTAAAAGAGGACTTGTGACACCACATACATTCCCATGCCGAGATCCTCAATCAAATTGGCAGAATCATCTATCCTCATCAACACTTGGACAATCTTTTCCTCTTTGACCAAAAGCATATCCAATAAGTCAAGGAGTGATAATGGTTTTTAATCATCTCCTTTGAACACAAGTGGGCTGTCCTTCGTAGAATTCTTTGATTTCTCATTACCTAGGGGAACACCATTTTCAGATGTCCTCTAACTCAACGTGTGCTAGATCATCTATCTTGCCAACATTGCGGTCCATTTGCTTCTCCTCAATATTTAACATAATTTCCAGCCTAGTATCACCATAAAATTTATCCAAGTTAATTTTCATGTCACCAAATACGATACTGATGTTTTCCACGTCAAAATAAGATGGGGAGTCGCCAACGTTGGCGGTTTGGTCAACTCTTCTACCTGGGTCATCAATATGCTCATCAAGAGGACTAGTGTAAATAGCTCCATAAGTTACTTCTATCTCCCAATTAACCATTAGTATACTTGTGCCATAATTAGTATTTTGCATATTATCATGCGAAGGTTGCTCTTCTTTTTTGTACTACTATCAGGTTGATTGATATCTTCCCTGTGCAAATTTCTGTAACTGTCCTCTACAAGGAGATTTCGAGCCACTTCATAGTATTTGTTTCTTATCATATCCATCTTGTTTTGCAGCTCTAGTTGATGGTCCACATAATCAATGAAAAGAAATTCTTTTTGAAACTTTGACAAGAGTTTGTTATAATCATCATACAGTCTCCTTACTTCAGTTCTACATTCATAAGGATCTTTGACTTGCCCTAGGCTCTTCACTTCTTTCATCATTACGGATATATATCTTTACAACATGCCAAGCTACTATAATATACTTTACTAAAACCGACCACTGAATGTTGTTCTGAAACTGAGATATTTTGACAAACAGTTATCATGCAAACAATAGTATTCTCTGCTGGAATGAAATAATAATGGAGTACTACACTGATGGGAATCTCATCAAACACATGCAGTGTAACCAGTACTTCTTTAGGAAAACATAATACAATACCAAAAACATTTTACTGTCTGCTCCAAACGGCTTGACCTCTGTAATAATCTAACTAAAATTGACCACTAAGTATTTGTTTTGCAACTGGGGCATTTAATCAAACAATCACCACGCACCCATACTCCTTCAGTTATATAAGTATTCTATGAAAAAGATCTGTACCACTGTTTGTTTGAGTGTTATGAATTGAGAAGTTTAACCAGTAATAATGCCTATAAAATCCGCCAAACTAAATTAGACTGACCTCAACATTAAGTATTCATATCAATACAACTGACAGTGAGACAACGAAAACTTCCGGTAATTTATTTCATACTTGATTTGTAACTCCTCCATATTGGCATTGCCCTCTTATTTTGGGGGTTCACATTAATTATAGTCAAATACCAACAAATCGCAAGCAATGTGCAATATTTCTCTTTCCTTTTATTCTCTCAATAATACTTGTTCAAATATTTGAAATCGGATTTCGAACCACATTTTTAATATGGCCATCTTGACTTGGAACCATATTGCGTTATAAATATTGGCTTGCCATTTTTATCTCATAACCTTTTACATGTACCCACAGTTTTATCACTGTCTCTTCACATTTACGTGTCTCTAACAAAAATTCTTTTGGTTCCAAGTTGACATCCTTTAGATAGCATAGTGCATAGAGGGCATATGCTGGGAATTTAGACACCTTTATTTTGGGTGGTTCCTCCCAAACACATACTACCTGAACTGGTCGATAGTCGAGTTTTGTTTGCTAGTTTAAATCACATGGCCGGCCACTAGTCGAACTACTCCCTGTATGCGGCGTATAGTGGGGTCAATACTCAGTGGTGAAGGTGCTTCCTTACCATGACCCGTGCTGTGTGAAACCACTGCCCTTCACGTGTATCAAACTGGCCTGATTATGGAAAGATAAAGCCAGGAATGGCTTCCGGCCTGCCCAAGATAATAACTGATGTCTACGTAACCACACAAACCTAACCTGTAGCTGTTCCTTGACCCGTCAGGAGACCTCCCTCATGCCACGATTAAGGTCATCCTGGTGCCGAGAATGTCTTAACTCCAATGCCAAGAAACAGACCCTGTATTTGCCTTATTAAGCTCAACATCAAGCTTCCAACTGACCCACTTCCACGACTGGAAAAACTAACTAAAATATGTGAGGAATGTAAAAACATCCAACCTGAATATACTAGACAAGATTGAAGACCTTCCACGAAATCTGATGCTATCCAACAAAACCTCTGATAACTCAAATAAAGACTTCTCTTGATTAGCCGACAAGCTCGTCTCCTTAATTTTCAATACTATTTTGGTTGAGAAAATCTTTTTGAGCTCAACCTTTGCAACTAGTGAATATAATGAGTCTTCCGCAGCCATGTCCCCACTCGCGATGAATTTCCATGAGACTAAAGCAAGGCCCATCTTCCTTCTTCACTATCTGAAACGTAGAAACAAGACACTCGACTAATATCTTTGAATGCTTCTAACGAGAGCACAAGCCGAATGCCAATCACTTCCAAACAATATCAATTATAGTTCCTTCTCTTTGTCATGGATTCAGCTCACTAAGATAACCACTTCCATTCTCTAAAGAATTCCAGTTATATCGTCACCTACGATAATATACTGTAACACTGATTTTCAAACCATGTACAAAGTTGGGCTACGCCTAGACTTCTAGCACATATTCCAAGGGTTTGTCCTTGAGCTTGCCCAGTCACAATAAGCCACCAGAGTTTTAAATATTTTTGGATTCATAAAACTTCTTGTTAAAGTCTCATGCCCTCCAAACCGGATAGAAATTACTTCTGATGCTGCAATCTCCATTAAATTTGTTACTAGGAAATCACATAGGCTGGTAGGAAGACCAGCTCTAATACCACTGTAATATCCCTTTTTGGATATTTACTGTAAAAACCCTTGATATAAAAGTGCAGATTTAAAAACTGAACAGAAAGCCAATACTCGATACAAATACTAGAACTTTAATTGATTTGCACCCTGTAGATTTGCATACAAGAAAATTAGAAAAGTTTGTTTTACTCCTCCGATATTTAGAAGTACATACATAAACCAGGAATTAACACAAATAGCCACCAAATAACGTTACTATATTATACAACAGCAATACAATAACATGCAACAACCCAAATAATTCAATCTTATAAATAGAAATAACAGTCAAATTGCAAATATAAATTAAACCTATAAGAAGGCTAGGTTTGCATCCAACCTCCAAAAACTTCTTCAAGGGTTTGCATCCTTGAAGAGATAATCAGTCACTATTTCCAGCTCCCAGATTGATATTTGTTTATAAATATTATCCTCTTCATAACTTCCCATGTGGAGCTTGTTGTACTTTTATCACTTTTCCCAATGTGATGCATGCTCTTTTAAGCAATGTGGGATAAAGCACCTTTTTGTCCTTTAGTCACTTAAGTGAACGTAGTACCTTTTTAAAAATAAAGTGACAAGTTAAATGAACTTTAATAGTCACTTAGTTAGTAAAGCATATAATCATTGGGCATTAAAATAACTGATCAAACGAACTCAAATAAGCACATGCAATAGCTTGTTGGAAAACTCTTGGCAAGCCACATCCAAACCAACACTAGGATATCAAGAATAATGAGCTCTATTTACTTACTAAAAATAGTAAGTATCCGATCAACCTATCAAAACTGCTCTGGTGGATCTAAAACTGGAAATGTCTAGGCCAAACCTCAAATTGAACCCCGTAAAGAACCTTTTCGCCCCCAACACCTAGGTGAAGTGAGCCGGAAACACAGAATTATAATCTCCCAGAAAAAGGGGACATTACATTGAAGATCATTTTCAATCAAGAAATTGTAGGTCCTTTTTGTTGTTATATTGTTGAAATCATAAACACACATACAACAATACTATCTAGGGCAAATTGTTGCATCAAAGATACTATAACACGGGTTACAATGGTTTGCATTCTTCTTTTTGGTCTCTCTTTTTATCTAATCTTGTATGTTTCTTAGCATTTGTGTTTTGAGTGTTTTTACTTGTTATTTGCCTTCCATTGATTTGCATTTCCTTGTACACAAACATAATAAAGGTGGGAATGCAATCCAAGAGGTAGGTGTCTCTGGTGAGTTGGTGCTCATAAAGAGATCAAGGGGTTGGCGCCTCTAGGAGTTGATGCCCATGAAGTGACCAAGGGGTTGGTGCCTACATACTCAAAAGTGGGAGTTGATGCTTCTAATGGATTGGGGTCTCTAGTAGGTTGGTGCCTACAAACTTTGTAAAAGAAGAATTATATAAAGCATTGTTTTTCCATGGTTCTCTCCCATTACGGTTTCCATGTAAACATTGTGTGCTTGAGTTCTAATGTAAAATCTCTGCTAGTTCTAACCTGAATATTTTTTCACTTTTGGCTATTTTGCATTTTGTCAGACACTTGGCATGCTAACTGTCTAAAGTCTAATTCTGAGTTTTGAATTTGTGTTTGATATTTGTTTTCAATGCCGAATCATAGATAAACAGATATAAATGAAAACCAGTAACATGTGAAACAAATGATGAACACACCATAAAAAATTGTCTCTTTGAATAACAATTGAAAGTAAAATGATATCAGAGTTTGATTGAGGTTTGATATTATAAGAATAACGAATAAGTTCCTTCAAATACGAAAGCTATAATTAATCAAAATAATTACACATGTATGGATGCATAAATAGAAGTCTGTTATCAAGTGGAAGCATGGCTGCCTCAAATGTCGACCAAATATGAAGTGGCCGACTGATATAGGCAGCAAATGACTCCTGAAATTCTAATATACAAAGCTGACCTCCAAAAACAAGCTGAAAAATGCAAAATGTGCCAAATCCTAACAAAATTCATTTCAAGTTATCCAAGAATAAAAATATGATTCCACCTCCAAGGCTTCCAAAATCAACCCAAATCACTAAAATATTTAAAATTGTTTTAATGGGGTTTTGCAACCGTGGCTCTAGCAGTTCATAAAATTCTTTCAATCCATAACCCCAATCAAATGACCATGAAAATGATACCAAATGGATGCTATAGATGTGTCGTGATCAAATCTGCATATATCTTCAACTTCGATGAACAGCCAAAATCCTAGCTGCCAAAGGAAAGTGAAAGCCTGGAATAAATATGCCCTCTCCTTGGCTGCTCCAATTCAAATCTGCAACAATATGCTCAATAAGAAACAATGGATGGATTTCACTCTAAAGGTGGAATTAGCTTTTCATCCAACCTGAGTTTTGTACTCGGAAATTATTGTCCCTGTTAAGCTTAGCCAGCTGAAAATGAAGAAATTTCAAGTATCACAAATCAAAAACACCATCTTTTAGGATGGAAAAGGAACCTTTATAATAATTATCTAACCGTCTTTTGAACCTCAAATCACATTACATGCTTTTTAATAAGTCTTTCCATCCCATAAAGTGGTCGCCCAAATTGGGAAAATATATATATATTTTTAAATTTATTTTAATATTTATTTCCATTTTATAAATTCACTTCATGACACTACAATTCACTTTATTTTATTTTAAAAGTGACTTTTCGCATAATATTATTTTATAAGGTCATAAACTTATATTTCACTTCTAATTTTTTATATTGATAAAAATAATGCGGAGTCTAGCATATCATCCCTTATATCTCCAAATCAACCCACTAAGATGATGAATGGTCTATGGGCTTATGGTCTCACTGACTGATCACTGAAGAGAAGGGAACATTACATCTTATGTGCATGATTGCTGCAATTCGGTATATAATGCTATTATGGTTGATAAATTTTAAATTGTTAAAAATTGTTCTTATACTAATTCACACCACCTACACCCCCGCAGTATAACTGTGTGCTCTTCATTCTAGCATTGGCTGATGAGAAAAATAAAATAGTCTAATTTTGGGGCATTGATCCTAATTGAATAACTCTATGAGCATGTTTCACATTTCCACCTGCCACATACCATTCTACATCTTTTATATACAGAGAGATCTGATATAAGTTGAGGACAGGCAGTAACCATGAAGAGAGAAATACATGACGAAAGAATAAAAGACATGGAAGAGGAGAAATATGAGAAGGTAAGGAAGAGAGAAATAAAGCTATCATTATCTTTATGATCTATTTTGTAACTCAAAAGCTGAAGCCTAGCATGTAATCAAGCTCATATACACTTATGTTAATAAAACACAACTGTTCTTAGTATATTGTTTCTGTTAGCTTCCACTGTCTATTAATAAGGTTTAGATTTGAATGTCGTATCAGCTAAAAGGTTAGAAAGTCCTTAAGTGGACAGTGAAATCTTGACTGTATCAGAACAAGATAATCCTAGATCACCTTAAGTTCTCTTATTCTCTCCTAACTTGATCATGACATTTTGATTCTCAGGTCCAATTACCACATTTACTATAGAACATACAAAACAGAAAGAACCTGGGTTATCCTAGACTTATGAAATAACTTCATTGAAAATATAGCCTGAAAAAGTCTGTATGTATGTCTGACAGACATTTGGTTCGTCTAGCCTCACAATGGATCAAAATTTTGTGAAAATGTAACAGAGATTTGATAATATTATTCCGCAATAAAATAATCATCAATGTAAACACATATTTCAGTAAATCCTGCTTCAACAAGAGGAAGAAGAGTTTGAAGGATTTAGTTACAGAAATTAAATTGAAATTTATAAGAAGGTCAAAAATAGTATATGATTTTGTAAAATAAAGGATGCTATAGAGATTAAACGTACCGATTAGGCCATGCAAGAAAAGAAGAACTCTTCAGATTCACCAAATTCATCAAAATTACACCTATATCTCCAATCATCCCACGTAACCTTACCAACATGACCATCAGTCTTCCTGTTCTAACCCTGAAAACCTAAGTTTTCGAGCATTTACAAATTAAGTTAATATTTATATGTATTTATCTTAAAGATGCATCATTGAAGGATAGAAAATTCAGCTAATCATAAAGCTAATCATTTGCAACACATACAAATTCAAGCAGTACCTATGTTCTTTACAGAGATTCATGCCTTTCAAGCATCACATTAAATTTAAGTCCTGGACTATGTAAAAGGAACACCTAAAACAATGAACACAAATTATTTGCTCATTGATTATGACATTCAGACACAATCATTTACCTAAGTTATTGGAAAAAAACACTAAAAATACCTCAAGTATATGTGTAGGGAACACAACCACCATAGGAATTCCAAGATAACCGAGTTCTGCTGTATTAGCACCGATCTGTCATAAGGACATATCAATATGGCCCATGCATTAATTCCCTTTCACTGGGTAATTTTGTAGAGAGAGAGAGAGAGAGATTAGTTTCCATGACTAACCAAAATAGGTTGATAGGACTCAGAGTATAATAGGCTGGGAAAAGAAAAGTATTTAGATATCACAGGTTTGAACAATATCTTAACTTCAAATACTTTAAAAAGATAAACAAAGAAAGAGTGAGTAAAGCTAAAGTGGCTAAATGCTGGGATATAAGATATAGCACAATTTCATAGAGCCTTATGAGAGGACCTCAAAAGAAACAAAGAGCTGATGAATATCAAACAGGATACCATGAAAGATTAGTAAAGCCATCGTGTCTACATCAAGATTTGTACTAGAAGAATCAGCTTGTCTTAAAACACAACAAAAGGGTCTATGCAGGATTTGGGAATGATCATAACAGGGTGTCCAAGAATGAGGGGATCCAATTGAAAAATCCTAGTAAGAAGTTGAATATTCCCCCTAAAGCCTCCCTAAAATACACGTCCAACAAATCTTTGGAAGCAGATAAAATACAAGTAAAGTGCATATGTCTTCTTGACACAAGATGCAAACAAGTGGAAGGGTCTTGGTGTCAAAACACATCTATTTCATCTCATATTCCAATAAGAGGTTCAATGCAAGCTAATAGTGATATAGATTACCCCCTAATTTTCTAAAACAGAGGCAACACCCGCTATTCTATCTTGGAATATCAAAGCTCATTTGTAACTTAGGGGTTTATGTTTTAAAAACCAAGAGCCAAGTGAAATTCATGCATATGTTTTCCAAGCATAGTTTGTCATGAGTCCAAATTGATTGTAATCAAAATGTGAATATTATATAGATTATTTATCTAATGATAAATACTCCATAAAATAGTATAATCTTACTTATGGTTAATGTGAAATAATAATGTTACTCAATATAAATAGAATCAATAATATATGGTAATGTTAACATTAATAGTTTAACTTTGAATATGTTCAAATCCATAGATAAATCAACATTTTAAGAAATATATATTATCTCGATTAATAAATAAACATTGAAATCAGAGGGTAGAAAATAAATAATAAATATATCCCTAACATGGGACCCATACACCATATGTCGTGACTTGACTAGTCAAGGGGCACGGGCCATTCAACACGATAGGTATAAATGCAAGGATGGAACATAGGTATTGGGGGAAAAATAGGACACGATATCGATTGCCATGTGATCAAGAGTAGGAAGTCTTGGAAATTGGGTATATCGACAAGTATGCAAATCGGGCTCCTTACAACATTGTGATCGGTCATCAGGGAGGACATCTAGTACAGACCACGTCAGCAATACAAAAACCTTCATTATACCTTGTCACGCCAGCGATCAAGTCAATGAAAGTAGGAATCATGTCAGTATAGTCAAGGTTTGCAAGTTATTCGAGAAAGATTTGGTAGTAACAATTAAGGAATATCCAATGCGAACAACCAAGCTTAAGTAAGAAGTATTGGAGGTCAAAACCATTCCAGCAATCATGCACGACATACCAATCACGAGGCACAAACATCCATAAAAACGTCACATCATCCTCAACAAAGGTAAGTAGGTGTAATGGTAGTGTAGGAATGTCTAGTTACTTGAGTTAATATGTATTATTAGTTATACTTAGGTGGATGTAGGGAATATGTAATTGTCTTTATTTATTGTGTAATGGTACTATTACCACAACTTAGTAATAGTAATATTAGCAATTCAATTTATATAAAAATAGAATTCTTAGGATCATATTTAGGAATTTATAATGGTTATATTATAATAAGAGATTAGATTATAGAAATAAATATATTTACATTGGATTATTAAGCTCAAGAATTGTATGTAATAATGGTTGAGTGTAACATAAGAATTGTAGTGGGTTTGATAGACAAACCTAGTAGACCTTAATGATACACCCTTTAAGAAGATGACTAACTAATCGAGGATTGTTTTGAGGAACAAAGGGGGTCTTCACAGAGGATTATGAGGCCTGACTTGAAAGGTAGTTTCAAGGAAGAAGACCAAACAATCAAGGGTCATTCCTTAGGACACAGGGGATCCTCCCAGAGGATTGGAAAGCTGGATTGAAGGAATCTTTAAGGATGTGTATAAATAATGGAATTCCTAGATATAAATCATTATAATGGAATGTAATAGTCTATGTTGCTATAAGTAAAGTCGTCCTAAGAAGAGGGGACATTACATAGTTACCATCCCATTCATCGCCATGGTTTAGTCATCTTCATTTCCATTTCAAAGAGCGGCACAAGTCATCAGTTATGGTTCATTTTTACTTGTATAGTGGTTAGTCTTTGTGGAATAGAGTGTTCATTGCCTCCATCACGCAATGAATAAGGCATTAGACTGAGATTTTGCATATTAACTTCATCTTCACGTATCAAGAAACCTAGGAGTCTTATTATCAATTAAGTTTGTCAAGTGTATCTAGGAAATTATTATCACGTATTTGAGACCATAAAGATGGCTATATTTCTCTTTCTACATGTTGGGATTTTAATTTGCATCTTTTATTGCAATATAATATGATACAAATATCCAATCAAACCATTCATTAAAATAAAAGGGAAAGCTCTTTGCAAATAACACAATATAGCATTGTTATTTACAATCTTTACAATAAATTTTGGGTTTTTTCATGCTCATACGAAATAATAACAAATTTGTTTCTTTTTGGATTCACCTAGGCCAAAAGGTGACACTCTTCCACACTAGACAAAAGGTATTTATGCTTCTTAATTGAATATAGACCCTACAACTATATTTGTATTTTTAGATTTTTGACTTTATAAATAGAATTGTTGTTTTAATTCTCATTTTTTGTGTGACACAAAACAGAACAATTGTGTAATAACACTACTCTTCAAATTAGAAGGGAATGCTTAAATAAAAACAAACCTAATTTACACAATATATGCTTGCTACTTATAATTTCCATAATATTTTGTAGGGTGTTTCATGGTCATGCTGATTAAGAGTGTTTCCTTTCAATTCACCTATACCAAAAGGTTGAGATGCACTTTTCTCAACAAAAAGGTTTTTATGCCATTTAACTAAAAGGATACCTTATAGATTCACACTTACATTGTTCAACTATAAGTAGAAATAAAAAATTTAAGTGCACATCAATATTGGATAGCCATAAATTAAATAAAAAGATAAGAATGTTTTAAAAAATTTAAGACATTTTTTGGAGGACAATGCAGCCTCTGCACAGGCACAATGCAACCAACATTTTTCATTTTTTTTCCTACTTCAAGGAAACCCACTTTCACAAGATACTAAATAAGGCCCAGGATGTCAAAGGTTTTAAGCAGGGAGTCAGACGTTGGAAAAAAGGACCCCTGTTGAAAAACTGGGACATAAAAGACAAGGAACCCTATTTCATAAAATTCCCCAACAATATCCCCCTACCCAATGAAAATCCTTGAAGAATCAGTGCCCCTTTCAACTCAAATCAGCAGCTGAAAGGTCTTTCATTCAATTTTAACTGTCACCTCAACGCACTCCATTCAATTCAAATAGGAAAAGGAAAGATCTTGTTTGTTAGAGACCACCCTTGAATGCAAGGAACAAGAGAAACCAGTTCAAAGACTCTAGATCAAAAAAACTTTCTCAAAAAAAAATTCAAAAGGACAACCAACAAATGGGAATCAGTGCCAAAACCTCTCATGCCTCTGATAAGATAAGATACAATAAAATTATCAATGCCCAACAAAAGACCACAAAAGGTCTATGGGACTGAGAGTATTTAACTAGATGACTAACAGCAGTAGGAGCACCAAATGGTGTCCAAGAAAAGCGAACAACAAGAACATGAAACAAGAAGAGGAGAAAGGCCAATGAAAGGACTAAGAGTCCTAGGTACAAAGAAATCAGTCACAGAAGGATAAGATTGTGAGTAGAGAGGAGCCCTAGACTGTCTCTGTGAACTCGTGGAAGAGTGTCGCTAACGTAAAAAAACCTCTACGAGGCCTAACAGATCTGGAATGGCTAGTGGAACTGGTAACATTAGACGGCCTTTCACACCACGTAAAGGAGATAAGGATGTGAAAAAGGTAGTAATAAGCTGATCAGAGATATGCTGGTGAGGAAGTAGAGATTGTAAAGTACTATCACAGAGTAGAGTGGCCTCTTGAAGATAAAGCGCAAGACACCGTTGGTCACAATAACTGAAGAAGGCTGAAAGAGAAAAACAGTCCCAAAACAGACAAGCAAAAACTGAATAGCTTGAATAAAGTTGCCCCACAAAGGCAAGCAAATATTGGCAAAGAGCACTCCAACTATGAGGTTATAGTAACATTTTCTAAAGAATCTCTAGACTTCAAAATAAAAGATCTTTGTTATAAGTTCTGGAGCTTCGTTCCAAAACAGAGCTTTTATTTGAAAAGTAGGTGATCATTGGGTTGGGGTGAATGATGTTTTCTGTATGGATCAGGCGAACGGTTTTTATGTAGCAGTATTTTCTTCCAAAGAGCAAAGAATGCAATTTACAAGATCAAGTCCTAGTTCCTTCAAGGATCAAGCTTGTACACTAAGCACTTAATCCCAAAATTACCCTATCCTATCTATGATAAATCTCATTCCCTTTTCCATCCAACTTCATACATTAATTTTCTTAAACATGAACTAATTTTCTTTAGCAATCCAAATCTTCTAGTCAAGCTATGTACGAAGGGCTTTCTTGAATATCTAAAAAGGCAATCCAAAAACAGAATACCAAAACAAGCATTACTCTTTGGTAGACCAAATAAAGTTTGTATTTTATCAGGGCATTCTAATGAAGAATGTCCAAACATGCAGGAAGTAGTACAAAAGGACTGTGAGGATACAAAATTAGCTGACTTGGGTATTACTTCAAATGATTGCAATGCCAATTTCCCCAGATCACAGGGACCTTTTCTTGAAGATTGAAATGTCATCCAATATTGTTAGTATTGAGAATTAAAAGGGACTTTTCCCCTCTTTAGAAGACAAAAGTTTGCCAAATGAAGATGCTATAGAAATAGCAGATTCAAAGACAATAGTTTTTGGATTCAAAGTCAAATTGGTCTCTTCCCAACCAGTTTGACAAATCATTAGGTATCCTACAACAACATGATCGCCAAACCCTAATCAAGGTTAGTCAATGGATTGAGGAGGATCATGCTTTGAAATCCATTTCCTGTAATCAAATATGTCTCTCCAAAAAGTCTTTCTCTCAGCCTTATAATCCTCACATCTTCCTCTTGAAAGTTTGTCTTCAAATAAGCTTATTATCACTGTTCTTCCCAGACTTGTCAAATAGTGAGATATTTTGGTTCATTCTCTTCTCTGGCCTCTTCTGAATTCCACTCCCTTGAGTCTTCCAATAGTTGGCAAAATCAAGGAGTAGTATGAAATCAAATATCTCTAATATGATAGCCAACCTTCAGCTCCTCAAAGGCGCAATGTTGGAATGCATGATGTGTTACATGCTCCACCATCCCTCAAATGTCAAAAGTTGATCTTCCGTTCACTAAACAAACTACACACCCCAAGAAATCTTTGGAGAAAATTGATTTTATGCACTTTTACAAAGGAGATCATCTTGAAGGATTGGCAAACAATATAGCTAGCCGTGTGGGCTCACAGCTGATAAATGAAATTGCAGATGAAGTAAGAAAATAAAATATGGATTTTGATTGTTCGCAACAGCTCTCAACACATGAACTGATAAAGGGAGTTGGTCAAGCAAAGGTGAGAAATTTTGCAATTAATTTAGAAAAAATTCCAATGAGAATAGAATCAACAAAATATGCATATGAATCAACACTACATTGAGAAGAATTTTGAGGTTAGAGATTTAGTTTTTTTGAGGTAGCAACCTTGTAGACAATTGTTAGTGAAATAGGATTTGAACTTGTAATAGCACTTGTGGAATTTTATGTGTCTTCCAAGTTATTATATGAATGAATATATGAGAGAAATAAAGAGGCATGTCTCTTGAAGAGACATAATATACCCTCAACATAATATAATGATTATATATATATATATATATATATATATATATATATCACTCTTAATATAAGTTAATTATTCCATATATAATATTTGTCATATATTATATATCTCATATATATAATATAATTTATCCGACAGAATTATAACATTAACACTCCCTCTTAATGAAGAAGGATAAAACACATAGATTTTACACCATAGGTAATATTTCAAAAATAATACATATAGGAAATCTTTGATCAGAAGATTTTTAGAATATGATATCATGTAAGTATTGGCCTATCAGAATATCAACATATGATATTCACCAATTACTATTTGATATCATATTTGGTAACATGAGCATTGGCCTATAAGAATATCAATCAAATGATATTCACCAAATACTCTGAGTAATGGCCTATCATAACATCAACTAAATGATATCCACCAAGTACTCAATGTATCTATACAAACAACTTGTAGATAATCAAATTAATGATATCAAACGCCTAGTTGTTGATTTATAAGATAAAGCCTTTACATGAAACAATTTCACAAAAATGAATCATGCTACAAGTTATTGTAAGGACGTCACTTTACAACAACTTCTCCTGATACAAGTGATAATCATTTAGAAGTCATCACTTCTTCATGATGTACACAAGGGATGGGCTCATACATGGATGACATCAAAAGTTCGCATGAAGTCTCCACGAATACTGTCATGTGGTGTTGTCACAACATACGCCATAAACATATCGGAGAATAAGGTTTCTCCCTCTTAGTTTGGTATCAAATTCCCTGACCTCTTAGCACAAGGTTCTCTCCAATGAAGTGTCAGACTTCCTCTGAATCTGTTATCATCCTTCTAACCTCTTGGAAGCAAGTCATGTCATGCTTCCCTAGTTCAATGGGTATCTTGATAGCATAAAAAAATTTCTAGCCTACATACATGAGATTTTATCCCATGAATCATAGTCCTTTAGCTGTTATAGTTTCTGACTAGTGTTGAATCCATCAACAAGGTCTACTCCTTCTGAACCAATATCATCAAAAGTTTGATTGAAGCAATTTTATTTTCTGCTCCCTCTCTTTCTCCAAGGTTAGCTCTAATGAACTATCAGATTCCTTCTCATAATCATAATCATCAAGGATATTTTCTTCAAGAGCCTCACATTATTCAACATAATCATCAGCTGATTAATAAATCACAACTTCTTTGGGGATACTATCATAAGATTGAGTTTGTACAATATTGATAGCATGCCTAATGTTCCAATCTTATTTCTTGCAAGGACATCCTCAAAGACAAAGGAAGAGATTAAGGAAAATGACTCTTTATATCACATATAGAAGTACAAATAAGAGAGAGACTACAAAGAAAAGATAAATGTAATACTCAAGAATAAATACTTATCTGCACATAAGCATCATTAATACCAATTGCTCCAATGAGGGTTCATATGCAACAAATCAGAAATTTCCTTCTTAGATTATTTGAGAATGGAACATCTCCCTTCTAAAGAGGGTTCAAGCGGGAATGGAACATTGATTACTATTCCCCCCCACAATGGAAAATTCCCACTCTTCTATCAATTCACAGTACAACGTCCGAACTCCAATGGCTATGCAAGGACTTCATAAGTACAGGTGTTATACGTGTCAAGAAGGGTCAATGTCGTGGTATGTAGAATGAGAGACTAGTCATATTGATAGTTTGATAAGATGGTTTGGCTCTTCCTAATGGGTTTTACAAATACCACATAATCAAATCATCTTTAATTAGCCATATAATCCCTTACTGTTGTAGTATTCTATTTTACATCACATACACTCTCTTTCACAAAAATATTTATGCATCTCCTTAGAGTAATCTCCAATCGAATGAAGGTAGAATTCAAAAAAGCGGTCCTTGCACTTTGCATCGCCATCGTACTGGTTATTGTACAGTGGTCATTGTGGTCTGGAATAATATATCGATATCTCTCTATCCGTCGGTTTCCTTTCCAACATGACAATGGCACCCAAATGCAAGAGTAAACTTGTTTGACCAAAAATATGCACACCTTGATGCAACTCTATAGTCGTATGCACATGTCTTTTGTTTAAGCAAGCCAAACTTTTAAAAAAAACACATATATATCACTAGTCGGGTTCCAATCTTCACCAATGACATTTCCCATATTGAAAAAGATAAACACTATTCAAAATGGAATAGGTCTCGTATTTCAAAATTTGTATTTCTATCATGTCAGAAATCGTCCTACCACTGTGACATGAATTCACTTAATCTGACTTTAGTGCAACCATATCTATAAGCCTACGAGTCCCATACTTGGCTACAGTGAAGACAAGGGAACACTCCAACACTTGTGAATATCATCACTAGATATTTGTACGGGTTTGGAGAACATTAACACAAACATTTCTTGTATGTCTAACTTGGTATGGTCAATGTGTCTTCTACTTACAACACTCACTGATCATGCTACCATCTCTTGAATGCAAATAAGAGATCTGATCTTTGAAGACTCACATGACATTAGATTCTCTACGGATCATTGCTTCTTTATCATATACTATGCTATCAACATTCAAAATCACTATTTCCATCTCCACACAGCGGCCCGTAAGCGGAGCTGACGCTGAGAAATAGAGATCCTACCATGACTTGATCTGATTCTGCATGCAACAAAAGGATTTTGTTAGTTCACTTAATCTACATGAATATTGATAACCCTATCAATATTGATATGCTTGTGAGAATAACTCCTCCAAGATCGTAACTCTGCTCTTCTTCCACTATCAACCATGATCACTCGGTAAGATGGCTTTCAATCTGTGATACTATCATCCACAATAAGAACATGCAAAGGCATTTCTATTACTAGATGTGTCAACGTGGATAGACATCAAGATTGTCATAGCCCATATTGCATATGTGATCTAAATCAAGCCTACAATCTGGTAGATCCTCAATTCTAATCCTGTAGGTTATAATTCCATATCATAATGTTCCTTCCACAAATGCGATTTTTTTTTCTTCTTGGATAGATTCAATATCCCTTACAATAAGATAATGATTTATCCTCATCAATATAGTATTATCTACCACTCCATGGTAACACCAATATCAACGTCTTGGTAGACTAATTTAGTAATTATTTTGATCCTTCAAGAAAGTCGATACTGACTTTCAGAGAAATGACCTTGTAATCTTTTGCGTAGGGAATTAGAGTATTTGCCAATATTAAGGTGTGAATATCGTCAAAGTGCATTATCCTAGTTTGTACTTCGAGTCCAACAAATATTTAATCGCCAAGCCTGGAGAAAAATATAAACTTCGATGGGAAATAACTTAGAAACATTCAAGTCTTTGCAAGGAGTATCTTATCACTTTAGACTAAAAATAAATTCAGTGCTTCCAATGATTATTGAAGAGATGTATCCAATCACGACATTATTAGTAAAGCTTCTTGCGAACTCATAATAATGCTTGATAATTGTGAGGTAAAGTGTTTGAAGAATTTTCACTCTGTCAATAGTATCTGTCCCTCTTTCCTTGCATCACTAAGTGTTATGAAGCCAAAGATTTATAGTTGTGAAACATGCAATACAGTAATATCCATGAAATCAAGCACCAATTACAATAATGAACAGATGAATCAACCAGGTTGTTGACCCTTTCTTGTTGTCAACTAATGCACAGGCTCAGGAATGTATCTACTCTGATACCATGTTAGTGAAATAGGATTTGAACTTGTAATAGCACTTGTGGAATTTTATGTGTTTTCCAAGTTACTATATGAATGAATATATGAGAGAAATAAAGAGGCATGTCTCTTGAAGAGACATGTCTCTTTAACATATTAACTTACATTAGTTATAGTTATAACACAAGTAATATACCCTCAACATAATATAATGATTATATATATATATATATATATATATCACTCTTAATATAAATTAATTATTCCATATATAATATTTGTCATATATTATATATCTCATATATATAATATAATTTATCCGATAGAATTATAACATTAACAACAATCTTATCTCAGAAATGAACCAAAAGAATTTGAGCCTCATTTGCATGGGCCATATAGATCATGCAAAGGATTGGGAAGGTTGTTTATGAGCTTAAGTTGCCAAAACGCACAAGGATTCACAATATATTTCATGTTTCTTGCCTATAAAGGACACTTAGAAGAAAGGGAATTGAGCAACAAGAGCATAATTGAATATTTTATGCACTGAATGAGTCTCCTGACCAAAGATTCAACATTAGAAAGTGTAAAGATACTTGTGAATCCAGATTTGCAATTGATTGAAAGGAAAGTGATTCTAAAAAGTGTAGATTATTATGTTTCATTTTCATAACAAGAGTAATCATAACCGGTAGCCTATTTTTCATTTCATGTAGGATAAGAGAAAGAGTTATGGAAATGATTAATATTCGTAAAAATATTTTAAAGTAGGGCCAATAACTAAATTTTAAAAAATACAAATTTAATATTATTATTTTATTTAAAAGTGTTATTACATACTTTTGGATGGAGTTTTGGAAGGGAACAAGAAATTCAAATTAAGGAGCTCAGTATGATTTTTTAAGAGGGTGAATTGAGATAAGGCACAAATCCAATTATTATTATAATCAAAACCTTTTCTGAAGCTTGAACACTTGTGTTCATCTTCTCATCCAACCTGGATGAAAACTCTTGGGGTGAAAAAATCAGAAGGACAAAAGCCATCTTATCCAACTAAATTCGTTATATTTCAGAATAACAATGGAGTTAAATTGTGCACATTTATCTCCAATTTAGGGCAATTGGAGAAATTTGGAGACGATACAAACCCAATTAAGGGAATTGAGACATGCACTATCAACCTCAAATCTGGCATTTCACTTGAACTCACAAGATTTTTATATGTACCTAGAATCAAGAGGAACCTAGTGTCAAAATCAGCACTTGAGGACAAAGGATACAGAATCACCTTTTTGGATGGAAAAGTTCTAGCCTAGCCCAAGAGCCCAAATATTAAAAATGCTCATACCATTGGAATAAGGCTCAAATGTCTTTACAAACTATGTGCCTCCCCCTCATCAGCATTGATTTATGAATCTACTAAAGAACATGAAATCTGACATTGAAGCTAGGACACTTTCATTTTTTAGGATTACCATATTTAGACAAGATGGTAATAGGGTTACCTAAGCTCAAACCTGAACATGAAGGGAAATGCAAAGGTTGTGCATAAGGGAAGAACACTAAAAACACCTTTCACAAGAGTGAGCAAATCTAAAAATGTACTTGAACTTGTTCATTATGATTTATGTGGACTTGTGTCTATACTTTCCTTAGGAGGTTTTTTATATTACATTATCATTATAGATGACTACTCTTAAGAAAACATGTATATATTTTCTAAAATGTAAAGAATCTGAAGAGATTCTTCTAAGACTCAAAGAATTTAATGCATTAAAGGGAAATGCATCAGAAAAGAAAATCAAGACTCTCAGAAAAGATAATGAGAGCAAATACACCTCAGAAATTTTTCAAAACTTTTGTTATCTATTCCTTACAATCTGCAATAAAATAGAGTTGCAGGAAGGAAAAACAGCACTATTGTTGAAGCTACAAAAGCAATGACGCATGATCAAAACTTAGAAACCCATCTTTGGGCTGAAGCTTCTAGTGTTTTTTATATCCAGAATAGATGTAGTCACGTTCACATTGAAAACAAGACTTTGGACGAAGCATTCTTTGGAAAGAAACCAAATTTTTGCCACTTATAAATATTTGGATGCTCTATCTACATCATATTCCTAAAGAGAAAAGAACTAAATTAGACACATCCAGGAATAGAGGAATTCTTGTTAGGTATAGTGAAACCTCCAAAGCTTATCAAATATACAATCCTGGACAAAGACACATTGAGCTAAGTAGATATGTAATATTTGATGAAGATATTGCAATTAAATGATCCAAAGACAAAAATGAATTAAATAATAAAGACTCTCAAAGGGATTCATCTCTAGAAATTCAGAGGGAGAATCAAGTATAAGACCATATCTCCTTGGAACCTATGGATTCAACTCATGCACATAGAGAAATTAAGAAAAGAACTCTATGGGATATAAAGATGATTGAAGAATCTGAAAAATATGCAGCTCCACCTAGATCCCTTAGAGAAAGAAAACGGCCAAATATATCTCCAGTTACATTGAACTAATGAGTAAACTTTCAAATTCAAAACCTTCAAATGTAGGAGAAGCTCTTCAACACCATACTTAGAAGGATGCTATGACTAAAGAATATAATTCCATTCTAAAAAATGATGCATGAGACACTATTCCAAGACACAAAGATAAGTCAGTTGTATCTTCTAAATGGCTACTTAAAATTAAACATGCAAGAGATGGAAGTAAAGAAAAATACAAGGCTAGATTTGTTGCAAGAGGATTCTCTCAAAAAGAAGGCATTGACTATGAGAAACATTTGCTCTTGTTGCTAGAAATACCTCTGTTAGTATAGTAATTGCATTGTTGCATCCAAAGGATAAAAAATACATCAAATGGATATAAAGATTACATTCTTGAATGGAGTAATAGAAGTCTACCTAGAAAAGCCTGAAGTATTCATAGTGCATGAAAAACAATCTCATGTATGCACACTGAAGAAAGCCTTATAGGTCTCAAGCAAGCTCCTCAGGCCTGGTATGAGCAGATAGATCATCATCTATCTAAACTTGGTTTCTCCAAAAATGACACGGATCCAAACTTATACTTCAAAATATGAAAGGGAAATATGTTTATCTTGGTACTCTATGTTAATGATCTGTTGATTACAGGAGAAGATCACCTCATAGCCAAATGTAAACAAGATCTTGCATCCGAATTTTATATGAAAGATTCGGAATTACTTCACTTCTAGGTTTAGAAGTATGGCAAAACACAAATGAAATCATTTTAAACTAAGGAATGTATACAATTGACATCCTAAAAAGATTTGGAATGATGGACTGCAAGCTTATGCTGAATCTTATGTTAACAAATCTACATAAGTTAAAAGAGGCAACTGCAAAATCCGAAAGTGTCGATTCAACTGTATGCTGTCAGATCATTGGTTCCATGATGTATTTAGTGAACACCGGACCTAATATCTGTTGTGCAGTGAATGCACTTAGTCGATTCATGCATGAACCAAAGCAAGTACATCTAACAACAACCAAACACATCCTAAGGTGTCTCTATGGCACTATTGGGTATGGTTTAAATTTAAAATATAGAGATGTAGATCTCAATCTACATTGGTACACTGATTCTGATTGGGCAGGAAGCTCAATAGATCAAAAAAGCACTTCAGGTGTTTGCTTCAGCCTATGATCATATCATGGTGCAGTAGAAAACAATCATCAATTGCTCAAAGCTCTAATGAAGCAAATTACATTGCAGCCTCCATGGGAACACAAGAAGCAGTGTGGTTGAGAAAGCTCCTAGTTGGGTTATTTGTAAAACACCTAGAACCTACCATTATCCATTGTGACAATCAAAGTTGTATCAAACTCTCCTTCAATCCAGTGCTTCATTATAGATCAAAACACATTGAAATGTCATATCACTACATCCAAGACATGGTTGATAAAAATGTAGTTGAGTTGAAATACATCAATATAGATAACCAAATAGAAGACATCCTCACCAAACCTCTTGCAAGAATAAAAGTAGAACACTTCTGAGGTAAACTTGGTATGGTTGTAATTACTGAGAATGAGTCTCAGTACAATTGATTATTGTACTAATGGGGCTATATTTTAATATTATTATTTAATAAATACTTGAGCCCTATGTACATCATACAAAACTGATGAATTCTAATGATTATCTCTTGTATTTCAATAAGCTATTGCAAGATGACGATCTTACAATAACTTGTATCTCTTATCATGATGGATATCATGTGGTTGATATCTAAGCATATCATGATAAATCATATCTTGTAAATCAATATAAAGATATCATTCTATGGATATCTATGAGTTATATTGTATAGATATGTCATGGTGGACTTAAAATCCATGGACAGGCCATGAACTATAATGTTCCTATGGTAAGTATCATGTGGGCGATACATGTGCACATACCGTATGGACATTTTGAGTCATTAGATAATGGTGGATAACTTGTAATAAGACATATATGGATATGCCAAACACTATGGTGGATATCTTGTAGTAAGATATCTATGGATATGCCATACATTATAGTAGACACCTTGTAGAAGATATCCACGGACATGCCATATTTTCTAAGTTTAACAAATTAAGAATGGCATATTTATTTGTCCTCCCTAGCTAAGAGGGAGTGTTATAAATCTGTAGCTTCAGTCAAACAAATAAATAAATCAAATTTAATATTCATTCTTGTGCATGACTGATTGAAGAAGTTTATAACTATGGAAATAATGTGTGTGTGCATATATATATATATATATATATATATATATATATATATATATATATATATATATATATATATATATATCCATTTTATAATTTATATTAAACATCATAAGTTATCAACTTGGTTACTGATCATTAATAACAATCTTGTATTGGTCATTAAATATATTCAGTGACACTTTCTGTCACGTGCTAAAGTCGTGTTTTGAAAGGGGGGCACGCCTATGAATAGACATGTCTCCCACGTAGGAGGCAAGTCTATTCCTAGGTGTGTCTCCACATATATATGCAGTCGGGAGGGCTAAAATAAAACACTGACGAACACATTGATTACAACAGTGTTCTATGGGAGTTTTTATCTGCTGATCTGTGATATTACACAAACAGCCAACATGTCATAAGTTGGCACAATATATATTGTATATATTTATATAAATGTATATATCTATATACAGACACACACACACACACACACACACACACACAAGTTGTTTATCAAGTGATATAAATATCTATATAGAATCATTGCATAATTTTCATCATATAATTCAGTGAATTAGATTGAATTATAAATAGAGAAGAATCTAATCACAATTCTAACATGTTTATATTAACAAACATTAAGGTAGGGTCTTGATTAATGAGAAGATGAGATTTTCCTTAATCAGAAGATGCGATTTGTTTCAAAACTATGATTTCATTCTTAACATGATAAACTCCTTATAGGCAGCAAATTGGTGAAGGGATATAATTTTGTTACTGTGTACAAACAATAATTTTTAGGCAGAAAGGCGGTGATTAGTAAATGGGATGACAAGTTTCTTCCAAGATGTATTTATGCCAAGGAGTATGACTCTTAAGAGATTTATAAATAGAGATTGGAAATGAAAATAAAAGTGGAGATTTGTGTTTAAACAGACTACCAAGCATGTGCACCAAGATCATTGATGAAAAGTAATACATATTTGTAAGGGTTGTGTGGACAGTATTATGAGGAACATAGAAGACTATTCCAGATTTATGAAGCATTTTGAAGAAAGCATCAAGAGAAGGTTGTATATGAGTTACATAAGAAGACTTAAAATAAGTTTTATGGCAAATTTAGTGTCACCATCGTAGCAGTTTCAAGAGAGTTTGTGGAGAAAAGTTATCCATCATCCATTGTAGAAGCAACATCGATAACCTTGAAAGTTGAACAAAGGCTTTGTGCCTCCAGTGAGTTGGTGCTCATGAATAGAATGAGGGGTTAGGGCCTCTAAGGGGAAAGGTTCTCACAAATAGATGGGGGGGTCGGTACCTATGAATTTTGTAAAAGGTATTTATATAAAGGCACTAACTTGATGTTGTTTTCTCCCATAAGGGTTCCACATATATCATGTCTTCTATATGTGTTCATGATAGCTAGATTGCATCTGAATGTTAATATACAATGAAAATACTTTGAAATTAAGTTATCTTCTTTTATTATTAAGTTGAAAGAGTAAAAAATTGGCATTATACTGATTCACTCCCCCTAATATAACCATGTTCTCAATACAACCCTCACAGTGGCTAACTAGAATTCAATGAAAACTTCCCAAGCAATATTAAAATCCTAGGATACCGATTCGTCTCCTAGAGGCTAGGCTTCCCCATCTGATGCAGACAGATGCCAGATGCATCCAGAAGCCTTGTGGATGCTAGCTGAAAGCCAACTGCAAGCTCCCGAATGCATCTGGAAGCCAGTGAAGCCTTGCAAATGCTAGCCAGAAGCCAACCGCAAGCTCCTAGATGCATCTGGAAGCCAAAGACACTGGCTTCCAAACGCATCCGGGAGCATTCACGAGGCCCAACAGCAACTAGACATGATGATGCACTTGATAAAATGGATATACTGTTCAAGTTGAAACTCGCACTTATTTATTAATCAAAACCTACAACCTCATTGGATGTATCTATTTAATGTCTATGACAAGAGGTCTTTCCATAATTTTCATAACGCACTTCTACCACATCCTTCACATTGTAATAAAAAACCTAGGCCACCCATTGGTTAACACAAGCCTCTGCCCAGATTGCATGTATGCATCCCACTCTATTGTCCATTCTTTGCCTGACCTCCTGTTGTTTGGACTATCTTGCCATTGATGGTATGGACAACATCAAAAGTGAGAAAAACAAGATCTATTAATGGCTTGATTTATCCTCCTCGCAGCATACACACACACACACACACATTTCCTCTCGCATTTGCATCCAAAATAAAATAAAATCCCTACATCCTGTATCCACTTCTGAAATCCATTTCGGAATCCACATCTGAATCGGTAACTTAGTTAATATCTAATAAAGATTAGAAAATACTCCATAGACTGCCCATGATGAACCATATGGTCTAATATTTCCCTTTAAAAACTGCTACAACCATCTTCTAAAGCCGTTTTTACCTCCTACAAAAGGCATGGTTGTAGCTACAAAAAACAATAATCTTCAAAAATTAAGTTGATTTCTTCTTTTAATGCTCATGTCACTTTCTTTGATCAAGTGTGGTAGCTATAGGAGGTAATTTGTTACAGCCAGCTACAGGACCTACTAATATTACTATAAAATAGTGCAACTGGTCTTTCATGCCAATAAAATAAAAGAATATATTTTGAAATTACTCCATGAATACGGCTTGATCAATGTTCTAGAAATAATAAAATTGATTGATTCATTCAAAACATATCTTATTCTGAAAATCGATTTATACTTTCTTGCATATGGTTTTTGATAAATCTCAAACTTGTAATTCCACCATAAATCAAATTTAATAAAAGAAATCTGGAAATGATATTTTAGATAGTCTTCTCAAATCTCAACAAATCTTCTAACATTCAGCACACCAAAGAATACTATATGAATCAACTCAACCAGCTAGGTGGGTTTTTCTCCATGAATTTAATTGCTATAAGGATTTTCCTCCTTTGGCTAAAGAATGAACCAAGTTCAATCTCACCAAATTGGGGTTCGCAAAACAAATGTTACAAATGCCTTTTTGTCCTCATTCACCTCCTTATACGTCTTTGTCGTTACTCAATTAAAAATATGCATTTTATTTTTTCCCACAAAGTTGGCTTATTTAATAATTAGTCAAGTTTTTTGAGCTCAAACAACTTCATTTAATTAACTAATAACTTAATCATTTTGCAAAAGATTGCCAGAGTTATGGAAAATAATAATATAGCCCAAAATAAGAACTTTGACCCACCATCAATACTTTTGAGTGCATAGGAAACAAATCTATGTGGAAGTTTCTATTTTCTCAAAGTCTCACCCTTTTTCAAGAAGTATGGAGTGCTACTAGAATGTCAAATTTGCACATAGATGATACCATTATAATAATGTGGCATCCACAAGCTTTCTACCACCTGTAGATCACCTTCCACATAATGTTGGTAATCTCCAAGAAAGTTGGAGGATTCCAAGAATGAAGGAATGGACCAAAAAGGGACATAATTCATAAATATAAAGGCATGTTAGAACAAAAGAATGTCTAAACAAAGTATAAGGCAGGTAGAGGTCCTTTCAATATAAACCACTATTAATTTATCATATATCTTTTGTGCAATTGTCTCTAAAAGATGATTTTTTTCCTATGTACAACTTTTTGTTTGACATTTACAACATACCATATCAATACAATGTTTGAATGCCATGTGGACAAAATTTAGCACCCAAATGTAATGAACTCATTGGTAGTCTGTAATGTTCCATTCTAGAGTTGCCTTATGAAATCCTTGTATTTTTTGTATAGCCAATCAAACTTCAACCCGTTACACTCATTGTCGTACAATGGAAAGCCTACACAACATCCATACAATGAATACAATGTCTATACGGTACGGATTTTGGGGACCAAACAATAGGCTATTAGAATGTTTGTGCTTCAGGAAGTCTGATCGTGTGTTCTAGGTAGTATCCCTCAATATTTCGGGTAGCCAGTGATGCCAGTAGTTCACCCTCAGGCTTCAGGTACTCTGTCTTTATTCTTCAAGTAATCTTCTTCAATGCTTCTAGTACTCCTTTTCAATGCTTTGGTAGTCTTCCTCAATGCTTCGAGTAGCCAATGCTTCAAGTAGTTCTCCCTCAGTGCTTCGGGTAGTGTTTCTTTATGCTTCAAGTAGTCTTCCTCAATGCTTCGATAGTCTTCCTCAATGCTTTGAGTAGCCAGTGCTTCAGGTATAATGTTCGGTTGTCCAATTCACCTCCAAGCATTGGATTGTCTATAAATGAGTCTGGTGATTACCGAATTCTACTTCTAGACAATGTTGTGCTAGTCCCAGAGTCCATACAAAGCAGCCTAGGTAGGCCATACAATGCACACAAATGGGAAGTGAAAGGTTGTCCAGCTTGCAAGAGACCGTATGGTATGCTTGGTATGTTGACCGTATGGTATACAGGAAACCGTAGGGTGAAGGTCTAGGAGGCCGTATGATTGGGGTGAGATGTCCATATGGTGATGAATGGGGGTCATACGGTGATTGGGGAGGTGGTTGTATGGTAAGGACTGTGAGGTCGTACAGTGATTGAGAAGTGGTCGTACAGTAATGGATTGGAGATGAGATTGCAGAGAAAGACTAAATTCCCTCTTGCCAATACACAAAACAATAGTAGATATTAATGTAGTCCAAACACAATATATATACCAGAAATAATATGACTTGTAAACAATAATGATGCTCCAATTTGCCAGATTCAAGCCAAGAAATAGAATGACGCAATAGGGTGAGGGTTGAATCCCACCAAAACTGAAATAGCCAAGTAGGGAAGATCTTTCACTTCCGAAATGGCGAACGATACTGAACCCCAACAGTAATTCACAATACAAAGAAAATAATCCGAATTCCATACCAACTACTACCTACATGTCGTGCTTAAATACCCTTTGGAGGAACTTCCCAAGGGTTTACAAAGATAGCCAATAGCTACACCTATGGAACAATTAAATAAAAATTGGTCTGAGATATACTAAACCAATCGGAACCACAAATACATATATTATTAACTTGGGCCCCATATTAATTAATTAAAGTAACTAATTAAAGGTCCTTTTATTATATTATTTAAATTTTGGGACCAATTAATTAATTAATTTCATTAAATCATTACATTATAATTTGGGGACATGACAAATCCTCGCTGCCCAAAGATTGCTTGCCCTCAAACAATCCGTCATCAGATGAAATGCCAATAGCTCCAGGTTCCCAAATCAAATGCGCACATGAGACGAGTGAAATGATATCAATCCTCCGTAGTACCACATTGCCATCAAACGTTTGCTGCACCACTCTGATATAAACATTGTCATAGCGTTCAGCAGGATCCCAATGACACAAATTGATGAAATCTTTCATGTCATTATGTTCAAAAATCTCTTTGGGTATGGTCATGCACACAGACGCCAACGTTAGTACAAACATAGCCATTGACACAATCACAACGACCACTATTATATTCCTGACGCACGGAACCTTGACAAAGAGAGCTTCAGTGGTGAGAATGTCAACGAAGGGGGCTTGGCCGTGAGTACCTTGACGACAAGAGCTTCAACGAAGGGTGCCACAATGATGGGAGCCTCAGCAAAGAGTACCATAGTGAAGGGAACCTCGATGGAGAATAACTCAGCAAAGGGAAAACCGACCATGAGTACGTCGATGAAGGGAGCCTTGGCAGAGAAATCCTCAACAAAGAGTACCTCGGCAACAAACAAAATTTTAGCTACAGATAAAACCTTAGTGCTACATAGAACCCTTGCTGAAGCCTCAATGATGGATAGAGCCTTGACAACGAACAATGTTTCAATGGTGACAAATTTAGCTACTATGACAGACACAACCACAATGACAAACACAGCCACAATGATATCAATGGGCACAACTACGACAACGGATACAAACTCGACGACGGACACAAACTCAACGTCAGTGACATACAAAAACGTTGACATACACAACAACAGTTATAGACATGATGATGGACTTGGCAACGGACACAACGACAGTGATGACAACGAACAAAATGAAGATAACAGACATGGCTATGACGACGGTGACTGATGTGACGATGGACTCGACAATGGACATAATGACGATGACGGACATGGCAATGGTGACGACAACAGACATAATGATGGTGATAGACACAGCAATAGGCATGGTAATGGTGACAAAAACAAACAACTATGGTGACAGACACAGTGACGGGCACAGTGACGATGACAAAAGCAGACACAACTACAATGACAGACATAGCGATGAGCAAGGTGACGGTGATGACAACAAACACAACTACAGTGATAGAAACAGCGACGAGCAAGGTGAAAGTGATGACAACAAATGCAACTATGGTGACAGATACAACCACAGTGACAAACATACAACCTTAGCGATGGATATGACCACGATGATGGACATAGCTTTGGTGACAAACACACAGCCTCGGCAACAAACATGACCTCGGTGACGAACACAACCTTGAGGACCCACAAAGCCTTGATGTTAGAGTTAGCCTCAACAAAAGACACAGCTTTCATGATGGACACGGTAGCTAATTGAATCTCCACGACAGATAATGCCTCCACGATGGGCACAACCTCAGGCACAAATTTAGTGATTGGCACAACTTGATCTATCTATGTCTTCACAAGATCCATGCAAGTAAGATCTTCATTTTTTAGGTGTTCTCCCCATGTTGGTGTAGTAGAAAGATTTCACAAATCCTCCTGGAGTAGCCTTGTAATCATGCCTTCATTCTCCTCACGTAATGCATCACCCTTATCATTGTCATCCATTTTCTCCCACTTGTGCAAATGAGATATCAGTTTTTCTTCACAATGCTTGAAAACATTACTGACCAATCTATATGGTGCTATAGAGGAGATAAATTCTAGATTACTAACAACCCATAACATAGATGTGATGAGTTGGGATATTTCATCCATCTCTTTAATGCACGAAATCATAAGACTTTATAGCAACTAAAATCTTAGTATCATGATCTTCCTTGATGGTGACCAAGAAGTGATGAAACATATCATAGACCAAATTTTGCAATTCAAGATCTACGAGGAGGTTACTTACTTTGACATTTGCACAATTCTCCAATATTGTAGATCCCCTATCAAAAGGATCACTACTGAAGTCATCAAGACTCTGAAAGCTGTCTACTATCAAATGCAATATCTCTATCATGGTGTTATCATCATATGGTGCTTTAGGAGCGGAAATTCTCAAGACCTCACTAAGACATGCTACAATTGTCAACCTTTTTCCCTTGTCATGGTGTTTCAAAAGCCTAGGTTGACTTAAGGCACCCTTAATCGGCGAGAGGATTCTCTATATAAATCTCGAAGGTAATTGGTTTACCTTACACAAACATACTTCCAATAGATATCTAATGGAAGATCAACACCCTCATTAAGCTCTTTGCCAATCTTTTGTAGTCCCTTCAACCACCACTCTCCATTGTTGTTCAGTGCCATAGTGTGATCCAAATACCAAAATCTCTCAATCATCCCAGCAAGCTAGTAAGATCTTGAGCCCTGATAGCACTATAATGTTCAATTCTAGAGTTGCCTTATGAAGTCCCTATATTTTTAGTATCGCCAATCAAACCTCAACCCGTTACATTCATTGTTGTACAATGGAAAGCCTACACAACATCCATATGATGAACGCAATGTCTATACGGTATGAATTTCGGGGACCGAATGATAGGCTATTAGAATGTTTGTGCTTCAAGAAGTCTAGTTATGTGCTTCAGGTAGTATCCCTCAGTGTTTCGAGTAGCCAATGCTTCAGGTAGTTCTCCCTCAATGCTTTAGGTACTCTGTCTTTATGCTTCAAGTAGTCTTCCTCAATGCTTCGAGTAGTCCTTTTCAATGCTTCAGTAGTCTTCCTCAATGCTTTGGGTAGCCAGTGATTCAGGTAGTTCTCCCTTAGTGCTTCGAGTAGCCAGTTCTTTAGGTATAATGTTTTGTTATCCTATTCACCTCTAAGCATTGGATTGCTCATAAATGAGCCTGGTGATTGTCAAATTCTGCTTCTAGACAATGTTGTGCCAGTCCCAGAGTCCGTACAGAGCAACCTAGGTAGGACGTATGCTGCACACAAATGGGAGATGAAACGTCATATGGCTTGCAAGAGACTATACGATATGCTTGGTATGTTGACCATACGGTATACAGGAAACTTTAGGGTGAAGGTCTGGGAGGCCGTATGGTCAGGATGAGATGTTCATATGGTGATGAATGGGGGCCGTATGGTGATTGAGAGGTGGCTATGTGGTAAGGACTGCGAGGCCATACGATGATTGAGAAGTGGTTGTACAATAATGGATTGGAGCCGAGATGCCAGAGAAAGACCAAATTCCATCTTGCAAATACACAGAACAATAGTAGATATTAATGTAGTCCAAACACAATATATATACCAGAAATAATATGACTTGTAAACAATAATGATGCTCCGATTTGCTAGATCCGAGCCAAGAAATATAGTAATGGAATAGGGTGAGGGTTGAATCCCACCAAAAGCAAAATAGCCAAGTAGGGAAGATCTTTCACTTCTGAAATGACGAATAATAGTGAACCCCAATAGGAATTCACAGTACAAAGAAAATAATCTAAATTGCATACCAACTACTACTTACATGTCATGCTTAAATACCTTGGGGAGGAACTTTTCGAGGGTTTACAAAGATAGTCAACGGCTACACCTACGAAACAATTAAATAAAAGTATGTCCAAGATATACTAAATCAATCGGAACCACAAATACAAATACTATTAACTTGGGCCCAATATTAATTAAATAAAGTAACTAACTAAAGGTCCTTTTATTATATTATTTAAATTCTGAAACCAATTAACTAATTAATTTAATTTAATCATTACATCAAAATTTGGGGACATGACATAGTCTTCATGTTAATTGCTGATTTGTATTTATCCTTAGCACAAAGAGGTTAAATCTACACAAATTTAAGAGATCTATGCATGTATTGACATGTGTATACATTTATATTGAAGTGTCTAAATAGTGGGCTTAATCTTCCACGAAATACAATGTAGAGATTAATATAGAATAGGTTGGAAAGTACTGTAGTTTGAAAATTATTGTGAGAAACTTTTTAAAGAAGGTATTCTAGGCTAGAACAAGTGTAGTATTTATAAGTAAGGAGATTTAACTCACAGTTGTGATGCATAATGTGCATTCTTTAAAAATATTGTAAGCTGGGAAGACTTGCCAAATCTCAATGTTTAAGCCACTCTTTGACACTAAATTTCCAATCAGGCCAGACTGTTTATTTGGAGTTTGGGTCACTAAATGCCCACTTCGCCACTCAAACCTTGAAATAACCTTGTTCTTCTTTGGGTCTGCATAGTGTTCAAGCTTGCTCAAACTGACAGTTGGTGCCAAAGGTAATACAAAGCGAACTTTTTTTCCTAGTCTGCAATTGCACATATTAAATTAGTATATGAAATGATAGGTAAATTAAAACTGTCATATATTGTAAACCTTGAGCAAAATGAAAACAAATAACATAATTGAATTTGTGAATGTATCAACTTAACTGAAGAATAAAGGAAAAAGAAAAACCACTTTAGAAACTTGGAACTAAAAACATTGTTTTATCAAACAATTCAAAGAAATAAATATGTTCCATCAATAATCCATTAAATTAAGAATTGAGAAGACATAAAAAGAAACATTTCTTAGAGTATTTAAAGCATAATAATCATGGAGATTCTTTATATGGAAATATGATGCTACTAATAATATATCATAACTTTTTGAAAAAAGAGGTTTCTTGGTTAAGTGGAAGGCTAAAGGCCATAAATTTAGAGTGCAAATTAAAGAATGTGAGATTGCAGATAGTGGACACTACATGTGAATTCATTGCAGGGAGAGAGGAAACTATATGAAAGAGCTTTGTTGGCCATATGTTCAAATGATTTTGTTTAATTTTATGATTGTACATTAAAAGAATGATTAATCTCTCATTCCTGGGGAAATTAATTACTCTATGCAGGTAACTAATAGATTAGTTGAACAATCATGCTTTTTGGTGACCAACTTGTTGATATCCCTAGTGTCTATAAAGCGAGACCACACATTGGATAGAGGGGGAATCATCAATTGTAATATAATATTGTAAAAATACCTATATGTAAGTGTTATTCTTTCCACTGTGTAATGGAATACAATTAAATATTTTCATGATTGGTTTCACCTATCATACTGGCTCAAACAACTGAGGTTATTTGATGATTCCTATGAGTCACAACCCTCTTATTTATATCAATTTGGGTATCAAAGGTATTCAGAATTGGTCAGAGAACTTTTAGTATATTGGTATGATTTGTATGCTTGGTTCTCTCAAGGACAAATTAAACTTGTGCAAATAGGTCATAATAATTGTTATGTTCGTATCATAGCATAAATCAATTAGCAAACCTTTGCTTGTGAGCCGATTGATTTAGCTTATCTCGGACCCATTTTATTTTAATTGTTTCTGTAGGTGTTTGTCTTGCCTCTTGTCAGCATTTGGTTTCTCCCTCGATGGGGTATTTATGGCCGTGAGGTTGAGTTATTTTGGTATGCGTTTTGGATTATTTTCTTTGTACTATGAATTCTTGTTGGAGTTCAGTATTGTTTGCCATTTAAGAAGTGAAAGACCTTCCCTATTTGGCCTATTGCAGTTTCAGTGGGATTCAACCCTCACCCTATTCCGTTATGTATTTCTTACTCGAATCTGGCAAATTGGAGCACCCTTTTTCATCTGCAAATATTATTGTTTTTAGGAATCGATATAGTTCGTGTATCCTTGCGCATTGTGGCAAACTCGTAACGTGTTAGATATTTTTTTGTCATCACGAGTAACTGCAACATCACCTTGAAACAAGTCCAATGGAACATACATCCCTCTAGCCCTCAACCATACAACTCATTTATTACCCAGTATGGCCCTTAGAAATTCTCATACACCATCCACATTACCATACGTCCCGTCCATCCACACACTGTTCAGCCATTTCACTCACTACACTATCCAACCTCCCTTCCATCCACCGTATGGACAAACAAGTTACCATACGGGCTCAGCTACCACTGTACAGTTGGGTCGACTCCAACATATGAACTACTTGATCAATCCTAACCATATGGCCTCCTTTTCTATTGCTGTACAATCACTCCAGTGCCTCCATACGCCCAGTTTTGATTTCGTCATCGTGCATTGGTTGTCCTTACTTCTTCTTGAGAAAATTGGCATAAGGGCATAAGCAGGGACATTACAATAATTAGGGTAAACAGCTGATCTCTTATGTCTATAAAAGGAGACCTCGACCGGATAGAGGGCGAATCATCAATTATAATATAATATTGTAAAAATACCTATACATAACTATTATTCTTTCTATGATGTAATGGAATACAATTAAATATTTTAAAGATTGGTTTTACCTTAGCTATCTTAGTTTTTTCAATTTAGGTATCAAGGATATTCCAATTAGTCAGAGAACTTTTAGTATCTCTGTCTGATTGTATGCTTGGTTCTCTCGAGGAGAGATTAAACTCATGCAAGTGGGTCATAATAATCAGGGTAAACTAATTAATGGATAAGGATTCAAATAATTGACAGATCCACACAAGGTGTATATTTAAAATTATTTGAAAGGGTGATGAAAAACCTATTTCAACACCGTCACTGAACTTTAATAATATTTGTCTTAATATTCTTTAACATGTCAACTCCAAGTAGATGACTCCTCCAGTTTCAATCACTGAGTTGGACCTTGTACGCTTGCTGCTGTTGAATCAATAATATAATATTAACTGAGAACTCTGTCTCTGATGTGGAATTGTCCTGTCAAAACTGGTTAATTTTGATGACATGGCAAGTATGTATGTTGTCTACAGAGCCAATATTTTTCCTTATATACTCCCGATGTTTTTATATAAATACAATTTCATAGTATTTAACAACACTGGATATCATTGTGAATTATATATCATTTTAGTGTATTGCCTAAGTAAGTCATTCCAGGTTAAAATGCTCTTTCATTCGCTCCTGTCCAATATTTTCCGAATAAAGCCTCTGGTCATATACACATGCCGTCATCCTTCCTGTGTTATGTTCTGTTCATAAGCTGCTCCTGACACTGTTCAGATGCATAGATATTTCTGTTCCTTTGTAACAAATAGATTCATTTATCGTGCTTTATTTCAGACTGGAACTCATGATGACAAAGCACTTCAAATCTGATGGTTGTCTTTTTGTTCAATTGTTTCCTTAATAGAAATTTATGTATATACACATATCGTTGCATATTATTGCTCTGCTTCAAAGTGATATCAACTATTGCCTTACTTATATTGCAGACTTATTCTAAGCACCCTTCGTATAGTAGCTTTAATGCCACCAAACTCATATCCGATGTATTCTATGGATATTATTCCTCATACTGAATCAGCTGATCATCATTTGCTTTTAGAAAGATCTACATATGTCACTGCATAGATATATATATATATATTTCTGCTATCAGATATCACGTCATTAACAAATGCTGATATTTCTCTAAGTGCTTTATATATCATATTATCTACATTATATTTAAGGTTGTATATTTCATGAGTTTGGCCACTTTATATTCAAGGCTCCATCATCTCTTCTCAAATGTCTCTATGTACCACTGCATGATCTTCAAAATAATGATCATGGTTTTCATCATTACTTTGACTTAAACTAATTAACTTATTATTCTAGTATTTGCTACATTGAGTTCCATCTGACTATGTCAATCTTCTTTGGCATTCTTACTTCAGATTGCTGCTTGTGTTTACTTTTTTCTTTATCATTTTCTAATAAAGCAAATCTACATCTTTCATTCTTAGTCTAAATACTTTGACGTCAATGACAACTTATTTCAACACCTACGGAAAACACTCATGCTAATTTAAGGTAGAGGATATTCAAAAGGAGATTTATCTACTTAAGTTGTTAAAAGATTTATCCACATTGGTCTCGCAAAAACAGAAGTACAGGGAATTAAAACCATATTGTTTTATTCCATCAGTTGGCAAAAATTGATTGTCGAACCTGATTATAAAGCTTGGCATACATTTAGAGTTTACCAAACTTGTAATTTTGAGCTCCAGCAGAATCCAGAGAAAGGACTACATATTTGTAGTATTGAACCAGTTTATAAAATTAGCTCACTTCTTTTCTGTTACAGCCAATTGGGAAGCCTCACAGGTAGCAGAATTATTTTTCCAAGAGGTGTTTAGATTGCAATAACTGTTGAAGACTATTGTCAGTGATTGGGATTGCAAGTTTCCAAACATATTCTGGCATGAGTTATTTAGATTAGTAGGTACAAAGTTGAAACCAAGTACTAGTTACCACCCATAGACAGATGAACAAACAGAGATTGAAAATAAGGATTGGAAGTCATCTTGGCAATTATGTTGCCAATCAGCAAAAGGCATGGGTCGGATGGTTGTATCTAGGAGAAAATTGCCACAATACTCCATACCATATGTCTATTGGTATGTCACCATTTCAGGCATTGTATGGATATGATCCATTGTCTTTCGTAAACTTAACTTTTGATAATAGCAGAGCACTTGGTTGGGGATTGGTTGCAAGATCATTAAGACATTCTTTGAGCCCTCAAGGATAATATTCAGCAAGCGGAGGAAGAAATTATATGTGGACCACCATAGGAAAGAGAGATCTTTTGAGGTCGATGATGTGGTTTTCTTACGCCTTCAGCCATATAGACAAACCATATTGAAGAAAACTGGTGCTAAAAATATTAGCCAAGGTCTATACAGGATTCTGAGAAGGGCCATTGAGGTTGCATATGAGCTTGAACTGCCGCCAGATAGAAGGATCCACAATGTTTTTTATGTCTCATTCCTCAAGAAGGCAATTGGGAAGCATATTGTGCCATACTCCTTACCGCCTTTGGATGACGAAGGGAAATTGGTATTGGTTACTACGGAGATTTTGGACATAAGAGAAAAGAATCTGAGAAATCATGTGATCAGAGACTACTTGGTACGTCGGAAGGATGCCACGTGTGAAGGTTAAGACATTTTGCAGCACCCACCATTGTGATTGCTTGAACACAAGCAATCCCAGAAAGGGAGGACTATAATGTCCCTTTCTTTTTAGTAATAAAAGGAGATGAGTAATTAACCTACATACCATTTTGATACACTAATTGGAGGATAAAAGTGGATGATTAAGTAGTCATGTCAACTATTTTGTGGAGATATAGAGAAAATAAAATAATTTAATGCGGTTCAAAACTATTAAAGCTACTCTATTTAATAAAAAAACATTATTAAAATAAAGTAACTTTATGTGAGAAGTGGAGATTAACTCACCATTGAAGAAGTCTTTATAAGGGAGCTCATCCTCCTCTATTGTCATGTTTTTTTGCAAGTTTGGAATAAAATAAGAAGATTCATAGTGCAGGTTGAAAACTACATATGGGAGACCAGTTGAGATGCCATCTCATTGAATAGATATGGGCTCAAGTTGAGGTGCGACAGATCAATGATTTGGAGGAATGTGTGAGTCATACCTAGTGAAGGATTCATAACAATGGTCGTAGAGGAAGTGGCAGCACTAACAGACCCTATCAGGTTCTAAATCAACTTGCATTTGTTCAAACTTCAAATTATATACTCATTGTATCCCAGTAATCATAGCATGGACATATACCATATTTTGGAGCCATTTTGGGAAAGATAGACCATGGACAGATCTGAAGCAGAATTCGAATTGGTTAATTAGGGTCTTTCAAACATTGACAGAGCAGATTACTTGGTGCTTGGGCTCTCACGGTAAGGAAGAGATGATATGGCATTGCTGGGCAATTCAAAGAGAATTCTGAATGATTATCCCCTCTGAGAATACAGTTTTTGGTTCTGCATTGTCAAGACAAGGAATCAAATATATCAGGTGGTGCTCAATATCCACAATTTATGTTCTCCGTCTATGGTTCCATTTTCAGTGTTTGTTATAATGAAATGTAAGTGTAACAAACGGGATGAGATTTTAACTATACTTGGACCTCCTACCCTATTAACTATGGTGGGCAGATGTGTATATGTAAATCTAAAAAAAATCGATTATCATCATAAATACATAACTGGAGAAATCTGGAAGTCTATATGTCTTTGCTATTGTGTTTACCACAGTCCAGTAACTAAAGACTTCCAATTCCAGTTAGAACAGTGATTTGTTTATTGTCTAGAGATGGTATGCAAAGTATTTGATGTAGTGCCTCTGGAATCAATGAATAGTTCTAAATATTCTGACAGACAGTGTTTGATTAAATGAATGTCCAGTATTTTTCTGTTTGGTATTGAAAGTTTGGAATCAGAATTATGAAATAGTGAATACTTCGGATTGAGATGTCCATCCAAGTGTTTGACAGAATGTTTATGCTAGGTTTGTGAGATTTGTGATCCAATATTGGAGTTAGAACTAGTAGGGATTCTTACTAGAGTAACGAGAATCACTGCGATTCAAGCAATTTTTGCAATCCAAGGAAGGCTGGGCACTTTTTTCTGACTCGTCAAACCGGATCACTGACTTTTAGGCAAAAATCGACTAAATCGCCTAATCGGTGGTTTTTTTCAAAAATTGCAAAAAATCAGCCCCACAAATTGTCAAGGTGGTAAAAAATCACCAATGTTTTTTACGTATGTGATGGATTTATTGTTTATGTTCCTTGTTAATAAATCACCAAAAATCACCAATGTTTTTGTCGGATTGGAATCGGCAAGGCCTACTCGAATTGTGAATCGCCTATGAATCGGCAGAGTGAAAAAACCCTTGAAATTCAAAGATTTTAATGATTTAAAACTTATTTCATGCACCCTTTATTGAACTGTTAATAAATAGCAAGCTAGCCTATATTGCTTAATTAATAATTAGTGATGCCCAGTCATCAACAGCAATGATTTATTTAGATACTTGTGTGCAGCTAAAGAGTTCAATAAACATTTGAATCTCCATAAACCTTACCTTTCTTTTATATGTTCTGCTACTGTTATGAAGTATGGCACTCCCATACAGAGCTTTATATCCTGCAGTTATTGAAAAGAAACAGAGGGTATATTCATTTGTTCATAATACACACTCACCTGTAAATGTATCTGTTCAAACCTGATAATAGTACTGAAAATGGTTTAACCAAAGGAAATTAAAATATTGGAAGTCAAACCTTTGATCCAGGAAGAATCCCCACAATTAATACATGTTTTGATGCATTTTGAAGATTAGAAAGTGAAGGTATAAGAGCTATTGAATTTCCAGGATGCATGCCAACTTCTGATTTGTAAACTGCATCCCTAGAAAGATCACCAACCACCCTGCACCTTTTCTGTGCTTTTTTATGTGCACTTTCAACCAAAGAACATACTGACAGTGCATATACATCTGCCAGACTTCAATTTGACAAAGGGATGAATCAGAGGTATTTATAATTATTAATGAAATTAAATAGTAAAGAATTAGTAAAAACTGTTCTATCATTCCAAAAATTCTTAATAATTACATATTTTCCACAACATCATAATGCAATAAGACTATCAAGAATATTGAAATGCAATACCCTGGCCATCGCACCAAATCTTCAGAATAAACAATAGTTCTATAACCCAGTCTTCTTCCCAGGACCAACTGTCATCAACAAAGCACACAGTAGAAATGTTTATAAGTATCCATTATTATTTACCAATACAGTTCAATCTTATATTATGTTCCCAAAATTCAAGCATTTGTGTGTCATGTTAGCATTAATATGACATCGCTAGGAGGTGGTAGTACACAATTATCATTAAATACGGCCTTGCGACTCTAATCAAAGTCGATTAGTAGAAACTGAGCATTATAGGAATCTGATGCTGATAATAGCCCAGGATTTTTAGTTCTTTTTTGGCATTCTTCATGATTAACTCATATGCTTCCAGTTCTATTGATGCCTAACAAAACCAAAAGATTATTAGGCTAAGAGCTCTATTGTTCGATATCCCACTAAAAACATTATTTCCTAGGCTAGCGATATAGATCCTATCATTATTGGTGTTGGGCTCACACACATTATACGCGATAGAGGCAAGCCTTTTTCAAAACTAGAACAAGTGTTGTACTTTCAAAGGATCATCTTACAGTGTCCACCATGCTTGAAATTGAGAAGCTTTACAATATTTTGATAAGAAGTAGGTCCATCTCCATATCTGCATGCATATGAGTCTGCTGCCTCTAAATTACATAGAAAAAGACAGTCATTTGATTATATTTGCCCCTATACCCAATAGATAGGATACCGATGTGCTTGGGTTTGCCTAGAGGCTGAAGCGGATGCTTTTGGATGCGGATTTCAGTGCGGATGCATCTAGAAGCTGGTCGGAAATGACTTCTGGCCAGCTTCCACAAACATTCGACTAGTGGGGAATGGCTTCTGGCCAGCTTCAAGATGCATCCAAGAGTCTCCAGTGGCATCTGCATGCAGAAACACACTTTTTCCGTTTTTTCACTTAAAACACCCACTAAGCACATGGGGCAATGCATATTGTAGCATTTTTTTTGCTTCGAAACCCTAAAACAGCCTTAAAAGAGGCCATTTGACCACTCTTTGTCACATTTTGTTCGCAGCTACACTCTTTTCTCATTTGCTCTCCATTTGTGGCATTTTGAAGGCGAGGTGATTACTTTTGAAGAGGATTGCTCGTAGAGCAAGAGATAGCTTCCACAAATGAGCTTTAAGCATTTAATCCCATTCATGCGTTCTTTAATGAATTTTTTGGAGATTTGGATGATTTTTTTCATGTTTGTGAAGAATTTTTTCAAGTTCTTTTCAATTTTTATTTTTTGAAAAAAGAAGGCAAGACGTTTAGCTATCTATTTTAGTAGTTTTCTATCTTTTTTTGCACTTATATGCTTGATGTTCATAGTTTTTTTCCAATTTAAATTTATTTAATTTCATCGTATAGTCACATCAAGAAATTATATTGTATTGTGGAAAAATGGCTGCCAACAGTACTCAAAATTCCGTGGGCCAAGCAACCGATTGTTTTAAAATTGATGGAGACATGGCACAAGAATGTCATAGGTTTCTGGAAGTGCCTAATGCTGAAGATTGTAGCTGCGATAGAGATCCTTATCTCTAGCTTTAGGAAATATGGTCGTTATAACCATTATGGTCGCCATCAGCTGAAGACGACATTTGAGCTAATAATTGTCATAATAATTGAGATATATATTAAATGTGGAGACGTGTCATTCATCATGAGTAGCATTATGCATTTGTAATATGAAGAGTTTTATGTTTTGGGAAATTGAAGAGACCTTTGGTTGTAATGTGATAAGATAAGATAATGATATTAATGTCCAACAAGAGACCAACAAGGGTCTAAGGGACTAAAAGATACAATGGTATAGTGGAAAAAAAAATAACTAGCAGGAACATCCAATGGTGACCAGAAAGAGAAAGATTTACAAAAAGGACAAAAAGAGAGAACAAGCAGAAGAAAGAGAGAAGGACCATCAGTCCTTTCTTTGTACAAAGAATCTCACTATTTGTTATATATATTGCATCAAACGAAAAGCTTTGTACACTTGAATATTTTATCATCCATAAAGAGTTAATTTTGTCATGTGGCTGGGTTTTTTTCCTTCAAGTGGAAGGGTTTTCCCATGATAATCTTGTGTGTCTCTTGTTCTATTTTTGATCTCCTTATTGTTGGTTATCTTGTATTTTGGATCAAATTCAACATGGTATCACAGCCAAGTTAGATAACAACGAATAAGGGAAGCTTTGTGTTCTTTCAGCTCTGAAAGAATTTTAGCTAAGCTAAGATAACATCTTTGGATTAGTCTTTTCCAGCAGAACCTATGGACCACTATCCGTCAATGCCAAGGAGACGGCCCACTAGAGAGAGATCAAGAGGGCCTTCTCCACGAAGGATGAAAGAGAAGAGGGCAAAACAAAGTGAGGCCCTACTATAGATAGGCAGAGATTGGTGTGGGCTTGGCCATTAGAAATGAAAGATAGGTGTCACGATATTTGGGGATGTTAAAATCTTGTGTAGCTACAAGTTAGATCTTATCTTATCCCTGTTCTGCAATTTCAGTTTGTCTTATCTTCTAGGTTGTTGTTCTCTTTTGTGAGTCATTCGTCTTAATTGCTCTTGGATTCCATTTTGTAATTGTTGTCACGTATCTCGAGGATACATTTTCTTCTTGTCCAGTTTTGTATCCGTATGAGCATTGTGTGTAATACAATTTGATCTAGTTTTGGTGGTGTATGCTTTTTGTATCAGGCATATGATATTAAGTCTAATGCCATCTTTCATAATTATTGAGGAAGATTATCTGTATGTTTATCTCAAGTTCTTCGTATACAGTTTTCATGTCTGTCAATACCAGTTGATATATATTCATATGCAGTGATGCATTCAATGCCTGCATGTATCAATTGGCTTATTTGATGCGTAAATCTTCACACATTCAGAGTGTTCTCTTATTTAATATCATTTATTTTTTTATATCTCCAACCACAGTGTCTTTAATTTCCTCTCTCTAGTGTGACTATCCACTCTGCTCGCACAATTTTCTCAGCTTCACAAATTCCATGTCATCTCTGGTATCTAGGGTGCAACTTCAGCAGCAAGGAGAGTTCTTGAATCTTTGTGGCTTCCTGAGAAGCATATTCAGTGGTAGAAAATGTTAACTCAATTCTTATTGAAAGTCCTACTCCCAGCATGAGTTGGTGAATGGATTTAAGACATGCAGTGGATGCTTTCTCTTATGTCCACTGCAGACATGCTTGGGTGTAAATGCTCAAGTGTTTTCGCCCGCTTTGATGGAACGGAATTATCAGACAATCACTGAAAAGATCGGACAAAAATACACAGCTGGGTGTTAGGCAGATATAGGATCGGATATACCTGATGTTCCTTCTGGATACATACTTCTTGGTCTCACGAAAAACAATGCACATGAAATATTTGCTCTCACTTGGGGCTTAATTAGTTTGTTCTTCTCAGTTCTTGAACAAGTAGCGTCCAAATTTATTGAGGTATCAATTTCCCTGCTTATTCAAAGATATCTTCTCTACCAAAACATAATATTTCATCCTGTGAACAAGATTCAAATGCAATGACTTGCTGTGATTCAGAAGTTGGGTGCAACATCACAGACGGGAAACGAAACAGGAAATTCTGAAGGCTCTTTGGGACTAGCTACAGGAAATGCTGGTGCCAAAGGTCCTGGAACAAAGGGAGCACAAGAAGCACCTGCTGCTAGAGGAGACTATCCGTAATTCAAGTTAGCTTTTGCACCAAGAGCAGGACTGTGTGGGGTTTGAACCAGGCTTGTGTTAAGTTCTGGTTGGGTTGGTTGTTGTTTGGTAAGAGAGCAGGCTTGAAAGAAAAGTTGGTTTATCTAATCTAATCTTAAGGAGCCTGTATACATTATTTAGATGGAATTACTTTTTGGAGGAATATTTTTTAAGTTATAATAGACTAGAACCTGCGTAATGGTTGCATGCATTACTTCTACTGCTGATAGTTCTGTATATGAATATTGGTTATTGATTCCCATTTGTATGCATGATCAAGGTGTAATGTCCCCAGAGGGGATCTTCTTCTATTTGTTCTAGAATTTTTAGTTGTGATTTTTTTTGTAATATCCTTGTGAACTTTGTTTTCCTTTCTTCCCTATGATTGTTACCGTGATGAGTTCTATCTTATTTCAGTTCTCTCAAGAGATTTATTTATATACACACTCCATCTCTTAAAAATATAATATCTCTATTCATGAATCTAAAGATGATCTCTGCTCCATGTATATCTATACTTACCTCAGCCCTTGATAGAAAGTATCTTCGTTCTTAGTCTGAGTCATTCGCTTACTGCTTCCTTTCTGACCAAAAATTCTGATCGATTGCTGACTGGATAAGGTTTATTCTGTCCATTATATTCTGTGCTTTGGGGATCTTATTGTTCTTTCCTGATTGGGTTACTATCTTCTTCTTTTTCCTTAGTAGCAACTTCTGATCTACCAAACTACTGTTATACATGTATAAATAATTAGTATTAGCTTCCTCTATATCCAATGCTGCTTGTAAGATTACCATGATTTTCATAAACTGCAGGCAGACCATTCTTCTCTTATCTGACATAGCTTCTGGCTGTACTCTCAAGTGTTTTGCGTAGAGTGTAAATGGCCTACGCCAGGAATAAGATTATCTAGCTGATGTAGAGTTATTTTCTCAATAGCCCTTGATGGTGAATGACTCTCCAGTCAATTAATGGATGTCTTTTCTATTTGTAATGGTTGGGTTGGAATTATATTACCTTTTTCTAATCTTTGGATTTCCAATGTAGAGAAAATATAGTTTACATATAAGAGTATTGGATATTGAACAATCTCTGAATGACACAAATTGTACTGTTCATGAGTTTGCAGATTACTCTCCTAGGGTTGTGATGCCTGTGCATAATATATGTGAATTGGATTACTTTTATTCATGTTTTCAGTTCCCTGCTTCTGTCTAGTCGGATATATGTGGTTTGAATGGCCACCGACATCTCTACAATCTGATATTTATTATTTATTGTGTGCCTCTACCAACGACACCTTATTTCCATCATTCCTAGTATTGAAAAGGCTATATAATAGATTATGTAGATTATATATCGATGCATGTTAAGTGACCATATTATGTATCTGGTGCCAAACACAATGATTGATTATCCCTTGACATGTCTATTCCTGTTTTACTGTAACGTTCAATGAGTAACGGGTGTGGATACTATGTGAGCTTATTCCAAATGATTTCCTCCCCACGTCATTGAATTTGGATTGGATATATGAATCTGCATTAGTTTCCCTTCCTTACTCTCCTATGCTTCTGTATCCCTTCGTCTTGCCTCCGGTGAGTTGAGTGCCCAATTGGATCTCCTCTCTGATGTTGTTGTCCTCTGATCCCCTTCTCCTCATCCTTTCTCTATTACATTATTTATAATTTTATTTCTCGATGAAACATCATGACTTCTAGTCACTAATAAAGTTATTATTTACACAATCATTTACTATTTTAATAATTTAGGTTTGTAATATTTACCATAATATACTATGTATAATGTTATTAATGATATTTTCTTTTTGATATTTAGATAATAATATAGTATAAATTATAATATGTTTAATTTAAGTAATAAATTATTATTCTAATTATATTTTATCATTTTACTAGCATTAAATACTAGATAAGTATCAATCTTAAACTTATCTAGTTGTGGATATTAGTTAATTTAATTAGTATATATTATTAAACATCAACTATTAGAATTATAAATTCATTTTATTTATTTTATTTTGGCTCTAATATTATTATTTATCATTATTAGATCCCTTTTCAAGTTTGAGATATATATGTCAATTATTGTATATATTTCTATGATTTAATTTTATCAATGTTATTATGATTATAATTTTATTTATTTAATTGTTTAATCTTATATATTTAGCTCTATTATCATATAAATCGATCTTGGAATTGGGGATATTACACAAGGAGATTGTACTTAAAATACATAAGTATTCTGAGTCATATATTTGGGATGAGCATTTAATTTTATGAAGTTATTAATAATCTCTATTGGTTACAAGATGCAACAAGTAATGAGATGAGGATGTTACTTTAATGATACATATCCAGAGGGAGATGTTTCAGCTTCAGAGGGAGCATACTACCACGACCTTATTACAATGATCAAATTAGTTCTTAATTGAGAGTGAGTCATTATGGAATCCTCATCATTCTTATATATGTTGTGAAAGTTTTTGATATTGAAGAATTTGAGACTCTTGTTGAAAACAAGTCTCAGCTGTGACTTTCCTTGATTATTAAAAATTCTTATTCATGTGAAATTAATAATAGTTGTAAGGACAGCTTTGAAAACTCTCACTTATGAAAAAATTCATAGTGAACATTATGTAGAGAGAGTCCATGATGTCATCATGCTGAGTGATTCCGTGTTGAGAATTGGATGTCATGTTGGGAGAGTCCATGAGAGCATCACGTTGAGAAAACCTGTGATGTAAGAAGGCTTGTCATGTCGAGATATTCCATGAGAACATCACATTCAGAGAGTTCGTGATGAAAGCTGGCTGTGAGCCTCACAAGCTTGTTATGTTGAGAGATTCCATGACAACATTGCATTCAGAGAGTTTGTGATGTAAGAACTTAAAGGCTTGTCATGTTGAGAGATTCTGCAACATCATCACATTAAGACAATTCGTGATGATTGATAGTTGTGATTTTTGCAAGTTTTCATGGTGAGCAATTCCATGAATTATGTTTTTTTATGAGAATCTATGTAATTAGAATTTATCATTGACATGTTTTGATTGCGGTAATATGTGCCTACTATGCTAAAGATCTATCTCTCACTAAGAGGGAGTGTTGATGTTGACGATTGTAGCTGCATTAGAGATCTTTATCTCTAGCTTTAGGAAGTATGGTCATTATAACCATTATGGTCACTATTAGCTTAAGAGGACATTTGTGATAATAATTGAGATATATATTAAATGTGGAGACATGTATCATTCGTCATGCGTAGAGGCATGCATTTGTAGTATAAAGAGTTATATGTTTTGGGAGATTGAAGAGACCTCCGGTTGTAATGAGAAGAATCTCACTATTTGTCATATATATCACATCATGTAAAAAGCATTGTACACTTCAATATTTTATCATCAATAAAGAGTTAATTTTGATATGTGGCTAGGTTTTTTTCCTTCAAATGGAAGTGTTTTCCCAGGATAATCTTGTGTCTCTTGTTTTATTTTCGCTCTCCCATATTGTTGTTTATCTTACATTTTGGGTCTAATTTAACTACTTGTATATTTGGAAGCGTAAATATTGTCAAAGTAACAAAGCCAAACCATTCAATAGTTCTTATTCTTGAGTCAAACGTCATTTTATAGGCCTTGTTGGTAAAGGAATTTCAATGTGCAAAGGCACATGAAGGAGGGGGTGTCTATTGCACAAATAGCTTCATTTCTAAAAGAACAAGAAGCTGCTAATAAATTGGTAAAAATATCAAAACAAAAATTTTATCAACATTCATCCTCAAAAGTGAGGAATGGCAGATCGAAGGGGTTTAGGGTTTAGCAGAGGGAATGGCAGCCATTGCAGATGGGAAGAAGATTTTGACAAGAGAAAGAGGCATCAAGGATGGAATAGGCCGTTTCGGCGGCATGAAGGGCTTCCCTATACAACCCAACAGAGAAAGCAATGGTCGACCTTGGGTAGAAGAGGTTTTCAAAGAGAAGATTGGACAAGATTTGCTGATACAAGTGGTGGCGGTCAATCTATGGATAAGTCTAAAGAGATTGGTGGGGATGGGAGGGTCAGAAATCACCCCCCTCCTTCCCATCTGGTGCAACATTTCATTTCAAATCTAGGAGGTAGAGTGAATTTTAGCAAAATCGCTCAAAAGATGTGTCGTCCTAAGGTGGTAGAAAACCACCTTACACAATATGTTGATGATCCAGTAGAAGAGTGATGTCTAGTTGATGTTCTGAAGGTGGAACTACGGTCATGGCAAGATTCAGTGAGCTATCTACGGAGTATCTCTTTTTCTCAAATGAGGAGAGAAATGGCCAGCTATTCATAAGCTTAAAGATAGGCGTGACAAACACTGGGTGCATGTAAAAGATTTTAAAACTCTAGAAAATGGGTTTTGTATGACCACAATGGATAGTGCCCATGGCAGGGATTGGATATTAATAGTGGGCCTTATTTTTAAGAAGGAATAGGCTTTTACATGAAGTCATGGGAGCCCAACTTTGATCCGACAAAAGAAATCATTAGGGCTTTCCCAGTATAGATTGGACTAAGGAACTTACCTCAAGAATATTGGAATGAAGAGTGTTTTCAATTAATAGGAAATAAGTTGGGAACTTATGTTCAAATGGTTGAAATGGTGGATAGGGTGACCTTTCAAATGTTTCCTCGCACTTGCATAATGTGGAATGACTGTCATCCTTTAACAAAAATGTTGGAGTTGTTTTCAGCGGAAGGAAAAATGGAAACAGGCTTTCTTTATAGAGGAATTGCATCTTTGTGTGGTCTGTCTGAGTGAAGAACATGATTCAGAAGGGTGGTCTATGTAAGGAAGGTTGAAAGATGAAGAAGCCGAGAAGCTTCTCTATAGAGCACTAGTGTTGTCTGATGCTTCCTCTAAAGGAAAGGAATGTCAAGGAATGTTAGTAAGTAATGTTGAATGGGAATGCGATTTGGTTGTGAAATCCATGATGAATAATGGAAGGATGGGGGGTATGGATGAAAGGACGGGTGAAAAAGGAAATAGTGAAAGAATGCAATCTCCAGTAGGAGCAAAGGAGGTTTTAAGGAAAGAAGGTGTAAGGTAGAAAGGGTTAGCAGGGGTTTCAATGGGAAGTGAAGGGGATGAACAAGGTGAAATGGTCTACTTTAGAGGGGGCGAGCGGAGTTTAGAAACTATGGAATTTGGTTCTACTCGACACAACAAAGTTGAGGAACGTAGTATCAATTGAGAGTTGATGTTGAGGCGGCGAATGGAAATGCCTAATAAGGATGCATGGTACTGCTCAAAAGATTTAGAGGGAGATATGGTGCTTAACGACAGTTTTGGTGGTTTGGAAGAGAGCAAGATGAAAGATATATAAATCTCTCCAAAAAGAAATTTAGAGAGATCCTTTAATGATGAAGTAGGACCCAGGGAAGATTCAGAGGACAGTGATCCAGAAGAGGAAGAGATGGAAGGGTTAGCAAAGGATTTTTTAGGGCTCTTAGATAATATTGTGATGAAGGAGAAGAGAACTCTATCTCAGTCAAAGAGCAAAAACCAAAAGATTATGGTAGGGGAGAGTCAAAAGAAAGGAAGGACTTTAAAGGCTTTAATCCAGATTGTTGGTAGTGCAAAAGGACAAAGCAAACTGAAAGCGGGAAGAAGGACTACCTCTTCTTCAAAGAGATGAAGCTCCTTTCAGGAATGTTAGGGGCTGCAATACCCCTGACAAGATTTTCTTGATCAAGAGGGGTCTTGATCAAGTGAGACCAGATGTTGTTTTGTTTCAAGAAACTAAGACTAAATTGAAGGATATTGATGTGTTACATCCCAAAATTTGACCTAATTTTAAAACTTGTTCATAACCGTTGGATTTAATGGATTATTCTTACATGATCATGTGAAATAGATAGTTATTTATATACGTTGTATTAACTGTTAATGAAGATGGTTGTTAATCATTAACTGTTATTTGACGTTAGAAGATTTTGAAATTATTATTAATAATTTAAAGTTTTTAAAATGTTTATATGAAATTATTATGAATTCTTATTATGGCAGAAGTTGTTTCATGAGTGATTGCAAGAGAAAATGAAGGGGGGAAGCATTGCTAAACGAGATCATTAGAATGGGATGCTCACTTAGTTTAGTCATCAGGATTGGTAGGTATGCCTTTAAACTTCTTTGGTAAGGACCTGATGACTTGAACACAAGATTCATTTGTGGGACCTGCATGAGTTATTAAGAAAATAATCTAAGAAAACATAAAGTAATCTAATTAAAATATAAAACGTACCTCAAGGGATTTGAATTGATCTTTCATCATATTATTATATGTATATATACGTACATATAAATGTAAAAATGAAATTGCACCATTATATTATAATAGCTCAATAAAATGATGTCACCCCACTGATATATTCACATGAACGTACGTATATACATATTATAAAAATAAACCGAATTATAATTTTTCCAACTCTTTCTTCCAACCTTTTATTTTTCTTTTCTTTTCAATCGATTTAACACTTGGCAATTTGAATTGATAAATAATCTTTTATGTTAAGGAAGCCAAGAAGCCCCAATCCCTCTCCATATAAGAAAGTTGTGAGAGAGAGACAGATACCATAATCCATATTCCTGATTTCATTCTGCTACTAATTTTCAAAATCTCTTTGCCTCCACAACACCCGACTTCTTCTCATTTACCAATTAATTACTTTCGCCGATAACCTACAAAATTGATTATTAAGCTTTGTTCAAGCAGTATGATTTCTACTCTTTGTCGTGCAAGTATTCTGGCTGAGAGTCAAAGATTTTATGCACTAAAAGTGACATCACAAACAACTGGAGGGAGCTGATCAATCTGCAAGTTCTTCAAACAATATCGAATTCTTATCAGGTTATGAGTTACCGTTCCAATGTTTTAAATACAATTTCTCCAACAGTCAACTAGGCACAAGAACTTCTTCTTTTTATCTATGATCGTGTTATTTAGCTTACTAAATGATCCCTGTCATTTATAATGGATTTTCTTACTTTCAAAGCCTCTAGAATTATCATAAAATAAGTTGAATAGTATCTCTTAAAGAAGAATTTCTAAATGTAATAAGAACCTGGATGAATGATACTAATCTTAAGAACAATGTTTTATTTTGTCACAATTTATGATAAAAGATATAAACAATGATCAAGAGTAGAATGCTCATAACTCTCCAAACACCTGGGATTCACTGGCAATATAGCCATGAAATGGTGAAGAGGTGTAAAGGGCAGAATGCACATAATCTTCCAAAACAGTTGGGAATCACCATCTGTGTAGCCATGAATAGCGAAGAGGTGGAATAAATCTGTAAGAAAGAAGAAGAGAAATCAGACATGAATAACTTAAATGAAATATACTTAATAGCTCATGTTCATCCCTGTAATCGAACCTGTTGTCAAGTCGAGCGGTGGTAATCGAGTCATTGAGCCCATCGGAAATCTTTGGCCAAGGTAGTTTATAGGCATGTTTTCCATCTAATGATCACTTGATGTCAATGACGCCAATTATGCAAGCATGACCGTTTCATAACTGTGCAGACATTCTAAACACTAGAATGCTTAGGTGGCTGGACTAAGAACATCCCAAGCTTGATCTCGAGGTAGGGAGGGCCTTTTTAATTTAATAGATTGTGTTGGGATAAGTATGGTCCGAGGTTGGGAGGTTAAGCCTATGTCAATGCTTATCATCTCACCAAAGCTGAGGCTTGCACAACCAACTAAAGATCCTCCGAATGATACTTGCATGTTTCTTTCCTACTTTTCTTCATAAGTATTTACTTTACTTGTATGTAGAAAGGATAGTTCAATTATTTTCAAATGATTGTTAATCTAGTTACTTTCAGTTGATCATAAATACAATTATTTTCAATTGATCATCAATTTAGTTAAAGTAGTTGATCATAAATACAGTTATTTTCAGTTGATCGTTAAATTAGTTATTTTAGTTAATCGTTAAACTAGATTATTTCCGGTTGAACGTAAATATGATTAATGGTTATTTCAATTAATTGTTAAAACAATTAATGTCATATTTAAAGGATTTCAGTTGTCTATCTATGAATATAGGAAATTCTTTATTAAATTGTCTTTGTTTTCGATATGAAATTCCATTTGTTACATATGGTATCAGAGCACTGGGTTCAACACTGAACCTAGGGCACACTACCTTCCACGTAAACTTGAAAATTCGTAGAATAATTGTACAGGATGCAAGTATGTAAAACACTCCGTAAGAAGGCTCAACATCCCATCTTCCCCTATTTAATTAAAAACATGCCAAAATTATATTTGCTACTCCACGCCCCAAGATAACGAAACTCTGAACCAGGCATTGTAACGGAATGAAGAAAGAAAGAGTCAAGTGGACTCCTGCTAGTAAAGTAGCATATAGGAACAAATTAATTCAAAACTAGAATGCTCGTCACAGCAACTCTCTTCTGCATTTCCACAAATCTTGGATCATGTGGGATATGTACAGATTTGAGTCAATACTAAATATTGAGAAGCAAGATTAGATTTTATGATGTAAACATCCTCAATAGAGGAAATTTTTGTAAATAAGGTTGCCATGAATGTAGCAGCAAAGTATTAAGTTAATAAATTGGTTTAATTTATGTGTTTCATGCATTCACAAAACTCTTTCGTTGTAGGTACACTTTTAAAAAAATATAGATCAATAAATTGACACAAATTTTGTAAATTCACAGGTTAAACCAGTAAACAAACAAAATGAACTGCAACGACAACGTTGCAGATCATAACATGGTCCATGAAAACACTCAATCATCCACTAATTTGCTACTTCAGATTTAGCAAGAAACGCAACCAAAGTTGGATAATATGGAAAGGAGAATGAATGAGATGGCAGCCCAGATGGGGCATGACCATGAGAAACACAATCATCACCTCCTCTTAGAATGGAGATAGAAGTCTCCGGATATAATAAGAAAACCTCTTCACCCATTCAAATTGAAAAACAAAAGAAACAAGAAATAGTGGCTGATCTATCAACAGATATTAAGAAAATCAAACAACCCAAATTTGTCGGTTCTGAGTCCAGAGAGGATGCAGAGGTTTGGTTAATTGAAATGGAATAGTATTTTGAAATTAGGAACTTCTCAAAAACCTCAAAAGCGGTTTGGGGAATATACCACTTTATTGGAGAAGCTGCAACTTGGTGGAGAAACACCAAAGTTGAGCAAAACATTAAAATCACTAAGATTACTTGGGAGAAATTTGTACCCATTTTTAGAAATAGCTAGCTACCCCAAACCTTTTATGACCAAAAACTTCTGGATTTCCAAAATTCGAAGCAAGGAGATATGATTGTACATAACTACTAGGAGAAATTTACCCGACTATTGAAGTATGTACCACCATATCAGCAAGATAAAAATCTGGAGGTGAGAAAATTCATTATGGGTCTGAATAACAGAATAGGAGGAGTAGTTGATGTTCTCACTCCTCAAACTATGGAAGAAGCTTTAGAAAAGGTTGCTCGGCGAGAACACAAAATCAAGAAGGATGACTCCATCCGAGATAATAAAAGGAAAACAAACTGGAATAGGAAAGGTGTTGATACTAGATCTCAGAAAAAACAATTTAAGGATTTCAAGTATAGAAAGCTAGAATCAAAAGGAAACAGAGTTAAGGATGTTAAAAGTAAATTTAGTGCAAATAAGAATAATAAGAGTAAGAAAAGGAAGGGGCCACCTTTAGGATGTTTTACTTGTGGAGGAGATCATTATGCTAATAAATGCCCCATCAAACCCAAAACCAATCAGCTGCAACGACCACCTCTTCCATAGCAACAGCAAGTTTATCAGCAAAGGATCCATGCAACCATTAACAATAGACAAGCAGAACAACAAATAGGCCCGATTGAAACTTTGGGTAAGATCTATGGGAACTGTGTCTCCATTTTAATTGATATTGGAGCTTTTGAATGTTTTATATCACCTAAACTATAAAGTAGATTTCCAAAAAAATCTAGTTTTATGGAAAAACCATGGACAGTGGAATATGCAAACCAATCAACGGCTAAGGTAGAGCAGTGTCTGTTTGAGGCTTAGGTTAATTTTCCAAATTTATCCACGAAATTGAACTTGTATGTAGCACCTCTTGGGTCTTACCACATTATCATAGGCATTAATTGGCTCAGTGAGCATAAGGCCAAGATGGATTGTCCTACCAAAACTATAAATTGTTTGGATGATCAAGGTAGACCCACAAACATTATAGGGATTAAACATGAAATTAAATCAAAACAGAAATCTGCCATGCAACTTAAGGAATATTGAAGAAAAGGCTGTAAGATCTTTGCAGTTAGAGTTGAGGACATGAGAGAACCTAAAAACACCACATATGAAGATGACTACATTTTTGAAGATGGGGAAATCAGAGAAAAGTTGAAGGAATCTTTCGAAGAAAAATATCCGTATCTAAAGAATTATTAAGATGTGTTTCCTGAAGAACTCCCTGGTCTACCACCTTCCTAAGTCTTTGATTTTACCATAGATTTGATACCAGGAGCAAAACCCATTTCTCGGGCACCATATCGAATAACTACCACAGAATTAATGGAGTTGCAAATACAACTATAGGATATGTTAAACAAGAAACTAATCCGATCCAATGTTTCACCATGGGGAGCCCCAGTGTTATTTGTTAGAAAGAAGGACAGGACCATGAAATTATGCATAGATTATAGAATGCTCAATAAGGTTACCATCAAGAACCGATATCCACTTCCTAGAATAGATGATCTTTTTGATCAAATGAAGGGCACAACAGTGTTTTCAAAAATTGATTTGAGGTCTAGATATCACCAGCTTCATATTAAGGATGAAGATATTCACAAAACTGCATTTAAAACTAGGTATGGACATTATGAATTTATAGTGTTGCCATTCAAGTTAACCAATGCCCCAACAGCTTTTATGAACTTAATAGCATATTTCAAGATTGCACGGATAAGTTTGTGTTGGTCTTTATAGATGATATTCTAGTATATTCAAAGAACGAGGAGGAACATCAAAAACATCTGGAAAAAGTTTTTCAAAGGTTAAGAGAACATAAATTATATGGAAAATTGCCTAAATATGCTTTCTATCAAAAGGAAATTTTGGCCGTAGATCTGTCAAAAATCAAAGCAATTAAGGAACATCCCATACCTAAAACCATGACAAAAGCTAGAAGTTTTATGGGATTGGTAGGGTTTTATAGGAAATTTGTCAGGAACTTCTCCAAGATAGCTTACCCAATTACATCACTTCAAAGAAAGGGAAAGAAATTTGTATGGACAGAAAGATGTCAATCAGCCTTTGAATACTTAAAGAAAAAGCTAAATACAACACTCATACTAAAAGTACCTGACCCACAAAAGGAAATTGTAGTTATAACAAATGATTCAAGAGGAGTAGGAGGTGTGCTAATGCAAGATGAATAGGTAATTGCATATGAATTTAGGAAATCAAAAAATTATGAGCAAAATTATGCACCTCATGATCTGGAATTAGCAGCTATTGTACATGCTCTTCAAATGTGGAGACATTATTTAATTGGAAAACCTTTTGAACTATGATATGACCATCACGACCTAAAATATATCTTCACTCAACCAAATCTAAACGTTAGACAAAGAAGATGACTGGAATTTTTAGCAAACTATGAATTTGACATAAGTTATATTAATGGCAAAGAATTCAAAGTGGCAAATGCCCTAAGTAGGAGAAGACACATTTCTGCAATGGCTACTATAAACTTCAGATTAAAGGACCATATTTTACAACATCTAAAGCATGATGAATTTTATGCAGAGATCAACCTAGCTCTTATCAGGGACCCACAGGATTCTAAGTATTCAAAATTTAGTCTAGAAGAGGATGGATTGTTAAGATATCATAATAGGATTTATGTACCCAACAAATCTGAGCTCCGAAGAATGATTTTGGAAGAATCTCATTCAGCTCCATATTCAGGACACCCTAGGGTAACTAAAATGTTGTCTGATATAAAACTTCTATATTTTTGGAAAGGAATGAAAAAGGAGATAACAAAATTTGTGGCAGGATGTTTAGAATGCCAAAGAGTAAAGCAAAACATTGATACCCAGCAGACCTTTTGCACACTAATGAAGTACTAGAATGGAAATGGCAAATAATTTCCATGGATTTTGTACAAGGATTACCTATGACACGAAATCGACACAATACCATTCTGGTAGTAGTTGATAGATTGACAAAAGTTGCTCAGTTTATACCAGGACATATAACTGATGGAGCACCAGAAATTGCTCATAAATTCATGAAAGAAATTTTCAGATTGCATGGAATCCCAGAGAAAATTATTTCAGACAGGAATGCTAGGATAACTTCCAGATTTTGGCAAACATTATTTTTCAGGTTTAGGTACTAAACTAAACATCAGTTCAGCCTATCATCCTGAGACATATGGTCAAACAGAAAGAGTAAACCAGGTATTAGAAGATCTTTTGAGAGTTTACTGTATGGATCGGAAATACCAGTGGGAAACAGATTTACCTTTGGTGGAATTTGCGTATAACAATTCCTATCAATCCACCATTAAAATGGCCCCCTTTGAGGCTCTATATGGCTGCAAACGTAGAACTCCTGTGAGTTGGCTTCACTTGGAAGATAGAATTATTGTTGGACCTGAAATGCTTAAGAAAATGGAAGAACACATAATCCAGATTCGTCAAAGATTGAAAGAAGTTAATGACTGACAGAAAAGTTATGCAGATGCAAAAAGAACACCTAGAGAATTCTAAGTGGGAGAATAAGTACTATTAAGGGTAAAACCTCAGAAGAGTACTATCAAGTTTGGTAAGAATGCCAAGTTAGCCCCCAGATATGTGGGACCCTTTGAAATATTGGAAGTTGTGAACCCAGTAGCTTACAGAATTGCTTTACCACCAGCCCTTGCCAGGATACATGACGTCTTCCATGTGTCATACCTTTAGAAATACATTACTCATCATGATCATATAATTGATTGGAACCTATTACAAGTGCAACAACCAAGGGTGGTAGAAATAGAACCACTTAGAATACTCGAGGTGTGTAAGCTACGCTTACAAAATCGGGAGGATACACAATGCAAGGTCCAGTGGGATCAGTATGCAGAGGATAATGCCACTTGGGAGGATTATCACGAAATTTTTCAAAAATACCCTCATCCTTTCTCTAATGCTGGAACCTGAACAGTTCCTTTGTTTTCTAAAATTAAACTAATTATGAATTGTTTAAAGTTTTGTTGTGATATTCATCAAGGACGATGAAAAATTTAACGGGGATGGTATGTTACATCCCAAAATTTGACCTAATTTTAAAACTTGTTCATAACCGTTGGATTTAATGGATTATTCTTTCATGATCATGTGAAATAGATAGTTATTTATATATGTTGTATTAATTGTTAATGAAGATGGTCGTTAATCATTAACTATTATTTGATATTAGCAAATTTTGAAATTATGATTAATAATTTAAAGTTTTTAAATGTTTATATGAAATTATTATGGCGGAAGTGCTTTCATGAGTGATTGCAAAAGAAGATGAAGGGGGGACGCATTGCTAAACGGGATCATCAAAATCGGATGTTTGCTCACTTCAGTCATTAGAATAGGCAGGTAAGACCTTAAGCTTCTGTGGTAAGGACCCAATGACTTGAACACAGGATACATTTGTGGAACCCACATAAGCTATTAAGAAAATAATCTAAGAAAACATAAAATAGTCTAATTAAAATATAAAATGTACCTCAAGGGATTTTAATTGATCTTTCATCATATTATTATAATATATGTATACATACATATAAATGTAAAAATGAAATGGCACCATTATATTATAATAACTTAATCAAATGATGTCACCCCATTGATATATTCACATGAACGTACATATATACATATTATAAAAATAAACCGACTTATAATTTTTCCAACTCTTTCTTCCAACCTTTTATTTTTCTTTTCTTTTCAACCGATTTAACACTTGGCAATTTGAATTGACAAATAACCTTTTATGTTACAGAAGCCAAGAAGCCCCGATCACTCTCCATATATGAAAGCCATGAGAGAGAGCCGCATACCATAATCCATATTCCTGATTTCATTTTGCTGCTACATTTTCAAAATCTCTTTGCCTCCACAACACCCGACTTCTTCTCATTTACCAATTAATTACTTCCGCCAATACCTTGCAATATCGATTATTAAGCTTTGTTCAAGCAATTTGATTTCTACTCTTTGTCGTGCAAGTATTCTAGCTGAGAATCAGAGATTTTATCCACTGAAAGTGATGGCTCAAACAACTAGAGGGAGCTGATCAATTTGCAAGTTCTTCAAACAATACCGAATTCTTATTAGGTCATGAGTTACTATTCCAATGTTTTAAATACAATTTCTACAGCAGTCGGCTAGGCACATGAACTTCTTTTTATCTATGATCACATTATTTAGCTTGCTGAATGATCCCTTCCATTTATAATGGATTTTCTTCTTACTTTCAAAGCCTCCAGAATCATCATAAAAGAAGTTGAATAGTACCTCTTAGAGAAGAGTTTCTAAGTGTAATAAGAACCTGGATGAATGATATTGATCTTAAGAACAATGTTTTATTTTGTCACAATTTATGATAAAAGATATAAACAATGATCAAGAGTAGAATGCTCATAACTCTCCAAACACCTAGGATTCACCGGCTATATAGCCATGAAATGGTGAAGAGGTGTAAAGGGTAAAATGCTCATAATCTTCAAAAACACCTAGAAATCACCGGCTATATAGCCATGAATAGTGAAGAGGTGGAATAAATCTGCAAGAAAGTAGAAGAGAAATCAAACATGAATAACTTGAATGAAATATAATTAATAGCTCATGCTCATCCCTGTAGTCAAACCTGTTATCAAGTCGAGCGGTGGTGATCGGGTCATTGAACTCATTGGAAATCCTTGGCCAAGGTAGTTTATATGCATGTTTTTCATCTAATGACCACTTGAAATCAATGGCACCAGTTATGCAAGCATGACCATTTCATAACTGTGTAGTCATTCTAAACAGCAGGATGCTTAGGTGGCTAGACTTAGAACATCCCAAGCCCGATCCCGAGGTAGGGAGGGTCTTTCTAATTTAATAGATTGTGTGGGGTTAAGTATGGTCCGAGGTTGGGAGGTTGAGCCTATGTCAATGCTTCTCCTCTCACCAAAGCCGAGGCTTGCACAACCAGCTAAAGATCCTCCGGATGATACTTGTATGTTTCTTTCCTACTTTTCATGATAAGTATTTACTTTACTTGTATGTAGAAAAAATAGTTCAGTTATATTACAAATGATCGTTAATCTAGTTACTTTGAGTTGATCATAAATATAGTTATTTTCAGTTGATCGTTAATTTAGTTAAAGCAGTTGATCATAAATACAGTTATTTTCAGTTGATTGTTAAATTAGTTGTTTCAGTTAATCATAAATACAATTATGTTCAGTTAATCATTAAACTAGATCATTTCCGGATGAATGTTGATATGATTATGGTTATTTCAGTTAATTGCTAAAACAGTTAATGTCATATGAAAAGGATTTCAGTTGTCTATCTATGAATATAGGAAATTCTTTATTAAATTATCTTTGTTTTTTATATGAAATTCTGTTTGTTACATGATAGAATGAAGAAAAGGTTTGGAAGATGTAATAGTGAATGGATGGAAGTTCTAAGAGCCTCAAGAGGCTTAGGGGTTTTGTGTAAAATGGAGTCTGCTTCAGTGATTATAATGCAGGGAAGTTTTAAATGGTAATGGGTGAACGTAAGGGCAAAGCAACTTGGAATAGAGTTTAATGTTATCGATGTTTATGGGCCTTCTCAAAATAGGGAGAAGAGGGTTCTATGGAAAACTTTGAATAGGGTTTCGGAGATTCTGAGTGATGAAATGGTGGTGTTACAAGGTGATTTTAATGCTATCCTCAATCCCAAAGAAAAAAGAGTGGGGGCGGGGGGAGAGTGGAGGTTAGCAAGTCAAGATGACTTCAAAAACTTTGCTATGGAAAATCGGTTAGTGGATATTCCATTCAAGGAGTTTACATGGACTAACAGAAGAGTAGTTTTTTCCACATTGCGAGAAAGCTGGATAGATTCTTAGTGTCTAGAGATTGGGCTAATCCCAATTGGATGGTGGAACCGGAAATTCTGCCAATTCATGGTTTGGACCAATTTCCTATTGGTCTGAGAGTCCCAAAAGATTCATCTCTAGAGAAATGTCCTTTCAAGTTTAAGGCTATATGGCTTAGGGCTGATGGTTTTAAATATTTGATGGGAAGGTGGTGGACTAATGCACCATTCTTTGAAGGAAATAAAAGTTTTATTTTCTTTAAGAAGTTGCAGTTTTTGAAAGAGCAGATGAAAATTTGGAATAGGGAGTCGTTTCATAATATTTTTAAAAAGAAATTGGATTTGGAAGTCTTTGAAAACTTTAAATGAGAAGGTTATCATCCAAGGGATGAAAGAAGAGGATTTTCAGCAAGAAAAGGCACTAAGTAAAGAACATGAAGAGGTTTTAGCAAGGGAAGAAATCTTTTGGCATCAATTATCAAGAGAAACATGGCTCAATGAGGGGGACATAAATACAAAGTTTTTCCATAATTCGATTAAGGTAAAATGGATACATAATAAGATTTCCTCTATTGGAATATGGAAGGGATTGTGTTAAGGGATGAAAATTTGATACAAGAAGTCGTTGATGATGAAGGCCTGAATGAGGTTTTGGAATGTATCCCACAAAAAGTTACCTTGAACAAAATAAGATGTTGTATGCTGAAGGTTCAAAAGAGGAAGTGTTTCAAGCTTCCAAAGGGCTTGGTAGGGACAAAAGCCCGAGTTCAAATGGGTTTCCTACAAAGCTTTTCAAAGCCTTTTGAGATTTGTTTGTCCAGGAGGTGTGTGAGGTGGTGGAGGAACCTAGAAAGGGAAGTTTTATATTAAAAGATTTGAACAATACTTTCATTGCTTTAGTGCCGAAGGAGATGTAAAGAATTTTGAAGATTTTAGGCCTCTTGCATTGTGAAATACAGTGTATAAGATAATTTCAAAAGTCATTGCTAGTTGAGTCAAAAGGATTCTTGTTGTGGTTATATCCTCAGAGAAAAGTAGATTCTCCCTAGAAGGATCATTTATGAAGGGATAATAATTGCACGTGAAATGATTCATTCTATAAGGTTAAAGAAGTTAGATAAGATGATGGTGAATTAAACATTAAGCAAGCTTATGATGAAGTGGATAGAGCTTTTCTAGTAAGTGTTTTGGAAAAGTTTGGGTTTGATCCTAGATGGGTCAAATGGGTAAAGAGTTGCATCTCAACAACTAAATTTTCAATATAGGTTAATGGTAGTCCTCAAGGTTTTTTTGAATCAAGAAAACATTTAAGATGAGGGGACCCTCTTTCGCCATTTCTCTTTATCATTTTGGCACAGGTTCTGGGATGACTAATTAGTAAAAGAAGCCATAGGCTGTGGAAAGGGGCGAAGATTGCTGGAGGGGCAGAGGTTCTCTCTCACCTACAGTTTGTGGATGACACTTTCTTAGCTAGTGACGCTTCTGAATGGGAGGCTAGGATGATGAAACAAACACTAGATTAATAGGCCAGAAAATAAATTGGAATAAATCAAAAAAAAATCTTTTTTAATACCTTTGTGTATAAGCAAAGAGCTATCTGTAGGATCTTGAATATTTGATGTGGGATTTTGCCAAGTAAATATCTTGGGATTCCTTTGTTTAAAGGGAGAAATAGGGTTGTCTATGGAAAGGTTTGGTGGGAAAATGTTTGAAAAGGATGCAAAGGGAGATGGTTAACCTCAGTGGAACGTATTTTGATGTTGAAGTCGGTTGTTTCTAGAGGACCTATTTTCTCAATGATGTGTTTAAACATTCCTCAAAAAGTTATTAGGGGTACTAAACAAAAAATGAGGAAATTCTTTTGGAATGGCTCATTGGAGAGTAGCAAGATACCTTTGCTAAGTTGGGATAAAATATGTTAGCCAAAGAAGTGGGCTAGTGTCAGGTTAAGGGATTGAAATTTGTTGAATTTAGCTCTTGCGCAAAACTTGTATGTCAGATTTATAGGTGCCCTAATCAATTATGGACTAAAATCTTAAGAGCCAAATATTTGGATTCAAATAATGCAGAAAGGGTTTTCAAAATTCAAAATCCTATTAAAGGGTCGGCTATCTAGAATTTTATTATCTCTTGTAGAGATGTGATCTCTAATCATGTATCATGGAGTATTGAGGATGGAAGGAAAGCTCTCTTTTGGGATTACTCATGGAATTTTTATGCAGTGCTCAGAGACAAGTGTCAGGATGAAAAATTGAAGAGAGTTCTTTGTGATAGGTGGGGTGTTAAAGTTCGAGACTATATGTTTGAAGTTGACGGTCCCCTTGGTAAAGAATGGAAGTGGAAGGATTGGAGAGTCAATAGGTTATCTATCCAATAACAAGCCTATTTGTAGGCTTTGTTCTCATCAAGTAAAGTTTGTCTAGTTGACGAGGACGACAAAGTTAAATGCCATGCTTTGTCTTCAAGGGAGTACTCAATTAAACTTGGTTATTAATTTTTGGCACAGACGAGGATGGCTACTTTTGAGGCCGGAGATTTATGCTAGCATAAAGATTGTCTTCCAAAAGTTGGCTCCTTTGCTTGGTTTGCGGTGCAAGGTAGGATTCTAACAGAGGAAAGGAAGAAAAGGATAGGCTTTTATGGTCTGTCTATATGCATTTTGTGTAATAAAGAGGAAGAATCTGATGACCACCTGGTACTAAATTGTGAGGTAGCTTCAGCTTGCTGCAGAATTGTGCATAGTAAGCTTGGATGCAAAGGATCTTGGCTGGCTACTTTGCAAGATTTTTTTATTCCATGGCCTTGGGTTAGATAGGGTTCGATGCTGGGAAGTGTGTGGAGGGTCTACCCTTCAATAGTGATTTGGCAGATTTGGAAGGAACAAAACAGACGCATCTTTCAAGATAAGAGCGAGTCTTTAGAGAGGTTAGTTTGGAGAATTGGTCATGCTATTGAGGAGGTTTTGAGTGCAGTTGTTTTCGGAATGGCTATGAAGAAGTGTGAATTCTCGAAAAAGGATGGAGATATTAAAAAATGGTGTCCAGATGTTGTAGAGATGCAGATAAAAAAAAGGCAATTGCAAGAAGTACTCAGTGGGAAGTCTCGAAAGAGGGATCAATTAAAGTAAACTTTGATGGAGTAGCAAAAAGTAATCCAGGACCTTCAGGTGCAAGCTTTATTGTAAGAGATCAGGAAGGAGCAACTTTGGCCTATGGGAGAGTGAGATTAATGGAAGGATCAAATAATTTTGTAGAGTTTCAAGCTGCTCTAATGGCAATCAAATGTGCAAAGAGGGTTGGTGGGCAAAATATCCACTTAGAGAGTGACTCTTTAATTGTGATTGATGCAATCAAATGAAATAAGATTTCGGCATAGCATTTGGAGAACCATGTGGTAACTATTAGAAGGGAGTTAGAGAGTTTGGAAAAAAATTAAATCAGTCATATCTATCAGGAACGCAACGTGGAGGCAAATAAGCTTTCAAAATGGGCAACAAATTTCAAAAAGGAAGGGGAGTGTCTTTATTAATTGTATAGCCGTTGGGAGGTTGATTTTGTGGACCCAGATATGTTTGTTGTTTAGTTGTGAAGAGCTAGGTTGCCTTTTATAGAAAGGCAGGTTTGAAAAAGTGGCAAATTAATGATAGTCAAAAACCCCAAAACAAGTCATGTTGGCAGCAGTAGCAATACACTTTTAAGCTTCGAAGGAGTTAATGAGTGGACTTGATATGTGTGGACGATCGCCTTGATAGACAAGAGGCAAGCTTTATGAAAGGACAGTCTGACATTTCATAAATGAAAGATGGGGTGTGTGGTGGAATGGCTAGAAGTAAAAACACATTATTTTGAAGGATTAAATAAATCGTAAGTTTTGAACAATGCAAACAAACTTTGTTAACTAATATTTGAAAGAAAGTGAAGCTGGTGTAATGGAGGCTACCTTTACGTTCAAGATGAAGAAATAGCAAAAAGCTTTTTTTGGCCCGGTCAATGATCATCACCTGAAATTGTTGCTTCATTACCCTTCAAGGGGTATCATAGATGTAATGAAAGGGACAATGGGGCATTCGTTTCAGGACTAGCCTCACCATTGGAAAATCAATGTAGATATCACAGCAATGGTTATGGCTTGGGATTTAGAACTTGGAACACTGAAAGCCAAGGTGAAGAGGGTAATAGAAGCCTTGTTCTCAAAGGATTTGATAGTTGGGTTTAGATGGGATGTTGGAATGGGTGTGATTGGGGATTGGTTGTGACTACATTGATTGTTTCGAGAATGAGGAGGAAGGGCAAGTGGTTGGGAAGTTTGGTTCCCTGTCGTGGCCGACAGTTCTGGATAGAAAAGCCTACAAAGAAATTTTTTTGGTAGAGTGGAGGAAATTGGTTAAGGAGATAAGAAGCTTCCAGGAGAGGCAAAGGCAACAAGTGTGTGGTTTTAATGTATCACATTCCGGTAGGCGGCATTCTACCAGACATCATCAGCGACGGGTGGTGGTGAAAGTGGAATTTCCTAGGTAGGAATGAAGGGGAAGGGCATAATTTTGGTTTTGAATAATGAATATGAAGGCTAGAAGAATAGCCAATGAAGTACAAGGTTTTTTGAAGTCAATCTAACGAATGAAGATATTTTGATCCAAGGCTGCAGGGATAGGGTTTTGGTGGATGAATTAAGGTTAAACCAATAGATTGCAATTATGGGAGATGGAGGACTAGGCGGGATCCACAAAAATTATGAAAATATGCTTTGGTTTTCTCCTGGAACAAGTAGGTTGGGAGACTATGAGGTTTTGATCTTACGAAGCGTATGCAAAGGATGACAGATTTTTTGAAAGAAATGGAATAGATGAATAGAAAGAAGGAAAGCAATGGCGAGTAAATTCAAACCTTGGTGGGTCATTTTTTGGTGATGATGTCATAGGTAGGTCTGATCATGGTGTATAGGCTTTTTGCCCTTTATGTATAAAATATGTAGGGTGGTTATGGGTTGTTGTTTTAAGATATGTAAAGGGGTAATGGTATAGGATGTTGTTTTAGTAAGTTGTAATAGTCATTGGATGTAATGCCCACTTTTGATGATCATTATATGTAATGCTCTTTTATAAATGAATAAAATATCTTATTACTAACCAAGAAAAAACATCCATCCTCAAAGAAATCAATGCAATTACCTAAGGAGTCAATTGTACCTACCAAACACCCATTCTTGCATGTACCTATACCAGAAGTGGAAGAGGCAGAAATAGAAACTATTAGCCACAAAAGAGGTCCATTGGACACCACATTTAAAATGGAGGTTGGCGAGTTTGTTGATCAAACCATTGCACATCTCTATGTCAACGGTCTTCCTTTCAACTTGGTGGGATCGCCGTCTTGGAAGGAAATGGTGGCATCCATAAATTAAGCACCAGCTGATTACACAAGTCCCGAATATGAAAGGGTATGTACCACTTTATTGACAAAAGAGAGGGTTAGTGTAGAGAGAAATGTTCAACCAATTAGAAATTCATGGAAACTTTACGTGTTTCTATGATTTCAGATAGATGGAAAGATACAAAAAACTGACCATTGATTAATATGATTGTAGTGTCACACAAAGGGGCAATGTTCTTAAAGGCAGTTGATTATGATGGGGACGTGAAAGATTTACAATTCATTTCCAAAATTCTCATTGAGGCCATAGAGATGGTGGGCAGTGAGAATGTAGTTCAAGTGATTACAAATAATGCAAAAAATTGCAGTGGTGCAGGTGCTTTGGTTGAGGGTCAGTACGACTATATTTTTTAGACACCATGCACCGTACACTCCCTAAACTTGTGGTAGAAGTATTGTCATTGATGTCAAGGGATTGTCATTGATGTCAAGTCATCAATATTTGAAGACATATCAGAGTAATGAGAGTACAAATTTAGAAGAATGTATGTAAAAATCCATAATAAAAGATTGATTGGGGAGATTAATGGGAAATCACATATACATCAGTATATACAATAATTATAGTCATCGTCTGTATTTCAATATGAAAGAGCACAACACATTGATATGTTTTTCAAAACATGTTTGACAAAAAGACTATTCAGATAACATTATGTCTCAAACTGGCCATTTCTGCAAGAAAATACAATCATGCTTAGTTCATATGGGATAGGAATCCTATACACCGTCAGTATTAATAAGGAGAATAAACAAAGCAATTTGATGATACAACTATATATGTGTCATGTCTATCCATTCATGAGCAATTAAAATAATAATATAAGTATAGATTTTGATCAATGGTATTATCAAAGATATTCACTATACCTATACATATTCAAATATACTTTGATAAAAAAAGTTTTAAAATTATTAAATCTAAAAGTTGTGATTAAGATAAGATAAGTTAATAATATTAATGTCCAACAAAAGACCACAAGAGGTTTATGGGACTAAGAGTTTACAACAAGACAACGGATAAAAGCAAGAGCACCAAACGGTGTTTGAGAAAAAAAAAAACAAGAAACAAGAAGAAGAGAAGAGAAGTGTAGAGAAATGTTGAGGCAAAGACTAGGAGTCCTTTGTTGGCAAAAAGAAATCAGTCACAGAAGGATAAGACTGTGGGTGGACATGAGCCCCAATCAGTCTATGTGAGCTCTTGGAGGAGTGTCGCTGATGGAAGAAACTGTTGTGGGGTCTGATTGACCCGAAATGATCGGTAGAACTAGATGGCCTTTTCACACCATATCACGGAGATAAGGGTCAGAAACAGGCAGTAATGAGATCATCAAAGGTATGCCGATAAGGAAGTAGTAACTATAAAGTACTATCGCGGAGCAGTGTGGCCTCCTGAAGATATAGTGCAAGAAAAACAGTCCCAGGACAGACAATGAAATCTCCCTCTGATCTCATAAAAGATAAGACAACGGAAAATAAAGTGAGTCTTTGTCTCAACCTTCGCTAAAGTACATAGCTGACAGATATGTTCTACACTATCAATATAATAGTCACTCTAAGCCCAAAGACAGTGAGAACCAACTCTGAAGGATGCCAAAGAGATACGCAGGGCATGATACCAACGGCGAGATAGGTAACTAGGACGAACAATAATCCCATCAGAGATCTTCAGAAAGTGCTCAACATAGAAGGCCATCCTTGGACATAATCCTCCAGGAGGGTTATTCTAGGTGGTGATAATGTACTGTCTGTAGATATCCAATCTGACACACTAATTTAATTACTGATGTGAGGGGAGGAGATGAGAAGGGGAATTCAGTGAGAACTCGTATGGAGGGAGGCAGTCAATATCAATCCCAATCGAGCTCAAAAAAGAGAATGCCTAAGCATACTAGTTGCGAGCTCAAGAGCTAGTATCAGAACTCGCAATTGCAGCAAAAGAGCAATATGTCAGGTAGGAGTAACTATCTCACTCTCCAACTGAATCCACAAAACCACGAAGGCGATAAAAGAACTAAATCAGGTCAAATATGGCCACAAGTCTGAAGGGATGAGCATCGAACTCAGAAAGAACAATACTATGAGGAGTGAACCTGTTACATCTAATGATACATCGTAGAAGCAATGACTGCACCCGCTTGATCGAGGCCCAATCAGAGACAAAAAGAGAAGGCCCCCAAACCACTGAGCCATAGAGAATAGTCGGTCGAACAAGGGAGTCCAAGAGGGATAGCTTGGACAAGGTATGCTGAAAATGGTATCTGAAACACTATCTCTCAAGCATAGCAAGAGATCCCATACCCTTACTAACTCTGGACTAAACTGCCGGTCTCATACTGAAGCGAGGTCCAAAAAAAAAAACCTTAATAAAAGGAATGTTTTATAAAATAAAGATCAATGGAGTACTGGGAACTAATGTCTCTTTTGGACAAAGAGACTTAACATTTCTGTTTATGAAAAGTTATAAATATAGAATGAATTCTTCCAAAAGAAAAATTAACCATGTGAAAGATAAGAAATGAAGAAAAGTAATATAAAGAAATATATAATCAGATTTTTTATCAGATTCATATATTTATTAGAGAGAGATAGAAAGTTTGAATTATAAAAGGACAAGAGGATATACATTTAGCAGAGTACATTTGTGGACAAAAGAAATTATATAAAATACATTTTATTTGATGTATAAATATAGATTTTTGTAAAGAAAGAGAGAAGAGTAAAGTTGGGTGTTATTGGTTGACTTCAGGAAGAGAGAAGACTCCATAAATTTATATGGAGATAAGAAGAGAATAGTGTGCATTACAAGTATCCATTATCAGTTGAGCAAGCAACATTGATAAGGTGGAAAAGAAGTTTGTGTGAGTAGCTTGGTACTCGCAAAGAGAATAGTGGGGTTTGGTGCTTCTAGTAGGTCAATGCCTACGAAGTGTGGCAATTAGAGCTTCTAGTGAGTTGGTGCCCATAAACATAGGGGTTGGAGCCTCTAGTAGGTTGGAGCCTACAAAACATTGTAAAAGAACAAGTTTATACAAAAAGCATTTACTTGTCATGGTTTTCTCCCGCATTGGGTTTCCATGTAAACATTGGTTATTGTGTCCATGTGCATAATTATTTACTTCAGTATTTGAAGTTACTTGTGTGAATAGACGTTTTAAATTGCTGAAGTTATTATACTAATCTAGCCCACCCCCCACCCCCCTCTCTAAATATAATTGTGTGCCCTTCAATTGGCATCATAGTCGGTTCCTTCTTTAAAGCCTACTTGCTTAAAGGTAGATCTAAAGAGCACAAATGGCTAAAAGTTTCCAAAACAAGACACCAACTTTTTGATGGACTAATTATGCTTACTGGAGTAAAAAAATGAAGCCTATCTAACTACTATTGGATTCGATATTTTCAAATTAGTGCTAGATGGTTACACACCAACGGCAACACCACCAACAAATACAATTGAAAAGGGAAGATGTGAAAATAAAGCTAAAACAAAACATGAAATTTTATGCAATCTTGCCAATTCAAAATTTGCAAAAGTTATGCATTATAAAGCTACTAAGGAGATTTGGGACAAGTTGAAAAATATTTATGAAGAATCATAATAGAAAGAAAGCCAAACTACAAACTCTTCAAAGCATATTTCAAAACCTCAAAATGAAAGATGATAAAGACATAGCCTCTTTTCTTGATTGTGTAGATTATGTTGTCAATTCAATGAAAGCCATTGGTGAAGAAGTGAAGGAGAAACTTGTAGTGTACAAGATTTTAAAATCATTATCTATGAAATTTTGTTCTAAGGTATCAGCAATTGAAGAAAGAAAAGACCTAGTCACACTAACGAAAGATAAATTACATGGGATTCTTACTGTTGATGTTTGGTAGCTTCTATCGGATAAACCTATATATTTATATATATACGTTTATTAAATTATCTGAGAGAAATTAATACGATATAATATATATAACAATGATTAAAATGTTTATTATATTAATTATCAAATTAACGAACAGACATGTCTCGTGAAGGGACATGTCTCTTCTTCTCCTTCTCATTATAAAGAAGAGGTCACTACCATTTAAAAGACACATACCAAACATTATGGCAATGCTATTACAGTTAAAGCAATCCAGGAAATCAACCAGAGCAAGGCTGCAATATATTCATCGTATAGATGAGAAGGAATAAAGAGATGGAAAAAAATTCCAGTCATTCTCATATGCAAAATCAAACATTAAACCAAATCAATGTCTACGAGAAGTAAGCCAATCCGGTTTAGCATATCAGGGTTGAAGTCAACAATCTACCAAGCACAAATCTGAAAGCAATGTCTAGGGATTGCTAAATCAATACAAGTCAGAATTGGATCTCAACTTGGCAATAATGTAGATCAAAAGTCTTCAACTAGATTCAAATCACCGAGTTGAATAGCCGGATCTTGTTCTGATTTATGCAAGATATCCATGTCGAACTGGGCAAGCCAAAGCAGTGAATGCTCGATGATCTAAAGGAACCATGGACTACATACAGATAAGTATTGAAAATAATAGTTTGAAGTTCATTTTAAGTTAATAGATCACAAAAACTAAGATAAAAGTCTCCGCATTTCAGAAAGGAAATTCATCGGCAACTTTATGAACAAAGGCGGGTGATGTAATTGAAACTTAATTACAAATCAAAGAATAATAAATCATTAGTGTCACCCACGGACTTGACATTGCCTAGGCATATAAATCTGCAAGTTATCACAACGCCAACAGTAGGAGGTTCTAAGTATATTGTTACAACACAAGAAGGAATGTCACATCCTACTAGGTTGCAAAGAAGTCTTAAGAAATCAAATTTCAAATGTGATGATTTTATGGATCATGGCTCCCTGCCCAATTATCGCAGAATTACAAAGGAAGATTCTCGTGTGTGTCAGCATGAGTGTATCTTTCAGCAGTGAGTCTACAAATAATTCTGTATAAAATAGTCTTGAGAGCCCAAAGTAGAGCACTAAAGAGAGAATGTCGTGTGGTCCATTGAGAGAAGTCTACAAACTCATGAGCTCAAATAAGGAAAAGTCTCCTCCATTTTTAATCAGCCTTGATATTTAGTGGACTAATAAAACTTCTCCTTTCGTGGACATTCAAGAGATTGGGATTCTTCAATGTCATCATAAGTGATCTAGAACACTGATGGGACTGCTAGTTTATCCTTAAAAACCTTAAGGTTTAAGGAAAATGCAAGTTTTCATGAAAATTATAGTGCAATGTAAGGTTCTAGCGTTTCTACTTATGATGGACGGATAAGAGATTTTTAGATAGACATAAGGAGAACAATAAAATAAGAGAAGAAAAGATTTGGCGGCATTGCTATCAAAAGGGAAGAAGAAATATTTATATTAAACTAAGATATTTTCCAACATTGCCACCACAAAAGATAAGGAAAACGATACCGACTTGACAATGACTTTAATGGAAGGACTGCAGCTCTCTCTTGGAAAGTAAGTGCATTAACCAAGAATGATTGAGCATTGTGGAATGGGTATCATATTACATGGGCACGATCTACTTTAAATTACCAAGAGGACACCTGCGAGGACATGATAGATTTGTTTATCAATCTTCTAAAGGTGTGATATATCATTTCAATATTAATCAATAGAAGTGTGATCATAATTATTCATGTTTATAATTATTTATTAATTCATTTATATAGATACATACAAATGTATACTTATGGGAAATAGTTAAGAGGCTAATGTAAATGGTTATCTAAATTTGATATTATTATAACAAAAGAATATTTCGCAAGGGAAATAATCGATGGCATTACTATGAGAGGACAATGATAATCTCCAACAAACACAACCATATAATCTCTTTTAATGTAATAATAATTGTTTTCGACTACAATAAAGTCTAAAAGAATGAAAGATTAAATATTGATGTGTAGACAAGTATTTATTTGTATTTCTATAAGAGTTATTTGCCTTGATCTTTTCCTCTAAGAATGTTATTGCAAGAAAAAGGAGATTGATATCCGATTAAGAGCGAGTCTGACACTTCTTTAAAGGCAACTTTGGATGAGGAGCTCAAAAGATTGAGATTCAGAGGAAGCCTGACATTTCATTAGAGGCAGCCTTAAAAGAGAGAAAGCATATAAAAGATGTGATTCAGTCCACCTTCAGTACTCTCTGTTATGTTGATTGAAAGGGAGTGAACTATGTTGAGATAGATTCTCCAATGATCAATAACAAAGTCACAACCTCCAAATGATGTCAATTGTATTTGCAGAAGTTATTGAAAGGTGACGATCTTACAATAACTTAATTTTCTATTATGATGGATATCTTACAATCTCTATGCAAATCAAAATAGATTATACTTTTCATGGTGGATGTTTATATGGTACGCATTATAAGAATGTGTGTACACATACTTTATTAACAATTTGAGTACATGGTGAATGTTATGCATATTGATATTCTAGAAGGCCATTACACAAAGTACTTGGTGAATATCATGTGCCTCGATGTTCTAGAAGGCCATTACTCAAAAAGTACTTGGTGAATATCACACGACAATGTTCTGGAAGGCCATTACTCACAGTATTTGGTGAATATCTTGCATCTCAACATTGTAGAAGGTCATTACTCAAAGAGTATTTAGTGAATATCATTGATATTCTAGGAGGCCAATACAAATGATATCAGATGTAATATCAAACATTTTTGAGTAATTGGTGAATATCATGTATTTGCGGAGACCAAAACTCTTGATATCAAAATGATGGATATCTTCTTATTAAAGATATCCTTCATCTTGCTAACTTGATATTACTTTGAGGTAATATGTGTGTTTATCCTCCCTACCTAAGAGGGAGTGTTGCTGTTTGGTAGCTTTTGTCAGATAAACCTATATATTTTTATATATAAGTTTATTAAATTATATGAGAGATATTAATATAATATAATATCTATATATAACAATGATTAAAATGTTTATTATATTAATTATCAAATTAACAAATAGACATGTCTCATGAAAGGACATATCTCTTCTTATCCTTCTCCTTATAAATAAGAGGTCATTGCCATTTGGAACACACATACCAAACATTATGGCAATGCTATTACAGTTGCAGCGATCCAAGAAAATCAACACTTACTACTTATAAAATGAGAATCAGAGGCAATGCATCAAGAAAGTAAATAGCATTCAAAGCATTCAAGAAAGGGAAGTATAAAAAGAATGGTTATAGCAAAAGCTCGAATAGTGAATTAGATACTTACTTCAAAAGAAAGTTGAAAAGGGGTAATGGAAAGAACAAAGGAAAATTCAAGTGTTTCAATCATGGAAAAGGAAGACATTATGCATCAAAATATCGCAATGACTCCAGTGATGACGAAGAGGAAGAATACACAAAAAAAGGAAAGTATGCTAAACACAATCATAAGGAGAAGAAATTTCACAAGCACAAAAAGAGTCTTTACTCAAAGAAAGAAAGCATCTTATCAAAAGAGAGCGGTGATGAATACCAAAGTGATGATTTACAAGATGAGATACTATTTTTGGCCATAATAGACAAGCAAGAAGTCAAGATGTTGACGACGCATGCAACGAGAATAAATATGTTGACGAGGCAAGCAGTAAAGATGAAGATGTTGATTAGGCATGTAGTGAAGAAGAAGAATGAGTCATCTAGTGAGGAAGAAGATGTAGATGTCATGGAAAAGTTACACTATGCATACAATAAAAATAAGAAATTGAAAAAGAGAGTCACTAATTACAAGATGCAAATTGAATAATTAAAGACTCAACTAGAAGAATCCAAACAAGTTGAGAATGATGTGAAAAAAAATCCAACTGGAAAAGAAGAGTGTACCAAAATGAGTCAAGAATTTGAAAAATTAAAATAAGACGTAGAGGAAAGTAAAATCGAATTGGATAACAGTCTCAAATTTGAAAAGAGCTCCAAAATTGAGCACAATGGCTGGCTCTAACTAGGAAACATGCCTCGTTTGTTTTTAGAAACAATGAGGGATCTAGATTTTAGACCTCTAAGTTCCTTTATCTACTCCATTGAGCTAGAGTCAAACAACTAAAAACTAAAACTAAAAAAAAAAACCTAAACTAAAAAACTAGGACGTTATGTCCAGGGGTACTTATTAGTAGCATATTAGAAATAATGCTTCAAAAGTTCCGCATTATATGGAAGTGCAAAAGGAGTTCCATCACAGTAGGCCAACAAAAATGTATTCTCTCCAGTCACTTGGTGGATGGCGAAAAGACCCCGCCATAGAGAATCAAACTTGCCATGCATTCCTTTTGATTCTCGTCTTTTATCCTAGAGAAGGACGTGATCACCAACTTGAAACTCTCTATTTCTAGCTGAATTCTCAAACAATGCTTTTACTTGTTGATGCACAGCAAGCCTATCCACCACTTGTGTTCTTTGTTCTTCAAGCTATTGAAGAAACATGATCCTTTTATCCAAGAAACTTTCATAAGTTTTGTCTTCTACTACCTTTACTAACTTGAGAGCTGGAAGCTCCAGAGTTATGAGAATTTCTGCATTCAGACCATAAAGAAGACAGAATGGTGACATGCCAATAGCCCTTTTTGGTGTAATTTTGTTTGCCCACAAAATATCCAATAATGCATTATGCAATGTTCTCTAATTATCATTCACAAGTTTGAGAATGATTGTAACCAAGTTCTTATTACTTGACTCAGCTTGTCCATTTCCTTGTCGGTAATTTTCGAATGTATGAGAAAGAGTAATTCCATATTCAAAACAAAAATGGGTAATCTCCGAACAGAAAAACACTACAACATTACCAATAACAATTTTGTTGGGTACTGTAAAGCAAGAAAAAATGTTCTTCAAGAATGCATACACTACTAATGTTCTTGTGTTCTTTGTAGGAATTGATTCCACCCATTTAGTAAAGTGACCAATAGCAGTCAAAACATACAAGTGTCCTGTGTTGGATGTTGGATTAATAGTACTAATGAAATCAAGGCCCCATTGGTGAAAATGTTCTTTAATCACCACTAGTTTCCATGGGAGTGTCATCAACTTCTATTTCTCCACAGAATGCTAGCAACATTCACATTTACGGACTCAACCATACGCATCTTGAAAGAGAGTTGGCCAATAATACTTCGCTCGCAGAATTTTATGAGCGGTAACTAGCGCTAAAAATGTCCACCACAAGCCAAGTTATGAAATGATTCTAACAATCTGACTTGTTGTGCTTTATCAACACGAAGAAAAGTGTCATCAACAACACCCTTATGTAGGCCACTGTCCTAGAAAACAAAATGTGTGGCTATGAGTTTTAGACTTCTTTGCTTGTAAGTGAAATGAGGACATTCACCGTATGTAAGATAATACACTATATCAAAGTACCATTCATCAGTTGTACTGACAAACAAAATCTCAAGAAATTATTTACGTAGATCTTGTTTTGGCTCATTTTCAGCCATGAGCTGACATAAGCCTTTTCCACGAATCAACTTTGTACGCTTAATCTCAAGACCATACTCTTGAATTTTGGCAATCAAATTGCCTATCTTTGTCCCAAACTCTTGTTGCATCAAAATGGATTTGACAATTGTTTTTGGGACAAGAGCCACTATATGTGAATTCAATAAACAAAATCTGAAGGATTTAACAGCTTTGACAACAGCAAAGGCATTCTTCTCCATTAGTGAATATTTCATGTCATGAGATTTGAGTTGACAACATGTAAAAGCAATAGGAGACTCTATGTCTTCAACATTCTTTGTAATAACCCCAACAGGTTATAACTTCGACAAACACAAAGTCTTCTCTAATTCACTTGTTTCAAATTTCGTCAAACACTTTGCAAGCAAGAGGTATATTGCATATCTAAATTCTGATTGCTTTCTAAATGCCAAACTTTAATAAATGTTTGCAAAGAACACAACAAACATTTAACAACGAAGATGCAATTGTTTTTGTATAACACTGATTACAAATAGGAAAACATGCATCTACATCAATAAGACATTAAGGCAACAAATTCTGATATAAATCAGATTACAACAGATTTTACAAACCCTACCAATGCCCTAAATATCTACTCCCAAACAATGCAAAATGTAGTAGATAAAAACCAAGAATTGCTCTAAAAATATGAATTTTCCTCTGTAGCGATGTACTTTAGCAGCGGTATTGTAGCAGAGGTACTATAGCAATATCCAACTTATTCCTTACTCCACAAATCTGGCCCTAGGCCACAAATTTGGCACAATAAAAAGATTGATTTGTCTTCTCCAACAGTCGTAACCCATCGGAAGATATTTCACCACCTCAGTTATGCAAATCAATGGGGGTGTTCATTCCCAACGATCAATGTAGCAACTGCAAAAACCCTTGGCTCCACAAGTTATCCAGAAGAGTAGATGGCAACACATTTGATGCTCAACAATGAAGTTGCCCTCCCTATTTATTCTTTTCCTCAAATAGATAGACCTCCTTCTAGAAGAAATAAAATAATATTAAATTCCTCCTTCTAAAAGGTTCTTTTAATTAAATTAATTAAATATAAAGTCACCTTTTAATTTTAATTTATTTAATGACTTTATAAGAAATTAATTTAATCAATTTCTCCTTATTTCTCCACTTAGCCTTCGAAGAATGTAAAAGCTAAGAACTCCATTGAGATGCTAAAAAGATGGGGACATTTCAATCTGCCCCTCTTGAAATTGCTTGTCCCCAAGCAATCTCAACCCTAGATGCTGCAAAATTTCTTCACTCTCCCAAGTGGCATCCTCTACTGGTAGGTCCTTACACTTCACCAAGTACTCCCTAATAGTACATTTTCTCAAATTCCTCTCCCTAAACTCAATGATAGCCTCTGGTACTAAAACCAATTTTCCCTCATTGTCCAAGGGTGGGAGCACTATAGAAAGAACAATCTGGTGTCCTTACGCCTTTTTGAGATGTGACGCATGAAAAACATTATGGACTCTGCTCTTTGCCGGAAAATCCAACTCGTAAGCCACCTCTCCAACTCTGCTGATCACCCTAAATGGCCCATAATAACGTGGCTTAAGTTTTTCAGCACCACTATTCTTGAGTGGACTGGCAATAAGGCTACAACATCAAATATACCATATCACCTACCTCAAGAGTCCGCTTAGTCCTCTTCTGATCAGTATACTACTTTTGTTGATTTTGTGCCTTAGTGATATTATCCTTAAGAGCCTTCACAATGTGTTGGCTCTCCTTTAATAAGTCTCTAGCACTGGGCACGCTACTATCTAATAGCAACAAATCCATCAAACTGGGTTCCTCATATCCATATAATGCAATGAATTGTGACATATAGATAGACATGTGATAAGTGGAATTATAACAATATTCACATACATATATCTACTTAACCCAAGCCTTTTATTGCCCTACTATGTAATTCCTGAGGTATCCCTCCACCCATTTTTTCACTATCTCTGTCTGACCATCTCTCTGGGGGTGGTAGCTAGTACTCGGAATGAGCTCTGTCCTGCACATTATGAACAACTCCTACCAGAAGTGACCCATAAACCTGTTGTCCCTATTGTTGACAATACTCCGAGATAAGCAATGCAACCTGAATACCTCTCTAAAGAATAAATCTGCCACCTGCAAGTAGCGTACGTAACAGTGATCAAGAAGAAGTGGGAAAACTCCGTAAGCCGATCAACGACAACATATATACAATCTCTGCCCTAGGCTCTTGGTAGTCCTACAATGAAGTCCATGGACAAACACTCCCACTTCCTGTCAAGGATCAGAAGTGGCTTAAGTCGGGTGGGTAACAGTGCTCCTGTTTATTCTGCTGACAAGTAGGACACTCTAACATATTGCAGTACCTCAGCTTTGAACCCTTTCCAAGAAAAATGCTCATGAATCTATCGATAGGTTTTGTAAAAACCTGGATGTCCTGCCATAGGTGAGTCATGATAAACTCTCAACAACATCCTCTTCGCTTCTGACTCTAGCACCAAATAAATGCGCCCTTTGTAAACGATGATCTCATTCACAAGGGTGAAATCACTATTCTGGATTAATACATCTATAAGTCTCGATGCCCATGTATCCTTTGCATACTCTGCAAGGATCAAATGTCTCCAATCCTCTAATATATCTGTCATCAAGCTCAAGTGGGGTCTTCGTGACAAGGCATCTACTACTACATTCTGTGTCCCCTTGAAATAGGTTATATCAAAATCATATGCCTGTAATTTACTTACCCATTTTTGCTGCCTGTCATTAAGATCTCCCTGCCCCAGGAAATGTTTCAGGCTAGTGTGGTCAGTTTTTATATTGAATTTACTACCCACTAAATACTGCCTGAATTTGGCCAAAGCATGCATTATCGCCAACATTTCCTTATCATAAATGTTGAAGCTCCTCTCAGGCCTCCTAAGCTTCCTACTCTCATAAGCAATCGGGTGTTTGTTCTGCATAGCACCGCTCCAACACCTTTGCCAGATGCATCACAATACAGCTCAAAAATTTTGCTAAAATCTAGTAATGCTAGCAATGGACAAGAAGTCATCAACTCCTTGAATTTATCAAAACACTCATGTACCTCAAGAGTCCATAAGAAAGCCCCCTTTCTCATCAAGTCTGTCAAGGGTGTTGCATGCCTAGAATATGCACTAACAAACCTCCTATAAAACCCACACAACCCCAAAAATCCTGTCACTGTGTCAGGTTCACTGGAGTAGGCCACTCAATAAAAGAATGAATCTTTTCAGGATCCATGCGTACTCCCTAAGCACTGATAATGTGACCCAAATATAATAATTCTAATAATTCCAAATCACACTTTGATTCTTTTGCATACAAGGACTCCCTACTTAGAATGCTCAACACATTTTTCAAGTGTCACACATGCTCATCCCATGTCCTACTATACACCAAGATGTCATCAAAGAAGACTAATACAAATTTCCTCAACTGATGTTGAAAGACCCTGTTCATTGTGCATTGAAAAGTATCTGGAGAATTAGTTAGCTCAAATGGCATAACTATAAACTCAAAATGGCCACAATGACACCTAAATGTTATCTTCTCTATATCCTACTCTCTAACACAGATCTAATGATAGCTTGATCTCAAGTCAATTTTGGAGAACCATGCTCCATGTAGCTTATCTAGTAACTCATCAATCTGTAGGATGGGATACCTATTTTTGATAGTCTTCTTGTTTAGGACCCTGTAATCTATGCACATCCTAAGAGTACCATCCTTCTTCACCAAAACCACAAAAGAAGCGAAAGGAGACTTACTTGGTCTAATGTGCCCCATAGCAAGTAGTTCCTTGATGGTTTTCTCAATCTCTTGATGGCGTGATCATGATGGATTTAGTACCCTCCTCTGACTCAATAATATCCTCAATACCTCTATCTGGAGGTCTACCTGGTGGTATTTCATTGAAAACCTTGTAGTGCTTGATTCTCAATTCCTGTATGTCTGGGTGATATTATGATATTTGTTGCCCCTGTGATGGCATTAGAGTGCAACGGTCTGCCCACTCAACCTAGTTATGTCTCAATAAGCTCTCCATGCGTCTGCAAGACATCATCCTAAACCCACTATCACGACTGCCCTTAAGTATATGGGTCTTCCCTTCTGACTAAAACCTCATTTCCATATCTCTCAAATTGTGAGTGAAATCCCCTATATCATGTAACCAAGTCATGCCAAGAACTAAATTTGTATCACCCATGTTAACAACATAAAAATCGGCTTTGAATCAAAGTTGTTCATCTTTAGGGGCAGACCTATAATCTTCCTGTCACATTTGAGGATGTAGCCATCAGCTACCCTCACTCTCAGACCCTCAAATTGCTCTATCTATATCCCACGCCTCTCAAACAATCTGGAATCAATAAAATTGTGAGTAGCACCTGTATGAAGCAAAGTAATAACTCACTAATCCAGCCAATACCCCTCTCATCCTGAATGATCCCTCTTGTTGTACACTAGTGAGACAGGCCTCCTTAAGTCTATCCTCAATCTTCTCATCACCTATATCATTTGTGTCTTCCTTTTCTTCAATTAATTATTCATTTTCAAATTGCTGGCCTTAATTTTCAGAATCAGAATCCTCATAAGAAGCCCACATAACCCTGTTTGCCTTCCACTATGGCCTCAAAGGACAGTCATGGTTCATGTCATAGGGTCCTTTGCAATAAAAACAGAGTTTTCTCTTCCTTAAATCATTCAATGTCTCTCTATCCAAAGGGGCAAATGATTTATCTTTATTTTCAGCCTTTGTTTCATTCCTCTCAGGTTTCTTGAAGAATGGTTTGTCTTTGCCAGATGACGCACCCTTTGATTGAAACTTATTTACTAGGGCTGCTTGTTCCATACTTCTAGCCTTCTTAATTGCTTCTTGCAAATTGAATGGATCAAAGGCTTTTACCCAACCCTTCAGTGGTTCAGATAATCCTTCAGTAAACAAAACAATCAATCTCCTATCTGATATATCTGGCACCATAATGGATAGCCTCTGAAAATCATTGATGAAATACTCCAATCCACCTGTTTGTCTCAACTGTGCCAACTCCCTGAAGTAGACTTCTGGATCCTTCTTATCAAACCTCTCTACCAACCTATCTATGAAGTCTTGATATGGTCACTTGGTTATGCTGAAGAGTAACCATCCCATGGTACCACCAATCATGTACAACTCCCTCTAAATGTAGCGTGGCATATTTTATTGCCTCCACTTCTATCATAGGTCTCAATGCTAAGAAAGTATCAAGCTTGTGAATTCAAGCTTGCGCTTTCATTTTGCTACTCCCATCAAATGTAGTCAAGGAAAGCTTCCCTGTAGCATGCTTTAATTCATTATCCTCGCCACGAGGTCTCCTATTCTGTCTGACTACATGGTAGTGTTCTTTTCTTTGGTTCACAAACCTCTCAAAAGTCATTCTCTCCCGTACCGGCAGTGCCAATAATTCCCATTCATCATTAGCAACCATAAGGATATATGCAAATGTCTCATCCTTGGCTTCCTCTACTGGCTCCTATACTGGTTCCTCTCTAAAAAGGTAGGACATGTGGGTCTATCTGCTATTCTGGAAAGAGTTCTATGAGCTCTAGGTGATCTCATTGCACTATTGTTATCCCCTTATTCCTGATTCCGTCTATCCTGTAGGTTCATACGTTCAACCATGGTGGTGAGTGCCTACAAAGCCTGAGCCATTTGCTCTTGTCCTGTAACCATTGCTCTGAAAAATTCCCTTGTTTCCTAATCCTCATTCCTATTGTCTCTTGGTGGGCTACGCTCTTGCCTATCACCCATGGTGTCTAGTCACCTGTCAAAATCTTGTTCCCTGTCAATCAAAGCTCGCCTGCAAGTGTAAAATCTATGAGAGCCAACCCCAAGTGGCTACATGTGATTGCTAAACCCTCAGGATGGCAGGATTTAGCTCTGATACCAATGTAATAACCCCAACAGGTTATAACCTCATCAAACACAAAGTCTTCTCTAATTCACTTGTTTCACATTTCATCAAACACTTTGCAAGCAAGAGATATATTGCATATCTAAATTCTGATTGCTTTCTAAATGCCAAACTTTAATATAAATGCTTGCAAAGAACACGACAAACATCTAACAATGAAGATGCAATTGTTTTTGTATAACACTGATTACAAATAGGAAAATATACATCTGCATCAATAAGACATTAGGGTAACAAATTCTGATATAAATCAAATTACAACTTATTTTACAAACCCTACTAATGCCCTAAATATCTACTCTCAAACAATGCAAAATGTAGTAGATAAAAACCTAGAATTGCTCTAAAAATATGAATTTTCCTGTAGCAAAACACTGTAGAAAATTGCTATAACAAATCACTATAGCAACGTCACTGTAGTAGTGGTACTATAGCAAGTTACTGTAGTAGCGCCATTGTAGCAACAGTATTGTAGCAATATCCAACTTAATCCTTACTTCACAAATCAAGCCCTAGGCCACAAATTTGGCACAATGAAAACAGTTGCAACCCTTCAGAAGATATTTCACCACCTCAATTATGCAAATCAATGGGAGTGTTTGTTCCCAACAATCAATGTAGCAACTGCAGAAACCCTTGGCTCCACAAGTTATCCGAAAGAGTAGATGGTAACACATTTGATACTCAACAATGAAGCTGCCCTCCCTATTTATTATTTTCCTCGAGTAGATGGACCTCCTTCTAGAAGAAATAAAATAATATTAAATTCCTCCTAGAAGATTCTTTTAATTTATTTATTTAACTTTAGTCACTTTTAATTAAATTAATTAAATATAAAGTCACCCTGTAATTTTAATTTATCTAATGACTTTATAAGAAATTAATTTAATCAATTTCTCCTTATTTCTCCACTTAGCCTTCGAAGAATGTAAAGGCTAAGAACTTCATTGAGATGCTAAAAAGATGGGGACACTACATTCTTCTACATGAGAAGAGCCAACATAGTATGCTCAAGAGCATAGCTATACATGATCAAGTCCTTTGTGAAATTTGGACAAACTAACACGGGAGCATGTGCTATTTCTTCTTTGATATCCTTGAACGCAACCTTACCCTCAGTACTCCAACAGAAAACTACTGCTCCTTTTATCATATTTTAGATATGACAAGTCTGTTTAGCAAAGTCTAGAATGAATCTCTACAAAAAATTTATCTTTCCCAAGAAAGAATGAACGACAACCTTATGGGGTAGTAAAAAAAGACTTTGAATAGATTTGGTTGTTTTAGGATCAATTTTGATTCCTTCTTTGGACACAATGTGTCCAAGAAGCTTACCTTTTGTAACCCTAACAACTAACTTCTCAGCATTAAGAGAAATCACGTGTCTACAACATCTTTCCAATACTTCTTGCAAATGATGAACACGATCTTGTCTTTATTTGGAAAACCTAGTGACATCATTGAGGTAGACCACAATGAATTTATCCTTGATATCTCAGAAAGAAAAATCTATTGCCCACTGCAAAGTAGTACTTGTGTTTATCAATCCGAAGGGCATTTTGTTGTATGCAAATGTACCCCAAGGAGTTGTAAATGTTGTCTTGTATTGATCTTCTCTGACCTCAATCTGATTGTACTTAGAAAACCCATCAAGAATGGATAACATTTGTGAACCAGCAATTGTCTACAAAATATGATCCATGATTGGCAAAGGATAATTATCCTTCAAAAATGCTTGATTTAAATTGCAAAAATCCATACAAATGCAAATGTTGCCATTCTTTTTCCATACTAGAACAATATTAGCTATCAATGTAGAATGTTGAATTGGGAAAATTATCGTTCCATCCAACATCTTTTTGAATTTCTGACAAGATAGTACTAGAAAGTTTTGGGTTGTACTGTCTTTGCTTTTGCTTGAACAAAGCAACACTTGCCTTTAGAGGAATTTCATTTTTTAACACCTTAGGACGAAAAGACTTGAGGTCATCATATGAATATGCCAAAACATCCATGTATTCATGCAATAGATCAATAAATTGATCCCTTTCTCCAAGTGTGCATTACTTGACCCAGCATCTTGTTGATGCTTGACATAACAGTCATGTTTATCAAACAAACACTCCAAAGAAACTAAATCATAAGGAATTTTGTTACCTTAAGCTGAATTCTTTGCCCGTGATAAGATCTTTGCCAAAGACATTCTCTCAAGGGGGTGAACTACTACCTTCAAAATATAGCTCATCGAAATTTTCTTGTCTCTAGGAAATTGACAATCTGGTGATCATCACTGGAATTTTTCCAATGCTCAATTGTTTGGAACACTTGGGCAAAGAACCAATTATATAGAATATTTTTCATATTCAAAACTCTCATGCAGAATTAAGAGTATTGTCGAGACATCCAGAGAATCGGCTTTGACATTAAATTCTCTTGGAGCCATAAAAATATTGAAGGCATCCAATCCATCAATATAGTCCCAAACCAAGTTTCAGTACTGCTTAAGCCTCTCATTCTTTGTTTGATATTGGTTTTGAACTTGACACACCACGAGCTCAGCATCACCTTGAGCATGCAGATTGCGTACTCCTTTATTCTGTGTAGTATCAATACCAAGTATTAATGCTTCATACTTTACAATATTGGTACTGTTATCAAACTGTAGTTTGAAAGAATAAAGAAACATTTCTCCTTGTGGCAAGATTAAAAAAACTCTGGCACCAGCACCGGTAGACGCAGAACTATCATCAAACTCTAATGTCTAAACATCATTAAAAATAACAATCTCATCAACTGATTGGGAAGAACTTGCAACATCTTCATACTCCATGGTGGGAAGTATAGCCTTTTCAACCATAGTAGAAGGCGTTGTTAGAAATGAGTCAACCGTTGCATCTTCATTTGCATTTGCAAATCTATCACTATTAGAGACACAAGATGTAATAGATTCATCAAGGAAATAATCCTCGGAAAATTCTGAAATTTCATTAGCATGGAGGTAGTAGTTCCCATTCCAGTTGATTCAAAAAGAATCTGTACATGAGGATCCTTTAACTTAATGATCGTGTACTTGGTGTCTCTTTCAAGAAGTAGTTTTTGCATAACACCCTTGACAGGAATTTTTGCTTCAAACATATCCATGTTGAATTCTCCTCCCTCATCCTTATAGAATTTCAGCCAAGCAACATGCCATAAGAAGCAGGAACATCAGTAACCAAAACAATCATCTTTCTTTTCTTTTCAAAGGACGCAAATGCAAATAGCACATTCTTAATTTGTCCTCGAAGACATACTTCCTAATTCTCCATAGATGTCATGTCCCCTATATTTCTCCAATAGAGTTTAGTAATAAAAATAATAAAATGAATAAATAAATTATAATATTATTTATTATTCATTTAATGGTTATAATATAGATAAGTACTAAACAATAAATAATAAGCATTTGATATTATTAAATTATTTAAAATATATTTATAAGATATGATTTAATAACTAAGAGATCAAACTAAGTCTTAAATTTGATAAGAAGTCATATAATCAACTAATTAGCTAAAGAATAGATTGTAATTGAAAACTCACATCTCATAGGATACAAAGGTTATAAATAAAAAATTGCAGTTTAAGAAGGGATATAGAAAACTTGTGGATAATTTTATGTAAGGATTATCAACAAAGTGGAGTTATAAAACAATCATCAGATATTATTTCTATGGCTATTTTATACATTACGAATTCTTATTATTAGAACAACATTACAGAGATAAGGAGTTCCGGCAGATATTCAACAAGAGCGATTACTTGAGATGGAGTCCATGAGAAAGGCTCCTAACTTGATTGGGGATGCAGATAAAACTATTGGACACCAAATGAGAATAAGGGAAATAGAGAAGCAACACTTATCAAAAGTCAGCATGAACACAAAGAGAAACCCGATTGCCTTCATCAATGTTTTAATAATCAAACAAAGTCCTTACAGTAATACTCTACAATGAAGGGGGAATTATTGTAGACCAAGACCACTACAAGAGGGGAATATACGCAACTGGATAGACGAGAGATATCTGACAGGGAGAGTCTGACACAAGCCGCACACAACCAACGTCATAATCATCGGAGAAGATGCAGTGCTTAATAAGGGGAGTGTTGTTTACCAACTGTAATCCTAAGAGAGGTTATAAATATCACAGAAGAGATGTCAAAGATAATATAAGAATTTCATTATTAAATGAGAGGTTAATAATAATGAGGAATGCAATCACTATATACTTAGAACAAGAAATGAGACAGTTAAGTCAATACGGGAACATACAAATGTTAAGAAGAAGAATCAGACCTAGCATATTTGGAAACACCATACATTTAATACAAGTGGAATAAAATAATCAAATAAAGTGTGAATGGAGAATAATCATCACCAATAGGGTAGCCAACATCACAACTCTTATACCACATCTATAGCAAAGAGTTCACAACATGCCATAATTTGAACAAGAATTGGTATCTACTTAGAAATGACATTGATATCTAGACAGAGCATATCAAATGAAAAATCAGAGTTGGAGTTTATAATAAAAAGTGGAATCCATTTTTATAGAATAATTACAAATTATCAACTGTGGATTCAACAAAGTCATAAAGCATCATCACAAAGAAATACACCAAAATAAGGAATCATTGATCGTGAATACCAATAGACCACATACAAAATTATACTTACCTTGAACACATTGAAATAGAGAGAACTTGAGAATAATTTACTAATAATGATTGATAACAACATCATCGACATACCAGTTATATGCTAGTTATAATATCATGAAAGAGGTATGATATTATTTGATTAAAGCAATAAGAGAATGATGATTAGCAAGTCAATCCAGGGTTAGAAAATTAGATTTATAGAAAGGAAGCAACTCATGAAACCTCAAGGGTATAAGCTTGGGATTTATGAGATATAAAAATTGCATACTTACAAAGGATAGGAGATAACACCTAGTCATTTAAAGTATCAAATATTCTTACCAAGAGAAGGGACATTACAATAGAATAGTAATTTCCCAAAGTCTTTGTCAAAGTAAGACCTAATGTTTCAGCTAATCACCTAGTTGTTTAAAGTATAAAATATTCTTACCAAGAGAAGGGACATTACAATAGAATAGCAATTTCCAAAAGTCTTTGTCAAAGTAAGATCTAATGCTTCAGCTACCTTGAATGGCATGCATTATTAGAAGCTCTAGAATCAATAACATAGTTACTCAACTTATAACTATTAATTAACAAGAAAATACATAATGGTTATATCTTTCGAAGAATATTAGATGGAATAGTAACTAAGTTATTAGGCAAACCTTTAGGTTTTGGGGCAATGGTTTGTGTTTGTATAGGTTGAGATTGTTATATCCCAATTTTTGACCCAATTTAAAATGTTTCGTATTGCTGTTGAGGTTTCACGTGAAGTCAGTTGACAATTGAAATTTGTTATAATGATGTGAAATGGCAAGATAGTTAATCGTTATAATTTCATATGAAGATGACATGCTAGTTAACTGTTATGATGATATTTTAAAACTATTGCAGATGGTTATTTATCATGACTTCATGAGAATTAAAAAGGCGGTTAGCCGTTAGGATCATTTATGAATAATAACTTGTTATGGTAATATGATTTAACTATGGAGAATTTCCTTGTAGGGAGCACGTCAAAGGGGTGGAAACATTGTTAGAAAAAAATTGGGCACAGAGGCATCACCATCACTAGCCAAATGGGTATGAATCTTGAATCACCATGGTTGACGACCTAGCGACTTGTATAACAGGATACAATTATTGGACACCCATGAGCTATTGGACAATCTTTAAAACATTTTAACTTAATCAAAGTACATACCTTTAATGGTTTATGATTGACATCCTCATCACTTCAATATAATACATATATATGTACGTACACATAGATATAAAAATAAGGTGATACCACAGTATTAATTTATACAAGCTTATATCATATTAAAATACGTATATCTAAATATGCGTACAACTGGAGAAGATATGGAGATAAATAATCTTCTAGGTGATACACGTATTTAGATATGCATACCTTAGTAGGTACAACCTTGGATAAATTATTCTTTTGAACAAGTAACCTTCAAGTTCTCTTCCATATTTATTTACTTCCTTATAAGAGGTGAGAAAGTACACTTGGCATTTTCATTGCTGATTCAAGAAGATGATTCTTCTTCTTTTTTTATAATCGCTCAAGAGTCACAGCTCTTGGAAGCCTTTATTATTTTCAAATGCCTTCCTTTATATACACGTTGAGAGAGCAGAAAAACAAGAGGTTCTGCATTATTACCTCTGCTTCATTTCTTCCGCATCATATTCTCTTTTACTGCATTCTGCTTGAGGACAGTCCAAGTCATAGTGCTACCCGGTTGAGCTCTGCATAGAGAGACATATTTCAGAGAGACGTTTGTATGGAAATCAAGACGAGCTTCATACTTCATTCATTAGGTTACATGGTCAGTTTCTCCATTTTCATTGTTGTTGTATGTATTAAAATTGCAGATGTAATTTGGTGCCTCATTGCTGACTGAATATTGATTAGTATATTCAATGAACCCGTTTATTCCTGATTTAGATTGAATCAAATGTATTTGTTTTGTCAACACGCCTCTTGTCTTCAGTTGGATTTTCATGTTCAATCTATTTCCTTGTAAGCTCATAAGAAGAAGTTCTCGGATCATAGGAATTGCTTTATGATAGTAAAGAAAAATAAATTATTCTTTTCACCAGCTGAAGTTCAGCAAATGAGTAGAATTACTCTTGAGATTTAACACCTAGGACTCACCCGGTCAGGTGGCCAAGATAGAGGGTGAAGAGGTGAGAGAAAATCTGCAAGAACAAGAAACCAAAATCAAAAGAAATTCATTGAATTTAACGCATTTTAAATGAAATATTAAATAGCTCATGCATGTCCAATTCATTCTCTATTGTCAAGATGAGTGGTGTGATTAAGTATCAGGATGCTCAATGACCGACAATGTGTTCCATGTCTAATCCAAGTAGGGACGACCTTTCTAGTTAGAGAAAGTGTGGGGATGAGTTTAAGGTTCGTGGTTGGGAGGTTAAGCCCCTAACAATGTCTCCCCTCTCCACAAGATGTTAGGACGTGCATCAAACAAAGATAAATTGAGCATTCACACATTTACCGGTAACAGGTATTTTACTTTTGTGATGTTTATTCAAGTAAGAAGATAAAATGGATTTGATATATATCATCATTTTAGTTATTTTCCTTTATTGAAAGCAACTTTTATCATCAATAAAATTGGTAACCAATTAAATCGGTTGATCTTCCAACTGAACATGAAATATAACTATATGCAAGAGATAGGTTTATCTGATGGATTGTTATCTTTGTCTTCATTTATTTAAATAATGAATATGAGTGTATTTTCCTAACTAAATGTTATTGCCCTAATTGATATAGTGGTATGTGATGCCCTAAATGATCCAATGGTAATAGATGCCCTAATTGATACAGTGGTATGTGATGCCCTAAATGATATATTGATAATTGTCATTACGATAAAGTAGTATACCTATTTGTTCCTTAGGAGGTATTTTATGGACTAACCTAGGTTTTTGCAAAAGCATCTCTAGATGGTTTTCAGTTTTGAATTCTACAATATGTAGATTTTAGATTCCTTGGTAAATTCATTGATGGTATCTTCAATTGTTAGTTATGAGATTTTCATTTAAGTGATTGTAACCGTTGATCTCATTCACATGAACATAACTGATATAACTATCTTTCTATGAATATGAAGTAATAATTGTATTCCTTTGATATGTTAATTGTTAGTTAAGACCTGAGAAAAGTGTATGTTACAGAAATTCTTTGACAAATTTCTAAGTCTTTTCGATTGATCTAGATAAGCTTGTAGGTATTCAACCTCAAAGATTTCAATTTGGTTCTTTTTGCATGATCAATGATATCAAATGCCTCAAAAGAACAACATAAAGAAGAGTTGAAAGTTTCAGCTTGAGGTTTTGGATTCGACATACTAGGTTTCAGTATACCAAAAGTAGGAAGAGAAGCTGCACTTACTTGGTTATTTTCTATATTTTTAGGAAGAATGGGCAAAGCAAGGGTAATGGGTCTTTGCACATGCAATTTTTTTTATAGCTTCCTCTTGCTCTCTAGCAAGTTTTGTTTGAGAATGTGTCATAACCGTATAGGCATGACCAAAGCTATCTTGAGGATCCTAATCTGAAAAGTAGACATGCCCAATGTTAGTCATCATCTGCCTCATCATCATCATTGTATGGGGCAAAAAGGTCTTCCTCCTAATAATTATTTGCTAAAATACCAAATTGTTCGTTCTCAAAGTACTCCATAGCTTGATTGCTTAGTGGAGCTTCAAGTGCAAGCCTCTCTAGAGGAGGGGGAAGCTTTGCCTGATTCTTGGCTACATAATTATGAGCAGCATTAGGAACTATTCTATGGAACATATTTGTACGGAGCCTTGAAAGAATTTTGAGAAATTTTCTCTTTCAGAGCAAGCACCTCATTAGCCAACTCTTGCATCATAGAATTCGTACTTCAAGGGGTGGAAACACCATTAGAATTCTCTTTAAAATGATCCCTTTGTATCTTACCAGCCATGATAAAATCATCCTCAATCTCTATTGCCAAAGTTTGAGTAGTTGTCAGATCTAGCGCAATAGCTCTTCTAAGCAAGAAACTAACTTTTGAAGTTAAGTCTTGACAAAGAAACATTTAACATTTTCAGCAGTGGGTTGCAAAGGAGTCAGAATCTAGTTTGCCAATTTGATGGATTTGGCAATGAAGTCCCTCATATAGCTTCTGGTGCTTCTTTCTTTGTTTGGGTAAGTTGTGCAAGCAATGCATGCTAATCTTTAGCAGGCTTGAAACGTTCCTGAAACTTAGTCTTTAGGGAATCTCAATTAGTGATTGCACCCATAGCCAAATTGAAGAACCAATCTATTGCATTTCCTTGTAAAATCTCAATAAAGAGTCTTACAGAAACATCTAATGTTCCACACCGAACACACCACATGCTATGTAGAATGCCTTGATGTGCTCATCAAGGTGTTTCTTTCCATCGCAATGGAACTTGGGAAAGTTCTTGTGCGAGCCTTGTGGTAAAGCATGTAGAGGTGGTGCAAGATTTAGAGTATCAAAAGTTGTTCCCCATGGGCCTATAGGAGCAGGAGCAGCCATTGTTGAAGATGCTAAAGCTAAACTTGAAGGATTTGTAGACTTCAATGGAGACAAGAAGAAAGCTGAATTTTCACTTGGAACATGGCTATTCTTCTTGGATGGTGGAAAGCTAGTAGTTCTCTTGAGACAAGCTTTGATAGCAAGTAGATCACGAGCTCCTCTTTTAGACCATCTTAGTTGTAGATCTTTAGAATCATCTCCTTTATGGCGCCTTGAATAATAATGAAGATTCTCCAATGTGAATTACCTTTGAGTATGACAATGGGTGAAACAAGACTTCAAACAAAAATGTGAGGCTTCCGAATGCATTTGATACCCTCAACGGAGTCGCCAGAAACTGTTGGCTAAAATTTTTGTAAGTCACAAAAACTACAACTTACAAAATGAAAACTTTAGACAACTGCGTAGTGAGATAAATCTCTACTCTCAGCACTAGGAGAGGTTCCCTTCTTACCATAGGTGGTTACAACAAAAAACTAACTAGAATTGACAAATGAGTGGTTCTCTGAATAAATTTCTCTTTTTTGATAAATGACTCTATGCTAAACACTACTATTTGTAAATTAACAAAAGGTATATACTGCTACAATAATACCGGTGGCTTAGGAGTTTACATAAGAACAACTTGAAGACAACAGTTTCAACTTAATCTATGTGAATGATAATAAGAACCCCAAGTCTCCTACAACCAATCCTTTTTCAATTAAAGGTGAAGCTAATAAGGCACAAAGTCTCTTATCAACTATCTAATTTGAAATGATATACTAGGAATTGAAAAACAAAGTATTTAACTCTTAGTACTTGCAGCCACTACTAAACTATAGCAATCTTATTTCCTAAAGCTCAAGGTCTTCAAGAACAAAACCAAATGCTCAAATGCTTCCCAAAGGTGATTATTAAATAGAACAAAGATAAATTGATCAATGCAACATAAGAAAACAATGATCAATTCCAAGCCCTATTGCTTTCTTATTCAATTCAGAAATTTGTATCCAAAAACACAGTTTTAAAGTTACAAGCCTATGCTTCTTGTATAAAGAAAAAGATGATTATCTATAATGAGCTCTCTTCTTTATATAGGAAAATAGGATAGAGAGATGAAGAGAAAAGGGAAAATCCTCAACCACCTTGACTTATTCTCTAACAAACTTCTAACTAACTAATTTAACTTATTCAAAGTTACATCCCTGATACGATTACAACTTGATTACATGTTACAACGTTGCAGACAATACTATCACATGCAATTATATCTTGTTTTTCCATCACATGTAATATGTGAATTACACATTACAAAGATATGATGAAAATATTCTAAGTGCCTTACAAGCCACAAATTTCATTAGATCAAACTTTATTGGTCTTCATGCTGCTACAAGATGCCCAATGTTTTACAATTATCGTGCTCAAATTTGGTGGAAGCATCTCAAGCTGAAATATGAATATGCATCCTTGATTGTTCTATTGAGTGTTCATTAACCATTTTTTACTTTGAAGCATTGTATGCTTGTAATTATTCTCTCACCTCCTTATATACTCCATCACGTGATTATGCTTGTTTTGTGTCCTCCTTTCTTTTTTGCATGCATAAAACCAGCTCTTTAAATGGGGGAAACATTTAGAAACAGAGTTGTTTTGGGAGCATTGCATATGGAATAAAGTTGGAAACTTTCAAGAGAACAAATGAGTAAATGTGTTTAGGCTCAAAATAGCTCAAAAATGAGTAGAAATACCAAAGACGGTTTTCGTTGAGTGCATAACATGTGCAGACAGAGAACTTTTAAGTTATGCAAATGAGGGACAAATGAGTACCAAATGAGACGCATAGCATGATTTAATAAATGCAACTCATGATATTCTATCCGGCAAGTATGTGGTAAATATTTTTGTAATGTTCCCTCTTCCAGATTAAATTTGAATGCTATAACCTACAACCATTTGTTAGTATACTATAGAAAAATTGTATGTGAAACACATTAAAAATATTGGATTAAGTAAATTTTAATCTAAATACTACCAATACTACCCTTCCTAATTCTTTGGAAGAGATCCTTCTCAAACCACCTAACCCTATGGTGAGAATTGTATCTAGATTACATAATTATCATATAAAGAACATCTTCCTTAGGCCTCTTTGCGATCTCTAGTAACAGTACTTGGTAGAGATCCCACCTCTAACCAAGTCTCTTATCTCTGACATATGCATATGCTTGAACACTACAATATATATTGTCTCTAAGAGATTCTCTACAAATCTCTCTCTGGGTTTCAATTCAAAGTCCCAACATTCAATCAAGAATGTCCTCTAATCTTTGAGTTCCCTTAAAAGAAACTCTACATTCTAATGAATGCCCTCTACCAAGTTCTTACTTGATCTCTATGAGAACTATAAAGAAGTTCTCATCTCAAGCCTTGATCTTGATAAGTTTATCTACCAAATGATTCATATTTATTTATGAAATAAACATATCAAATGAACAGGCCTCTGGTTCCCTTTAGTTTTTCATTTTATAATGCTTCATAAAATATATATTACTTCGATTCCCAATATTCAATATATATTAGTTTAGTTTCTTTACTTTCTCTACTCTGATGTAGTTTAACTCTCTTATGCATAATTGTTTTTTAATCCTCTCATGTTTTATTTATCATCCATGTCCTTTTCAAAGAGTTTTAAACCTTCATAATCACAATCGTTTAGAAAAAGTCACAACCCTTCATAATCACAACCCTTTGGGAAAGTCATTGTTAAATATAAGGATCTCTAATAGAGATAAACTATAATTGTAGACTGTACAAACTCAGATTAACTTGTATCTCAGATTGATTGTGTTGTTGAATGGTGCAGATCTTCAACCTTGGATAGCAGTTTGTGTATGTTAATCTTCAAACTTGAATGCCAATGGAGGATCGATGAACTTGTCTTTTTTTTACCTGCAGGGAGAGCAATTGTTGGGACTGTATATGCCTTGTTATTGATATGTATCCTCAATGACTGCTTGGCATCATTTATATAAGAATGGAGAGTTATGTCCCCGTAAAGACATGGCTCTACATGGCCAAAGGCAACGTAGGGTCATGCCCCTACGTAGGCATAACTAATATTAGTTTCAATTATAACAAATGTAATTTGACTACTTTGCAATAGGCGGCAAAACAAAAATATGCAAGGCCCTGAAAACAATAGTCTCTTCACGGCTAAGAGCCCAATTAAAATGAAGTCATTTATGAACAATTGAATATATATATATGTATAATCATTTATGTGTATATATATAGGTATATATGTATATATTCTCACCAATAAAACAAAGTTCATGTAAATCATGAATTCAAGTGCTCAATATCACTTCGACTGATGCTATACATCAATAGTCATAACACTTCTTAATCAAAGTCCTTTGAAGTCACAACACTTCATAATCAAAACCCTTATGAAAAGTCACTCTTCATAGTTTAAATATTTTTGAGTCACAACCATTCATAATTGCAACCTTACAAAGAGTCACATCCTTTCATCATTGAAAATATTTGACGAAAAAGTTGCTTGTATTCTTCTCATTCCTCTTCTAATAAAATGAACTCTCCTCCCCTTTACACCTGAATTTTAAAGAGCCACATCTTTTTACTACATCTTTTGACTTTTTTATTAGATTTAGTTAATTTATATTATATTATTTATTTACTTATCTATTTTATATTTATTATCATTTATGATTAAATCTTATTTAGAAAGATAACATACTTTTTACAATATTCTCTTGTATTTAATTTTATTTATTTAATTATTCATTGTAAATTTATTATTATTTAATTGTTTTAAATGCTATACTAAATATTATTTTATTGATAATATATTATATATGTAATTTTTATTTCTTATTTCTATACTTGAATATGATTTTATTATCATTATTTATTTAATTATTATTGAATTTATATCTTAAAATGGGGACATGACAATTTTCAGCCATAGGGCAGGCATGTGGAGATTCATGAAATGCATGATGCTCGGATTCATACTTGCATTCACATAAGGGGAAATGAAGAGCTTGCCTTATTCTTAGAACAAGATTTAAGCCCCAACTACACGTCCAAGTAAATGAAACCTTGCATATGCAACTTAGAGAAGTAGACAAAAGAATAGAAGGGGCAGCTTATTATATACAAAACCAATGCAAATCTAAAAATGGAAATGAAAAGATTTGCGACAGCACTTTAACAAAAATAAAACTATACAATTGGGTTTAAGAAAAATACAAGAAAAAACTTACCTCTCTTCGCCAAAAACAAAAAAATAAGTCTCTTCCAAATCTTTGAAAAATCTGAAAACAAATCCCAAAGATTTTGGATTTAGATTTGTTAAAGAGAGCAAGACTTAAGTAGATTTCGAAATTCAATCCTCATGAATAGTCAGGGTTCAAATTTGGACAGGTGTGGATGGTTTGAGAGATGAAATGCACAAAAAATGCAACAACCTTTGACCAAGCAATGCCATATGCACATGTAATTAAAAATGGCATCTAGCATTATTCTTAGCTTGAAAATGATGAGAAACAAGCTGGAAATAATAATACATACCCTAAGAAGCTCCTTTGCAAAGATTGAAAGCATAAAACACTCACAAATAAGTCGTTTATGGTTTATGGTTTAAAAACGTGCCCTAGACGGGTTATTTTTTACCAAAAGCTTGTGATTAATAGCATGGTTTCAATCCCGAAATCGCCACTTTGTAAAACCCTCCAAAAATGCCTTCCGTTAAATATTAAAACAAGGCTTTTTTGAGTAAATGCATATGCCAAACATGTATTGCTACTTAGACATACCTTTGGGAGTAAAAAACATGTGAAAATAATTCTCAAAACCTTCTCAAAATTGCATTGGAGTTGAAAAAGAAGATTTAAGAATGAGAAGCATTCATAAAACAAGTGTTTCTCCTCATAAAATTTGCCACTTTGCCTTAGAAGGAGAAAAACACACTTTTTTAGGGCCAATGCATGTATGAAATAGCATTCAAAATCAACACTTAGCACTTGCTTTTACAAACACAATCCTAAACGTGTTTTTAAGAGGTATTTGCATATTAAAAATACATACTTTCACCAACAAAATCACCATCATGCATTATTTGGACAATAACTTTAGTGAAAAATGCATTTTTGGAAGTCACTTGCATTTTTTAATATATACGCAATGGCTCTTAAAAATGCCACCTTGTATTGTACTCAATTTTTAAACTCAAAAATATGTTTAAGAACACATGTAATGAGGCTAAAAATTGCCACCATGCATTAGACTTGTGGAAACAAGTTTTCCTCTATCACATACACATGCAATTGGGTCCAAAATTGCCATTTTCACTTAAGTGAAAACTCACTTTAAACATGTATTTACATGTTATAAAAACATGCAAATTGATTTTTAAAGTTCACTTAAGCAGCAATTCTTTTTTTTTATCGGTAATTAAGAATTTATATTAATCTTCAAAAAACGATTACATCCAAATGTTCCAATGGGTACTCCAGACCCAAAGCACCAGAACAACACCTAACTGAATATCTTACCTTTCTACTAAAACAACAAAGACATTACATAGCAGCACATAGTAGTCGAAATTCTCACTTGCCATAGAGGCCAAAATGTGAGAGAACCCATGACCACTAGATACTTAAGTGGTAATTTTAAAATGCATACTTAATAGGTTAGAAAAGCTCCACGTAAAGGCAAAGAAACATTTAAAATGAACTTATGTATGCAACAACATGTGTAAATAGGTTAAAAATCTGGAGTTAAATTGATTTAATAAGTTTAAAATATGCAAAAACATCTTAAAGAACCGTTTTACACATTAACATGTCTTATTCCATTTAAAAACTGCACTTCAATGATGCTAGGACTTATAATTTATTGAAAGTGAGTTTTCATATAGTGATTTTGATGCAGGAGCATCTAGAGGTATAAGGGCAATCCTATGTCACCCAAAAAAAAGTACTTAGACTTAGTTTCTGTTTCATGTGTTTTCATTTTTGGACACCCATTTGGGTCAAATAAAGGTTCCAACTCTCACAGTTCAACTATCAGTGTGCTAGAAAATCCCGAAAAAATAGGAGCATGCAATTTGGTCATCATTTTGGTGACCTAGAAGGCGTGAATTGGCCAAATGAATGTAATTGTGATTTAGAGCATTCCAGAAAAAGAATCAGGTCAAAAGGCCCCACGGTTTGAGAGTTATTGCAGTTTTTCGGGTTTTGGAGACCTCCTAAGAATGCTTCAAAGTCAGGTTAGGGGCATTAAATGACCTCGAAAAGGGCCAAAAAATGGGGGACAAGCTAAGCTTGTCCATAGGGCTATAGAGCGCTTTGAGAGCTTTCCAAAAATGTAAACGGTTCGTCAATCGGAGCTACGATTCAAAAGTTATGCCTCCCGAAAGTTCGGTTACTGTTTCTGGATTCTTCTAGATTTGCACCAACTTCTAACGCAGCTTCTAGAACCTTCTATTTGGTCGGCGGATGCCTACTAACACTTTCTAGAATGTACTCCTAGTCCTTAACCCTCCGAGGTCTATTTAAGGAAATTTCTGGCATTGTAAAAGGCAGTTCGGGGTGGAGTTTGAGAGGAGGTACTGAAAGGAGAAATTATCTCCAGATTTATGCTATTGTAAGCCCTTAGGGCATGTTTTGAAGTTTATTTTCTCTGTACCGTTTGTACTAGCTTATTTTCTCAGTTAATATAATTTTCCCCTTTTCTGTTGTGTCCATTCTGTTCTGGGATTGTGTCCCCATCAAGAGGTATCAGAGCGGTTTTTCCTGAGTGTGTAGACAGAGCGCCGACTGTGAGGCAGTTTGCACCAGGACTGTGTGGTTGTGGGATCGAGTTAGAAGATGCCTCCACGAAGAGAGCGTGGCGGAAGGGCCAAAGCTATTAATCCTGAGGAGGTTAGAGCCCTCCAAAGGCAGGTGCAGGCATTGCAAGAGGAGCTCCGTAGAGGAGCAAATGTTGCCGCAGGTGACGATAGTGAGGATGACAATGAAGAAGAAGTAATGGAACCAGAAGGGGAATTTGACGGGGAAGTTCTGAATCATGCAGAGGAAAGGCCTTTTAGGGCCATTACTAAGTTTGGGAAAAGACCTACAATTGAAGTGGGTGTATTTTCAGGAAATCTGAAACCAGATGAGTTGATCGATTGGATCAATGAACTGGAAGAATACTTTGAGTATGAGTATATCAGGGACCCAGATAGGGTTAAGTTTGCACAGGCCAAACTGAAAAGCCATGCCAAAATCTGGTGGCAAGAGGTCCAATTGGAAAGAAATAGAAGAGGAAAGGAGAAGATCACAAGGTGGGATCACATGGTGGACAAACTGAAGAAGCAGTTCCTTCCTATGGACTACGAGCTTGATTTGTTTAAGAAGATGCATGTGTTAAAGCAAGCAGGAAGATCAGTCCAAGAATATACAGAGGAATTTCACCGACTCTTGATTAGAGTAGGGCATGCAGAAGCAAATAAGGAGAAGGTTGCTCGTTATATCAGTGGGTTGCGACCTAGCATCCAGGAGGAATTAAGTCTGGTAAGAATGACAAGCGTTGAAGAGGCATACCAGTTTGCCCTACTAGTTGAAGAGAAGCTAAATAAAAGGTTTGAAGGAAGACAAAGAGGGCGCGGTCAAGGAGGAAGGGGAAGCGGTAGGTCATCTGGAGGCCGCAACGAAACTCAAAAGAAAAATGAAGATGAGGGTACTAGCAGGAACCAGAGGAATGAGGGTTTCAACCGCTCCCGTGACCAAGACTTTGAAAATCAGAGAGGAAGACGTAGAGGACGTGGACAAGAAAGAGGAGGCTTCCGTGGTACCTGTTTCCATTGCAATGAAGAAGGTCATCGTGCCTTTGAATGCCCTCAACGACAAGGAAGGACAGATAGGAGAGTTGAGGGCCAAGCTAGGGTTACTCATGTGGATGAGGATGCACAATCATCACATTCAGAGGATGCAGAAAGAGGAGAGACCTTGGTAAACGAAAGAGTCCTACTAAGTGGTGAGATTGAACCAGGACAATGGAGGAGTTTGTTCCGTACCAGATGCAAGTGTGAGGATAAATGTTGTGACGTGATCATTGATGGTGGTAGCACTGATAACTTGGTATCAAAAGAGATGGTCTCTAAGCTGAAGCTCAAGAGGGAGAAACATCCCCAGCCTTATCGGATTGCTTGGGTAAAAGATGATCATAAGGTCCTCGTAAGTGAACAATGTTTAGTAAAATTCAAAATTGGGAATTACCATGATGAAGTTCTCTGTGATGTTATTTCGATGGATGTTTTCCATCTATTGTTGGGTAGACCATGGCAGTTTGATAGACATGCAGTACATGATGGACATGCAAACACATACTCTCTGATAAAGGATGGAGTTCGCCACAAATTGAAGTCCATGAAAAAGGAAGGTGAAAAGGTATGTAGTAGTGCTAGGATTTGTCTTGTTGATGGAAGGAAGTTTTTAGATGGCATGAAACATCAGCATATGTGCTATGCTTTGATTCCTAGGAAAGATAAAGAAGGTAGTAGTGAAATACCACTTGAAGTTTCAGATTTACTAGGGGAGTTTGGGGATATTATCTCTGATAATGTTCCAGATGGATTGCCACCAATAAGGCAAATCAGTCATCAGATAGATCTGATTCCAGGAGCTAGTTTGCCTAACAACGCTGCTCACAGGATGACTCCTATTGAAACAGAGGAGCTAAATAGACAAGTTCAGGAGCTGTTGAGGAAGGGCTTGATTCGAGAGAGCCTGAGTCCCTGTGCAGTACCTGCAGTACTCGCACCAAAGAAGGATGGAGAGTGGAGGATGTGTACAGATTCTCGAGCTATAAATAGGATAACCATCAAGTACCGGTTTCCTTTGCCAAGGATGGATGATCTTATGGACTGCTTGAGTGGAGCTCAGTACTTCACAAAGATAGATCTGAAGAGTGGTTATCACCAGATATGGATTCGAGAAGGAGATGTGTGGAAAACAGCCTTCAAGACCAAGGAGGGTCTTTATGATTGGTTAGTCATGCCCTTTGGATTAACGAATGCCCCAAGTACCTTCATGCGGCTCATGAATGAGGTACTTAAGAAGTTCTTGGGAAAATTTGTTATTGTCTATTTGGATGATATTTTAATTTTCTGCAAGATTTTGGAAGAACATTTACTGCATATTCGTAGTGTCCTTGAGAGGCTAAGGGAAGAGAAACTGTTAATTAATCTGAAGAAGTGTAACTTTGCAAAAAGGGTGTTAGTCTATTTGGGGTTTGTTATATCACCCGAAGGTCTCAAAATGGATCCAGAGAAGGTAAAAGCCATCTTAGAATGGCCTACTCCAAGGTCTGCTACTGAGGTAAGATCATTTCATGGTCTGGTTAGTTTTTACAGGAAGTTTATTAAGAATTTCAGTGGCATATGTGCACCACTAACTGATACAATAAGAGGGGATAGAAAAGAGTTCAAATGGACTGCAGCAGCTGTGAGAAGTTTTGAATTGCTGAAGAAGAAGGTAACCGAACAACCTGTGTTGGCACTTCCAGATTCTAGAAAGGTTTTCCAAGTGGATTGTGATGCCAGTGGCAGCGCTATTGGGGCTGTATTAAGCCAAGAAGGTAAGCCTATTGCATATTTTAGTGAAAAATTGAATGATGCAAAGAGAAGTATTCTGTTTATGATCAAGAGTTCTATGCAATAGTTCAGGCCTTAAAGAAATGGAGGCATTATATATTGTCAAAGGAATTTGTTTTGTATACTGATCATTAGGCATTACAATACCTAAATAGCCAAGGTAAATTGAATCAGAGGCATATGAAGTGGGTAGAGTTCTTGCAGAGTTATACATTTGTGTTGAAGCATAGAAGTGGAAAATCTAACAGGGTTGCAGATGCACTAAGTAGGAGATAGTTGTTGCTTACAGTAATGTAGGTTGAAGTAGTTGGGTTTGATGAACTCAAGAATTTGTACCCCGAGGATCCTGATTTTGTTGAAGCATGGAAAGCTTGTAAAGAACCTGTTGCTGTAGATAGAACCAAGTGGTTAGACTATTTGATTCAGGATGGCATGTTGTTCAAGGGTAGTCAATTGTGCATTCCAAGGAGTTCCATGAGGGAAAATCTGATTAAGGAGAAACACAGTGGAGGGATGGTAGGACATTTTGGTCGAGATAAGACCATTGCCATTCTTAGAGAACATTATTTTTGGCCTCAAATTTCACAGGATGTGAAGAAGTTTGTACAGAGTTGCCAGGTTTGTCAAGTTGCCAAGGGGTTTAGTCACAATACTGGCCTATATCAGCCATTGCCTGTTCCATCAAGGCCATAGGAGAACATAAGTATGGATTTTGTTCTTGGATTTCCAAGGACACAAAGGGGTAATGACTTAGTATTCGTGGTGGTTGATAGGTTCTCCAAAATGGCACATTTCATCCCATGCCACAAAACTCATGATGCTATCCATATTGCAGACTTGTTTTTCAAAGAGGTGGTAAGACTACATGGTCTTCCAAGGAGTATAGTTTCTGACAGAGATACTAAATTTGTGGAGTATTTCTGGAGGACATTGTGGAAAAAGTTAAGAACCGACTTGAAATACAGTTCCACCCATCACCCACAAACTGACGGCCAAACAGAAGTGGTAAACAGAAGTCTGGGCAATTTGCTGAGATGTTTAGTTGGGGATAAGCCCAAGGGATGGGATTTGATTCTACCACAGGCAGAGTTTGCTTATAATAACTCTATAAATAGGAGTACTGGAAAATCACCATTCCAAATTGTATATGGGAGTAGCCCAACGACTACACCAGAGCTGAGGCAGATAGAACAAGGGGAGAGGACAAGTGTTGAAGCTGAGGAATTTGCTGAACATATCAAGCATCTACATGAGGACGTTCAGGCACACATTACCAAGATGAATCAAGAGTATAAAGCTAGGGTTGATCAGAGGAGAAGACATAAGGAATTCCAAGTAGGGGATCTAGTCATGGTGCACTTACGAAAAGAAAGATTTCCAGTCGGTACTTACAACAAGCTAAAAATGAAGAAATTTGGCCCCTGCAAAATTTTGAAGAAACATGCCTCAGGAAATGCATATGAAGTAGAGCTGCCAGATGGTATTCACATTTCTCCCATTTTCAACATTGCAGATTTAACAGAGTATCATGATGATGGTGCAGATCAGGAGCTGGTGTTAGAGCCATGTCCAATTCTTGCTTCCAAGGAGGAGATAAAAGACATTCTAGATCATCGTGTGGTTAGAAGTACCAGAAATAGGGAGTATGAAGAGTATTTGGTGAAGTGGAAAAGACGGCCAATCGAGGACTCAACTTGGATTTCAGCAACTGAGGTTTCCCATTTCGGATTTCCTCTACCATTCATAAAGTGACAAGGTCACTTTTCAATCTACCCTGGGTGTCTGATGCAGGAGCATCCAGAGGTATAACAGCAATCCTGTGTCACCCAAAAAAATGTACTTAGACTTAGTTTCTGTTTCATGTGTTTTCATTTTTGGACACCCATTTGGGTCAAATAAAGGTTCCAACTCTCACAGATAAAGTGACAAGGTCACTTTTCAATCTACCCTAGGTGTCTGATGCAGGAGCATCCAGAGGTATAAGGGCAATCCTGTGTCACCCAAAAAAATGTACTTAGACTTAGTTTCTGTTTCATGTGTTCTCATTTTTGGACACCCATTTGGGTCAAATAAAGGTTCCAACTCTCACAGTTCAACTATCAGTGTGCTAGAAAATCCCGAAAAAATAGGAGCATGCAATTTGGTCATCATTTTGGTGACCTAGAAGGCGTGAATTGGCCAGATGAATGTAATTTTGATTTAGAGCATTCCAGAAAAAGAATCAGGTCAAAAGGCCTCACGGTTTGAGAGTTATTGCAGTTTTTCGAGTTTTGGAGACCTCCTAAGAATGCTTCAAAGTCAGGTTAGGGGCATTAAATGACCTCGAATAGGGCCGAAAAATGGGGGACGAGCAAAGCTGGTCCATAGGGCTATAGAGCGCTTCGAGAGCTTTCCGAAAATGTAAATGGTTCGTCAATCGGAGCTATGGTTCAAAAGTTATGCCTCCCGGAAGTTCGATTACCGTTTCTAGATTCTTCTAGATTTGCACCGACTTCTAACGCAGCTTGTAGAACCTTCTATTTGGTCGGCGGATGCCTACTAACACTTTCTAGAATGTACTCCTAGTCCTTAACCCTCCGGGGTCTATTTAAGGAAATTTCTGGCATTGTAAAAGGCAGTTTGGGGTGGAGTTTGAGAGGAGGTACTGAAAGGAGAAATTATCTTCAGATTTATGCTATTGTAAGCCCTTAAGGCATGTTTTGAAGTTTATTTTCTCTGTACTGTTTCTACTAGCATATTTTCTCAGTTAATATAATTTTCCCCTTTTCTGTTGTGTCCATTCTGTTCTGGGATTGTGTCCCTATCAGATTTGCATGTTGATAATTGCAATGAAGAATAAAAACCCCACTTAAATGCATTTAAGATGTCTTATGTTATTAAATTTAATATTTCACTATAGTTCTCAATGTAACATGAAACTAAACTTATATAGGCTAATTTCATAAAACAATAAAAACTGTGGTCAAATCAACTCAAAATGAGTTGAAACTTGAAAATGGATAACAAAATCCACTTTAAATATAAAACATAATTTTATATCATATTTTTACCAATAAAAATCTTAATTTTATAAGGTTTTTAAATTGAGATATGCAGTCCTCCTAAACAACCTCAATTTTCCCTTTATAATTTGATCTAGACAACTCTAATTTCAACGTAAGTTAGCTTGAAACGAGAAGAATTCCAATGGCTATTCACCTAAGGAAAATATTTACAACACAAGGAAAAATGAAGACAATATGTGAAATACGAGAAATCAAGTGTTTTCAGTCAGAGAAGAAAATCTCTTACTAGCAAGCAATTTGGGATTCAACTCGATGGAAACCTTCAAAAGAACACATAGATAGAGCAACACAAAGTACAATTCAGGGATAACGAATTGTCTTTAGGTTAGTTTATCGATGCATTTAAATTTTAAACTAAGAGGATGCACCTAATTATCCATAAGAAAATTACGTGCGGTTGCCCAAATTTTGTGAAGCCAAAAGTGAGGACAAGATGTTCTTGCCCCAACCACCACCACAAAAGCCTATGAAAAGATTGTTCGACAAAAAATGAAACTCAAAAAAGATAACACCATTAGGGACATGAGCCGAAAGAAGGCAAAGTGTTCACAACCCTCTTAACCATTCAAGAAAAGAGTAAACTAATTCGATACAAAGGAAATTGACAAAATTTTGGAGAGGACAAAAGGGTTTCTCCAATGTCAAAAGAGGCAAAGAAGCCATAAATAAAGCAACTAAGAAAGGTCCACCACGAGGATGTTACACATGCAGGGGTGAGCACTATGCCAACCAATGTCGTACTTGAACTCATGCTGGGAAGTATAGAAAAATCCCCTGCCTAACCAATATATAGCATTTCAGTAGAGAACGAATTGGGTTGTGGATAATAGATAAGTGGAATACTAGATCACTCCCATTGAGACAAGAAGTATGCTTTATGGTAATCCTGTAACAGTATTAATTGGCATTGGAGCAACTAAAAGTTTTTATTTCCATGTTCTTTTCCATCTCTGATCTCTTGCTATGGATCTTGATAATCAAACTGGCAGTCTACCTCATCTTATCCTCTTTAAATAAACTATGCATGCTTATGCCCTCCTCCAAGATGGACCCGTAGTGGGTAAAGACATCCGCATATGCCATGCACTTGATGATAAAGTAACATTCAGTTTCAACAAGCCTTTTTCACCTAACTTGTAGATCCTCTCCCCCATTCCTCTTTAAGCCTTTTCCATCCACCCGCCTTGCATCTAAGATGATGAGACCCTGTCCTCAATTGAGAAACTAACACCATAGTCTTGCCATTAATAGCTGATCCAAGATAAGCCTCATCCCAATGATCCCTTGTAGGGTGAAAGATCCTTGATGGATCTCTTCTGCTGATCTGCTGTAATTTTATATTTTTAAATATGTCTTCCTATTTATTTATGTTTTCTTGCAAAACTAGACAGAAGTACAGAAAGGTTTGTTTGTTTCTTTATGGTTTTATAACATAGAAAGGAATAGGGAACAGCAACCATGAAACAAGACTAAAATAAATATGGTATTTAGTAAAAATCAGAATTATTGCAAACCGTACCAAGCAGATTTGTCTAAATTATAGAGCCAAGCAATAAATCCAATGCATTTCCCAAAGCTCACATACAAATTTGATGTCAAACTGGAAGGTGAAGATTGTTCTTGAATCTAGCATACATTTGGAGGTGAATACAAGCAATACTCTATACACCACGTGGTGTATCTACTGTAAATGGCATCCCACAAGCTACAATGAACCACGTCCGAACTGGAAAGATGATATGTCATGCTAAAACCCCAATGAGAATTGATGCCTCTGTCCTTAATCACCACACACAATGCCTAACAGATTCGGTGCCAAAGATTGTTGAAGGCTACATCCCAACCAATCACTAACCTGAGGTTTGTGTCCCAGACTAGAAATCGCTCATTCAGAGCAAATTCATAAACAAGTTGTCAAATATGCAAAAGATGATCTTAGAATGAAGCTTTTATCTCCTTATAACCCCTCTCAATTGCAAATCGAACCCTAAGTGTCTCCAAGTGGCATTGGGTAGTGAAAGTGTTATAATTTCTTATTTTAAAGTGGTCATGTTACTAGAAAATGACCTTTTTCCTCATAGACAGAAATCTGTTCACTGAATTGCCCTGAGACCAAAGACAAAGATTTAGAGAATTTCGAGACCTTCCAATGAGCTATCACACCATAGAATGCGCATCCAGATGAGGCCAAAAACCCCTTTTTACTCCAAAATGGCTAATAACTTAGCCTTATTTAATAATTAAACACTAACTTAGGAAATATTAAAAATATAACCCAAATAGCCACAAAATGCCCAACTGACATCACAAACCATAAAATCATCCTATCACCTGTCTGTGACCGAAGTCGGAAATCAAGGATCCACTGGCAGTCTCATCCCTAACCGTTTGGTTGCTGGAATATAAATTAAGCATTGGCATTCGGAATGCTGACTTTGGGATTCTAGAATTTGGGATCCAAATTATGATTAGGGAATTCAATTTGGGACCGTTTGGTTCACCAGGAATTCCTAATGAGAATACACATTTCCTCCGTTTTCTTGCACATTGTAGAATTGGAATACTAGCCAAAATAAGCATTATCTTCTTTATTTAGTTTTTCAACATATGAAATATATTTATAATATATCATTTTCACAAAATTTGATTTAATTTAATCATATTAAAACCATGTTACAGAAAAAAAATACTAACTCGATACGAAGGTAATCCCATTTATCTACATTCTCATGTTTTGAAGAAATCAAGCTATTTTGAAGCCAGACTTTCTAAACACTGGTCTCCAGAAACTTCTCGAGTTTCTGAAATTATTTTAGAACTTCCTCTGGACGGCTCTCCCCAGACTTACATTGATTGCATTCGGCTTATGTATTCATCTAATTGGAAAAGACATTCATCTTTTTTAAATGTAGATGATGCCCTACGCATTTTACCAATTGCTTATGAATTGCTTTTTGAGGAAGGAATTCGTGCTTACATGGAATATTTGGAAGCAACTTTTTGGACTCCTCAACAAGAGCTTAGAATCTGAACTCTTCTATTGTCTTTGCAGCTAAATATCTCGACTGATTTAGTTGAAAGACTTCTAATATCTAAATCCCTTTTTGAAGAAAAATTAAAGCTTTTAAGAAAGACACATACTGAAATGTTTTCTAAAATTCTTAACAAGCCCTTTGTTTCGAACAGCGTGTCTCTGCGTCATATGCAAGAAACAGTGAAGAAACAGATGGTTGAATATTTTGAGGAAGATAAACATCTAGCTATTCAAAAACTATGTAGAGATGTGCAAAGGCAGCAGCGGCGACGGCAACAATGAAAATAACGTGCAAAATGAGCGCCAAACCAATTTAGGTCGAATGAGTGGACATGAGAAAATAATTTTATTTCAATAATTTGTAATGCTCAGTTTTGGAAAAATGGAATTAAAATGAGTATTTGGACAATTCCACCTATTTTGGTGGAAGACCGAATCCTTGTTTTGGGGGGCAAATAAGGATACCGGATTCTTCTTTTTTCTAATTCCCATTCCCATTCAATAGACCCAAACAGTGGATTCGAGGATCTTAAGAATTCCATATTCTAATCCCATTCTAATCCACGATCCAAACGGGCCCTAAAATCTAGGGATGCTCCTAAAGTTTAGGAAACAAGCCCTATCCCTCTAAAACTGAACCCAAAGAGTAATCTCATGGAGACCCAAGCCTAGGCAAGATCATACCTCCTAAAAACAAGGAACGTCTCCCAACTGATCAATAACTGCCAGAACATCAAGTCCCCAACACTGAATAACCATACTGGGTCTCTATCCAACCTTGTCAGCCTACAAGACCCCATAATAAGCTGACTTACATGTCTCTGCTAGACTGAGCTAAAAGAGGGGACATGACATAGGGTTCAACGTTTCAATATAGAGGGCTTCTTTTGCCCCTTGTTATGAGACCACATGGTGGATTGGAATTTTCCCATGACAAACTTCTTTATTTCTACATTGGTGGTAGGACAATCGTACAGCTTGATGTTCCAGGCACACAACCACTTTATGTTTGTTTCATCCAAGTCTTCTTCCTATGATAATAAAGCAACAATTAGATGGATTGTTAATATCCCCTCTTAAATAAAGGGATAACCACACTAGTAGTCTAGCCCTCCAGAAAACAATCTTGAATGACCTTATTAAACACTCCTTTTATGTGAGGAGCAAGCAAAATCACTGCCCATTTCTGAAATTCATCTTGAAGCCCATCAATGTCAATAGCCTTGCCCTTTGCTAACTTTTGTATTCCAAGTTTGATATCCTCCACCGTGAAGAGTTCCAAAGAAGTGATCACGATGGGAGCTGAGTCCTCATCAATCCTCACATAAAGTGACTTTGTGTATTCTATCCATCAAGCATCTATATACTATTTATGTTTTGTTCATTCCTTAGTTGCAGGTCTTTCCAAAAGTCTTTGAGATTGTGTTCGCTCATAGATATTAACTCCTCCAACCTTGCATTCACATACTCCTTTTTCTCGATTGAACCAACTCTATATATCTCTTCTTGTCCAGTATGGTTGTATTTTTCCCTTTATAAGTCTCTTGACTACCTTACACTCATCATCATACCAAGGATTAGCCAAAAGGTATTAGCAGCCCTCTTTTTACTGCAAGATCTTTTACATGCCTTTAGTGCATTTTATATAATAGGGATCACCAGGATACTATGAACATGTTCAATATCATTAATAGTCTAATCCATATCCTCACTATTATTTATCTTAAGGAATTGTTGTTTGAGAGCAGCACTAAAGAAGTCCCTATTTTCCTGATTTATGAGTATTCTCCAATATCCGACTTTGTCTCTATTGGGGCTTCCCCAATGTCAAACACAATCAGTCTACAAGTCAAATTTTGAGAGCAGATCATATAATCTACCACACTCTACCCATTGTAAGTTTTGCCCGTGATATCCCAAGAAATTGACCAACTGCTCATACCATTGCAAATAACCATCCCGAAGAGACTACACGTCCCCAATAGCTCTCCCCCAAAATGAGCAACACCCCCCTTTCTGTCCTAAGAGATTCTTTTCCAGGAATGGTCCTCATTTTCTTCTAACCATAGAGGGTTATCCTCCCCTTGTACCATGTTCAATTACACCGATTGATTAATGGTAATTCTAGCATTAAATTCTCCAACAAGCATAATTGCCCCTGAACTACTAAAATGAGATATATCTATTTTTAACAAAGTAAACAGGTCTTCATTGTCGAAGTTATGTCTCATGTAGAATTTAGAGTTTTTTGGAGCAAAGTACCATTGAGCCAAACTGAAAATTGTTTCATTAACTGTGACCAGCAGCAATATGTATTCTTTGTTTGGGTCTTCTTTTACTACTTTTATTAATATGTACCACTTCTCCTTGATATATATTGTGATTCCTCCATGACCCTTGCCAAATTCATTCCCTTTGTTCAAAATTGAAAATTTCTTGTAACCATCGAAATTCAAAACCATGCAACCTTCATGCTAATGTGTTTCAACAAAGATAATAATATCCCTCCCCTCTGCTACAAGCCCCAAGCCAGGACCTCTTCTCCACGGGTAACCTCTACAATTCCAGCTTACAACACTTAAGTGTTCCAATGGGGCCCTTATTTCCTATTTCTTATTTGAGAGATGCTCAGTGATTTGATCTTTCCCACTTTTCAGCCAAGCCCACTTTCCCTTACTAATGGTTGTCTTGACATTTTCCCACTCCTTCCTTTGCTCCTCTTGTTCAGAAAACATAAGATCGTCATCTAGATAAATTTGAGTTCCACTAAGAAGCCCTATATTCCTAAGGATGATATTTTTATCCTCTAAATTTTTCAAGACCACTCTTACGCGTCTTTCTCCTCCTTTGGCCAACCTATTACCTATCTTGTTTTCTGGTTGAATTTCCCTATCCATTTCAACTTATCTCTAAGGAAATCCCTTGCTTGAATATTGATCCATTCCCTTTCCTTGAAGTCTTTCAACCCTTTTATGATGATATTTGAGTCCTTGCCTCATTTGTCTTGTTCTTCCCATATCTAAATCTTGATCTACCACCTAATAATGCTCTTTTGTTTATTTGTTGAACTATTTACCAGTTGTGACCATGATTTGACCTGTTCTATCCTTTCCTTTAACTAAGATTCTTTAACTTCTATGTCTACTAAGATAGACTAGATCTCTTCCAAATGTGTGGTGTCCACCTCTTTTATTGTTCCCTTTCCTTTACTCCATACTACCCTCAGCAATGCAATTTCCTGTTTAAATGCCTCAAGCTCATGCAAGCTTGCAATTTGATCTTTACGGTTCTTGTTTTCTCATTCTATTTTGCTTTTGTATTCAATTCCTTCATATAATTTGTTCTCCTCTTCCAAGTTCCTTGTTTCTATAATTTCCATCCTCTTTTTTAAATCTATAATTTTTTTGACATATAACTCTGAGGACAACAAAAATGGTGTTTTAGTTGGACTGTAATAGATATTCTTGATTTATTTTCCTGCAGTATTGTCTCCTTTGTTCGTTGCGCCAGTTTCTACTTGACTCGCATTTGGTACGATGTTCTTGTTGGATTCCAACTACTTGTGTAGTTCTATTTCATTTTTATTTTCTTCCTACGTTTCTTGCCTCATACTACATTGGTACTATCAGAAATTTTGCTGATCCTTGCCAATATCATAGCAAAGCGTTTTATATTTTTCTACCCTTTCACATGTGCCTAAGCCTTAGAATACCTTTGTATTTCTTGGCATTTACCAGTAATAGTCTTTCACCTGTATTGCTTGCCTACATTAGAAAATTTGTCATAAGTGTTTGGCAAACCCTTGTTAGATTTTCTACTGCAATTAGAAACTGAGGAGCTGACGGATCCCTTACTCTCTAGTTCGAACCTCCAAAATGCAGAAGGTTGGCTAGTGTTCCTATTAGTTGGGGTTGCAGATTTCAAATGAACCCCCCTACCACCAATATCAAGGCGAAAAAATTGTTTCCATGACATAAATGAGACGCCTTCGAATTGGGTTTACGAAAGATCATAATGTGTTTCTTGTCCAGTTCATCTAGACTAGGGCCCATCTTGAATCTAGTGTGGTGACAGCCAATATTTGTTTGAGTGTTTTCCCTACTAAATATCCCCCCAAAAACTCTGCCTACCCTAATGTCTCGTTATTGTTTGCTTTAAAACAGAGAATTCATACAAGACAACTCTCTTATTTTGGAGTCTGAAACCTCCTTTTTCAAAGTCTAAAAACTCTGTTTTTAAGAGACCTCTAAACAAGTTTATGTCTGATGCCTTTAGTCAAATGGTTGAGACTTTATTCTAAGTCTGAAGCCTCTATTTTTTGATGCCCAATAGCCTTCAATTTTCGAAGTCCGAAAATTACTTTGAAGCAAGGTCACCAATGGCCTTTCAGGGTTTTGGGGGTCCGATGCTACCGAAGCCCCAAACATTGCTCAAACCCTTTTGTACTCTACGCCCAGTGCCGTCAATTCAGGATTGTTGCATCCCTCGGATCTTCTACTAGCATGCATGGTGTGGCATAGATTTTCTACTACTTTGTCATATTTAACCACCTTCTTTGTATGCAGAGTGTCAACCTCTCCAGTGCTAGATCTATTTGTCACATGAACAGAGCGTAGGGTTTAAAGGTTAAGTTGTTATGTTCTTTGGCTCCTCAATCCATCTTTGCAAATCACTTCTCTATGCTAGATCTCGCTTGTTTGCAGTAGATCTCTTTCTCTGGCTATCACTCCTAATGATCTTAGAATGGTAGGAACATTAAAAATAACAAGGTACATGGATAATGCATGGTCAATAGAGGAATACCTTGCCTAATCAACATATAGTATTTCAATTAAGAATCAACATGGCAATGGATAATAGGCAAGTTAAATACTAGATCACTCCCATTGAGACAACAGGTATGCTTTGTAGTAATCTTATAACATTATTGACATTGGAGCAACTAAAAAAATTATTTTTCCTAGAATGCTAGGTGGATTTCCTAAAAGAACTAGGTTCATAGCTAATGCATGGTCAATAGAGTATGAAAATCAGTCCAAATCTCAAGTAAAGCAATGTCTTTTTGAGGTCAGGGTTCAACTTCTAAGCTTCATAACATAAGTAAATATGTATGTGGCACTTTTAGGGTTGTGTGACATTATTATAGGGATGAACTAGTTATGGAAACACTGCATAAGAGCTGGTTTTTTCACAAAAATAGTAGAATGTTAAGATGACCTAGGTAATGCAAAACTTTTGCAAGGCCTTCAACAAGAAGTCTAGATATCTATCTACCCTTCAGCTAATACGCAATGAGAAGAACTAGTGTCAATTATTTGTTGTCAAAATGGAAGAATTCAACAAGACTAAAGAAGTCAATTATTTTGATGACGTGTACATTTATAACATGAGGTACCATGATGAAATGGAACTTGAATGGGAGATGAACAAGAAGATTCATTTGAAGATAAGTGTTTTATCTTCATGACTATTAGGGTGTGTTTCCTAAGGAGCTACCAAGACTACCGTCCCAAAGAATTTTCAATTTCTCCATAGATCTAGTATTAGGAGCTAAGTGTATATCAAATTATAGAATGATCATGGTGGAACTCATGGAGTTGAAAACACAATTGTTGGAGTTCCTTAGTAAGGATTTGATATGACCCAATGCGTTGTCATGGGAGGCACTAATCATATTCGTCAAAAAGGATAGAACCCTTCACTTATGTATAGATAATATAATGTTGAACAAAGTTAAAATAACAAATAAATATCCATTTCCCAATGTTGATGATATTTTTGATCAAATGCAAGGAGTCGGAGTTATTTCTAAAATAGATTTGTGGTTAGGATATTATTAGTTGAGGTTCGAAGATGAAGATATTCATAAAACAACATTCAAAAATCATTAAGGGCATTACAAGTTCACTGTTCTACCATTTGGGCTTATTAATACCAAAGTTACATTCATGAATCTAATGAATTGTAACATACAGATTTTCCTAACCAATTTAAGACACATAATTAACAAATAACTAATCTCATTTCACATGACAATGACTTCCATTAACTATTTATAACTAGGAAAAAAATAAGTGCTTCCTATTCTATTTGCAAATTAAATTCAACAGTTGTAAAGGAAATATATAAATGATTGCATTGCTAACATTTAAATCATTCTAACATGTTCAACTGAAAGTAAAGTAGCAACTATCTTCTTTAACAACTAATATATTCATGCTTTTATAACTAAACTATCTATTTACGCTTCCATGACTCTAAAGGTAAACGTGCAAAAGAAACATACAGAAATAATGGAGAAATCTCTTTGTCATGTTGTTCAAGCCTCGGCATTGGTGAGAGGAGAAGCATTGACATAGGCTTAACCTCCCAACCGCAAACCATACATATCCCCACACATCTTAACTTAATAGAACGACCCTCCCTACCTCGGGATCAGGCTTGGGATGTTCTTCATTCTATCCAAGCTACCCAGTGGTTTGAATGTCCTGTCAATTATTCCTAAATAACTGAAGCTTATGAACAAACAAAAAGATATCATAATCGGCACATCTGCCTATGTCCACCCTGGCCAAGGATTTCAAATTGGGTTCGTAAACCTGATCTCCACCACTCGACTTGACAATAGATTCCAAAATCAAGACTTGCATGAGCTATTTAATTATTTATTCCAAGCTGATTTCTTGATTTTGTTTGCAGGTTAAATTTTACACCTCTTCACCATTCATTGGCCTCTCTACCAGGTGAATTACTCGGTGTCTTCTTGATTCTAATTTGATTTCGCACCTCTTCATCATTACTATGGCTTCACTACCAGGTGAATTCCTCGGTGACAATATATTCTAATTTCATGCCTGGTAATATGTTTAAGCATTGCAAACATATGGATTCATTCCAATATTCATGATTATCTCAATTTCAATGGGCTGTACAATTGGTGTGAACTCAGGATCATTTTATTAATTGAACATCATAAACACTTCAAATATCAGCAAATAGCATAATGGGTTAACTCTATTAATTCAGTCTTAACCAACTGAGGAGAATATGTCGAGTTAGATCGAGAAAGCAGAAATAAAATAATGGATGGGAAATGCATGTGAATGGATATTGATTCATATTACTCAATTGAAATCTCTGTCCTCCATATTCAGAATTTAAGTATTTGTGATTAATCAAATGTAATCAAGAGCAAGACATTGGACTGTTTGTAAAACCGATTGTGGTTGTGAGAGACGATTCCAACTATATATTCTATTCATTTTTCCTGCTCAAAATATTCGACAACAACAAGGTTTCTTAATCGTAATTGAAAATTCTACAGAGGCATTGATAATATTCAAATTGAAAGATTATGAAAGCCGACTGAAAACAAGAATCACATGACCTGATTTCCAATTTGGGTTTCTCCCTCCACCAACTGGTATTCTTGATCTCTCTTGTATATTGCCTTGATCTGGATTCTATCACTGTTGGTTTTTAGAGAAATCAAAGGAGTGAATTCGGATTACAGGGCTAGGAAGGATTATTAATGAGAACGGGTTCACAGGATTTGGTAAAAAGTGTAGCAAATTTTGGAAGGAGAGTAGATAATGCGGAAAGAAGAGGGATGCTCCCAATCAATCTCATCATGGACTTTTTAATGCTCAGCCGTGACCTTTAGGCTACCATCGGTTATCAAGAAGGCTTTTCGATTCCCTCATAAATTTGAATTTTGAAAGGAAGAAACAAGGAGGGAAAAAAGAATTAAAAGTTGAAGAGTTTAATCTTCTTCTTTTTTTTTTATAAGCCCTTATGTACATTTATGTATGTATATCAATGAGGTGACATCAATAGATTATATAATTGTAATTTATTGGTGCCACTTCATCTTTATATATATATATTCGCATTTAAGAGTTTATAATAATGATTAAATAAGAGATTTCAAAAATAAATCTTCAAAGGTACGAATTATATTTAATTTAGATTATTTTAAGTTTTTGTTATATTGTTTTCCTAATAGCTCATGCAGTCCCATAATGTAACCTGTGGTCAAACCTCGTGTCCTTTCCAAGGTAGTCTTAGGTCATACCTATCAATCATGATGACTTAACCAATCGACCATCCCCTTCCGATGATCCCATTTAGCAATGCTTCCCCTCTTCTTCAGTCTTCTGCCTGCAATCACTCAAGCAAAACATTCTCGCCATGACATTAATTCAAAAATATTGATCGATAATTCTAATCAAACATTTGTTAGTCATCTAATGATAGTTATAGGTTACTTCATTATTTTTGTCAACGTCTATAATAACTACTCATTTCACATGATCATGAAAGATATAATTCATTATCAGTTGGTACAACAGATATAATTAACTAACTCACTTCACATGGTCAGGAAAGAAATAAATTGATGCAACGTCTATAATTAACTAATTTGTTTCACATGATCAAGAAAAGAAATAATTCGTTAAACCAACAACTATGATCAAAGTTAAAACTTAGGGCAAAAATTTGGGATGTAACATGAATAGTGTGTTCTAATATTTTCTTGATAAATTCATTCTGGTATTTTTTGATGACATCTTAATATACTCTAGGAACAAGGAAGAACATATGCAACAGTTGCAAATATATTTGAAATGACTATGAGAACATCATCCATATGGCAAATTGTCTAAATGCACATTCTTTTAGAAAGAAGTGCAATACATAGGGCACATCATATCTACAAAGGGTATAGTTGTAGATCACACCAACAGAGTGGCCAATCCCTAGAAATGTACAAGAAGAAAGAAGTTTTATGGACTTGGCCAAATATTACAGAACGTTCGTAATGAAGTTTTCTCAAATTGTGTACCCTATTACTTCTCTTCAAAGAAACGGACATTGATTCAAATGGTCAAAGAAATGTCAAAAGGATTTCGACTTTCTTAAAGAGGCATTAACTTTAGCACCAATTTTAAAAGTATTAGATTGTGAAGGATAGTTTTTAGTAGTAACTAATGAATCCGAGGAAGGCTTAGGCAAGGTGTTAATGCAATATGGGTGAGTGATTGCTTATGAATCGCGGAAGCTTTAAAACTATGAGTTAAATTATGCACCATATGATTTAGAGTTGGCTGCAATTGTCCATGCCTTTCAGCGATAGCATCATTATTTGATGGGAAAACCTTTTAAGCTCTGGTTTGACCATCAAGGGTCGAAATATATATTCACCGAACCTAATCTCAATGCATTCCAAAGGTGGTTGGAATTATTTTCCAGCTATAATTTTGAGATGAGCTATATCACGAGGAAAGAAAATTGTATCGTTGATGCTTTAAGCCGCAAAAGGACATATAACAGCTATAGCATCAACTCATACAAGCTTTAGGCAACAAGTTTTAAAACAGTTAGAAGGTGATAAATATTACCAGCATGAGAAAGAAGGCCTTCAGAGTAATGCTCAAGATCATAGATATCATACAGATTAATCATAATGGTGTGATAATTTGATGGATTATTAATGCCGCCACTTTTTTGGAGAGGAATCACCATGTTGATCATTCAATTTTTAGAAAATCCATCTTCATTGATATCATTGAAGGTACAATTGATATGAGGTGAAAGGACATCTATGCCTTGTTTCAAATGCTCATCTTGTATCCCATCAATATTGTTAAATATGATAGCATCGATCAGTAGGGAAGGATGTGAAATTGATAACTATGTATGCATACATGTATAGCAGTTCACAATCATATACATACACAATCATATTTATGATCCAATTAACTATCCTTTCCATTAGCAGTCTAACTGTAAATATTTTTGTCAAGTATGAAACTTCGATTATCTCTTGAGATCATGCAAACTGATCAATCATTGTTGTTATATATATGCATTGCTTTATATGGATTGATCTTAACTTGTTAACCAAAAAACCACTAATGAGATTGGTGCTACAACTAATTAATTGTTAGCATCCAATTATGATTGGGGCTTGGAAACTACTTATGTTGAAACGTCATGCCTCCTTATTTGATTAACATGACCACCCATTCATAGGGTTATATATATATGAAGAAGATCGCAAGAAATAGTACTATCGAAAAGAATAAATAGTACTATCTTTGCCTTTGGATATAGGAAGAAAGAAAAGCATCATCATTCAAAATTTCCAGCTCAAGTCTAACTATTATATTAGCATTGTGATTGGTAATACCTACAAGACAACCATATTAGTATAGTGTAAATTGATTAAATTATAGTCTACCACTAAGTTTACCAGTACATTTACAAATATCTTGGTCTTTTCTCCTTGCAAACCTCTTAATGTTTAGAAGCTATCCTCAATGGTGGAAATTTTAGTTGTGACATTGATTATCAAAGGTCTATGCTTATCATACTTGTTCCTAAATAACATCTTTGCATATTCAAGCCATTGGGACCCTACAATGTTATTCTCTATTTTCTTTCTCACCATCCCTATTCTTATGTTTTAGATATTCCTGGCAAGCCCTCCATCCACCCCACCCCCCTCCCAACTGCCACTTATTCACCTTCTCCAACATATATAAGGCTGTCAGATCCTTGGGGTGTAGCAGAGTTACAAATGAGGAAGTGTTGCAGGCTGAACTCTTCAAGCTTGGAATTTTAGTGTTGGGCTTCTATCTCGCTATGCTCTTAAATAGAGCGGTTTGCACAGCTTTCACAAATTCCTAGTCAAGACACATCATCCATCTGATACATAAGATCGGGTCGATTTTGGACCCCAACAACTACAAGACTATTATGATCGGGCATACTTTTGCCAAGCTATATGCCACTTCTCTGCATGCTATTCTTCCAGTCAACTTGATAAGAGACCTCGTAGGGCAAGAAGTCAAGCTGGTTTATAGGTAGATTTACAAACGCAGGATCACATCTTCACATTGCAGACTATCATTGAGGAGGCTTGTCACTACTCAGCAAAACTCTACTCTTGCTTCATTGACTTTCCCAAAGAATTTGCATAGTCCCTCAGGTTGAACTATTTCAGAGACTCGAAGACACTAGGATTTCAAAGACCTTACTATCTACGATTATGAGATTGTATGAGATTGTTGTGGGTCAATTACGCATTGCTAAGGGTTTTTCTTATCTAATACAAAGCACCATTGGGCTGAAGCAAGGGTACCCTCTCTACCCCACCTTATTCGACATTTACATCAATGAGCTAGAGAATTTTCTCAAGGATTTCTCACTTTTGGGAGACCGTTGTTATTTGCATCAAGATATGATCTCTATTCTCCTCTTCGCGGATGATGTGATTCTTGTTTCCTCCTTGCCTGAGAGACTTCAACGTCTTCTTGATGGGCTGCCTTTTTTTGTGTCCGATGATAGCTTGTTGTGAACCTAATAAAGACTCGAGTTATGGTCTTCAAAGGTCTGAAGATTTCACATGTCCATTTCAGCTTTCAAGGTCGAGAGATCGAGATTGTTTCCTCATATACTTACCTTGAGGTTAAGTTCTCTGGCCACCCACCTGTAGCTTAAGGCCAGCTATACAACCCAAGGTTTCTAAGGGGATGGACTCCCTTGCCTTGTTGGAGAGACAGTGTTTCAGACATCATTTTCACGACACTATTTCCAAATTGTCCCTCTTGGACTCTTTGGTTAGAGTGATAGTTTTATATGGTTTCTGTGGTGTAGGGACCCTCCCCCATAGCTTCTGACTAGGACTCGGTTGAGAGAGTTCAAATGTTCCTGCTCAAATGTAATTTCAGATGCCACAGATCCACTCCATGTAGTGTCATTTTGTCCGAGTTTGGGGAACATCCCTTCAAACTCAGGTTATTCATTGCGTATGGCATTTTGTTAACTCAATAAGTGGTCATGATAGGTACTCATACCTAGCATACTGCTCTTCAGTCACAAATGTCAATTCTGATTTGGTTTCTAGGGCTCGTTGTTGGTATACCCAAGTCGCTACTTTATTGGGCTCAATCGAGACTGAGATCAACCGCCTCCCTCCTTATTAATGCTCTTTAGATTCCCCTGCGCCCCTCCTCACTTGTCAGGAGTTGAATGAGCCTGTTAGACTTGACATTTATAGGCAGTACATTATCACAACTTGGAGTAACACTCTGAGAGGGTTGTGTCCATAGATGGCCTTTTATGTAGAGCACTTCTTGGAGATCAAGAATGGGATTATTGTGCATCCTATCTATTTAACCTAACAGTGGAGTCACATCTTCCACTTCTATCTTGGTGTCTTCTGAGTAGGCTCTCACTGGCTCTGGTTTCAGACAATCCGCCACATTGATAGAGTCGACCAGATTTTGCATCTTTGTGCTTTATCCAAGATGGAAACAGAGATCACAAGGAGATTTCACTGTCTTTTCATAAACTGCAGGTCCTTGTCAGCCTTTTCAAATACATTGATCAATGTTCCCTGGCGCTTTACCTCTACAAGACTACTTAGCTTTGTGATCACAGTTTACAACTTTTTTTTCCTCAGAGTCAGGTTTTGGATCAGCATATCACCAACTTCTACTCACCCGTGGCCCCCGCAAGAGGCACGAAACGACCACTCTATGAGACTGCAAGGCATACTAGATCCATGAGATCACATGCGGGGTTCACCAAACAGAAACACTCTACCTATAGCAGTATTCAGAGACAACTCGAGATCGGTTGCACTAGTACATACCCTTCGTTTATGTATTTCTTTCAGCGAAAGAATGGCTTTTAGTCCTCTCCTCATTGTTCTCCTATGCTTCTTGTTTTTCTTTTCCCCAATCACCATTTGGTGTTCCTGTTGCTAGTAGTCTCCCTAGTTGTAACTTTCAGTCCCTTGGACCCTTTTAATGGTCTCTTGTTGGACATTAATAAATTTGCCTTATCTTATCTTGTCTTATCTACTTTGGTACTTCTCTTTCCAAAAAAATTAGGATATTGTTTTCCATGAATAATCAACTTCATCCTTGTGCTCACATATTTTTCTTTTTTACACCTTAACAAATTTTCATACTCTTTCTTGTTTTCTTTACTCATTTCTCCTCTCAGCTTTTTTTTGCTAACTTGAACTCATCATCAAACCAAGGGTTCGTTGTGAAAGTATTTTTCCCCTCTTTTGGGTCTAGTTCTTTTACACTCCTCTCGTAGGTATTTCTTCTTACAAGTTGTTGCATCGTGTGCTCAAATTCATGCTCTGAAATCCTAGTAAGTTGTTTAAAAGCATCATTGCAGATTTTCTGATTTTCCAGCATCATTGCAGATTTTCTGATTTTCCAGCATCATTACGATTCTACCATGTGAGGGTAATTTTATTTTTGCTTAAGATGAATCTGCTATCCCTGCTAATTGTTTAAATGAATGGCTAATTTAAAAAAATGGGTTGGGGACTGAAATTAGCCCTATTGGGCGTTCTCCTATCTCTATCTCTTTTACCCTTGAGATGTGATCTTGACAGCATATAACATAATCAACAACACTTTGTCTGTTGTATGTTTTACAATGATGTTTCCTGAATTTGGGCACAATTCCATACCATTACATATGACCATGTTGTACGAATTGCATAAGCCCAATAATGTTGACCCATAATGATTAGCATTGTCCTTGCTGTTTTCTAAAGAACTTTCACAAAATTGATCCTCCTCTTCTAAACATAGTGGATCTCTTCTTTCTTTGAAACTTCTCCTCAAGTTGAGGGTTTGGTTGTTTGTTGTCCTAGCATTTAAGTCTCAAACTATTAAAACTTCACCCAAAGAATTACAAACAGAAATATTCTTTTCCAGTGATGTGTACGGGTTCTCTTGATCTAGATGCCACTTCTCATATGTTTTTGAGCCATTTGGGGCAAAGTAACATGCTGCCAATCTTATTGAAACTTGATTTTCTATTATTTTCAGCCATATATATTTCCTTAATTAAAACACTAATTTCTCCACGTCCTTTGTCACTATCGATTCTTCTATTCCACACTAAAACTTTTTTGTATCCCTTAAACTCTGAAATTTAACATCCATCGCGTGCATGTGTCTATATTAAAAAGATAGTGTCCATACCTTTAGCTATGGCTCTAACCTAGGTCCTCTTCTCCATGGATAACCTCTACAATTCCAACTAGCTAAAGGGTTCTTCCGGGACCCCAAGTTCCTATTTCTTATGTTCCATCTTTCCATTGATTTGGGCCTTACCATTTTGTAAACAAGTCCATTTTTCATTATCTCTTGCTTCTTTTACCTTTTCCCATTCTTTCCTTCTTTATGCTTGGTGAAATATGGTAAGATCCTCATCAAGATATATGTGTGTTCTTTGAGGAACCTCTTATTCCCTAGTATCATGCTCTTGTCTTCTATTTTCTTCAAAGTAACTCTTGCATGCCTGCTTATGTTATCTTTCATCCATGTCCCAATCTTTTGAGCTTGTTGAATTATTCCATACCAATCTAGATGATCTTTAAGGAAGTCCCTAGTTAAGTATTTTCTGTTTTCATTTTCTCTAGTCTTTCAACCCTTTAATGATGATATTTTTTGCCTTATCATTTATGTATTTCTCTTCTCATAACTGCCTCATTGCTTTCAATGAGTTCACTTGATGTGTTTGATGGCCCCTTTACTACATAAGTCCATGACTTGATGTCTTATATTTGTTCTCTAAGTTGGTTCTCTGCTAACTCCATGTTTGCCATTGCACATTGATATTCCTTAATTTGCGGATCATCTCTTTCACTGCCTGCCTTATCAGAATCAACTCGTATTCACCTTTTTTCCATATTTTCCATACTAAACTGTAATTGTTGTACTTCCTCTCTGAGTTATTTGTTCTCATTTGTTAGCTTCAGATTGTTTTCTGTGATCTCCTTTATCTTGTTGTCCTCCACGACTCCTTTTTTCTACAAATTGAAGTTTCTCCTTCACGAACATTAGCTCATTTAGAAATAGACCTGGACACCATGTTTAAGGTATTGAAGTAGGCCTACACGTGTTTGCAGGGCCTGTTTTCCCCAACTTCCACCTTGTCTGCTGCTTGACTTCCCACCTCAAGGTTTTTGGGCAGCAGTGTTGTAAGAAACGCAACATTCATGTTTTCCTCTCCTTTATTTTGCCTCTTCTTGTTTTTCTCTTGTTCATTTTTAACAATATCTAAAGATTTAAACATGGTTCTTGGTAATATAGGTGCAAAATTATCCTTTTTTGTATACTTGACTTTTCAAAGTCTCTTTATGCCTTACGATCCCTTTGTATTGTTTTGCATTTACATACACACCTCTCTCTTGAGTTTGATGTATTATCTTGGAGGTAGCCTAGTATGCAAGACCCCTGTGTACCATTTGTTTGCCCCACTTGCACATTGAAGCTAGGGTTCCATACCATAGTGCAACTGTGGGAAGGTTCCCCAAAAGATTGAAAGGGACTAGGAAGCTCTATTGTGTTATCACACCAAACATAGGACTTTGTTCGTGTTTGTCCCTGTATAACATTTCATGTGTTTGAAAATTGTCCATTGTGATAATGTTTGATCTTGCCTTATTTTTTAACCCAAATGTTGTTATGTCTGCTTCTGACCCTACAATCTCGGAGTGATCTGTTGGAGTGTCAATTTCTTCCACGCTTTTGTTTATTATCCCCAAGATCTAGTAATTCTTTTATATTTTCCCCATTTCCACCTATATATTTGTATTATATATGCTTCAATGGTGACTAATTTTTTTCTATTAAAAAAGGTAACACAGTTTATGATCTAGATTCTGTTTCACTGGGTCTATCGTCCAGATCGCAGCATTTCATATTCTCCCTTTTATATCTGTAAATGAACATGCCCTTTTATTAAATTTTAGTGGAGCTGGCTCACCATTATATTCTATATCCAAACAGAGTTCTACATTTATGTTGCCAAATTTTAAAACTGGACAAACAAACAAGTAAAATACGGACATAAATAACAAGGACATGGAATTGTCCTTTTTTTGGATAAATAATTTGAGGAGAATAAATATATCAGTTAAGCTTATCAAAATATGCTAATATCAGATATTTGGTAGATGGCCTAATCTTTCTTCTGAACTCACTGTAAACAACTGATCTCCACCCAAGCACATGCATACGCCTCTCTTCCTCCATTCCCAACCTTTTGGAAAATGGCCAAGAAACAGCCATTGCAGAAAATGATCTGGACCCTGCAAGAAGACACATATCTCTGAGAAAAAAATTGACAGAAAAATATTGAAAGCTATGAGGAGGTAAAGTTTATTTGAAGGATTGACATCAGAAGGAAATTAAAACAAGAAGATTGATAAGAACATTTTATGATTCTTATCATATCTGAAAATATCACATCTTGGAAAACTTAAATTTGGAAATGCAAAATTGTCTGATGTGCACTAAACAACATGTAGTAATTGTATAATTTAGCCATACACTAAGGGTGATACATGAAAATAGTGAATGAAACAGTAAGCTTTGCAATTACAATAATGTGACTTTGTGCAAATCAAGAGCAGAAAATATGAAGAGGATTCAGATTGGTATTAAAGGAATCTAATGCAGACCTATAAGCAGATACAAGGCAGAATTACAAGGTAATTTGATGCAGACCTAGAAGCATGTTTGGATATATTTAAGAAGCATGTGTGAGCAGATTAAGAAGCATGTGTTAGCTGACTAACTCTAAATGTATTGTTCCGTACAATGCAAGAATAATCATTCAAACAGTTGTGAATAAATATAGATAATAAATGACACAACATGAATAACCAGAGATATCACAAAACGATGCTCAACAGTTGGTTAACTCAGCCAATCGCTGGCAACTGATACCGTTTCGGAATAATTGTTTTATTTTACTGCCCAATTAACTAAGAAAAGTACTATTTTTATTACTAGTGGCACAATTGTCATCTACATCATCCCCGCACAAAGCTTGTCATCTTCCAAACGACAAAAATTGAAATAGGGAAAACATAAAGAAAGTCTACTGGAAAAAGTGCAAAGACGTCCCTAGAGTAGCTGAGGTCATGGTGCATGGAAGTTGTTGGTGAAAGGAACCTCAGGTCTCTGTCTGCTATCATTTTCTTTTCACGTGCTACATCCATCATATCCTTCTAGGCAGTTGCCAACTACTACTCCTTTCCCACGTGAGCTATCTTCTCTTGTGCCAACTCATTCTTGTTAAGTAACATGGATCGTTTCTGCAAATGTAATAATATGACCATTGTAATTGATATGTTTCAAATGCAGATTTGGGTCTCACATAAGTATGAGAGAAGGAGACATGAAGAGAAATGTCTCCAAGGTTTAAACATCATTAGTTAGTATAAAATAATATAGCTACCCTTATGTATAATATATACATTATTATACATATATGTAATATATATTATATATATAATATATAATATAAATAAATATTTATAGTATCATCAATAATGAAACTCATGATCATATCAATCTAATTGTAACTACAGACTTAACACTCCCTCTTAGTTAGGAAGGATTGATCTAGAACATATTATGTTCTTGAGTGTATGAAGAGATATCATCTCAGTATGATATTCCTAGAATGGCATACTGAAGGATACCAACATAAATCTATCAACACAAACATATTATGTAAGGACTTTGCTACAATTCATAATGAGACTAAATTTCTCAACACTTTTTCTTTTAGCAAGGAGGGAAATTAAGCAATTATTATAACCTTAATATAAGTTTGAATACCACCTTAGGTTTTGTCTATAATAGATTTAAGTTATGGTGTCCGGCACTATCCGGCTCGAAGAACCATAACAACTTTCATTGTGTCTAGCAAACTCTTGCCTAATAGCAATGATGCCAATAATTTTCATGGTGTCCAGCAAGATCCGTCCTAATAACCATGATGGATATCAATGTGTCTGGCAAAATCTGGCCTAATAACAATGACACTAATAATTTTCATGGTGTCCAGCTAGATCGGGCCTAATAACCATGATGGATATCAATGTGTCCAGTAAAATTCGGCCTAATAACAATGACACCAATGACCTTCAACACTTTTGGTCTTAGAAGGTTGGTCATCTATTGATAAAATTGTCACCTTACAATAGTTACCTTCTATTCGTTGTCATAACTTCTGACACACCGAGACAACAACTTAATGTAGTTTGTTATGATAACAAGTGCAGTTATTGATAAGATTGTCACCTTTCAATAACTCCCCTCTAAATATATACATCAATGAAAGATCGTCATCTTTCATGAGATAATTACAACAGCATCATGAGTAACTCAAATGATATCCACCATGAACCAAGTCAAAGGGTGGACCCACCATAGTTGCTACTAGAAGGTGGAACAAAAGGTTTTCACCTCATACTTCTCCTGCATAGAGAAGAGAAAATTACAAAGAATTTCTCTTAGAACTTCACCTAATAGTTAAAAAATATCATCTACAAAGGATTGCATCTTAAAATTTCTCCCATTGAACATCAATCTTGGGAAATCAGGTCCTCTAGTTACTTCCTCAAAAACTCTCTTCACCCAAGGATGCCTGTCAAACTCACTCTAAATCTGATAACAATCTTTAGATTTTCTAGTCACAAGTAAATAATTCCTCATAATATACATGGGTGTAGGCCCATCAAAATCTAGACTCCCTCTGAGTATTAATCTTCTAAGCTCCTGCATTTCTTTAACAAAGTGTCACACTCCCTCTTAATGTAGAAGAATCTCATAATCTCAATCATCAAAGATGTTGCTTCAAGTGCCTCATTTTATCCATCTTGATCATCAAGGTCTATGGAGCTACTATCATTAGGTTGAGTTTGTACAATATCTAGTAGCATGTGTAAAGTACCAACTTTCTTTTCCTATAAGAACATCCTCAACTATAAAGGAAAAGATCAATGCAAGTATAGAAATTACAAATAAGAGAGATAAATGTCAAAAAATAAGAATACTTATCTGCACATGAAGATTCAGAATTCTCTTCTTGAATTATTTGAGAATGGAACAACTCCCCTCTAAAAGTGAGAATGGAACATTGACTATTATTCCCCCCACAATGTAAAATTTTCACTTAATCTTACATTGTCGAACATTTTTTTATCAAATATGATAACTCCTTTCTAAGTTCTAACTTGCTCTTTTATCCATTGGAAGTCCAAACATTCATTTAGCTTAATAGTAGAAGCCAACACAAACTCGTCCACAATATGCCAATATCCTGATTGAGTATGATTGTGCCACTTGAATGACTCTACAACTCATATGTCAAGTTTCATTTATCAAAGAGAGATTCCTAGATGGTTCAATTGAAGTCACCACTTTCTCATGACGTACACAATGAGTAGGCCCATTAAAATCACATAGTTGCATGAATTACAGTCCTCTTGGCTATTACAATTATCGATCACTGAAGATTCCATCACAACATGGTTTACTCCCTCTGAACCAATATGATCAAGATCATTTAAGGTTGACAAAACCCTATCCTATATCTGCTCCCTATCTTTCAAGGTTGTAGTTGATAACATGTCAGACTCCCTCTGAATCTCAATCAATCTCGCCTTTCCTACAAGAACATTCTCAAAGGAAAAACAATCAAAGCACATAGCACTTATAGAACATTTAGAAATACGATTAATGAGTAAATAAATACAATACTCAATAATAATAAATACTTATCTCATAGGCATCAAATCATAAATTGTCTCCTTATACGTCAAATGCCTAATACTTATCTAGACATATGCAAGTTATCTCAAATTTTCAAATAGCTCATTTTAATTTTATGCAATTATATAAATATGCTTCTACATACAAACATAATATATCATTTCAATAAAGTGAAAATTAAAATGAGAATTTTCATACCTTATGAGCCTCATTTCTCATTACCTTAGTCTTCACCATATAAATGTAGGTTGAGTAGCCTACTAATCCTTTATTCTTTAGCACGAACAATTATTTCCTTGTACCAAGAATTATATCTCCTACATGTCTCTCTTCCATAGCTATCAGTTGATGTCACATTATCAGTCTAACATGATCCTCTCTTTTTTTTTTAAATTTAAATACATGTTAGCGGTCCCTTCATTAACGTATTGCTAACTTTTGATAGCAATGGTGGTGATTATTTGAAAGGCTGAAAATTCCTATTCATTCTCCCTTTTAAAATTATCTATCTAGACTACTGATTGAGGGGATATTCTTTTAGATAAATTTATCCCTTATATCTCCCACGTCAATGACATTCATGTGACGTAGTTTATCCAAGTTGAAGTAGATACATTTTTATAATCCCTTTTCCATATCTTCACTACAAAAGGTAAAACATTCTATCCCTTTCTATGTTATTATTATAACATATAACCAACCTATAGTCCAATTAATGCTTCTAAAATCTAAAATTAATATTGTTGATTTTGTAGTAGAGCAGATTGTAGGAAGTCTAGGTAGAGCAGTGGTTATAATTTGGCTATTTGTAAGCTTCTAATATTTGGTGTTGAATATAAATGATAGTAAGCATTTGGAAGGCTAGGCCCATGATGATAATCGCTATCATTCATGATGCTTGATTACCAATATATGGGAGTTTGATATTACTAAAATTAATTTCTCTATATATTCTTCAACTGTCATGAAAGAGATTCATTTTTGTTCAATTCAATGTTGAGGGCGTGGTTTATTTGGAGTCCCTTTAACCTATATGATATGGTATAGATACAAATCTATTTCATTTCCTGTGATATTATGTTTGGGCGGCATTTGGTAGTAGTCATTTATGAATCTATATCCATATTCGCCACCTTTAATATCCTAGTTAGTTGAATAATTCAAATTTTCTTAGGCAGCGAACCAATAGAAATTGAAATTTCTCATTTCAGAAATTGTGAGGTATCATAAATGCCGGAAGCATTGGAGAGGGGTGCCCAGTGAATGTAGATGGGCGGTGTTTTGTACTTGTCCTTTATAATGCAAGGTAAGATTCTTTTTTATATTTTCTTTATTGATTGCACAATTCCTATACATTTTAGTGGTTTGACGACTTTCTCTATAATCCTTGTTTGATGCCCAGGTTTGATAATCCTTTTGATTATAGGGGCATGTAAGACTCATAATAGTCTCATGTGTCGATGGCTTTCTAATAATACTATAGTGAATATCTTCTTGACTTGATCGTTGCTCTTTTCTCCATCGTAACTCCACTAGTTGGTATCAAGAGTTTCTTATATCTTTGATCAATGCTCCTTTGATGTTGGATGTGTCCCTTCTTGTTCGATTCCTATCATAATCTCCACCTTGGTGTCATTTGTTGTGCCAGTAGTCCACGGTGACTAGTGGTTGATGGATTCATTGTGTATCTAAATCTGCCTTCTACACTAGTCAATGTGGAGGAGAGTAGTGATTCCATTATCTTAAGAGCTTGTGTTTATATGTGCTGCAAAGGATATCCAATATCTTCCCAACTGATCTCCAACATCATTTCATTGTAGGTCGATCATATATTATGTAGATGAAAGTCTCTTCATCATTTCCTAAACTGTATTTTCTTTGTACATCCATGCCCTTCGTATCATCTATTCTCGTTCAAAGCAACTATAATTCTATAGATCAGGTTCTTCTTTATTAAGGGTTCATTTGTATGGATTTATTAATAAATATGACTTTCGACATATGATTCACATCTCTATACACTGCATCTGGACTTCTGAATTTATCGTATCGTCATTACATTCCATGAGTCTATTGGCCTATGCTTGATGCTTTCCATCTCTTGAATACGCTGACAATCCTTGTGTATATTTTAGTTGATGTGCATGTATATCTCTAAGTTCTTGCTTTAGTTTGGCTCAATGATGTTGCTTTCTTACATTGGCAACTAGGCTTTGATACCATAGTAAGTAACATGGATCGTTTCTACAAATGTAATAATATGACCATTGTAATTGATATGTTCCAAATGTAGATTTTGGATCTCACATAAGTATGAGAGGAGAGAGACATATGAGAGAAGGAGACATGTCTCTTGAAGAGACATGTCTCCAAGGTTTAAACATCATTAGTTAGTATAAAACTATGTTCCCCGGGGACACGTCCCCCCCAAAAATACCAGCGTTTCGGGGACGGGGACGTCCCCGTCCCGGAAACTTCATTGGGGACTTGCATCCGTCCCCAATTTTTTAACACAAAAAATTTTAAAAACTATAAAAAATGTCACTTTTGCCGTCCCCCGCCATCCCCAAAATTGGCAAAAAAAAATGTCGTCCCGGAAACCCTTCCCGCTGTCCCCTGCCGTCCCCGTCCCGAAAACTCCGGGGAACATAGGTATAAAATAATATAACTAAGCATATGTATAATATATACATTATTATAAATAAATATATATATATAATATAATATAATATAACATAATATATGTATTATATATTATATATATAATATATAATATATGTATTATATACTATATATATAATATATAATATAAATAAATATTTATATTATCATCTATAATGAAACTCATGATTATATCAATCTGACTGTAACTACAAACTGAACAATTCTCAACCTCCCTAAGTCTAAGCTATAGGGTTGCCTCTCTCTCCAGAGTGATAATATGTTCCTCCATTGCCTTTCCATGCATCCTTGTCATATGCTAAAGCTGAATGAATGTTGTTCAGGAAGTTCGCTCCATCTTGAAAAGGGTGCCAATCATCCATGTCTGCCCTCTGTGTCCTACCAAAACATGTGGAGTACTCCATGCCTCTACCTTCTCTAGTATCTCCCTCTCTAGCCACCCTTGCATTGTGAGGCATTTAGTGAATTCCCTTCTACACTCCTTTTTCATGAATCTCAAAAGTGCCTCAGCTTCAATGCTAACTAGCCCCATGTCCAACTCTCTCGCCCTGTCTGCCATATCCATGTAGTTGTTGCCATGGCCTCCAGTTCTACTAAGACTTGTTGTGCTACGTATCCAAAACTTGGGATGGAACTCTCTACTCCATCACCTTCTATGGCTCCAACCTCCTATTCTTCCATATGTTGACTCCCTCCTTCCTCGACAACCTCTGGCTGAGTCATCATTGGTGGTGCCTCCCTACTTTTTTCCTCAACATGGTGTCCCATCATCAACATGAATGAGTGAAAAGTCCCCTTTTTATAATTATTTGAACATTACGTGAAATATGAATTCCTCCTTCAATTATCAACTTAATGCAATGTGATGGAGATGCAAATGTGTGATTTATTGTATGTATGAATGTAGCAACAATAAAATATAGTGATAATGACATGTATATTACTGGTAATTTCAAATGTCACAATAATGGATAATTATTAATAGTTAAAGGCACTATAACAATGCAATGATGATTATATCAACATGTACTAATGATTGGTAACTTATTTCAATAAACCCTTGAAATTTATCAGCAAATTAAAAAAACCCTTGAGATTTAGTAACTTATTTCATAAACCCTTTATTGCTATACAAATAGTGTGGGCCCCTCCCTTGTGCATTTTGAGATCTACCATTTTAGTCTGTGGTAATTGTTGTCATGGAACTAAGTGTCTCATGGATGACAGCTGAGATGCAGTAAATATCATCTTCGACACGGAAAATATATTTGCCCCCAATTTGGCACCATCACTAACCTTTCTATCTCTTCCACCCGTACATCTTCCATGTGCACACTCACATGTACAGCCTCCTCATATGCAGCCTCCTTCTTCCTAAAAGCTTCCTCCCCTACATGTTAGATTTCTAGGACTGGTTGGGATAGGGGTCTTTCCCATACTAACACAAACTCTACTTCCTGTAAATTTTGCCCAGCTTCTTGTGCCTATGGTTATGCTTTTCTGTCCTCTCCTTACAACTCGGTTCCATGGGGAACCCTTCATTGTGATGTTTTTAGGAGTATGTTTATATTAGCTCATCATTGCGATCCTCATGAGCTAACAGTTAAATTTGAGGGTCTCTATTTGGTCTACTTACTATTTATAGTAAGTCAAGAGAGTTGGCTTCTATTTTTTGGTAGTGCACAATGGTGACACCTTGGATCAAGCTATTTCAATATTCTCATAGAGCTTTGACAATAACAATATTACATTATTTTTTAACTTTTATTTAATTAAATAACTTAATGAGATAAATGTTCTAATTGAATGGTGTGAACATTAAGCCTCTTTAGTGAAAAGTGTACACAAGAAGACTCTAGCTGTTGAGAGTAATGGGAGGCTTTTGAATTAAAAGTTATAAATATAATGCCTTGCAAAAGTTTGAACCATCTCATTATGCATTTATGTTTTGTGGAATTTGTGAATTGTGAGCATTCAAGGGTTACGCGTTGAAGTTGAAGGATTTGAGAATTTAGTCAACCTTTCAGTACCTTTGAATTGGATTTTAATGCCAATGAATTGTGTTTGTCTTGAGGGTAATACTGCTGCAGCTTGGTCTGAAAATTGAATTGTTTGTGCTGAAGAATATCATTCTTGTTGCTGAGAAATGCCAAGAGGGAAGACAGCTACACATTCTTGAAATTTGGAGGAATTGGCATGTGTATTTGTTAAGAATGTTAGCTAAGTGAGAATTGAATCTATACTCAAGTTTTATATTACATAATTGATTCATTAATTTTATATATATATATATATGTATGTATGTATATATGTATATATATGTATTTATGTATATATGTATAATATTATATATATATAATAATATTAATATTAATATTAATATATATATTAATATTAATATTATTATATATATAATATTATACATATATATATATACATATATACATGTATATATATATATATATATACATGTATATATATATATATAGACACACACACACACACACACACACACGATTATATTGAATCTAATAAAGTAATACTATATTCTATAGTTTCAACAGCCGACAACACCTTCTAATCACGTTAGGGTTTGTTATCCGCAGATAATAATGTATCTGCTATTGTTTACAACCAATGTGACTATGAGCTGTTTGTCCTTTTGTGACTGTCAATTATGACAGTTCACTTCCTCATCTGCCCATATATATATATGATAGTCTGCGATGGATAGTTGATCAATTAACACGGCAATCTAACTCTCTCATCGCAAACTATTATTAATCAGTCTCCATTATAATTTAGTTGTCTCCTTCGAATTCATTCAACTACCAACAGTCAGAAATTATAGTACAAGCAACACTACACTGTAATTCAGATCTTGCATATTCAAGATATATTGAAATTGAGATTTACACCAATAAGAAGATCTCAGCATATTAAATCTTTACATGGTATCAGAGCCAAATTGGTAGAGAAATCTCAAATTTCAAATAAAGGGAGAAATAATGACAAATAACGTTAGAGTGGAAGATAGACTTGAAGGTACATCAAATTTCTTCTCTTGGAAAACTCGTATTATTATGATTTTGAAAGAACTAGAACTAGAAACCTACATTGAACAGGATATCCCAATACCTCAAAATGAATTTGAAAGACTCACCTGGAAAAGACGAAATAATAAAGCAAGGAAAATCATTGTTGATTCAGTTAAAGATCACATCCTTCCTTCTATATCAAATATCAAAAGTGCATATGAAGTATTCAAGATCATAAAAAATACATTTGAGATAAATAACTCAAGTAGACTGATCACCTTAAAATCTCAATTACTGAATATTAAAATGGAAAAAGGAGATTCTATTCAATCTTATTTTGAGAAAATTTCTGAAACAAAGAAACAGTTATCTTCCATTGAAAACAAAATAGAAGATCAAGAACTTTCATTAATAGCTCTGAGAGGGCTACTGATGTCTTGGGATACCTTCATAAAATATTTAAGCAGACCTTCAATTCCTACTTTTGATTAGTTGAAAAATGAATGCATAGCAGAAGAATCAAGATTAATCTCCAGAGGAATCACTTCAAATCAAGAGGGAGAAAATCAAAGTCTTCAAACTATTTCGAAAAAACGAAAGAGAAAATTCAACAAGAGAAAATTCAATAATAATAAAAGGAATTTTAAAAATAAAGATTACTCTCAAGTTAAGTGTTATAAGTGTGAGAAGATAGGACACACCTTCATAAACTGTCCAAAGAGAGAAAATTCTAGCCTCTCTTGCTGAAACAAAAGAAAATGAAAATCAACTATACTATTCCGCACTTTCAAGTGAAGTAAATTTAAATAAAGAAACATGGATCATAGACAGTGGTGCATCCCGTCACATCTCCAGATTCAGAGATATGTTTGATACATTTGGAACGTATATCACTGAAGGAGTTACAATTGGAGACAACTCTACCTATCCTGTAAAAGGTATTGGGACCTGTTCTATCAAATTAAAAGATGGAACTACTCTTAATCTTAATGATGTTTTGTTTGTACCAGGCATAAAGAGAAACCTAATTTCTATCTCAAGTCTAACCGATGATGGATATCATGTCACCTTCAACAAAGACAAAGTACTATACTAGCCTAATAACTTAGATATGAAAAGTGTTACTATCATAGGGTCCAAATTTGGAACATTATATAGATTAAGCAATATTCAAATGCAAGCCCTTAGTCATGAAACATCAAATGTTAATGAATTATGGCATAGACGACTTGGGCACATTGGGTTTAGTTCACTTCCTAATTTAGATAAGATCACTTCTGGTACTCCTAAACTAGACTCATCTCATATAGGAACTTGCAAAGGGTATGCTCTAGGGAAAATTATAAAACAACCTTTTCCCTCTAGTGAACATAAGTAAAAATCAGTTTTGGAACTAGTCCACTCAGACCTTTGTGGACACATGCCCACACCATCTCTAGGAGGTTTCCTTTATTATATATCCTTTATTGATAATTTTTCTAGAAAGACTTGGATCTATTTCTTGAAAGTCAAAGAATCAAATGAAGTTCTATCAAAATTCAAAACCTTCAGAGCATTAGTAGAAAATCAGACAAGTAAAAGGATTAAAACATTAAGATCAGACAATGGAGGAGAATATACATCTGAAATCTTCAAAAGTTTTTGCAATTCTATTGAGATTAAGAGGGAGTATACAGTACCTTATAATCCTCAACAAAATGGAGTCACAGAGAGAAAAAATACAACCATCATTGAAGCTACAAAAGCTATGTTACATGATCAAAATATGCATGCCTCATTTTGGGCAGAAGCTTCTAAGACTGCAGTATACATTCAAAACAAATGTCCACATTCAATCCTAAAGAATACCACACCTGAAGAAGTCTTCTCTGGAACCAAACCAGATTTAAGTCATCTTGGAAATATTCGGATGTCCACTCTACACATACCCAAAGAAAAGAGGACTAAACTTGAACCTTCCAGGAAGAGAGGTATATTTATAGGATACAGTGAAAATTCCAAGGGTTATAGAATTTATATTCCTGGACAAAGATCAATTGAAATAAGTAGAGATTAATTTTTGAAGAGGACTCTACTTTAAAACTTTCAACCGGCATAGAAGATGAACCAAACTCAAATGATGAGGAAATTAGGCAAACTGAAAATCAGAGGGAGCACACATCTGAAGAAAGAGAACTAGATATAACTAATGGGAAGAAAAGACCATTATGGGCAAGAAAGATGCTTGAAGAAAACAATGTAGAACCAGATGAGATCTCAAAAGAAAACAAGAGAACTCGAAATCAATCATGTTATACTGCTCTTATAACTGAGCTAAACAAAACCGAACCATCAACAACTGAAGAAGCTCTAAATTCACAAGAGTGGACAGATGCCATGGTGGGAGAATACAATTCCATAATTCAAAATGATGTATGGGATATTGTAACTAGGCCTAAAGACAAAACAGTTGTATCTTCAAAATGGTTATACAAAATCAAATACGCCGCCGATGGAAGTATCGAAAAACACAAAGCTAGATTTGTTGCTCGAGGATTTTCTTAGAAAGCTAGCATAGACTATAAAGAAACTTTTGCTCCAGTAGCTCGTTACACTTTTGTAAGAACAATTATTGCAATTGCAGCATCAAAAGGATGGAAGATTAATCAAATGGATGTAAAAATTGCATTCCTAAATGGGGTCATTAATGAAGAATTCTACATAGAACAACGTGAAGGGTTCACTATAAAAGATAAAAAATTGTATGTATGTAAACTCAAGAAAGCACTCTATGGTCTCAAACAGGCCCCTCGAGCTTGGTATGAAAGGATAGACAACTATCTATCCAAACTTGGATACTCAAAAAATGAAGCTGACTCAAACATATACTTCAAAACCTCAAATGATGAGATGTTAATACTTGTTCTATACGTTGATGACTTGCTTATAATAGGTGATGATAAATTAATTGAAAAATGTAAACAAGATCTGATAGCTGAATTTGAAATGAAAGATTTAGGGTTACTACACTACTTCTTGGAATTAGAAGTTAATCAGAAGAAAGACTACATTTTCTTACATCAGGGAAAGTACACTCAAGATATTCTAACTAGATTTGGAATGATGATGGTAAGCCCTTATCTACTCTGATGGAAACAACCTTACACAAGCTAAAAGAAGAAGCATCAAAATCTGAGGACATCGATCCTACTCTCTTCAGACAAATAATTGGATCTCTTATGTATCTTGTGAATACCAAACCCGACATATGCTATGCTACAAATGTCCTTAGTCATTTTATGTGTAAACCTAAGAAGATTCACCTTATGGCTGCAAAACATATATTAACATATTTACAAGGATCTATTGGCTTTTGATTAAAGTCTGAAAATGTTGAAATAAATCTAGGAGGATATATTGACTCAAATTGGGCAGGTTGCTCCTCCAACCACAAAAGCACTACAGGTTGTTGCTTCAATCTTGGGTCAGCAATGATATCTTGGTTCAACAGAAAACAACCAGTTGTTGCCTTGAGTTCTACTAAAGCTGAGTATGTAGCTGCTTCCATGGGAGCACGTGAAGGAGTTTGGTTAAGGAAACTACTATTTGGGCTATTTGGAAAACCTCTAAATCCCACAGTGATTCATTGTGATAATCAAAGTTGTATCAAGCTGTCAGAAATACCAATTTTCCACAATCGATCAAAGCATATCGAGACTCCTTATCACTATATAAGAGACATGGTTGGTAGAGATATTATCAAATTAAGTTATATCAATACAGATGAATAGAATGCTAATATTTTCACCAAACCTCTTGTGAAGTTAAAAATTGTATACTTCAAAGGAAAACTTGGTATGACATTGTTGTAAATGCATTTACTATCTAATATTCATGAATACAAATTATTATTTGTTTTGCTTGCAAGCTGGTATTGTGAAAAGTGACGACTTTTCTTGTGAAAGGTGACGACCTTTCATGTGTTCTAATCCTATTATAAAGTAACGACTTTATGTTAGTTGATCTGTCTTCAAACAATGGTTGAAGTTAATGTTATCTTTGTTCTTCGGGCCAGATTTTGCTGGACACCATAAAACCCATTGTTTTGAAGTAAGGGTTATCCTTGTTCTTCGGGCCGGATTTTGCCGGACACATTAATAACCTTCATGGTTCTTCGGGCTAGATCTTGCCGGACACCATGAAAATCCTTTGTGTTGTTTTTTTCTTCTTCTCTCTTAGTTTAAAACATTATGATGATTACACCTTAATGTGTAAGTTAAACTTATTTCAATTTCCCTTGCTAAAGAGGGAGTGTTAAGAATGTTAGCTAAGTGAGAAATTGAATCTATACTTTTAAATCTATACTCAAGTTTTATATTACATAATTGATTCATTAATTATATATATATATATATATCTTATCATTATTATTATATATATACATAAGATTATATTGAATCTAATAAAGTAATACTATATTGTATAGTTTCAACAGCCAACAACACCTTGTAATCACGTAAGGGTTTGTTATCCGCAGATAATAATGTATTTGCTATTGTTTACAACCATCATGACCATCGGCTGTTTGTCCTTTTGTGACTGTCAATTGTGACAGTTCACTTCCTCATCCGCCCATATATATATGATAGTCTGCAATGGATAGTTGATCAATTAACACAGCAATCTAACTCTCTCATCGCAGACTATTATTAATCAGTCTCCATTATAATTCAGTCGTCTCCTTTGAATTCATTCAACTATCAACAGTCAGAAATTATAGTACAAGCAGCACTACACTGTAATTCAGATCTTGTATACTCAAGATATATTGAAATTGAGATTTACACCAATAAGAAGATTTCAGCATATTAAATATTTACAGTATTGTCCACCGTTAGCATACAGCAAGTCTGAGAAGTGAATGTGTCTACCATAGAAGAGCAGCAGTCAAGATTAAGGGACTGCAATCAGTTTATAAAGGCAATTGTTGATGCTAATTGGCTCATGTTTCACCATTCCAGGTCTGCGATTATATTGCTTAGAGGTCTGTGTCAATATTGGGGTCACTTCTTGATCAATATCTTCCACTGCTAAGATTCGGCATGCATACCAGAATCCTTAAAACCATGTAATTGGAAAAACTTAGCATGTATAATTAAATACATCATTTTATTATTTAAATATATAAACTCCTTATCTCATTACCAGCCACCTGCTTAGTTTCTATTTTACTGTTCATATTCTAATGAAATGTTGCAACTCTCAATCAACTCTGGATGTTTCTAACTAAATAGTTCCCTTTCACATTAGGTTGCAACATTAGTCTATAAGAAATCAGAATACTATAATTTGACACTGACACAGACCCAGACACATTTATAGATTTTGGATCGTCATGAAAATCCAGGTAATTTTATGTGCATTACTTTCAGAAGTTAATAACTAAAAAATTTGAACAACCTAATTGAAGAAATTCGCTTAGTATTTGTTGTGTAGGTCATTTTTAAACATGCATAAGCTCTGTCAGACTTTCCATTCAGAAGAATATCAAATTAGCAAAGAGGACCAAAGACGAATTGTTCTATTACTACTTACAAGACATCTGTCCACTTCTTCGAAAGACTGAACAAGCTTTAGTTCTCCGCCTGAAGCATGAGGACATGGAGTTAAGAGAACCTATTTCGTCAAAAATGGAATAAAGTAATACAACATATTAATAGCCAAATTCATAGGCAATGCACTTGTAATTTAAAAACAAGGAATAGCAAGTATAAGAAAATACTCATCGTTTCCAAAGCTGGTGAATAAAAAATAGAAAATTCATTAAAAAAACAAATCCCATATCAACTGCAATAAAAGGATAATTAAATATGTATATCAATGCATGCCCACAAATCCGATTGTTAAGATGTTGTGCACAAACATTAATTATTTGTAAAATATGCATATTTTAATTTTCTTTAAAATTGTTGGCAGAGACATGCCTAGTGACAGATATTGGTGACAAAAGAAGTAGTCAGGGAAGTGGTGGGTAGTGGTATCAAAGACTATTGCAGAGTTAGTTATAATTGATCCAGTTTAGGAAAGTGTGCATCACTGTTTTGTTAAGTCTGTTTTTTGAGTAATATTTCCAGGCCACATTTCCATAATATCTAGATTATTCTTGTACATAATCCTTGAATTCAATTTGTCAGTTATAAATGGATACCTTTTAGGTGTTTTTACTGGAATCAGTATGGACATAGAGGTAATGAGCGTCCTACAACAAAGGTTTATTTTTCAATAAGGGTGACTTCACATAAATGGATTTCTGAATTATGCAAAAGCCTGATACTGAATTTATTTAGAGAAATTATGGCTTCCTTTTGGTAGACCATAATAAGGAGTCAATATTCTCTTGCCTTGTTCTCTCTATGGAATCCAAGAAGTTTTTGAGACTAAAGTTTGGTCTTTCGTCACCTTTAGTTTATGAAAATGTCTGAGTTGACATTATAGAATATAGTGTCATGGAATAGGAAATCTGTTTTAGATTTTCCTGTTGATGACTCCAATATTGCAAAGACGAAGACCAAGCTCCATCAATGGATGATAATATATTTGAGTGAGAAAAACTTTACATTTTGCAAACGAGTCAAGTCAGAAATCTATGCTAAATTGTGGTCTCACCAATAAGAATGGGACAGTTCTAGAAAAGCAAAAACTTAAGAATGGGACAAAGTTCTAGAAAAGCAAAAACTTTGGAGAAGATCAGTAATGATAATCAAGCTTCAATTGGCTAGTTTTTTCATAACGGAGCTTTCAAAGTGTTGTCTAGGCTTGCTAAGCAGTAAAGTATGGAGTAGTTGTGGAAAATAGTTTGGGTTGCCTCCATGTTTTTTTGCAAGATACTCCTTTTGTAGTCAAGAAGAGAAGAGGAGGCAAGAAATCAGAAGAATAAAGACTAATGTTAAGATGCATATCACAAATGACCAGCTATAAGAGAGGATCAAAGCATTAAGCAAGACGTATTTGTCCATATTAATTCCCAGTGCAGCTTCACCAATGGTCAATGCAGCATGAAAAGAGGTCAGTGAAAGTTAATGCAGCCTTCCTTTGCTCACCCAAACATAGCTATTGTATTACATTCTAAGGAGAATACCTATGTTATTGAGTATGTCGTACAAGCTAAAACTCATGTGGTGCTCCTTTGTATGAGTTGTGGCAATATGAGACTGTCATACCATTCTTCAAGTAAGATTTGGATGTCATAAGAGATGTTTCTTGGTGTGTTGTCATGTCCCCTTCTTGAAATAGGATTAAATAATAAACAGTAATAATTAAATTAGGATAACAAATGGCTCGCTATGCATTAAAAAGTTTGCACAAACACGAAAGGCAAACAATTTGAGGAAGTCCTCATTTACAACAGGAAGATCGATTCGCAAGATTGGATCCCTTGCAGACTCAAAGGAATGGAGTCTATAAGCATAAACCAACAGTCGTTAAGACTGAATCACTTAAAAATAATGTTAGAGATCAGGTCAGCCATTCCTAAAACCCTAGTTCTAATAGAATATTTGTGGATAGAAACAACCTAAGATCCAACCATGAGCATTGGGCCAATAACAGTAGAAATAATAAAATTCTCTCAAATAGAACAAGTATTAGTGTTTCTAATCAACCATTGCACAGGCAAAATGTTTAAGTAAAATTTCCAGCATCTGCACTTGGAAATTTTGTGCCAGAAGGTTGGCAACAAAACTCTAAGGTTGTCAATCATGACTCGGATTGATAATTATGAAAGGTCAAAGCAAGAACAATGGTCCAAGATGCAAAAAAGAATACAAGTAGTATGTGGATTATCCCGATAACTAGCTCCATATTGGATTTTGCATCTAGAGCTAATACGTTTGCATTAGGAAAAGGATCCCAAATTTATTTTCTTTTTTTGGCCTTTCATCTGAGATCTCCTCCATGCTCAAAGATGATTCAACAGAAGGCCCTAAATGCTTCAATGATCATTAAATCTAAGGAAGGGCATAAGATAACAAATCCTAATAAGGTATCTTAGATAGGCCTTATCAACAAAACTTTGAAAACCCTAGATGTCTCTAGCATCAAGTAATGCAATTCAAGGAGGATTTGATATACAAAATATGGAGTCATAGGAGGGTTATGGAAGCATTGCAAAGATCACAGCCTTTTTGCACAATGGTGCGGACCTTGAGATCCTTTTTGAATGGCAATGAAAATTGGATGAAGCAAGCATTTCCGAACCAAGTATAACTATAACCACTCCCTCTGATAATCTTTTGTATATAGATTGTAAAAAAACTTCATTAAAAGAAAAATTTAATGGGCAAGTTTATGTTCTATGAAGGTTTTAATATTAAGTTATAAATTGGTAACCAAACTTCGAATCAAACAATTTTGAATCTATAAAAGCACTAGATGGATAAGGATCAATAATCTTCTAATAGAACTGCTTCATAGCAAGATGTTAATTAAATTTGGTGATATGTTCCGTGGAATAGGAGGTATAGAGGAAAACTATTTTGGATTTCATCAAATGTAAAAAAAATTAATAAATACTGATATGAATATTAAAAGCCTAAAACCAATTAAATTTATCATTAATCAATCTATTTATCATCTAAAGCCCGTATTATGTGAGGGCTGCATTCATAATTACATAGCTATTTTTAAGAAAAACAATTACATCTAAATAGAAAACATTGAGTATTTCTATTATTTAACTAAGAATTCAAACCTAATACAAAACTGCTTTCAGAAAATGCACACTATTAAAGAATATACTCATAATAGTAATATTGTTAAATCTAGCTCTCTAGCCATTTCATCAAGACATACGTGCAACAAGATATGGACTCAATAGGTCATCATGCAAAAATCATTAGGCATAATAAGAATTTAATTAATGTAGCAGGAAATGATAAGGAACTAGCCCCCTTGATCAATATAGACTTGAAAGAGGGTGAAATCATAGAAAACATGATTGATAATACTACTGAGAAAAAGCATATATTGGAAACAGGGAATATGGAACGTAAGAAAAACAATGTTTCTTTAATGGATTTAAACATCTCATATGGGAAAGAATTGATCTGGTCTAAAACTTTATTGGAGAATTTTGACAATAAAGAGATCATGAGAGAAGCTGGGATTAGTGTTGAAAATATTAATACAGGGGTAGAAAAACTAAGCAAGGAGATCTTGAGTATGGTAGTCGACAAATTTTTAGAGGAAGTTAATGAATCGGAGAACAATATTATGGAACAAAATGAGGTAAAGAATATGCCCACTCCAGTTGCAGGTAAAATTGTAGAGGAAGCAGGTATCATTTTTTATTCTGAATCAGAGGAAGAAAAAACTGAAGGTAATCATTATGGATCAAAACCCTACACATCATACAGGGGAGCCAACTGAAAATACCAATAAAGTCATACTTCGTTCACAGAAGATGTATTTCTCAAGAAAAATTAGCCAAGAAGATGGAACAAACAAGGTTGTATTAGAAAAGCTATTAGAAGAGATTATCTCTGTCCACAATAAGGTAAGAAAGAACTGATTAGATGGCACAATCTACAGGAACAGAGTAAAACAAAAATTATAAAAAAACAATGGAACCTTGGATTGCAATGACAAGATTACTGAGGCAGGCTGTCCACCTTATAAAGTATCCTCAGATATAGAATTAATCTCACCCCAAAGTAAATAATCTAGTTCCAATTGCACTTGAGGCAGCTTACAATATTATGGGAATCCAACATGACTTCGAGGAAGAAGAAATAAGACTGGAGTTCAAAGAAGGATTTGATCATCTGCTTGTAGAATTTATGAATGCATTCACAGAGAAAGTGGATAGAGATTTAAATATAGATATTGAGAAGGATACCGAGAAAAGAATAACACAAACTGGTCATTAGGCATTGCCACAACTGTAGATGGAATGAATAGCCCTAATTGTGGGAAAATGCAGAAAAAGAGAGGTAAGAAATCTGCCATAGACTTAAGGAAACTAGACGGAGAAGCTGAAAATCAGACCAAATTGACCAAATTATTTCATGTAAGGGGAAGTTCCTTCCCTTGGGCTCAAGAGGAACACTACAAAAAATGTTAGGGGACTAAATGACCCTAACAAACAGCATTTATTAAAATGCGGTTTAAACATTAAAAATTCAGAAATATTATTAATACGAGAAACTAAATTCAATAAAGAGGAAACATTTAAATTTAGTAGAAAATTAGGGATTTGAAAATCTAACAGTTTCAATGTAGATAAAACATCTAGTGGATTAGGTATGTTTTGGGACCCTAGAAAAGTTAAAAATTGAAATAAAAAATAACTACATGGCGGATTGGGTATTGTTCATTAACAAATTCATCTCCTCAAATATTCTCTTGTTATTACTCTTTGTGCCCAAATAACGGAAAACAAATGTTCCCAAAAGTTGGAAAGCTGAGTAAGCTGCTGAAACTTCCCTCTGAATTTTGAAGGTACAGCTCCCTTGTAATGAAAGATGTGCAATGAATATGTTTGTATTTCCTAACTAACAAGGGTATGCTCTTAACTCAAGAGCAGAAGAAGCAATAAAGACTCAGGCATAAAATTTGTTTATAACTGGTATCACCTCACTCACAACCATGAATGTGTTGGATTTTAACTTACTTCTTTCCTACTTCTACCTGCAACTATCAACACTTCTATATGAATAACTCTCACACAATGACTTATTTACTTTTAAGAGTGCAAACGAGCAATGAAAGTAGATGCGACAAAACGAAGATAATTCTCAGATTACTAATAGATCATTAAACTTCAGAAAGCTTCTACTCTGCTAAAATCTAACAACCATCTAGTCCCATTCACACTCCATTAATAACACATGAGAAAAATAACAACAACAAATGAACAAATCTTGACAAGATCCTCGAGACTCGCTCAGTTGTCTCAACAAGGGGAGAATGCATTACAAAATTTATCGATCCTTTCTATTTATTTTCCAAATAGTACATATAGGCCCTTTATCTTCTGGAAGTTACGAAAGTTACAATTATTTGAGGAAAAATAGAGCATAGAGAGACAAGAGTGACACTTGTCACTTTACAATAGAGAAAGGATAATAGAAAGACTAGGAAGTCGAAGAGTCATCATTCCTGCCATTGGCTTTCTTTGCATTTTCTTGGTTTTCCTTGAAAGTCTTCATGGTCGCCAAGATAATTGTAAGGTTGTCTGTGTCACTTATCTACACATTTTCAAAGCAGATCATCAAATACTCATGACCTCCCGCTATTTTACTGACCTTATCGGACGACAATGGCATCTTCTCCGCAATTTTCACCAGCATCCCATCCAACGTTGTGAGCTTATGAAGGTCTGAAACTCAAATGTTCAAAGGATGCATTGAATTGTCAATGAAGTTCTAGAAAGTGGTCTTTATATGCCCGATGTCAATGACATCCCCACTTTTGCTCACATGTGACTCTATGTGCAAGTCCTTGAGATATCTAAAGAGAGTTTCTTTCTCTTCTTTCACTAACTCATACTTTTCTCAAGTGTTTTTCAGCCTTAATTATGTGTAATGTCCCCATTTTTAGCAGGTTCCTGCAGTTGGCCATGTCAGTTCACCATCGCAACCCTCGTGAGCTGACAATGGGATTTGAGGGTCTCAGTTGTGTGGTTATAGGCTTTCCAACAACCTGGGGTGTGTTTTGGCTCTGTTTGAGGGAATTACTATTTATAATAAGTCAATCTATTGGTTCCGATGAGCCCCGTTGAGTTAGAGGAGTTGGACGATGCTCTCAGTTTTTATTTCGGGCTTCCAATTTGAGCTCCAAGAATCTTGGAGGGAGCATCTATTTATAGTAAGTCACCTCGTCATGTTCATTCATCATCTTTCATCATCAAGATCACTTTGGTATTGTCAAATTTTGATTCTAATGCCTCTTTAGTTGTTTTCGCAAGACAAGTGAATTATTATTATTACTCATATAAATACGCTGAGGTTGTTATTTTTGATAGTGTTGTTGGTTGGTCAACTCAATATCATAGCTTGTTGGAACTGGGACAAAAAGTTTTAAATCATGGGAACAAGAAACAGTGGCCTTAAATGTTAGAATTTGACATTATAATGGAAAAGGTCATCTTCGTAGCCAAAAGCAATTAATAAATTAGTTTATAATGGCGCTTTATTATGTTTTAATGTTGTGTGTCGGAAGCTTCTTAAGTGAAGTTCATTTGGGAAACTTTATGCCATTTTAAAAATATAAATATGAGCCCATTTGATGAGTGAAGCATCTACTTGATTATATATTTGATTTTGTGCCTTTTTCCTGGGTTCTTAACTGTATGCCCTTGTTGATGCATAAGGGTCTCTGAAGTTTCTGATGTTCGAAATCACTGCTGATGTATGGTGATTTCACCATCTAAATCTCCTATTTGTGTTTCCCGTGTCTAGGAGATTGTTTAGGTAATTTCACTGCAAATTGTGTTGTTATAAACGATTTGTTAAGTTTATTGTAATCATTGTGGCTATGGAGATTGATCTTTTGGAGGAAATTGATTGTATTATACCGCATACTGGCAATCGATTTGATGAAGTTTTGAGGAATTTGGTGACTGCTAAGGTTGGCGTTTGAGATTCCCATCAGCTTGATGCCAAGGCTATGAATTGCTGAAGTTTATTTGTACCAGGCGGAATTGTACCAAGTGGCACTCGGAATTAATAGCCTACAATTTGTGAGTAGCTGGACATCTTTCCTCTTCCAGCCACAATGTGCTATGGGGGCATTCCGCAATAACTACGGAGGGTTTCAAAGTGTCTTCGGCCTGCATTTATCCTTGGAGACGTGTGTTGAGGAGCTGCCACGGGACTCATATTCGGGTCTTCCCTTTCAGCCGGCAAGCACATCGAATTAAGCTATAAGGAAATCAGGTTCCTTACTCAATTAATTGGTGGAATTTGATATATGTTCTTTGAATTTCCTTTCTACATAAAATTATGAATAATACTAAAGTTGTGTTGTTAGCATTCCTCCTGCACTTTTAATGTATTCTGAAAATTAATTCTGATAAAAACAAGAAACCCAGCAACATTGTTCAATTGGCACTGAAATTTCTATTAGAGCATACACAGAGTTTTTACATTATGCTCTCTTTGAACTCAAGGGAATACAGCCAATGTGTTAAGGGCTCATCGCAAGTCTTCAGTATCAATAGCTTGATAGTGCTCCTGACTTTCAAATCTATAATCTCTTGTACCAACACAATAGTCTCCTTGTATTTACCATTATCCATCTTCAATGCTTTGAGGTTAGCAAGCATAGCGCCTCCTAGCTTCAAGGTATCCTTGAAGAGATTGCCTAATTTCTCAATTATGGGCAGGCCCCTAACTTTCATATCCTCAATCCATCCTCGCCCAATTTGTCCAAAATGTCTCTCCTCTTGAATTCTAGCGAGCAAGGCCATATTTTCCTCTGTCAAAAGGTCAAAAGACTTGGAGGCAAAGGCCTTCCTCGCAGCATAGCAAGTGGCATCAATAGTTGTCTAATGTACTCAGACAATTCCCAATTAGATGCACTTAGGCGAGCCTTTGACACCTTTAGCTCTTCTAGCTTCTCTTCCACCTGCAGGTTGGTGAATTTCCACATTTCTACAGTGGTGTCTTGCCTTAGCCCTTGTCATATGTCTAGAGGTTGAAATCCACCAAGGTAAGATCTGCTATATTTCCCTAACCCTGGGCTTGCGCAATCTCCATTACCACATTCCCTTTAGTGGTATCTCTTCCAAATGCAGCTAGAGTGCGATCTTTCTTGGCCTTCTTGGCTCGTAGTTGTGGCTCCACGGCTTCGATGAGTAGGTCTTGATGGAAATATTGTCATTGATATCAAAGGATTTCATGGTAAGTGCCAATATCATCAATGTCAAAGGTAATTGAAGACGATAAAGTGAACTGCTTGTGTTCATTACATACATGACTAGTTGAGAAGAAATGGAAGAGTACTAAAAAAGATAACAAAATATGATTACGTAAAGAAAATATATTGGAACACAAACAAGACCATATCTGAATGAAAGATGCCATGACATGCTGTTGAGATGCAGCAACATTGAATCAGCACATGTGTCTTATTCAGTAAAAGAGTCAATAAATATGAACCAAGAAATGGATATATATGACTTGTGTCTCAACATACTATCTAACAAACATTATCTATATTTGTAAGTGGCTAAAAACAAAATAAGAACGAAGGGGAGTAGTCTGAATGTGAAATGAATACCACAAGAAACAAAAATCGATGGCATAGAAACTTATATATATTATTAGTGCCATTTATTATCAGATAATCTTATCATTGATGCAAGGTCCCTTGGCAATATCAGCGAGAGAAATGAAAGACAAGATTGATTGCACGATAGGATCTCTCAAATATTCATATGTGCTCGACAGCAGCAACAGGGACTTTTATTTGTGTATCGGGAAAGTCTTAAGCAAATTTTGGACTGTCAATGAAACGATGATTCTGCCAGGAACAGTATATTCAACGATTACAATTAGGAGCAGCATGATAATTCAGAGTTTGCCTCATGTGATGAACGGAAAAGTGTTTGTTCAAACCTGAAGAAGCCATTTGTGAAATCAGAGAAAATAATTTTGAAAGCTACAAAATACTATGAGCAGCAAGTAATCAAACTAATACGTCAATGTTTGAAGTATATATGACGGTTGAATGAAGAACGATGTCTTATCATATTTAGACTAAAAGCATTACGCTAATGATTTTGAAGGGCTACTGATTTGCATTAAAAATCATATCAATTTGAACAGGAGTCACAACGAGTCTTGAGCAGTTTGGATACCATATTGCAGTCATAAGCATGTTCGAAGATTTGAACAGAGGCATGATAAGAATACCAGATGCTATTACCATATGAATCAAATTAACATGTGCGGAAAGAGAATCTATACTAATGAAGAAACAATGGTATGGAAATGAGAAGATGTGATTACATGGATCGGGCATATCTGAGGGGACAAACTGAGACACTCTGACCACAAAGATGGCAAAGATGATAAGAAATAAGGCAAATAAAATGAATACAAATCAAAAAATGCCAAGAAGCGGTTCACTAATAATCAGATAGTATGGATGACTATACTGAACTTTTAACATCTTCAGCGATACGTAAAGCAAGGTCGCGAGCCAACGACTACATTTTTGAGAAGACCTGATATTGGTAGAAGTAGCAACAATGAAAGATGGCATGGTCAGCAATAATATCAAAATGAAGGTTCGATACTTTGAAATTCAAATAGCTGCATGACTTACAGCCAACGTGAGTGGAAAGATGGAAGCAACACAATATTATTAAAGTAACAGTAAAGTATTAATGGAAATAGACGTCAAGATAAAAACAGGGGTGATAGACACAAGTCAATGCTTATATGGAAGCCACGCAAGTCACAGATATCACCGCCTAGAAATTACTATGAAATTATCAACTCCAGTGTTGTCAGATGACAAAAAAATAACAAGAGACGTAATGCGTCATAGTTCCTGCCTAACGCAGGTTGTAGAGGTGTAGATGAGTGACAATAAGGTTAAATAGTTCTAAATTAACATTGTGAATGCATTAATTTTTGCTTAGAAATGCACTTGTGATATGATAGAATGACTCATATTTTGTTATTAAGTTCTTTTGTTATATTATTATATATTTGGGTATTTAAGCCCAAGAATAAGAGGCAAAGTACCCAATATGGCACTAACTACCTAATATCATACTACGATCAATACATATGCTTTAGACAAATTTGCACTTTCTATATTGACAACTTAAAATATGTGCAATGAGGAAAGTTATCCATACCAATATCTGAATTATAGAACTTGAAGAAGTGATGAAGCATTTGGAGTATCACATTATATGTTTAAGCATGTTATGCATGCTACTAGAGAACCATAAGTAGTTGGAAAAACTCCCTCAATGATTAATACATATAAATTTGATGTTGATGAATAAATATGATGTAATAAATAAGAAATAGAATATAACTATTTAATTTTAATACATAGTTTATAAAAACTTAATAATAATTTACATATCTTTTAGAATTGAATTATTTCGTTTTTGTGATTATTTCCTTTAGTATGTTTTTTTGATGTGAAATATAATTATTAATTTAATATTAAAATATATATTTAAGTTTTAAATATATTTAAACTAAATGATAAATTGTTTAAATATAAAATATTAATAATAATAAATGATATAATTTACAAATTGTAACACTTGTCGATTATACATATTACAAACACTATTATAAAATATAATTAAAAAATAATATTGCTTAATTTATGTTTTAAAAGTAAAATAATAGTAATAATTTAACTACATTTATTAAAAAATCAAAGTATTAAAAAAATTAGAAATTCAAATACAAAGATATAACATATTGAAATTACATTGTTAGTGAGAATTAATATTGATTAGACATGTTGTGTGAGGTGGAAGATAAAATGATTGAAAAAAAAATCTTATCAACAAATGTGAAGATAAAGTTGTAATTAATGCATTCATTAATTCAAAATGAAGTTAGAAAATATTTGTATTTTTGTGAAAGAAAATTAATTTTCTCTCCCACCAAAAATAGTATGGACCAATAGAATGGATGAAAAATGTGATTTATAAAATAATGAAAAATTAAAAAATGATATAAACATATGAAAAATTAAAAAATGATATAAACATTTGAAATTTCATATAATGTTTTAAATTCTTTGATTTGATTGGCCAATGTTAATGTCATATTAGAGTGACATGAATGCATAAGTATTCCTGCCTATGGTAGGAACTAATAACTATAAGGTATGGACCAGATTATTTAGCATAATATATATCGCATATCATTAAAGATGGAAAGATGGAAGCAACACAATATTATTAAAGTAACAGTAAAGTATTAATGGAAATAGACGTCAAGATAAAAACAAGGGTGATAGACACAAGTCAGTGCTTATATGGAAGCCACACAAGTCACAGATATCACCGCCCAGAAATTACTATGAAATTTTCAACTCCAGTGTTGTAAGAAGACAAGAAAATAATAACTATAAGGTATGGACCAAATTATTTAGCATAATATATATCGCATATCTGTGCATGCATCAACAGGCTGAAGATAATACTTTTGGTACAAACCATTATAGGCGGTTAGAATAATTTAGTTTAAAAGACAATATTAATTGAAAAGCCATCATGTAAAGTTGCCATTATGTTAAGAGAAAAGGTTTTATTACAAGGTATAGTTTTAAAAAGACATGACTTGAAATTCAAAATTCACATCTACTAATGAATAAGATATAAATAAGAAACTAAGTTATTTGCAAAAAGAAACATGTGTGGAAGTGTGAGCGGTGAAAGAAGAAAAGGAGGGTGAACAAAATAATGTTATATATATTCAGAATTTCAATTTGATATATATATATATAAAGGAGTGTGAGTATTAATAAATAACAGATGTCAAGGTAGAATTTGTAGAAAATATCTTTGGAATAGAGCAAATGAGAATTAAATATAAGGGTGAAGGAATTTAGAGAAGAGTTGAATAAATATATTTATATGTCGATTTATTGTCTCGTATAAATATGAATTAAAGGTGTGAGTAAACGTATTTCACAAAAGATTATAGCAAAGTAAAAATGAACATGAAGTAATTGGATCCATCATCAGTTGAGTAAGAAACATCAAGGTGGAAGATCAGTTTGTGTGCAGTGGGTTGGTGCTCACGAAAACATCAGTCAAGGTTGGTACTTCCAGTGGGTCGGAACCTGTGAAGTGTGGGAATTGGATCTTCCCACGAATTGGTGCTCATAAACATAGGGGTTGGAGCCTCTAGTAGGCCATAGCCTACAAAACATTGTAAAAGAACGGTTTATATAAGAAAGACTTTATTTGCCGTGGTTTTCTCCTGCATTGGATTTCCACGTAAATCTTTGTGTCACTATATTTATGTGCATAATTGTTCATTTCAGCATTTCAAGTTTTATTATTTGGATAAAAAGTTTTAAATTGGCAAATTTGTTATTATAATAATTCGCTCCCTCCTCCCCTCTCAGTTTAATTGTGTGCTCTTCGGGTCTTTGGGAGGACCACTCTCCTCTACCCTTTTCCTCTTCTTCTCCAAGCTGTTCTCCAACCATGATTTTGCGGTTAGAACATTAACAAAGGATTGAACAGAATCCGCATGAAGGAGCTTCCTCACCATGGAAGGAGTATTCTTCTACTTAGAGGAAAAGGGAAAAACAATTGTTTTATACAAAGTCGCAGTGGTCGAAACATTACCCTGATCTCCTTAGACTTGTAGTGTCTCCTGCAGTCGTGGGCCTCCATTGAGCTCATCATAGAGTTGGTTTCCATCAAAACCATCCAAGTTAATCACATCCACTCTTATGCCCCGCTCCTTAGCTTCCATGTCTTTCTGCTTGTCCTTTCCTTTATTCTTTTTTACTTCCTCGGATGACCCTATATTTGGGGCGAGACCTCCTCCGTGGGTAGGTTGAATTGGGATGTTCTTGTCTGGAGATTGGTCTCCTCCACTAGCAATTTGGGAAGGCCCTAATGTAGAAGATGTAGCAGTAATGGAACCGGTAGCAGCAGTGGAGAAGGCTTGTGTTGGATTGGTGGCTATTGAAGAGCCCCCAGTCATTTTCCTGCTTGCTCTAGTCTACTCCAGCCATTTGGTCGTTCCCTTCATAATACCAGCCATCAGCTCATCCAAGATCTCTGTTGTGGGCTCTAGAGGTAGAGCACAGTGGATGGGACTACCGTTGATCTCTTTCAAATAGGTAGGGGGCTGCCTATGCAACCCATCATCTTCAATGCCCTTGACATCACTGTCAACCCCGTACGTTCTAATTTGTTGTACAGTTAATCTAGAGTAAAAGGTCTCCCTACTATCAAACTCGTCTACACGATTTGCCCAATAATCTTCCAACATTGGGATCTAAAGCACGGACCCAATTGCAGATAGTTCTTCATATAATCAATGCAGTCAAACTTCAATCTTATCACCTCATAGGAGTCAAGATTATACCTTTCATCGAATGCTTTAACCATATTCTTCGCATTAGAATGTGAAGCACAAGAATAAGCCCCACCTATTATGGGGAAAGGAATATCTGCATTTCTTGCATCAGCACTAACAGTATTGACCTCTAGGATTTGGCGATAGAGCACATTCAAGAGGATATTGTCATCTAGGCACCTTAGTTGTTTCTAGGGGAAATCTTCTTTGGTGTACACATAAACTAATTCAAGGCGTGAGTAGCATAGCATATGTCAGGATGAGTATTAACCATATACATTAAGGATCCAATAATCTACCAATAGTAAGTAGAATCTGTAGGTTCAGATTTGATCACATCATCTTTCAATTTATGTAGATTTACTTCCATAGGAGTAGCTCCTAGTTTACATTCCATTATTCCAAATTTTGTTAAAATGTCAACTGTATATTTTCCCTGATTCAAAATAAAGCAATTATCCTACTGCCAGACTTCTAATCCAAAAAAGTAGTGAAGTAGACCTAAGTCTTTCATTTCAAACTCTGTTGTGAGCTCTTGTTTGCATTTCTTTATGAGATGTTTCTCACCTGTTATCAGCAAATCATCAACATATAACACAAGAATAATCATATCATCACCATCAGTTTTGAAATATAAGCTAGGAACAGCTTCATTGTTGGAATATCCTAACTTCAATAGATAGTTGTTTATACTTTCATGCCAAGCTCTGGGAGCCTGTTTGAGACCATAAAGTGCTTTCTTCAATTTACAAACATGAGTTTTGTTGTCATGAGTGTTGAATCCTTCTAGTTGCTCAATATAGACTTCTTTAATCTTACCATTAAGAAAAGTTGTTTTAACATCCATTTGATGTACCTTCCATCCCTTGGATGCTGCAATAGCCAAGATGGTTCTGACTAAAGTATATCTAGCAACTAGAGCAAATGTTTCTTCATAATCAATGCCTTCTTTCTGAGAGAAACCCAATGCTACAAATTTGGCTTTGTATTTCTCAATGCTGCCATCAGATGCATGTTTAATTTTGAACAGCCATTTGGAAGAAACAACTGATTTGTTCTTTGGTCTTGGTACAACATCCCATACATCATTTTTTAATATAGAATTATATTCTTCAATCATTATTTCTTTCCGAGACTGATTTGAAAGCACTTCTTTAACATTAGAAAGTTCTGTTTTTATGAGTTCAGTTAATAATGCAACATAACATGATTGATTTCTAGTTCTTTTGCTTTCTCGAATCACTTCATTTGGTTCAACCTGATTTTCTTCTATCATTTTCCTAGCCCAAAGTGGCCTCTTTTTATTATTATTGATATTTTCAGAATCTTCATGATTAGACATAGAGGAAGAGGAAGGTTCAGAATCATTCTCCCTTTCAATTTCTGTTTGTTGATCTTCTTCAGAAATAGACTCAGCAATAGATACATCACTGTTTCTGTAAATTTTAAAAGCAGTATCTTCTTCAAATTTCACACCTCTACTAATCTCAATTGTTCTTTGACTTGGAATGGAGATCCTATATCCTTTCATTGTTTCACTATATCCAATAACTATTCCCTTCTTTCCAGAAGGTTCCAGTTTTGTTCTTTTCTCTTTAGGTATGTGAATATAAACTGGATATCCAAATATTCTTAGATGACTTAGGTCAGGTTTAATGCTTGTGAATACTTCCTTTGGAGTGGTGTTCTCTAATACTAAATGTGGACATCTATTTTGGATGTAAACTATTGTGTTAGATGCTTCAACCCAAAATAAATAATGAAGATTTTGATCATGCATCATTGCTCTGGCTGATTCAACAATTGACCTATTTTTTCGTTCAACAATTTCATTCTGTTGAGGATTATAAGGTACAAAAAAATCCCTCTTAATCCCAACAGTAATGCAGAAGTTCTTAAAAATATCAGAGATGTATTCACCTCCATTATCTGACCTTAGTGTTTTAATTTTCTGTCCTAATTAGTTTTCAACTAATGCTTTGAATTCTTTGAATTTAGATAAGACTTCAGCTGATTCTTTTTGTTTCAAAAAATAGATCCAAGTTCTTCTAGAGTAATCATCAATAAAAATTATATAGAAGAGGCACCCATTAAGTGAAGGTATAGACATAGGGTCGCAAAGATCCGTGTGGATCAATTCAAGGATGGATTTAGATTTATGATCACTTTTAGGAAATGATTGCTTAGTATTTTTACTTAAAGCACATCCTTTTCAAATACTTAAATGATCAGATTTTAGACTAGTTAAACCTTTTACAATTTTTCCTATGGATGACAATGCCTAATAGTGAAGGTGACCTAGCCTCCTATGCCAAATTTCAGTGGAACTTGAAGTTTCATGACTAAGAGTTAGGTTTAGATTTTGATTATTACAAAGTTTATAAAGACTTCCATCTCTAAATCCGATGGAAATGGCTTTCTTAATATTAGAGTTCTTGGGCCAAGATAGAACTCTGTCATCTTGAAATGTGATTCTGAAGCCTTGATCAGCAAGACTAAAAGTAAAAATAGAGACAAGATTTCTCTTTATTCCTGGTACATATAAGACATTTTTGAGTTGTAGTGTAATTCTTGAATTTAGTTGAATTGAACAGGAACCAATTCCTTTAATAGGATGAGTAGAGTTATCTCCAATGGTAACTTCTAAGGCTTGTTCAGAGAAGGTTTCAAATTTGTCTTTCAAACAGGTGATGTGCTGAGATGCTCCACTATCTATGATCCAAGTGTTGTGGCTAGAATTTAATTCACTTGAAAGGGCTAAGTAAAAAAGTATAGTTTTCTCTTTTTTCTTTCTCTACACTTTCTTCTTTAATTTCTGCTAAGGCTGCTTGTATTTTCTTCTTTTCAGGGCAGAAAATATGAGAGTGACCAATTTTATAACATTTAAAACATCTAACTTTGGACCAATCACGTTGCTTGTTTGATTTTTGATTTTTGTTAGATTTCCTTTTGTTATACTTGAATTTTCTTTTCTTGTTTGATTTCACATAAAGTGCTTGAATTTCTCCCTCTTGATAGGTACTTAGTCCTCTTGAAACTAATCTACATAAATTCTTGATTGGTACTTAGTCCTCTTGAAACTAATCTAATTCTTCTTGTTTGCATTCATTCTTTAATAGATCGAAGTTAGGAAGTTTGGGTCGAGAGCTTGAACCTCGAATAAATGTTTCCCATGAAAGAGGAAGACCTCTTAGAGCGATCATGCTGAGTTCTTTGTCACCAACTCGATTTTCCATAGTTGTGAGGTGATCTTTTAGTTTAGAAATCCTTACAAAATATGAAGTTATAGATTCTCCATTTTTCATTTTTATATATAATAGATCTTGTTTTTAGAGTTAATAATCTACTAGTATTGTTGATTTCGAATGTATCTCAAATAGTGGAGAACATTTCGAATGCAGTCTTGAGACTAGATATGGATGAAAGAATATGATCTTTTACAAAATCTATTATGATTTTCATTGCCTTATTATTATGTCTTTTCCATGTTACTTTTTTTGGTTCATTTTCAGGCATGGATATATTTGATTCAATATATTTCTCTAACTCATTTCTCTTAATATTATTAATACACTAATTTTCCATGAAGAGAAATTAGATGCACCCTCAAGTCTATCTTCTAGTCTCACATGATTCAACATTTTAATAATATGATTTTAGCCTCTTTCCTTTAAAATCCTAGGTTTTAGATTTTATTTTGTAATAGTTTTTTCTTATCAGAATAGCTCTGATACCATGTTAAGTTTATGGATCACTAATAGACAAAACAATTACAATGAATATAATAACAGTGGATACTCTTACTTGAATAGCAGTAGTGCTGAATATTTCTTTTGTAATGGTGATCTGTATATTGCCTGAGATCAATATTCCCTTCCTTGTAGATCGCTGATAATCTGGAGAGTATGACAAGTATGCTGATGTTCCTGCAGATTAGACTTAATAGTATTAACTTTGAACAATATTTATGTTGCTCCGGTAGCCAATCGCTAGGTCTGAGATGCCAATCAATAGATGCAATTCCTCAGCAATCTGCTTTCCCTTATGTATGAGGTGGAGAGTCATGCCTCTTTGGTGGCATGACTAACAGCCTGTTTAGTTAAGGCAATCAAAACATAAGAAGTGCGCTCGTACATAACACAATAAGGAGCCCGATAACACATTATTAATGTGTTAATACAAATTGTGATTGCCGGCAGTATGTATTGTTATCTACCAATGATTATCTTGCACGTATATATTAATCAAATATACAAGCACACACACACACACATATATATATATATATATATAGATTTAATAATCAACAATAACAATTTATCTATTAAGCATAAACACAAAATAGTATATCAAATAACCATTATCTACTTCTACTGATGCTAAAACATTAACACCCTAGGCCATAGTTGAACAGCAGCTAGGGCATATATCAAGTAGGACGACACGAAAAACTGACTTTGTGTCTTCATTGTCCAGAGACGCAGACAGCTACTCAGTCAAGATTTTGGCCTAGTCTAGATGCTCACCCTCATCATATACTATTCGCACTAGATAATAATGCTCCAAGAAGTTTAGGGCATCTTCATTCCCCTTGAGCCTGTGCAGAAGCACCAAAATATCAACGATCGCCTTCTTCAAGTCTATGTCGTAGAGCGTATTTGGTAGCTTGCTTTGGCTGCTCCTTGTTGTGGGCTCAATATGTGGAGCGCAGTCAACGGGGGTACCTTTGATCTCTTTCAAATAGGTAGAGGGCTGCCTATGCAACCCATCATCTTCAATGCCCTTGACATCAATGTCAACCCCGTACATTCTAATTTGTTGTACAGTTAATCTAGAGTAAAACCTTTACCAACTATCAAACTCGTCTACACAATTTGCCCAATAATCTTCCAATATTGGGATCTAAAGCTCGGACCCAATTGCAGATAGTTCTTGGTATAGTCAATGCGGTCAAACTTCAACCTTATCACCTCATAGGAGTCGAGATTATACCCTTCATTGAACGTTTTCAACATATTCTTCGCATCAGAATGTGAAGCACAAGAATAAGCCCCAACTATTATGGGGAAAGGAATACCTACATTTCTTGCATCGGCACTAACAGTGTTGACCTCCAGGATCTGGGGACAGAGCACGATCAAGAAGAATCTATTATCTAGGTACCTTAGTTGTTTCTAGGGTAAATCATTGAATCCGGCGACTATGATGTGTGTGAAAGAGGGGAATTCCATAAAATAATTGCCGAACTATGTTACGATGGAGAGCTTCTAGTCACGATCTCCTCTCCGAGCATCCCTCAGTTCTCAGCATAACCTCATCATGAAGGCATCATTCACTTTCGTGAACTCTGCATAGCTTCTGTGCAACTAGAGGCATAGGTAGAAATCATACACCTAGATGTCCTCATCGAACTCCTCTACATGAGGAAACCCGAGTCATAGTTGAACAATAGCTAGGGCATATATCAAGTAGGACGACACGAAAAAACTGACTTTGCATCTTCACTATCCAGAGACATACAAACTACTCGATCAAGATTTTGGCCTAGTCTATATGCTCACCCTCAGCACATACTATTTGTACTAGATAATAGTGCTCCACGAAATTTAGCGCATCTTCATTCCCCTTGCGCCTGTGCAGAAGCACTAGAATATCAATGATCGCCTTCTTTAGGTCTATGTCGTAAAGTGTATTTGGTAGCTTGCTTTGGCTACTCCTTGCCACCTAGAACCATCTTGGTGGCAGATCACCTCTTCTCGTTGTTTTCTTTTCATTTTCTAGTGACGACAAGTTCCAAAAATCCATCCCATTGAACTCCATCCTTGCAGGCAAGCGAAAGCAATTCTGCATTGTGCCTTGGTAAATTGTGAGCAACACCTCATTGTTGGGCATCTTGATTTGCTCTGTGGCAGGGTTGTAGCGAGAAATGCACTCGACAATTAGCTATTGGGCTTGAATGGAAACAAGGAACCCTATTGCTTCCACCAAACCACTCTCCTCCAATTTCTGCGTGATAGGGTGGAGTGGGCCTGATCTTAACCTAATGTGCAGATCCCCCAGATCATATAAACTAAGTTGTGTATCACTCAAGCTTTTCCAATCACAATCAATCTCATTTCAGCTATCATATTCAACAAACTTTGTTGCCATAGCTAATATCAGAAAACAAGGGTTCTTCTCTACTGCGGAGATCAAGAATGCCCATTTGAGAGTTATGATGAAAAATCCCTACAAATCCATTATTATGGATTTCCTATTGATCGTTGGGTTTGATTTTTTGCACCACATGAATGAAATAATTAGAAATGACCCTTTTTGCTAACAATTGAATTTGATTTAAATGCCAAGTTGTTAACGGCCTGATATTCCATTAATGGGGAATCTAGGCAAATGCTCTAATGCCCTTTAAGTGAACTACCTCGCCTTTAAGTAGGCACTTTTCTGTTTTTATGCAAGTCCTTGACTTTATTGCCTTTTCTTCTTTGTGGAAATGCAAAGAGGGAGATTTTTCCCCGGAGAAGTATATTTGGGGAATCCTCGAGAGAATATTCTTGCCCCTTAACTCAACCCTTTGTGATGATTACTTTGCTTCTATCCATGGGGGAGTAGCTTCCGCATTGCTTTTCCGAATGGTGTGGTAGCGGGGCCAAGAAGAACCCATAAATCCAATGTGATGAATGGTGTTATGTTTGATTAGACATTCCTGTTATCAAGGGGACTCTAAAACCTAAAGTGGACACACACACTATTGTTTGCCAATTCCCACACAACATCGTTGGGTATGCACCACAAGCTTGAAAATCCCGAAAACCTGCATACCTAGAGGAAAGAACCCGATGAGAAGAGGGTTGAACCAAACACCACATCTTTAGACATGACATTAGACTTTAACTTAGTCCAATCATAGAGGGAGTAAAGGGGACGAACTAAGTCAAGGGCAACAGTAAGCTCTGACTAGGGAATTATGCACGCAAGTGCCTAAGCAAGGGACCTAGACATCTTTGGTTTTGCTATAGAAACACTACATGACGCAACAGGAACACGACAAAAGAAACACAAAGAACAAGCGTCAAAGAAAACAATGAAAAGGGAAGACACAAAGCAACTAACAAACTAACTATTGTACAGGGCAGCAGTTACCTACTATCAGATTTGATATAACTTCAAGTCTTGACCATTGTATAACAATCGTAAGACTTCGCAGCCTAGATATGCCAACTTAAAGGAGTTATGCTAGTTAGCCTGTTGTATCTTAAACGGGCCCTTCCACAAGGTCTCGAACTTAGAATGCATTCCTTTAGGCTCCTTTCTCTTGTCCCATAGTAGAACCAGGTCCCCTTCCATGAATTTCCAGGGTCATGCCCTTTTGTCAAAGAGATCCTTCACTCACATCTGGTGTTGAGTGATTCGGTCTACCATTTCTTCTTTTTCCTCCTCTAATTGAGTTAAGTGCAGTATCCTTTTCTCCAAGCCAACCCAAAACATGTTGTCTTCTATTGCGGTTTGAAGCTTACATGCACACAACTCAAGAGGGAGAGGAAGATTGGCCTCTATCCCATATACCAACTCAAAAGGAGAGACCTCAAAAGCTTGTTTGGGGGCAATCATGTCTTCCCACAATTCTTCGTGCAGTTTCTTATGCCAGCTTCTCTGGTTGTCTATGACGAGTTTCTTCATAACGTTTACTAAATTCTTGTTGCTCGACTCAACTTGCCCATTGCTTGAGAAAAACAATCAAAACAATGACCCACCTAGATCTTGTGATCATAACAAAATTGGACAATCTCCGCCGAAGAGAAATAAGAAGCATTATCCATCACCAAGTTCTTAGGGACTCCAAAACATACCAATGTATTCTCCTTCAAGAACTCACATACCACCATGGATGTAGTGTTCTTGGTAGGCTTAGCCTCGATCCATTTGGTGAAGTAATCAATGGTGGTTATGATGTAGGCGTGTCCTAAACTAGAAGCCGAACTGATTAGCCCTATGAAATCCAATCCCCATTGTTGAAAGCGGCCTTCTATAATGACTAGTCTCAAGGGTAGGGCGGCTAACTGTAGTTTGTCAGCAAACATTTTGAATCTCACGTTGGGCGACCCATCTATAAGCATCTTTAAACATTCCTGCCCAGTAGTAGCATTGCCTTAGTATTTTGAAGGGCATAACGGTAGAGGAGAAATGACCCCTGCAAGCTTCTTCATGAATGGTTTGGAGCAATCTTTCCTATTGTTGTTTATCCACGCACCTAAGGAAGGTCCCAGAATTAGCTTTCTTGTAAAGTCTATCCTCCCAAATCACATTTATTAACACCTTCATCCTGAGGTCCCTCTTTTGTTCAAGAGTGAGGCCTTCTAGGAACCCCCCTATCTGAGGAAATATACTATATTAGAGAACCACGGGTCCTGCAGGCTTAACATTAACATTATTGGCATGTTCTCATCTTCTTCTATCACTTTGTTATCATCTATTGCTCTGTGCAACCCGTTCCCTCGAACTAGTTTACTGGCCCTGATGTTTATGTCATATTCTTGCACTTTCGCTACCCACGCCCAATGAATATTACGTCCTATGTCATGTTGTGTGAGCACCCCCTTTTCATAGCTGCCTCTAGTACAGATACCAAGGCATGGGAGTGTAGAATATAAAATCTGAAATTCTTTCGGCCTCTAAACATAGCGTAAGCATGTTTCTCAATCTGTAAATGCTTGAGTTCTTGATCCTTGGGGGAATGGTCATGAAAGCAATACGTGCTTGTATCTCCTCTATGTTCTCCTACACGAGCATAGCCAAGAGGGTATACTTCAAGGCATAGCAATAGCTAATGAAATCCTTGGTATAGTCAGGATGAACTAGGATCGGAGCCCATGCAATGGCTCCTTTGATATTCTCAAACGCATGTTTTCCAAAGTCATTACATCGAAGGTTTTGACTTCCTTTCAGCATGTCGACTACATGCTTCATGATTTCAGAAAAATCAAGGACAAACCTCCACAGAAACTTTACCTAACCGAAGAAGGATTTGACTCCAGTTTTGTTGGACGAGAGACTCAACTGTTGTATGGCCCTGACCCTTTCAAGATCAATCTAGATTCCTTCCTATAACATGATGTTCCCAAGCAATTTCCATTCAATGACATAGAAAACAGATTTCTTTGGATTCAGTGAAATCTCGTATTCCCGACATCTCTTCAGTACTTTCTCTAAGTCCTTGATGTGGTCTTTTCTTTTCTTGGAAAAGGCGGTCAAGTCGTCCAACTATATGACTATAGTCTTGTCCTTCAAATCATCGAATGACAGGTCCATGGCCCTTTGAAATGGGGTACATGCTTGGATTAATTTGAACGACGTTCTATTGTACGCAAATGTACCCAGGGCGTGTTCAAGATCCTCTTGTGTTGATTGCCTTCCTCTACCTTGATTTGATTACAACCGGAGAAGTTGTCCAGCATTGACATCATTTTCGACCCGGTTATAGTCTGCAACAAGTGATCCATATTTGGCAAGGCATGGTTATCTTTGAGCAAGGCCTAGTTCAAATCCCTGAATTTGATGCATATCCATATTCCTCACAAGCACAGTGTTAGCAACCCAGGTGGAGTGGTGTATCGGATAAATAATCCTAGCCTTGAGCATATTGTCTACTTCCTTAAAAAATAGTGTTAGGCACCATAGGATTATAATTCCTCTATTTCTAGCAGAAAGGAGTTGTTCCCAATTTAACAAGGATCAGATGCTTGAAACTTCCTCCCATGAAATTCTTAAGATCTTCATACCACCAAGCAAACACATTCTACTAATCTATGAGCAATTTCCTCACCTCAACTCTTTCTTCTTTAGTGTAGGACTTGCCAATATTGACAAACCTAGGGTTATCCTCGTCCCAAGTGTTCAAACCGTCATATTGTCCTGTGGTCTTCTCTTTCTCACCTTGCCTCTCCTAGATGTAAGCATCATACCTATTAAAAAGTTTTTCAAGGGAAATTAGATGATGTGGAATTTTGTTACCTTTTAACAGGAACATGCCCTATTCTAAGTCTTTTCTATTATCTAGGGATAAGTCACACCCCCTATTCATCCTACCATCAAAATATTGTTCAACGAACCTCTCGTCATTCTCCAGGAACAATTGCAATTTTTGATCATCTTCGAAAACTTGCCAAGCTTCTACATTATCAGGCACGTTAGGGCAGAACAACACCTTCACCTCATACTTCTCATTTTTTGAATCAAGATGCAGAAGGAATGAGATAGACATGGCCAAAGAGACTTCTTTCATATTCTCGTCCCTAGGAATGGCCTCAATAGAGAAAGCTTCAAAGACACGATTTCTATAGTTCTTGAGCCGATGATTCTTGACCCTATATAGGCCTCAAATTTGCTTGACTATTAGCTTTGCATCCCTTGAGCTTGGAGGACTTCTATCCCTTTCTCTTTGGCCTATGCCTAGAAATAATGCATCATACTCTGTTGTGTTGTGTTGTTGGTGCTCTTGAACTCAAGCTTGTACACAAGGTGAGTTATCTCGCCCTCTGGAGATATCAACACAACATCAACTCTAGAACAAGCAGACACACAATTGCCATCAAACTACAGTATCCATATATAAGAATCATCCGAAGGAAGTACCTCTTCTTCTATCTGTAACTAGTTGCTGAAGAGCATCTAATTCCAAAATTCCAACTCTTGGTATAGAATTTGGGCTCTGGGATCATCTGACTTCATCATGGTGAACATTGCTTTCTCATCTGGTTCCAGCTTAATCTTCATATTTCACATTCGAATAAAATCATGTGACCAATCTAGTTTGATTTCACCTCTCATGTCTTTGTAGAAACTCCAACTCAACAACATACCATAACTGGCAGAAATATCAGCCACCAAGATGATTAGTTTCAATCTTTTAGCCAAGTGGGCCGCCAAAGCATCCTGTGCATCTTTCATTTGGCCCACCAGGGGAACTTGCTTGGCATCCATAGAATAGCATCAGTCGAAGGTTTTGGTCAGGGGGAGCCCTAGAGCACGAGCAACCGACGCTAGCATCACATTGTCTGATACTCCTCGATCGATTACACAAGTGTTTAGCTTGTGGTCGTCGATAGATAGCGACACATAGAAAGGTTAGGGCTTTTGTCCCGAGATGGTAGGAAGAACACATGTTTCCTCTTTTTGGAAGAGTTCGGACAGCATGGGCTCTTCCTCATGTGACAAGTTCGTACAGGCATTAAAACCACTATTACTACCCTTATAGTATTCAACTAGCTTGTGAAGTTCTAAGGGATTTGACTTCAAATAGCCCAACCAAGATATATGTATACGAGAGTCTTTACAAAATTGAATAATATCAAATGAGCTTGATTCCTTACCAGTTTGAAAAACCTGGGACGAGGTGGTCCCAAGGTCAACCGCCTTCATAGGAGAAGCCACAGGGATACCACTACGCGGAAAAGTTTGGATAGTCACGCCTTTGTTCTTGTGACTCCTAGTTAATAAAGTCATAGATGTCCCATCCAACGTTGTGAAGCAATCTCCTTCTCTTTCCAAGTCCGATTCATACTCCAAGTTAACAATTCTAGAGTCATCATTATGAGATGAATTCTCTCCACATCTAGGAATGTCTTCCAACAACTCATACGAAATGCTCATTTACATGAACCTAGCCATTTCAGGGCAAGTTTCCCCATCATGATCAGTGGTTAGATGAAGCACGCACATGTTCCCTTTATTAGGTGGTGCTTCTATGGGTAATCTTTATTGTGCGGCAAGCAACTGCAACATCTTCTCCTCATTGTTCCTTCTCAGGAGATCCTGGGAGGACTGTTGAAAAGATGAACTAGGCCTAGAGAATTGCCTCTTCAATGTGATCGTCTTGTTTAAAAGCTTCTATAACATGGCCTCAAAAGACCATGTGCCACTACTTGCCCCTGTTAGCATCTCTCTCTTCGACCTACCAACCGAAGTTAGATTGTGTCTTAGCTCAATCGTTGTATTCTAGGCAACTGCCAAGTCAACCACTTGAGCCCTTCTAAGGTTGAGTTTATGTCAGGAAGCATAGCACCTAAGAAGAAAGTCTTTTGATTATCAAGCATTGCCCTATTGTTCGTTGGAATTCGATTAATAATCTTGTTCAACTTCGCAATGAACTCCCACATAGTCATAGTTAGTTCTGTCTTTATATGAGTGAGTTGCAATAATAAAGTGTGTTCCTCTTCGGCAATTTTGAACCTTGCCTCAAACCATTGTCTCGTGTCATCTCAACTAGTAATACATCCTACCGGTAGATGTTGGAACCATTCTACGGCTCCATCAACCAATGTCTCTATGAACAAACGCACCGCCACGTCTTCGAATTGCATGGCCAAGAGGCTTATTGCCACGAAGGACACAATATGTTCTTCCATCGAAACTTTCCCATCACGTGTAAAATTCTTCTTGGATCCCCACGATAGGTCACTATGTGCTCCTAGATTTAAAGGACCAATCATAGCTCCCCACGGCATGGCCATTGCTCTAGGTAGAAAAAAAGGTACTGGCTGAAAATGAACTCTAGTGGGTGTGGTTACTCTGTGCAAGGTCAAAACTTAGCAAATCAGGATACACTATTCTACTTCTTAAGGGGTGAAGCTGGTCAACTTCTACTCTGATGAATAGGACTTATCAATCGAAAGTCAACCTTCCTTAGCTCTTCAAAAACACAGTCTATTTTCCCTCGTTCCTTGGTGCTCCTAGTATACAACTTGGACTCCACATTGGATGAACTTCTTCTTTCCTATTGTTTTTCCTTGGATCAATTCCTTGGTGCTCTTCATTGGGCTTGTCTCAGTCTCTACCTTTCAATGATTCTTTCCAAATTCTCAACTATAACTTCTAGTTCTAAGACTAGATTTCCCTCCAATAATCCTTTGTGTTCCTTCTGCTTCTCCAAGCAAAGGTATTCAACTATTGTATGATATCTTCTTGCTCGTCTTGGAAACCCAACTTCAACTGGACAATTAGGATTATACTTTCATGAGGAAGTGCCATTTTCTCTCATAGTGTAGGCAACCAATCAACATCGAAATGTTCATATTCCCCAGTGGAGTTGCCAAAAATCTATTGGTTAACATATTGTTCTCCTCAAATATTCTCTTTCTTTTACTCATTTTGCCCAAATAATAGAAATCAAATGTTCTCAACAGTTGTGAAGTTGAGTATGCTGCTAAAACTTCCCTCTGAATTTTAAAGGTACAACTCCCTTGTAATAAAGGATGTGCAATGAATATGGTTGTATTTCCTAACTAACAAGGGTATGCTCTTAACCCGAGAGTAGAAGAGGTAATAACTAAGTCTCTCATATCCGCAAAAGATTTAGGCATGAAATTTGTTTACAACCGGTATCACCCTACTCACAACCATGAATGTGTTGGAGTTGTACTTCCTTCATCCTACTTCTACATATAACTATCAACAATTCTATATGAATAACTCAGACACAATGACTTATTTACTTTTAAGAATGCAAATGAGCAATGAAAGTAAATGCAACAAAACCGAGGTAATTCTCAGATTACTAACCGAACATTAAACATTAGAAAGCTTCTACTATGCTAAAATCTAACAACCATCCAGTCCCATTAACATTCCATTCATCATGCACAAAAGAAAAATAACAACAAATGAACAATAGATTTTGACAAGATCCTCAAAACTCACTTTGTTACCCCAACAACAGGGGGAAAATGCACACCAAAATTCGTCGATCCTTTCTATTCACTTTCAAAATAGTAAATATAGGCCCTTTATCTACCGACCGTTACGAAATTTACAATTCTTTGAGGAAAAACAGAGCATAGAGAAAAAAGAGAGACACTTGTCACTTTACAATAGAGCAAGGATAATAAAAAGACTAGGCAGTCAAAAAGTCAACACTCACGCCACCGACTTTCTTGACGTTTTCTTAGTTTTCCTTGTAACTCATCATGGTTGCCAGGATAACCATAAGGTCATTTGTGTCAGGTATCTACACATTGTCTGAGCGGATCATCCAATACTCATGACCGCCCGCTACTTTATTGACCTTATCAAACCATGATGGCATCTTCTACATGGCTTTCACTAGCATCTCATCTAATGCCATGAGCTTATGAAGGTTTAAAACTTGGAAGTTCGAAGAATGCATTGAATCATCAAAATTTCTAGAAAGTGGTCTTCATATGCTCGATGTCGATGACATCCCCATTTTTTCTCACATGTGAACATGTGTGCAAGTCCTCAAGATACCTGAAGAGAGTTTCTTGCTCTTCTTTCACTGACGCATATACTTTTCCCGAGAGTTTCTCGGCCTTGACTATGTTCTCTCTCTTGAACATCAGCGAATGCAACTAGTGTGTTAAGGGCTCATCCCCGATCTTCAGTATCCCTAGCTTGATAGCACTCTCAACTTTCAAATCTATAATCTCTTGTAGCAACACTATGATCTCCTTGAATTTACCACTATCCATCTTCAATGCTTCGAGATTAGCAAACATAGCATCTTCTAGCTTCAAGGTATCCTTCAAGAGGTTGCCTAGTTTCTCAAATATGGGGAGGCCCCTCACTTTCATATCCTCAGTCCATCCTTGCCCAAAATGGCTCTCCTCTTAATTTATGGTGAGCAAGGCCTTATTTTCCTCTATCAACAAGTGAAAACACTTGAAGGCAGAGCACTCCCTTGGCAACATAACAAGTGGCGTCAATAGTTGTCTAATGTAGTCATAAAATTCCCAGTTAGATCCTCTCAGGAAGGCATTTGACACCCTCAGCTCTTATAGCTCCTCTTCCACCTACAGGTTGGTGAATTTCCACATTTCTACGGTGGTGTCATGCCTTAGAGGACCCATGTCGTATGTCTGGAGGTTGAAATCTGCTGGCATAAGCTCTACTATATTTCCCTCAACCTGGTCTTGTGCAATCTCCATTACCACATTCACTATAGTGGTATTTATTCTTAATGCAGCAAGAGGGCGAGCTTTCTTGGTCCTCTTGGCCAGAGATTGTGGCTTCTCTACTTGGGTGAGTAGGTATTCGGGAGGAGGACTCTCCTCTGCCCTTTTTCTCTTCTTTCCAGGGTGTTCTCCAACCATGATTCTGCGGCTAGAACATTAAGAGAGGATTGAAGAGAACCCACATCAAAGAGCTTCCTCGCCACGAGAGGAGTATTCTTCTACTTAGAGGAAAAGGGGAAAAAAATTGTTTAAAAAGAAGCCGCAGTGGTAGGAACAGTACCTTGATCTCCTTCGACTTGTGGTGTCCCTTGCGGTTGTGGGCCTTTGTCGAGCCCATCATAGTGTTGGTTTCCATCAGACATGTCCAAGTTAATCACATTCACTTTTGTGCTCCACTACTTCTTAACTTCCATGTCTTTCTCCTTGTCCTTTCCTATATTTGGGGCGGGACCTCCTCTGTAGCTAGGTTGAAGTGGGATGTTCTTCTCTGAAGGTTGGTCTCCTATACCAATAGTTTGGGAAGGCCCTAATGTAGTAGATGTAGGAGCAGCGGAACTAGTAGCAGCGATGGAGGAGACTTCTTTCGGATTGGGGACTGCTAAAGAGGCCCCAGTCCTTTCCTTTCTTGCTCTAGAACACTCCATCCATTTGTCTGTTTGCATCATAATAACAACCATCAACTCGTTCAAGTTCTCTGTCATCGGCTCTAAAGGTGGAGCAGAGTCGATATGGGTACCTTTGATCTCTTTCAAATAGGTAGAGAGTTGCAAATGCAACCCATCATCATCAAAGCCCTCAACATCAATGTTTACCCTGTATATTATGATTTGTCGCACAGTTAATATGGAGTAAAACCTCTCCCTACTATCAAACTCATCTGCACAATTTACCTAATAACCTTACAACAATGGGATGTGCTTGAAGCTTAGAACCAATTGCACATTGTTCTTGATATAATCAACGGGGTCAAACTTCAATCTTATCACCTCATACAAGTCCAGCTTGTACCTTTCATTGAATGCTTTTAACATATTCTTCACATTAGAATGTGAAGCATAGTAATAAGCCCCAATTGTTATGGGGAAAGGAATTGTGTTGACCTTCAAGATCTGCGACAAAGCACGATCAAGATGATTCTGTCCTTTGGGTACCTTGGCAAATTTGAGGGGAAATCATTAAATCCGGCCACTAATGTATGTGAAAGAGGGAAATTGTATAAAATATTTGTCGAACTTGGTTACAGAAGAGACAACTTTTGGGGAAAATCTCCTCTGTAGGCATCATTGGAGTTCTCTTTGTGAACTTTCCATGGCTTCTGTTCAACTAGGCGCATGGGTACAAAATTATTTACTTCAATGTCCTCATCATACTCCTCTACGTGAGGAAACTTGTGCCATAGCTGAAAATAGCTAGGGCATATATCAAGTAGGATGACATTAAAAACTACCTTTTTGGGTCTTCATTGTCCGGAGCCACGTGGACAATTCCCTGCTCAAGATTTGGGCCTAGTCTACATGCTCACCCTCAGCACATACAATTTGCACTAGATAAAAATAGTACTCCACGAAATTTAGGGCATCTTCATTTCCCCTTAGCTAGTACAAAAACACCAAAATATCAATGATCTCGTTCAGGTTTCTATCGTAGTGCATCTTTGGTAGCTTGCTCTGGCTACTCCTCAACACCGAGAACCATGTTGCTAGCAGATCACCTCCTCTCATTGCTTTCTTCTCTTTGTATGCGATCTCGAGTTTCAGAAATCCATCTCATTGAACTTCGTTCTGGCTGGCTGGCGGAAGCAATTCTACATTGTGTCTCGGTCAATTGTGAGCAACACCTCGTTGTTGGGCATCTTGATTTGTTGAGTGGTGGTGTCATAGCGAGCAATGCACTCTTGAATTAGTTGTTGGGCTTTAACGACTACAGGGAACCGTGTTGCTTCGACCAAACTACTCTCCTTCAATTTATGTGTGATGGGGGAGATCCCCTAGATCATAGAACCTAAGTTGTTTGTTCGTCAAGCTCTTCCACACACAATCAATTTCATTCAAGCTATCATATCTAGTAAACTTTGTTGCTATAGCTTATATTTGAAAACAAGGGTTTTGCTCTGCTAAGGAGATTGAGAATGTTTGTTCAAGAGTTATGATGAAAAATCCACTTCAAATAAGTTTTTATGGAGTTCTTGTTAATCGTTGGGTCTGAGTTTTTGCGCCACACAAATGAATTAATTAGAAATGACCCTTTTTGCTAATGATAAAATTTGAACTAAATTCCAAGTTGTTAACGGCCTAATATTACATCAACACATCTTGTCAATCTTTACTCTACTCTTCATAATATCGGATTTTCCATTCTATTTTCTTTTAAACTTAGAATCGTGATTTCTAGTTTCCGATTCTCAATTTATAATGTGGGTCGGGAAATCCTTCCATTAATGGGTAACCTGGGCATGTGCTCTAAATGTCCTTTAAGTGAACTACTTAGCCTTTGAGTAGGCACTTTTCTATTTTTCTACGAGTCCTCCACTTCGCTGCCTTTTTTTCTTTGTGGAAACACAAAGGGGGAGGTTCTTCCCCGAGGAAGTATACTTGGGGAATCCCCAAGAGAATATTTTTGCCCTTTAATAGAGCCCGTTATGATGAGAACTTTGATTCTGTCCACAGGGGAGTAGCTTTCTCATTGCTTTTCCAAGGATGGGAAGAATCGGAAATTCCAATATGATGAATGGTTTAATGTTTGATTGGACATTCTTCTCAAGGGGGGCTCTAAGACCTACCCACTGACGAGAGACATTGACTACTCAAAACCGGATGCGCGCACTATTGTTTGCCAAGCATGGAAATCCTGAAAAAACACATAACTAAAAGAAAAGAAGCCGATGAGAAGAGGCTTGGCCTGAACTCTGACTTTAGAATTGACTATAGACTTCAACTTATTCAAGTCATAGAGGGATGGAGAGAAGGGAACGAACTAAGACAAGGGCAATAGGTACATTTATGGTCCAATCAATACCAGCACTAAAAAGAACAATTGGACTGAAATAGGAGAATTTTTTTATACAAATATTAATAGGAATTATATTTTTGGAGGGGATTTTGATGCTATATGGGATTTAAGTGATAACAAGGGTGGCATACAATACACATCTCAATCACACTAATATTTCAAAGAATGGATATTTAATAATAACATTTTAGATATTAAGACTAATAACAGAATCCATAACTCGAACAAAAGAAGGGAAGGGACCAGCAATGTGGCATGAAGATTAGTCAAATTTTTGTTCTTAGGGGATCTTATCTCTTTTAACCATACACCCTCTGCTTCAATCCGAAGGAAGTACCTCCAAATTATATATGTATACTTATCATTTGCTTGCTCCCATTGTCAATTGTTCGTCGTTTATCTAGAAGGTTAGCTTCCTGTTCGACCTTCTTTTCTAATGCGGCTGCTAGTCATATCCCCTACCTGGATGATTCTTTTCGATTAAACAATTATTAGAAGTGTCAATTATGTTTTCTTTATTTCTTCCATATCCTCCTCTAATTCACAAAGATGATCTTTTATATCTATACGCCTACTTGAGCAGACATGACCTGTGCTTACTCATCAATTAACAAACCTATTGTCGTTACTTCCATTTCCTTGTAATTTAGTTTTTAATGGTAAGTCAATGAATAGTATAGTCGTCATGGAATTTGTTTATTGTTTATCATTTTGGGTATTAAAGAGTTGGGAGAATCAAAGAGTTGCAAAATAGGAGCAACCACCTATAGAAAGGTGTATCAGTTAAAATGTGTTTACTGACTCACTCGAAGTCACGACAAGCAAGTAGGCAAAGCAAACAAGTAAACAAAGGATCGATGACAAAGGGTCACCAAGCATGTAATAGAACAAAAGGACAACCAGAAAGAGGGATGAGAAGATATACATGTTGAAGCGGTGGAAGGACTCAAGGACAGAGTCTACATATAGACACACGGAGAGACTAGCAAGTCCACCAGTCTAGACCCCTACCAGTAGGTGTCACGGGTTTTATGTGAATAGCTAAGTATGCAATTCATATTTGAAATATATTGAATTTGAATGGGATTTTGTTTTGGGTAATAGCACCCAGACATTGTAAAGTTTACAAGGACACTTAGACTGAATTATTGAAGTTGTTGTTGTTGTGGATGTTCAAGGTGTTTCTCATATTGAGTGTGCCAGCTAGAGAAGGAGATCATAGTGGTAGAGAAGAAAGTGGAACAAAAGACAGGTTGTGTTAAGAACAAGGCAGAAGTGAACTGGTGAAGTTCACAAAGCACGCAAGAGAAAGAAAGAAGATTTGTGCATCTTAAAAGAGACGTCATAGAGATCTACAAGGCAAGATAGTGTTAATCTTAGATCATTCATGTGTTAAGAACAACAGGGCAAAAGTGAACTGGCGAAGTTCACGAGGAAAGAAAGAGAAAGAAAGAAGATTTGTGCATCTTCAAAGAGACGTCACAGGGATCTACAAGGCAAGATAGTGTTAATCTTAGATCATTCACTTAGATTTCTTTCTCACCAGTGCATCTAGTTACAAGCTCTTAACAAGGAAAGCTTCAGTAATAAGTTTTATCAATCCTCTAAAAAGGTAGCTTTCACAAGCTTTTGTAATCCTCACAAGTTATAAACATTCCTAACAAGATGCATTCTGAAAAGGAACAGTTGTGTTGTGTGGTTTTCACACCATTGCCCCATTACAAATGGGGGCCCCCTCTTTTTTCTTTAGCAAGTACGAATCTTTGGCTTAGGCGGTTTTAGCAAACAACATTTTTTCAAGCCTCCAAGTCTAGGGTGAGTTTAAGGAATTTTGGCTCATTGGAAAGTGTTAGCACCCAATATGATCATGGTTTTATAACTTCAAGTGCAAAGTTGTTGAACCACTTGGAACTGAAGTTTGAAGTAGTTCAAAGCGGTTTGACAGTTCAAATGGGTTCGAAAATGCAGATTGGTTAATTCAGAAGGGTCCAAAATTTGTGTTCAGCTTAGTACTCAAATCCAGTCACTACTTATAATTCAATTTCAGTCAGCATAACAGTTTCAAAAGATGCAGAAGTGCGGATCAAGATGAATATCTATTTTGATGGGTTCAATCACAAAACTTCAAAAGCATAGAACCTGTCATTTTCGATAACAGTCTACATAAGAAGTTTTACAAACTTAGAATTCAGTTTAGGGGCTTGGTAATCTCAGTATTTAGATGATATGGTGGTCTCCAAATGCAATGTTCGGCCTTATTCAGTATTTTATTGATTTCTTCAATCATGATGGAAGATCTGAAGCCGTTTTATTAAGTGATGAAGAAATAAATGGTTTAGATACAAGGGTGCAGACCAATAATGTGATATAAGCTCGTGTCAATTTGATGGACTCACCAAAATAGAAGGCAATGTAAGACATTTTTATCACGGAAGGTGACAAAATAGATGTTAATGGGAATTCAAGCGCCTTTACATATTGGAAGCCGCGGTTTCACAAGCTTTTCACAAGATTTTCATACGATGTGAGGGATATATAATGAATGGAATTATATTGCAAATACATGCACAGCTATGGGTACCTACAGAAGCTCATAATCATCCCAAAGAATGATGCGGAGGTGAATAGCTGGATCACGAAACCGCAGCATTCTAAGTGGAAAACAAAGACTCATGCGCATGATGGAATGTGAGACTGAATTATACACAAGGAGGGCAGTGAAACTCGCAGGTCAATCCCGTGGGGATACAGATATTATGAAGCCCGAATCTCATTATTGGAATTTTTTTTGAAGCATAACGTGTTCTAATGAAAACCAAGTTCCTTTCGAAGGTTGGTGGCACTTGAGATCAAACTTAAGGTTAATATTTCGAATGTAGGTGATGGTTGGTCTTTGTTATAGCCAAGTCGAAGTTTAATTCACCTGATGAAGGGTTGAGTGCCTGTCGTGAATCCTCAACTTGACATAAGTGGTGAGAAACCGTTTATGCAAATCTGGATTGCATAGGTATATATATGTTAAGCGACAGTAAAGAAAAGCCGGCCTCCAAGTATATGTTCACACCACTAGTAGTTTAGATTATGCAAAGTAATGGATCAAAGCACCCGATTGATCCCTGGTAGGTACAATATAAGATGTGTATGCGTAAAGGGTGATTCTGCGTAATGGAGGAATTTGGAGCCAATGGAGTACATGATTCCCAATCTTGAAGAAGTGTCAAAGGATATATTCGAGTCTTTAGTAGAGCTATTCGACCTAATTCCCAAACTGTACTAGGGAGTGCATACGCCCCGAAATCAATATGAAATCTTTTTTTAAACCTGATATACCACTGTGAGAGATGGCAGCGAATGGTTCATGCATTTGCTTTAATTAACCCGTGTGCTTAGGCGCATTTCTCTCTGGCTCTCGCATCATTTCAAATGGAATACTTCAAGCTGTAACGGAATGCTTAACTGCATATGTGGAAAAGAAGGAAGTATTAAATGAAATTATATATCCTTCAATATCTAACACTCAAAATATTACAAGCAAGCTGGCGGCAGATGTTCCAATAGAAGCCGTTTCAAAGGATCGTGCAAAAGGCTACTGTGGTACCGATGCTAAAGTACTTTGTCATATATCAAAGGAGGAAACTCTACAGCATATCAAAAAATAATAATATGTGGGTTCCCAATTACGCACCATTGGTTTACCATAAGGAATGATCAACACAAGAGACGGTAACAGTTGGTCTTTGAAGGTTATGTTCAAACTGGGAACTATGAAGCGTGAAGACCGTAGAGCAGATGTATCCATCTGTCGTGGCACATTAATATGATGAGTTGGAAAATGAAGATGCGAGCTTCGTCGAGTTTAACTAAAAAATGGAGTGAAACAGATCAAAGATATATATATATATATATATATATATATATATATATATATATATATATATATATATATATATATATATATCTCTCTCTCTGCCTACCTGCGAGCGGGCGTGCGTGCGTGCGTGCGTGCGTGTGGAGCTTTAATTCATATTTTCCATGCAGCACATATGTTTAAAGCATAGTGCAGAAAATAATAAAGGCCTACTTTAAGTGATACCATATAGAAAGTAGTTATAAACTTTAAAGAAATACTTATATTTGAGAATCAAGAAAAGGATAAAAACGCATCATACCTTGTTATCTAAAAAGATGGTGCCAGCGGAAGAGTAAAATATTAAAACAAGAAAGGGGGAGAATTCATAAAGTCTTTTCCAAGATTTAGTTGAGAAATTGAAAAGTCACAGGGAATGAAAGTACAAATAGATCAGCGGCAACAAGGCGAGGGGTTCCAATTCTTCCTACTTCCAGACTGCAGACTGTGTGCTCCAGGAAGGGAGGGGATTTTGCAAAATTGTTTCATTTTCTTGAGAGACTGTGAAAGACAAAGCATGGGCAGATTTTTCTTTTTTTTCAGAACTGTGTCTGAGATGAAGATAAAATTTTGGTGTTTGATGTAATATTGTGGAAAAAGTTTATGTTTTCTTTGAATAATGGTTAGATTGTAATGTGTAAAAGAGTCTTTGTGGTCTTTTACAGTTAGGGAAGGGAGATTGGAGGTTAAACACATTAAACTTTGGTTATAATGTATTTTTCCTTCCACTGATTACGAACTTTGAGTCATTTTCAGTTTTCTCTGAAATTACAGTCCGATATCATTGTTTCTTTATTACGTTATCATTTCAAAATATCCTTCAAAGCTCTGATTTTAACTCCCTCAAGAAGATGGAAGACATGGTTTCGTTTCATTACACAATGCAGTGTTCAGCAAATGTACTTTGTGTCATCTGCTGTTCTTTACTTTCTTTTCATGCAGTAGTATAGGTTTTTGCATCTACGATGTATTTACGAGTAGATGTTTGATATCCTTTTATGCTTTCCGATAAAAGCATTCACATTTGATTCATTGAATATCTCATACGGGGAGCTCTACCCGATAAAATTCAGAGGAAGGTTATCAATTCCATGATAGCCTGTCCAACTGTTGGTGTTGATTTGTCCTTTCATTTGGGCATTCAGGGTCAGATTTGCACACATTTTCTCGAAGGACAATCTGTTCACTAACAAGAAGCAATTTTAGTCTCGAGTTTGTGTGGGCACTTTGTTGCCAATTAGAGGAATTTTCGTGGCCTAAGTCCAAGTGGAATGTGGAATTTTAGTCCGGCAGAGAATGGTTTGCATGTTTGACAAAGTTTGTAAGAGAACCAGATCGTGGGGAAATTTTCCATCTTAGTAAATATCCCTACCTCCTTAGTTCTCCCAAAAATCTCAAGACTCCTCCTTTGGGCAAGATGAAGAGCAAATGCTTTAGGAGGGCTTTATTTGGTGGCAACTTAAGCATTGCAATGTTAGAACAATGAGGGGAAGAAATTGATAATTTTCCAAAGACTTTCCCCCTTGGGAAAATTTCTCATCTTTGAAAATTTCCCTCCTATGGAAATTTACCATCTTCGGAAATTTCCCCACATTGAGTCTCTCAAGTTTTATCATCACCTAAGACATTAGAATATCGATTTTAAACATGAGAGCAACACCATAAACAAGAATAGAGCAAGGAATCACCAAGGAACGTTCAATTGAGAAAATTTTAAGAGCACCATGTCTTGGGGAAATTTCCCATCTTAATGCATGATAGGTGTTGAAGCCCTAATGCATGATAGGTGATGCATAGCATGGTACAGAAAGGAGAATTTTTATCAGTTATAATCAAGATCCATTGAGCAGCAATCCATACATAGTATAAAACAAAGTGCAAATTCAAAACACAGCAAACATGGTAATGAGATTGAAAAGACAAATGATGAAATCAGTATAAAATGAAGACTTCATGCAGGAAAGAGAATACCAGTAAATACATAGTAATCACAAAGTTCCGAAACTTAAATATATATGTTTGGTTTCAAACAATGACAAGAACCAATAAAAACTATAGTTTGTAAGACTACAGCTATCAACCCACAGTCCACAAAGAAAAGCAGTGAAAATTGAAAATGAAGACATGAGTATGATGGCCCACCAAAAACCAAAAACAATAAACTATAACATGACTCATCTGTGGTGACAGTTCCAGTTTGAATCAAATACGAAACTGACAGCAAATATGGTTCAAACAGATGTTTGTGTGCACTGGTAACAAAGTGAATCCATAGACAAGAAAAGTCAAGCATAAATGGAAAAGATAGGCATTGATTGTTTGCAGAGCTTTGATAAATCTGTAGTGATTGAATACATTGGCAACAGCTATCATATATCCGAGTATGGCAGCATCTATAAGAAGACTGAAAGCTTCATCATTAAATCAAGCAAATTAAAGAGGTGAAGATATAGTAACAAAGACAAAAGTAAGACAACTATAAAATATTAAAGACAAGTATCGATTATATGTTAAACATTCAGAAATTGAATTCATTAAAAATAATTCAGTGATTATATTTTATAAGATAAGAATTTGTATGTTCATTAAGAACAGGAATATATGAATGTAATGGAGAAACTTGGAAGTTACTGCGCTGTTAGAATATACATTCGAGTCCCTTAAAATAAACATACTCAGTGAGCATACATACAAACAACAATGGCATATATTGAGAAAGTGTACAAACTGATATGCCAAGCACATGATGCAGTGACTTCATAAACAAGTATTTGCCAGCGATGATCAAATATATACACACAGCTACATGATTTACATGGTTCAAGCATGAAGAGTGTTCTGGTATACATGATGGGGACTGCAAACAGCAACATAAGCGTAATAATAAAATAAGCAATGATTGGAATTGATCATTCATGAAAGACAGAGCAAGTTCATAGGTCTCCTGGAGTGCATTATCAATGAATCTTGATGAGTAAACAGAGACTACAACAGACAATGTCTGTACGAAAGATGAGAAGAATACACAGCATAGTATATAGCACAGGTTGAACAAACATCACACAAAATGGCATTGACAATAACAGATTTGAAAAGTTCTGTCTTCAGAAAGTGACGATCGTGAAGACTGATGCGTAGGAGGGGAATCCTTCAGTTTTACAGGCAGAGCATTTGCAGAGGATCCCCAACAGGTGGGAGGAGCCGTCAGACCTCAAGGAGCTGCATGTGATACTGGCAACCCCTATTCATTGTAACGGCACCAATTCGAACATCCACACCAGGTACCGTCAGTGAATAAACTATTCACCAAAGACACTCAGAACACATATGTGAAAGGGTTGATGAACACAAATTTCTTTTACCTGCACCCAGTGCAATTTTGACATGGTTGGGAATAAAAAATTGAAACAGTGGCAAGAAGGAATATGACACCCCAGATTTTGGAAGGATTCAACAGCATTAGTTATAAACTTTTTAAATATAAAGGATTTGATGGGTGTTATTTAGGAAAGAAGGTGTCTCATCGGTGATATTTATTCAAAGAAATTTCCATAGTCAAGTTAAACAGTGCAATTAAAGTGACAAAGGGTATAATCTGTAATTAATTATACTATAAGGGGGTGTATCTTCTTAATAAGAGACACACGTCTATTCATGTAAAGGCATATAAATATGGGGGAGAAATAATACAAATAGAATGAGATAAGAAGAGTCGAGATAATAAGCAAGAAACAAACAATACAATTCTTATAAAAAATATTTAGACATTGTAAGGAAGACTACAGATGGGAAGGCATGGCTTTTAATATAAAATGATATATTCTATTGTAATAATAAATAAGAGTTCCTTGTTTTTATTCAAGGCAAAGAAATAAATTACGATTTGGATTTGTCCTTTGTGATCAATAAGGCAATGCTTATGTGTTAGATTTGTCATAGCATTCTTTGTTTGATGATCAGGGGTAGTGTGAAATATATGTGTGTTTCCTCATCTCTATCTAATTGGACTTCCCACGAAAGAAATTAGAATCCTTTTGGACTAACATTGAATCGCATAGGTGATTTGTCTTCTGCATTTAGAGCACAGGAATAATTGATGATATTTTTAAGTATATTATCTCATAAAGTTGTACATCATAATCTTCATTGTCGTAGACTCTATTGCCCGAATAAACAAGGCACTAGTCTTTGAAATCATTGAAATACAATTATTGGATTTATGGTTGAAGTCAGCAGTTCTTTTCTGTATCTCCTTGCAAGTATCAACTCAATTATTGATAAAACCTCATACAAACATTTAATCATTTCAAGCATTCGACTTTAATTTTATCAAGTTTAGAGATTTTGCCAACTTCAAGAATTCACAAAGTTTTAATTCACTACAGAAAATCTTTGAACCAAGCAATTAGGGTTCAAGAAAGGCTTACCCAACTAGGTTTAGCAAAGCCTAAAGTGTAGGGGAATTGAGGTTATTCTCATTTGTTGGCCAAAACTGATTGAGTAATCCTATTGGAGAAGTGGTAAAGCTCTTAGATTTCCCATTTGTGGTTTTGGGAACCAACAATAGGGATCTTTGACTAAGCAGCTAAGGAGAGAGGCTAGTGATCTCATCATTGAGCTTGGTTCCACTAGGCTTTCTTTAAAAAGTATCCAAGAGGCACTTATTGAAGCAAATGATTAGTGGTATGAGGCCAAACATTTAAGAGAGCAGAACAGAGGAATGGCTAAAGAGATCGTCAGGAAATGGAGAAGCTTGATTGCATTCAAGAAGATTTTGAACTTGCACAGTCCCATAAAATCTGAAATTAGGAGCTTGGGTCAATAGGTTGACATGGTGGAGCATAAGGATATTGTTGATCTTCAGCTAATTGATAACCCACTCTTTGAGATGAGTGCTGATTGGACTTTTCATAATCCAATCTTGAGTTGAATGAGGGAGTTCTTTCTAACTCCAATGATGAGAACGGAATTGATTGAAAGATATGAGACTCAGATGCAATGCCTAGCATTAAGGCATTGCCTTAGGATAGGAATGTGGTGTCAATTTCCAAAGTTAGTACTGCTGCCCATGTTCTGATGAAGGTACATGAGTTGCTATTCTGATGTGTACATGAGTTGGATGGTTTCATCACTGCAACAGATGAGTAGTCCATGGTTGAGGACTGATGTTGCAGGTAATTTGATCATAGGAGATAGCTTTTCAGATACTCCTATACTCATCACTCCTATGCATTCAGTGAGATTTCAGATAGTTTACAGCTGTCCTAATTTTTTCATGCTGTTTATGTTGACCTGTCTTTGGATGGACAGTTTGATTGCGAGCACTTGGAGACTTCAGTGCAGTTAGTTGGGGGAGATCCTCTGGGTATAGTTACTCTGCACTTCCACTTAGGTGAGAAGTTACAAATATTTAATATAAGACTATAAGGAGAAGGGTAGGTTTATTGATAAACTAATGTATGCAATAAAACACAAGTTATAAAAACGAAAACAATCATATGCAGTGAACTGAGATCCATAAGGTGCAAATTATTGTACAATTATAAACAGGGGATGATAAATAGCAATCCTACGTATACATCAGATTATCCTGAAAAAAAACTAAACTAACAAGTATATTGAAAAATTACATTAGACACTTGAGTGACATAATATGTGATGTACTAAGGGGAAGCACACAGTAGAATAGAAGATGATAATATATCCAGTATGTTATTGGTTAAGCTGTTAAACTTAATGATAATCACAGAAAATATGTAATTGAAATATGTAAGCCCAACAAAATAATCAGCTATTCCCCTTCATGGTGCATTATTATTGAGTTATGAAAGAGCAAAGGAGAAATTTCTAATTCAATGAAATGAGAATCAAACAATGAACAGTAGACGATCATTTAAATCAACATGCTCACAGTTAAAGTGTTAAAAAAAATCATATGAATGGAGCTGCTATATATATATATATATATATATATATATATATATATATATATATATATATATATATAAGACTAATTAACATGTGTCACAAGTTAACAATAATTAAAAGTGATTACAATGCCAGACGGACAACATCACAAAATTGCAGGAAGTGGCTTGCATGCCTATTCAAATCCTTTTAATCATTTATGAAATACTCATATGATACTATGTGAATACAGATGTTCCTGTTACCGGCCAAATTTCTCATATATTAGATCATATAACTGTGTATGTTTATAGATAAAATGCATACCGAGATGCGTAAATTTGATCCTTTCTTGCTGAAGTATTGCTTCAAAGCATGTACAGTAGGTTTTACCCACGTTATCAATTCACCTGGCCCATTAGATAGAATAGCAATGTCCATAGCATTTGCATCTGTTACACAGTTTGACTCATCTACTTTTGGAAGAAGGCTTTTACCTATTCATAATATTAGCATTAGTAATACAATGGTAGTATCATGTAAAACTCCACTAACTAATAGGAACTAAGTAACTTTTTCCATCTATCTTAAGTAATTAAAAAATCAAACCATTAATGCAAAACAGTTACATGAAAGCATTGAAAATTTGATCAAGCCATGAAAATGCTTCACAATCATCTAGAACATCCATGAGTTGAGAATCTTGAATAGTCTCATAACTTGCAGCACAAATAAAAGTTGCACTCTCATTATAAAAGTCAACAACATCCACTAGCATGCATTTAATGGCCTAGTAAATATAGTGGAAATCCACAAATTTCTAGACCTCATCTTGTTTATTGTTGAAAAGAGTGTTGTATTTATGAGTTTTTAGTTCCTTAGATGACACAGACTTCTATCTCTTTTACTAGCACATGTTTATCATGTTTTGCTTATATAAAAACACTTTTTCCAATACATCAAATCACTAGAAGAATAAATTGTTGGGATTTTCCCAGAATCATAACACAACCAGCTTCTACAAGTGAAACCAAATTAGTTCAAATAGCAATATCTATCATTTTCAATGAGAGTGTAAGTAATATCGGTAGAGCAGTAAGAAGGTAGGAAACAATGACTGACTACCCCTCCAAACATACAACACTAAGCAAACATGTAATGTCCCCTTTTTAAATAGGACTTAGCAATAAAAAATAGTAATAAAATTTGTTAAATTCTTACATCTCTACAAATGTACTAACAATTGCCATTGTAATTGATTGTTTTCCAAATGCATATTGAATGACTTATAAATATGATGCAGGAGCATCTTGGGTTTGTTCGTTAACTACTTTGGAGTTCATGGGAGGAGGCTCAGTAGTTGCTTTGGAGGGTGCTTGGACTAATACTCGGTCAAAGAAGGACTGGTGCTTGGCATGCTCTGGGAGCTCAGCATGCTCTTGGAGCTCCGCATGGTTTGTTGCACTCGGCATGCATTGGAACTCAGCAATGCTTGTGGGAGCTCGGCGAGGCTTGGTTTTACTGGTGCTTATCTTGGTCTTGGTTTCTATTGGTGCCGAGTTGTCTGTGAGCCAGCTTTTGGCATTTAATTTATGTATGGGTATTTAATTTGTGTTGTGGCCGACTTGTGGCTCAACATATATTTAATATGAGGGGTTTATTTTAATTTGTAATTCCTAGGCCGAGTTGTGGCTTAGTTGGGTATAAGTAGGGGTTCTTGTGGAGTGTTTCAAGCATTCATTCGTGGAATGATTCATTCATTTCAGAGGAGCAAGTCTAGAGAGTAGTTGAAGAGCAAGTTTTCCTGAGTCTGTGGACAGAGTGTTGAATGTGAGGCAGTTTACAATAGGACTGTGGTGGAGTTGCAAGTTTGGAGAAGAGCTAGTGGCTACGGTTTAGAAACAAGGAGATTGCTTGGTGGCTTGCGAGCACAAGTTGAGATCTCAGAGGTTTCTACCAGAGTGTGGATCTAGACTAGCTAGGGTTTTAATTGGATCTTGAGGGATCTCGCAGAACTATTACTTGCTTTGTATTTGGCCGTAACCGAGAAGGCCTTACAACCTGGCACAATGCACGTAATCAGTTATATCTATGAATAAAGAGTTGTGATTTGGTATCAAATTGTGTATTTTGTATTGTGTTTCCGTTGTGTGGTTATTTGTGGGGGCCTAGGACATCTCCTTTGGGGATTCTCCAGCCTTGCACTGCGTTAAGTGTTATCAGAGCGAAGGTTGTTCCTAAGTGTGTAGATAGATCGCCGAAGTTGACGCAGTTTGCACCAGGACTTGGGTTGGAGAAGTAGATCTGAGAGGATCTTGATCTGGTGGTGGATTTTTTTCTTTCTGGAGTCCTAGATCTCTTGGTTGTGAGGTGGCAAATCATGGTTCTAACTTGTGAATTACAAAGGCCTTGCAGATGGATCAATGGATGCGAAGATGGAAGACTGATATTGTTGAGGCATGATCATAGAGAGTTTGTGTATTTTAGATCCGTGTTCCTAAACTTGTGATTTGGTTTCTGATTGTTCATGTGAGGTGGCAAGTTGGGATCTGACTTGCAAACAATTTAGATTATGTCACAAGGAGCCTAGGAAGGATTTGTTGCAGACGGTTTACAAAGATCTTGGGAGATGGCTCCAAGAGGATTGGACCCTGAGATGATTGCGAATCTCCGTGATGTGGTGGAGAGGAGGTTTTCTGAGATGTCTGCTCGGTTTGAAGCTAGCTTGGTTGATCGAGTTATGGACGGGGTGAGGAAGCCATTCTATGGATGTTTGTGGAGTTGGAGTCTATTGATCTAGAAGAAAGTTGTCTGGCCAATTAAGAGACTTGTTCGTGAGAAAAGATGGCATAACAAGGTCGAGGTGGAAGAGGTCGATTTTGTTGATCAATTTGTAGAGTCTGATACAAAACCTGCAGAGCAACTTGAGGTTGTTGCTGAGGATATTTCTAACCTTGTTGACGTTGGGATGGAGATGGTTTTCATGATCAGTTGGTTGAGTCTGAGAAGGAGATTGCAGAGCACTTGGTCGTGGATGATTCGGTTGTTGTTGGTGGTGAGTTATGTGTTGCAGAGCATCTTTTTGTGAGCAATGAGATTGCTGGTGTGGATTCACTAGTTGCTGTTGTGGATGAGGATTTAATATTGAAGCATTATGTTCAGTTTGTTCCAAAGAGTGAGCATGCTGATTGGATGGTTGAGATTCTAGTGATTGACAGAAGGATGCAGATGTGGATGATGTGCAGATTGGTTTTCTTGTCCCTGTTGGAGTGGAAGCCTTTGTGAAGATCAAGACAGTTGTTGATCTTTCTTTGAGCATCAAAGTGTGGGACAAACTTTTCTATTTACCTGGGGAGTCTGATGCAGGAGCATCTTGGGTTTGCTCGGTGACTACTTTGGAGTTCATGGAAGGAGGCTCAGTAGTTGCTTTGGAGGGTGCTTGGACTGATACTCAGTTGAAGAAGGACTAGTGCTTGACATGGTCTTCGAGTTCAGCATGATTTGGGAGCTCGGAATGGTCTATGGAGCTCGGCATGGTCTGTTGCACTCGGCAATGCTTGTGGGAGCTCGGCGAAGCTTGGTTTTACTAGTGCTCGGCTTGGTCTTGGTTTCTATTGGTGCCGAGTTGTCTGTGAGCCGACTTTTGGCATTTAATTTGTGTTGTGACCGACTTGTGGCTCAACATATATTTAATATGAGGGATTTATTTTAATTTGTAACTGCTAGGCCGACTTGTGGCTTAGTTGGGTATAAGTGGGGGGTCTTGTGGAGTCTTTTAGGCATTCATTCGTGGAGTGATTCATTCATTTCAGAGGATTGAGTCTGGAGAGTAGCTGAAGAGCGAGTTTTCCTAAGTCTGTGGACAAAGCACCGAATGTGAGGACATTTACAACAGGATTGTAGTGGAGTTACGAGTTTGGAGAAGAGCAAGTGGTTGCGGTTTAGAAACAAGGAGATTGCTTGGTGGCTTGTGAGCACAAGTTGAGATCTTAAAGGTTTCTACCAAAGTGTGGATTTGGACTAGCTAGGTTTTGGATTGGATCTTGAGGGATCTCGCAAAACTATTACTTGCTTTGTATTTGGCCATAACCGGGAAGGCCTTACAGCCTAGCACATTGCATGTAATCAGTTATATCTATGAATAAAGAGTTGTAATTTGGTATTAGATTGTGTATCTTGTATTGTGTTTCTGATGTGTGGTTATTTGTTCGGGGCTAGGACATCTCCTTTGGGGATTCTCCTGCCTTGCACTATGTCAAAATATGAGAGGAAGAGACAAGTCTCGTGAAGAGACATGTTTCGTGTGCTTAATCATCATTAGATATAAATAACATATTAACAATAATATATAATATATAACCATATATATATAATAAGTATATATATAGTATATAACTAAATGATGATTTACCAACAACAATGAATCTCATGATTGAATCAATCTAACTATAACTACAAACTTAACACTCCCTTTTAGTTAGGGAAGATTGATATATAACACATTATGCTCTTGAGTATATGAAGAGATATTCCTAGAATGACATATTAAGGATATCAACATGAATCCATCAACACACACACACACACACATACACACACATATTAACATATTTTAACATATGGAATTTACTTCAATTTACTATAAGGCTAAATCGCTCAACACTCCCTCTTTTGCAAAGAGGGAATTGAAGCAAATATAATACAAGAATAAATGTCACCTTAAGTGTGGTCTATGATAGATTTAAGTTATGGTGCCCGGCAAGATCTGGCCTAAAAAACCATAACAAATGATTTTCATGGTGTCCGGCAAAATCCGGCCTAATAACCATGATGGATATCAATGCGTCCGGAAAAATATTGCCTAATAACAATGACACCAATAATTTTCATGGTAACCGACAAGATCCGGCTTAATAACCATGATGGATATCAATGTGTCCAGCAAAATCTAGCCTAATAACAATGACACCAATAATTTTCATGGTGTCCGGCAAGATCCGGCCTAATAACCATGATAGGTCTACTATTGATAAGATCGTCACTTTACAATAGTTACCTTATGTTCGTTATCATCACTTTTGGCACACCGGGACAACTTAATGTAGTCTGTTATGATAACATGTCCAATTATTGATAAGATCATCACCTTTCAATAACTCTCCTCTAAATATATACATGAATAAAAAATTGTCATCTTTCATGACATAATTATAACATCATGTAGTAACTCACATGATATCCACCCTGAACCAATTCAGAGGGTGGACCCACCATAACTGCTACTTGAGGATTGAACAAAGGGCTTTCACCTCGTACTTCTCTCTCATAGAGGAGAGTGCATTATAAAGAATTTCTCTTAGAACTTCTCCTCATAGAGAAGATATCATCCACAAGGAATTGCATCTCAAAATTTCTCCCTCTGAACATTGATCATGGGAAGTTAGGTCCTCTAGTTACTTCCTCAAAAACTCTCTTTACCCAAGGATGCTTGTTGAACTCACTTTGAATCTGATATCAATTTTCTAATTTCCTAGTGATAAGTCATCACTTCCTCATGATATACATAGGAGTAGGCCTATCAACATCATGCAGTCACCCACATGTATTTCTAGACTACCTATGAGTATCAATCTTCTCCTACATTTCTTTAGAAGAAGTGTCATACTCCCTCTTAACGTAGAAGAATCTCATAATCTCAATTATCAAAGATGTTTTCTTCAAGAGCCTTTTTTTATCCATCTTGATCATTGGGGTCTTTGGAGCTACTATAACTAGATTGAATTTGCACAATATTAGGTAGTAAAGTACCAACTTTCTTTTCCTATAAGAACATCAAGGAAAAGATCAAGGCAAATAACCTTTATAGCATGTATAGAAATTACAAATAAGAGAGAGATAAATGTCATAAATAATAATACTTATCTGCACATGAAGATTCAGAAATTGTCTTTTTAGTGTTTGAGAATGGAACATCTCCACACTAAATAAGGTTCAAGTAGGAATGAAACATTGACTTTTATTCCACCACAATGTCAAATTTCCACTCATTCTTAAATTGTTGAACAATTTTGTATCAAATATGACAACTCCTTCCTACATTCCAACTTTCTCTTTTCGTCCATTTTAGCTTAATAGTATAAGCAGACAAAACTCATCCACAATATGCCAATATGTTGATTGAATATGATTGTGCCATTTGAATGAGTCTACAACTCATACGTCAAGTTTCATTTATCATTTATCGTAGATGGTTCAATTGAAGTCACCACTTTCTTGTGATGTACACAAGGGGTAGGCCCATTAAGATCACATAGTTGCATGAACTACAATCCTCTTGACTGTTACAATTTATTGATCGCTAAAGATTCCATCACAACATCTCCCTCCGAATCAATATGATCAAGATCACTGAAGGTTGACGAAACCATGTCTCTATCTGTTCCCTCTCTTTCAAGATTGCAGCTGATGAAATGTCAAATGTTCGGCTCTCTCTTAATCTCAATCTCCCTCTTCCTATAATAACATTCTCAGAGGAAAAGATCAAGGTGCATAGCTCTTATAGTACATATTGGAAAAATAAGAGAGAGGCCTAGATTATATTCAATATAAGATCTTTTTAACAAAATGTAGATAATTAGAAACTAATGTGATACTCTATTACATTTAGAATGATCCCTACCATTCCAATATAGTAAATATCTAATTAATTTTATACATGCATATATTACATCTTCTATATGCATCAATATCTAATTAATTTTGTACATGCATATATTACATCTTCTCTATGCATCAATATCTCAATTTATATTCACTTATATTTATAAGAAATTATTTAGAAAATATATATACTTTATAATCACTATATATATATATATATATATATATATATATATATATATATATATATATATATATATATATAATCCTTTTAAAATTATGTATGAACCCTTAACATGGTATCAGAGCCAACTACAAATGTAACTAAGAAAATTGAAGAAAGGTCGGTTTCTATAGTACAAACACGGCATTGAATTGAGTTCTCTCTAATCAGGCCTGAGAAATTTCACACAAAGTACTGTCGTGTACTCTATAGGTTGTGGAACTATTTAATAAAAATTGATATATTTCTGGGTAGAATATTTGAAGTATTGACATTTGTTTTATGTATCTATTTTGTATGAGATAGTCTACGTGGAGATTTTGAAATCCATTAAATTAAGAAATAATACCAATCTGCGGTATTGATGTGGAGAACACAGCAAAAAAAGGTGAAACAGTCGACAAAGTAGGTGAAGCAATCCTCGTCGAACATTGCATACGTGCACAGGATCACTATGAAAATTAAGAACCCTTACGCGTTCAGACTAGCCCCCAATCACATAAATTAAACAAGGCCTTGAGAATCTGGAACGGAGCATCATCTTGTTGGATGGGTTCTATAAAGAGCAGATCCTTGCTACCGGTCTCATTCAGAGGATTCACTGTATAGTTGACAAATTAGTAGTAGTGACCTTGTCAAGCATTTTACTCAGCCTTGCCACGTCACTCTCCAAAATAGTTTAGAGAGATCTTATGTCATGAACTCACGAGAAGGATATTTTGTCCATGATGATGATAGGAAACTAATTCAATAAATATGTGGACTCCATAGGGCATACCCCAATGGATACAGGCAGAAGACGAACACACAAAAACTCATAGACAAGCCAATGAAAGATCTTGAGTTTAAACAAAGAAAATGGTATTTGGAATATACAAAGGTGAACAAAATAGTCATAAGTGAATACTGATTTAATATTGAGGGAAAGAAACTCTAAATTATTCACCTCTAGAATGCCATCATACTCAATTTCATTTATCATTGTGAGCCATTGCCCACCTTAAGTCAAACAAGAAAATATACCCTCAACATCATCATAACCAGCAGTTCCATTATGAAGAATAGGTCTGTGTTAATAATGGTGGTCACTTGCTACATAAAGTGAACCCAAACATGGGATTGAAGGAGATATTGTAGGTGAACAAATGACCACAATTATAAATGTATAGAGCATCATGATGACTGTCCATTTCTTCATCACTATGCCTCCGTATAGAGTGATGAGCCTCATCGCAGATTGCCCTCCAACAATGGTCACCATCATCATCTTCCATGCGTTGTCTTCATTCTGCATCCAAGCTTTTTTTCACTAATGCCCCCGATCTTCAGTTTGACCTTCATATTCATGGTGACTCTCTCCATCGCGGGTCTTGAACAACTTATAAACATGGATCACATGGAACCCGCAAATAGAACAAGACAGGAGATAGAAGTCTAATTCCAAGTTGTATAGGTGACAACGATTTGAACGGGGAGATATATCCACCTAACATAATACGAAGGGAATGCTTTGTTGTAGATGTTGTCTATAGACATTCACGTGGACAAGGAGCATCGGATCATGAGTAGTCACCACTAGACACATAGCCCACTACTAGCAACGCGAATGATATCAGTGCGAAGTGAGTAGACATTGATTCAAGTAAGCGTGGACCCCAACAAAGTATTAAGAGAATCGGATCATGTACACTAAATAAAAGTAGGGTTTAAATAGAGACTGTGGCTTCTGAAGTTAAATGGGTGATTAGCTTTTGGCATTGATGAATATCACACAAGGTCCACGGTATTCACTGTTAAGGATGGAAGATTATTGGACACCACACATAGCTAAAAGGTAATTTATACACATAAAACCTTTCTTCACTTTATCAATAATTCAACAGGTACGTTAACAAATCTATTTCAGTTTTATGAACTTATGTTCATTTATATATAGAGATGTAAAGGTTCATACATAATTTTAAAAGGATATTATATATATATATATATATATAAGCAAATATAAATTGAGATATTGATCATACAAGAAAATAATATGTTGGAAATGTAGATTATAGTATGCATATAGAAGATGTAATATATGCATGTATAAAATTAATTAGATATTTACTATATTGGAATAGTAGGGATCATTCTAAATGTAATAGAGTATCACATTAGTTTCTAATATGATCAATATTAGAAATATTAATGTAAAAGAACAAATAAATATAAATTATAAATTATAAATATACAACAATAAAATTAAACGTAACAATAACCGACAATAATGGTCTAAAGGCATATGTTGAAAAGTTGTGATTCCCTCAAACATGATATATAAGAGAGAGAGAAGAGAACTTCATTTGAAAGGGGGAGAAGGATGGAAGAAGGAAGAATGGAAGATCAATTTGGGGAAATATTCTGGTATTCTCAAAGGCAACCGTGAAAAGTGGTGACTCAATTTCAATGACAGGTGCTGACGCTTTTACCAATAATGTATAATACAATTTCATTTTAAAATGGAAGACATGGATAAGAATTCAATCCAGTAAGAAATGCAGACTCGTAATATTAAAGGCACAGAATATATTAATAAGAAGAACAGTGAATATTGCTACCTTCAGATAACTTTGATGTGAGGAAACAACCCCTGGAAATCCTCACCACAGAAAGGTGGTAGTGAAGAGGCCGACAGGCACATTGTTGAAGCCACGGGTGCTCTGCAAATAACGTTAAGGAGTTTGACAGGCCCGTGTAATTACATAGCATACTACGGGGTATCGAGGGTGTTGATACAAGTCACTGGAAGTCTAGAGTAGCAAGAGACTCAACTTCAACTAGGTTATGATGCGAGTGAATGAATAAACCATTCACAACAACCAAACCTGACTGCACTTTCCACCATCGAAGGAGAAATCGATAGTCTCAGTCCTAGGCCGCCAAGAGTACGAGCTGCCTAGATAGAATCATGAGAAGAGGGAGGCCAATGTTGGCGACACCAAGTGCACCATTGTTTGAGCCATTCCTTGTTATGTAAACTCTGAACCTATAATATCATAACTACATTGGTCATTACTGTTTGTTTTGCTTAATAACCATTGTGTCATCCAACTCAGTAGACTGATTATTAAGGTTGATGCATTTGTTAACATAACACAATCTTTGAATCTCTTTGTGTAAATTTCTTAAAGCATTACTATATCTGTCGTATTGTGGGAAGTCAAAGGTAAAGGCAAATCTGTAGGTCACCGCTTCTATTAGATATTTCAATCAGGACAGCATTTCTTACTGCTGAACAAATTCAGTACATTACATTGGTATTTGAGCTTTCATACCCAGGTTGCATGCAAACTATTTGTCAAAATTCCACAAGTCAAATATTAATTTCTTTTGTCCAATCAAGAGGGGAGTCTTACAGCTTTAATATGCTTGCTCTACATTCTTAGCTATGTTTTTCTTATTCTCAAATATTCTATTCTCTTATACAAATATCTCAAACATAGGATGTGACTTTTCATGAATGAACTTGTTCTTTTGTTTAATCATGGAACTTACTATTATATTTTAATTATCTTTCTTTTTACCATCATTGCTTTATTCCTAACTGCAAAGACTATTAAATCAAAGTTATCTGAAGGTAGCAATGTGTTTTTCCTTCTTTGGACTTGCATCCATATGTTGTTTTATGTCTTCAAGATTTTGGGTGCACTATTATTATTAATCCTCCTTACCACAGACCTATGGTTGAATATCATTTCATTTGTTTTCATTTGCCACTCGTTATTTGTTACCTTTTAAATGCTTTGTATATTATTCACTCATCACTAGAACCACTTATGGTGGTTGTTTTTCTACTCATCATAGTACATAGTAAATCATCTGCGATTGCTTGAGGATTCCTATCATTGCTCCATGGTCTTGATCCATCCTTGTTCATAGTCATTGACATGAATAACTCTGTAAAACCTTGTTTTACTTCCAAGACCTATTGATATTTATGAAGTTCCAATTTCTAATTTCCTCGTAGATGAGAATCAATGTTATATATATATCATTTTCGTATACGACATGCATTATTCCTCCACCGTCATTGAATAAGTGGTTTGTGTGATTCGTTTTAAACTTTGGATACCATCACTATTCATGTTTATGATTCTTAATATGTGATACACTCTTCTAGTGTTCATATTCCAATCGTTGTGTGCAAACTTTCTTGCCATAAGATTTCTATATGATATCTCCATCGATAATGACCAATCTCTTACAATAGCTCTCAGTTATTTAACTCTTCGTATCAAGGTCCAAATAGTTATATTTTGTGCTGATGTGTCATAGAGACTTCAATATATCACCGTTGAATGTTGCTTGCTATATCTTTGTTGTCCTAATATATCCTTTGATCAACGTTTCCTCTTGAATGAATAATTCTATGACTCATGGTCTTTGTTAAGCATATAATATTATTACCTGTTGCTGCCTTAGATAAATTTACTGTTGTCTAAGCATGTTTTCTTCACACTATAAGCTCTATAAGTTCTGAATTTCTATTGTACTTCTGATGTAAGATCATCGAACTGTAAGTGATCTTCATATCCTTTCATGTATGTTTGCCTATGTTTAATATTGCAGTCTCTCATGTCTTTGCTAGTCTTTTTATTGTGCTTATTGTATCATTCTTACTTGATGTTATGCATATTTGTCTTGTATCCATTTGGATTGCATACATCTCCTTAGATTGACAAACTTGTTGGCTCTGTATAATATTGAAATATATATATCATGTATTAAATAAATAATATGTCAATAATGTATATGCATCTTCTGGTTGTTTTTTATTGTGACATCAATGAAAATCTTGTTACCTCCTTCGACATCAATGACAAATTTTCCATCAACTTTTACTGGAGGTGACATTCAGATTCTCACAACCCAAGTTGTTAAAAGGAAGAAACCTAAATTCAAGGGGAAAAGGAAATGGACAGATTACTCTAAAATGCAGTGCTTTAGATGTGACAACTATGGTCACTCAGCATTTCAAATCCCTAATAAACTGAAACATCAAGCATCATTTGCCAAAGTCAGCAATTCAAATATAGATTCAGAAAGATGTCCATTCTAAAGAACTTCAAATATCCATAACAAATGTGAAATATTGGATTAAGAAGTAGTTCCCTTTTTCCTTATCATCTTCATCAAATTGCAAAATAAATGTGAAATGCTTTAAAAGTGAAATTGTCTTGGTAATAATTTCCAAGATGGAGTCACAAAATACCAACTTATTGTAATAGATTAATTTATAAATCTAACCTTAAAATCACATTTATTTGTTTGTATTTTTCAATACATACTATTAAGATTATGTACCTTGATCTTTTCCTCTAAGAATGTTATTTCAGGAAGACGAAGATTCAGATTCAAAGGGAGCATGACACTTCAGTAGAGGCAACCTTGAAAGAGAGTGCAGAGGATATGATTTAGTCAACCTTCGATGATCTCAATCATATTGATTCAAAGGGAAAAAACCATGTTGAGATGAATTCTCTAGTGATCAATAAATTCTAGTAGTCAAGAGGACTATGATTCATGAATATACCTCGTGACTATGTCATTTTAATAAGCCTACCCCCTATGTACATCATGAGGAAGTGACGAATTCCAAATGACGTCACTTGTATTTATAGAAGTTATTGAAAGGTGACGATAACTTAATTTTCTATTATGATGGATATCTTACGATGTCTATGCAAATCATGATAAATTATACTTTGCATGTTGGATGTTTATATGCTAAGCATTATGAGAATACGTGTGCACATACCTTATAAACATTTTTTGAGTACATGGTGAATGCTATGCAAATTGATGTTCTGGAGGGCCATTACATAGAGTACTTGGTGAATATAATGTGACTTGATGTTCTGGAGGCCATTACTCACAGTACTTGGTGATTATCTTGCATCTCAACATTTTAGAAGGCCATTACTCAAAGTGTATTTGGTGAATATCATGTGTTGATATTATGGGAGACCAATACTCATGATATCAAATCATCTGATATCAAAACCTTTTGAGTACTTGGTGAATATCATATGTTGATATTCTGAGAGATCAATACTCATGATATCAGATTTGATATCAAAACCTTTTGAGAACTTGGTGAATATCGAATGTTAATATTTTGAGAGACCAATACTCATGATATCAAATGTAATATCAATCCTTATTTAGTATTTGGTGAAGATCATGTGTTGATATTCTGGAACATCAATACTCGTGATATCAAATGTGATATCATAATGGTCGAATCTTCTAATTAAGGATGTCCTTACAATATCGTTTCTAAATGTTACCAATGGTGTAATATCAATACATTTGTTTATCTTGCTAAACTAAGAGGGAGTGTTAATGTGTTAGTTCAGTCGGATAAAATATAGATATATTTGTGTCATATATATCATTATTGTTTTTCAATATATTATGGTATTATTATTGTATAATAAATTAAAATGTATATATATTTACAAAATTGATACTTCTAAATCTTTATACAATAATAATAAGAATAACAAGTATGAACATCGGTTTTGACGAACTGATTAAGTTGACTGTCCAATTAACTACTCTGCCCGACCGATTAAACATTGGTTTGGGCATTGATTAATATAATACTGAGTTTTGTTTAATATGGTGATTAAGGAGTCACATACCCGATGTGACGTGACTCCCCAAACCTATATAACTAAGATAAGACATCGACCTGCTATGAATAACAACGAACACAAAATACTCCATGTCTTCAATTATCTTCATAGGTCAACACACCTATATCTGCAGTCTTAAGCAGTCTTCAGTAGCCACACACAATAAATACATTGTCTCCATCACCAATAACTATAAGTCTCATCAAACTGAGAATAGATATTGTGTAAAATCATTGAACGAAAACACTGAAATTACCAAAGTCATTGTTACTGGTCAGTCATCGAGTCAAGAACATAAAGAACACATCGAATGTTCTAGGGTTCTTCGACAGTGGTTATTGCTGGACAATGCCTATTGTCATTCACATCAACTGCTTTCAACTAAGAGTACTGTCAATCACATAAGACAAAGTACCAACACCTTGCAGAGGGTAAAGTTACATCAACGTACTTGTTTGGATCTTAAGTGATTCATACAATCATAAATATATTTAAGCATGATATATGTTAATCTAACATTCTAATCAAACGGGAATTAGGGAATAACTAGATTAATCAATAAATCAGTGAATATAAATTAAAATTTAGATAAATCTGATAATAAAATCAACAAATGGGAGTGTCATTTGTGTCACAAACATTATGTTGGGAGCTATACTAGAATTCTTAATGTTGTAGCTTCAATCAGATTGAATTGACCTAGAGATAATCATTTTATGGTTAAAGGTTAATCATCTATTAGACAAACTTTCATATATATAATATATATAGATATGTTTATATTATTGTTAATATTGTCTAATTGATAATTATCTTATAAATTATCATACAGACATGTCTCTTCATGAGACGTGTCTCCTCTACTCATATGTATATACATTTCATATCTGCACTTGGAACACAGAGAAATAATGGCAGTGTTGTTACATTTACAGCGACCCTTTCCCTCAACCTGGTATCAGAACCAAATTGTGAATGTAAGAAAGCAATCAAAGACATGGTAGGAAGATTTTGTGTTGGTAATGGAGGGTATGGAATCAATGTACATGTAAAAACCCTTGGTTTTCCTCTGCAAGTCTTGATCAGCTAATGAACAAATTTGCTGTTTTTTTTTTTCAATTTCTTTTAAAAAAACTATATTCTCTAAATTCTTGCAAAGTATATGATAACACAAGGAGAGTATTATGATCATACAAAAAACTCCAAATTATGTCGGATTTTTTTGGCAAGAAAGCAAGTATCTTTGAACAACTTAATTCTATTACAAACTTTTTTAAAAAACTGGTTGTTGTATGTATTTGCAGGTGCCGCCAAACAACAATGAATGTGTCCAACATAGCAATGATATCCCATGGCTACCACCTCTAACTCCTAACGCAACCAAAGAGCCCACGTCCAATGTTTATTCAAATAAACCCGACCCCAATTGCAACAGCAGTAGGAGATGTTTGACGTCTGGCTTAAAACTCATTCCACAAGTGGCTCACGGTATCACAAGGAATAAGCTTGGCCCTTTCCTGGCCGTAATTATTGATCCCGAACACTACCAATACCAAAACAACATCCAAGTTGGAGACTCAGTCCACATGTACTTGCAGAATTTCGATCTCAGTTGTCACTATAACCAGATCAGTCCTTCAATTGCCCAACAGTGGCAATTACTTGACCTTCAAAACATCCGTCTCCCTAGACACAAAGGACACAGTAGGAGAATCAAGCAAATAACAAATCCACTATACTTCGGTCGTGGAACAAAAATACTTCTTAGATACAGTGATGACAATAGAGAAGTTAGGTGATCTTAGCTATACCTCAGCAGCTAAATTGTAAGTGCAATTTTCAGATTTTTCAACCCTTATACATCAGCAAGGGCATACAGTCGAGAACCCAGGAAGAAGCCACAATGGCACAAAATCAAATATATAATCAAGTGTGATTTTTCCCAATGAAAAGAGCTCTCATTTATAAGCTTTTCATTGGCAAAAGTTTTTATAAAATTCCTCTTCAGAAAACATGGAAGTTTCCCAAAAGAACTCAACACTAGAAACTTTCCAAGTTGCTTTTTAGAAATATCTCTTTAAGTCATTATTTATAATAATATAAACATTATTATAATAAGGCAACTCAATGAATAAATAAATAAGAGCTCATGTAATTATTAACTAGATCAACCGCAGGTGACGACCAACTACCAAGCCATCCACTGTGCTGCTAAAAATAGCAACTCCCCATAATAGACTTACTAAAAATAGTAAGCAATCAACTGAGACCCCCAAAACATCCTGTCAACTCACGAGGGTCGCTATGATGAGCTAACTCAATCAACTGCACAGACTGGCCAAAAACGGGGACATTACAGTACACAATCAAACAATTAGAAAAGTCACCAAAATAATTGTACACAACTCTAAACCAAGTCACATAATTGCTTCAGTTTAGCAGGTCAAGATGTCTAAATCTTCCTGAATATGGCTTCACGATCAAGATGTCTGAATCAACTAGGAAATGGAAAATGGTGAGGATAATAGACAGGTATTCATCATTTAAGGTACAGTCAGCAAATTCATAGGTCAAATGAGCAAGAAACGCACTAAAGTGGCATCTGGAACCCAAATCACGAAACCATCTTCAATGCATTGGATCCATCTACGCAGAGGAGAATTAACAAGGGGTATGTACGCTCAACAATACCATCATAAAGAGAAATTTCATATTTCGTGCAAACCAATCATCTATAATCACAATTTACCAAAGATTCACATTAGCACGAAAGCATCTGGAGCTCTCACACAGTGAGTGTTTCCACCGATGTCATCCCTATAAAAGTACCGTTCTTTTACAATACATGAAGGAAGTGAAAGAAAGAATTTAATAAACTAAGTCACAATGCAATAATACTTCCACTATCGACACCTTCATTTGTATGCCCATGCAGTTATAAGACTATCAAACAGTGACTATGTTTGAAGAATATGTCGGAAGTATCAACACAATCCCCAAATACATACTAAACCCCAACTACCAATGGGAAGCGACAACTTAAGACATTTGAGCAGTTAAAGAAGTGAGTATCACCACCAATAAACGAATTGAGTGTAGAAATTAATTAATCTAGTTTCAAGGAATTGGTTATTTTCTAAGAGACACAATTAGGAAGAGTTGCATCTAATTAAAGAGAGGTCTCTCAAGTAAAGAAAGATATAAGCTAGAGATTGTGAAACTATTTCAAGAAAAGAAAATGTCTGCAGAATAGGTTATCCATAAACTCATTAATGGGATACTCAATTCTTTGTCCTCTCTTGCATCTTCTCAGAGTAACTATCGGAGTAACAGGATCATCTAAAAATCAGTCTCCTTAGTGCAGATATTAAACAATTCAATTAATGTAAAACAAATTGTTAAATTAAAATCTAGTTCAATGTCTACCACTTCTTGTGTCAAAGATACTAGATAAGTCTGGAAAAAGTGAAATAGCTAAGTCGACCAACATCCAATCTAATTACATATGATATAATCAAATTTTGGGTAGTGATATAGTACCAATTTCAAAATTGTGGAAATCAAACCCTCTTAATTTAATTAAGTCTACCATCCATTAAAAGCAAAGAGCTCATTACAGTCTGAGTTATAAGAAACATTGTCCAAAAATTATCAAGTAACAGAAATCTAACTAATTGGGTTGAATTTATTATTTTTTAAAATACATCTACTATACCGGAAATCAATCAAAAATCATAGTGGAGGGATGTTATGATTGTTGGATGATTTACTTGTATATGAAGACTGAATGTGAATGAAATAGTTTTCGAAAAAGAGTTTATAGTGTCAACTCTTTGGTGACAAACTAATATCCAAAGATATACTTGAAGAGTTATGATGTCAATACATCTATCAAAATCACGGCCAAAAAAGTAATGCCCATGATTCTCATTTCATTCACATACGACTCCTATGCGGCACCCATGGAATGTCAAGAAGAATATCGTAAATGAATCTAACGACAGAAGTTGTGTGAGAGTCAGCAATCAAAGGCCAATCTATGGTAAAATTAGTCATTAGTAAAGATTGCTAATTATGTGTACTCTTGATCAAGGTTTATCAAACCTCCATGGGCCCACAAGACAATATGGTATTTGAAGAGGGGTGAAGACCTCTATTGTTGGAACACCATTTTTTTTTTGGGAAATGATATAAGGATTATAGATTACTCTCACAATGGGAAATGGGAATGGGGCATGTATAATTTGTAGCTTAAAACAATACACCCATGTCCCTAGCATCTAGAATTAATAAAATTCCTAAGGACAGAGCAAGGAATTCTAGCTAACTTGCCAATTTGGTGGATATCTAGCAATGAGGAATATTTGTCCAAATAACTTGTACAGAACTAATGGAATTTGGGACCGACCTGATACATTCTGAAATTAAATGCACTCGAAGAGTTTGATGATATACTTTGTGAAATAGCAACACGAGTTGAATTTTTTTTTGGTTAGAACTGGTCTGGGATATTACAGAGCAAAATCACTTTGGGTTTCATTAAGAAACATGTCTTGACACCTGGATATGATAGAAGGATAGTTGTCTTCAAATTGAAGAGAGAGGGACCTGCCTATGTTGTCTTTAAGGACTGAGTTGAGACATTTGTCAAAGAGGAAGAATCTATACAGATTGCAATTAGTTTCTTCAAAAAGGAATCAACATTCAAAGGGAGAAACTAGAGGATTTGCCTAAATTAACTATCAAATAGACTAAGGTTCTCAGATTTGTTAAACAAAAAGAAGTTTGCCATATTTGACGTGATGCAAATTGTCCAACGATATAAGACTAGGAATTTTACCTTGTGGGGGGGGAATAGTGATCAATGTTCCATTTCCGCTTGAACCATCTTTAGAGGGGAGATGTTCCATTCTCAAATAATCTAAGAAGGCAATTTCTGATTTAATGTCTATGGACCTTCATGTGCAGATAAATATTTATCCTCGAGTATTATATTTATCTAATCTTTGTAGTCTCTCTTATTTGTATTTCTATACATACTATAAAGAGCTATTTGCCTTGATCTTCTCCTTTATGTCTGGGGATGTTCATGCAAGAAAAGAAAATTGAATCAATAGGTATGTTACCAAATATTGTGCAGGGGATAGCTCCAAATATATTTTGATCTCGAATTCATTAGTCATCTGATGATCAGGCTGGATAAAGTGAGGCTCTTGAAGAGAATATCTTGGATGATTGAGATTATGAGTATCCTTTTATATAAAGAGAGAGTCTAACATTCCATCAGAAGCAATCTTGGACAAAGAAAGTCAACAGATTGAGAGGGAGAAGTTTGAGATGAAATTCCTTGTAATGCATTCTTCTCTGTGAGAGAGAAGTTTGAGGTGAAAGCCCTTTTTCCACCCTCTAGGAGCAGCTATGGTGGATCCACCCTCTGACTTGGTTCATGAGGATATCATGTGAGTTACTACATGATTCTGTTGGAAAACATCATGAGAGGTGACAATCTTTCATTGATGTAATTGTGAGGACACCATTGGAAGGTGACAACTTTAACAATGGCTTGACCTGTTATCATGATGGACTATATTAAGTTGTTGTCCCCAAAATCATGATGATGAATGTGTCGTGATGGGCTACATTAAGTTGTCCTGGAGATCATGACATCCTAATTACTTTTCATAATGGACTAAATTAAGTTGTCCCAGAATAAGCCGGAGATCATGATTATTACCTAATAGACTCCATTCAGTTATTGTCCAAGAATGAGTCGGAGATCAGATAGCACATATCCTTCTAGGATATAACATATTCTTTTGGTAGGCATCATGAACCTAATGCTAGTGCACATTCCATAAGAAAATAAGATTTGTAAGTTATCATACAAGTGATATTACATTTTGCAGATTACCATTTTGTGAGATGATTGTGTTGTTTAAATCCTCCCTCGCTAAGAGGGAGTGTTGATGAAATAGCATCAGCTAGATTATATTTCATCAACATAATTATACATATATGTGTGTGTGTATCGAAAGATAACATCTATTTTGATGGATATATGTCAATATCCTTAAATATATCATTCCAAAAATATCATATTGAGATCATATCACTCTATACGCTTGAGAGCATAATCTGTTCTATAACAATCCTCCCTAGCTAAAAGAAAGTGTTAATGTTGTAGCTTCAATTGGATTGAATCGACCTAGAGATAATCTTTTTATTGTTATTGGTTAATCATCAACTAGACAAACTTTCATATATATATATATATATATATATATATATATATATATATATATATATATATATATATATATATATATATATTATCGCTAATATTGTCTAATTAATTATTGACTTATAAATTACCATAAAGACATGTCTCCTCTACTCATATTTATATTAATTTCATATTTGCACTTGGAACACAAAAAAAATGGCAGTGCTATTACATTTACAGAAATCCTATCCATCAAGAATCTATTGCCACCTTTTGTGAATAGGTGGTCAATGGGTCAAAGGTTGCAAAACATTACACAAGCACAAGAACTAGGCAACTAATTTGAGCATGGAGGGGGAGGCATTAAAATCATGGACTCCAATTGAGAATGTGCAAAATAGTATGTCTTTGAGTCATCATTTTCATTTAAAACAAAGTAGTAGACCCTTTCCCGCTTGTAGTAAAGGAAAGGGAAAGAAGACTAAGAGCGAAAAAATTGCTGATTTGTTTGAATTGCAAACAAATAAGTTGGTTGAATCTGTTATAAATGAAGAGAGTAACTCTGAGGGGAGGGGTGAATCAATTACCACAAAACAATTCCTTGTCCCTAGATGTCAACTCAAACTTTTCACTAATAAAGCAATACTGTCCAGCTCGGTTATTACTAAGTTAATGTTGTAACTTGGTTAACAAAGCAATCTTATGGATATTAATATGTTTTCAACCTTTAGTAACTTAGTTACAGAAACATAAAGCATAAAGCAAATAACATGAACACAAATGACACCAAGATTTAGCGTGGAAACCCAATTTGGGAACCATCATGCAACTAGTCACAATAATTTTCACTCTTTTGAAGTGAGTCATGTTAGGAGCCAACCCTATTAAAGGTTACAATACATAATGTTAAGGATGACCTTGTTAGAGGATTTAGATCAACCTGTTAGGAGTGGTCTAGTTAGAGGTCTTCAAACACTTCAACCTTGTTAAAAGATTTACAAAATGACTATTAAGTCAACTCCATTAACAAATTTATTCACTGCTATAATGGCTAGAAGGAAACAGTAATTTGACCTGATTTATGAAGCAACTTCCTTTGCAGATTCAAATCTCTGTTTTGGGTTGACCTCTAGATCCTTATTGATCAGAATATTCTTTGCAACTTATCTTTCACACATTTCTGCTCTGCATTCTCCTTCGATCACATATCCATTTTATTCCATGTATTATACTTCCACAATATCCTCACTACTTGACCTTTCTTATATATCATAAACTTTGATAAGTCGGCTTGAATACCCTTTTAAATAATCATTAAACATCCAAATAGTCGGCCTCAATCAGTTAATTATTTGAGAAGTGTATCTTGTCGTCACTTGGTCAATTCTGAGATTGATCACTCGATTAACACTGGAGGTCCATTAATGCCCGACCACTCGGTTAACAATGCAAAGTTGGATATCCTTCATTGTCGGATACTTGGTTAATATTGAATGCCCTTCATTACCTGACCGCTTAGTCAATACTAAATATGCTTGGTTAATACTGCAAGTTCTTCATTGCTCGGTTAATACTGACATTTGTGTAGCATCAATGGCAACATACAATTTGAAGAATTGTTTCCAACAGAATCATGATGCAGGAGCATCCTCGGTGTAAGGGCAATCTTGCATCACCCAAAAATATTTCAGTTTTTGTTGTTTTCAATAAGAGATATTTCAGTACAGAGTTGCTATTTATGGAAATTTACTATATTTAGTAAGTGGGTCACACGATCTCAAAATGTTCTGATTTCATAGGTGGAGATTCATCTTAGTCATATCAGCTTGCTAGTGGAGTTGTATTGTCATACCATATGTATTGTAGAAGTTATTGAGATTTTTGGATGCAAAACCTTTAAGCTCAGATTTGAAGGCCTAATAGGCTACAGAACAGGGTCATGCCTAGGCTAACTGGCACTTGCGCTTATCGGTGTAGTAGTTTAGTAGCCGATGATTCCGAAAAGTACTTAAAGTTGAAAATCAAATATATGGTTTGAAAGTTATGGCCTCCGAAAGTTGGGGTGCCTAAAAATTATAATTAGGGTCGACCTTATGTAATAATTTAGGATATAATTTTTAATTGGGATTTTGTCGGCCTCAGGGGCTAAGGTTATTGTCTAGAACCTTCCTGGGTGGTGAAAGTTTGTCTATATAAGGAAGGCCCATAGTGATGTTTAGGTAGTTCTGGGAGGTAGTTGGTGGCTCTCTGTTGAAAAGTACAATTTGATTTTATCATGAGATACCTTGTTGATGGTAAATCATCTTTAAGATATATATATATATATATCATATATTATTATATAATAATATATTACATATATGGTTATATATATTCCTATTCAATATGTTAACTAGTGATGATTAATCCTAGAGACATGTCTCTTCATGAGACATGTCTCCTCTCATATTTATATGAGATCCAAATCTGCATTTGGAAATCATCAATAAAAATGGCTACAATTCTACATTTGCAGAAATGATCCCAAAAATTAACATTGTATCAAAGTCAACTACAAATGTAACAAAAAAAAAAATTGTAAGTAGCATCTAGAAGATAGATCTGATGATAAGGATTTAGATCCTTTCGAGCAAGTGTAATTGATAAACATAAAGCCAAATTCAATGGCCACTGTCATGCCTCCCATGTGCAGAATGACAACTTAAGATGCAGACTATAATGCATCGAGTTCGCATTTATTTAGGGCTGGCGATTCCCATGTAAACATTTCACATCATTTCTCAAAATCAAGAGACTCGAAAATGATGATAATTTTTTCATGGAAGTACATCTCCACAGCTTGTACATAATGGCCTCCTTGATTGTGTTTCTGCCTTAATACTAAATACCAAGACATGATGTACCTGACGTTGTTAAATTTTTTACCAGATTTGGTGTTCTCTAAACTCGGTTTGGAGAAGTCTATTAGAAAACCAGTCCTTATGACATGCCACGTATTGTGGTAAGGAATGCCACAATCCAATCATCATTTGCAACCATGGAAATCCTACATTTGTTGACATAGTGACACCAAACAATGCAAATGAGTTATTATTGGTTTTCAGATGCCATAACATTGTCACATTGCATAGATTGATGAGAGACTTGACCTACATATACTCAGTAGCCCCCTATCAAGTAGACAATTTGATAATACCATCTTTTTAATCAAAATTCATCCCACAGTGGCATCGGTAGACCAAGCTCGTCTCATTGTCCACATTGACATTCCCATCAAAGATCCATGGGAGGTGATTTGGTCTCGACACCACACATTGGCAAGACCTTGACACTAAGCAAAGAGGCACTCTCTGCCACACATGAGCCTACACAAATGCGCACAGCCCAAACTTGACCCTCTGATCTAGTTGGATTTCATTAAGAGGGCATCATGCGCAATCACTAAGCAAATCAAACACAAAACCCCTTGCTGGACTATCTCCACAGACCAAGCAAACTTATCTGTCAAAACTTTTGAGCCCATCTTGAAGAGTCCCTAGTCAACGCGAGATATTATTACTGCCTGTGCAAGTGAAATAATACTCTAGGATCATTTTATTTGACTGGATAACCAAGGGCACCAAACCCTTACTTAATATCATCGCATGAGGATGGCATAATAAGAGAAGTTAACAACCAATGAAAGCACATTACCAAAGCAATTTAGGTTGGAATAATAAGCATCGAGGGTAAAGTGATATTGGACCCCACCACGTGACTTGGGTATATTAAGATAAGGAGGTGCAAAGAAGAATATAAGAGTCAGCGGTGTGTATTTAACAAGAGTAAGGAGAATGATATAATTTGTATAGTACTTATCCACCATGTATAGAAAGTTATCCATGTGGATGAAGGGTAGAGGTAAGTATTATTACTCTATGAATATATTAGTTAAGATATTTAAATATATATAGTAGGTATATGGAAATAATACTTAGAATATGGACTATGTGTATATTATTCAAAGTTATGGTATATTGTTTAATATGATTTAAAGGTAAATGTTATAGTCTTATATAATATATTATAGTTATCATGGATATGAGATCCATTAAATATTATCGATTTGAATATAGATTTTTATTTGAATAATATGAACATAATGGCCTTGAATTTAGAGGTTCTTAATTCACTCGATGTCTTTATTAAAATGGAGAATAGAGTGTTATGCCAAGGTTGCAACTCTTGGTGATTCTAGAACTTCATTGAAAAGTTGTAAAGAAACACAAATGGTTGGAATATATCCCATTCGATATGCATGACATGGATTATTATTGCTGCACAAATTTACTCTTCAGATCTTTTTAAGGGTTTGTCACACTTAATTGAGGGAGGAGAGAGTATGGTTGGACGATCCAATCATATTAAAGTAAGTATAAGAGGTATATTATTTTAAGTCCTTACACATTATTTTATGTGATTTTCTTAAATGAGAATTTATTAGTAAAGTATCTTAAATTAAGAATGATATTTAATAAATTAATATTATGTTTAGTTAGAGAAAAATATGTTAATCAATATAAATGATTAATATTATTGTGAGTTACTAATATTATTATTGAAATATAAATGGAATGAAATGAAATTTAAATATATTTATAGATATTGAATTTTTAGGAGAATATGTCATTTAAGGGAAAGTCATTTATATACAACTGATGTATTGTGTTATCTTGATTCTATTATTGAAATTAAAGAGACATGTTAAAATCATTTATTTTGTTGTTAGTAATGGGCATGAGTTAAATTACTAACATCCAAATTACTATTAATATGCTATAAGAGCTATGTGCCTTGATCTTTTCCTCTAGGAATGTTATTGCAGGAAGAAGAAACTTGACATTTCATTAGAGGCAACCTTGAAAGAGAGGAAGCAGATGAAGGTTGTGATTTAGTCAACCTTTGGTGATCTCGATTATATTGATTCAAAGAGAGTAAACAATGTTGAGATGGATCCTCTAGTGATCAATAAATTGCCGCAATCCAGAGGACCGTGATTTATGAATATACCTCATGACTATGTGATTTTAATGGACCTGCCCCCTAATATATGATGATGATCTTATGTGATGCATAATATATGATTAATCCAAAGATCTAACAAATAGCTTTGCATGAACAAAGGAAATTTGAGTTGTTGTGAGACGTTAATGAAGCTTTTAAGAATTCATTTGAACCATCTACAAGTCTCTCCTTGATGAATGATACTCGGCGTATGAGTTGTAGATTCATTCATGTGGCACAGTCATACTCAATGTAGATATTGGCTAATCGTGGATGAGTTTGCTTCTATTGTTAAGCTCATTAAATGTTTGGATCCTCAATGGATGAAAAAAGCAAGCTGGAACTTAGAAAGAAATTGCCATATTTGATGTGATGTAAAAGTGTTCAACGATATAACAATGGGAATTTTACATTGTGGGGGGGAATAATAACTAATGTTTCATTACCACTTGAACCATCCTTAGAGAAGGAGATGTTCTATGACCCTCAAGGGCAGATAAGTATTTGTATCTTTTACATTTATCTATTCATTTATTTGTAATTCTATACATACTATAAGGGTTATTTTTATTTATCTCTTCCTTTATCTTTGAGGATATTCTTACAGGAAAAGAAGATTGGTACTTTACATATGCTACCAAATATTGTGCAAACTAAATCTAATGATAGTAGCTCCAAAGACCCTGATGATCAAGATGGATACAGTGAGGCTCTTGAAGCAAACATCCTTGATGATTAAGATTATGAGATTTGTCTACATTAAGAGGGAGTATGGCACTTCTTCAAAGAAAACACATTAGCTTAGAAGATTGATGCTCAGAAGGAATCTAGAAATACACGTGTGTGGCTGCATGATTTTGATGGGCCTACTTCTATGTATATCATAAGGAAATGATGACTTATCACCAGAAAATCAGAAAAATGATATCAGATTCAGAGTGAGTCTGACAAGAATCCTTGGGGGAAGAAAGCCTCTAAGGGAGTAACTACTGGACCTGACTTCCTAGGATATTTGTTCAGAGGGAGAATTTTTGAGGTACAATCCTCTATGAATGATATCTTCTCTATGAGAAGAAGTTCTAAGTGAAATTCCTTGAAACGCATTCTTCTCTATGAGAGAGAATTGAGGTGAAAGCCTTTGCACCACCCTCTGACTTGGTTCACGGTGGTTATTATTTCACATATGATATGTAATGAAAGGTGACAATCTTTCATTGACATATATAAACAGAAGGTAACCATTATAAGATAACGATGTTATTAATGGTAGACCTATTATCATGACAAACTTCATTAAATGGTTGTCCCAAAGTGCTAGAAATCATGATAATGAACAGACAAAAGATAACCATTGTAAGGTGGCGATATTATAAATTGTAGACCTGTTATCATGGTTCTTTGGGCTAGATTTTGCTAGACACTATGATAACCAACTCATCATGGTTCTTTGGGCCGGATATTTGTTGGACACCATGATAACCAACTTCTTATGGTTCTTTGGGCTGGATCTTGTTGGACACTATGACATAGTTTCTATTATAGACCACACTTAAGGTGGTGTTTACGCTTATATTAAAGTTATGGAAATTGCTTAAATTGTGTGTTATGAAAGGTGAGAAATTTAGCCTCATAGTGAATTGACTATCATACTGAGATGATATCTCTTCATATTCTAGAGAGCATAATGTGTTCTATAAATCCTTCATAGCTAAGAGGGAGTGTTAAGGTTGTAGCTTCTGTCAGATTGAGTTTATCATGAGATGGTAAATCATCTTTAAGATATATATATATATAATAATATATATTATATATCATATATCATTATATAATAATATATTACATATATGGTTATTAATATTACTATTAAATATGTTAATTAGTGATGATTAATCGTAGAGACATGTCTCCTCTCATATTTATATGAGATCCAAATCTGCATTGGAAATCATCGATAACAATGGCTATGATTCTACATTAGCAAAAACGATCCCAGAAATTAACAAAATTGACCATATGGGTTTGCATATTGTATTTCAAAAATTTGTACCGCATTTGCGGCGATAATAAGAAGCCGATATTTTGTTCTCGTCAATTGTTATTATTTCTTTGTTTCTATTATGTGTCTATGGTATTAAGGGGAGCACCATTCATCAAATGGTATCAGAGCAAGAGTTATTGAGTGTGTAAATGTAATGTCCCATTTCAGGACATTATTTATTTACCTTTTAATTTGTATAAGTTTGATAATATTCCATATGATATGCCTTTCATTGCTTGATATTCTATGTGTGTGTGTGTGTGTGTATTTTAAAGAGTCGTGTCCTTTCATACTAATAATTATATTATATTAATTATATATTTATATTAACAAGTTTAGTTACATTAATTAATATCATAAGATATATTATATTAATAATTATAATATATATTATTTTAATAATATATCAACTATATTTTATTATAATACTTTATTAATATAGTGTTTCTATATTAAAATATATAATATCATTATTTATTTATAATTATATTAGATTATCGTTTCATTCATTTTGTACTTCCATATTGCTATTATAATGCGATATATATAATATGATATTACTTATAAAATATTATTATTAATATTACTTTATATATAACACTTATTTATTATTTAAATTATATGTCAAAACGGGGATATCACAGTCCTCCCCTATCGAATTTGCTTGTCCTCAAGCAAAATATTCATACACAAGCTCCTTCATAGATACAAAACATATTTGCATACAAAGGCCTAAAAGATTTATGAGATATACATCTTTAACGAATGAAAACACGAAGCAAACACAAAGTAGTCACATGAATGCATGAAAACATGAAGCATACACGATGTAGACAGATGAAGACACGAAGCATACACAATGTAGACAGATGAAGACACGAAGCATGCACGATGTAGACAAATGAAGACACAAAGCATACACGATGTAGATAGATTAAGACAAGAAACACACAATACACACATTATGTAATTCCTTGATTGTGAACCTACAAACACAAAATATTATTAGTACACATATAAATTTTCTCCTTTAGAATTTCCACAAATTAATCCCCTGACAAGGTATTTATAGTCTCAATTTAGAGAATACATCAAAATTTGATATTACAATGACTTGTCAATCAAAAATATAATATATTGCCAATTATTTTATCATTTCCTGAGTATAGGAGGAGAAACTATAATAGGGTACCCTGTTACCTAATCATGGACTTCACAGTTCTCCCTTATTATTGTTATCTCTCTCCGATCATCATCTCCAAGATAGTGCCTTTGTATGATGTACCCTGGGGTATTCGCTCCACCGTAGGCCTTACCTAGTACCCTTGGATGATGTAGCCCAATTCCCATCTCACCATAGGCCTTACCTAGTACCTTTGAATGGTGTCACCCAGCACATTCCACCGTCGGCCTTATCTTATCTTGGAAGATGATGACCTTATTGATTTTATTTAATAATATTATTTGTGATAATGATTGAAAACTAATCTCTCTTAGAATTCAATATTAGAATTTTGAAAACTTAATTATATTCAATCATTCTTTAATTGCAAATATCTAATTCGATAATCATTTGTTTATTACCTATTAACTTAAAATCAATTTCATTTCATTGTAACTATTAGAATCATTGATAGTGGGTATTATACTATTCAATATTGATCACAATAACAAAATATGTCAATAATAAGAAAGTTACTAATAAATATATTTTATATGGTAATAGTAACATTTCATATTAATAACTTTTCCAAAATAACAATATAAAGAAAATATATAACTTACTTCATACCTTATGTGATAGGGTGATGATGTGTTGAATTGAATTCTCTTTCACAAGAAATAGTGCCAACTTCGTACTTGCATCTCCCAATATTAATTTTCTTCTTTTCCACTCCTTTAAGAACCCTTGTTGATCTTATAAAGAGGGGTTACCATTATTTGTTTCTTTATTACCCAAATGCTTTTCCAAAATAAATAATAGCAACACCCACATGATTCTGTTCCTTTGAAACCGTAGTAATCACATCAACTCACTTTAAATCAGAATATAATACCCATGGAATATGAAGATATTGGGCCGCTCCCATGCATAAAACAAGCCTTCTATACTGCAATTATGGTAAGTTTGCTTAGGTATTTAAGACAAGGTTTATATAATGGAGATTAAAAATGAAGTCATCCAATGTAAGGCATGTACAATGTACTCGAGTAAAAATGTTCTAAAGCACCAATGACAAATATATAAACACCAATACAACTCAATGAAGACGTATCTACTCAGAATCTGACTCAACGAAGACATTATTTGTCACATGCAAAATAGACATCAATGGTTTATGAATAAGGATATTGTCTTTCTCAAATCCCTTTATCACCATATAGTCCATTGCAAATGTTGCATTTCACCCCAATATTACTCAACTTTCTTCAAAACCCTATTACATATGTGGTTCCAATGTTATATGTTTAGATCTTTTTTTTCTCTATTCAACACTCTGTTTGTCGGATTCCTTCGAACTCCCTCCCAACTTGTTAGCATTAGCTATTATCAACTTTGAAAATATATCTTTGATCTTTGATTAGACTTGTGATTTGCATATCTTGCTTTTTATCATTTTTTTATTCAACTCCATGTCATGTGGATGTGTCTTCTAACGAGTAAATTGGTTTGGATTCATTTTCATTTATGATATCTCCTCCATCCACATAGATAATAATTCGTGTGGAAGATAATATGTTGCATTATTTATTTCTTCATCGTGTACATCTGTATTTTCTCCTTTACCAGATGTTTTGACTTCTTCAATTAGAAGGACCAAAATGATCCTTTAGCTTGGACCACGGCCGCACCTTTTATGCGTAAAGTATGAGATAGGGCTTAATTGCAATTTTGCCTCTCTTCTTTTATCATACATTATATCAGATCTAGCTGGACTCGGTAGAGTTAGGCCACATTACCCCTTGCAGGTCCCACCATTGCCAATACCCCGATTGCTGCTTGTTTAGCCACTACTTATGGACTAATCTTTATGTACAAATTGGTCACTCCTCCAACCCAAACGCTCAGCAAGTGTGTTGTTCTTGTTTGCTCTATGCCAACGTTGTACGCTTTATTCATGGCGCTAATGCTCAGCGTTGTATCGTCTTAGATGCCTTATTTAGATATCTGCAATGTGTACAAAATCTTATCCAATCCCTTTATAAAATATATTCAAATGTTCTTAAATTTTAATACCTTCTCTTTCTCTTCCCTTGCTTGATAGATACACAAGGTGACACTGTGATGGCAGACATTGTCATGTCTATATCCCTTATCTAGTGTTGGGTGTTATTATGATAGACAAGTGCTTGAACTGTTTTATGGTTGTCCATTCCTTATCGCTACCCAAAAGATAATTTGTTTTTAAATTAGAAAATCCTTTATTGCTATTGACAAAAGGGTCCATGAGGTTGTCTTTTGTTGCTTCCATAGCCTGAATATCCATGTTTCCACTAATTCTGTGTTGACTGTTAATATAGGCCTATGTGTGCACTCGAGGAGTTTTAATTTAAATATAAATGTTTTTTTGGTTTTACTATGCATTGATCATGTTTTCCCTCAAATATTTTTGAATATCAATTTCAACTCCACAGGATGGCAAGACCGATGCTCTAATACCACTTGTAATGTCCCATTTCAGGACATTATTTTTTACCTTTTAATTTGTATAAGTATGATAATATTCCATTTGATATGCCTTTCATTGCTTGATATTCTATATATGTGTGTGTGTGTATTTCAAAGAATCATGTCCTTTCATAATGATAATTATATTATATTAATTATATATTTATATTAACAAATTTAGTTATTAATTAATATCATAGGATATATTATATTATTAATTATAATATATATTATTTTAATAATATATCAACTATATATATTATTATAATACTTTATTAATATAGTGTTTCTATATTAAAATATATAATATCATTATTTATTTTTAATTATATTAGATTATCGTTTCATTCATTTCGTACTTCCATATTGCTATTATAATGTGATATATATATATATATATATATATATATATATATATATAAAATGATATTATTATATGGTTAAAATATGATATTACTTATAAAATATTATTATTAATATTACTTTATATATAATAGTTATTTATTATTTAAATTATATGTCAAAATGGGGATATCACAATAAACAGATCGCTGACTGTGAGGTAGTTCCACCAAGACAATGCTCTGGGTTGAGCGGTAGACAGATCGCCAATTATGAGGCAGTTTACACTAGGGTTTCAAGGGAAGCATGAAAATGCCTCCACAAAAAGAGCGTGGTGGAAGAGTCATAAGTGTTACACCTGTGGGTTTTAAACCCCTCTAGAGAGACCATGGCTTGGGTTGAGCGGTAGACAGATTGCCGATTATGAGGCAGTTTACACTAGGGTTTCAACGGAAGCACGAAAATGCCTCCACGAAAAGAGCATGGTGGAAGAGTCGTAAGTGTTACACCTGTGGATTTTAAAGCCCTCTAGAGACATATGCAAACATTGGAAGAAAAAATGTGCATAGAAAAAAAATCTTGTCGTAAGAGATGAAAGTGAGTATGAAGGAGAAGAAGAAGAAAATGTTGAAGAAGAGGTGGTTCTAAACCCAGAAAAAGAAAGGCTTTTTAGGGTCATCTCCAAGATCAGAAAAAGACCTAAGTTTGAGGTTCCCACATTTTCGGGAAATCTTAACCCAAAGGAGTTGATTAATTGGATCAATGAATTGGAAGAATACTTTGAGTATGAAGATATTGAGGATCCTGATAGGACAAAGTTTGCAAAGGCCAAACTGAAGGGTCATCTAAAGATCTAGTGGCAAGAAATTCAGTTAGAGAAAAACAGAAGAGGGAAGGACAAAATCACAAAATGGGACCGGATGATAGCTAAATTGAAGCGACAATTCATTCTCGTGGATTATGAGTTTCATGTGTTGAAGAAAATGCAAGCGTTGAAGCAAGCGAGAAGATCAATTCAAGAGTATACCGAAGAGTTCTACCAAGTTCTCATCAGAGCAAGCCATGCAAAAGCTGACAAGGAGAAAGTTGCCCATTATCTTAATAGGTTGAGACTAAGCATTTAGGAGGAATTGAGTCTAGTCCGAATGAACAGTGTTGAAGAGGTGTACTAGTTTTCCCTAAGAGTTGAGGAAAAGCTAAACAAAAAGTTTGATAACAAGAATAGTGGAAGAGGTCACGGTGGAAGATCTAGCGGACGATCTTATGGAGGCCAAAATGACAATCAAAATAACAAGGATGAGGCCAATAGAACCAATCAGAATCAGAGGGGAAACAATTCTAATCATTTCCATGATCAAAACAATAGAGATCAAAGAGGAAGAGGGAAAGGGAAAGCATCTAGAAAAGGAGGTTTCTGTAAAAAATGTTATCACTATAGAGAAGAAAAGCATAGAGCATTTGAATATTCCAAGCGCTAAGGAAGGATTGATAGAAGAACTGAAGGCTAGACCAAAGTTGTGCATGTTGATGAAGATGCCAAATCATCACATTTTGAAGATGCTAAAAGAGGAGAAGTCCTAGTTAACAGAAGAGTCCTGCTGAGTGGTGAAAATGAACTGATCAAAGAAGGAGTTTGTTTCGCACAAGGTGAAAATGTGAAGATAAGTGTTGTCATGTGATCATTGATAATGAAAATACTAGCAATGTGGTGTCAAAAAAGACGATCATGAAGTTACAAATGAACAGGCAAAAACAACCATGTTCATACCATATTTCCTAGGTGCACGATGACCACAAGGTTATGGTCGATGAGCAGTGCCTAGTGAAGTTCAAGATTGGAATCTACTAGGATGAGGTGCATTGTGATATCATACCTATGGACATATGTCATATGTTTTTGGGTAGGCCAAGGCAGTTTGACTGGCATGTTGTACATGGTGGATGTGCAAATACATACACTGACAAATGATCGAGCGAAACATATGTTGAAGCCATTGAAGGAGAGAGAAGAAAAGGTATGTAGTGCTACTAGAATATGTTTTGTTGTTAAAAACCAGTATCTTAAGGGTATAAAGCGTGAGCATATGTGCTTTGTTGTAATTCCAAAAGATGGTAACAAAGAAGTAGAGGAGGTACCTATAGAAGTTGTAGATTTGTTGGAAGAGTTTCTAGATATTGTCAAAGATAATGTCCCTAATGGATTACCGCCACTGTGGAAGATCAATCACCAAATGGACTTGATTCCAGGAGCCAGTTTTCCAAATAAGGCAACACATAGAATGACACCAGCAGAAAGTGAGAAGTTAAATAGACAAGTATGAGTTGTTGCAGAAGGGGTTGATTCAAGAAAATCCAAGTCGATGTGTCGTACCAGCAATATTAGCACCTAAGAAGAATGAAGAATGGAGGATGTGTACAAATTCACGAGCTATCAACAAGATCACAGTCAAGTACAAATTTCCATTGCTAAAGATGGATGATATTATAGATTATTGACTGGAGTTGTGTATTACCCAAAGATAGATCTAAAGAGTGGGTACCATCAAATTCGCATCAAAAAAGGAGATAAGCGAAAGATCGCCTTCAAGACAAGGGAAGGATTTTACAAGTAGTTAGTCATGCCTTTTGGGCTAACCAATGCAGCGAGCACTTTCATGCGGCTCATGAATGAGGTACTAAAGGAGTTTCTAGGTAAGTTTGTCATTGTTTACCTAGATGATATATTGATCATTAGTAAGACGTTGGAGGAGCATTAATGCATATTCCTAAGGTGTTTGATAAGTTGAGAGAAGAAAAGTTGTTAATAAGTCTGAAGAAGTGTAATTTTGTGAAGGAGTTGATGTACCTGGGATTGGTAGTTTCAGCAGAAGGTCTAAAATTGATTTGAGAAGGTGAAGGCTATCCTTGAATGGCCTACTCCAAGGAGTGTGCTTGAGGTAAGATCTTTTCATGGGCTAGCTAGTTTTTACAAAAAAAATAATCAAAGGTTTTAGCAGTATTTGTGGACCCTAGACTGAAACAATGAGAGGGGAGAGGAAAGAATTTAAGTGGACTGTAGGAGCAGATAAGAGTTTTAATTTGTTGAAAGAGAAAGTTACAGAGCAGCCTGTTTTGGCACTTCCAAATTTTAATAAAGTGTTTCAAGTAGGTTGTGATTCTAGTGGTATTGTTGTTTAGTGGTAAAATGGAAGCACTTTAATAAGATGTAGACTTCCACTTTACGAGGTCACTAAGCCATTCAAATATGTGTGTGAGGGAAAGAAGGTAATTTTCAAGTATGGTTCCGCTTATGATCCAAATTAGATTAGCTAGGACCCAAAGGAAGAACGGTGCTAATACTAAACTCGAATTTCAAGGAGGAATACAATACAAGGAAATGTATCTCTTAGACCCTTGATAGGATAATTTGAATGTGAAATTGAACTAATTACTTCGATAATGTAAATCTAAATGTTATTAAACACAATTAGCCCAATTAAGATGTAAATCTAGGGCAAAGATATGAAAGGGAATAAAATATAAATGAATCACCTAGGCAATAATGCATGAACCCAAGGTTAGTCATATCAAAAGACTAGCATAAACTCTATTTGATTCCCTGAATCAAAGATGTCGAACTACCAGTGATGATCAAATCATCTACATAAATAGCCAGAAGGATGAAGTCACTGTCACCAGTCTTGATGTACAAATTTGAGTCTGAAAAACTTGATTACTAAGGTACTTATCAATATTCATGTACCATGCCCTAGGGGCCTACTTCAAGCCATTGAGAGCTTTCACTAATCTGAGAATTTGATATTCTTTACCATCAATCTTGAAACAAGGAGGCTGCATCAGGTAGACCTCTTCTTGTAGGTCACCATTCAAAAAAGCACTCTTGACGTCCATTTGATTGACCTTCTAGCCAAACTGTACTACTCTGGCTATGAATAATTTGATTGTGCTCATCTTTGCAGTAGGAGCAAAGGTCTCCTCGTAATCAATGCCCTGACGCTAAGAAAAGCCCTTTGCAACTAAACGAGCTTCGTACTTATCCATAGTACCATCAAATTTGTATTTGATTTTGTAAACCCATGTGTTATTCTTCAACAGGCTTTGGTGTTTAGATGTCATGGTCTATTCTCACTCTGGAATTCTTTTACCCTTGGAATATGTTTGAGGTTCAAAGACACTATAAATGTTAGCCATTAAAGAAAAGTTGACAAACTTTGTAGGTTTGCTATTTTTTCGAGCAGTTCACCCATCAATAAGCTCATTATCATGATGATTAGCAAATCTCTTAGCCCACCACTTAGGCTAGAGAGGAGAATGACCAACATTAGAATCAGGAGATGCTCTATGATCAAGTTCCTTATCAAAAGAATCTAGATCAAACTCAAGTGAAGCATCTATAAATCTGGGTGATCCTGCAAGAGAAGCTGGAGGTGTTTGTACAGGGATCACTAGTATAACTAGAATTGCAGGAGCTATTGGAGCCCTCCCATCAGGTGGACCTAATTGAAGCCAAACTTCCAAATCATGAGCCTTCATAAGCTAGTCTACTGGATCGTGAACACAAGAAATGGGCATGAATGGTTCTCATTGTTCATCAAAGACTATTTCACAACTGTACAAGAGACGAGATGTCTCAATGTCGATCAAGCAGTAGGCTTTGTGAAGACTATCGTATCCAGCAAACATGAGTTTCTACCTCTTGGCATCTAACTTGGTGTGTGATGCAACAAGGATCCAAAAAAGAGCAAATGAGCCAAAAAACATTCAACTGACGGATTCTAGGCTTGGGATGTGATCAAGCCTTGTCTGGAGTCTCACCTTTGACTATCACTTTGGGTGACCGATTCAAAAGATGAACTGCATTGTTAACTGCTTTTGTCCAAAACTTCTTCGGAATATGTTTGTGTTCGAGCATGGATCGAGCCATCTCAATGATTGTTCTCAAGTGTGGTTAACTAGCATTTGACGCCATGAATATCCAAAAAGCTAGAGAATTCATTAGAACAAAATTCCCCCCATTGTTTGACCTAAGAGTAATAATAGATTTACTACTCTTTTTCAACTAAAGGTTTAAACTTCTAAAATACAGTAAATGCTTCTGATTTCGTTTTAAGAAAATATACCACATTTTTCTACTGAAATCATCAACAAACAACAGAAAATACCTGGACCCAAGAACAGAAAGAGTGGCCACAAGGCCGCAGGTATCGGCATGAACAAGCTGAAGTAACTGAGAACTTTGCCATGAATCGCTACTAGTGAAAGGTGTGCAATGTTGCTTCCCAGCCTAGCATGCATTACAAATTCCAAGTTGTTGAGTCTGAATCTCTAGCAATCTGAGGACAAGCCTCTTCCCGAGAAAGCTGAGAGAGATAATGCACATTTAAGTTCTCATATCATTGATGCCAAAGTGTGCTAACACAAAACGGCCAAGCAGCCATAGCTAAGTCCTAAGAATCACCAGAATCAATAAGTCTGAAAAGACCATGATGCTCAAGACCCATTGCAATAATAAGCTGCGTCGCCCTATCAGTGATGGTACACTGATGCGCACTGAAGGTGACATCCAACTATGGAGAGTGTCACAAAAACTGGCTAACAAAGAGTAGACGTAGTTCCATCCCACGAACGTAGTACACATCAAGGAAATGAGATTCCTCCTAGCAAACTGAATCTGAATGTTGTCTTTGCCGACAACGGTGAACTCTTCTCCACCACCAAAAATAACAAAATCTAAATAAGGCTGGTAGTCAATGAACAAGTCTCTAAGGTGGGTGAAATGACTAGAGGCACCTGAATCAATACACCAGGCAGACGACTTTACATGATCTGTTGCTCTTATAGCCATGAAGGCATAGAAGGCAGATTCTATCTGCTTAGTGCGCTCTACACTGTTCGCTCTGGGTCGCGAACTTGATTGCTAAGATTATGCAACTAAGTGTTTCTAACATTCAACCTTCATGTGACCAAACTTGTGGCAATAGTTGCATTGAATGTTCTTCTTCTAGGAGCCATCTGAAGCTGAAGAAGCAAACTTTTGTTGAGACGACTATTGAAACTTGTCTTTATACTTGTGAAAGAATTTAGCAACAAAGGCTTGCTCTGTGGAGGTGGAGCTGAAGTTGCTACTGAACTGTTGTTTCCCCCGATTTTGCTGAAGCAAAAGTGTGCAAAGTTCAGTGAACTTCAGATCAACACCAAAAGACGTGATGTTGAGTCTCGATAAAATGCTCATAGGACTTTGGTAAACTCCAAAGAGTAATAAACACAATGTCCTCTATCTTGTGACCAATGGCAACCAACTGATCACGAATTTCCTGAATCCTATTAAGCTGAACCTGGAGCAAGGTTCGCTCATCCATGATAATAGAAAACAGTGTTCCTTAAGAAGAAAGCTCTGCTTTTGTCAGAAGTCTCATAAAGACCTTTCAGATATGCCAATAACTAGCTCTTCTTTTGTCAAATGTCTCATGAAGACCTTTGAGATGTGCCCATATCTCGGCAATTGTCTTGCCAAATGGAATCTAAGAGAGTTGATCAACTACGGATAATTTGAGAAGCATCATTGCCTCTCGATTATTCAGATCTCATGTATCCTAATCAATATTGAGGGCAGTTGGACACTTCATAACACCTAGACAATCTACAAGTCTTTTAGCCATAAAGGGATAAAAGGCAAATTTCATTGGCTCGGTGTGCTCTATACTATTCACTTTGGGTTGCAAACCTAATTGCTTAGATTGGGCAGCTAAGTGTTTCCAACATTCAACCTTCATTTTACCATACTTGTGGCAATAGTTGCATTGAATGTTCTTGTTTTTGGAGCCTTCTGAAGCTAGAGCAAAGGTCTTTTGCTGAGAAGAACGCTAAGACTTGTCTTTATCTTTCTGAAAGGATTTAGCAACAAAGGCTTGCACTATGGAGGTGGAGCTAGAATTGCTACCGAACTATTGTCTCCACCGATCTTGCAGAAGTAGAAATGTGCAAAGATCTGTAAACTTCAGATCAACACCAGCAGAAGTGATGTTGAGAGTCTCAATAAAATGCTAGTAGGACTTGGGCAAGATTTTTAAGGGTTATGACCACAATGTCCCCTTCCTCCATCTTGTGTCCAATAGCAAGCAACTGATCGCGGATTTCTTGAATCCAACCAAGGTGTTATTGGAGCGATTTTCATTCATCCATGATAATAGAAAATAGAGTATTCTTGAGAAAGAAGACTCTACTTTTGTCTAAAGTCTCATGAAGTTTCTTGAGATGCTCCCATATCTAAGCAATTGTCTTGTCAAATGGAATATAAGGGAGTTGATCATTAGCTACAGATAATTTAAGAAGCATCATTGCCTCTCGATTATTTAGCACCCATGTATCCAGATTAGTACCAACTGTAGTCGGACACTTTGTAACACCCAGAACAATTTGATCAGTGTTTCGATATTCAAAGATTGCTAGTATCCGCTACTTCCATATACTATAATTCCGACCATTGAATTTTGAATTGCCCTAGAGTAGAATATTAGTCAGAGATGCAATAGCATGTTTTTCAATGAAAAATGGGAAAATTTGTGAAGACATGTACTTTGAGGCAAAAAAATAGAACTAGAAAAATTGAAGATCTACCTAGAAGAGAGCTCAAAAAACCCAAATAGAATATGTTGTCAGTTTCTAGATACACTGGCTTGAAAGTCGAGGCACGAAAACTCGAAGCACCCAAAAAAATTTGACAACCTAGTTGAGCTCTCAAAAAACCTACTAAGAGTCAGTAATCAAAACAAAATTCGAGCCAAAAATTAGGGGTTTCAAACAAACCTCTGGCTGGCAGCCATGGAAGGAAAAAGTTGCGAAAAAATGAAAATTTCAAGTAGAAGATGTTTGATTTTTCCACAGAGGGGTGTTCTTGCAAAGACATTGGGGATGAAGGTTTTGACAACCGAAAAATGGTGTTACAAGCGCGCGAACGGGAAATTTCTCTGCAAGAAAAAACGGCTTTGATCTTGCAAAAAAATGATTGTACCCAAAAATCAATTCGTGGTTGCTGAAAAATTGATGGTAGAAGGTCACATGTGAAGACCAAATGTTGTTGCACGTCGCATTTTGAACACCGCTTCTGGATTTTGCAAAAATGTGATTTTCTTCACAGGATGGATTTCTCAAAACAAAAACCCTAAATGGGTTGTAGAGAAAGTTGCAACAATGATTTTGAAAAATTTTTAACAAATAACTTCAAAAAAAATTATAAGTTTTTTGAAAGAATTTTAAGTATTGGCTATGATACCATATTATAAAGTAATTGGTAAAATACTTGTTTGATATTAACAAAGACCGAGAGGTCAATATATACAAAAGAATGAATGATGTTTCATTAGGAAATCATTGTAAAGAATAGAAACATTCTACTCTAGCTTATAGAAAACTAACAGATAACTACAAGCTAACTAAATATAAGAAACGTTCTAATATTTACAATAGATGACAAAAGGATAGCCATTAGATAATAATAGATGTTATCTATTATCATAATAGGGGTTCGATGAGGGCTTCCCTTGGTCAAGCCTTAGGTTAAGGAATTAGCCGTAACCTATGTTCCCCGGGGACACGTACCCAGTCTAAAACTAGGAGTTTTGAAAACGAAGACGGAGAGATGGATATGGGGTATCCCTCAGTTGTCCCCAAAAAGGGCAAATTACCAGGGGATGTCCTCGAAACTTGGGGATAGCTGGGAAAAAAAGCCATCCCCGGTACGGAAAGGGGATGCCTAGACGTCCCCCAACCGTACCGAGTACGACCAACCATCCTATTTTTTTTTTAATTTAAATTTTTTTAATTGCAAAAATTAAAAAATGAATATTAAAAAATATTTTTAAGGCTCCTTACTAGGTCGCCAAGGTGGGCCCCACCCCTCCAAATCCGGCAGAGGCAGAATAGGAGCAGCAGTCTACTTCATTTTTCTATGTTATGTTTTTTATGTTGAACGTCAACATGATTATAATACATTGATAGTTATTACTTTATGGCAGCCCTCTAGTTTGGGCGTATAGCTTTAGCCATATTTAGATTTAGAATTTTAGATTTATCATGTTTATCATTATGATATTGTTCACTGATATTGATATGTATTTTGACAATTGATTACTGAAATCGGATATTATTTCCTAGATGGCATTCAAATGTTGTATGCTATGGTTCTATAGTGTTCAAATGACATGCTTTGTGCTTAGTTTCATATGAATGACATGTATATTTGCAAATTTCAATGTATATTTTAAAATTTCCCTATATATGTATAGCCGTCCCCATTTGTCGTCCCCCCGACCCCAAAATCGCCAAAAAAAATTGCCGTCCCGCCATCCCTATACCGGAAACTCGAGGGAACATAGACCATAACTGAGAAATGTAAATGTAAATGCCTAAAAGACAAGATAAATGTTAGGATTCACCTTGCTTGAAACCCTTGCTCGTAAAGATTTTGTATGTCAATGCAATGTAGATCTTGAACTAGGGATGTAAGGTATCTCCACTCTTTACAATAGATCTACCATTATCCCATCATAATGCCACGGTTACAAAAGTGCATCAATCAAGAAGATGATGAATGTTTTAATGTAGATCTCCTCCCTTGATGGCCAACAATAAGTTAGATCTTGATGAGGAAATGCTCGCAAAGGATCCTTCAACGCTAGATAGAAATCTCCTTGTTTAAATGGTTGAAAAATCTTGAATACTTGAACTCCTTGAATGCAAAAGGCAAAAATCTTCACTTGAGAGCAAGAGCTTGAGTGCTTGAATGAATGAGATGCTTGAGAATTTATGAGATATGTAAATGAAGCCTCCAAGTCTCCTAATATATGAGTTTTCAAACAAGAAAACAATATAGGTCGACTAAATAACAATAAAAAACTAATTAAACCCCTGAAGCCTTTCAAGCCTCGAGCTCCAGAACTTTCGAGGACTAGGTCAACCTAAATCGACCTAGTCCAGGACGAGGTCGACATAGTCCATATTGGGTCAACCTGGTCTAGACTGGGTCGACCTAAGTCGACCTTATTGGGTGGATATTTTGCAACCGACAATTTTGGGTAAAAATCCCATCGCAAAATAGGATGACCAGCCACAGCATGTGACACAAAGTCCCTCCTACCTTAAAGGGAAAGCTCCCCCTTCTCACCGTTTCTTGGATCAACTCAAGGTAAGCAAGAAGCTAAGAGATTTTGTAAACAAGGTGTTACCAATATCCTTTCTTCTTATCTTTCAAGAAAGAATCCACTTACTCATGGAGCGACTAAATGGGCAGGATGAATCTCTAACTACACTTCTATCAAGAGCTGGAAACAGTGATACCGATAAACCTTCACTAACTCAAAGGCTAGCTGAAAATATACCAGTTTGGCTCTAAGTCCAATCGTACTTCTATATGGAAAAGCTTTACCATTAGGGCACAAAGACTCCTAAGAGTTAAAATAACTTAACTATTTTGCAAATTAAGAAAGAAATATAAGCTACAGACAAAGCTTCTAGCTATACACTTCCACAATTGCTCTTGGTCAAAGCTCTAGCTCCAATTGCTTCTTAACTCTTTTCTATTTAATTCACTTGATACAATTACCAATAACACAAGATAATATGAATCAAAGATAACTTGGATGAATTACAGACAAAGCTTACAACTCACACAAATAACAATCTCACTTAATCAAAGTTAAGTCTCAAATGCTCCTTTGTATTTACTTTCTCTCAAAATAGTGCTTACACAAACAAAGTTCTACTGGCACAATTTCTCCAGAACTCTCTTGCATAAAGAGAATGATAATTTTACAATGAGGGGGCACTCCTTTATATAGGTACAGGAGTTGAGAAAAAGGTGGAGGAAAAAGTGAGAGCAACTCAACCAACTTTGACCTAGTCTAACTACAAAATAAAATAAAAGGTTACATGCAACTCGCATTACATCCTTTTACATACATGTAACTCACATTACATGTAATCATGCTTTTTCATGTAATGCATTTTTTACAACTACTAACATGAAATAAAAACAAAACAACAATCTTAGAGATAATTTTTCAGTGCCTTGAATTTGACAATGATGTCTCGCACTGTAGGAAGATTAGCAATTTCCATAGTCTTCGATATGGCTTCTACTCTCACTGCATTTTCATATGTTGATCGCACAACTCTGGAATTTGCTTCTTTAGTATCTAACAAGTGTTTTGTCAAGGATTTATACAAGACAAACTTGTTCATTGTGTGTGAACCAAAATCTTCAGAATCTACATCAGCATTGATCCTGATTATATATTCTGAATTTACTCTCTCTGCTGCAATAAGATTACCAAATTCATTAGTAACACGGCATCCCATCTGTTCCAAATCACAAATAACACTTGTTTCAACTGCTAGACAATCTCCAAAGGCCATCTGCGATCTTGTAATCAGCTTCCTCGATGTCTCCTCTTTGTAACCAATTAGCCCTTGAAATCTGAAGAACATTTCACATGACGAAAGAATGTCACATGAGACCAAAACATCCAAATTCAATTTCACCATTTCATCCCAATCATCAAGAATTTCTTTCAAGTTATTTGCTTCTTGAGTTAAAGAAGAAATTAATTTTCGTTTCATTTCATTCATCTCTGACATGCCTAAGAACTACAAATGTTTCTATGATGGCTCGAACTCCTTCAGAAATGATTTCCTGTATCCAAGACTTGGCGGCTTCAATCAGCCTTCTCTCCTTAGATGTTTGAGACATAACAACAACACTCTGAGAAGATTGCTTCTAGATGATCTCATTCAGAGGAGAGACCTCATGTTTCAGTTGATTCTTCTTTTCCCAAAGCTCATGATTGTTCTTTGATACAATAGCCAATGCATCTTGAGCATCTTACAAACAACTCAAACGTGATTTCTTTCCAATTTCAACTTTAGTAAACTTGTCACAAGTAAGTTCCTCAACAGGTTTATCTACCAAGGGCTCAGCAACTTTAACAAATTTGGCTTTATCAAAATCAACCAAAATTCTGGAAACGATCTTGTCTTTCAAAAATTTGAATTTAGTCTTCTTAACAAGAAGATTGTCAGGAGGAACAACCACTTTCCTTCTCTTTTTTGTTATTTCGCTCAACCATGCAGGTAGGCTGAAATTTTCATCCGCAGACACAGTACAGTGAAAACCATTGACATTGATCCAGATTCTATTTCCATAGTGATTGAGCAAGATTCAGTCTGCACAGCTGAAGGCATAGCAACATGTTGAGAAGACTCCATCATAAAAAGCTCAAATCCTGTCAAAGATGTATCAAGTCGAGAAACTTGACCACTAGTAAGAGATGGAAAATCTTCAAAAACATTTGCTAAATGATCATATTGTTCATGTGCAGGAATGCGAGGAGCAACAAAGCAGATAGGAAAAGCCATTGTATTAACCTCCGAAATTGGAATGGAAGGTGAAAAAACAGTGGAAAATGAATCCACGTCATCATCAACCTCATGCAGAAAAGACTCTTCGTGTATAGAAGAAGTACAAGCTTGTGCATGCTTTGGAGGAGATATGATCATAATTTCTCCTTCTTCATCTGAATCTCCTTTATCAGATTCTGTTTGCAATTCCTCGTCTGGTTCTTCCACTGATTCTTGAATTGGTTCAGGAACTTGAGATGATTTAGCTCATTTTCTGCCCTTCAATTTGAATTTGAGGGAACCCTTAGCATCAGAAAATGAGGCACCATCTTTCCCTATGATTTCTAGTTGTGATTTCCTGCCAGGAGGACCAAAACTTCCACAATCCAAGCCCATCTTAGGATTTACTCTTTTAAGGCTTTTACTTTTCAACCATTTGTTGGTATTTACTAAGATGGATTGAAATTTGTCCATGATAGACATAACTTTCTTTTGTTGTCATTGGATAGGAAAAGGGCACTTTTTATCAAAGCCAGCTTGATGAAACTCTGGATCAAAGATGTTGCCATCATCTTTCAACCTAAAAATCTGAAGGGATTTCCAACATATTAAGATCAATTATCTACTACAAGGCTAATCTGCAGTAGTCCATCTTCATGATGTCAAGTTCTGTCCTCATATCTATCCAGATGTCTTTGATGCGATAAACATGAGTGTAGGCTCTTTTCATCTGAGAATTCATCTCTCGGTAGTCAAAATCAAATCTGGCCTTGAACTTCTTCAAAGTAATCAACTACAACTCTACTTCCGTGTTCTTTTCTTTAGGCACAGAAATGATTGAATAATTGCCAATAGCCAAAGGTTTAGCTGAGGTAATGCCGAAATCGGGCCTATGCAAAGCATGCTGATCACTCTGCAAATCCATGAGCTGTCTAGCTAGCTCCATCAAGGTGATTCGATCTGTAGCACACCTAGGTAAGGTATACGGCTCACCTTTGAAATATCCAACTCTCAGTAGGTGAAAGTGGGAAACTAAAAACAAATACAGCTGTATTGGTTCACCTTCTCCCATGCTGCATCGGATACTCTTTTGATAGACAACTGCTTATTGAACAAACACCGAAAATACCCAAAGGCGGCATCTTGGACTCTTCTGTAATGGAATTTACTATTTGCTAAAGTGATTTGATCATAGTAATCCCAAATAGGAACTTGAAGATGATCTCCCTTGGTAGAAAGACCAAAGAAAGATCCCATGGCAACAACAATGTAAACAAGATAAGAATTCATGTAGAAGGGCACTAATGTTCCCACATTGCATATTTGTTGGCAGAGTGCAGTACTGATGAGTTCTCCCCAAAAGATGTGTTCTTTATTCTCCATAATTTGAAACATGAACTTATACATCCATGGCTTGAAATCAATAGAATCTTTAAGGCCACAAATCCTGTTGAAAATGATGATAAGATCCTTATATTCTTTTTTGAAATTTGACCGATGAACAATCTTTGGCCATCTAGAGAAATTGCTTCTTTTATTGTCTAACCAGTAAAGGTTGACATATTTTTCATAATTACTCTTTTGCTCATTCTAACATGCCAATGATGATTCTTTAGTCAAATCAGCACATTCTGCTTCATGTGAAACCTTGAAAGTTTGCTCGATGACCTCAAGATCAAGACTAATGATAACCTTGCCATCAGCATGTTTCATAGTCTTCGTCTTAGGAGTGAAACACCGTGCACATCTAAAAATGAAGTCAAGTTCTATAGCCGCCATGGGAAACATGGACACCAGGTGAATATTGCTTCTCTTAATACGCTTCATTTCATGACTTGCTGGAGCGTCAACTCTTTGTAGAAAATCAGCTACATCCACATGACCAATCTTTGCGTCCAACACGTTATCCAAAATAGATATGACTAAAGGAGCTGCATGAGCCAATTCTTTATCATATTGATATTTCATTTTGCCTTTAGATTTGGATGGCGAGGACATGTCTTGTGCTTGCACTGCAACACAAAAATCCCAAAACACAAATACATCATCAGAAGGAATCTCCAGTAGTGGAGATTTGAAAATGGATTGGGGACTTCACAAATATGACAAAGTGACTTTAAAGAGAGCATCTACATATGCAGTGGAATGCGGAATGAAATGAATGGAAAGTGGAATGAAATGGTATAAAAGTGAGAGTGTGGAAAATGGAGTGAAACAGAATGAAATGAGAATACATGAAGGTGGAACGCATGAGAATGCATACAAATGAAAATTGCTGATTTCAAAAATGACTTAGTGTTTTCAAGAATTTATTGTATGAAAAATGATAACATGTCAGTGCAACATGTAACGGGAGAGGATAGGTGAGATGAGATACGAATGCGGGTGAAGTATGCACTTCACATGTATGTGTGAATGACAAACAAGATGGATAGCATGGAAAAATGGAGAAACATGCACTTGCTCATGGAGGCGCAAATGCATATGAACGGATGGAAATGGAAAATGGAAGTGAGATAATGAGTTTTATAGTCACTTTTGGTAAGAAGGGAGAGTCAAAGTACATGAAAGATGAAAATGACATCTTTTTGACTGTCCAAAATGTGACTTTTAATCAAAATTGGACCTTTTGGGTGTAATTATAGTGTAAGCATAATGTTTTTCATATAATTGTGTCGTGCAAGTGGATGCGGAAAGTGAGATGGGTGAAAATGGAAGCAGAAAATGAGATTACATGCATATGCGGATGATGAATGAAATGAAAATCATGTAATTGCATTTGTCAGATGGAATGTGAAATGTTGTGACATGGAAACGAAATGTGGAATGTGATGATGCTTTCGCATATGATGAAGCAAAAACAAGTTATTGGGAAAGAACTTGCAATTTCACCAAGTGGAGAAAAACCAGCAAGCAAGCACAAAACGCCAAACACAAAAGAAACAACGTACCTTTGGAAAGTGACTCACATACCAAGATGCAATGCACTTCAACACTCAATTCGAAATTGGGACTTAGCAAAGAACAAAAACATAAAAATGAACAAAAACTTCATTTTTAAAGGAAAAATGCACTTTCCATGGCAAAGATTTTAACAAGTGGCAACCATCAAGTAATTTCATGCATAAAATCAGCAAGATAAGCATGAATTTAAAGCAAGAAAGAAAGAGTCCACTTACATGTGCCAAAAATGAAGCGAAAAGATGCTCCAATGTTTGAAAAATTCTTCAAAAACACTTAGACATTTTCCAATCTAACCAATTCGAATGGGAGAGGGCAGCAAACAAGGAATTCTTATTAAATGATGCCAAAGCGTGCCCTATTCATGCTCCACAATCCAACATTTTTGGAAACTCATGCTTGTGGGACATTTTGGTAAAAACGTTTTTCTCCATGATGATAGATTAGAACATTTTGATCATTAAACACCAAAAAATGAACCATAATGCAATGTAACCTCCAAAGTATGCCAAATCAATTTACTTGGGAGCTAAAACATGCATTAAAAATGGCTTTATTTGCTGATTTCTTCAAAAACGTGCCCTATCATGAAGCTTCCAAAAATGTTTTTGAGCTTAATAAATCTATTTTAAAAGCAAGAGAAATCATTGCCAACCAAAAATGCCTCCAATGGAACAAATCTCATGCAAATCCATTGAGAAAATCTCAAGTTATGATCAAAATTGGGTTTTGGGAGGGCAAGAGCATGTTCTTCAAAAATGGACTTTTGGAGGGTCAATGCATATATTAAAACATGTATTTTGATCAAATCGGGCCTTTTGTGATCACTTACATATTGTAAAACATGCATTTCTCCAAAATCACACTTTTTGGGTGACATTAAATGTTTTAATATGTGCTCATAGGCAAAAATGGACCTTTTGGGGGAGAATGCATATTTTAAAATGCAACTCACCTTTTAGATGTTTAAGCATGAAAACTTCACTTTTGATGCCATAGCATCAAAAAGGTCCACTTATGATGAACTTTTGATGTAATGACATCAAAAAGGTCCACCAAAGTAAATTTTATATGCAGTGACATGTAAAATGTCCACTTTTGATGGATTTTACATGTTATTGCATATAAAATGTCCACTTATGAACACTTTAAGTCATTTAATTCACTTAAAATTATAAAAATGTTACAAAATGGCTCATAAACAATATTTATTTATCATATTTTGAAATATAACATATAAACATTATTTAAAAGTAACATTTAAATAAAAATTTGATTTTTAAAACCAAAAATTAAACTGAAACTTTATAGTTATATAGTTACTTGAAGTGAAAAATTAAAAAGTAACTCAACTTAAAATTATAACATAAAGTGCACTATAGTCACTTTAAGTTAAAAATTTGAAGTTAAAGTAACTTAAAAACATAACAAAAAGTGAATATAAGTTATATTTATCAAAAAGTGGAAATCAAATTGAAAATATAACATCATATTTTTAATTCGTGTTGTTGCACCCAAAATGTCCACTTTTGAAGCACTAAAATGAGCATAACTCTTGACTAACAACTCTGATTGACCTCTAGGTTAGAGCGAATCGAAGGGAAAAACGAAAGAAATGACATGAGCAAAACCAAAAGACTAAAAACAAACAAACACAAATTCAAAATCAAAGAACGGACGATGAAGGCTTCAAAAATCAAGCATAGCCTCAACTGAAAACAAAATGAAAAAGACTTGACAAAGGCCTTCAGCGAAACAATTTGATATATGAATCGAAATGGATGGATCGATCAACATTGAACAATTAAATATCAAATTCAAGCTTAGAGAAACGTGAAACTAGCTTGAAAAAGTTTTGTGTTGTTACCAACTTTGTGGTGACAAAATGCAGAACAACAGACCTGATCCTAGAGGTCAAGTCCCGGGTGCCATAGAAAGAAGGGGCAGTTAACAGAGAGATAAGGTGGAAAGATAGAAGAAGATGAAGGAAAAGAGGATCAAGCACAGGTATATCCGTGGTCCAAAGGAGGGTATTAAGAAGAGGGAGACAAAAAGGTCTTAAAGGGCAAGTGCGTCCATTTTAAGATGGTACAACTATAATAGGAGTTGTTTTGAGTCAAGTAGGAGTTATTTCATTGAGAAATTGAATGATGTCAAAAGAAATTATTTTGTTTATGATCATGAGTTTTATGTCATAGTGCAAGCATTGAAGAAGTGGAGACACAATCTTCTTCCTAAGGAGTTTGTTCTATATACTAATCATCAAATTTTGCAATATTTGAATAGTTAAGAAAAATTGAATCAAAGGCATTTGAAGTAGATTGAGTTTATACATTTGTTTTGAAACACAGGAGTGGGAAGTCTAACAGAGTTGCAGATGCTCTTAGTAGAAGACAAGTTTTGCTAACAGAAATGCAAATTGAGGTGGTTGCATTGAAGGAACTCGAGAATTTGAATCCAGAGGATCCTAATTTTGGTAAAGCTTGGACGGTTTGTATAGAACCTGTTACACTTGACAAGACGAAGTAGTTGGATTTCACTATCCAGGATGGTATGTTCTTCAAAGGAAGCCAATTGTGCATTCCCAGAGGTTCTATGACAAAGAATCTCACTAAGGAAAAGAATAGTGGAGAATTGGTTGGATATTTTGGTAGGAGATAGAACCATTGCTTTGGTTGCTGAGAATTATTACTGGCCACAATTGCAGTAAGATGTTGAGAAGTCTGGACAAAGTTGTAGAGTATGTCAAATGGCAAAAGGAGTGAAGTAGTATACAGGGTTGTATCAACCATTCCCTGTACCAGAGAAGTCATGGGAGGATGTCAGCATGGATTTTGTTCTTGGTTGACCAAGAACTCACCATGGGCATGATTCTATTTTTCTAGTGGTTGATAGGTTTTCAAAGATGGCACATTCCATTCCCTACAAGAAGACTAGTGATGTTGTTCGTGTGGCAGAATTGTTTTTCAAAGAAGTGGTGAGACTACATGGTCTGCCAAAGAGCATAGGTTCTGATCAAGATACCAAGTTTGTTGAGCATTTCTAGCGTACCTTGTGGAAGAAATTGAAGACAAAATTTAAGTTCAGTTCATCACATCATCTATAGATTGATGGACAGACAGAAGTTGTGAATAGGAGTTTGGGAGACTTGCTAAGATGTTTGGTTGAAGATAAGCCAAAGGGTTGGGATCTGATTTTACCACAGGCAGAATTTGCATGCAATAATTTTGTCAACTAGAGTACAGGTCACCATTCCAGATTGTATATGGGAGTAGTCCTAGGAATGCTTTTGAATTGAGGAAGTTGGATAAGGGAGGGATAAGTAGTGTTGAAGCGGACGATTTTGCAGAGCATTTGAAAAACATCCATGAGGAGGTGAGGAAGCACATTACAAGGATGAATACACAATACAAAGCAAAGGAAGATGAGAAAATGAGGTATAAGGAATTTCAGGTTGGGGATGAAATCATGGTTCATTTGAGAAAGGAGCATTTTGTAGTGGATACATATAATAAGCTAAAAATGAAGTTTGGACCATGCAAGATAGTGAAAAAGCATAATTCTGGAAATGCATATGAAGTAGAGTTGCCTATTGAACTGAATATTTCACCAATATTTAACATTTCATATTTGTCAGAGCATTATGAAGAAGGTGATGGAGATGCAGTCACAGAAGCGCAGTGGAGTATTTTGGTAGCTACTTCAACTGCGAAGGAGATTGAGGAGATACTAGACAGTCGTGTTGGAAGGAGCACAAGAAACAGAATGTATGAAGAGTATTTGGTCAAGTGGAAAGGGAGACCAATAGAAAATTCATCATTGCTAGTAAGGGAGGAGGTTGCCCACCTTGGTTTCCCTCTGAACACCTAAGACATGACAAGGTCACTCCTCAATTACCCTGGGTGTCTAATGCAGGAGCATCCTAAGTGTAGGGTGATCTTGCATCACCCAAAAATATTTTTGGTTTTGTCATTTTCAATAAGGGTTATTTCAGTAAAGAGTTACTATTTATGGAAATTTGCTATTTTTAAAGAGTGGGTCATATGATCTCGGAATGTTCTGATTTCACAAGCAGAGGTTCATCTTAGTCATATCAGTCTATCAGTGGAGCTGCAATGTCATACCATATGTATTGCAAAAGTCATTGAGGTTTTTGAGAACAAAACCTTTGAGCTCAGATTTGAAGGCCTTAGAGGCTCCGAAATAGGGTCGTGCCTAGGCTGACGTGCGCTTTCTACATGTTGTAGCTCAGGAGCCAACGTTTCCGAAAAGTACTTATAGTTGAAAATCGGATGTAAAATTTGAAAGTTATGGCCTTTGGAAGTTGTGGCATCTAAAAATATGATTATGGTCGACCCTATGTAATTTTTAATTGGGATTTTGTCTGTCATGGGGGCTAGGGTTAACGTCTAGAACCTTCCTAGGCAGTGAAAAATTGCCTATATAAGGAAGGCCCATAGTGATCTTTAGGTAGTTCTAGGTGGTAGCTGGTGGCTCTATGTTGAAGAGTACTGTAAAGAAATTGCCCGTGTGGATTTGCATATTATATTTCAAAACTCTGTAATTCCGCATTTGCCTATCTTAGTTTGCATATTGTATTTCACAACTCTATAATTCAGCATTTGCCCATGTGGGTTTGCATATTGTATTTCAAAACTCTTTAATTCTACATTTGTGACGATAATAAGAAGCCCATATTTTGCTCTCGCCAATTGTTGTTATTTCTTTGTTTCTTTTATATGTTTATGGTATTAAGGGGAGCACCTTTCATCATCAAATATATAAAATCACATATATTATATTTGATTCAATTTCCACGAAGCTAATATTCTTAACATCCCTCTTTAGCAAGGAGGGAATTGAAGAAAATATTATACATGATTAAACACCGCTTAAAATGTGGTCAATCAAGTTATGGTCTCTGGCAAAATCCAACCCAAAGAACAATGATAACACTTCAACACTTTTGGTGTTAAAAGATAGATCAACTATAAATAAGCTAGTCACCATACAATAGTGACCTTAAACCTTAGAAAGGTCATCACCTTTCATAACACAAGTTTGCAAACATCTAATTTAGTGATCTTCGCCTGTTATCAATAGGTCATCAACATATAAAACGAGTATTAACATGTCACCATTAGATATTTTGAAATATATATTAGAATCAACTTCATTTTTTAAGTATACTAGTTTGGAGAGGTAGTTGTCAATCCTTTCATACAAAGCTCATGATGCTTGTTTGAGGCCATAAAGAACTCTCTTTAGTTTACATACATATAGATTCTTATCTTTTATAACAAAACCTTCAGGTTGTTCGATATATACTTCTTCATTAATGACACCATTCGGGAACCCGGTCTTGACATCTATTTGATGTATCTTCCATCCTTTGGATGCTACAATTGCAATAACTGCTCTTACAGAAGTGTATCGAGCAACTAGAGCAAAGGTTTCCTCATAATCAATACCTGCCTTCTGGGAAAAGCCCTGAGCTACAAATCTTTCTTTATGCCTTCCAATACTGCCATGTGAAGCATATTTGATTTTGTATAACCACTTTGATGAAACAACTGATTTATCTTTAAGCCTAGGTACAATATCTCAAACATCATTTTGTAATATAGATTGATATTCTTCAACCATGGCATCTTTCCAAGATTGACAAGTTAGGGCTTCTTTGACAGCTGATGGTTTAGATTTAGCAACCTCAGTTACTAGTGCAGTATAACAAGATTTATTTCTAGTTTTCTTGCTCTCCCTAGAAATTTCATCTAGCTAAACATCATTTTCTTCAATCATTTTCCTTGCCCATAATGGCATTTTCTAGATATTACAGATGTCTCTATTTTCTGAATCTGGTAATGGTACATTCTCCTCTGATATGTTCTCCCTTTGATTTTCAGTTTTTAGATTTTCATTTAAGTCTATGATGAGCTCATCTTTTGTACCTTTTGATAGTTTTAGAGCAGTGTTTTCTTCAAATATGACATCTCCGTTGACTTCAACTAATCTTTGTCCAAGTACATAGACTCTATACCCTTTAGAGTTCTCACTGTACCCAACAAATATTTCTTTCTTCTTGGATGGTTCTAACTTGGTTCTTTTTTCTTTAGGTATGTGAATGTAAACAGGGCAACCAAATATTCTGAAATGACTTAAGTCAGGTTTAATTCCTCTAAAAACTTCTTCAGGAGTTATGTATTCTAAAATTGAGTGTGGACATCTGTTTTGAATGTATACGGCGATATTAGTGGCCTCCGCCCAAAATGAGAAGTGTAAATTTTGATCATGAAGCAAGGCTTTAGCTACTTCAACAATGGTTCTATTTTTCCTTTCTACTACCCCACTTTATTGAGGATTAGAAGGTATAGTATACTCCCTCTTAATCCCAACAGAGGTGCAAAAATCTTTGAAGTTTTTAGAGGTATATTCTCCTCCATTGTCTCATCTTAGAGCTTTTATTCTTTTTTATGTTCGATTTTTCACAATTTCTTTGAACTCTTTAAATTTTGATAGGACCTCATTTCATTCTTCGACTTTTAGGAAATAGATCCAGGTTTTCCAGGAGAAATCATCAATAAATATTATGTAGTATGAGAATCCTCCTAAAGAAAGTGTTGACATAAGTCCACCTAAATCAAAGTGAACTAGTTCCAGAACTGATTTAGACTTGTGTTTGGTAGGAGGAAAACGTCTTTTTATATTCTTTCCTAGAGCGCATCTTTTACAGATGCATATATGGTTTGAATTTAAGTTAGGTGTTCCAAAGGTGATTTTCCCTACATTTGGTAGTGTACTGAATCCAATATATCTGAGCCTTTTATGCCATATTTCATTTGGGTTTGTCACTTTGTGACTTCGGGCTTGCTTTTGAATGTTACATAATCTATATAGTGTTCTATCTCTAATCCCTATGGTGATGGCATTCTTGAGATTAGTATTTTTAGGCCAGTACAACACTTTGTCTTAATTAAAAGTTACTTGGTACCCTTCATCACCAAGTCCAGAAATGGATACTAGATTCCTTTTTATGCAAGGTACGAAAAGAACATCTTTTAATTTTAGAGTAACCCCAGTTCTTAGTTGTGTAGAGTAAGTCCCAATTCCTCTTATTGGATAGGTGGAGTTATCTCCAATGGTGACTCCTTCAGTGAGATAATTTCCAAAAGTTTCAAACTTATCTCTAAATCCCGTTATATGACGAGAAGCACCACTTTCTATTATCCACACATTTTCGTTGGATTTCATCTCACTTGATAGAGCTGAGTAGAATAACAGATTTTCATCCTTTTTGTTTCGGCTAAGGAAGCTAGAATTATTTCCCTTTCTGGACAATTTCTGAAGGTATGTCCGAATTTCTCACACTTATAACATTAAACTTTGGAGAAATCATTTCTTTTGTGATTTTTATTTCCTTTTCTTTTATCATTTTTCTTTCCTTTGAATTTCCTCTTCTTCCCTTTGTTATTAGAGACAAAGAAAAAAACTTGATTTTCTCCCTCTTGATTTGAAATGATCCCTCTGGAAATTAGTCTTGATTCTTTCTGAGGTGAAATCATTTTTCAGTTGATCAAACACTGGTATTGAAAGTTTTTTGATGACCTGGATGAATGGTTTCCAAGATATAGGCAATGCTCTAAGTGCTATTACGGATAATTCTTGGTCTTCTACTTTGTTTCCAATAGAAGATAGTTGATTTTTTATTTCGGAAATTCTTCCGAAGTAGGATGAGATTGACACTCCTTTATTCATCTTTGAATACATCTGTTGATTTTTTAATGTAATTAATCTACTTGAGTTGTTGATCTCAAATGTATCCTTAATCGTTTTGAGTAATTTGAATGTTTTTCTGAGATTTGAGATGGATGGAAGAATATAATCTTTTACTAAATCAACAATGATTTTCCTGGCTTTATTATTTCGCCTTTTCTAAGTGGCCTTTTTTGCCTCATCTTTAGGTGCTGAACTATCTAATTCAATGAATCATTCTAATTTCAATTTTTCAAGAATTGTTCTAATTCGCATTTTCCATGAGAAAAAGTTTGTTGCTCCTTCAAGTCTATCCTCAACTCTAACATTGTTTGACATGATGTCTCATATAATTTAGTTTTAGCACATCTCTCTACCAACTAAGCTTTGATACCGTGTAAATTTGAATGATCATTTATCGGTGGAGACTAACTAAACTATAATTTTATCTATCTAAATATCTTGAGCAATCTTTAATTCAATTCTGAATTCTTATAGATACATATATATGACTTGGACTGAAAATAATGATTCTTATTTGATAAGAACAGATCTTCCTTTTAAAGTATTTGTACTGATTTGATTCAAGTCTATATATAGCATGCAGTTCTGATTTTAGACTGAGATTATATTGCTTGTGCTATTGATATATCTCAGTATTCACAAATGCATATTGTGTGTGTGTGTGTGTGTGCGCGCGTGCGTTGAGATATGATTACGTAGGGGTATGACCCTACGTAACCATACCTCAATACATAACAACATAACCTTATGAAGTACCGATTAAAGTGCTATCGGTTCAATGTAATAACATAATCATCAGCCTTAACGAAGACTGACATCCGATTATGATATCGGGATATATTAAGAGCCTGATACTATGTAAACAGATCAGACTCAGTCTTTATGTAACCGATACAAGTAATTGGCATCCTTAGGTTGTGATAATATGATAATTTATATAAATATATATATGTGTGTATGTGTGTGGACATATATGTTTGTATATAAATGTATAAGTAAGAGATATATAAATCTGTATATATATATATATATATACATGGATAATCTACTTTAATATACTGATTCATCATCAGATATATAAAATCACATATATTATATTTGCTTCAGTTTCCAAGAAGCTAATATTCTTAACACACACAATCTCGGTATGAATCTGCAAAGAATTCATATAAAAGGCTCGATGTTAAACAAGACAATATTCTGATAGTGAGAATACTATATATATATATATATATATATATATAGATACACACACACGTATACACATCAGTCAGAGCATGAAAATAAGAATGTGAACAAAGGCAATTAGCAATACAGGCAGCATGTTGAATGATGGTGTTAGTATATGCAAGTCAGCAATCATAAGCACATAAGCGTATGGAGTCGAACCATTGATTAAATGAATAAGCAAACAAAACATTTATATACAACGATTAAGGAAGGAAGAAATTGAATATGAGGAGAAACATATAGGGTCCACATAAGTAAAAGTTTATTATTATACTGACACAATATACTATACTGGATTGATTTTGATGGCAAGAGAAGTGAAAATACCAGTGATGAATATCATCTATGGTCTGAACATGCGAGTGATTAGAATGCTATGGAAGTCTGTGGATCAGATGTTTTATGACATCGAGCAAAGAAAAGAAATACGTCAAATAGAAGCTATTCCGAAAGCATAGAAGATATGCAGATGCTATTTATACATGGGGTTGAAGGTATGTTCAACGGAAAAATGATCAATGTTAAAAGAGAAACATACGATTAAAGACATACAAGTGCAGGTGTAAACAACGATTCATTTCAAGTGCCGTGTAATATTGTGGAACAGACTAGTAAAAGACAAATCAGGTATTGAGTAAGAAAAGGTTGAAGGTTTAAAAAGAAAGAATATCGAAGATATTACATTGCAGGCGCATAAATTCAAAACTCTGTGATAAATCTACTAGAGGAAGAGTTACGATGAAGTGACTTCTAAAGACTACGATAACATGTGAACACGCAAGTCAGAATACCCAAATGATGACATCAAACCTGTGTAATAAATATCTGAAGATAACGGCCTATACTGAAGATTCTACATATGAGTTGATTATGTGCAATTCCATACAAAGGAGTCAATAATCTTAAAAGTGAACAATATAAAATGCTGAAGCATATGTGGAAGTGATCAAGGTTAGTCATTGTATCCAAACAACAAAGTGATCATGAGTTACTATTATGAGTCAGAATTATATATTTGTAGCTGCGATTGTATTTGGTAATAAATGGAGCACCAAAGAAGATATACATCAGATTTGAACACAAAGAAACTAGCAATGGAATGATATTGAACTTCTCCTGTGAAGGTGAAGGTTATCGATTCATTTAAATGCAGCAATATCTAAGGGAATGGAAACATACGTATTTAGAGATTTAAATACATGTTTAAAGCAGTGATATCAACTCAAAGACAAATGAAATAGTCATTCTGGAGTCCCTCAGTAATACACAAACAAAAACAAACAGTGAATTGAGAAAACGTGAAATTTTCTGCCATATCATAAAATGCCAAGTAATTGAATCAAAGACCATGTCAGCAACATTGTAAAGAAAATCTTGCAATGATAACTACATCGATAATTGAATGAAGGTGTTCAGGGCATTACACAGCAAATATTAAATATCATCACCATAAATAAAGGTTTGATATATTCAGAAAGGGTTAAGCATATAAAATTGAAGGTTGTGTTTATTAATTAAAGAATATGATTAAATGAAACGATTAGTGAATAAAAGATATGACTTTTCAATTTAAAAAGTCACACCCATCCATGAGATATATAAGCATGTCGTAAGAAGTGTGAGAAGAAAACATATGTGAAGTGAAGAAAAAAATAAGAACATGTAAGAGAACAGAATATTAAAAAGGGTGAAGTTAAAAATAAGGAGCAAATCAGTGGAACAAAGGAATGTGAACTATATAAGACTGAAAGAAAAATTGCAGATCATATATGGAGATCTTTTGATACATATTAATTTGAAAATAAAAAGGGAAGAGGAACTAATGCTGCTCTATTAAAGACAACATAAGGAAGGAGAAATGCCAATATAAATATGGAATAAATACAGGTATGTGTGTGTGTGTGTGTGTCTATATATATATATATATATATATATATATATATATATAAAGTGAAGCTGATTAAAAGTAGTCAGACATTGAGAAGTAAGAGTGCAAGAAAAGGAATATATAAATATATATACAATCAGATTTTTAATCTGATGTATATATTTATCAGAATATAAAGAAAGTGAATATGGATTTAAATCAGATATAGATATCAATTTGAAGAGAAGAAATTGTGCTATAGAAGCGTCCATCATTAGTTGAAGTAAGCAACATCATCTAGGTGGAGAAGAAGTCTTCGGGCAGTGGGTTGGTGTTCACGAATACAAAATCGGGAGTTGGAGCTTCCAGTAGGTCGGAGCCTGCGAAGTGTGGGAGTTGGAGCTTATAGTGAGTCAGTGCTAATAAACATACGAGTTAGAGCCTCTAGTAGGTTGTAGCCTACAAAACATTGTAAAAGAACAACTTATATAAGAAAGCATTTATTTGTTGTGGTTTTCTCCCGCATTGGATCTGCACATAAATCTTTGTGTCACTGTGTACATGTGCATAATTGTTGATTTCAGCATTTAAAGTAATTAATTGGATAAAAGTTTTATATTGAAAAAGTTGTTAATATACTGATTCACCCCCCCCTCCCTCTCAGTATATTCGTGTGCTCTACACTCCAACCACCCAGTCATTCCATTGTAAAGGGGAGATATCGTACATAGAAAGAGGGAAATAGCCGAAGATCCATCTGGGTTAAGGAGGTCATATGATGGATGTGCTTTTGTTCCTCTAAACTCCAAAGAGTTAAGCACGGCGGTTGTCCTTCTAGACCCCCGAACTTGTTGGATAGGCTCATAGGCACCTTGTATGATCTCCTATGGCTGCTCCATAATGGCAACAAATGGTTTGGATGGAATTCCAAAGCTATCTATTGGATATCTTGAAAATTGTAACTCTTAATGAATTTTACAATACTAACCTGGTTGTGGGCTCAAGATTAAAATATTAATTTGATAACACACATTTTGTAATAACGCTTTTCTCCAAGATTCAAATAATTAACTCTACCAGAATAAGTAGATTAAATACTAATGTTGGGTGAATTATAAGGTATGGTCAAATTAAATTTAAACATAAATAGTGAAAATAACCATGACATGAAATAATATCAAGAATTAAAAGACAAGAGTTGAGATAATAAATTAATAAAACCTTCTCTAAATTCTAATAGTGTCAAGGTTTTCAAATACTTATCTTTATCTAGAGCACTTCAAATAATAATTCTAACTCTAAGAAGAATCATGTGGCTTGGATCCTTTATGGATATAGCACCTGGAGGAAATTGGTTCTTACTTAGAACCCAACCTGCCTCACAGCATTATAACACAGCCCTGGCCAAGACACTCCAGAGTGTACACTGTACCCCGAGTTGGACACACTGTGTGTCCCTTTTCCTAATGCCTCATAGCCCACCAAGCCACCATCTTCTTCTTCCACAAGTGATCTTTGTAATTATATATCTTACTTCTACTTTTCTTTCATGCCTTCCTCTTCCTTATAAGTCTTATATAAATGACTTATGCATCCTTTTAAGGGGTGGTTTCATAACCATTACACCCTTTCAAAAAGGTCATATTTACATACCTTTTCATAAATATGATTATAACTCTATTAAGAGAGTTTTTCATTAACATTCTTTATTATTATTTTAAGCCAAATAATTATAATATTCTATATTTTTAAAGTATATCTTTTAATTCTCAAAGAATTATTTCATAGCTTGATCTTCTCTTGGGGAATTAGTCACATAACACTTCTCTCCTCGTAATTTAGTTGTTGTCCTCAACAGCATGGGATGTATCTATACCACAACTCAAAAAGTTAATAATCAATAATTGAATATGTTAAGATTTAAAGATTTATGCTCATCAAATACATTATGTTCTTATTTTCATTCATAAATATTGATTTATCATTGTTTCTTTATTTAAATTAAAAATAATTTCATGAGAATCATTTTTCCACAACTACATATCACATATATCTCAAATTTATAATTTATGCTTAATCTCATATATTTCAACTTCAACAATTTCTCCTATGATGTCATTTGTTTTGTTTAATATAAATTTGCATTCTAGACACAAATTAAATCAAATAAAGGTTGTCTATCTTCTCCAACTTTTTATAATATTATCATAAGTTCTTCACTAACAAGAATAGGTTGGCAACATATTTTAGATACTCATTTTCAATCGTTTGAATTATTTGAGTGTTGGTAGCATAACACTAGTGAGAATGCTTTATTTTTTATTTTTTTACCTAGCACAATGAGATTTTACATAAAATTTAGAAGAGTTCTCAATAGAGGCTCACTATTTCAAGCCCTTTTAAATTAATAATTATAGTAGTGCATAATATAATTCATGTTGAAGTTGATGAAAGCTCAACCCCACAGCTCTCAAGAATCACCTGCATGCAAACACCTGTCACAGAAAGAGAGAAGCAAAAGCTATGGAGGCTGAAATTCCCAAATCCACAGATAAGACATTCTTGATGAGCAAAAAGAGAAATTGCTATTATCAAAAGTGAATGAATATTACAATGAGAAATTGTCCTTATAAAGGAGATAGAAACCCTAAAATGGTCTAACCTAGGTTGCATCATAATATTTAATAAAAGAATCAATTATTAGATGCCTAAAGTTTAGCTTAAGCAAACTAGAGTTAATTAGGAAACATCTAATTACTCTAACACCCCCCTTTAAGATAAACTTAGGGAGTAGCTAAAAACCTAGAAACTACTACTAAAAGTAAATTTGGGTCTCGAAAACAAAGGCCTGATGAGGTACCCAAGCACAACCAAGTCATTGAAAAGAGGAGAAATAGAAAAAACCACATGAGAAAAATCCTACTCCAAAAAGAGATGGAAATAATGTTGAAAAGAACTAGTGAAGGCATGAAGAGCCTCCAAACTAGGGAATGTCCCAGAAGATAGGAACAAAAGATGATCATGAAGAACACCACTGAAGCATGTAGAAGTTGCAAAGCTCTGTCAAAAGTAATTGTTGATCTAAAAAACCTCCACTGAAATAGAAATGACTAAGTAGAGAAGACTATAATCTGCATCAAATCAAGAGGCACGCAAAGGCAAACAACTAAACTCGAAGATATAGATGGCATGAAACACCAAAGTTTGAAGAGTTGATCAATCGAACATGGAAGGATGCAACCAAAGTAGGAACAAAAAGAAGAGTGTCTATATGGTAAATGATCCATCTTACCAAAATGCATAGGTACCCAGCCACTGCACCGCCTAGTACATAGGAACAAGTACTGAATATATAGCTCACTCCATCAAACCAAGGAAGCATAAGAAACAACAGAAGAACCCCCCCACCCTTAATGTAGACAAGGGTGAGGTGACAGGCAACTGGAAAAATGGGCCAATAGAACTGCATGTCAAAGAACCACGATCAAAATGCACAAAAGTGTGCATATGTGTGTACTGAGGTGATCAATCTTAGAAGCATCATGAGGCTAATGTCATAGAAGGAAAACTCACTAGACAAAGGAAGATGGCAAACACAAGCAAAACATCAACCCCCCATGGCGCTTTAATCAGAGTAGTACATGTATAATAAGGCAGAAGATATGGTGAATCCCAAGAATACAGTAATCTCTACGACTGTCCTCAGATGAAACTGCTCGAATCAAAAGGCAAAACAAGGCAAAACAAAAGAAACAAAAATACAGATGGAATATGGCACTTTATCTTAGGGTGTTTGCAAGAATGCATACAAATGATGTCTAAATAGACCAGAAGAGACATAAGGTTGATACAATAGATAGTAGAACCCATGACGAATCATCTCAAGCAACATAATCAATCCCCAAACCTATCACAACCAAGATATCCACCAGAATGCAAAAATGCAAAAGACTAAATAGAATGTGCCTGGAGCAGAATATGGAAAAACAACCAACATCACTGGAATGATCTCGAGAAGACCTTTCCAACGATATAAAAAATTTCCAAATCGGAGATCGGCTGCTCAAGATGTCTCCCGAAGTGCAAAATAGAACCCATGACTTTAACAACAGAAAAAGCCATAAAAAAAAATCAAAACTGAAAATTACATGTACCACTGTGACGAGCTCAAAACCAACTTTCTAGCGATATCTCATTTGCAAAAAATAGAGTCTGGATGACCAAATTACAACCAAAAAATCACATGTAGGTCAAAAAATAGCTAGAAGGGCAAAAAAATTACTGCTTCGAGATACGTGCGAAAATGTCCCGAGAAGTGTGCCCACCAGCACCAAAATTACCTCAGGAAGCATGTCAGTCTCGTACAAAATTATCACGATTTTCACTCAAAAAAATTTGATTTGCATGCAAAACATCTCAATTTCATGTCAAAAGCTCAATTTTCATGTCCAAAAATCATGATTTTCAAACGAAAAAATCTCAATTTTCATGCCAAAAATCACAAAATCATCGACTCGAAAAATGTGTCCAAATTTTGAAGCAACATATTTTTACCTCAAATTCTAACTGTCCAAAATTGTACAAATTTTATCTAAAAATAGGGTACTCTAAGCTCAATGGTGATGTCCATTTGGGCTCACAGTGACCCGAAAATCAATGACCCCCCAGATTCAATACAAAATAACTCTGAAAAATGAAACCCTTTGAAAGAAAAAGCACAAATCTGAAAGCCAAGCTAGACCTCTCATAAAATGAACAAGGGCATGAAAACCTGGAGCTCCGATACCATGTTGAAGTTAATGAAAGCTCAACCCCACAACTCCCAAGAATCACCTGCATGCAAACAACTGTCACAAAAACACAAAAGCGAAAGCTATTGAGGCTGGAATTCCCAGATCCACGGATAACACATTCTAGACATGAGCAAAAAGAGAAATTGCTATTATAAAAAGTGAATGAATGTTACAATAAGAGGTCGTCCTTATAAAGGAGATCGGAACCCTAAAAAGGTCTAACCTAGGTTGCATCATAATAATTAATAAAAGAATTAATTATTTGATGCATTAAGTTTAGCTTAAGCAAACTAGAGTTAATTGGGAAATATCTAATTAACAATTCAATGGCAATTTTTCAAAATTAATTGGACTATGAAATCAGGTTTTACATGGATTCTAATGCCATATCTAGCTACACAAGTCTTTGGGTATAAGTTACTCTCATGTATGTTTCTTATAATATTTACTATTACCAAATGTCGGCTAAAGGCGATTTACTGTTGTTAGGACATCAATGTATTATAGATGAACTATAGCTACAAGGACACATCGTGAAAATTATGTTAAAAATTAACTTCAGAAAATAAAATTCTATTAGCTTTCTAATCATCATCTTAATCATGTATAAAAAGAATAATGAAATAGTTTTAATGAAATTAAAACTATTGAAAGTTTCACAATATCTTAATAGACATACATAGATATAAGATACAATGTACCTAAACTATAAAAATATAGTTTTACTTGTTTGAGATACTCTTATTGTAGAGAGTTTCCATTCACATAATTTAGAAGAGACATGTCTATATCAAACACCGTGAACTTTATCATCATGTTTAATTTAATAAGAAATATTTGCAAATTATCTTTGTGTGTTGAGTATGGTCAACATATCATGAAAGATAATGATCATGACTGTATAATGCAAATAAATTTTCAACAATCAAATGCTGACCCAAAATTATAGTTGAATTTAAAATTGGTAGAAGTAATAGAGTCACAATAACACTGAGCCTTTAACTAACGATGAGATATCTATGAAGGAAGCTGCGCTCATTTCATGATAAATCTTTTTAGAAAAACATGTTGCTGCTATAGTATTTGTGTTTGGTCTGCCATGAATTCTGCCATGTTTAAATTCTTCCATAAAACTATTTATTTTAGGCAAAATCGATTTCTAATTAGTATCCCACTAAAAGGTCTGGAATGTAATGATCATTTTATTTCCTTCGTCTGCATCAATCAATTCACTTTCTAGTTAAAAATAACATTATTTCCTGTCTCTTCAATATTATTGAAGCTTGGCTAGTATGAAGTATGAACGCACAGATTCTTGGAATGGAACACAGCTACAATAATCTTCAACCCGAACATACATGCAAAATCTTGTTCTGAAATCAATATTCTAAATTTGCTGATGGAGCCACTGATTTTGACCACACTTACAACTCCATCCATATTTTTGTCTATAATTTTAAAGACTTCGTTAATCTTGCTGAGATTGGCTACTGATTTTGCAAGGGCAGGAGTATCTCAGTTAAACTCTAAAATTGTGGTGCAAAAAAATCCTATAAAAGTTGAAACCTAACTGTGCCTGAAATATGCTCCTTGCAATATGACTATTTATAGCATCCTTGAAACATCTTTGTTTGAATGTGAACAAAGAAGATGAACTCTATTTGTGCCTTCTCTGTTTTTTATTTGGTAGAATTACTATGCATGATGTTTGATTAAGTCAAGGATGGAGGAATCACTTTTCAAAGGTTCTCTATATGCTTACCAGTGGCCTTTTATTTGGACTGCATTGCAACTCTTTAACTAGAATGTCTCTATTTTTCCATGATGGAATGCTTTGTGTTGTCATCTCTAACTAAATTCAGATATTGCCTATTTATTGTGAATATTACAATGAACTTACCTATTTATAGCGGATGTCATAAAGTTTGAAAAGGACATCATTATTTAGAGACATGACCCATAATAAGAGGTCTAAACCTTCTGAGTAATCATCTTTGAAAGAAGGTAACACTCTCTATATGAAATCTTTGTATCGCATGTGATTGCAGACAAACATCAATTCCTGATATACAAATAACCTGAATAGAAAGTGATTTCAGAATAATTTAATTGTGTTCTAAAATTTTATTGGTTTCAAGGTCATAGCATATTACTCACAGTTATTTATGGAGATTTGGAATCAAATTTGATTAAAAAAAATAAAACAGTTGATGAGTCGGAAATTTCAGCCAAAAGATCATCATGGATGCCTCCACCAAGAATATTTTATGGTTATCTAAATATTATATCACTTCTTGGTTTCTATTGTTTACAGTTGTGAAAGACATGGACAATATGCTTGTCTAATTAATATAGAGCATAAACATTCTGATACTCTGATGTGACAAACTTAGCATGAGATCCCAATCTTTGTGAAGAACTCATATTTTGCTTCTGGACAATAGTGGAATAATCAAATGTTGTCAGTAAATCCAATTCCCTTTTAAAACTCTGGCAGTGGATTTTGAATATGAAGCTCAATGCATCATTATTTTGGATATATTTTAAGACAAAATTCATTGATGTTTCTTAATTGTTGTGATGGTTGAACTCTCATCTTTTCTTGGGTAATAGTTAGTATGTATTATTTAACTAAACAAATTGTTCTATTGAAAACCTTTTTTTATTTAAATTTTGTTTAATATTTTTAAACTGTGCTAAATAACATATTATAATTGTTCATAAATAAAAGATCTTATACATTTAGACCTAAATAAATATAAATTTAAAATGAAATGATATTTAGAGTGATTTATGTATGAATTCTTATTCTTTTATCACTCTTAATTAGGAGACACAAAAAGAAGAAGAAATTCAGCAATTAATAACTTAAAAGCCTAGTATTTGGCTCTGATACCAAATATAATAACACTTTACTCCAAGATTCAAATAATTAACTGCAGTGGAATTAGTAGATTAAATATTAATGTTAGGTGAATTATAAGGTATGATCAAATTAAATTTAAACATAGATAGCCAAAGTAGCTGGTAATGAACCCAATTGGCTCACACTACTGAAACTATGATATCTCTTAATTTTACAGACACAGTACTGAATATGCGCTGCTCACAGCTAATTAAGTTATCTAGCACAATATAAGTTCGGCAATAGAAATCTGGCAATTTCTTTCATTAATTTTAAGCCATTACACATACACCATACTCACATTACAATTGCAGTAAATCGGTTATTAGCAAAATGGCAATGCTTACTTCAATTATTGCTTTTGCTAAGAGACCCTAATTGATACTAAAATGTAGCTGAAATAATACGCTAGGATGCCAACTAAACTTCTTTGCAATTTAAAAAACATTCCACGAGCTACTGCTGCAACCTTATTAAAATAATTACAACTGAATTTAGAACCTGTGTGTTCCTTAAAGATGATGAGACAATTTTGCAGCAGATACAGACTCCCAGCTGTGCCAATAACAGTCAGCCTTTAGGGACAGTTTAAAACTTTAAACCCTTAATCGCCCTCCAAATATCACCAGAATAACCACATCCAAGGCAGCAGCAATGGTGTTTGAAATGCAGTGATCAGACCACCTATGGAAGAGGTGTTAACCAGCAGATCGCACTCCTAAGCAGAGTGCTAACACAGATATTAATGCCACCCAATGCCCAGTTTCCCACACAGCAAATTGGCACTTGATCTGTGATGCAAAAGCTAGCAAGTTCGGGCTGTATGGATGCCCAGAGTGAAAGTATTTCTAGTGTTAACAATCACACAGTCCCAGACGTTGGTATTGCAGCTTGATCTAGCACCCACATTTGGCATCTTTAATGCAAGAAATTCTCACCAAATACTCCAAGGTGAGCGTCCAAGATCAAATATAACCCAATCATAACAATGCCTTCCAAGCAACAGTGAAAAAACAGTAATGGAAGACACCACAATCCAGATACCAAATCCACTATACCTCAGCAATGGAAATGGAATGAACACAACCTTTAGCAGCAGACTTCTCCTTAGCCATAGAAAAATACAGTAGGAGAGATGGCCAATTGTATACCTCAGCACAATTGCCAATGCAACTCAAAACAAAATCTCAGATTTGTATCTACTATACTTCAGCTGTAGATCAAATGGAACAAATCACAGTTCAAACCCTTATACTTCAAGAAGAGTATCAAAATTCAAAACCTCTGAAAAAGCCACAAAGGCAACAAAAGCAAATAAATATCCAAGCGTGTTATTTCCAATGAAATGAGCTGATATTTATGATGCTTTGTTGATAAAAGTTTCCAAAAGAACTCAACTTTAGAAACTAGTAAAGTTTCCCAAAAGAACTCAGCTCTTGAAACTTCCCAACACAACATCACTTTAAATATTTAATACTTTCCTTATGCATATTATAAATGGCCCCTTCCAATGATGACTCGACCCTCAAATTAATTTAAATTATAAAGTAAAATTATAACTTTATAAGAAGCCATTTAATGATTTAATAATAGTTTGGCCACTAAAAGTATAAGAATTCCCAAAATACTCATCATTTAAATATGTCGTCTGAAAGAGGAGCCACGCCTATTATTTCTCCATATGACCAAATGCACTTTCCAAAAATAGAAAGGGTTCATCTCAATCAACACCCAACTCACTACAAACAGTAAGTACACAAATCTAAGCCCAAATGAACTCCAATCTAAGCCAAACGAAGACCAACCTGTAGCTTATTGAATTATGGAGAAGACAAGACCCTCCCAAGCCAAGCCATTGCCTCAGAAGAGCCTCTATCCACAATAATTAGCCTATGAGGATCACAATAATAGGCTAATCCCTAAAACTTCAATGCTGGCCAAAATGGGGACATTACAGTCCTCCCTCCCCGAGATTACTTGTCCTCAAGAAATCCGGTAACACAATGAACTCCAACCTCCACCTGGATCCCAAATGAAGAAGTGCATGACATCCCTATCAACACCGAACCAACCGCAAACCAGCATCATCAAGACCAACCACATGTCCTACAGCATAGCTCCCAAAACTTGTGTTGATGATGTAGGAGTCAGAATGTCACTAGAAGATGAAATGGTATTTAACAAAAATTATAAGACAAGAGTTGAGATAACAACTTAATAAAACCTTCTCTAAATTCTAATAACATCAAGGGTTTCAAATACTTATCTTAATCTAAGAGCATTTCAAATAGTAATTCTCACTCTAAGAAGAATCATGTGGCCTTGGGTTCTTTATGGCTATAGCACCCTGGAGGAAACTGGAACCCACCAATTCTTACATAGAACCCAACCTGCCTCATGGCATAAATAACACAACCCTAGCTAGGACACTCCCAAGTGTACATTGTACCCTGAGTTGGACACACACTGTGTGCCCTTCTCCTAATGCCTAATAACCCATCAAGCCACCACCTTCTTCCACAAGTGATCTTTGTAATTATTTGTCGTACTTCTACTTTTATCCCAGGTCTTCATCTTCCTAATAAGTCTTATATAAATGACTTGTGTATCCTTTTAAGGGGTGGTTTCAAAACTATTACACCCTTTCAGAAAGGTCATCTTTATATGCCTTTTCATAAATATGAGTATAACTATATCAGAGAGTTTTTCATTAACATTCTTTATTATTAATATTTTTTTTATCAGAAGCCTAGATTATTCATTATTTTTATTTATTGCTATTATGTGTTGAGATTAATTATTATGTGTTAAGCTCGAGTAGAGTCGAACTCAAGACCTCCTAGATAAGAGGCTCACAATGTACTATTGTGTTGTAGGCTCTTGCCTACATTCTTTTTTATTATTATTTTAAACCAAATAGTTATAATATTCTATATATTTTTAAATCTATGTTTTACTTCTCAAAGACTTATTTCATAGTCTGATCTTCTCTTGGGGAATTAGTCACATAACACATTTCCAGGCATCATCCAAACCCACCCTAGCTAGGGAAATTTAGGGTAAATTGGATAAGGTTCTCATAGGGGACATTACAATATTTGACAAGTGTTTGAGCAAGTGTTTAATGTGTATACACTAGGTACCTGTCGAACAAAGTGCCTACTCAAACACCCTTAGCAGAACAATAACTTCTTTAACAATCTTGCACCCTCAACTCGATAAAGCATCCTGCATGCTGAAATCATTCAATTTACTTATAAAAAAGATGGGTTCAACCCAACACCAAGGACATGCAATACACCATTCATACCCTTCATTCTGCCATCAAAGAATCAAATTAGGACTATTTTACCCCCACCAATTTTCAAATGAGAATCATCTCCAAGGTACACCTTCTCACCATCTTATTCTTCATATTTTGCAAACTTACCCCAATATGAGATCATATGAAAATATGCACTGGTATCAATTAGCCACGCATCTAATGTGTGCATAGCCAAGGCTGCAGCAAAGACATCACCATAATCCTAGGAGACTTCTCCAAATATCTCTTTATTTTTAACTTCTACTCCTTATAGTTTGTTTTGTAATTGCTAGTCTTGTTGCAATTCTAACATTTTGCAAACTGCTAGAAGATTTAGATCTAGACTTACATTGCTTCTTCTCCTTCTTGCCTTTTTCTTTCCATCTAACATAAATAGGCATGTCCTCCATGGAAAATTTGGAGGACTTTCTTTGCATTTCTTTAAAAAGGAACAATACCATCACCTCATCCATTTTCAACTTGGTGGCAACATTCCCAATAGCAATAATAAGTTGGATCCCATGAATCTGGAAAAGTACACAACAAAGTCATGCATAAGTCCTCCTTCACCTTTAATCCAATGAAGTGTACCAAGGTGACAACCATGTTAAATGCATTCAAGTGTTCAGCCACAAAGCCACCATCCTCCATCCTAGGGGTATATAAGTTTCCAAGAAAGAATCTATCACCCAAGGATTTAGTTTGATAGAAATCTGTCAATTTCTCTCAAAAAAAAAGCACAGTGATATCATGGTGTACATTCAGCAATACTGAATTAGCCACAAAATTTTAATGAGACCCTTAGCTTTCTTGTCCTAGTCCCAATCTTCTTGTGCCATAGCAATAGATCTGGATCCACATACTACAACCCATAGATATCTATCTATGAGCATATCCTCTATCTTAAAATTCTCAAAGGTCTAAGTTTGTGACTGAGAACTCCATTTCTATTCTAGATGTACTTGTCATATCTTCTTGCAATAAGATCAAACCCTTCTCCATTTTTACTTTTAAAAAAAGAACGTGACAAACCGATTGAAGGGAGGGTACAAATGAGGAGGCCATGTCCGCATCTCTTGAATGGCAAAGAAGAAAATCAGTTAAAATTTTCGGGTTTGATGAGTTGTGTATAAGATGGTCAAATTTTGAAGCATATTAAGGAACTAAATCATACAGAAATTCAATAATGGAATATCATATTATAAATATAATCAATATAAAAAGACCTAGAGAAGTGGAATAGGCATTGGTCTTACTAGCAAAATCATTTATTCAAAGTCAAACAGTTGAAAATTAGAATATAAACACAACAATTTCTTTGCATTTCTAAATTTAATTGCATACCATGCCTGCTGCGACAAATGATAGAAAGCCTAGAAAAGCTTTCCTGGAAGAAACTCTGACACACCCCATGGCTAATACAATAATATCTTTCTCCATATGCAAAAGAAATTTCAACCATCATTCTGCATGCGTAACAAATCAAATAAAGACATGGTTAGCACCAAATATATATTGATAGTTAAATTTTTATGATGAATATGAAGTCTAAATGAGCATAAAATTTGGTTCCTTGATTCATGTCTAGCATGTAATTTATAATTATTGCAAGTGGAGAAAATAGAAAAAGATAACAACACAGTGCAATTTGTGGTGAAGTTGATAATATGATATATCATAGTATCAAACTGGGCAGGTATAATGTTGATTCATGACCTGGAAATGCTATAGGAGAACTGATCAAGTTGCTTGCTCAAAAACTAAAAGTAACTCGTGAGTCTAAGCCTCAAACCAGCCGATATGAACACAATAGCAATCAGTTGCTCGAAAAAAACCCCAACAACATAATGCTCTAGTTTTTCTTGTCTTTTGCTATTGTGATCTGCACTGACTGTCACTACATCACTTTCAGTTGCTTTGGAGCAATCTTCAATCAATTTGATAAATTAACTGACATTTGAAAGGCATATAACTTATTTTCATTTTTCAAATAAGGTCTCTGCTGTTTTGACTTCAAGTTGTGTTCTAGGTTTTCAATCTTCTATTACCATCTTCTTCTTTCTTTTAGTGCCACTGTTTAATGTTTCTAAAGCTGAAACTCGATGATTTTTTCTTTTTCCTATGGTTTCGAACCTTGTGGCTATAGTTTGTTTCTGTTTTTCTCTTTTATTTTACTTGTGTTCTAGGGATTCAATCTACGCTCTACCAAGTTTCCAAGACGAGAACGGTAGGCGATAGTGGGATGTGTTCCTGGCACAAGGGTGTTTTGGGGCCATTTTTTAAGTGACCGCTATCCAAAAAAATAAGGAGATTTATAAAATATAAAAACATTTCAAATATTTGTATGATAACATTGATAGAGCATTCTTCATAAACATTATAGAACCTCTGTGAGCATGGGTAGTTGAATAGCAACCGTGATCTTCTTTATATATGCATATGAGCATGAGGTAATAGAGACAAGTTGTATACTCAAATGAGAGACTTAATATTATAGTTTTCCTACAGCTTTCAAGACTGAATGTTTTGTTGTCAAACTCATTAACAAAGAGGACTGTAACTGATTATATTCAAAACCATGGATCGGCACATCCACCTTTATTCTAAACCTAAATGAAAGTAACTACAATTCCAGCTATGCTACTCTTAAGCTAAGAGTCCATTTACTAAATAGTTGTGAAGCAAACCATAAAAGGAATTCCATTTGCCCTACAAACACACTGACTAGATTGGGACTTAATAAGACAGCATTCCCTTCTACTTGTTCATTCCATGATGCGGCTTTCACGTTTTCCTCAGAAGTGTTAATTATAATTCTCAATTCTCTCTATGCTTCTTTCGGCTATCTGGAAGCATAGATTGCAATCTCTAACACTGAAAAATCTTGGCTTAGAATTCAATCCATGATTTTCCCTACAAACACACTGACTAGATTGGGACTTAATAAGACAGCATTCCCTTCTACTTGTTCATTCCATGATGCGGCTTTCACGTTTTCCTCAGAAGTGTTAATTACAATTCTCAATTCTCTCTACGCTTCTTTCTGCTTGCTGGAAGCGTAGATTGCAATCTCTAACACTGAAAAATCTTTACACGCTTTTGACATCAATTCGGGTATGGAAAGATAAGAGAAAGTTAAATAATCCAATGTACAAAATTAACAAGTCGGTCAAAGGTAGCTTAAGGCTAAGCAACCATGGGATCCATCTTACTTGCAAAAGCAAAATTATACATCTTAGTATTCTCATCCTCGAATACTGGCATACTGCTCCTGCAACTTTTTGACATGGGCCAATTTAAATCAGATTGCACTATTTTTTCTCTTATTTGTTTCCCTAGGAGTAGGAGGGCGGTAGGCAAAGCGGGGGAATGTATATCCTAAATAGATGAGAATACATATACAAATACATTGAATTTCTAGGGCAATACAACATAAAATCCCAAAGAAGTAAAACCCTTTGTAGTGAGCGTATGAAATTGATTTAGACCACCCACCTCTTATGCAGCAGAGGACTTCTATGTTTTTGGTGGGCAACAAACGAACCAGTAGCATTCTTCTCAAACATGCTCCACCCAATTGACTTTAGAATTGCCATTGCTGCACAGCTGTGTAAATTGTCGTGAGATGGGTAAAGAAGATTCTTTATTGGTATTAACAAAAATGGGTTTAAACGCCTTAAGCTTGTGACAGCAGAAGTAAAATTCTGCAATTGGACACACATGAAGAGAGGATATCTGTGCAGCCATTCTTTGAATGTAGGACTTTGCATACACATGAAATTGGCGTGGCAGCGTAAAACGAGATAAAAACTAATTCATGCTTTTGGTAAATCAAATTGCAGAGTTGGTTCTGTTTTTTTTTTTTTTTTAAATGAGTTCTCCGTGATTAAAATAGATCCGAACGTTAGATACGAGTTATTTATTTTATTTTATTTTAAAAGCAATTTTACTATTCGGAGCTCCAGTCGGCGCGATTGATCGTTACATAATTTATTTTTTATCTTTTATTTTTGTTAATTGTATTTAATGTAATTCATTACCTATTTTATTGTTTTCCTTAAGAATTTTGGGAAATTTGTATTTGTTTTATATTTTATTTAATTATTATATAATTGGAAGAAATTTTGAAAAATAAAAATATACATCTATTTATATATTCAAAGTTTAGGTCAGGTGTACAGATAAAATGTAAATTGTGATTTTTATTTAAGTATTATGACAAATAATTTTTTTCAAATAACAAAATAAGGGTGTTGGCACTTGAATACTAATAGTTTAAACAGCCTATAAAATCAACTTTAACAACACCCTAATAATTAATTAACATCAAATCAAAATATACAAAGAGTCTTAGCAACATAACATGGACTATAAGGACTAAAATCAGCCACTCAATTGCTGAGTGCATGGCTCCAATCTTCAATGAGGAGCTTCAAAAGTTCACTATGGTTTCTTTCTTTTTCAATGTCATTTCTTAAGATGTTCTTTTGCACGAGGCATGGGGAGGTCTTCAAGCTATGCATCACTCGCTTGATAAACATCACCCGCATGTTAAACTTGAATAAGTTGATCATCTTTTTATCCAACTTCAACACCTTTTTCTTCTAATTCATTTGTTTCATAGTTGTGGTTTTTTAAATTCCTCACAAGCGTCTGCAACACTTCCTTGGTTAGTATCCTTCTCTTCTAGTAGGTCATCCAAAGTTAGTTCTATTGGTTTAATCTTGATATGTTTAGATATGTGTGTGTAGTTATCACTAGTGGATTTAGTTGAATTTATTCCCTTCCCCATGTCTCCATCTCCTTTATTGTAATGTCACCTTTTTTGGCTAGTCTATGCAGTTGATTGAGTTAGCTCATCATAGCGACCCTCGTTAGCTAACAAGGTGTTTTAGGGGTCTCAATTGATTACTTACTATTTTTAGTAAGTCTATTATGGGTAATTGCTATTATTAGCAATGCAATGAATGGCTTTGCAGTTGGTCGTCACCTGCAGTTAATCAGGTTGATAATTACATGAGCTCTTATTTATTTATTTATTGAGTTGTGTTATTATAATAATGTTTATATTATTATAATAATGACTTAAAGAGATATTTCTAAAAAACAAGTTGGAAAGTTTCTAGTGTTGAGTTCTTTTGGAAAACTTCCATGTTTTCTTAAGTGAAATTTTATGGAAACTTTTGCCAACAAAAAACTTATAAATGAGAATTATTTTCATTTGGAAAGAGCATGCTTGAATATACATTTTCTTTTTTTTGTCTTTGTGGCTTCCCTGAGTCTGAATGGTGAGCCCTTACTGAAGTATAAGGGTCTATGTAGTTTCTGATGTTTGAAGTCACTGCTGATGTATAGTGATTTCACTATCTAAATCTGCTATCTGTGTTTCTTGTGTGTGGGAGATTGTTCTGGTAATCACATTGCAAATTGTGTTGTTATAAAAAATTTGCCGAGTCTCTTTACTATATTACTGTGGCTAAGGAGACATTTTTGGAGGGAAGTTGACTGCATTTTTTGTGGTACGAGTCTTAGCTACAGAATTAAGATTAGACTGGGGTTTTTACTAGTAGCAGCAAGGAATTTTGAGGCAATGTGTGGTAGTGGAAACAGTCTAGACACCAAATAGCTACGACATTTGAACTAGGCAATAGCAACGGCTAGCAAGGCACTTTGAAATCGTCCCCGAATTCGGCGTGTGCAACCAGCGGTTCAAATTGACATCAGACATCAATTCTTACAGCCTATTGTTACAATTGGGGCTATATCAATTGACTCCAGTATTATGTGTTTGAACCTTGGGGTTGTGTTGGAGTTGGAGTTGGAGATAGCTAACGCTGCAAGGAGAAGTAGTTTTTAATACATTCTAGATACTCCTTTCAACTGGCAACACCAACAATTATGTTATAAAAGTTAGGTTCTAGTAATTATTAATTAGTTCCAGAATTTTATGTGATCAATTTGTTTCCAATGGCAGTAATAAATTGCAAGTGGGTACATATATCTTAGCATATGAGTGGCAAATGTTTCAAAATAAAGGGAAGAAGAGATTCAATGTTGTCTATTTAGTCAAAATTCAATATTATTATTGAGAATTTCAGTATTTTCATTTGTGATAAAATTTAAACACTTACTTTGATAATTGAATTGTTGACCAACTGTTTGACAAAATGTTGAGCTCCTAATTTGTCAAGGTAATTGTTGTGTTAAGATTTAATTGTTGAATTATAACTAGCTAGGGGTTTTTACATTGATCAATAGTATCACCTTCATTATTAGCTTCATCTTCTTCTAAGTCACAATCCACTAGATTCATTTTCTTTACTTTATCATTTAAACAACCCACAAATATGTTCGAGTATGTAGAGTTGACGCCCTTTCAATCTTGCTATTTTCCTCAACTAACTCATCCTTTAAATGAGTAATAACCTTCTAATGATTATAGATTTTGGGTTCTTTTTCTAATGGGATAGGTTTTTATAATAAAAATATTTCTAGCAGTGGCAGTGTTTGCCATGTGCTTAAGAATGCAATGGCCTTCCACAACAATGTCATGGGCTATGGTGCTAAGTGTAACAGGTTAGGAATTTAGTGGCCCCCAGATACGTAAACACTTATTCTTCTTTAGACAACCACTTCCAAGAATTTTCATAGCTAGGGAAGAAATTGAGCATGGACCTCCAAAACAATAATTTATATTAGGGGTTGTGGGTCTAGATGGATGTGATAAAGGTGATAAATGAGACCTTGATAAAGAGAGATAGGATTCCTATCTTGGGGATTTCAATAACCTTCTTGACCAATTTTTCTAAAAGAATTTAGAAGAAAGAATTGGAAGGAAATTAAAGCATGTTGGTGGAAGTGATTTAACAAAGGAAAATGATAAGAGTAATAAACTTTAAATTTTCCTTCAAGGGTAAATAATTTCAAATAATTAAATATGCTTGGTCCCAAGGAGCACTTAGCTAAAACCTATGAGAACTACTATGAAGCTTGATTGGTTTCTCATTTTCCAAAATGAATTGATTCAAATCAGCATTATTTTTCACCTTACTACTTTCTCCATTTTAACCCCTTGGTGGTGTTGGCTAAAAATATTTGTAAGTTGTTTAAAACATAACTTACAAAATTATGACTTTAGGCAACACTATAGTGAGATAAATCTCTCCTCTTAGCAATAGGGGAGGCTCCCTTCTTACCATAGGTGGCTACAATATAAACCTAACTAAAATTAATGAATGGGTGTTTCTTTGAATCAACTACTCTCTTTTTAGGAATAATTGTACAGTAAAAACAAAGGCTTTCAATATAAAACAAGTACCTACTACTACGCTAGCACTAGTGGGCCAATAGTTAACGAAAGAACAACTCCTAAGATAATAATTAAAATTATATTTATATTTATTTGATTGACAATGAGAACCCAAAGTATCTTACAATCAAATCCATTTTGATGAGAAGTATGAATAGATAACAAGGTGCAAAGTCTCTAGCATACTATCCAAGTTAAAATAATATACTTGAAATTAAATCACAAAGTCTCTAGTTTCAAGTATTTGCAGCCATTATTAAACTAGAAAAAAATAATTTTTGGAAGCTCAGGTCTTTAAGAAACCAAATCCAACGCTCAAATGCTTCACACAAATAAATTAATAAGCTAAATCAAAGATAAATTAATCGATGCAACTTGAGAAAAAAAACCAACTTCAAGCTCTTCACAACATAAAGTTTGAGAACACCTACTTCTTTATTTATTTCAAAAAAAATTGTATTTGGAAACACAAAGTTTTCAATCTACAAGCAACTTCGACATATTCTCCTTGCATAAAACACAAGATGATCATTTACAATGAACTCTCTCCTTATATAGGAAAAGAAGAGATAGAGAGATGGAGAGAAAAGGGGAAACCCTCAACTACCTTGACTTATTCAACTAACTTGACTTGTTCAAAGTTGCCTACCTATTGTTGTTGCAACTTGATCACATGAAACATGTCTACAAGTGTATATTTCTTGCATTTACAAAGTACATTGCTTTTCTATATAATCTTACAAAAACTACTTCTAATTCTAAAAAGTATGAGAAAGAAGTGCCTCAGACACTTAAAAGAGATCTTCACAAGATGTACATGAATTCCCTAAAATTGTTCAATGACTTTTGTAGAATTGTTGCATTTGGCTCTCTTGTGTTTTGTGCAAAAATTGATAACTTAGATAATGTTTGTCTTCTCTAGAGTAACACTACCACATTCTTTTATTTTATTTGGTGGATCACAAGGTGAAAATCTATAGCTTGCAAGAATATCAATCTCTCCAAAATTAAAGTTTTCTGCCCCAAGTTGCCAACAAATCACCTCCTCAAATTCCATTTTGAAAACCCCCTCATTGACTAGTTCTCCACTTACAATGATAACTTTACATGTCAACTATTTGAAACTATCATTGATCACGTTATCTTGGTCTTGCAAACATTGTATTGTTTTGACTAAATAAAAAATAGGTTTTGAAAGGACCCGAAACCTTTTGCAACAAAACATTGTATTGTTTCTTTGCCTTCAATTACTAGGATTCACAACACCTTTTCCATGCTACTCACTAGATGCAAGGTACTATAATACATCTTTACTAAAGAGAAAATATGACAATCACAAAATATATGTAAGCCAACTTCATTCATGGTCTTCCATACATTTAGGTCCACCTTGAGATATTTGAGTTGCTGATGAAATGAAGTAAGAAGCTCCTTCAACCTAGCTGATATATATATCTCCCATGCCTTGGTATTCTAAAAGTGTACCTAATCACATCCACTCCTTGAGACACTATGTGATCACACCAGTAGTCCACAACCTTTTCTTTTCTCTTAATTTTTTACTGCATGCTCTAAAGATTCATCTGGTAGAGGATATGTTTTCATCTTCTCAATGATGTCATGTAATCAAGCATTCTCCTCTTTAATCTTGTTCTTCCTTCCCATAGCTTATCATTCTTTTGGGTGAGCAAGATGAGACAATCATGCACATCCTACTAACAAGTCAAATGAGATTGTTTACCAAGTTTAATTGTGGTAAACTTATAATCATTGATTTGCATTTTCTTTGTTTGATTTTTAATGAAACGCTTGACTATCTTGGCATACTTGATGTTATTAGCACCCAGTAAGATCCTTGACACCACTTTGACCTTCTTGGTCTTAGGAACCTTAGCCTAAGTAACCATGTTGGAATCATGGTCCTTAGGTGGAAGTTATTTCTTCTTCCTCTTTTTAGTAATCATAGTGGGCCAAGGAAAAAGTGTGAAGTAAGAGGACCTTGTAGTAATAATTATAACCAAAGTGGATATCAAATAGATTGACACATTTTGGTCACTATAGTTGGAGTTTCGGTCATGATTATTACTATAATTGGGATAATATGTGTTGCCTTTTCCATGAACTACTCAAAATGTGTTGATGAAGTATCTATTAGTGTCATGGATGGAACTATGACATTAGGGGTTGATATAGTGTAATCATCAAACACACTTTCAAAGCTATTGTATTGATCCATTATCATGACTGCATAAGCAACCAAACAAATGGGCATACTCAGTGTGATCAAATTTGGATCAACATGAAATGGTTTCAGCTTAGAATAGAAAGTAGCCATTCAAATATGCAAGGGTGAATCTAATGATTCATCTGAGGTTGACATAGAATTAGGAAGAGTAGTAGAAACCAACACTTCTGGAGGAGGAGGTCTTCTTAGAGAGCACTTTCTTGGTGGTGGAGGAAGATCATTATCACTAAGTTCAATGTAAATATTTTTAGTAACTATAGATTTCACCTCAAGAACATCTCCTTTTTTATTTTCCACCATTGATGGTAAGATTTAAAATGGTTGTTGTTCAAGACTCTGTGCCATCCTTTTATTTGCCTCTCATTTCAATCCTTGGACTAATTAGACTAGTAGGATCAAAATATTTTCCAAGCTTAACCTCTATGGTTTTTAGCCCTCTTTTTATCAACTTGATACTTGTGTTGGCATGAATAGGCTAAAAAAGATCCCATGTGGGAAAATTCTTCTTCAAAGAGTAAGATAGAGATGGAATAGGCAACCTATCAAGATGTTCCTTGTTATATTCTAGATCTAGCATCCAATAATCATCTCAAACCCCCACAAGGATCCATGTAATGTTGAAGTCCACAATTTTCTTTAAATTCAACTAACAATAATCCATCTGGTGAATATAAATCTTTGTGCACAAATCAACCCAAATATCTTCAAGGCAATAAACAAGGGTGTATAATTTTTTTCATTTTGTCATCTGTACCATGCCAATCAAAATGAGCTTGTGTAATGAATTTCCTAAAAGTAATACTTTGAAGCTCAAACTCAATGTTCTTAGCCCTAGGTAGTGTATATATCTACCAATATTTAGAGGATTCTTTGATGAAATCCCAAATCCTGGCCTATGCATGGAAGATTGTACCATCAACTGTATTTCCAACTCCAAGGGGTTGATCTTTTCAGTGGGATACCTAGGGAGAGTGTATGGTCCGTAATTGAAATAATCAACTCTCATATATGTGAAGTTGGGAAACTAGAGCAACAAACAACCAATACTCATTCACTTTTGTCCTAGCCTCATTGGGTGCATGCTTCTTTGGAAGTTCCTTGTTGAATAGGCACATGTAATGCCCAAAGAAATTATTTTACACCCTTATGTAGTGCATATGACTGGATCTCAAGGTGAGATGACCAAATACTCCCAAACTATTATTCTCATGTGATCACCCTTTGTAGATACACCTGACAAATAAACCAAGGAAGAAACAATGTGCACTAGGTATGATTTCATATAGAAGTTTGTAGTTGAAGAGAGTTGAGATAGTTTCTTTGATAACATATCACTGATCATCTCTCCCCAAAAGATCTTCTTTTGTTTGGAGCAATAATGAGAGAGAGATATTTTTACATCCATAGCTCAAATGTGTCAGGTTCTTTAGTCTACCAATGTGACTAAGCAGACTGATAAGATCATTGATTCCTTCCTTGAAATCAAAATGACATGCTCCTTTTGGCCACCTAAAAATATTAGGCTTCTTATTTATATTATCTCCTTAGAATTCACATACCTATTGCATCCATCCATGTTTTTGTTTGATCTCTCCAAGGTTTTTTTAAATGTTAGTCACCAATGAAGCAGCTGAAATTAGAAGATTCTATCGAGAGTCTCTAGATTTGGACTAATTATGGTCTTCCCATCTTGGTCTCTCATAATCCTTGATGGGAGATCAAAGATATTAGTGTTGGCACATATGAACTCAGGTTCATGGGTAGGCAAAATAAACGTTGAGACTAGATGATTAATGTCACTTTTCTTAATGAATAACATATCACTGCACATAGTAGTAGTATCCACTCTCTTCAAAAGATCCTTAATATCTAAGTGTGAGATATTGATATCCTTGATGTTCTCACAATATGAAGTGAGTTGTGAAGTAGGCATGGAGTTGTGATATTGGTCATATTGGTACTTCAATTTTTATTTCTCTTTACCTTTACCTAGAGTAATATCCTATATTGTGACAAGTGTGTATACACAAGTAATTATGACATGAAAAATTGACAACATAAGCACATCTTCAAGAGGGGGATCCATTTTTTTTTTTTGTAGTGCTCGAGCATGAAGTATGAAACTTTTACATGGAAGGTATGTCTGGAAGTTTTTGGGACAGCAAATAGATGTAAATGCTTGAACATAAAAATATGCATTTTTATGGTGAAACACCCAAAATTGGACTTTTGGAGTATGGAAGCATATGCAAACAACAATGATAATGTGGAAAATGTGTGGAAATGGATAAAAAGACATCTACATATAATGAGAGTCTGCATTTTTTTGTTATAATTAATTGTGCAAGCACATGCAAGAAACCACCATCATGAATTTTTAAGTCATGTAGAAGCGATATCTATGCATGAATAAAGAGAATGTGAGCATGGAAATGAAGTTTTTGGATATAAAAACATGGGAAGTGATCTCACTTAATGGGCATGTCTTTTAGAATGGAGTTTCTAATCTTGATTGCATTAAAGTAAAGTACTTGGAGAATTTAGATGGAAAATAGAAGGAGTGCATCATATGTATTATGAAAATCTAAAAATTGAAATAAAAATAGTTACATAAATAAAAGAACCATTCTATACAACAATGCCTTATGAAATTGGTAAAGAATCTTATCTTTTCCCTTCAATAAGCAAAGGAAGAAGTCTCTTTAATTTCTTATGTAAAATCTGAAAAATGAGTCCAATGAGATTATTGGATTTAGAAAGATTGCATGAATGAGAGTTAAATTGACTTTGAATCTTGATTAAATCCTTGCAAAATTAATGCATTATTGGGAAAAAAATCACAAATTTCCAAGTGTAGTAAATTGGAGATTAAAAATGCATAATAATAGCAACCATTTTGACTAAGCAACAACACATATCAAAAATGGCATCCAAGGCATCAAATACAACTTGAAAAGAGTTGTAAACAAGCTGAAAATAAAATGTAATGCCTTAGAACTTACCTTGAGCTAACACTTTGAATATTTGATGGAGAAAAATGATCAAATATGAGGCATTTTTGTGCAAACATATGCCCTAAATGGGCTATAATGTGAATAAAATACCTCAAAATCTACACTTTTGATAAGACAAGAATGATCCTTGATGGATTTCATGCAAAAATTACCCTATTGGAGGAACAAATCTTTGAGTTTTGGTGATGAACCTTCTGCTTATTTGCTTCAAATCACTTTTTTTTTTGAAAATACCCAAAACGAGTGGATTTTTACAACTCAAAAATATATGTTTTTCACTTTGAAATTTCCATCCGAGGAAGTTTGGTTAAAAAAAAAACACATGAAGTAGTGTGTAAAGATGGGTATTTTCTTGTCCAAACCACATGTCTTTTTGCCCCAAATCACCACTCAAGCTTCAAATGCATACAAGGTAAGTAAATATATAATTTTGGAAAAGAAAAGCATGTCATTTTTAATCTCATATTGCCACTTTGGACTCCAAAAGTTAGAGTCTCATTAAAGATGCACATTTTGATGCAAAAAAACATGTGTTTTGCACTGTAAAATTGCCACCCTAATTCATTCACTTTGAAAAATATAACAAAGACATGGTTCTAATGAAAAACACATGTTATATTCCCCAAATCATCAATTGTATACATTTAGGCATTAATGTTAACTTATAAAGGCAAAAGTGGGATTTTCCAAAGCTCTAACATATGATTTCTTAGTTGAAAAGCCCACTTCTTGTGCTTTCACAAGTGAATTCCTCTATAGGAGAAGTAATGGTGTTCTTAATAGAGAAAAGAACATGCTTCTTAAAATACATGTACTTCTGGATTGAAATTCCTCACCATTGTGTATTTAAACCTAACTCAAACCAAAAAGCACATTAATTGAATTTCAAAATGTAATAACATGTACTATTGGGTTCAAATTCCTCATTTATAAGAATTTAAGCAATGTAAAGATGTGTTATTGCATATACAAAGTCCACCTATATATATTTAGGACTTATATTAATAGGTATTTTGCATGTTTTTTTATATGCAATAAGTGATAATAAAAAGCCCCCCCCACTTTTATTCATTTTAAGTGTTTTGTGTAAGTTAATTTAATAAATAACTATAGTTTTCAATAAAGTAACATGAAAATAGCCTAGAAATAATAAATTTCATTAAAATGTTAAAATCTATGGTCAAATCAACTTAGAATGAGCTCAAATTTTTAAATGGATGTCAAAATCCACTTTAAATATTAAAAATAATTGTATTCTATATATTTTCCAATAAAAATATCACTTTTAGAATTTTTAAACAAAAAGTGTTGTCACCCTTAAACACTCCCAATTTTTCCTTTATAACTTGAACTAAACAACTCTGTTTGAGGCCTAAGTTAGCTTGAAACGAGTGATATGGAAAGGGATATTATTATAAGACAAAAATAATACCCAAAACTATTTACAGAAAAAAAAAATGAGGAAAAGGTTTGAAAGTTTACCAAAAATCAAGCTTTTGTAGTTAGAGAAGAAAAACTCTTGCTTACAAACATTTGGAGATTTAACTTGATGGAAACCTTCAAAGGAAATGCAATACTAAAGTTGCATAGCAAAAAATTTAGGGATTATGAACTTCCGTGATGAGACTTTACCAATACATTAAAACAAAGAGGGTGCACATATGAATAAATGAGAAATTTACACAAGGTTTCCACTATTTTGTGATGTCAAAATTGAGGACAATAAGGTGAAAATACATGTTACCTTAGCTATTTATTAATTTTGAATAAGATACCATTAACACTAACCCTCATATCCTCACACAAAGAGGAAAAATATATGGATGAGTTATCATCAAACTCATTGATGCATTCCATGAACTTGGAAACTCTTCCCTTGGTACAAATGTGTCACATAGTTGTGTCTTCTTTAAAATGACATAAAAATAGGTTTGATATTGTTGGTTTAATTTTATTAAGATTAGATGGGATAATACATTGGATAATGGAGGATGATCAACCTTGGTGGACATGTGATTCTACCTTGTCTAGGTGATAACTTATATTCTATTTATCATTATCTTTTATATATATTATGCCCATTATCATTATTATCATTCTTTAGTATTAATGCAATTGTATTTTATTCTCTTGTGGAAGTTATCTTCATCTTTTATTTGATGTTGTGACTATTTTAGAGCCACCTAAAACTCTAACATGACATCATATCTCTCAAGATGTGAAGACTCCTTCTCAAGAAGGGTAAATTTTGATTGATTTAATTGTGGGTGCTAAATAAGGAAATTTAGGCATTACTATTGTTCCTAGAAGATTATTTTGATGAATACCAACTATGAATTTTCTTATAATAGAATAAAGCCAAATATGTGAACAAATTGTATAAGTAGGTTGTACAAAATATATGAATAGGTTGTACAACCCACCTATGGAACTTGAAATGAGTACAATTTAAAATAGTTTATTCAACTAATTTTAATTGTTTTTGTAGCTTACTTTTTCAATATATTTTCTATTAAAATTTTGAGGCAAGGTCCCTTTATTTTCCTATCAAAGAAATTTTTACACAGGTACAAGTTAGATTCAAATATGTACAAATGATAATGTCCTTAGGAAATTGAGTAATTAGATCTCATCTTTGAACATCACTTTCCAATATGAAAAACCATCATTCATCCTTTTTTTACCCCTTCCTCTAATGTATATGCATAGTGTTTTCTAAATATACATTGATAACAACAATAACCCCATGAATTTGGGATAGTGAGTGGTAAGCAGTGCACCCCAAAGCACTCCACCCACCAAGCATTTCTACTATTATTTGTATATTGACACCAATCTAGCACAATCCTATTCTCTACAACATTGAAAGTCAATTTAGAATACCATCGAACCTCCCACTGCCATGTGACAAGAAGTAATTCAATCATGTAAAACACTTTCAAAATTGCATTATCCATATGGAAGTGCAACATAATAAAGTACCACCTTATCACTATGTACAGTCACTAATGGTACAATATTCCTAGTCAACATCATGTTATCATTTTTTCTATGTCATTAGGGGTTTGAATTTTCTACATTCACCATTAATTTTTATATTTTGCAATCTAACTTCAAAGAGCCATATCTTTCTCATTTATTTTTTCAAACATTTTTTATGATTTGGGGTAGATTTTTTTGACTTTTCAGTGGTGGCATTGGTTTCCTATTTTGGTAGCCAAGTTGATCATAAATTGTTATTTTTTATGACTATACCTATCTAACACTCTTTTTTGCAAACATCGGGGATTCATTTGGGCTCATATGGTAGCATTTCAAGTGTAATTTTTTTTTGAAGTGTGTGATGTACATCTATTTTCCAATTCTAATACCAGTTTGTAGTCATTTTGAGTGGGTGTGTCACTTTTATTATTTGGTCATTTTTTGTCCTGTTTTGGCAATTGTTATACTTAGCTCTCATGTTTATGTTTTGCATGAATGATTTGAAGGGATAGTCTCTTGTTCTATTATTCTATTTGGTTTGATTTTTAAAAAGTTTCATTCCTGACTTAGTATAATTATCATGAATGAGAAACAAGTATGGAGAATTCATTGTTACAAGTAGGATTACATAGAATTACTTCTAGTTAGCTTGTAGAATCACTCATAGGTGTTATAGAGAGGATAAAATAATTTAGATGAAGGGATAAAGCTCTTGGTTCTCATAGATTATTTATATCTCCTTATTTTTCTATATTATATTTCATGTTGCTAACATCCTCATGATTTTTTGAAAATCATGGAGGGACTGTTTGGTAAGCTAGATAGGAGAGAATTTAAATTGGATAATGAGATAACAAGTCTAAATCCTAGGTATTTTGACAATATTCAAGATTTTTCTCTAAGTTCCATTCTATTAAATTAGAGATTTCTAATTGTGGGATTACTAATGAGGATGAACAATTGTATAATTTTTCTAGACTAGGTCCTAAATATTTAATTTAATTTTCTATATTATATGCTACTATGGACGCTCTTGGTAGTACATATACAATGCATTTCCTTGATGAATTTGTAGCTCAACATGCAAAGGAATAAGAAAAGTTGGTACATGTGGGTTATTTAAGGTCTTTAAAGCATCATGCATTGCTTGAAAATTAATCCACTATTAAGGCATTCAAAGGTAGAGGAAAGAAACAACATAAGCATTCTAGGCATCATGAAAAAGGTGATGATTGCCCTTTACAACATAAGCATTCTAGGCATCATGAGAAAGGTTATGATTCCCCTTTGCAACATACTTATTATTCTAAGTCCTCTTCAAGAGAGGAATTATCTAGAAGGAAGAGGGAAAACATGTACATATTGTAAAAAGCAAGGACATGACGAGCATAAATGCTTTAATACAATATTTATGAGCTCACTTGCATTCTTAAGAAGTGAAATATTAATTTTTCCTTGTTAGTTTCTCCTCATCCCTATCCTATATATTTTATATCCTCTCCAACTACATCATCAACCATCAAACACACATGGATTCTACACATCCTAAAAAAAGACAAATGGCTTCTTAATTCAGGTGCTTCACATCATATGATATCTTCTATGAACATTCTCTCTTTCTATGAAGACTTTTAATTATCATCATATATAAATAATTACTAACACATACATGTGTTTAGAAAAAAATGGGCACACTTCTATAAATCCTTCTATCCAAGGTATCCAATGAAAATGGAGCCTTGAATGACAACTTATAGCTTTCTATCTATGGTGTGCAAAGAACCAAATTATATGATAGTGGCTCTCAAATGAACCTAAATATTGGAGACCCTTGCAAGGTGCACCATAGAATGAGATATTCAAAGATAGCATGCATTATGAGTGCAAGTACCCAAGACCCCAAGTGAATGTGCAATGCAAGACTAATCTAAGATAAAATGCAAGTTTAAGCTACTATGATATGCAAGTAAAAGAAAGAAAACTAAGCTAACAAGATGAAATAATATTTCCTCATAATTAAGCTAGATGTGGTAATATAATTGCAATAAAGGAAATTCTAAGCTAGCATACAAATATGCAAGTTTGAGATTGAAATTTTTTGAAGTGAATCAAAATGACAACATTGTTGGAAGATTAATGGGAAACAAGGTTGGGGGGGTGGGGGTGGGGGGTGAATCATAATCTTAAACTTATTGCTATAAAAATAAATTATTGATTCCACACCTACAAAATCTCATATCTTTAACATAAAAACATAAAATAGTAGAGCTAAAACATAATCATCCATGAAAAAATCAACTCATAGCACAATTAATTGGTAACCCAGAAATACTTCAATGTGAAGGTAAAACTAGGGTGGGGATGAAACCCACAAATCTTCAATGTTGCAATAATGAAGTTAACCTGTTAGGGTTACAATCTTTGATCATGGTCTACCCTTTGAGGGGTCTTCCCTGTTAAAAGCTTTAGAGAGTGTTAGGTTTCACCTTATTAAAGGATTTTACACTTACAATGAAGTAAGGACTCTGTTAGGAGATTTATATTGATTTGTTAAGATCGCTCTATTAAGAGATTTACCTTGAGTCAAATAACTATAATTGATTCAGTGCCTGACCCCAGTTTTCTCTATAAGTTGATCTTGGGTCTCCTCCTTTCAATGTCGCTAAGCTGATCTCCTAATTTGATATCTCTGTTCATTCCTTTACTACTCTTCTCTTTCTTTGATTTTCTTCGAGACTTAGTCTTTCTCTTCTCATGTACATACCCACTCCTTATTCATTCGATCATTCATCCATAATTCATACACATACTGATTGTAGGGTTAGAATCCTTCTTGAATAAATGTTCTGTGAAAGTTCTAGATCTTGATTGACAAATTACAATCCATTATATTTTATCATTTCTATTTGATTTTCTGATTGGTTGAATTGCATACCTCAGGATCACTATCTCTTGTAATCACATGTAATCATCTCCTTAGTTGGATCTACAAATATTAAATGTTATAAAGAAGTCAGCCAAAATGGTTTACATATGTGTTTGTGCTATTATAAACTCATATGACAAAACTGAATGACTTGACCCTTGAATGTTATGTTGCTTATTCATGTCCACTCATTGATATTGTCACTTGGCTTCTATATACCTACTTGCTCAACAATTGTAAACTTATCAATGTGCTTGGTTCCAACTATATTGCTTGACGCATTCATACACTCAGTCTCAACTGAGTACTCGACAATCACTATCCTACTTGGTATTAGCTTTGAATACTCGACCTTTACTAGATGACTCAGCTGCAATGATGACTGTGAAATCTTGCCTAGTAAATGACTAAGTGTTTGGACACTAATAGATAACATAAGCTTAGAGATCAACAATCTCACCCTTTGACATTAGTGGAAAAAACACTTTGTCATGAATAATAATTTCCTTCAAAATGAATACTCCCCCAAGACCATAACTTTGATGCTCATCTCATTCTCTGATGTCTTCTAATGCTAATGTATTCTATTATGGTGCCTTGTATTTTATTTCACTTCCCCTTTTGATTGTTTATTTACACAATATAATTTCCCCCTTGTTTTTATCATGAATGGCTTGGGGTTGCTGGGGCTAATTTGTGCTTATCAAAGAATTTTTGATGACTTGCCACAATATGGGCATAGCCTTTATTCCATCTCTCCTTGACTTGTTCCAAAATTTGAAACTAAATTTCTAGCTCAGCAATTAGATCAATAAAATCTACAATGTGCAAAAAATGTCTTTCTTCAAAATGTTCTTAGCAACAAATAGCTCCTTCTGAATAATCTATATATGTGGTAGTAACTAAAGTTTAATCAATGTCAACTATTCCTAATTTTTGCGTCTTTAATCATGAGCTCGGCTAATCTCTTGTGACAAAATGTCAACTCATTATATGATGATGAGCTTGAACTTGTGTTCTTACCCAATGTAATTACACTTGCTCTTATGTTCGCATGTAGCATTTCTGAGGAGCATTTAGTATCAAATGTAAAATAATTTGTACCACACAATTTCATACACAATGAATGAATGGATTGCAAAATTGTTTCTAGTTGTGTGACCAATGTAGAAAGCTCAGCTTGTTGATGTACAAGTTCTCATGAGACTTTCTCTAACACTTTATGCTCAACTCTTATTTCATACCATTGTAACAATTCATCATTGGTCTCTATATCTTCCTTCTGAATCTTATCTACTAAATACACTAGTTAATCCAAAATTGGATGCTAATTATGAAAATCTATAATTTCAAATGCATCTACAAAAAAGTCTTTGACAGTATGTAATACCCACTTCCTCTTCTTCTCTCTTCTCAGTTGGTCTTACTTTGCCTTGTCGCTCAGCAAAGTTTGAAGCTCTTGCATTTTCTCAAGTGTCAAGTTATTCAAATCATACATAGGTAATTTATTACCTCATCAAGACTCACTGACTCATCTACCTCACCTAATTGACTCACATCTTGAGTTTGTGGGGGTATATCTCTAGGTAGTGATAATTGTAGTTGTTTCCTCTGATCACTCGATCTCGATCTTGGTTGTTGCACTTATGTAGTTATTACCTATTGTATAGGTGTCTCAGTTATATATTCTACAACCTTTGCATTGGCAATTGAATATGAGCTTAAGTGGCCTCTTTCTCTTTCTCTGTTACATCTTCTGCTATCGACTCTGTGCATGTATCCTTTACAAAATTTGCCTCTGTTTGCAAAATAGGCATACAAGTAAATGGTGTAAACACAATTAAAGCTTTACCAAGTTTCTTAGTACTTGTATCTTTTATAACTAAAGTCACATCAAAATCATTAGACTTCTTATTAAATAGCTTTAGATAATCCACAATTTGTAATAAATTTGGTTAGTGTAGGGCTCAATTGGATCTGACATTAAATTTTTATTATCTTCTTTTAGTATTATATTTAGATTCAGTGGAGTGGTGTTAGTGTCTTCTTCAATTGTGACAATCTCTCTCTATTTACATTGATTGACTAATTGCTGAATTTCCTTAGCTAGCTTGGTAACTTCTTTCTTGCAGGCATCTTCAAACTCTACTGTGTCTCTGCCTTCCCTCACTTCTACCAATGGAGCAAGAAATCTGAATGCTTCTTTCCATATTTGAATGCTATCTTACTCAACTTCATGAGTTTTATTCTTTAAAATATATTTCCTATCTCTTGGCATTAACTTCTTTACAAAATCCTTAAGGGCTATAGAGATATGAGTTTTCCCTAAATTGGGCATAACTTGTGCCAATGTTGTTCTCTTATTTGTTTCTCTATAGCCAGTGCCCACTTCCACTTTGCATCAATTCTTTTTTACAATTCACTAGGAATCCATCTCCCAGTTCCAAGGGTTGACATCTAAACTTAATCATAATTTCAATCATAGTTTCTTCAAGCTTGACTTGATCAATATTATTCAAAGAATCATAATTTGTATCTTTGAATCCTATGAAATAATCTAATTCTCTTATCTTGTCACATGCCTAATCTATAGTCATTGGACGGAGTCTCTTCACTATTTGAAGTGTGCTAGGTTCATCAAACTCAGTCTTTTCATCATCTTCCTCCTCCTCTTGTGCTACGATCAATTTTATCTTCGGCTTCTTTTGTATAACTTGCTGAAGTATTCCAGCCAATTTCCTCTTCTTAGATGGACTTCCTCTACTTTCTTGGCAAGGGACTGAGATGTCTTTGACCTGGTGATAATCACATTTCCCTTTGGCTTCTAAGGTTTCACTATCCCTTACACATCCCTTTACCTTAGGCTCAATAGTAATAACCTTTTTTTGCTTAGTTTCCTTAGGCTTTATAATAGAAAGTTATTTTCCTTTTCCTTTCTCGACCTCTATAGGTTGTCCAAACCCTTCTCCTTCATCTTTGTGACCACCCTCAACACTTTCTACTCTGGGTGTGCCAGATTGAGCAGACAACTCGACAATTATTATTTCATACATGCCAAATTTCTCAAAAATTGTGTCAATCTCTTTAGCAAAAAGTGCAGTCACTGCTGCAATAATCTCATCTACATTTTCTTCATAAGGCATCGGCCTTAACCATGCTACCCTTGGAAAAACTACTTGTACATAAACAAAATTTGTATCTATAACAAAATATACTTCATTGTAGTGTTTATCTACCATAGACTTGGGTATTCTCATCCTGTTCCTCATCTTCATTTTGAATTCTTCAAAATAATTATCCATTATTGCTCCAAAATTTTCTCCCAATATGCTAATTAAATTTCTTATGTGCTCCACGGTAGGTTGTCTTCTATCCCATGCAATTGTTCCAATAGTAGGAAAATAATTTTGAACATAGAAAAATGTATAGATTAATAAAGATTCATACTTACAAGAGGTATTCTTTGATTTCCTTTTTGCTTCTAAATTATTTGTAAGTTAGTGAAGTTATAGCTTGGAAAGATCATAGGTATGATCTTTCTTCACAATTTTGTAGCCCAAATCCACTGCTACACATGGTACATTGTTTAGCTTGCTGAATTGATAAAATTTGTGTGCAATCACAGGAACAACAAATTCAACTAATGGGTCCTCAATTCCATCGATTGACATTCCTCGACCATTCCATTTTACTTTGGTCAAATTTTTAATTTTATTCTTCATTGCACACCTTATACTTTTTGGTTGATCTATGGTAGGCTACCAAGTTACCCTATAAATGATGGCCTTGTTTATCTTTATTGGCCCAACTTCTAACCACATTTTCATATCATAAATTTGGCTAAATACAATCTTTATCCATTTGACCTTAAAGACCTTTGGAAAGCCTAGGGTATGAGTAAGCCCTTTCTCGGAAATGATCTTTTGCTCATCATTCAAAACTCCATTAATACATAGCTTCTTATAAGCTACTTTAATCTCAAATTTTCCAATTTATCAAACTTTGCAAAGATAACAAGATCTTACATCCTTAGCAATCAATAATCTAGGTGGAATTGATGATAAATCTCTAACATTATCAACAATGTTTTTGAGGTTTACAGAATTTTTGAAATTAGGTGGAGGACTTTGATCATTTCTTACAATTTGTGCACTATTTTCCTTCAACATTTTTCTTCCATATGCTATTATGAACTAGGATTTTGTTGTAACAACTATTTCTTACAATATCTCCAATGAGTAAACAAGTTAGCATTGAGAGAAGTACTTAATACAAATTTGACAATACTTTGCTACGATTCTTTTGTACTGGTCGCTGAAATTGCCTTGATTGCCTTAAAATCTCTTGTGATCTCTTTTATCACATGGTGAATGAAAATGAATGTCTAAATTTGATATATACCTTTAGAAATTTATTTTAGGTCTACAACAAATGTATGTGTTCTTGGTTGGTGTATGACATTTGGCTCGGTCTCCATAATTTCTCAATCAAGGTTACCTCACTCGGCCAACACTAATCAATTCAATCAATACATCAACTTCCTTAATCACTTCATCTATAGTTCAAAGCGCGATTAGTATAGGTTGGATTACTAATGCTCAATACTCTATGATTTTGTTTTTCTTTCCCTTACATGAATATGATCTTAATGCATCTTTACTTATGTAGATATGAACCTTTTGTATATCTATGTTAGGAACTGATGCAAAATATGTTGTTGAATATACAATTCCTATATTCCTTCTTAATTTAGTGAGATGTCGTATGATCACCTAATCTATTGGATTGGGTGATCTTAGCTTTCCCTACTCTACTATTTCTAGCTCTCACTATCCCTATCCAAGTCTTCTTTCCCTTAATTTTGTTATTTGATTATTCAGTGTTGGTGCTCTGGTTTGGTAGTTTCTACTAATATGTCCAACTTTGAGACAATTGAAAAATACTATTTCTCCATTTAGCCACTTCTTGAAATTTCCTTTGAAATGTGTTTTGACACAATTCTCTGGAATATGTCCATATTCTCCACAATAGTGACAACTATGCCATGTATTGTAATCCAAATTTTAGGAATTGCCTCCTTTTGATGTGTGAACCTACTTCTCAATTGTCCACTTAGGTTTTGTCTTGGAATTGCACTCATAATTTCTATGTCCATATTTCTGATAGTTATAATAGTGTCCTTTAAATGTAGTAAATGAATCATTTTTCTTTGATTTGCATTCATGTGCTTGATGTCCTACCTTCTTGCATTTAGAACAATTACTAGCAGACTTAGGATTAGAAGTTTTCATACCATTCTTACTTCTACAAACAAACAAAAAAATTGTGTCCAAGTTTACCACATTAATAACATGTAGGTTTTCCTTTGGATTTAGCATTCCTTTGTTCTCCACTCTTTGATGATTCTACTACTTTAGAAGATGAAAATTGCTTGTTATATCCAAGTCCAAAGGTGTCGCTTATTCTAGGTGACCTCAACAATTCTTCAAAGTGTTTGACAATGTCACTTGGTTTGTATATTATTTCCATAAGTTATTTTTCATTCCTCAACTCACTTCTCAATTGCTCATTCTGTGACCTTAGGTTTGTGATCTCCAAGTCCTTTTTGTTTGCTTCTCAATTGGTAACTATCAATTGATTTATCATGTCCAATTGATTGTTTGTGAGCTTTTGTAATTCAAATGATGTCTCTTCAAATCTGATAGCCATCTGTCTTTTTTCTTCTTTAACCATGAACTTGTCTTCCATTTCTTTCTTCTTTTGCATGAACTCTATATGTATGAAAGGGTAAGGAGAGAGCTCCTTTTAAAGAGATTTGGATAGTAAAGATTAAGAGGCAAAATAAATTGTGCATATTTGTCTTTTAGTTGATCCATGTGCTTAAGGTTCTCAAGATGAAAAAGGAGTGGGTGAGATTAAGAGGCAAAAAGAATGAGTAGTGGAGATAAAGAGGAAAATGCATTTTTCATAAGTCAAAATAGTTCACTCACCTTAAAAAGTATGCATTTCAGTTGTAGACAATTCCCTTTTCTTTGTATTTTTAAATTAGAAAAATTATTTTCATGTGCACATAGAATAAACGGATTTTTATTTTAATTAAAAGGGGACATGTTCTTTCAATTAAATAAAACTTGGTAAAAAGTGGTCAAACCATAGGATGATTAAAAAATTAATGATAAACTAATGATTTGATTAAGAATTAATGATTAATAAATTATATCAAATTGATTAAGTGCATAAATATAGATGTAAAATACTCAGAAAGGGGGCTTATAGTTTACTTGAGCGAAAATGGGTGATTATATTTTCCCCTCATTGAGTAAGTGTGTGACCAAGAAAATTTAGTCAAAGAATGATGATGTCAAATAATTGATAGGATATCCAACTTCAAACCCGATCAGACAAGGTGTAGTTAAATAACTAACTCTGAACTAGATATGAACAAATATTAGAAAGGTTGATAATCCTAAATGCATATTTTGATGTGAAGCAATGAAACTAAACATTAGGATTAGGTGGTTAAGAAAATATCAGAAATGATGTGATATGATGACGATTGATATGTCCAAGAATGATTAGATTAGACCAATTGTACACCTCAGGTGTAGAAATATTAAAAGGATCTCAACTTGATGTGAAGCCATGAAACTAAGATGCCCCTAGCGATGATAACATAGCATACTAAATTTTCAGTCTTGAAAGATTAATGATAGATTATTCTTGCCCCCTCAGGATTGAAATCAAAATAATGTAGAGGAAATGCAGAAATGAGATAGATTTGGTCAAATCAAGACAAGGTAAGGTAAGTGATGATTGATAAGTGATTTAGAAAGCGTTGAACCAAGTTTTACCATCTAGTAATGAGTATGTGCCCCAATTCAACAAAAAAGATATAATATGATAATTAGGTCAATTGAATAAGAAATATGATGAAAATGATGATGGAAAGATGGTTGGGATGATAAGAAAGGATGAATGAAGTTTGCCTCAACAGATATGAAAGGTGCCTCAAATAATTCAATCAACTATGTAGAGAAGAAAGGAATTTTAAATCATGATTTTGACTATCAAGATGAATATAGATTTTGATTTTGATACCAAAAATGAATCTAGGACATCAAAATTAGATTAGGGTGTGATTTTTACAAAATCCAAAATAGTTGAAAATGATTTGCAAGCTTAACATTTGGATAGATCTAATAGGATGATATGATTAACAACTTGGACTATAGGATAGAAGAGAAGTAATGATGAGAAAAAGAGTTAGAGATGATGAAGAAACTATCAATAAGAGAAGAGGTGATGTGAGGATGATGACACACTATAATGACATATTATATAGTTTAGGATAGACAAGGACACTTGTTTTCCTTTAGAAGCATATAGAACTACAACCTCAACCCATTTTTTCAAATGTTGAAATAAGTATATTGGAAACAAGATATTGAGAGGGGGGTGAATCAGGATCTTAAACTTTGAGCTTCAATATCAATTTCATAAATCCATACCTAATTCATCTCATAGATCTACCATTAAAACTGAAATGTTGAAATAGAAATGAAATACATCACATCCATAAAGAGTTAAACACGTAATACAATGATTTGGTTATCCAGAAATACTTCAAGATGAAAGTAAAACTAGGGCTAGAATGAAACCCACAAATCTTCATTGTTGCAACTATAAAGTTTACCTATTAGAGTTACAATGTTTAATCATAAGATATGATCTACCCTGTGAGGGGTGTGCCCTATTAAAATATTAAGAGACTATTAGGTGTCTCCTTGGTGAACGATTTCACACTCACAATGAAGTAAGGACTTTGTTAGGAGGTTTACATAGATTTGTTAAGACCACTATGTTAAGAGATTTACCTTGTCTCAATTAACAATAACTAATTTAGTACCTGAAACTTCATTTTCTCTTTAAGCTGATCTTGGGTATCCTCTTTACTATATCTCTGATTTGATCTCCTAATCTGATAACTCTGTTTAGTCATTCACTGCTCTGATTGCTCTTTGTTTTCTCTGCTTCTGACTTTGTCTTCACTTCTTCACATGTGCATACATTCATATGCATCTCCTCACATGCATAAGGATACTTCTCCTTTTCTCTATCTCCTTAAGATTATGTGGTTAGAATCCTCCTTTGATAGATGTTCTATGAAGGTTCTAGATCTTGATTGACAACTTAAGCTTCATAATCTTTTGTCATTTCTATCCCATTTTCTAATTGGTTGAATTGCACACCTTAGGATAGGTACCTTCTTTAATGACACATGATCAACTTCATAATAGCTCTTCAAATATTAAATATCATAGAAAAGTCGACCAAAATGGTTTACATATGTGTTTGTGTCATTACAAACTTATATGTCAAAACTGAACTGCTTGACACTTGAATGCTTTGATGCTCGTTCATGGAAATTTCTGCATGTTGTTACTTAGCTTCTATATTCCTATTTTCTTGGCACTTAGTAACTTGTCAATATACTCAGTCTCAACTATATTTCTTGGCTCCAACTATTGCTCTTAGTGCTTATATATGCTCAGTCACTACTGAATACGTAGTAATCACTATCATGTTTGGTAGAAGCATTGTATGCTCAACCTTTACTAGATAACTTGGTTGCAATGATGACCTTGTAATCTTACCTACTAAATTACTACATTTTTGGATACTAATCGACAATATTGTCTTAGAGATCAAGAATGAAATGCTTAGTAGATGTGATGATAAATTTGTGTCCTCTTGATGAGTTGGGATGTATCTAACCTAATATGTAAATTCTCACTACTAAAATGGGCAATGTGCGATTGATGGTATGAGCTCCATGACTAAAGCATGAATCAAGTTATTGTGCATTTAATATTTCTTAAAAAATTAGCTTACCTAATGGCATCAGTCTGCATAGTGGGTTAGTAGTAACTAGCCCTAAGTAGCTTTCAAGATAGTGCAAGGCTATTAGAGTGAGATCCACATATTCCCTCATGGACTTTAGCTAATGCACATTCAAAGTCATCTCTTTCTAAGCATATAAGAAAACTCCAATCTAGACCCCACCTAAAAAAGTCACTAGAGATGAGGGTATAGAGAAACGCATTGTGTATAAGTTATTATTTTCCACTATGAGTAAGTTCATAGGGGATAATTTGGTCATGAAGATAGGAATAGATGTTAGCATAGAGAGAGGAATCACAACCAATACTAGTGCAAATAATGTAGTTATCAGGAGAGTTATATGTATGGAAATGTAGTTCATCCACTCAGAATTCATATCTCAACTCATATTGTTATAACTATATGATAGAATCTAATGTAGCCATAACATCAGTAGCCTTATTCTCAACTCTAGGAATATGCTCAAATGTCACAAAGGTGAAGTAGTCCTTCAGGTCATCAACCATCTTCTTATGGGGTATCAATTTTTTTATCCTTGGTTTGATAATCAATATTTTCTTGATCAATGATGAGTTGGGAATTTCCAAAAATATGCAACTCAATAATCCTCCATTTAATAGATAGTTTGATTCAATTTGTTAAGGGCTCCAATGTAGTTATATTTTTTGTACAAGGAAACAATAACTTGTAAGATTTAGAGATAGTATATCATTGAGTGTAATGAATAGCACTCCAAAACCTAAACTTTTTTGTATGTTAGAACCACCAAAGAACATCGTCTAAGTGCACTCAATCATGTACATGATTTTGAAGATAGAAAATTCATTTTTTCATGGGTCCATTATCTTATAGAGGGAAGTTTGCTAATTTATCAATGATAACCTGTCCTTTTAGTGCTTTACAGTCGACATACTCAATGTCAAATTTTAAGAGAATCTTAATCTACTTAGTTAATTAAATAGTAATGGTAGCTTTACTTAGTAGAAATTTCAATGGATAAGTCTTAGTGACAAGTTGTGTAGTATGCACAAGCATATAATGTCTTAGCTTTTGAGATGCAAACACCACAAAAAGGACAAATTTTTCAATGTTTTTATAGTTGATCTCATAAGCTACAAGAATCCTACTAATATAATAAATGGCTCTTTCTTTTCATGTCTTATTTTATTTTTCTAGTAATTCTCCCAAGGATGTTGTAGCTTGAATTTATAGAATAAGAGGTTTTCTAGGGATAGAAGGCATCAAGATAGGAGGTTTTTCCAAGTATGCCATAGTCTAATTCAAGCTTTTTCACATTATTTGTTCTACAAAAACATAGCTCCCTTATGATTTTTTTTTAAAGGTTGTTCTTTGTTAGCAAGTTAAGAAATGAACCTCATAATTAATTGTAGACGTCCTTGAAGGGTTTACATTTTTCTTATATTTAGAGGAGGTGACATGTTCATAATAGCTTGAACCTTGTTGGGGTCAAGCTCAATTCCTTTCAAAGATATTATATAACCAAGTAGATTTCTAGAGGTAACCCTAAATGCAAACCTTTTTGGATTCAATATGAGATTGATTTATTCCATACAATCTAGGATTAAACCCAAATCTTCAAGATGTGCATTCCTTTTATTAGACTTAGCTAGGGTGTCATCCATGTAATCTTCCATTCACTTGTGCATCATGTCATAAAATATGATAGTCATAGCTCTTTGATATATAGCTCAAATGTTTTTTAGTCCAAATAGCATAATGTTCATGTTTTTTTAGTCCAAATAGCTTGATGTTCATGTAATCTCGTGGATTAGGAAGCTTGAGAGGCAGATTATAGCTCTCTATTCATGACATGCAATAATCAACATGATTTGATAGAGGCTCTCAAATTAATATAGAGATTAATCTTGATGTCTAGAGGCTCTCATTAGGAATGGGTTGATGTGAAACACTACTTGTGAAACATGGGTCAATGAGTTTAACTCAAAAACTACACAGTTAAATCTTGATAGTAATATCACAATCTAACTTGCCATAGAAAAATATCTCCTACTTATCAATTGATGAGCTTAAAAGGTTTTCTAGTGAATGGTTCATAAGGCATAACACTTGGTGAAGGTTTTCCAAATGGGTTTACAAGTAGAGTGGGTTTAACCATGGAGAAAAATCTATAGTTAAGTGCACTCAATCTGGAATACTACTAGGATGGGTGACCTCCTAGAAAGTCCCAATGCTTCACCTCTTTCAGCAATATTTGGATCCAATGCATGCTAGGTGTTCCATTTACGGTCATGAGAGATGGATTCCTATGAATCACTACGCATGAAACATGATTCAATAAGTTTGACTAAAAAACTACACAATTTGACTTGTGGAAAAATATCTCCTACAATTCACTAGATATGATATAATGTGATAAGAAATGATATTCCCAAGAGTGATTAGATTAGATCAAGTGTTTTTACAAAGTGAAGAAAGGTTTGAAGAGTCCCAACTTGATTTAAAGTGATGAAGTTGAGATGCCCCTAATGAGGATAGTATAGCACAATCAATTTGTAGCTTTGGAAGATCAATGATTGATCATTCCCGCCCCCTTGAGATCAAAATTGAAATTATATAGAGGATATGCACAAACAAGATAGATTTTATCAAATTGAGATAAGGTATTGTTCATGACATAGAACCAAGCTTGATCATCAAGCAATGAGAATGTGTCCCAATGTGACTAAGTTTGACCAAAAAGGTATAGCAATAGAATTAGGTCAAAGAAAGTGATTGTGTACAAAAGAGATAATATGACTAAAAATATGAAAAGATGAACCTCAAAAAGGTCAGTCAATTGTAGTGAAGAAGTAGAAATTTTAAATCATGATTTCAATAGTCAAGATGAATCTGTATTTTGATTTTGATCCAAAAAATGAATCTAAGACATCAAAATTAGGTTAGGGTGCAATTTTTTCATAAATATGAGATATTTAAAAATGATTTGAAAGGTTAACAATTGGATAGATTAGATGTGATGGTAAGATTGTCCCCAAAATATTGAAGAGGTGATGAAGACATGGTCAATTAAAGAAGAAGAAGAATAGCTAAGATGATCAAGTATAGTTGACTAAGAAATGACCAAAATGTTTCTAATAATGATGAAGAAGACTCTCTCCTCACTCAATACAAAATGAAAAACCTAGGATGTGAAAAAATACAAGTGCATAATGCAAGGATCTTTAATGGGTCCTTGGTTTCATGAATGAGCCTTATTAAGGGACATCACAATATCATACAACCATCACTAGTGAAAGTGCAACTATGAAGATATGAATATGATCTATATTAGATAGAATTTAGGAAACTAACATATACATAAAATACGTAGAGCTCAAGATGACTTGGCTTAACTTTCTTGTTAATGTTGGAAGATTATGCTAGCATTGAGACATAAATTTCAAGATGGCCATAAGTATGGTCTTGCAAAAATAATCATGATGTAACAATAAAGGACATAATTCCAACTCACCTAAGTATCTAAATGACTTAGGTCAAATTATATGTGACATTCCAACCAAGAGGAGGCACTTATCATAGACACATGATGCTCTAAGATAGTTAGGATCATTAAAACTACACCACAAGCATAAGACAAAGAAAATATGTCATATGCCCCTAGTCCTTTAGTCACATGGCATCCCATAGAGATGAAGGTGGGAACGTCAACAAAAATTATCAATAATAGATATCATACAAAGAAAGAGCCATTAAGTACATTTCAATCATTTTAGCTTGAGCACAATGTGAAGATAGATGTTGATTCTCTAAGATTTATGTCTGCATGTGAGGTATATCACACAATCCTATACTATTGACAAAGTGTTGGTTCAAGGTAAAATATCCTATAAGTGTTGAGAAAAACTTGAAGTCAAGATGGGGTTATGTTAGAAATACATGTGTGTCCTAGAGACCAAAGATAACACAAGTCATGCCCCTATACCTAGATAAAGACTAATTTTATACCAAGTGGTTCATGGCCAAAGCCTTGAGATCATAGATGAAAGAGAGAAGGTACAACTAGTACCTATTTCTAATTTTTTACTAAGATGGTCATTTTTAGGACATTTTATTATTTTTAAGATTTCTCAGGATCATAAATCAATTTCTTAAGATTTTTTAGGATCACATACCAATTTTTAAAGATTTTTAGCATGATCTAGAGATTATTGGAACTCAAGTAAGATCACATTTTTTGTTCCAATTTCAAGCAAGGTGTAGATCATGATAAATTAGTAAAATGATAGATCAGACAAATAGGAAATGATGCATGAAGCATCATGATGATGATCCTCAAGGATTGTCTCCTCAAGAGTACCCAAGCTAGGGTGGTAAAAGAGCCATATGAAGAATGTTTTGGAAGAGCAATGGAATCCAATGAGAGAGAGATTAAATATAGGTAAATGAGTATATATTATAAAAAAAATAGTCCAAAATAGTGGGCATGTCAGAAAGCTTTAGAGAACCATGTTTTTCTTTTACTTCTGTTTCTTTTGATCAAGAGAAAGGGGTCAATTGGAAAGGAAAGTGATAGGATAGAAAATTAAGGATTAAGCTCATTCTAGAGGCTATGAGTGAATTATTTGGGATAAGAAAATCATGATAAGATAGCTAATGGAAAAGATAGCCCATGCTCATGAATAGCTCAAAATTGTCAAGTTCAAAGGTGAAAGTGGGGAAATTTGGATGATTTTGGATTATACATGACACCCATTTTCCAAAAATTTTATCATGGTACTTATCCATGGACCCGTAAGAATTGATTTTCACCATACGACAAATTTATTTCTCTTTACTTTTTCTAGCAAGGTGCATGCTTACGAGGTTTTCACTAAGGCACTTTTTTCTTCTTTTTTTTCATTTTTTGTTTAAATTTTTTGAGTTCAAACCTTTTTCTTTGAATAATGCTCCTCTTGAAGGATATGTTATGATATGCCAAGGCCATTGAAAGTTATTCTAAAAGATGTTGATAGGGTGATAAAAGGGGGATGGTTGAGAAAATAAAGGTATATAGAGGATAATATTTTATGTTTTGGAAGGATATAAGGAGGATGGATAATATGTAAGTGTAGGCTTGAAAAATATTTTTAGCATGAATGTTGATGGTATTTCTATGGGGGAGTATGGTAGCATTTCTAGAGACACAATTCAGTTCTTATGTGTTTCATTCATGATAGTGTTTTTCATTGATGTCAACATACACCTTATTTTGTAAAGATTTCCAAAGTTGTAGAGGTAGATGCATTTGGCATGGTCAATGGTTAATGAGTTGGGTTGTGCACTCTTAGACATATGTTAAGAGATGCTTAAATATGGTATACTTATGTGTGTCGAAAGAGATATTTATTTATGACAGAGTTATGCAATGTTTTTTGGAGATAGCTTTTAGAGAGAGTTTCTGGAAAGTGGATTTTGGTAAATCAATTGTATCTTTTGGCTGAGATCATATTTAGTTAAGCATGTTTGGAGGAGGGATGTAGAAATATTCAAGATGCTATGTTCTAGATGGAAAAATTAGATATATAGTTTGAGTTTACTTATAAAATTTGTTCAACATATTTTTTCATGTGAGTCAACTATTGTAAAATGATTACATAAAGAGTTTAGTTTGAATGTAATGTGTATTGTAATATCTTAATGATGTCCTATACTATCATTGTAGATCTAGGAAGCCTCAAGGTCGACTAAATATTTTTTTAAAGGACTTCATATAAAAGGAGAGGTCATTTCTTTGTGGTAAATTATGGTTTATGTTGAGGACATACTATGAGCTTCAAAGGAACTATATTCGGAAAGAAGTTGTTGTTTAGCTAGTTCAAAACTTAGGAAAGATTATCCTAAAGATTGTTTACTAAAGACAATCCAAGGCTATTTGAATAGTGGGTTTAGTTGTCCTCCTTTCAACTCCTAATAGGGTTGACACAAATCCTAAAATAGTTGGAATCATCTAACAAGGATTCAAAGTCTCTTAATAGGGACTCCTATCTACTAATTGTATTTCATTAGCTCCTAACAAAGTCCATCTTTTCATAAGGAACTTTTATATTAGTATATCAACTTGTGGCATCATTCCCACTAAGGCTTTCCCTCTGATCAAGGGTTTCCCTAGTTAACATATCTAATGTTATTGTGCATGGTTATCTTTCTATAGTTGTTGCATCTATTGTTTATATATTTCAAAATTAATAAAGATATGGAGAGTTGTTTTAAGTGCATAATTGATTCACCCCCCACCCCCCTCGTTATCTTGGTAGAATTTACTTTCTAACAATTGGTATCAGAGCATCAGGTCCTTGAAGGATAAGTTTAACACTTAAAGGATATCCATAGCTTACTTCAAGAAATCAAGTCTAAATTTTGATGAAATTAACTATGATAACTAGCAGGAGAAGATCAAGATACACCTACTATACATGGGTCTATAATTTTGGTTGGTTATAGTGAATAGGAAAGTTGTGATTGGAGAAGATAAACTTGACTATTGTGAACAAATTGAGAAAGGTCTATTCATGTAGATTATGCTTGCTAGAGAAGAATTGATAAAGACTCAAATTATGGATATTCAAGTGTGATAACTTATATGCTTCTCTATATTCACTATTGATAGCTTTCCCTGAAACTAAATATAGAGAGGCACAATCTTTGAAACTTGCTAAAGGAATTCGGAATACTTTACAAATAATATTTAAAGGTGATGAACATGCTAAGAAGGATAGATTGCAAAGATGGGTATGTTTTTTTGAAGATTACAAGATGTTGGAAGATGAAATTGTAAGAGCTTATTTTTTTAGAATATCAAAAAGAATTGTTGGAATAAAAATTTGTAGAGGTGATAAGACAAAAGATGAGATTTTGTGGAAAATATTGAAGACCTTTACACCTTTTTATCAGAGATCTTAGATGAATGAACAAGTTATTCCTTGTATACCTAACTTTACAAGAGAGACACTTCTTGAAAAGTTTCAAACATCTTAAATGTAGATGAAACAAAATGGAGAGTTTCCTAGGTTGGAAACTACTTTCAACATACAAAGGGACATGCCTATATTAACAGGAAGTGCAAGTTCAAGTCAAGATTGCGTGAATGGTAGCTAAGAAACAAAAGAAGAAGAAGAGAAGAAGATTTATGAAGGACTTGACTTGCTTATGAAGAGAGAAACTAAAGGTAATAAAATTCTTGGTTGTTGGACATATAAAGAACTTGGTCATGATTATTCTAAGTGTCCTAAGAGAGTGAAGAAGTTTAAGCCTAGAAAGCCTTACAAATAAAGAGTACATAAGTATTGATTCTATGTTGATGAGGATGATGAATTTAATATTAAGATGGTGAATTTCCTAGAGGATAGTGATGATGAGGATGATGGGATAGGAATTTTTGCTATTAGAGAAGAAAGTGCTAAAAAGCAAATAAAAGAAGAAGTAAAAGAGAAAGCATTAGTATCACAAACTAAGAAGAAAAATTCTAATTGGATTATAGATAGTGATTATTCCCATCATGTGACTGGAGAATAGAACAATTTTTTTGAATTTAATAGTTATGATGGAGATATAGTTAGAGTTAGAAATAATGAAGCATGTCACATAAAAGGAAAAGGATCTAGAATTCTTGATGGAAAGACTAGCACTGAAGTTGTTTACTTTGTGGATGGTTTGGACAACTTGTTGCTAACAGATATCAGTTGTAGTTTACAGAGAAGACTCACGTTATCAAGAATAAAGATGGTAAATTGATTTGTAGTGGTACAAGAACAAGAGATAATGTATTTTAGTCAAACCCTACTCAAATGACGTGTTTGGTTGCTAAAGTGAATGATATTTGGTTACGGAATAAGAGGTTTTTTCATATCAACTTTCATAACATTATAAAAGTTGGTATGACATTTGCAGTTAGGGCCCGTTTGGTTGCAAGCATAGGAATTGAGAATTAGAATAGAAAATTTGAATGAGAATGGAGAATGAAGAATAGGAATGGAAAAATGCAATCCAATCTTGTTTATCCCTTGTTTGGTTATGCAAGCTTAAATTGGAATAGGGTTAATTTGCAATTGGCGCCATTTGAAAATATTTTTGAAGATGAAATCGACGCCATTGGAAAATTGCTGAAATATTTGAAATATTGAAAACAAAGTTCTAGCGCTCACCCCAGGTCAAAGCGGATTTGAAAATTTAATCAAATTTGAGAAAGTTAAAATGAATGCAAGAATAGCAATTCCAATTACAAGTATTTTTTGGAATGGACAAAAGCTCATTTTGGGGCTAAAATGAGAATTCCTATTCCTATTCCCTATTCCTATTCCACACACCAAACAAAGAATACAAATCATATTCTAATTTCCTATTCCTATTCCGGTTGTATTCCAGCAACCAAACGGGCCCTTAGAGATTTTCCTAAGATTTTGAAACCAACTAAAATGATATGCAAAGAATGTGTGTTGGAAAAATAGAAGAAAAGTTCATTTCCAAGCAAGATGTTTACTACTTCAGTGAAGTTGGATATTTTACATAAACATCTAAGTGGTCCTACAAGAACAAGAGCTTTTAATGGTAAAAGGTATTTCATGCTTCTTATTGATGATTTCACTAGAATGACATTGGTTGCTTTTCTTAGATATAAATATGAAGGTTTTTATAAATTCAAGATATTTAAGAGTAGAGTTTAGAAGGAATCTGGTTTGAAGATTCAATATTTGAGATATGATAGAGGGGGAGAATTTATTTCAAACTAATTTAATAAATTTTTTTAGGATAATGGTATAAAGAGACAACTTTCAACTCCTAAGACTCCACAATAGAATGGGATAGCAAAAAGAAGGAACCGATTAGTAACAAAAGTAGCTAGATAAATTATGTTTGAGAATAATGTATTTTATATATTTTGGAGGGAAGTAATGAACATAGCAGTAAACACAATGAAAAAGGTACATATTAGACAAGGTACTAGTAAGACATCCTATGAACTATGGCTTGGACATACAACTATAGTGAAATACTTTAGAATATTTGGAAGTAAATGCTATATTACGAGGGGTGATGATATTAGAAAGTTTTATTCTAGAAGTGATGAAGAAATGTTTCTTGGTTATTCACTAAAAAGAAAAGCATATAGATGTTTTAATTGGAGATTGAAGACTATTGTTGAAAGTGTTAATGTGAGAGTTGATGAAAGGTTTAAAATTCAAGAAAGGATACTTGATTAAATAATTATGATGAAGAGAATAATTAAAGGACTAACAATCGATATGTTGAGCATGAATTGTTTTATGAAAGTAACATTGAATTGTAGATTGAATTACAAGGAGAAGTTTAGAGAGAAGAACCTAAATCTGAACCTAGAGCATACATAAGAATTGAGAAAGTAACACCTAACATAAATGTGGCAAAGAATCACCCTATTGAATACATCATTAGAAGTGTGAAAAAATTAGTAATGACAATAAAAAAAGGTTAGTAAATAAATTTGTTTAATTTCTCAAGATGAACCTAAGAATTCTAATGAATCTTATAAAGATGACTATTAGATAAAACCTATGAAAGAAAAAATAGAGCAAATTGAAAAGAAAAAGACTTGGGAATTGGTTCCTAGATCTAAAGATAAGAATGTCATTGGAACTAAATAGATATTCAAAAACAAGATGAATTAACAAAGTGAAGTTGTGAGAAACAAAGAAAGACCATTTTTTAAAGGATATTCATAGCAAGAAGGAATTAACTTTGAAGAAACTTTTGCACTTGTTGCTAGATTAGAGATAGTAAGAATTTTTTTGGCATATGTACCTAAAAAGATGTTTACAGTTTATCAAATGGATGTTAAGTCATCTTTTAGTAAATGGAGAACTTGAAGAAGAGGTTTACATTGAAAAAACTAAAGTTTTTCCCTTGATAAATGAAAAATATGTGGTTTGAACATTGAAGAAGACATTGTATGGACTAAAACAAGAACCTAGAGCCTAAATTGCGAGATTGGATAAACATTTGACAAATTTGAGATTTGTCAAAGGTAAATTTGATAGCAATTTGTACCTAAGAAAGAATGAAGGTTCTTTGTTGATTATTGTAGTATTAGTGGATGAAATTATTCTTGGAGGTAATGATGAAGCTAGAAAAACATTTTCAGAAGAAATGAAGAAAGAATTTGAGATGAGTATGATTGGAAAAATGAAATACTTCTTGCGATTGCATATTGTACGTAATAAATATGAAATATCCATATCACAAGTTTATTATCTTAGAGATTTGTTGAAGATATTTGGATTGGAGAATTGTAAACCTATTGGAAAACCTATGGTAACTAGACGTAAGTTATCTAGAAAAGATGAATTCTATGGTCTTGAGAAAACAAAGTATAAATATATGATTGGTGCATTTAAATATTTGACACATAAAGGACCTTATATAGAAAATACAGTTGGAATTGTGGTAATATTTCAAGGAGATACTAAAGAGACAAATCTTACAATGGTGAACAAAATTATTAGATGTTTGAAAGGAACACTTGATAATGGTATATTGTATGATAGATCACATGATTTTACATTGTCTATGTACACTCATATTGATTGGGAAGGAAGTGTGGATGATAGAAAGGGCACCAGTTGTGGAGCATTATTCTTGGGAGGAAGATTGGTTTATTGGCTGAGAAAGAAACAAGATCACATTTCATTGAGTATAATGGAAGCAAAATATGTTGTTGTAGTAAATAATTATTATCAAATTATGTGAATGAAGAAGATGCTCAAAGATATTGGAATTGAGTTTATTGGGCCTATTATCATGAATTGTGATTTTTTTTTTTTGGGGGGGGGGGGAGAAGGAGACACTTTAATAGGGTTGATCTCCTCTTTTTTGGGTCTACTAAGCCATTCAAATATGTGTGTGAGGGAAAGAGAGGAATTTCCAAATATGATTCCACTTCTAATCCAAATTAGATTAGCTAGGACCCAAAGGAAGAAGGGTGCTAATACTAAATTCAAATCATAAAGAGGAATGAAATACAAGGAATTGTACTCTTTGTCCCTTAATAGGATAATATGAATGTGAAATTGAACTAATTTCTTATATAATAAAAATCTAGATGTTGCCTATACGATTGGCCCAATTTAGATGCAGATATAGGTTAAAGATATGAAAAAATATATAATATAAAAGACTCACCTTAAAATACATAGAGGAAGATATATTTTAGCTCCAAAACTCATAAATTTTGAATTGTTTATGACTATCCATCCGTAGATCTCATCATAAAATGATGAAATGAACAAAACCCAGAAATCTCCTCAAAAAAGGAGATTGGAGGACTAGGTCAAGTTGGGAAGAGGTGTTATAGCCATGTTGATGTAGTTCGATGACTAAATACTGACTTCTCCAGAAAGATCCAATTTTAGAACTATAAGCTCTGATTGGTCTCCTGCAAATCAACATATAAAAGGAAGGTTTCGTGGTTGGGGTTTAATAAGGACTTGCCTCTATCAAGCCCTAGGTTAAGGAATTAACTATAAATAAACATAATTAATCAGGGAAATTCTTGAATGTAGTAGATTTGAATAATATCAAGTGAAAGATACGATTACCTTCGAAGATGTAATTTCCTTTGATATGTGATCAAGTATGTAAGTGTAATAGCCTTGACTCAAGGAAACCATAAAAACATCAAAGAAGCCAAAACCTAATGTATAGAAATGTATGTGATATGTCATGGATGAATAATAGAAGAACTTGAATGAGTTGAAATGGATCTTCTCCTTAGAACCAAACTCTGCCACCACCTTGAAAAAAGAATCTTGATGCAAGAAGGAGATGCTTGGACTTGAATGCTTGAAGATGCTTGTTTGAAGAATGCCTTGACTACTTTATTTCTTGAGAGGAGATAACTTGAGGACATGACTTATGAAAATGAATCCCCCATGACTCCTTTTATAGTAGTTTTCGAGTAGGAAAACAACTCAGGCCAACTAGGGAGGTAATTAAATTAATTGGAAACTTTGAGAACTTTTGGGCCCCACAATCACCAAGGACTAGGTTGAACTCTATTGACCTAGTCCTAGTGGACATGTTAGAAAGGTCAAAAAAAGTGTCAAGAAGTGGTGTAGGTGAAATAGGAAGATAGTGATCCTATCAAGAGATATGATCAAGAGGGTATTAGAATGACACCTAGAAGACCATGTTAGAAGGAGAGAGAATACAAAGAAGAGTTAAATGAAAGAGGAGAGGATAAAGAGAGACCACTAAGGAGGGATAAAAGGTCTCAAAATGAAGTGTGCTCATTTTAAGATGGTATAATGATAACACAAGTACTATGAGTATGTGAAAGAATCTAGTTTTACATTCAAAGACAAAGAGTGTATCTATTAAAGATCACTTTTTGAGAGAGAAGGTTGTAAAGAAAGATATAACATTGGAGTATGCTAGCACAAAGGAGAAGATACCAAACATATTTACAAAACCTTTGACTAAGGATACATTTGAGTATTTGAGAGGTATGCTTGGGGTTATGCCCCAACCTACTTCAGTGTGGTTTATGTAGAGGTTGTATCAATTCAATTGGTAGCAGGGCACTATTTCTTTTATTTGGACTGGATGCTTGATGCTTTTCCTATGGGGGAGTATATGTGTTTGAGATGAATCATTAAGAACTCTTGGTATTGGTATTTGAATAGTATCTTTGGACACTTGAGGTTGAATAGATTGTTTTGGAAATGATTGAACTTAGAGAATTGACATAATGATACATATTTCATTAATGTCAATGGGGGAGAGATTAGTGAATGAGAAACACTATTTTGATACATTCCTAATTGGAGAGAGAGAGAGAGAGAGATTATTGTTTATGGAAGAGAGTAATGCATTGATTGATGTATGGGGGAGATTAACACATTCCTTGTATATATTGGTTACTATATCTTTTCATTCATGGTAAACATGGATGAGGGAGTAAAGGCATATGAGGAAGAAATATATTTGGTATTTATAACACTTAAAGTTTTTCATCTATGTTTCCATCAATGCCAGAGGGGGAGATTATTAGCATGAATTATGATTGTATTTATGTGGGGAAGTACAATAGCAATTATGAAGACACGATTCAATGCTTATGTGTTGTATTCATGATAGTGTTTGTCATTAGTGTCAACATACACCTTATTCTATAAATATTTCTAGAGTTGCAAAGGTAGCTGCATTTGGTGCAGTCAATGATCAATGAGTCAGGTTGTGTGCTCTTAGACGTATGTTCAGATATGCTTATATATGATATAGTTATATCCGCAAAAAGAGATATGCAGTTATGACAGAGTTATGTGATGTTTGGAGGTAGTTTTCAGAGAGAGTTTTTGGAAAGTGGGTTCTAGTTAACCAATTGTATCTTTTGGATGAGATGGGATTTGGTTAAGTACATTTAGAGGATGGACAGAGACATATTCAAGATGAAATGTTCCAAATGGAAAAATCATAGATGCAATTTGAGTTGACTTATGAAGTATGTTCAACATGTTGTTTCTTGTGAGTTGACTACTATAAAAATCATTGTGAAAAGATTTGTATTGTAATGTAACTTGTAATGTATTACTTAGTGATGTCCTATATTATCATTATAAATTGAGAAAGTCTCAAGGTTGACACAATACTTGTTTTAGGACTTGGTATAAAAGGAAGGATCATTTCCTTGTGGTAAAGTGTGGTTTTGATTAGTGAGATCATTCTGTGAACTTGAATGCAAATTTGGCTAAAGTTAGAGAAAATATTGATGTTGAGGATGTACTCTAAGCTTAAAAGGAACTATATTGGAAAATAATTTATTTTTTAGTTAGTTTATAATTTGGATAAGATTATCTTGAAGATTCTCTAGTGAAGATAATCTGATGTTATTGAATAGTGGGCTCAATTGTCCTATCAACTCCTAACAAGGTTGGCACAACTCCTAATAGAGTTGGAATCTTCTAACAAGGATTCAAAGTCTCCAAATAGAGACTCACATGTACTGATTATATTTCATTGGATCCTAATAGAGTCTATCCTTTCACAAGGAAATTTTATATTATTACATCATCTTGTGGGCATCATTCCCACAGGGGTTTTCCTTCTTATCAAGGGTTTCCCTAGTTAACAAATCTAGGGTTATTGTGTACGATTATATTTCTATGGTTGTTGCATCAATTATTTACATGTTTTAGAATTAATAAATATATTAAGAGTTTTTTTAAGTATATAATAAATTCACCACTCCCCCTTCCCCCCTCTCAATTATCTTGGTGCACTTTACTTTCTAATAAGATCACATAAGGGTAGATGAAAAATTAGGTAAGATTAACATTGGCATACACCTTGAGAGTGGTAGAATGATAGGGAATCATGGATGAAATAACCTTGAGGTTTTGATTCATGATATGGAGGAATATATTTGGAAGAAGGTGTAGTGAAAGCCTCTAGAATCTTGAATGTCAACTTTGATTTTTTTCAAGATTCAAGTCTTTCAAAAGAGACATTGGAATCCACATATATTTTTATAATTATTTTCTTTTGGATTATTTAGAATGATTTTCTTTGATGATGGATTTAGAATCCCATATTTGCTTTGATTTCATTTTTTGGTTAGTGAACCTTTCTCGTCTCTTGAATATGTTTCCTTTCTTTGTATTCATGTGCCAATTAGATAGTTAAAAGTGATGTTCATTTGTAAGTGGATTCTTGTGTTTATTCTTATATTTTACATCTAAATTGATTTCAAATGACTTGGGATTTGTGGATGAATAAGGTTGATAAGGCAAGTTTAGATGGATGAGTGGGTGGAAATGTGTAAAGGATAGATGTCTTTATTGATCTTGGGGCATGAAAGGAGATGTGGATGATGAGATGAGAGTGAAAGGTATGGGAGATGAAGGAACATAAGGTCCCAATATAGATGGAAGTTTGAAGGTTTTAGCTTTTATATATAAGGACAAAGGATATATTTAGAAAATATAAATGGATAATTGATAGTAATATCAACATCTTTAGAGTTAAAAACGTGACCAATACTCTAAATGGGATCATTAATAATTTTGATATGAGAAATGTCTTTGATAGAAGAAACTAAAATTTGAGAGTATTTATTATTATGGTAAGGATTAGAAAGAATGGGGGATTTTTGAGGTGCATATGGAGAATTATTAAAAGGGATCAAGGGGATACTTTGATATTGACAAGTGTATTTGGATAGCATGGGAAGAGAACTTTTCTCAAGATGTTCAATAAGCTCACTAGAAGTAGTGGAAGTAGTATCTTGATATTGCTTGGGATATGGACAAGATATATGAAATGGAGGTCATATTATTCTTGAGATGGAGGGAAAATATCTTGGAGGATATGAAAGGGTATGTAGGTATCTTAATTTTGATCTTTCTTCACATTTGTTTCTTCATTTTTCTTATAGTCCTCTTGACATGGAGCCACTTCTAATGACAAGGTAGTATCTAAAATTTCAATGTATTATTGAAGATATGATGAAGGACTACATGGATTAGTCATGCTAGGAATAATAGCACATGAAGGTTTAGGAAATTTTGTTTTAGAAGCTTTGAAAGTTTGTAGTCAAACGCAGATTAGTTTGGGTTACTTTTTTTGATGGAACCATGTTGGAAAGATCTGAGCTTTTTTAGGAGATCCATGATTCTTGCGAGAAATAGAAGCTATCAGAGAACCTCCACTAGACAAAAGTTCATCAATTTGATCTTTCTCAAGAGTAGCATCTTCATCACATGAGTCGTTAGGGATTTCAATTCCAACTACCTTGTCATCAATACAATCTTTGATTTTATGTTCTAACTCCATGAAATTTGAATTATTATGTGTTAAGATTAACAATGGACAAAAATGACAATTACATGCAAATATAACCAATATTAGAAAATAATAAATCACACAAAAGAAAACACAAGGTATAAAGATTTAGCATGGTTCACCCAATCCTTAGGCTATGTCTACAAACAACAAGACCAATATTATTATTATTATCCAGTGATTACAATCCATAATCGCTTACAGATCAATACTATCACAAGAAACTACAATCTAATCATACATTATGAAATCCCTAACCCTAAGCCATTTCATACAAGCCCTTTTCCATTTACAAAATTAGGGCTAGAATAAGTCATCCAATAGAAAAATAGCAATCAATACCTTTTAAAATCATAAAGTCCATTGAGCTTCTGGGGATGTGCCCAAGGACCCCGTAAGGGGAAATACCCCCAAACCCCATAGTAAAATCTAGGGGGAGCCCATGCCAAATAAAGTGAGGAAACAATTAACCTCTAAGTTTGATTAAGCTCCACATCACAACATTATACTCATTATTTAGATGAAAGGCACAATAGGTCCTCAAGAATGACATTCCATGTGACGTGTTTTGAGGCAATATTATGAGATTATTGTCAAGAAGTTTTTGCAAAATTATCTCATAAGAATCTCCCAATGGAGTAAAAGTCCTCTCTAAGAAATGATTAGATCCTTCTTCTTTTAAATCAAGTGAATAAGATGTTTTCATCTCTTCATTAACTTGGTCAAAGATAAGTCCGTCATGAAATTATGATATAGACTCATCAAAAGAGGTATCACTTTCTTTCTCTTTGTGATATTTTTTGAGTATTTTTAATTGATCAAGGAATTTATTTATGTGCTTGTACACCTTTGGTTTTGGTAGAGATGTGGAGCTCTTGGACCTAGTGGAATAAGATGATCAATGTGGAGAGATATAATTTTTCTACCTAGCAAAAGAGGATGAATGTGAGCTAGAAGAATATGAGTTAATGTCTAACTCATGTACATATAGAGAACTCAAGGATCACCCATGTGATGGTGTCTCTTTTTCCATTTTCATTTTTTCAAATTTAGATAGTAAGTATTGGAAGTTCTTAATGTTATGAAGAAATAATGGATTATCTAGACTTGGTTAAGGCTAGGTAGAAAAATATTTGAATCCCATATTTTTAAATGAAAATTCAAGCATGAAGGACAATACAAGAAGTTGGTAGGAGAACTAAAGTGTCCTTGATCTCTAAACAATATTTTTTTTAAAGTAAATTTGTCCAAAGTGAAAAAGAAAGTTTCAAAATATAACAAAGATAACTTGTCATGAGATTCCCAAGACGTGGGTAGATGCCCTATGTCCGACACTTGTAAGCAAGAAAAGATAATATAAAAGTATCCAAAATAGATAATAAGAAAAAGACATGGACAAGTGATACCATCTAGTAATTAAGGTTTGTGGTCAAGTTGCTCAAGATTACTTTTCACCAAAAGGAAGTCCTAACTTGTGACAAGACCAAAGGAAAAAGAGAGTTAAGAATAACAGTGAAAAAACTATGTTGACAATGTCTAAGATTAGTTTGGAAAGTTTGACCGAAAATACTTATTCAACTTATTGTTGTGATGGTTGAATACTTTGGACATTTTGACTTGGAAAAAATTTAAACTTTTATTTTGAGTTTTTTTAAAAGATTTTTGAATTAGAAAAGTACAAAATTTACAACGAAACCATGCAAAAGTAAATTCCTAAGCCTTAGTTTGATGGATGAGTCCCCTTTTTATTTCAAGTGGGGGAGTTTTTAAACACTCAAGCACATCAAATACACAAAAAACCTATTCAAGATTCTAATAGGATGTACAAGCTCAACTAAGGAATGTCCTTGATGTACACAAGGTGTGTATGACCCAAATGGATTGATGAAAGACAATACTACCAAATAGTCAGGAGGAAATGGTAACCCAACCTCCACCTTCACTTCCCAAAGGTATAAAGTTCTTGGGGGCTTATCCAAGATTGAAAATATTTCTACTTCCAAGAGGTCTATCTTAGATTGAAGCCTTGCTATTTATACTCCATTGGAACATGAGAGTTTAGGTCATCCTCTAGAGTGATAACTTTTCTAGGAAGGTCCCTAAAAATTAAAAATCAAAGATCCCCTATTTATCTTCCCATAAAACTCCTTAACAAGGATACAATAAGAAAATATTGGGTATTAAAAGGCATTAGGTTAATTTTTAGGCCTAAATCCAGATGTGAAAGATTAATTTTAAGCCCTTTTTTTCAATGTTGGGAAGACACACCAAACAAGTTGACAAATACAAAAAATTATTTGATTATGAAAAAGAAGGAAATTATCACTTTTCATAATGCAAATAATAAGTTTTGGAATGTATGCACCTTGATTTGATGCAAATTTTCAATTTATATATTTTTTGCTCCTTTGACCTCCATGTTGCCTTCACAAACTCCAATCAAGTGTATGAAATCATAAAGGAAATATGATGACTTAAAATAAAATGCATTGCATTATTTGATTTCACATGAAATAAAAATTATAATTGACTTATTTTATCATGCATTAAACTTTGTACAAAAGTGCAAGCTAATCATAAAATGCTCTTTTTTACCTTTTGTTTTTTACGTAGTCAACAAGATTTGATTTGTTTGCTATAATTTTGGCCCCAAAAGTGAAAATAAAAATAAGAGACCCTTGCTAAAAATCAGAAAATTTTCCAAAAATTCAAAAATATCCCTTAATTTGTACCCTAGAGACCCATTTTATCAAAACAAACCAATTTTTCCAAATTGAGTTTTTATAGCCATGTTATTGCATATAAATAAAAAACACAAAGAAGTAACCCCATGTAGAATTTTCAGACCTTTCCAAAAAAAAAAAATTATGAAAAAAATTATGATTTGTGACCAAAATAATTTTTCATGAAAAATAAATTTAAAAATATAACTCACAAAAGAATGATTAGAAAAATCTAATTGTTAGATTGAGACACCTTTGATCCATCCCCAACCTGAACAAAAAAGAAGAAGATGAAAATACCAAGTTGTAAGAACGATATAATTAAATATTTCAAAAACTTTGGGGATTCATCTTCAACTAAACTTGCACAAGGGTTATCCTACAAAACTAAAGTGAATATGAAAAATTCATGGGTTATCCCACCATGGGTGCCACAAAATGTATGCTAAAATGTGAGCACATTTCTATAAACTATTGTTCACAAAGAATCTCATGGATTAGGAAGTTTGAGAGGTGTCTTATAGCTGTCTATCCATGATGTGCAAGAATCAAAATGATATGATAGTGGCTCTCAAATGAACCTAAATATTGGATACCCTTGCATGGTGCACTATAGAATAAGAGATTCAATGAGTACAAGTAATAAGAGTGCTAGTATCCAAAAATCAAAGTAAAATTCTATGCAAAGATAAACTAGTATGAGATAAAAGATAAAGCTACCATGAAATCCAAGAATAAGGAAAGTAATATATGGTAACAAGATGAAATATAACTCCTAATTAAGTTAGAGTTGCTAATCTAATTAAAATGAAAAGGGAATAGTAAAGTAGAACAAAAGTATGCAAGAGTGCATGCGAGTACTCAAGTTCTCAACAGATCAAAATGGTAGAATAACATTAGCATGATGACATAAGGTTATGGAGAGTGAGGATAGAGTGTCCTTATAAATAGATTTGGACAATAGATGTTAAGAAGAAAAAAACAACTGTGGAAATGTTTTCTTTAGTTGACCCATGTGCTCAAGATTATCAAGAGACAAAAGGGATGGATGAGATTAAGAGGAAAAATTGTTGAAGTTGAGGAAATCTCAACCTGTAGCTCTCAAGAATCACTTGCATGAAAAAATCTATCACAAAAAGGGAGAAGCAAAGTCTTGGAGGCTTGAATTCATAAATCCATAGAAGATGAGAAATTCCTGATGTGCAAAAGATAATTTGCAATTTTATCAAATGAATTGAGTTACAAAGAGAGATCAATTCTTATAAAGGAGATGAAAACCCTACAAGGTAACTAACCTGGGTTGCATTATAATAATTAATAAAATAATTAGTTATTATATGCCTAATATTTATCTTAAGTAAATTAGAGATAATAAGTGACTTAAGGATTAAAAATAATAATAATTAATAAAACCACAATATTACTCTAACACCCCCCCTTAAGATAAACATAGGGAGTAGCTAAAAAACTAGAAAGTACCACTAATAGTAAAATTGGGTCATGTTAATAAGGCATGATGAGGTACCCAAAAACAACCAAATCTCTTTGAAGAGGAGAAATAGAGAAAACCACATAAGAAAAACCCTACTCCAAGAAGAGATGGAAAGAATGTTGAAAGAACTAGTGGAGTGAAAAAGCCTTTAAACTAGTGAATGTTCCAAAATATAGGAACAAAAGGATGACCATGAAGAACACCATTGAAGCATGAATAAGTTACATAGTTCTATCGAAAAATAATTGATGATTTGAAGGACCTCCACTAAAATAGAACTTGGCCAGGTAGAGAAGACTATAATATACATGAGTTCCCTCAAATGACACTACTCAAATCAAGAGCCACACAAAGGAAAACAACTAAACTCAAAGATATAGATGGCATGAAACACCAAAGCCTAAAGAGTTGATCATTTGAGCAAGGAAGGCAACATCCAAAATAGGAAAAAAAGAAAAGAAAGTGTTTGTATGGTAAATGATCCATCTCACCATAGGTACCCGACCACTGCATCTTCCTAGTACATAAGCAAAAATATTGAATACATAACTCACTCAATTGAACCAAGGAAGCATAAGGACCACTATGAGAACCCCACCTAATGTAGGCATGGGTAAGATCATAGACAACTGGAAAAGTGGTCCAATAAGAACTTCATGTCAAGGAACCATTATCAAGATGCACATAAAGAATACATAAGAGTGTTATGAAGTGACCAACCTTAGATAAACCATGAGGTTAATGTCACAGATTGGACAATCACTAGACAAAAGGTCGATGACAAACAAAGGAAAAACATCAACCCCCATGACACTTAATAAGACTAGTGCATGTATAATCAAGCACAAGATATGGTAGATCCCAAGAATACAGTATTTTGTATGAGTTTCCTTAGATGACATCACTCAAATTGGAAGACAAAACAAGATAAAATAATTGTAGATAAAATACAAATAAAACGTGGTACTTTATCTTAGTGTGTTTGCATAAACATTCTACAAAAGATTTTTACAAATACTAGAAGAGACATAAGGCTGGTACAATAGATAGTACAACCCAAGAATAATCATCCTAAAAAATGAAAATGATCCTTGGACCTCAAACAACTAAGATATCCACTAGAGGGAAAAAATTAAAAAAAATGAATAGGATGCACTTGGAGCATAATCTGGAAAAACAACCAACATTGATGTAAAGAGCACAAAACAAGAATTCCAACGATATAAAGTATTCCCAAAATAGAGATGAGATCCTTAGGATATGCCTCTTGGAGTGCAAAAATGAACCCTAACTTTGAAAGTGGAAAATACCAACAAAAAAAAAATCAAAACTCAAAATATATCGATACTACTATGAGAGACTTAGATCCAGCTTTTCGACAATATCTTGTTTGCAGAAAAGAAAGGTTACATGCTCAAGATATAGCCCAAAAATATAGGGCTAGTCAAGAATTTCCTAGAAGGTGCAAGAGGGCATGATACAATATTGATGTTAGCATGTTAGAGCATTAAATTTGATGACTATTTGGTCATTGGTGGAAAAAAATTAACCGATTTCTAGAAAATCTCATTGGAAAAAATAGTTTGATCATTAGGAAAACTGGTGTGGCTAGGAAAAATATCTGGTGGCCAAAACTTTGGCATGTGCTGACAAAAAATTTGCATAAATTTCCATGCAATTGTGCTAATAAATTTACCCAAAAAATTACCACCTAAAAAAAATGTATGGGCACTAACTAGTGGAGGAAGATGAATGATCTGCCAACCTTGGCGACGTTCACCAAAAAAGCTTGCCAAACTTGGCAATGTGATATTCACCAAAAAAGACATTTATGTCAAAGTGTGGTGTTGGTTTGTGGCCTGAGACATCTAAAAAGTGGGAGGAGCCAAGAGTTGAACAAATGCGAGAGGTTTGAAAAAGTTACACATGCCCAGAAGGGATAGATGGTAGAGGAGATAGGCCCTTGCCTCCATAAAAAATGTAGAGAGAAATTTCCACATGCCCATCTAGAGCCCAACACTAGAGGGGACCACTCATACACCTAACAAGTGTTGAAAAAGAGAAACGGTGGGGGCTATTTCCAAAAAAATTCCCTTTAAAAGGTTTTTCAAATTGTTTTATGCCTACACATGCATTTTTTAATAAAATACGTGCTTGCATTTTTTTTAAATGCCTTACAATATATTTAATCTTTTGAAAAAATAAATATCATTGTCTCAATTTGTGTGTGTAGGTCGTACGAACTGGGTGCAAAAATATTTTTGTCTCAGAAGTCAATGTTGTCCAAAGTAGACATATTTTATATGGAAATGGGGATTTTTAGATGCTCAAGCTCAACGATGATGTTCATTTGGGCTCAAAGTGACCAGAAATAAAAGTCCCCCATATCCAATAAAAAACCTTTAGAAAACACATATCTAAAAAATTGCTATCAAAACTCTCATGGAGAGAACATGGGCACGAAAGTCTGAAGCTCTAATACCATTTGAAGCTGAGGAAAGCTTAATCTATAGCTCCCAAGAATAACTTGCATGCAAACACCTGACACCAAAAGACAGAGAAGCAAAGCTATGGAGTCTTGAATTCAGAGATCTACAAAAGATGAGACATTCTTGACATGTAAAAGATAAATTGCAATTATATTTAATGAATTGTGTTACAAAAAGAGACCAATCCTTATAAAGGAGATCAAAACCCTAAAAGGTAACTAACCTAGGTTACATTATAATAATTAATAAAAGAATTAATCATTATATACCTAAAGTTTATCTTAGGTAAACTATAGAGAATAAGTGACTTAATGATTAAATCACAATGATTTAATTAATAAGAAACATCTTAAATTACTCTAAGAAAAAGATGGGTCGTGGAGATAAAGAGGCAAAAACCTCTTAGAAAATTCAAAAGATTCTAGTCACCTTGGAAAGTGCACATTTAAATTGTAGACAAATTCCTTTTTCTTTTTCTTTTTAAATTAAAAAAATCCTTTCATGTGCACATAGAATAAAGGGGATTTTTAATTTAATTAAAAGGGAGCACGTTTGTCTAATTAAAGAAAATTTAGGATAAGTGGTCAAACTATAAGATAAAATTGAATAAATGATTAAATGATGAGTTGATCAAGGATAAGTAATTTAATAATTATTCAAAATTGATTAAGCACATAGCATGGTCTATCATAGAGATTTAAAATGTTGACAAGGAGGCTTATAGTTTACTAGACCAAATTTGGGTGATTATTGTTCCAACAAAAGTTTCCCCATGCACAAGTGAAAGAAGCTCTATTTTGATCTTTAGAAGCTATTTTGATTTGATTATAAGCTGAAAATCTTCCCATTAGAGAGTACATTTCTTATCCCATTGTCATGTCAACTATATTTTCAATGTTTGGAAGTACAAAATTATCCTTAGGGAAAGCCTGGTTTAAGTCTAAAAAATTAGTGCAGACGCGATTGTATTTATCATGTTTTGAAATAGGCACAATGTTTGTGATCCATTTAGCACAGCCAATAGCTTGTATAGATCCTATACTAAAAATATTTACTAATTATGCTTTGACCAATAGAGATATGTGTGGTTGCATTTTTCTCAACTTTTATTTGACAAGTTTTACATTAGGAGCTACAAATAAATGATGCATAACAAGCTTAGTGTCAAGACATGACATGAATATGTCCAAGAAAAGTCTATCTTCTTTTTCATAAAGAACTCTATGAATTGATTCTTCTCTTCTTTTGATAGAGATAGAGGTAGGTCAATGATGTGTGGTCAATATTTATATCTTAAGTAGGCTCAATTAACACTAATGATCTCTTGAAGGTACCTAGGTACACTACCAAGTATCTCATGCTCAGACATGTTAAGGAGGTTTTAACCCTTGGATACATCTTTATCTTTACTATTTTAGGCTCTGACATCGTGATAAAGTATTTGTTGACATCATAGCACTTATTCTTTTTTATTTTTAACTTTATTTTATGACTCGGATACTTGATATCTGACTCATCATACATATAACAAGTTTGTTGGTGGAGGAGACTACATACTCAACAACATTTAGGTAGAAGGCAATGTCATAATCATTTTGGAAGCTTAAGAGCTCAGGTTGTTTGTTTTGTTGCAACCAATAAATAAGATTGAGATGCATGGGAAAAAGGTATGTGGAAGGTTCTAAGGTATTAATGTGATAGGAATCAGTTTTAGTGAAAAGAAATTCAGAGTCTATAAGGTCTTGTTCAAAGACACCTAATTGATAAAACTCCTAGTGTTGTCAACTTGGTCAACTAGAGAAATATACAAGTTCAATCTCATCAAGTCTAGCAAGTGACTTGTCGTCTACATTGGGTTAGTTAGTGTAGCTTTGAATGATGTAAACTCCCAACTTTGTAGACTCAACTGAGAAAAAATCCCACTCATATTCATGTGAATTGGTACTCTCCTCTCTTTCTAGAAAGCATGTCATATTCTTACAAATTTTTGTCCTATTAGGATCCTCAACCTTTGAATCATCTTTTTGATGGTTTGACGGGATGTAGAATCTTCAACACTGTGATTAACTTGTGGTTAACTTTTACCCCAAAGGATAAAAGTAGAAGGAATAAAGTCTTCATCCTCTTAAGTTACATTGTTGATAGGAAGAATTTCCTCTTTAGACTCATCTATACGATTAGGTTCTTGAGCAAATAAGGGTCATTTATCAACATTGGAAAATCCCAAACCAGTATTTCTCCCTGACTTACATCTATTAGTGTGACTTAGTGTTTCAAGAGCATATTTTCTATCCCTTAAAGGAGTGTGACCTGGATAACCCATTTTAGAATTCCATATCCTTTTCCATACTTCTCAAGAGAGACTTTAGCAATGAATGTGACTTCTTTAAGAGCTTCTTCTTTTTATATCTACTTTATAATAATCCTATCTTCATTCTCATCTTCTCAAGGTACTAAGGATTGAACAAAGACATTGTAAACAGTCATAGCAATAGAATATGGTTTCATCTCTTCAAAAGCCTATTATAGGAGTGTGGACAAATAGGAAGGGTGGAAATGGGGTTTAACCCACTCTCCCATCCTAGTATTCAGCAATTTTTTTTTGTTCTTACATTCAACAATTATATTCTACTTTCCTTAGCAATTATAATATGTGGTACCAAACACTCGATAGAAAGAGCATTAATTGACGTAGTGTTATCCCCAGGGATAAATACTTCAGTGGTATTATAAGGAAACTTGATACATTAATGGTAGGTAGATGGCACTACTTACATATTGTGAGTCCAAGGTCTTCCTAGCAATATGTTGGTCCAAAAACTTGAAATATGACATCCTTCTCAAGTGGTTCCACTTTAATAGGTAGTACACCAAGACCCTTAGAAGATCTCTCTTCCTCATCATATAACTTAATATTAATATTCCCTCAAGGATCAATTATGAATTCTAACATATTCAATTGTTTAATTAAGATATATGTACATATATTCAAACCTACAACTCCATCTATCAACATGCATCTGTCAAGGGTTTTATGGAATTCGACTTCAATGTACAAGGCTAAATTATATGGATGTATTAGTAACTTGTCATCTTCTTTAAAAAATTTAAGGTAATGAAGGGAATCAATGTGATTAACCATGGCATGGAATTGATCAATGTCAATATTCTTAGGAACACTAGTCATGAGTAAAACTTTCTCTAGGATCTCCTTATGCATAAGATAAAGTTTCATAAACTCAAATATGGATATTTGAGTAGGGTTATGTTGTAATTGGTCCACTAGGTTATAACTTGACTTTGTAGGGTTGGATGATTGTTTATATGAGGTCCTTAATTATTTGGATGTCAACTTCTTCAATGTTTCTTTCTTAGAGGAGTTATGACCCTTAAGTATGACCTTAGGTTAGCTTCAAGTCTTAGTATTGTAGGTCATAGTTTGTGATGGGGAACCAAATCCTTGAAGAATGATCAAAGGATGCTTCTCTTATTTGTTCTTAGTTTCAATTTAATGATATCATGATCACATAAAAGAAAAACCATCACCTCTTAAGATAACCCTGGATGGTTCATCAATATCTAAGTCATAGTTGCATTTGTCACCTTTAGGTCTAACCATTTCTGTGATCTCATTAATAGTTTCAAGAATGTGTATAACATTATAAATATCTATATAGGTATAGGTAATCTTAGCATCCCCATTCTTCTTGTTACAAATTTCCTTGTTCATACTTAGAGCATGGTTCAATATAAGCTTTATGATCAGTGTTGGTCATGTGTCCACCCACCCCAACTTTCTTAGCATCAATAAGATCTTGAATGAGGTATTTTAGTCTAATGTGATTTTAAGTTTTATGACCCTTATTCCTATGATAGTTGCAATAATGATTGGAATTCCACCATTTAGGCTTCACTTTGGGTTTATGAGGTTTAGAGTTATTCGGCAATGTGATAATCTTGTTTGAGAATATAAAGGTCCTCATCACCACTTCAAGTGAAGCTCCCAAAGGTGTAAATGTGCACATAGGGTTGGACATCCATGATGGCTTACTTCTATTAGATTCATTGGATTTTTTTGATTCTTTAGACTTCGAATCCCCTTGTAGTTTTTTTTCATAAATGCCACTAATCAAATTAAAGATAAGCTCTTTATATTTATGTGCATCAACTATAATTAACCACATGTTTTTTTTTGTTCCATGGTTTTTGTCTTTGTTATTTCTATAGTTGGTGTTTTTGTTATTGGAATATCTTTGTTCAAAGCAAGTTTCCCTTTCTCAACAACAACCTCTTCAATGCAAAAATCACAATCCACCATATGATCAAATTTAACAAAGAGTTTCTTTCTAAGATCAAAGTGTAATTTGGGGAGAAGGTTGTTCATAAAAATGTTGACCCTTTTATATTTAGGTATTTAATGAGGGTAGCGTGATAGAATATTCCTCAATAATTGAAGGAAAGTACTAAAAGGTTGAGGAAAGTGTATAGGATTTCCTAAATCAACTAAGAATGATGTCCAAATGAAAGAGACTCAGAATAGTATTCATACAATAGATCTCAATATACCAGGTGATAGAGAGACAACATTACAATATTTTACCATAATACTAGTGATGAAATTCTCAAGAATGATATTATGGAAATAGGTTGGGTGGAAGATGACCTAGAGATAAATGGTAAACATTAGCATTAACAAGAGATAAACTTTAAGATCATATGATAAATCTTAGAACTGTAGGAGACAAAGAAATATAGACATGCAAAATGACCTAGATTTTGACCCAAAAAAACCTAGTTTCACTAGCTATTATGATTATTTTTATTCTAAGAAAGTTTAGACTCAATAATAGTAGCAAGTTTGATGTTCAAAATACAAGTTTATGTTAAAATACAATGTGACTTAAGTAGTAGTATCAAGTGTTAGGATTAAACCACAAACAAAAATAACAATTACATGCAAATATAAATAATATTAGAAAATATTGAATTGCACAGAAGAGAACACAAGACACCTAGATTTAACATGGTTCATCAAATCCCTAGGCTACATCCACCAAACATCAATTCCAATATTATTATGATCCAATTATTACAACCTAATTACAATCTGTTATCCCTTATAGCTCAATACTACTACAAGAAGCAATTATCACATCACATCATGAAAATCCCTAACCCTAAGCACTTTTATACAAATATTTTTTTCACTTTAGGGTTATAATTAATTACAACATGTCAGCCCAAAATTATTGATCAATTATGAATTATGGATTATGAATTATGAAGTATGTATAGTACTTCCCTAATCAGTCACCACAAACTAACAATCTCCCACTTGGGGACTGATCAAGCTCTACACTAAACAACAATCTCCCACTTGGAGACTGATATTGTAGCCATATCGATACCACATGGGGCTTCCACTGGATCAAACCATAGTGGAATTTGTTATTCATTTATTTTGTTCAGTCTAGAAGACCAACTACAGCTGAAGAGGAGTTCAACTTCTCCCTTGTCACTACCTTGGTAAACATATATGTTGGATTTTCATCTGTATGTATCTTATCTAGCTTTTTTTATCCATCATCCAAAATTGACCAAATGAAATGGTATCACAACTAAATTTTTTTTATCTCTGAATGTAGAGCATAATTTTTTGCAAGATGAATGGCATTTTGGCTATCTATAAACAAATAATTATCCCTTTGTGGGTGTCCCAATTGTTCCATGACCAACTAAATCCATATCATCTCCTTGGTTTCCTTTATAGAAGCAACATACTCCGCCTCAGTAGTGGATAAAGCATTAACCTTCTGCAATCGAGAAACCTAGATCACTACTGCCCTACCAATAGTAAAATACATAACCTGTAGTACTCCACCTGGTATCAATATCCCCTACCAAATCTGAGTCAAGATAGCCTTGTAAATCAATATTAGAGCCTCCAAAATGTAAAAACTTATTGGATGTTCCTCTCAAATATTTGAGAATCCATTTGACTACATTCTAATGCTTAATTATTGGATGACTCATATACTTGCTAACGACTCCCACTACATGTGAAATATCTAGCCTTGTACATACCATAACATACATCAAGCCTCCTATAGCTAAAGCATAAGATACCTTGGACATCTTATCCTCCTCTTCTTGTGTCTCTAGACACATCGCCTTAGTAAACTTCAAATGACTAGGTCAAGGTGTCTTGATAGCTTTAGCATCCTCCATAGAGAAACGTTGCAACACCTTCACAATATAATTAGCCTGAGATAAAGTCAAATTTATGTTCTTCTTACCTCTACAAATTTTCATACCAAGGATTTGTTTTGTTGCCTCCAAATCCTTCATAGAAAATGAATGTGCTAACAACCCCTTAATGTAATCCATGTTAGACCCAATTACAAGCATATCATCAACATATAAACATAAAATAATGTAGCTATCATCATCCAAACTCTCAAAATAAGCACAATGATCTGACTGACACCTCCTATATTCATGCTCATTCATAAAACTATCAAATTTTAGATACCATTGCCAAGTTGCTTGCTTCAAGCCATATAGACTTTTTTTCAATTTGCACACTAAGTTCTCCTTACCTTTGACCTTAAATCCAAGTGGTTGTTCCCTATATATCTCTCCATCCAAATCACCATGAAGGAAGGCTATTTTAACATCAAGTTCATCCAAATGCAAATCTTCAATAGCCACAATGCTTAAAACAATGAGAATAGAAGTCATTTTTAGAACAAGAGAGAAAATCAATGTCCTTTTTCTATGCAAATCCTTTTACAACTAGCCTGGCTTTAAATCTTTTCTTACCTCCATTCTCTTATTTCAACTTGTAACCCATTTATTCTGTAAAGCCCATTTACTTGTAGGTAACTTGCATAAATCTCAAGTCTTATTTTTTAGTAAGGATTCCATTTCATCTATCATTCTAGACTCCCACAGAATCTTAGTATCCACCTATACAACTTCATCATAATTGTAAGAATTTGCCTTAGGGAAAAATAACACCAAGATCAAGAAGCTCAAACACTAGCACAATATGGACCAATAATGGATGATTAGATAAAAATAATGAGAATATTGTACATACATACACACTAGAAGTGTCTATATATAAAGGCATCTAGACTGACTAGGAGTTAGCAAAGTGATAAGCCTCACAACTAAGCACATGTCCACCAAGAGTGGATTATCCTCCATTGAGCACAGAAGTTAGTGTGATGATGAGAGGATAAGAATACCGAGGTGTATCTCATAAAGAGATGTTGTAGACACGATGTGTTTAATTAGAGTGTGAACAACTATGTTATCTACATGACAACTCAGATGATTATGCAAACTCCTATGTTGTCAACAAGAGAACTCATCTAACTATGCATACTTCTACGTGTCTATATGATAAATAATAAAATAATGCATTTAACCTAAGTAAACTTAAGTAAATTTTACTAATTATTATTATATACACTAACACCCCCCCTTAAGTGCAACTTAGAGGAATGAACTTAAGCTCACAAAAGCTAGGATGAAAATGGATAATGGGTCCCAGCTACTAGGCCATGTTAGGTACCCATGTGCAAAAGCAATGCTCTACATAATGTGATGCAATGCAATGTAATGCAATCTCTCTGAAAATGGAGAAAGAGGGAAAACTTCATGGGAAAAACCCTCACCCAAAAAGAAATATGAGTGCAATAAAGAAGATGAGAGAGAAGAAGACCTTATGTAAGGAAAAAATCCCTCCCATAAGAAAGAAGAGATAAGTCAAGGGACTCCCCTTTCTAAAATATCCTGCAACCCCAAGAGATCTCGCAAATGAAGATACTTGACCTTATTGAAGGGTTTGGTGAAGATATCTGCAACTTGCTCTATTGTAGGACAATATTGTAATGCAATGACATGCTCATGTATCAACTCTCTAATGTAGTGCATATAAACCACAATGTGTTTTGTTTGTTGATGTTGAACTAGATGTTTTGAGATCTCAATAGCACTCTGATTATCACAATAAATGACAATGGGTTTAGGTATGTCAAATCCAAACTCCTTCAGAATATGTTGTAACCAAATAGCCTTTGTAGCTACAATGACAACTCCTCGATACTCAGCCTTAGTTGAAGAAAGAGCAATAGTATTTTGCTTCTTACTCTGCCAACAAATGGGGTTGGAACCAAGGTAAAACATGTAACCTGAAGTAGACTTGCGAGAATCAAGATCCCTTGCATAGTTTGTGTCTATATAACCAACCAATTGAAGTCTAGTACCTACTACATAGTGTATCACATGTGTATGTGTACCCTATATGTAGTGTAAGATGTGTTTGGTGGCCTTCTAATGAAGCTTATGTTGCTCTTGCATGAAGTGATAAACCATGCCAACTGCAAAAGCTATGTCAGGGTGTATATGTGTCAAGTAGATGAGACTCCCAACCAACTATCTATACACTGTAGAATCAACAAGTTGAGTAGAACACTTGACCTCTAACTTAACACTTGAAAGAAAGGAAGTAGGTGTAGGCTTGAGCAAGAAAGTAAATCAAGAGCATACTTGGGTTGAGAAAGTGTGATCCCAACTAAAGATTGTGTGATCTCAATACCAAGGAATTAATGAAGTAAACCCAAGTTTGTCATAGCAAATCTATCTTGCAAAGAAGTCTTGACACTAGCAATTATGGATGAAGTACTTCCTATAATGATCAAGTCATTTACATAAAGCACAAGTATCAAGTGTGAGTCATCCCTCTGAAGAATGTAGATATTTGAATCTAAATAACACCTAGTGAATCCTATTGAGAGTAGAAAGGAATCCATCTTGGCATACCAAGCTTGAGGAACTTCCTTAAGACCATAGATAGACTTTTTCAACTTACAAACTAAAGTAGTATCCTAAATGAAACCCTATGGCTACTCCATATAAATCTCTTAAAGAAGATCACCATTCAAGAATGCACTCTTCACATCCATCTGATGAACAACCAAACCATGAGCTACAACAATAGCTAGTGTCAAATGAATGGAGTTCATCTTAGCTACCAGTGCAAAAGTCTCAGTATAGTCAATATTAGGAACCTGTGAGAAAATTTTGGCAACAAGTCTAGCCTTATGCTTATCCACACTTCCATCCACTGCAAACTTTTTCCGATAGATCCACTTACATCGAACCAACTTTCTTCCCTTAGGAAGAGGAACTAATTCCCAAGTGTTGTTTTTGATTAAAGAGTTATATTCTTCCTCAATGGCCTTGTCCCATTTAGGAACACCTTATGCTTCCTTAAATGACCGTAGATCAGAAGCAAAGGCAATATAAGCATATGGAAATGATTTTTGTTGTGACCTTGTCCTCCTAGTATCTAAAGGATTCCCCGCCAAGAAACCTACTAAATCAAGTGTTTGTTGTGCCCAACGAGGTCTAGTGGAAGAAGAGGAAGGAATATCCTCAATTTTTTGTGGACCCTACAAAAGTGGTGTCTTACAAGTCAAAGTTGAAGGAATATCATCTTCCAAGTCACTATCATTACTATCATCACTTTCCTCATTTTCCATGAAGGAGAAAGGAGTTGAAGGAGCCAAACTTGGACAAGTCTCTTCAAAGTAAACACTCCTCTCAAATAATCTTTCATGTGTCTCTAGATCCATGATTTTGTATGCCTTAATGTGGTTAGGATATCCAACAAATATAAAAGGTTTTCTTTGAGGCTCCAATACCTTCCACCTTTGTGGAGGTGTCCTTGCCCACGCTAGACAACCAAAAACTTTAAAGTGTTTTACACTTGGTTTTCTGCCACACCAAGCCTCAAAAGGTGTAATTCCATCTAAGGCCTTATGGGGACTTCTGTTTTGGATGTAATTGGCACAATTCATGGCTTCTACCCAAAAAACTTGATCTAGAGACTTATGTTGAAGCATACAAGTGGTCATCTCCTTAAGGGTTCTATTCTTCCATTCAGTAACACCATTTTTTTGTGGAGTGTATGCAACTAAATGTTGAAGATCAATACCCTAATGAGTACAAAAGTCTATAAGCCTTGATTTCACATATTCCCTTCCATTATCTATTCATAGAATCTTGATGGCTTTCCCTGATTGCTTCTCAACTTGAGCTTTGAAGGTGATAAACTTATCAAACACTTCACTCTTATGAGAAAGAAAGAAGACCTAAGTGTTACATGAAAATTCATCAATGAAGGTGAGAACATAGTGAGCCTTTCCAAATGATGGTACTAGAAATGGGCCAGCTACATCACTATGAACCAATTCAAGAACAATAGTAGCTCTCCAAAACTTCCCCTTGTCAAATTTCTTTTCGTGATGCTTGCCTACTTCACAACCTATACATAAACCCTCTAAATACTTGACTTGAGGTAGACCAATGACTATATCCTTACTGTTGAAGGTAGCTATAATTGAGATGTCCAAACCTCTCATGCCATAGTTTACTTTGTGAATTTGACTGGGTTAACAAGGCAAGGGAAGTGGACTTAGGCACAAAAAGAGAAAAAGAATAAAGTCTTGTCTCATGATTAGCCTTTCTAATTGCCAGCATAGAATCATCTTTTAGATTTTTCACCACAACTAAATTAGGAAGGAAATTTACTTTGTTGCCACATCCATAGTGAGTTATCTAGAAGATTGAAAAAAGGTTGGTGCTAAGGTTAGGAACATGAAGAACATCCTTGAAGATGCTAAGGTTAGGAACATGAAGAACATCCTTGAAGACACCATTGTCCAACTCAAAATTCCCTTTTCCTTCAACTTCCACTTGTGTTTCATTTTCCACATAGATGTAAGGTACATTTGATGGTTTCAAAGAGGAAAAATGTTCCCTTGAAGCACCCATATGATGTGTAGCTCCTGAATCAAGAACCCATTCCTCTAAATTGTTTGTACTTTCTACCAAAGCTTGTCCCTTACCTTTTGAAGTGGATGAAGATCCCTTAGCTTTATAGGCATTTGGTACATTAATTATGTTTCCTCATCAAGGTTAGCAACTCATCAATCTACTTATCCTTACACTCATGTTCATCATGACCATTCTTCTTACAATAGGCACAAGTTTTCTTCTCCCTTTTGTTGAAGTTGATCCCATTCTTATTATTTTTGGAAAAAGACTTGCCTTTCTATGAGGAAGATTTTTATGGAGGAAGATTGTTATGTGTCATCTTGTGGGTTAGCCTTCCATTGCTTTTCCTTCTTGTTGGAATTTTTATCTCCTGGATTCCCTTGATTAGCTACCAAGTCTTTGGTCTTGGAAGACTAGAGAATTCCCATACTCACTAACTTTTCATGTTCTAAGACCACCATTCCTTAAAATGACTCAAATGAAGGCTTAGTGAAGGCACTACCCATTATTAACTTGTGAGTATTATAACTGGAAACAAAATTTGCATATTCAAGAGGAAGATGAGTTATTATATGTTTGATAAACTTTCCATCCTTGATGGGTTCACCACAATCCTTAAGTTGTGCCCTATACATGTCTACTTGGGTAAGATAGTCTTTGATGGTGTCAAAATTCCTAGGATCCAATTTCAGAAGATTGTCCTTAATGGTGTAGGCCATGTCTTCATCTACTACCCCATACAATGCTTCAAGTTTATCCCAGACTTCTATTGGCTTTTTAAGGTTCTTGATGTGATATTTAATAGGATCTAATATATTATTTAACAAGGTTCGTAGGGCCATTTCTTGTTTTGATGCCTAGTCTTCTTTACGAGACTCATCAGTTTCATCATCAGGTTTCTTTGTTGTATTAGTTACATAATGCAATAAACATTTTTCAATTAATGGTTCCTTTATCTTTTCTTTCCAAGTAGCATAATTCTATGGAGTTAACTTATAAAAAGAACCCATAATGCAAAAGAAAGAGCACAAGATCAAGGAGACACAAGAACACAAGACACACACCCCCTTTTCACTCAATCAAAGAACCCCCTCCCCCCCAAATGAATGCTTTAGGCACTTTATATGTAGTGCATTTACAATAGACCACTTGTCAAAATGGACAAAAGTGGACTTTTGATTTTATTGTTTACAACCTCCTCTTGGAGATCAAATCTGGTACTTAGTAATCTAGCTTATATATACAACAATTTTGAAGTTTTATCAAAGCAATACAATGTAAAAAAGGGCCTATTTCTAAAAGTGGTATTTCTATCCACACAAGCCTATAATTTGATTACAAATCTAGAAAGTAGATGAAAAATTATACATTTTTTAAAAAAATGGAACCTAAAAATGTGTCCAGATGAGCTCGTATGGAGCATTTGAAGTTACAAAATGTAGGATTGGATAGGTACAATTGCCAAAAACTAAATTTTTTGACAAATTCATGCACCAAAATGACAAAATAATAGCACCACTAAAAAATTCAAGAAATTCTAGCCTAGATAAAAAAAAATTGCACCTGATTTGGAGTCCAAATGACTGAGATATGGCCTCCAAAAGTTGGACTATCAAATCAAAACTACATATGGAGAAGGGTCTGCTAAACTATGAGGTTAAATTTGACATCCAAATGGCCATTAGAGTAGTTCAATATGGTCTACTTGTGACAGTCAAATGGCTGTCAAGTTTAAGATAGTGAAATGGTGACATCAGCAAAAAAGGGCCCGCTTGGCTTACATGGCAGTACAGATTGACGTGGATGATGATGTCAATAGAGTACGGATTGATGACATTTTGTTGACTATGTAGGGGGCACTAATGTGGTGGTGTCATGTGTTTGTTGATATGTCCTGGTTACATGGTGAGTGATGTGGCTTGTTGTGGCACTGACTTGTTAACCACATCAGAGCTGAGGTGGTCATTGCTTGCATCGGCATTGACTGTGCTATCTTCACAAATGTGGCAGTGGAGGTGGCCATTTTTTTGGACAAATGGAAGTGTGAAATGCACTGGTGGGAGTGAATCAACTGACATGGGAGAGTACGATCGATAAGAGCGGAGGTAGAAGGTTGCCAAGAAGGGTTGGTGATCGACATGGAGAAGCCGGCAAGTGGGTGTGGGACTTCAGTCCCATGTTCACCCCAACTTTGATTACTAAATGTTTTAAAAACAAAAGGTTGCAGACACTTCAAACCACTAAGAAATCACTGTTATTTGATATGTTGTGTGTTGATTTCACTAGTTTCTAGATGGTTCACCAGGTTGAGTGAGGAAATTCTAGTAGTGGTTTGATGGAATATGCTGGCAAAATATTTTGTGGGCACTGAGATTTGACCACCTGGTTTTCTGGCAAAAAATGCTTCTCTACAAGCCTAATAGGACAATTTTTTTTTGAAAAAATGCAGTAGATTTGGAAAAAATTTGTAGAGATACAAATATTAAAAATGCAGATCTAAAAATAAATTGCATAGATCTAAAAGATTAGATCAATTCCACAAATCGGGCTTTCAAGTTTCGGTTTGCAAAAAAAAAATTGCCTCAAATTTGACTATAGCCTAGGGTATGAAAATTTATAGTTAAAATTCACTGAATCAATGCTCTGGATAAAATGGTGAGGTTTCCTTTAGCACTAGATGCTCCCTATAGCTATAGATACTCCAGATCTGAATCGGGGTCCTTCCAGAGGTGAAGCAAAAATGGTCTCCAAATGGCTATGTGAAGAGAACTCGTAACGCTCTGATACCATGTAAGAATTTTCCTTGGGAAAAATAACACCAAGATTAAGAAGATCAAACACTAGTACAATATGGATCAATAATGGATGATCAGAATAACAATAATGAGAATATCATATGTATATACACACTAGAAGTGCCTGTATATAAAGGCATCTAGAATGACTAGGAGTTAGCAAAGTGATAAGTCTCACAACTAAGCACATGTCCACCAAGAGTGGATTATCCTCCATTGAGAACAGAAGTTAGTTTGATGATGAGAGGATAAGAATACTGAGGTGTATCTCATAAAGAGATGTTGTAGACACCATGTGCTTAATTAGAGTGCGAACAACTGTGTTGTCTACATGAAAACTCAAATGATTATGCAAACTCTTGTGTTGTCAACAAGAGAACTCATCTAACTATGTATACTTCTAGGTTTCTATATGATAAATAATAAAATAATGCATTTAACCTAAGTAAACTTAAGTAAAGTGAAATAATAATTAATTATTTATACTAACAATAACATTCAAGTTCACTTGCATCTGTTAGGAAAATAGAGTACAAAGAAGGATAAAATATTTCTAGAGGTCTACTTAGACTTGTTGAGCATCTAACATTCACTGGGGTGTGTGGTATTTTTTGTTGCATTTGTTGCAAATCATGAGGAATTGTTGGAACATCATCTTTTGGAGTATCATCCAACACTACACAATCATCTTCTTTCTTCTCATGTTGTTGCAACATATCTTTGTACAACACTTTCTCATTGAATATGACATCTTTGCTTCTTACAATTTTTAAATTTTCAAAATCCCAAAGCCTATAACCAAATTCATCAATTTAATATCCAACAAATTCACATTTCTTTGACTTAGCTTCTAGCTTTGTTCTATTTTTAGAATTTATATGTGTGAACGCTTCACAACCAAAGGTTTTGAGAAAACAATAACTCACCTTCTTACCAGTTCATGCTTCCTCCAGAATACCACAACCCAAAGGAGTAGAAGGACCTCTATTAATTAAATTTTCATCAATATTAATAGCCTCTACCCACATGTTTAAGGGCAACCTCATGCTCCTTGCACGCTCCATTATAGTCATGTTCATGCATTCAACCACTCCAGTTCTGTGGAGTCCTTGGAACAGTTTTTGTACATGAATACCATTAGTGGAGCAATAATCTTCAAATTCATGATACAATACTCACCAGCATTATCATATCTGAGACATTTTAATTTCCTATCAGTCTCATTTTGACCAAGCATTTCCTTTTCTTATAAGTTTGAAATACATCAGATTTTTGTTTAAGGAAATAAACCCATAGTTTTCTAGTTGCATCATCAATAAATGTAACATAATAATGAAAGCCAGAAAGGGAAGATACCTAAGCTGTTCCACGTACATCTATATGCACAAGCTCTCATCTCTCACTTTTCTTTTCCTTCCCACTCTTCACAAAACTTCCTCTCTTTTGTTTTCCATACATACAACTTTCACAGAAATCCATATTAACACATTTCAAACCTAGTAAAAATTTTTTTGAATGAATTAATTTCATACCTTTCTCACTCATGTTCCCAAGTCTATTGTACCATAGCGTTGTATCAGAATCTACAATAATCATTTGTTCTCCCTACTCAATTACAACAACTATTCTTGAAGATTCATTTTTCTCTTAAACAATTAAAGTAGAAGGAATAATATGACCTGCACAAAGATATAAGGTTCCTAATTTCACACCTTTTTCTAATACAAGGGAACCTTTTGAAACCTTCCAAATTTTATCATTAAAATTAACTACACAACCCTCATCACCGAGTTTCCCTACTAAAATTAAATTCCTATTCAGCCTTGGAACATGCCTTACCTCATGTAGTAGCCAATGATTCCCATTCTATAACTTAACCTTAACTTTTCCCTTTCCAACAATCTGATAGGGTTCATTATCCCCCAAATAAACAAGCCCAAAATCCCCTTGGACATAATCAATAAAAATAACCTCTATGAGTTGTAGCATGAAATGAAGCACCAGAATCTAAAACCCATGAATTTTCAACACTTTCTAAAGAAAGAAGCAAAGAATCCTCTTCAAATTTTCTACTTACCACATTTTCCTCCTTGTTCCCTTCTGGTTTATCTCCTTCAAAGTTCTTTTGAGTCCAACAATATTTCTTCTTATGCCCTAGTTTACCATAGTACCATCAATCTCTTGGTCCTCTAGATTGAGACCTCTTTCCCTTTGACTTTTCTCTTAATTTCCCATGATTTTCATATTGTTTCCTCTCTTAGTAATTCTACCTCTGCTTTATGCATTTAAAGAACTTCCTGATGTAGATCCACTTGAGGTTTTCCTATGAGTTTCCTCACTCAAAATAACACTAATCACATCATCATATTTTAGGGTATTAGATCCAAAAATAGAATTATACCCAACCATTACCAAGCCATTCCAACTTTCAAGAAAAGAAAACAAAATCAAGAGAGCCCTAATTTCTTTATCAAAATTAATACCCATAGAAGATAACTAACTAGTAATAGTATTAAACTTGTTTAAATGATCCGTGATAGATCCACCTTCTGCCATCTTCATATTAAATAAATGCTTCATGAGAAATACCTTATTTAAAGTGGAGGGCTTTTCATATAATTTCACTATAGTTTCCATTAACTCTTTTGTCATCTTCTCTTTTGTAATGTTAAATGTCACTGATGGTGATAAGCATAACTGAATACTTCCAAGTGCCTTTCTGTTTAAAATCTCCCAGTCCTCATCTATCATAGTTCCTTGTTTCTTTTTTTTTTCCCCTTCCAACGACTTCCATAAATCCTTCTACTTAGTGCTCCATTTGCATTTTCTATAACTGAAATTTTTTTCTATTAAACTTGTCAACCTTCAACTTACCCTTTTCTTCCATCACTCCCACTCAACTATGAGACTCCCACTTAACCATGAGACTTTCTTGTAGAGGATAACTAAAAAACAACCTCGCTTTGATACCACTTGTTAGGATTAAACCACAAACAGAAATAACAATTACATGAAAATATAAACAATATAAAAAAATATTGAATTGCATAGAAGAGAACACAAGACACCAAGATTTAATGTGGTTCACCCAATCCCTAGACTACATCCACCAAATAGCAAGTCCAATATTATTACGATCTAGTGATTACAACTTGATTACAATCTGTAATCCCTTATAGCTCAATACTACCGCAAGAAGAAGTTATCGCATCATACATTATGAAAATCCCTAACCTTGAGCACTTTTATACAAGTATTTTTGCTGCTTTAGGATTATAATTAATTACAATATGTCAGCCCAAAATTCTTGATCAATTATGAATTATGAAGTATGTATAGTACTTCCTTGATCAGTCACCACAAACTAACATCAAGAAATCAAGAAAGATACAAATCAATTTTGCATGATTGAAATATTTGTGAAATCTCAAAGTATAAGCCCTAGTACTATTGCCATGTATATGTTCAATAAATTTCCATGGGCCTCAACACTAATTCAAGACATATCAAGCAATATCTAACTAAAGGTCATGGATTGTATTAATACCTTGGCTCACAACTTTATGCTTCATCGCCTCACACAAAGTGATATTAGTTGTATTGTTAGGTACTTATAATACATCCAAAGGAACACATATGTCGAGTCAATTCTTGGAGAAATCTGAGTAGTCCACTTGGATCATTCCTTACACCAAGATATCAATAGGACTAACATAGGGTGACTTCTAACCTAGATTCTTAGTAAGGGTTCCATTCATATCATCCCCCTTGGTTCTGATACAGGATTAAGGCCTCGTAACCCCAAGAGCACTTAGATGTGATGGTCTTGCAAGCAAGATTAAGGCCTCAAGTACCCCAATCACATCAAACATACCCAAGTATGAATTCCCTAGTGGTCAAAATCCCACAAATGTCCTCACTAGACGGATATAAATAATATGTTCTTCCAAGATTTTGGCCTCTACTAAGGACTTCTTTATTATAGCGAGTTGGAGTAGTTGGTTCACTTGTTCCCACTTGGGTCATTCTTATGAGATGTTTCCCTCAGTGGAAGGCCCTCTAAAGGATATATGATCCCATTAAAGGATCAACAAAAAATGGATAACAAGTGGAGGTACATATTTGTATTTCTCTCAAAAAGGAAAAGAACACACTCTCCTATCCCACAAGATTTTTCCAAACACACCAAGAAAGATTAATTAAGGTTTCTAGGTCGTACAAGTTCATTTAGTGCCTCAAGCTGGGCTCTGGAACATTCTTAGGAGGTCTCCAAGAAACTTAAAAATTGCAATAACTTTCAAACTGTGAAATCTTTTCACCTAATTCCTTTTCTAGAGTGCTTGAAATTAGAATTACAACCTTACCTCCAAATTACACACTCTAACTCATCATAATTGTGGCATTATTACAAAATAACCTATTGTATGCATTGGCATGTATCATTATGTGCTAAAAAACTAACCCAAAAAGGTAATAATGGGAATATGAGAGTTGGAATATCTATTTGACCCAAATGGGTATCTGGAAATAGAAATAGATTAAATATAAACTAATAGATTAAATATAAATTAACACTAAGTATATTTTTGGGTGATACATGATTTCCCTTACATCGCTAGATGCTGCTACATCGTACACCCAAGGTAAATTAAAAAGTGACCCTGTCACTTTGCAATTGGTTGTGGAAAACCCAAATGGGGAACCTCTACCTTGGATAACTAGGTCAAATATTTCACTAGTCATCCATTCTACTTCACTAGGTACTCCTCATACTACATGTTTCTAGTACTCGTTCCAATGCAATTATCTAGGATTTCTTCTCCTTCTCATAAGTAGGAATGGGACATGGCACAAGTGTTGGCTCCTCCTCTGCACCATCTTCATGATATTGTGTTAAGTTAATAATAATGGAAATAGGGGATATATGAATTCTATCTAGAAACTCCACCTCCTATACATTCCATGAATCATGTTTCTTCAAAATTTTCCAAGGACCTAATTTCTTCATCTTCAGCTTGTTATAGGTACCCACTAGAAATCATTCCTTTTTAAAGTACATCATAACTAGATCCCCAATTTGGAACTCCTTATGTCTCCTCTTTTGATCTTCTCTAGCCTTATACTGCAGGTTCACTTTTGAAATATGCTCACATACTTCCTTGTGTAGGTTCTTGACATGTTCAACAAACTCATATGCCTCAACACTAGTCCTCCCTCCTTGCTTTATCTTCCTCAACTCTAGTGCAATATACAGACTACTCCCATACATAATTTAGAATGGTTGCCTACCAGTACTCCTATTCATTGAATTATTGTAATAAAATTATGCCTTTGGTATAATCAAATCCCATCCCTTGGGATTATCCCCTGCAAAACACCTCAGCCAATTACCTAGGCATCTATTCACCACTTTAGTTTGTGCATTAATCTGTAGGTGATGTAACTTCAACTTCTTCCATAAATTCCTCCAAAAATAGCCAACAAATTGGGTATCTATGTTTGAAACAATACTCTTTGGGAGACCATGTAGCCTCACCTCCTCTCTAAAAATAAAAATTTACAATATGAACTACACCATGGGTCTTGTAACAAGGAGTGGAATGAGCCATCTTGAAACCTAGCAACCACCACAAATACAGAATCATTGACCTGTTGTGTCCTTGAAAACCTAAGAACAAAATCCAAACTTATCTCTTCCCACAACCTTGATGGAGAATGAAATGGTTGATAGAGTCTAGTATTTTGACTGACTTCTTTAGAAGTCTGATTCACTCAACAACTCTACACAAACTTCTTTACATCTCTTGATAATTGAAGCCAAAAATAATTCTCACTAGCAATAGCAATGATCTTATCTTGAACAAAGTGTCTTACCATCCCTCCACTATGGTTCTCCTTAATCAATTTCTCCCTCATGGAACTTCTTGGAATACACAACTAACTAACTTTAAACAACATACCATCTTGGATAATGTAATACAACCACATGGTCTTGTTTAGAGTAACAAGTTCCTTACAAACTTTCAAAACCTCTACAAAATTAAGATTTTCTAGGTACAAAGGCTTGAGTTCATTAAATCCAACCACTCCAACCTTCATTTCATTTAGTAACAAGTGTCTGCTACTTAATGTATTAGTAACCCTATTAGATCTCCCAGTTCTATGTTTCAATACAAATGTATTCTTTGCAAGAACTCTACCCATTTCAGGTGTCTCTTATTTAATTTACCTTGTTGATTTAGGTACTATAATGTTTTATGATTAGTATAAAAAAAATTCTTTTGGCAACAAATAATGCCTCTGCTTATTTAAAGCCTAGACTATAACATAGAACTGTTGATCATAGACAAAATGCTTCTTCTTTTCATCATACAATTTCTCCCCAAAATATGCAATAGGCTTACCTTCTTAGCTTAACACAACTCCAATAGTACTACCACTAGCATCACAATCCACCTAGAACACCTTGTTAAAATCAAGGAGTGCTAACATAGGTTGCTCTGTCCACTTGAACTCATTTATATCCCTCTCATTGTTTCAATTAGGGGTGCACAAATACTACTAAAATTATGAATGAACTGCCTATAAAAACTAGACAAACCATGGAATGACCTCACCTCGGTGGAAGACCTTAGGTTGGGCCATTCTAGGATTACCTTCATGTTCTCAATGTCAATTTTGAGATCATCAAGTGATACAACAAACCCCATATAGACTAACTCCCTTTTTACAAAGCTACACTTCTTCAAATTAATAAATAATTTTTCTTCCCTTAAACTCTCAAAGACACTACGAATGTGTACAAAATGTTTATATAGAGAATTACTAAAGGTAAAAATATCATCCAAATAAATAATAACAAGTTTTCCCATAAATTTCTTTAGTACCTCATTCATAAGCAACGTGAAGGTTCTCGGTGCATTGGAAAATTCAAAGGGAATGACTAACCACTCATGTAGACCCTCCTTGGTCTTGAATGTAGTTTTTCATTCATCTCCCACTCTTATATGTATCTAGTGATAGTCACTCATGAGATCTATCTTTGTGAAGTATTGAGCTTCACTCAAGCATACCATAAGATCATCCATCTTTGGAAAAGGAAATTGGTACTTTGTGGTTATCTTGTTTATATACCTAGAGTCTATACACATCCTCTACTCTCCATCCTTCTTTTGTGCTAGTACTACAGGTGTTGCACATCGACTTAGGCTCTCCCAAATCAAACCTTTCCTAAATAGATCTTGAACTTGTATGTTCAACTCCTTAGTCTTAGTAGGAGTCATATTATGAGTAGCCTTGCCAAGAGAATTGGCTTTAAGGACTAAATTTATTTTATGATTAATTTACCTTACTAGTCGCAACCCTTCTAATAAATTATCACATATGATATCACCATACTTAACTAACAAACCTAAGACTTCTGCTGGAACATCTCTGCCATCTTCCTTATCCACTCTAGGAATCAAAGCATAATACACATGTTGATATTTCATGCAACCCAAAAAAATTATTCCATCAAAAAGACATGCCCTAACACTATTGCATACCTTTTCATCTTCATTTATGAAGGACTAAAGCTTGTGACAAACTCCATCTTTTGCTAGTGAATAGGTGTTTGCATGACCATCATGTACAATATTCCAGCCATACTACCATGACCATCCTAACATAAAATGACATACATACATTAGTATGATGTTACTGAGTACCTAATCATGATAGCTCCCAGTCTTGAACTTCACCAAACATTGTTCACTAACCATGTCCTTATATTCATCCTACACCCAGGAAATTTGATAAGGTTGTGGATATTTCTCTCTTAAGTTTTAACTTCATGACCATCTCCTCTAATACCAAGTTGTCAGTGCTCCCACCATGAATGATCACATCACAAAATTTACCCTCATACTTGTACCTAGTACAAAATAGACTCTTCCTTTGTCCAGGTTCACCACTCGACAAGACCAATTTATTAACCAAGACCTCTCCTTTTTTTGCATCCTCTAAATATGATGACTTGGCATCATCATCCACATGAGCAACCCTTGCTTGACATTTAGCTCTCCTATCTTCTATTTCTTAGCATTTAGGGCACTCATAGGATCGATGGCCTTCTTCACCATAGTGAAAACATGTACCACAAAAGTGTCCTCTTCTTGACTCTTGTCCTCTTCCTTTGGCTCTTCCTCTTTGGTCTCCAAAATTTTGATCATGAGAGTTGTTGAAACCCTCATTCCTCTAGTTTCAGTTGGTACCCACATCTTCATTTTTCTTATGGTCCTCATTTCGGCCTCCAAAATACTTACCACTTCCCCTTTCTCCTTAACCTCACCCTCTTTTCTTTCCATAAAAAAATCTTATCCCCAACTCGCAAGAAAAATTAGTATGCCTCTTTCATCTAGCTCATTCTAACCAAAACTAGCTACTCCTACATGTTAGGTCTTAACCCATTAAGATAACACACAACCTTCTCCTTGTTAGCTTTTGCATACCCCATCCTAATAAGAACTTAGTAAGACTCTTTTGTATATTCGTGGATAGATTTTCTCTGATACCACTTAATGAGGGCACAACTCAAGGAAAAACTAAACACAATAGGAAAAGAAACTTTTATTTAAAAATGCTATGCTATTACATTCCTTACAGAAAAAACATGCTCAAACTACATGCCCTATGGGCTTACAACACTATCAGAATGTGGGGAAAAACCCTTCTCACAATAACTTCTGCCAAACTTCACCAAAACTACCTTTACATCACAAGAATTGACCTTAAGAAACCCTAATTAGGTTTATAATTAGGAATACATCTTACATTCATCCATTCAGTGACCACTGCCAAACAGAAGGTTCTAGAAGTTACATTAGAAGTTGGTGCAAAATTAGTAGATTTTAGATATGGTACTCCAACTTTTGATCCAACTGATTAATTATTTACATTTTTTTAAAATCTTTATGAGCGCTCTATATTTGTATGGGAGAAATTAGTTTTATCCCCACTTTTTGAGGTTGTACGAGGTCATTTAGTGCATCAAATTGGGCTCCAAAGCATTCTTAGGAGGTCTCCAGGAAACTTTAAATCGCAATAAGTTTCAAACTGTGAAACCTTTCAACCTCATTCTGTGTCTAGAGTGATCTAAATTACAATTATAGCCTTCCCTCCAACTTACACCCTCTAATTCATCATAATTGTGGCCCTATTGCAACATAACCTATTTTTTGCATTTGCACGTATCTTGAGGTGCTAGAAAAACTAACCTCGATAAGTAATAATGGGAATATGAGAGTTGGAATCTTTATTTGACCCAAATGGGTATCCATAACTACAAACACATCAAACATTAACTAAAACTAAGCATATTTTTGGGTGGTGCAAGATTGTCGTTATACCACTGGATGCTCTTGCATCACAACTTCTCGCCAACTATTGGTATCGCTTTCCCAAAAATTCTAGTAAATTCACAAATCACACCAACTTATCTATTGTGCCATATTGAGGTCCTTATTCTTCAATGATCTAGCTAGGATCATGTAAAAGCCAAAATGAGTTAGGATTTTAGCTTAAATGTTAGGTGCTCTTGCACCATTCTCCCCCTTCCCCCCCTCCTCGCCTTGACGAGAGAGAGAGAGAGAGAGAGAGAGAGAGAGAGAGAGAGAGAGAGAGAGAGAGAGAGAGAGAGAGAGAGAGAGAGAGAGAGAGAGAGAGAGAGAGAGAGAGAGAGAGAGAGAGATTAAGTCACACTAGGAGACATTAATTCAATGTTGATGCCAAGATTCTTAAACTCGCTTTCTCCAACCCAAGTGGGTTCTAATTCTTCTAGATTCATCCATTTGATGAGATGCTTTATATATGTACCATAATTAGTTTTCTTCTTAATTCTAGAGTCCAAAACACTCTAAAGTTGAGGTTGTTTCTTGGATGGTATAGGCACCTCAATATTGATGTCTTTATCAATTTCCATGGCATGTTTGATCAAAACACAGTCCACGAAGATGTAGAAGATGGTGGCATGAGCAAAAATGAGAAAATACTGAAATCTATTTTTTTGGTATTTTCTATGTTCTAGTATTTTGCATTTTTAGAGGCCTCCAAGGCATTTCTAGGCTTTAGCAGGGGCAAGAAGCCATAGTGGTACGCTTAAGACTTCAAAACACAAAATGGAGAACTTTAGAAGATCTTTCCAAAAATTCTAATAGTTTGTGTTTTTGAGCTACGAGTAGAAAGTTATGACTTCTACAAGTAGATTTTTAATATAGATTTTTGTAGCTTTTAATAGTTGTTTCAATTTATTTTGTAATTAATTGTCTTGTGGACTCTTCATTTTCATTTCCAAGGGATAGTGATGACCCTTGGGATCCATCATACTTGTAGAAACTCTACTTTCAAATGGAATGGATCACTTTTGGCTTGCAAATAATCTATTGTGACATTTTAATGGTTTTTTCAATTAATTCACAATACCACAGGTTCTACACTAGGTATTGTAATCTAAATTCTTAATTTAGATTAGTGGTATCAGAGCTTGTTCACTCTTGTATGTCCCATTGTACGCAGTCAGCTTATCGAAGGTTGGGATTGGGCACAAGATATCTCTTAGATTATCTTCCTTTGAGAAGCACAAGGTCATAGATGACAAAACAACAAACCGAGGGGATAGATGAATCCTTTAAAACACTGGTAGAAGAGGTATTAAATAAGAAACATGAAGAAATGATGAAACAATTTTTAGAGATGCTTGGAAAACGAGAGGCACAAGCCAGTCCGAGCAATCCAAAATTTAGTGGGCAAACCCCATTCAAGGTGCAAGTAAATTTTGATATTCCAACTTTTCAAGGAAAAATTGATGCAGATGTTGTTGATGACTGGTTGTCCAAATTGGAGAGGTACTTTTGTGTTGATAATTTCTCAAATATAAAACAAGAATATTACCCTGAGGATACCTATGAACAGAAATATATGCGATGACAATTACTCTGACAAAAGAAAGACCAATCATCTAGGAGTACACCAACATATTTCATGCTCTCTCTGCAAAGCTTGGCATCAAAGACTCAAAAACATCGAGTTCTGAAGTATAAGAGTGGTCTTCATAGATATATTCAGACTGAAATGGATTTCTTGAATATAGGAACATTGTCTAGTGCTTTCAAATATGCATCAAGAATTGAGGAGAAATTCAAACAAAAAGGGAGGGAAAATCCAATGAATAACAAATGGAAAGGTGAAGGTAATAAGCCAATGGGAAAACAAACAACAATGGATCCATCTCCAAATGCACCAACAAAGAAGACATGGGGCATAAAGAAAATAGGGCAAGACTCAGGTATGTGGTTTGAAGTCCATAAAATACCCTCTCATAACACCAAATATTGTAGAACTATAAAGAATTTAATGATGGAAACCCATGAAGAAGCTATTGCACCCGAGTTGATAGATTTTGGAAAACAAAAAGAGGATGAACAGATCATTGAGCCTGACTCGTATGCCACAGTGACCACTACAAAGGTATTTGTTCATGATAATGAAGAAAGATTGTTCCATTCACAAATCTGGGTAGGAGGAAAAGCTTTGCATTTTATTGTTGATAGTGGTAGTCAAAAAAATTTGATATCCACTGAGACTGTAAAAAGATTGAATCTAAAAACAACATCACACCCACAACCATATTCTATGGGAAGGGTGAGCCAAGGGAGAGATATTCAAGTAAAAAAGAAATGTCATCTATCATATTCCATTAAACCATTCAAAGATGAGGTGATCTGTGATGTAGCTCCTCTTGATGTGTGTGATATTTTTCTAGGACAACCATACATGTATCAACATCACAGGGTGTATGAGTCTAGACCATGAAGTGTGACAATCAAATTAGGTGGATAGAAGTACATGATTCCAGAGGTAAGTCCTACACACTCTGCATCTTTGATTAGTGCAAAACAAAGTAGAAGGTTAATAGCCCAAACTGGTACACTTTCTATTATTGATGATTCATCCTAAGGAACAAAAGAAAAGTGTGTGTAATTCTCATTCCATGGTGTCCATCACAACAAAACAACAAAGATCAATGGATTAGATTTTAACAAAAGTTCAGAATGTGTTTGAGTTACCAACAAGGGGTACCCTCACATTGCCAAGTTTGACACTCTACTGATTTGATACCAAGAACCCCATTGCCTAATGGGCCAATATATAGTAGGTCAGTTATAGAACATGATGAGATAAAAAGGTAGATACAAGAATTGATTCAAAAAGGACATATCCCCCAAGGTGCATCTCCCTATGGTAGCCCAATTGTTCTTGCAAACAAAAAGGATGGTACATGGAGGCTCTGTATTGATTATAGATCATTGAATACGATAACTATAAAAAATAGATATCCAATTCCTTAGATAGATGATCTCTTAGACCAGCTTAGAGGGACAAAATTCTTCACTAAAATTGATTTGAAATATGGATACCATCAACTACCAATTGATCCAAAAGATGTATGGAAGACTGCTTTTTAATCCAAAGAGGGATTATTTGAATGGTTGGTGATGCCTTTTGGCCTCACAAATACCCCAACCACATTTATGAGGATGATGAATGATGTTCTTAGGCCATTCACTGACTCTTTTGTAGTTGTGAATCTAGATGATATTCTAATTTTCAGCAAAAGATGGGAAGAACATTTGCAACATGTGGAACAGATATTGTCTACATTGCAAGACCATGGACTCTATGCAAATAAGGAAAAATTTTATTTTGGTATGAAAAGTATTAAGTACTTGGGATATATTATTGATAGTGAAGGTGTTCATGTTGATCCTGAAAAGATCCAAGTAATTAAAGATTGGCCTACTCCAAGGAATCTCACAGAGTTGCTTAGCTTCTTGGGCTTAGCTAACTTTTATCACAGATTTGTGTTTGGATTTTCACATTTGTCTTGGCCTTTGAATCAGTCATTACAAGGAGGTATGAAAGCAAAATTCAAGTGGACAAGTTCTCAACAACAAGCATTTGAGGAGTTGAAACAAAGGTTATGTTCTACACCTATTTTATCTCTTCCTGATTTACAACAATCTTTTGAAATTCAAACTGATGCATCAGAATATGCTTTGGGAGCAGTCCTCATGCAACATGGACATCCAATTGCTTACCATAGTGAGATTTTTTTTGATACAGTGTGTAGATATCCCACCTATGATAAAGAATTTTATGCTATTGTTCAAGCTTGCAAGCAGTAGAAACACTATATATTGGGAAAGGAGACTATCATTCACACAGATCACAAACCCCTTCAATTTTTGCAAACACAACGCAAATTATAGAATGATAGGCACCAAAGATGGTCAGCCTAATTGCAAGAATAAGTATGGTATTAGAATCATGTGGTCACCAAATAGAAAATTGGGCTCACTTGTATGGGCAGGATAATGAATTTTCTGATGTTTATACCCAGCTTGTGGAAGGTAAACATGTGAATGATTATTACTTACAAGATGGAATGCTTTGCCACTTTGGCCAAATTTTTGTTCTTGAGGAGGAACGTAAGAAGTTAATATGGGAAGCTCACTATAGTAAGGTTGTTGGTCATTTTGGAATAGGTAAGACTACTGCTATACTACCAAAATATTTTTACTGGCCAAGATTGAAAAATGATGTGATAGAATACATTCAAGCATGTACAATGTGTGCTATTGCAAAGCCTGCAAATCGTAAGTTGGGTTTATATTTACCACTTCCTATTCCAAATAAACCTTGGAATTCAATTTCAATGGATTTTATGTTTGGTCTTCCTACCACTAAACATGGGCATGATTGTGTATATGTTGTAGTAGATATATTTTCAAAAATGGCAATATTGGTGGCCTTTAGAAAGGCAATCTCTGTAGAAGAAATTGCAAAACTCTTTTTTGAGCATGTTTGGGTTCATTTTGGGCTACCAAAAACCATTATTTTAAATAGGGTTACTCAGTTTCTCAGTAAATTTTGCTCTTCGTTATGGGCAATGATGGACACAAAACTAACAAAGTCTACTACATTCCATCCTCAAATAGATGGTCAAACAGAGGTTGTTAATCGAATGATTATTCAAATTCTGCATATGTATCACTCAAACATCCTCGCACATTAGATGAGAGCCTTCCATATGTGCAACATAGCTACAATAGGGAAATTCATAGCTCAACTGGCCACAACCCATTTGAAGTTTGTCTTGGATATCAACCTTTAGCACCAATAAATCTTTCTATCCCAGTTATGCAACCTAACTTAGTACCATGCTTGGATAAGGAGAAGGACAAAGCTATGAAGTTCATTGATAAAATTCATCATTTGCAATAGGAAAGTTCATGAAATTTTGGAGTAGACTACTAAGAAGTATAAATAGAGGTATGATCAACATCAAACTCCTCATAATTTTTCAGGTTGGGGATAAGGTATGGTTGCATTTACAAAAGGAACATTTACAAGGCGCTCATAGAAAGATTCGTCCTCTTTGTTATGGTCCCTATAAGATCATCAAGAAAGTTAGTGAAAATGCATTTGAACTCAACTTGCCTAAATTTTTGGGTGTCCATCCAATTTTCAATGTAAAACTATTGAAGCCATATTTCCCTCCTTTACTAGACATTGCAGATGTTGCTAAAGAAATAAATCATACAAAGTTGAATCTACAAGTTATTAATCCACTCCAAAGTGACCAAATTTTGGAGGTTGTCATGAAGAATTTGAGGAACCAAAAAATCTATTTATATCGTGTGGTGAAAGAAGGACAATTTGTTTAACCAGGAAAGTGGCTTACACGTGAACAAATCCAGCTTCATTTTCCACATCTGATGCAAAGTTTGAATGGAATGGGGCCCATTTCCTCTCAAGGGGGAAGGAATGATCAAAACACAATCTAGGAAGATGCAGAAGATGTTTCCATGAACAAAAATGAGAAAATACCGAAATCTATTTTTTTGATATTTTCTATGTTCTAGTATTTTGCATTTTTGGAGGCCTTCGGGGCATTTCTGGACTTTGGTTGGGCCAGGAAGTAGCAGTGTCACAATTAAGACTTCAAACACAAAATGGATAACTTTAGAAGATCTTTCTAGAAATTCTAACGGTTTATGTTTTTGAGCTACGAGTAGAAAGTTATGACTTCTACAAGTAGATGTAATTTTTAATATAGATTTTTGTAGTTTTTAATAGTTGTTTGGATTTATTTTGTAATTAATTATCTTTTGGACTCTTCATTTTCATTTCCAAGGGATAGTGATGACCCTTGGGATCCATCCTACTTGTATAAACTTTATTTTCGAATGGAATGGATCACTTTTGGCTTGCAAATCATCTATTGTGGCATTTTAATGGTTTTTTTAATTAATTCACAATATCGCAGGTTCTACACCAGGTACTGTAATCTAAATTTTTAATTTAGATCAATGTTATATCCCTACTACAATAGGACTCTTAAACTTTAACAAACCTTGTACATTAGAAACTGGTGAAATGGCCAAATCTATAAGTAAATCTATTTTATTGACATATTTCCCATATTTAGCCAGGACTTTGAAAGGTCCTATTATCCTCATCTAAAAATTTCTTGGGATACCCTTATGTATCCTAGCTTTGTTAAGATGAACCATAACTAGGTCCCCTACTTCAAAATATAGTTCTTTCTTCCTTTCATCAACTTTGGGCTTTAGTTTTTGATTAGCTTCCATCTGGGTCTTCTTGACTTGCTCATGTACCTCTTTCATAGACTTGGAAAAGTCCTCATCATGGACATTCCTGCCTTCCATACTCCCAAGTTCTCTAATTTCACACAGTGCTCTTGGGTGAATACCATAAACCACCTCAAAATTACTCTTGCCAGTTGATCTATTCACACAATCATTGCAAGAAAACTCAACTTGAAGTAATACCTCATCCTACACTTGATCATAATCCTTTGCTAAATATCTCAAGAGGCTTCCCAATACTCTATTAATGTCATCTATTTCATCATTAGTTTGTGGATGGTAGGCTGAACCAAATGGAAAATTTGTGTCCAATCTCTTCTAAAAGGTCTTCCAAAAGTGTTCCATGAACTTCACATCCCTGTCAAAGAAAATGCTTATTGGAAAACCATGTATTCACACTACATCCTTGAAAAATATATGAGCAATATAATTGACATCATGAGTGGTCTTACATAGTATGAAGTGGCTCATTTTACTGAACCTTTCAACAACTATAAACACACTATCAAATAAAATGTTATTCCTTGCCAAACCAACTATGAAATCCACATTAATACACTTCCTTTGTTTGTTAGAAATAGTAAATGGTTGGTATAAACCAATATTTGAATTTGTACCCTTGGCTTTGTTGTGCACAATACATTGTTCAACATATCTTACATCTTTTTGCATTTTAGGCCAGTAGTAGAACCTTGACACTAACTCAAGAGTATTATTAAGGCCAAAATGACCACTAAGGCTTCCATTGTGTTTCTCTTGCATGAGGTTTTCTCTCATAGATCCTCTAGGTACACATAATTGACCACCTTTGAGAAACAATCTATTTTTAAGTGTATAGTTTGCAGACTGACTATGGAAATGGTTATTAAATTTAATACATACCTTATAGGCATCTAAGAAGTCTTCATCATCCTTATAAAGGTCCTTGAAGCTTTCAACTCGAATACTCTATAACTATATGTCTTGAACAGTAAGCAATCTCCTACTAGGTGGATTAGCTACTTTATTACTTTGACCCTTTTTATGTTTGATTGTAAATTTATAGGCTTGTCAAAATTCCCTCCACCTTATATGTTTGTGGATCAACTTATCTTAAGTGTTTATGAAACTTAAGACCTGGTTATTAGTAAAAACCACAAATTATTTGGGTAGTAAATAGTGTCTTTTTATAGGGTTTGAAACAATTCATACAACTCTAGTTCATAGGAAAAATATGATGCAGTCCAAGGCAGGAGAGTTCCCAAAGGAGATGTCCTAGGCCCCAGCAATTAACCACACAGCAGAAACACCATAGTAAGAAGCAATAGTGCAAGATCTGATACCTAAATCACAACTCTTTATTTATACAAAATAATTGTTTACATGCAATATGCCCAGCTATAAGGCCTTCCAGGTTATGGCCAAATACAATAGCATTTACAATAACAGTTTTGCAAGATCCAACTCACAACACTAATTCTAACTAGTCCAAATCCACAATTGGATAAGAACACCAAGAAGAATCTACACTTGTACCCTTAGGTCCACAAATCTATTCTCTGGTTCTCATGCCGCAACCCTAGCTCTTCTCTAACTTTATCCAAGATCCAAGTGTAAACTACCTCACATGCAGTGCTCTTTCCATGCACTCACAACTCCATCACATTTGGTGCTCTATCCATAGACTCTAGAAAATTTGTCCTTCAGCTACTCCCAAAATTGTTGCTCCCAAATTGCTTCCTCTCCCATCCTTGCCAAACTCTAAGCCTAAACACCCTATTTATACTTGTCAAAATGACTTACAAAACATTCTAGAACATTACAGAATAGAAAGGTTGACCCAATAATGGTTTGGACACATCCCAAGGAAAGATCTTATCATAAACGTCATGATCAAAATGAAAACCACAAGTTAGCTTGCACCAAAAATATAGAAAATACGTACAAAATGATGACACTCGGCATCAATAGGAAATCTTGGCACATGAAGAACCACTGGTACATGAAGAGTCACTCGGCATACATTATGGAACTCGACACACACTACAAAGTAAAAAATGGATAACATGCTAACTTGAGTGTTAACATAATGTGGGATAACCTTAACTTAGCTTACACTACAAAATTAATGGCACTCAGCAATTACTATAACTCAATAGCAACTAGCAGAATTAGCGAGATAATGCAATAGCCAGGATGCTCCTACATCAGACTCCCCAAGTAAATAGAAAAGTGTGTCCCACACTTTGATGCCCAAAGAAAGATCAACAACCATATTTATCTTCACCAAAGGCTTCCATTCCAATAGAGACAAGAAAACCAATTTGCACATCATCCATATTTGCATCACTCTATCAAACACTAGAATCTCATCCATCCAATCAGCATGCTCACCCAACTAAAAATCACAATACTCCATCTACAAATTATCATCATCATCATCCATAACATCATCCTCATACATGAAAACTAGATCAACAACAATATCCAAATCACAAACCCTATCAGCAACAACATATGAACTCAAATCCATAGTAGTAGCAATATACAAGTCCATAACAGAAACAACATGTATATTCATTCCTCCAACAACATATAGATGAGCATCATTAGGAAAATTCACATTAGTCACAATGTCTATATCCTTCAACATCTCAACAAAAACATATAAGTTCAGATCCATATCAACAACAACAACATGTAAATCCACATCAATAACACCTCTAAAACCCTCAACCATATTACTAGCAAATAAACCCATCTTCTTACCACAAGCAACATCTAGATCAATATCATTCATAATAGAATGAACATATAACTCTAGATCAGCAAAAAATAAGTCCCCAATTACATCCATTCCAACATTAACATCATTATGTATAACAATGTCCAATTCCTTACCAACATAAGTGAAACTCTCCTCTTCACCAATCTCATTGCTCACAACAAGATGCTCTACAACATACAAGTCATCAACAATAACTGGATCATCCATGACCAAGTGCTTTGCAATTTCCATGTCAGACTTAGCCAACCGATCATGAAAACCAATCTCTATCCTAGCATCAACAAGGTTTGGAATATTTCCAACAACAACCTCAAGTTGCTCTATAATTTTTGTATCAGACTCCATAAACTGATTAACAAAACCCACCTTTTCCACCTTGACCTTGTTATGCCATCTTCTCTCATGAACAAGTCTCTCAATCACCCAAACAACTCTCTTCTAGATTGGTAGACTCCAACTCCACAAACATCTTTGGAATGCCTTTCCTCATCCTGTCCTTAGCTTGATCAGCCAAACTAGCTTCAAACTAAGAAAACATCTTAGAAAATCTCCTCTCCGCTACATCACAGAGATTCAAAATAATCTCAGGGTCCAATCCTCTCAGAGCCATCTCCCAAGATCTTTGTAAACCCTTTGCAAAAAATCCTTCCCATGCTCCTTGTGAAAAAACTAAATTGTTTGCAAGTTAGATCACAACCTGCCACCTCACATGAACAATTAGAAACCACATCACAAGTCCAAGACCACAAATTTGTAATCCACAAACTCCTTGTGATCATGCCTCAATAAGATCAACCTTCCATCTCTACATCCAACGATCTATCTGCAAGCCCTCTACAATTGCAAGTTAGAACCACAACCTTCCACCTCAAAACCAAGATATCTAGGACTCTAGAAGAACAATCGACCACCAGAACAAGATCTTCTCAGATCTACTTCTCCAATCCAAGTCCTGGTGTAAACTGCCACAACTTCGACGATCTATCTACACACTCAAGAACAACTAAGCTCTGATAAACTTCACCCAACTAAGGTCCTAGTACAAATTGCCTCACACTTCAATGATCTTCTTGCATACTTAGGAACAACTAGGCTCTGATACCATCTGATGTAGTGCAAGGCAGGAGAATCCCCAAAGGAAATGTCCTAGCCCCCAAAAAATAACCACACAATGGAAACACCACAACAAGAAGCAATAATGCAAGATCTACTACCCAAATCAGAACTTTTTATTAATAAAAAATTACTGTTTACATGCAATATGCCAAGCTATAAGGCCTTCCAGGTTATGGCCAAATACAACAACGTTTACAATAATAGTTCTACAAGATCCTACAAGATCCAATTCACAACACTAATCCTAGCTAGTCTAGATCCATAACTAGATAATAACACCAAGAAGAATCCACACTTGAACCCTTAGGCCCACCAAGCTATTCTCTAGTTCTCAAGTTGTAGCCCTATCTCTTCTCCAACTTTATCCAAGATCCAAGTGTAAACTGCCTCACATTTGGTACTCTTTCCACACACTCACAACTCCATCACAATCCAGTTGTAAACTACCTCACATTCAGTGCTCTATCCATAGACTCAAGAAAATTTTCCCTTCAACTATTACCAAAATTGTTTCTCCCAAATCACTTCCTCTCCCATCCTTGCCAAACTCTAAGCGTAAACACCCTATTTATACTTTCCAAAATGGCTTTAAAAATATTTTATAACATTAAAAAATAGAAAGGCCGACCCAACAATGGTATGGACACATCCCAAGGCAAGATCTTATCATAAACATCACGATGAAAATAAAAACTGCAACTCGGCTCAAACCAAAAATGTAGAAAACATGTCCAAAATGCTGACACTTGACATCAATAAGAAAAATTAGCACATGAAGAATGACTCGGAACATGAAGAGTCACTCAAAACATGAAGAGTCAATCAACACACACTATGGAACTCAGCACACACTATAGAGTAAAAATGGAATAACATGCTAACCTGAGTGTTAACACGATGTGGGATAACCTTAACTTGGCTTACACTACAAAATTACTAGAACTCAGCAATTGTTATAACTTGGCAACGACCAACAAAATCAGTAGGATAAGGCGATGACCAGGATGCTTCTACATCATAATACCTTATCTTAGCTTCATTTAGTTTCTCATTTTAAAATGTTACATGCCTTCCTTCTTGACTAAGTACCTCTCCCGCTACCACATTACTTGCATCACATTCCATAGTAAGAAATTTATCAAAACTAGGTAGAACCAAAATAGGTTGAGTGCCTACCTTTTATTTCAACATTGCAAACCCCTTATTAGCTTCCTTAGTCCATCTAATTTTTTGTTTCAAACCACTTTGACTGTATCTAAAATGGGAGCACAAATCTCACTAAAACCTCTTATAAACTTCCTATAGAATTGGGCTAACCCATTAAAACTCCTTACCTTTGTTCCTATTTTTAGAGTTGGCCAACTGAGAATTTCCTCCACCTTGCTAGGATCCATATTTAGGTTACCTTAAGAGATGAAATATCCAAGGTAGACAAGCTCCTACTTCAAGAACTCACTTTTATCCAAGTTAATAGCTGGTATCTCCTTGTGCAATCTCATTTATGCAATTCCCAAATGTTTTAGGTGCTCTTATTTTGTCTTACTAAAATTGAATATCTCATCTAAATAAATAACAAAAAACCTTCCTTTAATATCCCTAAGCACTTCAATCCTTAACCTTATGAATGTGCTATGGGTATTTGTAAGCCCAAATGGCATAACTAGCCATTCATACATACCTTTTGTGGTTTTGAAGGCAATGTTCCTTTCATCCCCCTCTTTCATCCTAATTTGATGATACCCACTCTTTAAGTCAATTTTTGAAAAGTACCTAGCCCTGCTAAGACAATCCATTAGATCCTCTATTCTAAGAATAAGAAACCTATATTTTATTGTTATCCTATTAATTTCCATGGAATCAATACATAATATCCACTTACCTCCTTTCTTGGGCACCAAAAAAACTAGAACAACATATGGGCTTATGCTCTTTCTTATCAAACCTCAATCAAGTAATTCTTGAACTTGTGTTGCTACCTCCTTGTTTTTATCATGAGTCATCTTGTAGTCTTCCTTATGAGGAAGGGATGCCCCTAGTATGAAATCAATTTGATGGCTTATTTCTCTTTGGGGAGGTAATGTTGTAGGTGCTCCAATATCAATTACTTTATCCTTAAATTGATCTAACAACTATTGTATTTTTGTAGGCAAAGGTTCTTGTTTCAGCTTGTCCTCCTTTATAGGTTTCACACCAATAGAAAATTATATTCCCTCTTTCCTTTCAAGGTCATGCAAGAACTCCTTCCCACCCATCGACAACACAATATGAACTATTGTCTTGGAATCTCCTTCATCCACAAGAGATTAATTTTTTTATGTCACTCCATCCTTTTGGAAGGTATAAGAATACTTCTTGCCATAGCGTATGGCATCTCTATCCAACTACCATAGTCTACCTAACAAATAATGATAGGAATCCATGGGTATCACATCATACAAAATATTTTCATGATACTTTCCTATCACAAATTTAACCCGCACTTGCTCATTTACTAGGACATGTTCTCATATGTTTAACAAAGTGACCCTATAAGGGTGAGTATGAGGTACCTTGGTTAACTTTACCTTATTAACTACCTTCTCTAAAATAATTGTATCTATAAAACCCAAGTCTATTATTACCTTGCACACCTTTCCAAGAATCTTACATTTCACCCTAAACAATGCTCTCCTCTAATTTAGTTTTTTCCTTAGTTGGTTCCATCAACACCCTTCTACACATGAGATAATAACCATTCTCTAAACCAAGGTTCACCTCAAGAGATTTGAAATTTCTTCCTTCTTCTTGGACATAGGTCACATTCTTCTCTGATTGTGAGGATGATGCCTTGTTACGACACCTATAAGCTAGATGGACTAGTTGACCATAGTTTTAACACTTTATGTTTGCAAAATACAACATCTACCAAAGCCACCAAATCTTCCTCTACTGCCACCATTAAATCCTCTACCTCTACTAGGATTTATCCTCCCACTAGATTCATTACTCTATTCAATCAAATTTTTTTCACCTTGAGGTTTAATTTTTCCTCCTCTACCACTAAATCCTCTTCTATGACTCCCACTAGAGTTCCTTCCTTTGCCTCTACCCCTAGTGTTTGAATCTTGTTTCTTCTTACTCTTATCCTCTACCTTTAGGGATAACTAGTAGCATTTATGGATAGTATTGGGTCTTAGAAGAGTAATCTCCTCTTGGATATTCTAGCTAAGACCATTCAAATACCTAGCTACCTTAATATTCTTATCTTCTTACACCTTAGACATCAAGCATATTCTCTAAAATTCTTTTGTATAAGTAGTCACATCCATGTCCCTCTATCTAAGATTGTTTCTACTTCTATGGGGATGTATTTCATCATCCTCTGGTAGATATTTTTATGTAATCCTGGTAACCTTGACTTTCTATGTGACTATGGAGTACTTACCTTCCTTCTCTCTCTGATTATATAATATTCCACCATGTCAGGGTTGGTCCCCTTATCCTAGACTTTTCCAACTTCACCTTGTATGCCTCACTTATGCTTTCACACTCAAAAAGGTTCTACATTCCTTATATCTATTCCATAACCAAAATTAGCTCCATCTTGCTATTGAAAAGGGGAACACCTTCAAGGGCTTTCCTCCTAAGACTTTAATAGCTTTAAGAAATAGTTCTTCTTTCAATGGTGGGTCTAGTTCAAGAACTTCCTCTTCTATGTTCACTTCCTTACCCTTATCCTCATTCCCTTTAATATTATTACTAACTTATTTATTTTTCACTTCAACTTCCCCTAACTTATTTTCTATAGCTACCATATTCTCTTTCAAGAGTTTATTTTCCAATTCTAGTTCTTGGGTCTCTCTGGATTTCTCTTGGACCATCTTAGCCAATTTCACATTGGTCACCATACTTGTTTCTCCAATTGACTTTGAAATGTACTATATCCCTTGCCCAATTTATTTTGTGGGTTATGATATCAATTTGATAGGTAGACCTTCACTTTGAGTCCCTAATCACTTGGACTCCTACTTAGGCCTTCTCTTAATCCTTCCTAGGGTTCTCTTTTCAACCCCAACCCCGAGGAGTAACCTCTTAAACTCCTCTATTTCTAAGGACATCTTTACCAAGTCAATACTTCATTATACCTTTTTGAACTCACAAAGGTAGGTTCACTTCAAAAATTATCCTTGCCCATGATCATCTTCAATATGGATGAATTATCCTCTGCACTACTTAGATCAACCCTTCTTGGCATCAACATACCTAATCATGCAACACGTTTCCTACCAATCTCATGGATCCCTATATTTTAGGGCTAGTAGTCTTTTAGGTCCAATTAGGCCTCAAAATTAGGTTTTTTCCTAACAACTCTGAAACTTACCAAAGCAGTTTTCAAAAAACTCTTGATTCGTATACCCATTGGAAGTGTCTATACACCACTATTCATAAATTGGGTTATGTACTCAAGGGTTTGAAAAAATTATTGTTTCTTTGTTTGAACTTAGTTCATTTGGTTTCACCAATTACTACCAAATATTCAAAGGTATCCTACATAGTCCAACAATAAATTAAGGCACTCTAGTCTCATTTCCCAATCCATCCATCCATTCTTTCTGCAACTATTAAAATGTTTTCTCCTAACCAGTTGCTCAAAGTCTCTCCCAAAGAAAGCTGCCAAAAATAGAAAAAAAAATATTTTCAATCCCAAATTGAGACATTATTGTCTACATTGAATTCCCTTTTTGGTCCCCAAAGGCTATGAAGGACCCACAATGGGATTTCAAGAAAATGGCATATTTAATGAATAAGCACTAGTTCTGGCAATGAACATGCTAGTGGACTTATAATTTTAATTCACTGTGATTTTTTTACCCTAAACCCTACAAAAACTTACAAAGAAAGGAAACAATATCAAATAGCTATGTACATCAAGAAATCTACAAATTCAATCCATTAAAGACTAGTTGCTCGACTTGCAAGCTTGATTGTGGTAAATATTGTTATAAATGTTGTCCTATTCCTATTTAAAAATTTCTTATTCCTCAACCAACATTTACATTATGCATTGGATGGGCCTTAAATACCTTCATATTTTGTGCTCCAATAGTTGGAATTGACCCATAACCACTTTTGGCCATTTTTCAATTTCTTGTCCAAATGTTGTCATGACAACATTATAACTTTTGTGCATTTTGACCTATTTCAAGACATTAACACTCCTAATTGATTACTAATGATTAATTAGAAATTATTATTCATTTATAACATCCTTTCTAAAATTTATATATAATTTAAGGACATTTTACATGTTTGCCCCAATTTGCTAAAACTTGGCAATTTCTTTTCAACTTGACAACTCCTTACCAACTATTGACATCTCTTGCCCAAACATAATAGTTAATTCAAAAATCACACAAAAATGCCTATGAAACCCTATTGAGGTACATATTCTTCAATGATCTAGCTGAGATAATCTACAAGCCAAAATGAGATAGGGTTTTAGCCTAAACCATATGTGCTCTTGTACCAGGTTGTTAGGGTGTAAAAGTGAATGGTGACAAGATCAACATCAACATACACCTTAAAGGGTAGTGGATGGATGGAGGATAAATGGATGTATTATCTTGTGGATTTGATTTATGGGGTGATTAAGGATGATTGAAAGAATATGGAGTGGAAAACTTTAGAAGGTTGAATGCCAACTTTAATTTTTCTTTTGTGGTCAAGTTCTTTAAGAGAGACTTGTGAATAAACATAGTTTTAGAATTGTTTTAATCTTTTGGATGCTTTATAATATCTTTATTAAATGAAGGATATAGGAGCTCCCACATTTTTTTCCCTTCTTTTCTAGGTGGACCTTTATGGTCTCTTGAATGTAGTTTTTCTCTTTGTATTCATATGTCAATTATATTGAACATGTTAATCTTCATACACATTCGGGTTCTTGGATATTTTATTTCCTTCTTTGATGAGTTGGTTCATATGGATGATTTCTTGGTTTCTCAAGTTTTATCCCTCTGTTGATCTTGACATGGAATAGTGTAAGTGGGTAGTGAGCTATGAATAATAGGCTTGGTCGATGAAGGGATATAAAGATCCAATATGGATGGAATGGACGAAGAGTTTAGCTTTGGGATGTATGGACCAAGAATGGATTTAGAGGTGGATGAATGTATGTGCTTATGTTTGAATTGAAGGATATAAGGTGTGAAAGGGATATCAACATCTTCAAAGTGGGATATTTTTCCATGGTCATCATCTTTCTAATTTATCTTTATACAAATGGGCTTGTGTAACTTTAATAGGAGCAAGTTTGGTAATCTAAGTTAAAGCTTGAAAGGGTTTATTTTTATTCAAAGGATTAGGAATAATGATATATTTTTAAGTGGAAATGGATAATTATGATAGATGGATAATGGGACACTCTAACCTTGACAAGGATCTTTGGATAACATAGGAAGAGTACTTAGATTTTGATTTTCAATAAGCTCATTAGGGATGTTGGAAATGATATCTTGATATTTCTTAGAAAGTGGAAAGCATGTAGGAGGTGGAGGGGTATCTTATTGGAATAAGTGAAAGTACATACATATGGGATCATGTGGGGATTTAAGATCTAGCTCAAAAGTTTAGTAGGAAGGGATAAATCCTTGGTCTTTTATAGTATGGGTACTTGTATCTACATACTTTGGATTATTCTCTTGAAATGGAGCTACTTCCTGAGAAAATGTAGTAGGTGTTTTGATCTGCATGAGGGATTCTTTAAGGGACAATGAAGGATCATTTAGAGAATCTATGGTAGACATTAAAGTATATGTGGGTTTGAGGTCTGTGACCTTTTAGGCATGAAATATATTTATAGAAAGGTGTTGTTAGCCCCAACTAGTAATGTTGATTAATGCATATGAAAAATTCATATTAGTTGATATGTTTTCATTGATGTCAAGCCTTAGTTGGTTAGACATTACACCAATTCACTGGAGTGTCATGTCATTTTATTCATGAAGAGGATTTGAAGAAAGTATGATGATATAAGTATTGATAAGTGTTTGGCATTCAATAGGAACTTGAATGAGTTAGAATTTGATAGTATAATGTTGGTTTGATTGCTTTACATGATCTAAAGAAAGATGTGCTAGCCTTAACTAATAATGTAATTGATATTGGGATATTATTAGCCAATGATGGTATGAATGTATGTAAGAAAGTCATATTAATTGATTATATTGTCATTGATGTCAAAGTCTTAGTTGACTAGACATTATGCTAACCTCGTAGAGTACCATATCATTAGATTGATGATGTAAGGTATTCAATGGGTACTTGAATGAGTTGTATAATGATAATATAACATTGGTTTTATTATTTTACAATCATGTATTCTTGTAATATATTAAAGAACACAAGCTAAACCAAGTTACGAGGTTAACGAAGGAAGACTATATTCACCAAGTGACTGCAGTATTACCCAAGTGATTGGGAAAGAAAAAGAGAAACATAGTGTTTCTTAAGTAAGTAATTATTAACCAAGTGTTATGTTACCCAATTAAATGTAATGTTTATCGAGTGACAGCTGGATGAACAAGTTTGGGAAATTGGAACCTATGGCCAACTTTTGATGGAAATTTGGAAAGTTTGAGAATGTCTAAGGCATGAGTCAAAGTTTGTTACAAGATCAATGATTGGAAAAATTCAAGGAGGATCGGATAAAGGAAATCGAATGAAAATAAACATGGACACAAAGTTTATGCTAGTTGCACTTTCTAAATTTCTAAATTCATTGTATGAAGGAATTATGTTATGAACCTAAGATCGACGATGCTTATTAAGAGATAAAAGATGGAAGGATCTGGAAGCACTGAGAAAACTATTTAAGGAGACATTGGAGACAATTTTAGGTTTCTAATCAAGAGTTGATGATACTTATAAGGATCTAATTAAAGGTTTTTTCGAAGTGAAAAGTTGTTGAAAGAAAATGAGTAAAGAGTTGATCTAGGCAAACAAAGCAAAGTAGAGAAAAGATAAGAAGTGAAATTGGTAAAAGAGTGAATCAGTCAAGCAAGATTAGATAAAGAATGAGAAAAAATAGAGATCTAAACAAGAAAAGCTAGTTTCTATTCTAATAGTTCATTTGTATACTATTGTACTATTTAATCATTATAGTAAAAAATCTTGGAAGAACCAAGTGGACCTAACAAGTCTATGAAATCCTATATGGTAACATCAATTTGTGGTGTTTGTAAGTCCTTTAAATTAAGCCACTCTTTTTAGTCATGAGCAAGGAGTGATAAGGTCTAGATTTTTTTGGTGAAATCCTCTAACAAGGTCATATTAACAATGTGTATTTAACCTTTAACAAGGTTGGCTCCTAGTAGAGCTCATGTCATAAGAGTGAAATTTTTGGATTGCTAGTCCTAGGTGATTTTTCCTTCACAAGGTTTCCACGTTAAAATCATGGTGTTATTTATGTGAAATTTATTTGTGTTGTAAATTGTTTTATATATTTTTATAGTTTACTAAAACTTGGTAATAATTAAGATATCACTATGTAATAATTAGAATTTTATTGTTAGTATGTAGTGCAAGGAATAATTTGTTAACAATTTTCTACGAAGTGAATGAAAGAGTCAAGTATTAAGTTGGATGATTACACTGAGTGATTGAATTAAATTACTATGATGTTTAGTTGGTACTAAGATGTTTGAAGGGATAGTATGATACCTGGACATAATTGATTCACACCCCCCCCCTCTTAGTTATCCAATGGTATGGTATAAGATCTAAGTGCTTGGAGAAAGAATTTAAAAGGAACTTGAGCTAAAGATCCAAGATGTATAAGAGAGAGGTACAAAAATTAAACAGGGATAACTTTTCCTCATGGCAAGACCAAATGAAGCTACATATTTATGGAATTGTAGATAATGTCACACATTGGTTGGAGAATGAATGTACCACACTTGCAGGTCCCCTGACTATGGAGCAAATGAATGAGAAGAGGAATCATAATAGTTTGATCATCGGGATTGCATATGATCTCAATGATGTTGAGTTTGATGTTATCAAGAATTATGTCAATCTAAAGAAAATGTGGGATAAACTAAAGCTAGTACATGTAGGAGATGATTATGTAAGAAGAGCCAAAGTAGAAAGTCTTAGAGGTAAGTATGATGACATGAGAATGAAAGAAGGTGATAATGTTTATCAATATGTTTTAGTAGAAAGAAAAGAGTAAAAGTCTTACCAAATTTTCAAAAACTAGAGAATGCTATGTGCAAATAAAGTTAGCTCGGTAAGATGACAAAGTCAAGTTTCTCTAGGAAGTCACGAACTTCAAATGACATTATGGAATTAGTGCATAATGACTTATGTGGTCCAATTTTAGTTTATAGTTACTATGGTAATAGATACTTCATTTTTTGTGTGGATGATTATTCAAGGGTGATGATTATAATGTTCATGAAAGTGAAATCACATGATTTTGATATGTTCAAATGGTACAAAGATAGAGTTGAAAAGGAAACTAATAAATCTTTTAAATATTTAAGATCTAATAGAGGTGGTGAGTTTATGTCTACTGGATTCACTAACTTTTGTGATGAGAATGGTATTAAAATATAGTTATCTACATCAAGGACACCACAACAAAATGGTATTTCTAAAAGGATAAATAGATCTATCATGGATTGTGCAAGGACTCTAATGATTAAGAACGAGTTCTTAGATATTTTGGAGAAAAGGTATCAATATCATTGTTTACACTCTCAACTAAGTTCAATTGAAGAAAGAAAAAAATAAGACACCCTATGAACTTTGGTATAGTCATGCACCGAATGTAAGTTATTTCAAAATATTTGGAAGTAGGTGTTACATTCACAAAGATGCTAGGAATGGTAAACTTAATATTAAAGGAGATGAAAGTATATTTCTTGGTTATGCATCTAAGAGTAAAGCTTATAAATATCTAAACAAGGCTACTAACAAGATGATTGAAAGTGAAAATGTAAGATTTGATGAGTTTGTAGAGAGGAACGATGTGGAAAGCAAGAAAGAGCCTAAGATTACAAGTTTGTTTATGTCTATGAAGAGGCACCATATACTCTAACTGAGTTACAACACCAAGTTGTTGAGAACCAAATAAAGACACCTAAGTCTTTGACAACTACACCTGAGTATCATATAGTACAACCCAAGCAGGAAGCTAAACCTCTATTAGTGAAGTAAATGTTGAGAATCAAATAACTTAAACTATATTGGCCAAATATGTGAGGAAGAACCATTCACCAGAATAAATAATTGGAGATAGAAGTATTGGAGTACAAACCATAAGTAAGATAAGAGAAGTTGTATGTTTAATATCTAATTTTGAACAAAGAAGAACTAACTGGACCTAACAAATCTATAAAATCCTATACGGTAACATCAATTAGTGGTGTTTGTAAGTCCTTTAAATTAGGCCATTATTTTCAGTCAATGATGAGGAGTTATAAGGTATAGATGATCTTTTGGTGAAATCCTCTAACAAGGTAACATTAACAATGTGTGTGTAACCTTTAACAAGGTTGACTCCTGAAAATATCACTTTAGAAGAGTGAAATTTTTGGGTTTTTTGTACCAAGTGGTTTTTGCCTTCATAGGTTTCCACATTAAAATAATGATGTTAATTGTATGAATGTTATTTGTGTTGCAAATTTTTTTATCTTTATTTACAGTTTACTGTAACTTATTGATAACTAAGATATCACTAGGTAATAACTAGAAATTTTCTATCAATTAGTAATGCAAGGAATAGTTTTCTATGAAGTGAGTGAAAGAGTTAAGTATTAAATTGGATGATTACATCGAGTGATTGAATTTAATATTTATGATGTTTAGTTGGTACTAAAATGTTTGAAGGGATTGTATGATAACTGGACATAATTGATACCCCCTCCCCCCACTTCACAATTATATAACAAGATTTATATGCAAGGCAATTTGTATGGTAAATGAAGGAATATAGTATTAACCAAGCTACTAAAGTTGCCACCAAGAATTCAAGGAAGAATTTTTAAAGTTTAGTGTTAACCAAGCAATTTCAGTGTTAACCAAGTCATCTCTTGATTGAGAAATTTTTAGTGTTCACTGAGAATGAATATGAAGAACAAGTTTGTAAAAGATTATTTTTAGGCTAACATTTGGTAAAAATTAAGAATGTTTGAGAATTCTAAAAGATAAGAATGAAGTTAGCTATGAGATCAACAACTGGAATAATTCAAAGAAGATCTAATGGAGAAGATTTTAACAATCTGAAATGGAGCACAAAGTTCAAGAAGGATGTTTATTTTCTAAGTGACTAAATTCAATGAATCTAAGATCTATAATCATAATTAAGTGGCAAAATATAGAAAATTTTGGAAGGGAAAAAGTTGGTTAGGTAAAGTGATGAAAAATTTGTTTTCTATTGTTGATAATTTGTGATTATTGCTAATTCTAATTGAAGTGGATAAAGGAGATAGAAGGTGAACTGAGCATAAAAAAATTGAGAAGATCAAGTAGAGAAGTACTAAGTGAAAGTGTGAGTGTGTGAATTAGCCAGGAAGAGATAGAGTGAAGTATAGATCTAAACAAGTAAGGTAGTGCTAAAACCTAACAAATCACTTGACTGTTACTTTCTTACCATTATAAAAGAAAAATATCTTAACTGAGTGGACCTAACAAGTCTTTGAAATCCTATATAGTACCTTTCAAAAGTATTGTTTGCAAGTCCTTTAGAGCAGGTCACTCTTTAGAAATTTCAAGGGATGACAAGGTCTAGATGATCTTTGGTGAAAAATTTCTAACAAGGTCACACTAAAAATGTGTATGTAACCTTTAACAAGGTTGACTCCTAATAGAGCTCACTTGAAAAGAGTGCAATTATTTGGGGTGTTGGTTCCTAAGTGTTTTTTTCCCTTTACAGGGTGTCCACATTAAATACTTGTGTCAAATATGTGATTTCTTATTGTATAGAAAATTGTATTTGATGTTAACTATTCGATGCTTCAACTTAGTAAAAGTTAAGTGATTACTTTGATACTCAGTATATTAAGAAAAAATGAGATAATAGTTAGAAGTAAAGTTGTTATAAGTTTGTATTAAGATGTTTGATGTGTTTAGAAAGTTATTTCTTTGAAAGTATATGAAGTTAGAGTTGGTACATAATTATTTAGAGGTCTGTAAGGTAATTGGTTATAACTAATTCACCCCCACCCTAGCCTAGTAATCTAACAGGTGTAAACTAGCTTGGAATTATTCTAGAGGAATCTTTTTGAGGGTAGACGTGTAGAAGTTGTGAAAACCAACTTCACAAATTGCCTAGAACACTTGCATGTAAATAACCTGTACTGAAGAGAAACCAGAAAAGAAAAAAGCAGAGCTTGGAAAATCTCAATGGTGTGAGAGTGAAAAACTTTATTCCAAGATAAAAATAAAAAGTTCAAAAGTTCAATCTTAAAGGTGAATGAAACCCTAAAGGGAAGCGCGATATAATTAATATAATAATTAATATAAAATATTAATTATATGAACCTAAGAGATAACTTAAGTAACTAGAGTAATAAATAACTTAATTGATTAAATCAACATGATCTAATTAATAAGCATAACAAATAATTGCTCTAACACTACCCCTTAAGTGAAGCTCAGGAGGTAAGCTAACCTAGAAAAGTTATAAAAGCAAGAAAATGGGTCCCGACAACAAGGCCTGATCAAGTACCCAAAACAAGGAAATCTCTGTAAACCAAAGACAAAGGAGAAAACCTAGTGGGAAAAACTCCGCTCCAAAAAGAGATGAAAAAACAATAAAAAGAAATGGCTCAAGAGACTCTGTCAAAACCATAAGTACAACCAGCTCCCCCCCCCCCCCTCCATGAGAGAGAGAATAAACACCAAAGCCCCCCTAGAATGATGGAGCCCCTATAGAAATGAGTGAACAAGAGGAACTCCAATGCGGAATAAACAAGGGCACAAAACAAGGAAACCCTTGAAAGACTAGAAGGCCTAATTGATGCTCAAAGTAGAAAACATGAGGATATTGAAAGGGAATCCCCAATGAAGGTGTGCTAACATTGTCATGAAAGAAGAGATGAATGTCCTCTATAGAATCCTCAACAAGTGCACCTAGAGGCTCAATGAATAGAGCTGGAGGATCAGGCAGAGCTAAAGAAGAATCTTTCTAAAGAGAAAAGACTTCAACTAGATGTGGTGTGGTAGTCAAAAAAGGGATCTCGAGAACAATACAAAGGTTTAAGTGTCATGACTACACCACATGATGCTCTCGCAAAAGAGAAGAGTTGTGCTCTGATAATGGAGATGGACCAAAGTGGGAGAAGGTGTAGAGATAGGTGGTATGATCAACTATCCCTGTAGAAATAAGACCTTCTATTGCACTATCCCAAATGAAGACTAAATCTGCAGTGAACTCAATTGTCTTCCTTGATCCAATGTGTGTAATCTAATAAATTGAGAGAAGGTTTGTAGATAGAGATGGAACATACAATACATCATTGAATGTGCCATCCTGAATCCCAACTAAACCTTTCCTACAAACTATTAGGGAAATGTTATTCCCCATGAGAATATGAGGAATGGGAGAAGCCTCAATAGTGGAGAAGACCCCTTGAGAAGATGCCATATGGTGAGAAGCACCTAAATCCAGTATCTATGGGACCTGGGAAGGGGATGCAATGGATGCTTGTAATGCATGACCCTATCCAAAATCTGGTGTAGATGTCGAAGAGATGGAAGAAGACTGAAAGAAAGACCCTTGTGAGGTAGAAGAGGATGGAGAGGAAACAATGCTCTTCTAAAGAAGTGCTTGCAAATCTACGATCTATTTCTCATAGCCATAAAATCTCTTCTTAAAATAATGTGACTCATCATGAGGTCCCTTCCAACAATAGGAATAGGTAGGAGTCTCATTCTTCTTTTTCTCCTTCTTAGAAGAAGATGAGGAAGGACCAATAGAGTGTTGAGAAGAGGAATCTAATATCTGCTTTGACTTCTTTGTGTTCTAAGGTGACTTGGCAAGAAATGTATGTGACTCTGAACTGGTAAGTGAATCCATCTGAGTGAGCTTGGACTACTCACAAGTATCCTATCATAGAATGTGTCAAAAGAGGTCATAACATGTCGTGCACCTAGAGAATCCATAGTGGAGTAGAAGGTAGAAGTGAAAATCTGATAGGGTCCTCAAAATTTGGAGAGTATCAGAAAGATACACGCATCATCTGACTTTGTCTTTCTAGCAACTTGTAACATAGATCAAAGAGACTTGAATTTTATCAAGAAGTCCTCAATTTTGGTGAATGAGTTAGGAACCAAGGAGGTAAACTCTGCATCTATCTATAGAATCTTGAACTGATTCATTGTGCCAAAAAAAAGTGGAAAACTTATCCCACATAGACCTGGGTTTAGTCAAACCATCCAATGAAATAGTAACCCATCTGAAATATTCATTATAATGAGGTCCATTGCCTCATCCATCTTATTATGCTACATAAGAACCTAATAAGGCCTCTATAGAACTAGTTGAGTCACATCGAGGATGACCATAACCCATTTTCCATAAGCAATTTTGTCATCTGTCCTTTCCAAGTATGGTAGTTGTGAGGTGTAAGGCAAGCAACATAAGAGTCTACCATTGAGAGAAGAAGATGGGAGTAGAAGGGTTGATTATGAAGCAAACTACAAAAAAGAAAAAGCTTCCCCCCACAACATATAAAAATATCCCTCAAAAACTAAAGAAACAACTACTGGAAGCACAAAAACTGAGAAAAAAACTGGATGCCAGATGTAGAGAGGGAGGAAATAGAAGCCTCTACTTCAATGCCAAAAGTGGGAGCTCAAATAGAATTGGAACAAAATGAAACTAGCATCAATGTCTCCATCTTGGAACCATCTTTTTGGCACTTCTTTCAGATCGAAAAAAGACCTCTGTATGCTCAAGTTATGGCCAAAAAACCAATTGCTATTCCAAAAACTAGCTCTCTGGAAAATTACATTCACTGCAAAAAAAATTGATAGTCATACGGCCATCAACTAGCCATCACCAAAAAAAATCTAGCTGCCAGAATGTTGATGTTAGCAACCAAAAAATGACATCACCTCATTAGAAAATGGCATCAGCATGGGCTAGAAAATTTGGCCAAAAAGATGATGTGTGCAGACAGAATGCTGATGCAAGGTCGTAGATTGCTAACATCATGCTAGTGTACAGGGGATAAAGAGTTGTGCCACCGACAGAGGTGGCAGCTTGGTGGCAAATGAGGGCTACACCATGGTGGAGGCATTAGCCTAGCAAAGCGACGGTCACCGCATAGCAACGACCGAGTTTTGGCTGTGCTGCTTGCAGAGGTAGAGCCTAGGCCAAGCATGGGACGCGTTGTGGTGATGCCAGGGTGGCAGAGTGGTGGCTGCTAGGCTGAGCAACCGCTGTGGCCAATTTTTGTATTTTATATTTATTTTTTCAAAAATTGTTCGTACAACCCTCTAGGAGACCAAAAAAAATTTTTCTAGTGCTACAATAACCAAAATTCAAAAAATTAAATGAATTATGATTGTAACGGGCCTTTTGAGTGCAATGGTAGCATCCATTTTAGCCCAAATTGCCTCGAAAAAATGCACTTCCTCTTAATTGAAGAAAAAATCACAAACAAACTAGGGTTTGTGTCTCCAAATCATGGCTTCAAAAATCCTTCAAACCAGGAAGCAGTAGGTTTGCTCTGATACCATGTAGAAGTTGTGAAAACCAACTTCACAAATTGCTAAGGACACTTGCATGCAAATAACCTGTACTAAAGGGAAACTAGCAAAGGAAAAAGAAAAGCTTGGAAAATCTCAATACTGTGAGAGCGAAAAACTTTATTCCAAGATGAAAACAAAAAGTACAAAAGTTCAACCTTAAAGGTGAACGAAACCCTAAAGGGAAATAAAGCTAGGTTGCACAATATAATTTATATAAAATATTAAATATATGCACCTAAGAGATAGCTTAAGTAACTAGAGTAATAAATAACTTAATTAATTAAATCAACATGATCTAATAAATAAGTGTAACAAATAATTACTCTAATAAGACATAGCATGAAATATATTAGGTTCTTTTTGGGAACTCTTAATAACTTTCTTGTTTTAGGATATGAGGGAATGGTAGATGAACTGGAGGTTATAATAGAATCATTACTAGACATAGGTTTGTATTTTAGATCAATATTGAGAGTAGTGTCTAGGAAGTCATTCTAGGTGTTGGCAAGCAGTTGTCTAAGATTGGGCAAAAGTTGCCTAGTTGGGTCAAACATTGACCTATAATCCAAAATGGGTGAAAAAGTGTAAAATTTCTTTAGATATTCTATTGAGATCTAAGTGAGTCCATTGGAAGTAATAGGGAGAGATAGACTTCTCAAAAAGAAAAAATTCTCATGACAACTTTGCAAAGTTGTCATGATAAGAAATGACAACATTTGAGCAATGATCGAAGATTTCTTTATGGATCAGTTCAGGCACTTGAGACATGTGCAACCTAACTTTATAAGCTCATGTCAAAGTATATTGAAGGAGTGGAGCTCCCATTGTATAGTTTTGGATTTTGATAAAGCAAAATGTGAATGCATTTCTAGCTATAGTTGTCTTGCAACTCAGGCATCTAAATTTTAATGGATTGATCTGAGTAACTTATTTATATATTTTTGAAGTGTATTTGAAGGGATAACTTTGAGAATGGTTGGGGATTCCTATTTTTTAATTGGGGTGGAGTAGAATAAATCTTTATATTTTGCATAGTTCATTCTCCTGGTTGGAGTAAGTAGCATAGAAATGGCTCTAGAATCATTTATACAGATTGAACCTCCATGGCCATCGGAAATCTATTAGAGAATTGTACATAAATTTTAAATATGTATTTTTGGAGTTGGTTTTTCATGGTTTTTTAATTTTACCATCAAGCCCTATATGAGACCTAGTGTTCCCAGCTAGGAGACTTGATGCTTACAGAGTATAAATGGAGGAATTTGATTGGTTTGTGCCAATAGAGAATTGGAATGTGTAGTGCACTAAGATTAGGAACTATGACCAAGAGTTGAGAGAATTTGGAGGCAATCTAAACACCTCTTGAAGCTATAAAAGATCACACAATAAGAGTTAAACTAGAAACCCTTATAAATAGGCACATTTATAGGAAGGCACTATACAAACACTTTGAGGGTCCAAGACCTAGAAAAATCTCAATAATTTTGAAAAGGGTTTCAAGAATGTAAATTTTTTTGGGTATTTGTTAAGGAAATTTGTGATTTAATTGAGAAAAGGACTACAAGGAGGCCTAATTGGAGCTTAAGGGCTACCAGCCCTAAACAAGGGTTTTGAGGATATCGATGAGAAAACATGTTAAATCTATGACCTAAAAGGTGGAAAGATTTGAAAACTAAACCTAGATAGGAACCCTACAACCTATTGTAGGCTAGGTTGAGATCCTTGGAGAAGCTAGTGTGAAGGTGATGTATTGAAGTGGTGACTTGGATTGAGTGTAGAGTGGAAGTAGATTGATAGTGGGAACCTTTGGAAGGAGGAGTATTATGTTAGAGACACCTCCTTGAGTGGGGTCTAGTAAGAGCCCTAGGAAGGCCAAAGAGTGAGCTTTGAGTAGTGTTAGAGGTGAGGTAGGGAAAGTAATAAGATTTCTCCCTATCAAAATGGTATCAAAGCCCTTAAAGATTTGGGCTAGGTGTATATCAGATTTTGGAAGAGAGTCTATGGGTGAAACCACCATGGTGATAAATGTAGAATTAACAAGAAAAGTGACTAAGAAAAAGGGGAAGAATAGACTCCTAGAGGAAGCTCTAAAGGCTATGAAGACTAAACTTGATTAATTTTTTAGAGACAACTAACAAGGTGAAGGAGAAATTGGAAGAAGGTGAAGACTAGGGTAACAAAATAGATGAGGAGGATATACTTCAAGAACCTGATCCTCCATTGCAAGAACAACCATTTCTTAAGGCCATCAAAGCATTGGGAGGCAAATATCTTGAGGGAATGTCCATGTTTAATGGAATGATGGATTCAGAATTAGTAATGGAATGGATAGAGGGAATGGATATCCATTTTGTATGTAAAGGAATCATAGAGGGTCAAAAGATGAAGGTAGCTAAATCAATATTGAGGGGACCAACCCTGACTTGGTGTAAATTCCTACAAGAAAAGAGGGAAAGAGAAGGAAAGAAGTCAATAGCTAACTGGATGGCTATGGTGGCTAAAGTCAAGGAGAAGTGTTTATAAGGATTATTAGATCTAATTGCACAAGAAAAGATAGCACATGAAACAAAAAGACATGGACGTTGATTCCTATAAAGACGAATTTCAAAAGTTATTCTTGAGAACCAAAGGTCAAGAAGAGGAGAGTTTTAAGGTGGAAAGATACTTGGGAGAACTAAGATGGAGAATCCAAGATGAGATTGGTTTATGGACTCCTACTACTATCCATAAATGTTTTCAATTAACTCTTAACATGGAAGAGAAGAGTAAAAAGAGACAAGATACAAACTCAAGAGGAAGAGGCAGAGGAAGAGACACAAGATGACATAGGGGAGGATATGGTGGTAGAAGCAATGAAACCAAATCCCAAGGAAACTCCAAATTCACTTAGAAGAGTAATGAATCAAGGGGAAGAGGCAACTACAACAGAGGTAGGGCTTCAATAGTGGTGGTAGAGGTTGGTTTGGAAGTATTGGAAGAGGTTCACACTTTTCCATTATGAAGTTCTATAATTGTGGCCAATTGGCTCACCCTTCTTATAAATAACCTGATAAGGCCTCATCTTCACAAGGTGAGAAGAAAATAGCATATGCATAATAGGAAGCTAGTAGCACCAAATCACCTAAGGTTATATTGACTCTAAGAGTGGTAAGAACCTTATGTTTAAGAGGGTGTTGATTAGATAGCCTAGTAAAGAGAAGCCTCTATAAAGAAAGGCATTGTTTAGAATTGAATGCAAATACTTGGACAAGTGTGCCAAAGTGATCATAGACTAAAGGTCCACAGATTACATATCTCAGAGGAAGTAGTACAGAAGTTGAAACTTGACAAGATACCTCATACTCATCCTTATAGAGTCACTTGGTTGAACAAAGGTCAGAATGTGCTTATAAATGAATAGACATGGGTGGAGTTTTCTATAGATGAGTATAAAGACAAGATACTTTTTGATGTGGTGCTTATGGATGCTTGTCACTTGTTACTAGGTAGACCATGGTAGTATGATAGAGAAGCATTCCACCATGGTAAGAATAATACATACACTTTCAAGAAGAGTGGTATCCCCTATAAAATCCAATCGTCCGTTGAAGAGGAGTCAGATAAGACAGTAGAATCCAATGCACTGTTGATGAGTGGTAAAAAATTCCTTAATGAACTCAAGCATGAGGGAGAAGTAGGTTTTTCTATCATAGTGATTCCTAAAGAAGAAGGTGAATCTAAGTACACACGTGTTCTGGTAGAAGTGAAGCAATTGTTAGAGTAGCTTAAGGACATCCTCTTGGATGGAACACCAACTACATTACCACCTCCAAGAATTGTGATTCATCAGATACACTTTATACCAAGGGAATCATTGCCTAATAAGGATGCATACAAGATGACACCTAACCAACACAAGGATATTTCAAGGAAAGTTCAAGAGTTTTAGGATCAAGGCTTGATTAGGAAGAGCATTAGCCCATGTGCACTTCTAGATGTGATAGCACCTAAGAAAGGAGGTAAGTGGAGAATGTGTATTAATTCTAGGTAAATAAATAGAATTAAAATTAGATATAGGTTTCCCATGCCTAGGATATAGGATTTGATGGATTTCTTAGAGGGTGTTAAGTACTTCTCCAAAATTGACCTTAAGAGTGGTTATCACCAAATTATGATGAAAGTGGGGGATGAGTGGAAAATGGCTTTTAAGACCATGGGGGACTTTATGAGTGATTATTTATGCCATTTGGCCTCACAATGTACTTAATATATTCACATGAGGTTAATGAATGAAGTGTTGAAATATTACATAGGTAGGTTTGTAGTAGTATACCTAGATGACGTCCTCATCTTTAGTAAGACCAAAGGAGAACAACACTTAGAGCTAGTGTTGAAGAAGTTGTAAGTGGAAAGATTAGCCATCAATTTGGAGAAGAGTAAGTTCTTGAAACAAGAGATAGTGTACCTAGTTTTTTTTATGTCACAAGGTGATCTAAATATGGCTCCATGCAAGTGGAAGCCATTTTAAACTAGCCTACTCCAATGATAGGGATTGAAGCAGGAATTTTTCATGGGTTGGCACAATTCTATTGGAAGTTTGTTAGTAGATTTAGTGAAATCTTCACCTATCCTGAACACCATTAAGGTAGTTCACAAAGCTAAGTTCAAATGGACTAAGGAAGATAATGAAGCCTTTGAAAGGTTGAAATAGGAAGTGACTACACAACCTATCCTAATGTTGCTAAGTTTTGAGAAACCCTATCTAGTAGAGTGTGATGAAAGCAATATAAAAGTGGGAGAATTTCTAAGCCAAGAAGGAAGACTAGTAGCTCTCTAAATACTCACCCTATGACTTAGAGATCTATGCATTGGTTCAAGCCCTTAGGAAATGGAGGCATTATTTATTGCCTAAAGAATTTGTTGTCTATATAGACAATCAGGCTCTAACCTTTATCAATACATAATATAAGTTGAGTCTTAGGCACATAAAGTACATGGAATTATTACAAGCTTATACCTTCACCATAAAGTACAAGAAGGGGCATTACAACAAAGTAGCAGGTGAATTTAGTAGGAGGCTACTCATGATTCAAGAGATATAGTTGTGGAGAATTAGAATTGAACTATTCAAGCATCTATATGCATAAGATGAAGACTTTGTAGAATTCTACAACGTATGTCTTGAGTTAGAAAATCATTTTCATAGTCATTTTTCTTATTATACCTTGCAAAATGGATTATTGTTTAGGGGAAATCAGTTGTGTGTTCCCAAGGGTTCTATGAGGGAAAATGTTATTCAAGAAAAGCATAATGGAAGTCTAAGTGGACATTCTAGTCTAAATAAGACCTTATAACTGGTTCAATAGTTCTACTTCTAGCCCAAGATGCAAAAGGACATCGGGAGGTATGTAGAACAATATGTTGCTTGTCAAAAGGCTAAAGGCACATCTTCTGATGATGGATTATATCAACCTCTATCAACTCCTAATAGGCCTTGGGAGTGTTTAAGCATGGATTTTATAGTGGGTTTGCAAAAAACAACCATTGGTTTTGACAATGTGTTTGTAGTAGTGGAGAAGTTCAGTAAGATAAGTCATTTTATACCCTACAAAACTACATATGATGCTAGTTACATAGCCCATCATTTCTTCAAGGAAGTTGTCGAAATTCATGGGTTGCCAAGAAGCATAGTTTTAGATAGGGATGCCAAGTTTATGGGTCATTTCTGGAAGACCCTATGGAAAAGGTTGGAAGCTAATTTTTTTTTTGGATTAGCTTACCATCCACAAAGACATGGTCAGATTGAGGTGATAAATAGAGTACTTGGTATACTTCTTAGATGTCTAACTAAGGAGTATGGTTAGGCGTAGGATCAAGTCATTCCCCAAGTAAAGTTTTCCTACAATGATAGTGTAAATAGGACCACAGGGTAAAGATGTTTGAGGAGTGTCTAGCACACATCTTAGAGGGGTGTCTGAGCTTAGATAATTTAAGAATCAAGAAGGATTCAATGGGCATGCTGATTATTTTTCACAATCAATGAAAGAGGTCCATGAACATGTGAGGAAAACACTAATGGAGGCTAATCAAAAGCTTAAGTCCAAGGTAGATATGAGCATAAGATATCTTCAATTTGAGGTAGGTGATTGGGTGATGGTACACCTTAATAAGGATAGACTCCAAAAGGGCATACCAAGTAAGTTACAAATGAGAAGGATTGGACCTTATAGAATCCTAGAAAAGTATGGTTCAAATACAAGATAGACCTTTACAAAGAGTTATTTATTTCTCCCATATTCAATGTTTAGGAATTAGTCTAGTACAAAGGATCTAATATAACAAAGAGGGGGTCCAGTATAGGGGTAGATAAAGATGTGAAGGAACTTAGGGTACCTGAACAAAGCAAACCTCAAGCTAAGAGGATCCTTGATTTAAGAGTGAAAAATAAAACTAAACACTAGATTTACATGGAACATCTTGTGAAGTGGAAATTAAAACCTAATCCAGAAGATACTTGGGTAGTAGAGAATTATTTTAAGAAGATTGGTATAATTCTAGACCTCATTCCTCATGAGGTAACCTAACTTCTTTGTTGTAGGGGAGAATAGTGAAGGAGCACCTAGGGTTTGGATAAAATCCTCATCATTTTTTTACTTGTAAGTGGTCTTAGCCTCACCACTAAAGAATAAAGGACTAAAATAAAGTCCTTAGAATGTGTTTGAGTTCTTAGGAAGTCATTCTAGGTGTTGACAAGAAGTTTCCTAGGATTGGGAAAAAGTTCATGTATTGGAAAAAGTTTCCTGGTTGGGTCAACCATTGTTAAACATTGACCTAGAATACAAAATGGGTGAAAAGGTGTAAAATTTATTTATATATGCTATTTATACCTAAGTGCATCCATTGGAACCAATAGGGAGTGATAAAAAATTTAAAATGCAAAAGTTGCAAAAGTTGTCATGACAACTTTGCAAAGTTGTCATGACAAGAAATGATGACATTTGAGCAACGATCCAAGATTTAGTTATGGATCAGTTTAGAAACTTGAGACATGTACACCTGAGCTTCATAAGATCATTTTAGAATAGATTGAAGGGTTGGATTTCCCATTGTATGGTTTTGGATTTTGAATAAAGAAAATTGTGAATGCATTTCCAACTATAATTGTCTTGCAATTCAAACATATAAAGTTTAATGGATTGATCTAAGTAAATTATTTATATATTTTGGATGTATATTTGAAGAGAAAACTCTAAGCATGATTGGGGATTCCTATCTTTTAATTTGGGTAGTGTAGAATAAATCTATGTTTTGCATAGTTCATTGTCCCGGTTGAAGTAGGTAGCATAGAAATGGCTCGAATGATTTCTACTGGTTGAACCTCCATGGCCATTGGAAATCTATTAGAGCATTGTACATACATTGTACATACACTTAGATTCAAATATTATTTTTTAAGCTTAAGATTACTAGGCACTATAAGAGTCTGCATGCATACAATAAGAATGTGCACAAGCACTAAAAGACTATTACTAGGTGCTATGAAACTCTTAAGAGGTGCTAAAACATAGACCTAAAGATACGAAAGATAGTCTAAAGGCTAAAAAAATTCTTGAAGGACATTTAGAGAATTTTTGATAGAATTAGGAGGAATATTTTCATGCACCATAAGACCTAGTATAGACATCATAAGAACTTAGCTAGGCACTAAAATAGTGTCCATGGGCATTATGAGAATTAATGTAGGAACTATAAGAACCAGCATGAGCACTAAGCTATTGATCATATGCATTATAATAACTAGTGTATGCATTATAAGAATAAGTAAATGTGCTCATGTACCTACAAAAAGTTAAATATGCAACACAAACATGCCAAATTTAGAAAATAAATAGAAAACATTAACTTGAATATTAGAAAAATAATATTCATGAGGCATTAACTTGAATTACTTAATTTGATAAGATCTAAAGATAAAAGTTGATAAACTCCTCAAATTGAACTCTCAAAAGTGTCGCATATCTATCTAACTAAGAAGACTAGGGATGCTCTCATATTTACAAGTATTCCTGAGTGAAAATTTCTAAAATGAGATGTAGATTAAGCTACATGATATGTAAACTATAATAAATTGCTAAAACAATCCCAAATGCTCTCAAAAAATGAATTTAAATGCCTATAATATGGATGTAAAATGAAATTGGATGATAATGCTTTCTATTTATATATTTTATAAAGGATAGGGGGTAGACTAAAGATAACCATAGTTAGATGAGGGTTAGGTTAATGGTTTCAAATTTTGGTACAAGAAGACAAAATTAGTGGTTGAGATTCAAAGGCAAGATGAGCGGTGGATGATGAATTGTCCTTGATCCATGGAAGCATAATCCTCTTTCCTAATTGGTTAATTCAATTTTATAGCGAGGAAAAATATGAATTATTATTCCCATAATTAATTAAATTAGTCATTTTTAGGATTTGAATGGGTTGGATTTATTTAATCAAATGAAGTATATAGTCAATTGAATAAATTAGTTACATAGTTTTTTATCTTGATATTTAATCTAAATGGTTTATGTTTAATATTCAATCGATATATTTAACTTGATTTGACCACTTTAATTTTTATTAAAAATGTAAGGCATCTACACTATCATGTCCATCACAAAACCTTACTTCTTTCAAACCAACTTTCTTCTTCTGGACTTATATGGCCTACCATATATAGCTATACATATTTACAATAAATACCTCTAGATCACAATATTTGGCATCAATGATAACTAGAAAATAATAGGCAAACATATATATCTAATAAAAGAAATATCGTAAGAGGATTTTCCTTTTGTTCCCCCCCTACCCACCATTGCTCCATATTTGAGGAAAGGGACTTAATTTATACACTTCTAAGGTTGAATCTAAGATTTTCCCCCCTCTATAAGAAATTCCCCTTGAAATTTCCTTCTATCTTGTAAGTCTTTGTATGAGATAGTCAATCCTCTTATTTCTTATTTTCTAATTTAGGTTTTCCACCCCTCAACAATTTGAGAAAAAGAGTTGGGAATTAAGGTCATTGAGTATTTATGGTGGCATTTGGTTATAAGTAGACCATTTTTATGGTTGGGGAGGAAGTGATGGGATCAATGAAATAACTTTAGAGTTGACATGTGCTTTTTGTAAGAGAACGCCCTTCATCCTCCACCTATTTTGATTTTGGGGCTAAAATAATTTCCCTTTCTTCCAAGATTATCTCTTTGGATAGAACCTTGATTTAATGTTCCTCCTTAAAATGGTAACTTCAATAATATTTTCTATAAATTTAAGGATTCCCTTAGTGAAGGGGTAGTCTTTTCTCATCTCCTCCCCACAAGATTTGTTCTTAGCTGCCTAGATTACATCCTTCTTTAAAGGTATGCATTTGTTTTGCATGTTTTGTGATTCTTTTTATTGTGATTTTAAATAAAGTGTACTAATTTTGAGAATTTCTAATAGTATACAGTAGCATTTTCATATACTATAGATTTTATCCATTTTCCTAGCTTAGATTGTAATGAGATAAAGTTAGGAACTGTTATGTTTATATCCACACTCACACCTAAAAATGAAAATACTTACTTGGATTTGACCTTTATTATATTATCCATGGAGACTAATGTTTACATGCATTTATAATCCTCTTGAAATTATATTTAGTGTATAGCTCTAGAGGGAAAATTGTGAGACGTGCACATAGAGACACATTTATTTAAATATATTATTGGATCAAACCCTAGTCTTCACCATGAGATGACTAAATGGTCTTGTTATCTATAAGAAATGCACCTTATGCCAAGTTGTAAAACATTATTTTTGGGAGAAATTTGGGATCTTTCTAGGTTGTGAGTTACCTAAATGGAAAGAAACTTCAGATATGGTGATATGGCTAACTTCCTAAATTACCACATAAAACTAACACTACTTCTTTAGAGGGAAAGAGCATAACATTTAACTACATGAAATTAAAAGTACTGAAAAATATTAACAAGGGTGATGCATCAAAATATAGCTTGCAATATTTAGAAAAATGATTCTTTGATCATCTGGACGTAGTAATAATCTCACACAACCAATATTACCATGCATTGAATAAATATTTAACATGAAGGTATGAATATGCATAAATTTGATGAAGGACTGATAACTTTTATAAAACTAAACTATTTCAATATCATTGACATAGATTATAACTTACACAAAATATTGGAAACACAAGAAAAGTATAATATGAGATAAAAATAGGAAAGAAAATAAAGTAAATCTACTAACAACACTTCCAATCATATATAAATACACAACTCTTCAATAAACAAGAAGGTAAAACACTAGGTAAAAATGATCTCTGATATAATCTTTGCATATGCAAACACTCAGTTACAAGAAAAATGGTAGCATAAATGGTAACCAAGTCTTCAAAACTACATAAACAATAACTAACTCCAAAGCAAGTGCAAAAATAACTATGCACATTCCTCCAAACAAATTTGGTTGGATGCAAAAAGATAGGCTGAAAAATATCTCCTACCACCCTATGAAATGGACTTAATAGCATGGAAAAGTCACCTCAAGACAATAATGATCCTCACAGCTCATCAAAATTATCCTCAAAATGCTCCAATAATCCATAAACTATTTTAATGTTCTTATTAAAAGTGAAAAAATTACTCCCTAAATCTGCCCCAAACTCCTATATACCCTTGTTGTACCTTCAAACCGATTCAACTTCTAAGAAGAAGTCCCAATGATTGTTAATTAAGAATTATCTCTCCTATGACCAAGTATATAATCACATAGGAAAAAATAAATTCCTCTCATCATATTTGAATTCAAAAATGCTAATGACCCCTACTTTTTTTGCAGATTTACAAAACATAATGAATTAAAAGTTTATAAAACACTCTTAATCCATTAGTTGCACAATAAATGTATATGTAAAAATAATTTCCTTGCCCCTTGAATTTTTAATTAATTAATCATATGTTGATAATCAACTCACAAATAATAATGAAAATGGAATTAGAATTTTTGTATTGTAATTTTGCCTCAAAATGAGGTTACCACTCTTCCATCTAGATACCTAGAATTGGAAATTGAATCCTTGGATTTACTTTTTAGGGATTGGAAAAAAATTAGAGCCTATTCAATTTTTACGTCCAATGATTGTGAACCTAATTTGTATTTCTATTCTACCATTTGAACTTGCTCTGTTGTTTTTACCATTTTACATCTGTGCATTGGGAAAAGTTCTTGAAATTTTTGTTCTAGAGAGAAGGTTCTTGAAGTGTCGAATCAATTAAATTGAACAACCTGATGATTAAATCTTAAGATTTGTGTCAACTGGTTTTTCTTGACACATCCAATTTAAAAGGTTGGGAGTTATTAGGGTTTTGACTATTTTCCCTGCTATACATTAAATTCCCTTGCTTTTTTGTTTATATGAATCATATTTAATAAATGAATGTAGCACTAGTACATGCAATCCACAATTTAAAAATGACTAAAAATGAACAAGTAACCATGGCGTTGAATATGGTTGTAGTCAATCATTAAATAAGTATTCAAAATACTTAGGGATAATTGATATTAGATGGATCATTTTGATTTGGGTATTTTGAAAAAAAATTTATAACCTATTTGCTTCACATTTTTTTGAAGCCTAAATTTCATGCTAAATTCCTTCTAAGTAGGAATTATTTTGGGTAATCGTTATCTATTCAAATGATAGTTTGGTTTAAGTCTTCATTTATTATATGCTACTGACATGTTGAAAACATCAAACCTCGTATCATGGTAAATGATGCATGACATGCTGAAATTATCCAAACCCATGTCGCATTTAAATGATATCTTAATTCTAATGTCAAATCTATCTAGAAAAGATGTGACAATAAATATAATGGCACCTTATATTACAATAGAAATCTATCCAAAAAAGAAGTCTAATTCCAATTCTAATTTTAGGAACTAGATGTAGAACATGTATCTTCCAGCTGAACCAAATGGGACCAACTATTTTCCCAAAACCTAATTTTGAAATACAAATCCAGATTTTGACAAATTTTGGATATGAATCAAAACGCAGCTTTGCTAATTCCATGAACTAAATAGGCCCTTAGCAATTCATTTTTAAAAAAACCTTGCCTTTGCTAGGGTAGTACCATGAACTAGGGTTTATATCGAGAGAAAAGGAGGAATTTTGGTTTCAATCTACAACCTCTTTTATGATTCTTCACTTCCTCCTTCATATTTAACAACATTACAAAAAAAAATTGGGCTTTTTCTTTTTAATTTATCTTCAGCTTGGAAGCAATTGTGCTAAGTTTCTTTTTTTAAAAATATTACAACTTTTTTTCTTCCTGCTTACAATTGTAGCCATGTTGATTTTACCTTTTCTTTGTAGCATCTTTGCTTAATTTAACACAATATCTTGAAGAAATCTATAGGTTCTTTGATCCAAACCTAAGGGTTCAAAATGTAAATTCTTTCTATGTATTTGATGATTTAATTATTCTCTCTTTGGCTTCACTGTAACTATATATTGTTATTACATTTCTGTGTGTTTTATCAAATACAACAAAAATAGGGTTTTATTGTTCGCACTACCTTGACTTCATATTTATAGAATAGTTTTAATTCCTTATATTGTATATCAGTGCATTTCATTTTGTAATTGTGGTTACATCCTTTATTTGCTAACAAATAAATATTTTTCTATACATCATTATCACTTAATACAAGCATCTAGAAGTTTAAGGTGAGCACTTCATTGCTCTACACATTTCTTGGGTTTTTAATATCTATATATTAATCTTTTTTTTTTTTTTATTAGAAATGCTACATATCTTGTCTATATCTAATTCCTTCTCATTATCAAGGGTTTGAAAAGCATAACCATATCTTTGTTTATTATGGGTTTCACAACCTTTTTTGTATTTCAATCTCCATCTATAGGTATGTGAATACAATTGAAACAATGCTCCTCTTATGCTATCTCCCATTAGGTTTTTTTTCTACTCTGAGCAAGAAGAACATATTTTTGTTGTATTTTTTGCATATACATAACATGTTCCTTGTACCCTTAGATTAGTTCTCACTGTTTGTTCATTATATGAGAATTGATATAGGCTCTTAGAACTTAAAGCTCTATTCTTTCAATTCCTTCAAGTTGATAATATTTTTTGCATTGTTTATGAATATTCACTATAGCTTCTATATCATATATTTTGATGATTCTCTGGCACTTCACAACATGTATAACCTTCGACAAATTATAGTTTATGCTTATACAATCATACTTTGAGCAATGTATATCATAATATCAACTATAAAATTATTCATGACAAGTGTATTTGTTCTCCTTGACCCTCAAGGGTAAAAATTCATAAACTTTTCATCTTTCCATTTACAATTTTGAACAAAGTAATTGATTTATAGTAATTAGCATAACTTGATGATATGATACTCATTAAAAACAAGGGTTGCAGGGTTGCATAGTTCCTGTTAGGAGAAGGTGGGATAGGTTAATTAAGAATTCAGAATAAGAAGGTACTTGTATGGAAAAACTTAGTGAGGTTGAAAACATTGTGTACATGAAAAATGTAAAAAAGAGGTAACAGAATTTGTTGCATTAATTCAAACTAGATGCAAACAAAATAAATGTTTTCAATAGATCATTACTTGAAATTAAAAGAGACGTTCTAGTATGAAGTGACACTTTATGCCACATCTTGAAATAATTCTGTGCAACCTAGAAAAAAACTACAAACATTCTTTGGATTAATAATTCTGCATCATCCAGTCAAACAACCTCAATAGGCGAGTCATTGGCCAACTATCTTAGTACTTATCTTTACAATCTTAAAATTTACTTTTGAAAAAACTTCATTGTTCGCAAAATTGTAGTAGAGTAGAAAATCCAACAAATTTGTATTAGAAATATTGACTCCTAATAGAGATGTATGTTCTTCACCAAGCATTGTACTGTCATACACAAAGGAACAAGCAAAACCAATTCACTTACTATGAACATAACTAATGTCTCATATATGTAGATTGTGTCTTAGCACTCAAAATTAGACAATGAACTTCAACAATTTTCCTAGATTGAAAATGCTATAGTCAAATCCTTTTTGAAATAAATAATAATAATTGAAAATCAACATTATAAATCCCTAGCAAGTTTTGGAGGCAAAAAATCATATCAAATCTTACAAGAACAAACAAACAAAGAGATTTAAATGCTTCATAGCTAGTCAAACTTGTTTTCCAAGGACTCATGTTAAATGGAAATTGATGCAATTTGATAATCTAATCTTTTTCTCAAAGGTGTAACGCCCTGCCAAGGGATCCAAAAGAATAACCTAAAGTTTTACTAAGTTTACCAACACTTTTTCTTTTTTAAAAAAGAAAGAGTAGCATACACATCAAACACATAGTAGCGCAAGCAATAACATACAATCAACTAAAGCATACATAACAGGTTACATTTCTTAAGGATCCCATGACGTTGAATCACATTTAAATTTAATTAATACTAAGTCTAACATATACCATATCCATGAAAGAATAATTATAAAGTCCAATGTCCATTTAAATAATATACATTTGTTCCAAATGCCTCTTGGCAATAAAATTTGGAATGCTCAATCATCCACTATACATGTCATAGGGTATGAAAGGCTTAAAAGAATATACATATGTAGAAATAGGAATACATCATCCTCTTCAGATCCATGATACAAAGTACAGTAAAATAAATGAAACCATCCACCATACATGATACATCCATCCATCATAAAAGATATAACATCCATCATGAAATATAACCATCCATCATAAAAGATATAAACATCCATTGTAATGATACATAGATAGAATGAAAGGACATGTAGACAAGGAAACTCCAATCATGGTGACTACGGATGGATCTCAATGGTAAGAGTGAAAAAGCATTGCCACCCAACTGTGTGGAACCTAAATGGCCCACTCCCACCGCTCTGAGGAGATAGTCTCAAGTCCCAAATAGGATATCAAACCACATACCAAAATACTCTCTAAGTCCAAGAAATCCTAAAAGTATTCTAACTCAAAGGTCCTAATAAAGAATGACATCTAATTACCAGAGGCACACAAGACACGTAGGAAACTTACTATGTAAGCGAGCAAGTGTCATCACATGAATCATGCTGGAGTTACCCTGGTAGTCTCTTAGGACCCCAGGGTCCCTAGTGATCCCTATGTGGCCACTAGTATCCTCTCGTACTGACAAGGCATACTACAGAATGCAAGGTCACAACTAAGCATTCTCTGTACTCTCATCTTAGTTTGTACTACCACTTGAGGCATGGGGGAGAACATAAAAAGACTCTTATTAGGTTCATTTTAATCCCCATTTAGTGTAATGTATTCACTTATTAAACAACTTACAATGAGTTACCCTGGGAACCACTTAGGGCCCTGGCCTTCATTGCAAGCCACTTCCCGACACTACATATAGATTACCTACCCTAGGATCATAAGAGTACAAATTAATAATCATATAAAAATTACCTCAGTCATATACAAGTGATTGGAAAGCATCAAAAGATAATTCACAATAATCACATCAGTTCTCTACGAGCAACTGGAAAGCATCCCAAGATAAATCACAATACCCATCAGTTCTCAATGAGCAACCAAAAAGTATCCCAATAATATTGATCAATGACTCAAAATGGTTAAGTCAACATGTCACAACATGACATCACCAAGATCAAAGCAAACACTTCAGTCCCATCAAGGCGATTGGAAAGTAATCCAAGTATAACTGATCGAGGACTCAAAAATGGTTAAGTTAGGTATCTCATATACATACAACTCAACTTCATACAAGAAAATTGGAAAGCAATAACGAAAAATAAATACAAATAGAGCATACCATCATATTACCATGGTTGGGTTTAAAGAATCGAGATCAAAACATCATCATAACATTACAATCACAAAACTCCCAAGCCTCTGGTAAACGTCCTAAAACTGGTCAACAATCTAGATCAAACCCAAAAAACACAGACAACACACAGAGACAAAGTAGTCCAATATTTTGGTTTGTTTTAAAAATGTGTCATTGAGCTAAATATAGGGTTTCAATTTTCATTTTCAATATATCTTTCAAGTATATATGATTCTCAGTTTACCCTATAGTTTATCCCATTCTTTTATTCAAGTAAAATATAAAGTTACCCTGTTATATTTTTTATCAATGATCCCAAAATGTCCCAGAGGGTAAACATTTATTTATTTAAGTTATAAAATAATTATAATTTATTTTAAATCAATATCACTAATTATCTACAACTTCATTTAATAACTTTTATTATTAATAAAACTTAATTAAATCAAACTTAATTTAATTAATTAATAATTTATATAACTATATTACATTAATTAATAACTATTTGAATTAACTATATTTATTAAATTAATAATTAATAATTAAAACTTATAAATAAATTTATTAAATAATATTTAAATTAAATATGATTTAAAATTAATAATAAATAAAGCTTAATAACGTTATTAATTTAATTAAAAACAAATTTTAAAAAATAAAATAACCTTGTGTATTTTAAAGCCCATCGGCTTATATATAAATAGTCGTGCGGCTGCAAGCTAAGCTATTGTTGTCGGCAGTAGTTAGTACTGCTGTCGCGTGCAGCAACTCAGTCTGCGCACGCCGATGCAGTACGCTGCCATAGGAGGAAAAGTGGGGTGGGGGGGTGGTGGCCCTCGCCCACCCAAATTTTTTATTTTTTTCATATTTTTTTTTAATTAAAACTTTTAAAACTATCCCCAATGTGTAAAAATATACTTTATTTCAAATTAAATTTTATTTTATTTAATAAAATTTATCCTTCCAAATCAATTTCCCCCTCCCACTAAAATACTTTAGATAAATTTTATATATATATATATATATATATATATATATATATATATATATATATATATATAATAAACATTTACAAATATAGCATGATAGGGAAAATATCATTAACCATGTGAATTTTCCAACCTTGAATTTTCTTTTTCCAATTTCAAAATTTTCCCAAATTATCTGATAGGAAGATTCAATTAACCATTTGAATTTCTAAATTAATTTTTCTTTTAAATTTCAAACCCTCCCTGTTTTAAATACAATTTCCTGTTTTAAATATATATATATATATATATATATATATATATATATAATAAACATTTACAAATATAGCATGATAGGGAAAATATCATTAACCATGTGAATTTTCCAACCTAGAATTTTCTTTTTCCAATTTCAAAATTTTCCCAAATTATCTGATAGGAAGATTCAATTAACCATTTGAATTTCTAAATTAATTTTTCTTTTAAATTTCAAACCCTCCCTGTTTTAAATACAATTTCCTTTTACCTACAGACGAGGTTTTGAAATTGATCTATTTCTCTTTCAATCTTATTATAAAGATGGATTACAATACAAGTATCATAGATTCAGAACAAGAGAGTGATAGATTCATGCAAAAAAATCTAGAGAATTGATTTCAACAATCATAAAGAAGACAGGATTATCTAAATAACATAATTCTAACCAGGTGAACAAAACTCAAGAACCTACCTGGTTCTGATGCTAAAATCGCAATGCCCAAAAGATTTGGGAGAGAATTCACTTCTATCCAAGAACTTCTCTCTAAAAGTTTTCCCAAAATTTTCCTTCCAAAATTCGCTTCCAAATTTGCTTCCCAAAATTTGCATCCCCCAAAAATGAACCCTTCAATTGTGATAAAGAGTTCTCTCCTTAAATCGGGGCACTAATTGTGCGTTCACCTGGGAGAACTTCGTGCTCACCAAACTTCAACTCCTATTAACTCTTCTTAATATTTTCCTTTATCCTTTACCATGCACGTTAATAGAATTATTAAATAACTTTATTTAATTACTTGACTTCTTTTTTAATTAATTTTTTAAATTTAATCTCATGCATGCATCATGCAACCATGAAACTTTTAATAAATTAATTTCTTTCTTCACTTTTTAATTAATTTGTTATAATTTAATCTCATGCATACATCATGCGAACTTAAAACTTTTAATAAATTAATATATTTTCTCTTTTAAATTTATTTTCAAAACTTAAATTTGATAACTATTTATTAACTTAAATAATAATATTATTTAGCATTTATTTAAAAATGAACTCTAAATATATTATTATTAAATTAAATTAATATTATCACGTTCTAAATTATTCTTATAACTTTTATCTTCAAATTTAATTCTTTTAATTTAATTTAATTTCCCAATTAATTAAATATTAAAATATCATAATAATTTTCCCTTAAATTAAATCATTAATTTAATCTTTTAATTAGACTTAATTAATAGAAAATTCACCAAAGACTCATAAAACAACATACGAAAATCCATCAAAGAAAAACACATACAAAATTAAACTAAAGGGTTATAATCACGAATTAACGTCTTCAACACATTCGAAGGGTACTCAACTCAAATACTTGTCCTAATTTTCAATTAGGACAAATGGCTTAGAGGTTTAGAATTTGGACTTAAGAATTTATCTCCCCTTTCTTACCATTGAGATAATGCGATAGGGTATGCTCATCCTAGCAATTCAGGGAAGTCAATACCCGATACCTGCAACCTGCATAAAATCCATGCATTTACAAACACAATATTTTAAGCTAAACAAGCAATGGCAGGAAGTGGTGCATCGTGTAGATCCTGACTAGCAGGTGACTACGACTCCCTTCCTTAACCACATCAGAAATGCCATACATAAAGAAAACAAACACACACACCATACGCATGCAGTATGGGTAAGTATCCATAAGAAAACACATATGATATAAACCATCTAACTAATCATCATCAATAACTACAAAGACTGTGATAATCATCATGCATACATGAAATATAGAGTACCAAGTAATCTCATCATAAATCAACTGAATCTAAAAGAATATCTGATAATCTCAAAACAATACTACTAGTAATCAAGCATAAAACTGGCCTAAAAGAGTTCAGCAATGATAGCAAAAATGTGAACTAGGGGTAGGCACTACAAAAGGAATATTCCAAAACATTATTATTATTAATATTTTTCCAAAAAAACAAATATTCAATTAATGATTCAAAATTGCAATATTAGTCTATTACTAGCACATAGTTTGCAAACAAAATGTTATGTGTCTATAGCCTTTTAATCTAACCTCACAATGACATATCTTAGTAGTCATATTCATAATGTTATATGACATATCTTAGTAGTCATATTCATAATTTTATCATAGCGGCACTTATATCAAAAAAAAATTTAAAGCTATAAGATAATTTACAAACCCAATATAAAACAATACTTTTACAAGTTAGGCATGTTTTAACTCTTCTTTCTTAACTGCGGAAGAATCATTTTTATTACATCATATTATTAAAAAAATAAGACTATATCATAAACTATGATATGAAAGGAATCTCGTAGCCATACTATTGAATCACCTTAGGAATATGAAATAACACGTTTTGACCTGGACTTTTCAAACTTGGACATGAGAAGACTTGTTGCTAGACCTTTCAACCAAAAAATTATGCATTCCAATATAATTTGTGTACCCATTCATGGTGGAGAAAATAATAATCATATTAAAAATAAGCATATAACTCAAAATACTAGCCAATCACAATTACTAAACCATGTGAGTGCTATAAAAAAATGGTTAATACACCTTATTAATATTGATAGAGACACCTTCAACAATAATTCGCAATAATAGTTTGCATTCGTAGCCAAATTAAACCAAATTTGCATTTGGTAATGATGTAATGAGCAATGAATGGGTGAGCCACATAACTCACCATTTCCTTAGTATTTTCCAAGTGAAGATGACCATGCCACCTAGGGCTCCATTTAGTCTCCTGGTGTCAGCCAAGTTAATAATATCCCATAGTGATGCTAGTGTGTTATCTTATATTGCTATTTGAAAAGTTTATCTACATTGTCAATAGGGGACTGAAAAATATTTTGGATCGATATTTTGCATTAGAAATATGTAGCTTGTATAAAATATATATTCTAAAACATAATTATACTAAAAAATCTACCATTGTCATTCACTAATACATGGTTGATTTACGATACTACCCAAATTAAATAAAAACCTAAATCAAATAGAAAAACCAAAATATTTCTAGGTTTTTATACTTCACTAACTACACTACAAATCATAGATCGGTTTCAATTCTAGAACTAAAATATAGCTACTTTTCCACAATGCTCCATTTTTTCTCTAAAATCTATAACCTAATTCAAATAACTAAAAAATGTGGTGCTCTTTAGAAAGTCCTATAATTCATACACTAACCCATGAACCATATGAAAGAGGAGAAAAAAAGTGTCCCCAACTCGCCACTGAAAGATCTTTTGTGTAGCTGCTGATGAAATTGGAAAGCTTCTTTAATGAACTTACACAAGTGGATTGCGCCATTGCTAAAAACTTATATGGAAAATGTCCTACTTTTGGGTGGATCACTACAAAGACCTCTATTATTTTCCTCCCCCCTCCCCCCAATTTGAAAAATGTGGCAACAAAATATTTGAAAGGTCATCACTTAATAGAGTGAATTTACTTTTCTAATTTCACCCTAAACTAAACATGGGGAAATCTGGGTAGGATAAGTAGCTAGGGAACAAAATCAAGACACCAAGAAAATATCATGCTCTTTAATCTAAAACAAGTAGTAAAGATCATTATAAGTGTATTTCTAAGTGAATTTATTTTTCTATTAGTCTCCTCATAAAACTACTTGGTTCGTAGCTCCTAAAAAATGCACAAGGTTCATTTGCATGCCAAAAAAAAGGCATGAATGCTAGTTGTTTTTCTTGCTTTGTAATGTGCAACCTCTTGCAAAATTGGTATTATCAAAATGCTTTATTTTTCCAATTTTGCAAAACCAAAGCAGTGCATCGAGAAGTACACATTCTCTTGTATGGGGAGGATACTAATATTTCTAACATATGACACGTTGGAAATGTAGAGAAGGCTAGGTGACTGAGAGTGTGGGAGAATCAGGAACCAATAAAACTTTAACTTCAATTCACTAATTAATCCTTCATAAACTAATCTAATCTAACTGCATGCATGAAAGATCGATAGTAATAAAACATTCATAATAGTTGACACAATATTGGGTAGCCCAAAAACCTTCTAATTAGAAAGTAAAATTGGGGTGGGGATGATACCCACAAGCTTTAGTGTTGTAGTATAAAGTTGGCCTGTTAAGGCTTACAAATGATCACTTCTGATGATCTGCCTTGTTTGAAGCTATAAGGACTATTAGGTGCACCTTGTAAAAGGATTTATACAATACAATTAAGCATGTACTCAGTTAGGAGATTTTGCATAAGATTGTTAAGTCCACCTTGTTAGAGGATTTGACTAATGCACCTGTTAGGATGAACTAGTAGCTGATCTCTACTCTGCAACTTAGTTTTCTAAATGAGATTCCTTTGATGTAGAATGATCACCTTAATGCGATGGATGAGACTATACTTTGTCTTATACTACTTGTAGCCTTCAAAATCTAACTCTTGTGTTCTTCATATTTCATACTCATTTGGATATGACAAGATATCTCTTATTTATACCAATCCAAATAATTACCTTATGAAGTCAACTTGAATACCATATTAAACAATCTTCACCTAATCAGCTCAGTGTTGACACTCAAGAACAGAATTCCACTTGGGTGATATTTTGATACTCAGCAACATAGTAAACTCAACATTTGGTTGGAACTTAGTTGGCACTATTGCTCAATCTACATTGATCACTCACGAGTTGGTGTGAACTCAGTTAACACTGATGACTCAACAAACATTGAGTAGCTTAGTTAACACTACAAAAACTCAATTACTATTGTAGCTTGGTCAACACTACTATCTACTCTGCTCAATTAACATGGCTAGATGCTCTGTTTGGTTGACACTATTTGTAAGGGTTACTTGGTGGTGCTCGATGAAAATGTAACCGACCAAATGATTAAGTGATTTGGCACTAATTGAAAAATAGTCTGACCATAAGGTCAACAATCTCTCCCTTTGGCATTAGTGGCAAAAGACTTATCATACCAAACATTTTGAATACTCAAAATGATGAGTCAAAACCCCCCATCAATGTAGGTGTGTCTATAGCTTAGTTTTGACTACTGTGTTGATACTCAGCTAACACTGACTCTATTTTATTTTTATTTTTCAAAATTGTTTTTGTAGCTTTTCTATAAACATATATCCCTTCTTCAAAATACTTCTTAAATGCTATATATATATATATATATATATCCCCCTTGGATTCCTCACATGTTATATTTCCCCCTTTTTTTGACACAAATGCCAAAAATGCATGTGTACAAGGCAATAGCAAAATGTGAAAGGAATTCACTATGTCAAGTGACAACTCATTTGCACTTACCTTCAGATCAGCATCGATCTTTGACAACTTGTCTTCGATTTCCTTGGTAAAGTTTGTGGTATCACTTAATTTTACAAAAAAGGAAACAACATTATTTATAGTGTTCTCAAAAGAAATAAGAATAGTGGACAGTTCAACTATGTCTATGGAAATCTTCTTTGCCACATTATCCAAAACCTTATTCTCAAATTTTCTCTCCGCCTTTTGTAGTAGTTTCTCTTGACCATTCAAATCTTCATTGAACTTTCGTACTATGTCAACAAGTTGGTCCAAAATAAAGTTCTTTTCATCAACTTTGATACTCAGTGCATTAAGAAATATACCTTTAATGTCTTCTAGCACTTGATTTATTTTCTTCTTCTCTGCTCTAAGCTTCTATTGTTTGGATCTTTTCTTCCAAAGTTATCCAAGAATGTCCATTTGATCAGGAGTCAGATTGGAGAGATCCCAATCTGGAATTACTATGTCTTCATCCAGATCAACTTCATCAATAGAAACTTCTACCTCTTTCCCTTTTGCCTTTGGAATAGGTAAAGGAATGATTTCCTTTCCTTGACTCATATCTTCAGTGCTTGGTTGAGGCTTGAATTCAACTATCATTGTACTTTTTGTGGAATCACTAGCAACAGTAACAACATGACTGATTGGAGAAACAACAACAATTGTAGGAATACTTATAGTACCTTGTTGTAACTCAATCTGACCTAATTCTAAGATGAGTGGACTCTATAACTTAGTAGATGTAGTAGTGGTAATAGTACTAATGTCTAAACTTAGTAAGACTGAGCTGACAATCAATTGAGTGCTAGGTTGAACAGTATTTATCCCAGTGGTCTGAGACTTGGAGTTGTCTTCATTGAACTTGATGTTATCAATGCTTTGCTCAGAGAATTAGGGAGGGAGGCCATTACCTCTACTGCAATATTTTTCAGATATGAATCTTCAATGTTCTTAAGTTTAGGTAGATCCTCACTAACTATTTGATCTCCCTTGTCGTCTTCATCTTCATTTACATCATCTATTTGTACTACTTCCTTAGTGGCCTTTTAAACATTCAATCCATAAATGTTTTTCCATGAATTTATATTGGATTTCACCATAGATTCAATATCATTTGACAGAATTAAATATGCATTGAACTTAGGAGTTAACATCTATTCATGCTTTTTCAATGCCTCCTGTACTTCTTTGTCTGATAGTTTTGGCATTAGATTCCTCAAGGTTTAATCACGAATATTACTGGCAACCATTACTACATTATCCCAATGATGTGATACTTCCTTAAGTAGGATATTAGGAACTTGTGTTCTTAATTCACTTGGACAGTATTTCCATTTTGCCATTTTTTTCTACTAAGGCTTCTTCTATTTGTTTTTTCTCCTCTTTATTTCTAGTTTCATATTTAAGAAACTTAAAATCTGCCATACCTCCACCTTCTTTGAGTCACTTTAGTCTTTCTTTAAAGGTTGGAGTAGCTTTTTTGAATGATATTTGTTGCTCTTCTTCTTCATCTACAAGTCTAAGCTTCTTTCTTGATCTGGTGGGTTTGCTAGTGGTAAAAGGAGTAGATCTTGTAATTCTCCTTGATGCAAGTTTCCCCTTTTTCTTAGGTAGTTCTTCTAATTCTTCTTCTTCATCATGTCCATATGTTTCTATGACCAGAAGAGGGGAACTAGATTTCACATTCTCCTTCTTAATCTTTTATACCTTCTTACTTCCTTGCTTCAGAATTTAAGGAATCTTGATCTCAAATGAGATCTTGGTTTTAGCTTCATTATAGTTTCCAAAATAGGGTGCTTTGGGTTCGACAGGCTCATTGACAAGAGCCTCAATGATGTCCTTAGTATCATCAATATTCATCTCATAGCCAAGAGGTCTTACCCATGTAACTCTAGGTCTAACTACCTAAATATATACCCTATCACCATCTACAAAGAACCATATGTCTTGTTCATATTCATCCACTAATTTCTTGGGAATTCTAAATCTGCTTTGCATTCTTTCCTTGAAATTTTCAAAATATGCATCCATGATTCCCTCAAAGTTGTCTCCCATTTCAATTATGAATTCATTAATCCGATACACAATAGGTCTTTCCTTCTTCCATACTACATTGCTCTTGGAAGGAAAAAAAATTCTGAACATAAAAGAATAAGTAGACTAAAAGTGAACCAAACTTACATGAATTTTTCTTTAATGCTCTAATATTTTCCATGTTTTTGCTAAACTAGTTTAGCTACAACTCGGTGAAGTCAAAAGAAAGATTTTTTTTCACTACCTTGAAGACCAAGTCCATAGCTTTACATGCAATGTTGTTTGGTTGGCTGGAACTGTCAATATTGTGTGCAATCACATGAATACCAAACTTAATTTCTATGTTAGTGACTCCATTTAGCTTCATTCCTCTATCATCCCACTCAACAAGAGTCTTCTTTTCCAACTCAACCTGACCTAAGGTTTTGGTCATATTGGATTTATCAAGCATGGGAAATCCGATAACCCTATGAATCATTTTCTTCGTGATCTTGATGGGTTGATCAAGCCAAAATTTCATATCATGAACATGGCTCAAGATGAATCTAATCCACTTGATTTGAAAATTCTTTGGCATGTGCAAAATATGAGTTAAACCATTTGCTTCTAGGTGTTTATACTCAAGTTTGAGGTTTTCATCCATACACAATGCCTCGTATGCTTGATTCGGCTCCATAGTTCCTAATTCTTGAATTGAACTGTGATAAAAAGATTTGGCATCATGAATTAATAGTAACTTTAGTAGAATTTGTGAGTGTGCATCGACTTAGTCCAATTCCTCTACAATTGCAAGACAAAGCTTGAACTTTGGGTCTACAAGAACAACATTCCTTACTAACATCTCAGATTCCTTCTTAACCTTGTTGCTAAATGAAATTGTTAGTTTGTGGTGACTGATCAGAGAAGTATTATACATACTTCATAATTCAAAAAAAAAAAATCCACTCTTATTTTATTGTGCCTTATTTAGATAGGCATATTATAACCCTAAAGTGGGAATATATTATCTAAGATAGCTTAGGGTTAGGGATTATGGTAATGTGATGTATAATGAGATAGGTTGTACTATAATCATTGGATAATAAGAAAGGTTGGATGGCTATGTAGGTGGATTTAACCTAGTTTTTGGGTGAACCACATTAAATCTCTATGTTACCTATGTTCTTATGGTCTTCTTCTTTTGTTTTTGCATTTAATTGTTCATTCGTATATTGTTCCAAATCTGTCGAATCTGAACAAAAAATGTCATAATGCTCTGTGATGGAAGGATAGTCCTTGATGAATTCACTCTAAATTTCTCAAAGGATCAAATTTTATTTTCTCTATTCACTCTTAAAGTCATGGTGAAGAATGAAATCGTTTGATTCTTCCTTTTATTCAAAATTTGTATTTAAGTCACCATATGTGCATTGTACAATGGACAACTCGATGACAACTTGTTTAACTCAACGAAAGTGACATGCTTAGCTAATTCCTTTAGTCTTCAACTTGGTAAATTCCATCTATGTTCATGCTAGGTTAGGTCTTTGAACTTGGTAAAGATCAGTTAGAACTAGCTTGTGCTAGACTTCACTTAGTTAGGTCATGCAACCTGACCTTGTTCAGTAAGGTCTAAGATATTGATTCAAACTTGGTGATCCCAATGTATTTGAAATGTTGATTTGGATCTTCTTTCTTACTGACTGGAACTAATATAAGATGTTTCTTTGAATCATAGTTCTAGTGATATCCATGGATAATTAGCTTGAAATGGTTGAATCACCCAATTCATTTACTTGGGTGTCAACTTTGACTTGCATTATCTAGAGATTTTTTTACCCATTATTACCTCATTTGACTTCTGAAATTGTCATCCTTTTCTTTCTCTTCATCTTCAACTGTAGCTTAGTTCATACAGTTCTTTGTTAGATGGCCAAGTTCTTTGCATACAAAACATCTCTTTGTAGGGTCTCTCTTCCTCATGTGAGTTCTTATGCAATTTTCTCCAATGTGTCCATGCTCACCACATAAGTGAAATATGCACTATGTGCTATAATCCCAACCAAGATAACTTTCACAATTTGTTCTGTTGGGTTCCATTTCTTGGTTTTGTATTATGAAGATTTGTGTCTTTATTTATTGCATTGGAAACATTTTCCTTCATACTTGGTTTTCTCTGTGCATTCACTTGCTCTGTGACCTTTCTTGTTGCAACTATAATATTTTCCATTAAACTTTGATTTACCATTACTCCAACACTTGTTTGATGTATGTCCTATCTTTCCACAATGATTACATGTTGGCCTTTTGTTCTTCTAAGCTCCTTGCTATGATGATTCACTTTCATTTATATAGCCTAATCCAGCTTTGCCTTTGTGTCTGAATCCAGTTTTCTTGTCTAATTGACTCATTTTTTCTTGATATTTCATTATCCTCTCATTGGTTTGCCTTTCTATGCTGAGATCATTCTACAATCTTGCACTATCTATCCTGAAGTTGATAGGCTCTTGATTTGCACAATTGAGTTGATTTATAAAATCTTCTTGCTAAAGAGATAAGTGTTGAATTCCATTATCCTTTTCTTCTATCTTTTCAGTTAGCAAAATTTTCTCTTCTTTTGCTATGTCCTTTTTTTCTATGTCTTCACACATTTTGATTGACTGAATTTCTTGTTCTCTTTTCACTTTTCTGACTTCATCATGTAGAGTGATGTTCTTTTCAAGCAGATCTTTAATTATTGCATCAGCTTCATCTAAATTTTTGTCTTGACAAATGTCTTCAATTCTTTCTTCTATGTAGAGATTTTCGTTCATCTATGCTACTAGTTATTTCCTTCTTTGCAAGGATTTAGAGAGTTTCTCCTTCAATTTCTTGAACTGATCCATGGCTATATGCAGATCCAACTTTTCATTTTCAATAGCTTTTTCTACTCTGTACACTTCCATTGCCTCTGATAGCTACTAAACTTTTGATATGAGAACCAAATGCTCTAATACCATTTTTTGGAAATGTAGAGAAGGCTAGGTGACTAAGAGGGAGGGTGAATTAGGAACCAATAAAACTTTAACTTCAATTCACCAATTAATCATTCATAAACTAATCTAATCTGATTGCATGCATGAAAGACTGAAAGTAATAAAACATTCATAACAGTTGACACAATAATTGGTAACCCAAAAACCTTCCAAATAGAAAGTAAAATTGGGGTGGGGATGATACCCACAAGCTTTAGTACTGCAATATAAAGTTAGCCTATTAAGGCTTATAAATGATCACTTCTAATGATCTACCCTCTTACGAGTAATAAGGATTGTTAGGTCCTCCTTGTAAAAGAATGTATACAATACAATTAAGTATGTACTCAGTTATGAGATTCTGCACAAGATTATTAAGTCCTCCTTATTAGAGGATTTGACTAATATACCTATTAGGATGAACCAGTAGTTGATCTTTGCTCTACAATGCAATTTTTTGAATGAGATTCCTTTGATGTAAAATGATCACCTTAATGTGATGGATGAGGCTCTACTTTGTCTTATACTACTTGTAGCCTTCAAACTCTAACTCCCATGTTCTTCATATTTCATACTCATTTGGATATGACAAGATATCTCTTATTTATACTAATCCAAATAATTACCTTACAAAGTCAGCTACAATACCATATTAAACAATATTCACTAGTGGTCTCAATGATGACACTCAGGTTCAGAAGTCCAATCAGGTGATATTTTGATACTTAGCAACACAATGAACTTGGTAATCGATAGCACTAAGTTGACACTGGTGCTTGGTCCACATTGATCACTTAGGAGTTGGCATGAACTTGGTTAACACTGATGACTCAAAAAACATTGAGTAGCTTGGTTGCCACTGCAACAACTCGATTACTATTGCAACTTGGTCAACACTACTGTCTTCTCTACTTAGTTAACATGGCTAGCTACTCTGCTTGGTTAACACTCCATGCTCGGTTGAAACTACCTTTCCCATGTAAAGTATTAGGTTCAAAGTAGACAAAGTTTATGTAGTTTTCAGGTTCTTTCTTACTTTGTTCTTCACTCTTTTCTGCAAACTCATCAATTTTTACATGTGTACTTTCTATGACCTTGTGAGTAGTAAGATTTAGACATTTATATGCTTTTCTTTTTTTGGAGTATCCTAAGAATATTCACTATATATAGACCAATTATAGTGTGCCAAAATATTTTGATTTAATATTTTGCTTAACATTTATGCGACTTTACTTGCAAAATTAGGGAATAGGAAATAAATCTGAGAGAAAGTTGTATTTTGATTGGTTAAATAGAGAAATTTTAATCATTATTTAAACATGGAGCATACATTATACTTCCTAGCAGTAACTAATAATAATGTCTTATGATGTAGACATTCTACTTCCAATGATATTATCCTATTCGTGTATCTTCTCTAGTATTTATATTGTCCTTTGGAAAATAAGATGCAGTCTTATGATAAACATGACTAGCCATTATAATTTATTTTCTTTATAAAAGTATCATGATTTTGGAATATTATTGTTATCTATTTGACCATTGTCATTATTTTAATAGAAAACCTTTTTGATGCTTTGCAAATATGATTTGTTGTACCAAAATGAAATATTAATAACTTCATTATTGATGTCTTTTCTTTTGTCAATTGTAAGGAAAATTTGCACTATGTCCTTCTCTTGAATTCGTTTTTTCTTCAACACCTTTTATTATCCTCTTTCATGCAACTTCCTTTCCAATATGATGCTCAAGAGAACCCCTTGTAAGGAAACTTGCAACAAATAATATAATAGTTTACACATAACCCATAAAAAATCTTTAAAAAATATGTAATTGAAATCCACATGCAAGAGAATAGAAAACATACCCACAAAAATGTGACACAAGATATACTTTGGGAAACCCTCATTGAGGGAAAAAACTCAGCCTCCAATAGCATCCATCATCATGTATTTTTCAAAAAAAACACCATTGTAATACAACCATGGAATCCTTTAAAGCCATAGCCACAACCAAGCAATCCATGTGAACGCGCATGAATCCACATATCTCATGTCATGCTTCCAACCTTCAAAAATACTCCCCTGGATAACCTGTCAAGCCTTGTCCTGCTCAACTCTTTCCTTTTTGCCTTTCTCCTTTTGTCTTATCTCTACAACTACCCTTGTGGCTCTTTATAAAGTAGCAAGTCTCACAAAACCACCAAGTGGTATTATATAAACCATGTGTTGCATAACCTATTGACCCCACATTTAATATTGGACATTTAATTCTTTTTCCCCAATATTAAATAATTACATCAAATATTATCACAACATTACAATACAACTCATGAAGAATATCCCATGGGAATCTTTACATGTTACATGTCTGTCTAGGTGCTCCTAGGTGCAACATTACATAATAAAATTAAATAATACAATACAACAATATCATGCATTGTGTGCAACTGATGGGCTCAAGCCAAATAACAAAATGGACACAACAGGAAAGGGAAAATTTTATTAACTATGAAAATATGCTAGTACACTTAGTACAGAGAAAATAGACTCCAAAACATGCCCTATGGGCTTACAATAGCATGAAACTAGAGATAATTTCTTCTCCCAGTACCTTCTCTCAAACTCCACTCTGAACTGCCTTTTACAATGCCAAAAATGTTCTTAAATAGACCCCAAAGGGTTAAGGATTAGGAATACATTCTAAAAAGTGCTAGTTGACATCCACCAACCAAATAGAAGGCTCCAGAAGTCGCATTAGAAGTTGGCACAAAATTAGAAGAATCCAGAAACGGTAACCGAACTTTCGGGAGGCATAACTTTTGAACCGTAGCTTCGATCGACGAACCGTTTACATTTTTGGAAAGCTCTCAAAGTGCTCTATAGCCCTATGGAAAATATTTTCTTGTCTCCCATTTTTAAACCCTGTATGAGGTCATTTAATTCTGTGAACTTGACTTTGAAGCATTCTTAAGAGGTCTCTACAAATCGAAAAACTACGATAACTTTCAAACTGTGCAGCCTTTTGACCTGATTCTTTTTCTGAAATAATCTAAATTACAATTTTAATCATCCCTCCAATTTATACCTTCCAACTCACCATAATTATGGCTCAATTACATAGTCCTATTTTTTTGGCATTTACACATATCCCAAGGTGCTTAAAAACTCTAACCTAGAACACTAATAGTGGAACTGTGAGAGTTGGAACCATTATTTGACTCAAATGGGTATCCAAAAATGAAAACACATGAAACTAAAACTAAGTCTAAGTACATTTTTTTGGGTGACACAGGATTGCCCTTATACCTCTAGATGCTCCTGCATCACCAACACACATAATCTCAACACCCCTACAAGTTATAGTTCATTTATCTTGATAGTTTAGGACTTTGAGCTCAATGTAATGTGATTAGATATTATATTTATATTCTTCCTTTTAGTTGTGATTAGATATTATATTTATATGTCACATTTCATGACATATCCACATGTGAATGATAGTAACTCTTTTACCATCACAATTCAAATGGATATGCATGTGTGCACACACACACACACACACATTACAATTAAATATAAGTGAGATTCATTCTCAAGTGTTGCAATTACATTTTAATCATACCAATTTTAGCTCTAAAATGCTCCACTTTTGGTTTAGAGAGAGGTTTAGTGAATATATCAACAGTTTTCTCATTAGTGCTAATGTATACCAATTTTATGACATTTCTATCCACCATGTCTCTAACGTAGTGATAGGGAATCTTGATGTATTTTGATTGGTTGTGGAAAATTGGATTTGATTTATACAACTCTAATTGTTACAATGCATAACTATAGGGTTCAAAAACTTCCCAAATAATCTAACTAGTAACTTCCTTAACCATACTACTTCTTTAGATCCCATAGAGGTTGTCATATATTTAGCTTCAATGGAACTTTGAGCAATTTCTTACTACTTTGTGCTAAACCAAGATATCATAATAGAGCCAATGCTAAAATAATACCCTATAGTACTTTTACGGTTGATAGAACTATTGGCCCATTTAGAATTTGGATACCCTTGTAGTTGAATCTCAACATGATCATATTTTAGATCAAGTTCAATGGTACTATGCAAGTATCTCAAGATGTGCTTGGTTTTCATATATGATCATATATGAATCTTCTTAGGCTCACACATAAATTGACTTAATGCATTTGTTGCATAACAAATATCAAGATGAGTATTCACCAAATACATTAGAGATCCAATTGTCTATCTGTAGTATGTTGCATCTATAGGTTCAAATTCAATTGCATCACTTTTAATCTTATGAAGATTTTTTTTTGTCAGTGTGAATAAAGGATTATAGTTCATCATTCTAGATTTGGTTAAGATATCAATAGTGTATTTTCCTTGGTTTGGAAAAATGTAGTTCTCCTTTTTCCATACTTCTAGACCCAAAAAATAGCGTAGAAGTACAAGATATTTCATATCAAACTCAAACGCAAGATCATGTTTGAATTTTACAATAAGATGATATTCCCATGTTATTATTAAGTCATCAACATATAGAAAAGAATTAGCATATCACCATCAGATATTTTGAAAAATATATTAGGATCAGCTTCATTTTTGGATTATCCTAGTTTGGTAAGATACTTGTTTATCCTTCTGTACCAAGACTTGGTGGCTTGTTTAAGGTCAAAGAGAGACTTTTTAAATTTACACACATAGGAGCTCTTATAATGAGGGACAGATCCTTCTGGTTGTTCTAAATATACTTCTTCATCAATAACACCATTATGTAGTCTTGAAATCCATTTGATAAATCTTCTATCATTTGGATGTTGCAATAGCAATAATTATTCTAAAAAAGGTGTATCAATAAACCAAAGAAAATGTCCCTTTATAATCAATTTTGACCTTTTGAGAAAATCCCCTGGCAATGAATCTAGCTTTATGTTTTTCAATACTACAATCTGGTGCATGTTCAATTTTGAATAACTATTTAGAGGATAGAACTGACTTTCCCTTAGGTCTAGGTATGATATCCCAGACATTATTTTTCAATATAGATTGATATTCTTCAACATTGCATCTTTCCAAGTTTGACATGATAAGGCCTCTTCAACACTTGATGGTTCATATTTGATGAGTTTAGATATGAGAGCAAATAAGCAAGAATGACTTCTAACTTTATTAATTTCTATAATGATTTCATTAGGGTCGATATTTTTTTCTTCAATCATCTTTCTTGCCCATAGTGGCCTCTTCTTGTTGTTAAGGATTTCAACATTTCTAGTATTTGATAATCAGGGTTCATGATCTTCTGAATAATTCTCCCTTTGATTCTAACCTATATGCTTTTCATCTAATTTTGTAGTTGATTACTCATTTGATTCTTCAATATTTTTAGAGATGTTATATGTAGTGTCTTTGGGTAAAAGCATAGATCTGTGTTACCTTTTAGGACCTTTAAATCAGGTTTGGTCAAATCTTCTTTCTCTATTAGAACTCAACTTTTTTCAAAAACTAAAAATACCCTTTTATAGATCTCAGAGTCAATGTCATCATTATATAAATTTCATAGTATTTTAATTAGTTATAATTTCAAAATATTAAAGTTGGAATTTTATTATTTGAAAAGATGCTACCTCAAAAAAGGGAAAATAATAGTAAATCGTATTAAAAAAATTTTAAAATTTATATTTAGCCCTATAGGAGAGAGTCATCTTCAAGAATATGTAATTATTTTTCAAAATGATGTAGATTTGGTAGGGAATTTTTGATAGGAGGAATAACTTG